>OZ024718.1:6882098-8309913 GCA_964016875.1 Fallopia convolvulus | reverse complement strand
ATGACAAATGTCATATATGAACTAACATTTCACATCCAAGTATTTCAAGGGAACATCAGGTTTGACAAAGACTCTCTAAGAAGAGAATGTAAAAGGAACACATGAATACATGATAGCAAGTTCCTAACAAAAGAACTCTGGAGAGAACGGTTCTCATCGCATGAGAACCACATGTGAAGACAAGACCGTTCAGCATGAAACGCGGGATCCTATCTTAGACAAAACAAAGGCTCAGTCTAAGGAACAGACTGAGGCGAGCGATATATCCAACGATCCGATTGACATTTGAAGTTGACTAAGTTCAAATCAAGTCACATGTGAAGATTGCAAACTTGTCATGCAAGACAAAGGGCATTTTAGACAACATGAAAATGAAGATTGTAGCCCAAGTTCAAATGAGTATAAAGGCAAATGAATAGTGATTGGAATAAGCACTTTTCCCAGAACTCATATCCTCATACAAAAGGTAAAAGAGAGACAAGTGAAGAGAAGTCCCCGACGATGAGTGTGCAATCTCGACGACGGTGAATCCAGGTTCCTAGGTGTTAGGGAACTGTGAGATCAAGGTGTAAGGTTCGGTTTATCTTGTGTTTAGTTGTTCTGTTCGCTTAGGAACAAGGTCGAGAAGACTTACTAGTGTTGCTAGAGTTAGGTAGAACTGCTAGGAACAGAGAAGTGTAAGTCTTTCATGTGTAACTAGGGAACAATCAATAAAACAAGTACATCGTTCAAAATCCTCCAAGCGGAGGTAGATGTTTACCCACACAACTAGTTGGTTGTCGTGGGGTTCCTCTATAAAGGAATTGTGTCATTTACTTCCTGCTTTACTTGCGATTGTTTTACTTTCACTGCCTTGAGAACAACCTAAACACCAGTTCCCAAACTCTTACTAACGCACGACGATCCAACAGTCATATGCACATCACGTTATTTATTCTCCTAAAATATATATGGCTCGTTTACATTAAGAAAATCGTTCGTGAATAAAAAAAAGCAAAGATGTCCTTTTAATAATAATATGCATGTTGGTTATGTTAAATATTTATCCTTGTAAATGTGTCAAATATATGCATGTTGGTTATGAAGCTAGGTACCTAGTATATAAATGGTATAAATGGATGGGAAACCGGAGGTAACACGTGCACAGAGTTTCCACATCAAACTAAATGTTCTGTCTATGCTCAATGTCAAAAATAAAATTGTTTGATTTGAGTTGTAGACATGAGAGATTGACATGCAACAAGTTTATATGTCCATTCTGTAATTAATAGTGTGAAATATATTGTTCATGTGTGTATGGCATCGTACTACATATATTTCGACCCACAATTCAATCACTTCAATTTTATACTCATGTGGTTAACAAAGATTTTTTTAGATTGTGTTTGTCAAACTTAATAAACTAGTTAATAAATATGAACTAGTTTAAAAAAGTTTATAAATTATGTTTGTCTGACATAAATAAACTAGTAATTGGTTAATAAATTAGTTTAAATGATAAGCTAAAAAATTTAGCTTATTTACTAGTTTATTTGATTAAAAGAAAAGAAAAAGAAAAAAATCAACCAATAAAAAATAAGAGAATATGTAGTGAATAGGAGAGAGAATGTAGTAGGATGAAAAGTTAGCGTGATTGTGAATCTAAAAGCTAGTTCATTTCAACAAACATGGTTTATCGATTTAACTAATTTTTTATCTCCATTTTTAACTAATTTATTAATTTCAACTAGTTTTTTAATTTCAACTAGTTTATTAATTAGGTTGCGCTTTTTGATTTAGAATGTCTAATAAAGATTACGGTATTGCTTAACTAGTTTGTACTTTTTGTAAAAATGTTTTTTTTTGTTAGAATATTTTAGGACAAATAAAATTATTTTTCACATAAAGTATCTTTTTTCAAGACCAGTGAAGCAATACCCATATCTAAAGGTTAGTTAAATTAGAAATTTCATGTTTTCTTATCAACCAAATCGTTCTCTTTTTATAATTATGTTATAGCTTATGGGTCAAATTTTTGGAAGTTTAGGGGTTGCTATCCGGAATTATATAACTCAACCGACTGACTAGTAATGGCATGCTTTTTTTATTAATTAAATAAAATGTCAAATAACCAAAGTGTAGACCTTAGTTTGATCTATGAGCACAATAGTATCGTACTTGGGATACAATTAATACAGAAGTCTAGTATAAAAGGTAGCTAGACTACTGAGTACATAGCTCACTCAACTAGTACCAGTAGTGGAGTATTTAAGTTGTAATGGTTAATTTGCAAAAATTGTTTGCCCCTACTCAAGTGATCAAACCGGTGGATTGGGCTTTTATCCAATCCCTCCTCGATCGCATCAAAACACAATCTTTCTTTCCCCTACTACTTCATAAACCCTTCTTTTCCCCATTGTGTTTTACCATATTCACACACAAGAAATCACAATAATTATAGAGAACCGAACTTATTAAAAGAAAAGACAATAAGGGAGTGTTTGTTTGAAGAAGGAAGATTGAGGTGGTCTGCAAACACAAACAGACTGGGCTCTGCAACTCCTCTCCTCTCCTCTCTTGAAGACTTGAATTATTATTCATTGGGAAGGCAACATTTTTGTGACTGCTCACTTCTCTCTCTCTGCAAGTAAATCAAACCAACAAAGCAAAAATTCTCCCCTTTCTGCAAAATCTCTCACCTCTCTCTCTCTCTCTCAATTCTCAGATCTTTCTCCCACTCCCATTAATACTACTAGTACTATTACTAGCTAGCGGTTGCTGTTGTTGTTTTGCAAGTAGTAATTGTTTTCCCTGTTTTAGTCTTTTAGAGAGAGAGAGAGAGAGAGAGAGGGGAAAAAAAAGCAGAAACACCACCAAATTCACAAAAACACAAAATCTTAATTATTCATAGGATTTGCTGAAAGTAAAAGACTGTCAAGATTGTAGCTTGAAATACGGGAGACTCTCTCTTTTGCTATTTTCCCCTTCTACTAGTCCACACGAGTGTGTTGTGTAGTGTGTCTTTTCATTTCTCTTTTCTCCTTCTAAAGAATTGATCTTGGAAAGTAAATTATTAGTATGGAGAGATCAATGGAAGAAGGTGGTGGGAGTACTAACATGATGGTTGGATTTGGAAACACTCATTCCGTTTCTGAGACTGGTAGTTTATGGCAATCTTCTATTTCTAATCCCAATCATCATCATCATGCCACCATGATGATGATGATGCCGCCTTCTTATTACCATCATCATCAGAATCAAAACCAGCATGATCCTCCTCTTCCGCCGTTGCCGCCTTCCGCCGCCAACTTCATCGGCGCCGGATCAGGCGGTTCGAGTGACGCCGCCGGGTGCTCTCAGACCTCGTTGCTCATGGGTTCTCTTCAGACCCATGAATCCATCAAGCCAAACATCCACACTAACAACTCTAATAGCTGTGTTGCTAATTCAACTGGGTATTATTTCATGAACGCCGGCGGAGATGGAAACTCCGGCAACGCCTCCTCTATCAAGGCTAAGATCATGGCTCATCCTCACTACCCACGTCTTCTCGCCGCCTATCTCAACTGCCAAAAGGTAAATAATATATACTCTATTTCATAAACTATGGAGAAAATAAGGTTGTTTTGTTTAATGTTGTTTTATATATTTTGGTTGTTGGTTAGGTGGGTGCGCCGGCGGAGGTGGTGAAGAGGCTGGAGGAGGCGGCGGAGGCGGTGGGGGTTGTACGGTCAAGGTCATCTGGTGGTGGAGGTGGGTTTCTTGGGGAAGATCCAGCTTTGGATCAGTTCATGGAGGCCTATTGTGAGATGCTTACAAAGTATGAGCAGGAGTTGACCAAGCCTTTTAAGGAAGCTATGGTTTTCTTGTCTAAGATTGAGTGCCAGTTTAAGGCCTTGTCTCTTTCCTCCTCCTCTTCTTCTTCTCTTCACTCCCCTCATGGTAAAGTTTGCATCTTTGTTTAGGCTTTTTTTTTATGTTGAGTTTGGAGTGTGGTTGGTTTTCTAAGGCTTGCATGCATGTGTGTCTTGCTTGGGGTTTGTTTAGGGTTTGAGGGATTAGGGTTGGGTTTTGATGGTTAAGTTTTGGGAATAGTCTAATGTGTGAAGTGTAAGAGGGGGAAGAAAGGGTTACAATATTATATTAGTCTAGTTAAAAGTATAGAGGAGACTATGACTTGAGTAGGTAACTATATAATTATGGTCAAGCTCATGTCCAAAATGAACTAGTGTAAGTGTTGTTTTCAAGTTAGGGTTAGTTGCTCTTGATTTTGTTATTAGTGTGGTTTGCATTATTATAATCATCATATGAAAAAGTCTAGCCAAAGCACTTGATTTGATTGTTTTGATAACTATTATGCCTGGAAGTGGCTAGCCAGAGGTTGTTTTAGTTTACCATTTTGTTTAGAGTTTGTACTTTGTAGGAGATAGCTAGATGATTGTTGAGTGTGTGGATGTATGTGCATAAACATTTAACCATATTAAAAAGAACGAAGGCAAGGAGATCATAGGGTCCAAATGAAGATTTTTTGTGCCTTTTTTCAGCGTTAGGGTTATTCTAGAGTAGTTCTACTTATTGGAAAGTTATCTAGCAATTATAGGAAAATCTACACTGTAGGATTCTTAATACTTTGATGAATATGTGATTGGATTATTGTGATGTGCTTGCACTGAAGAATGTTTGACTTGGACCTTTCTATTGCTAGTTTGCCCCCAAGGTTTGCCCTTCAAGTTGTTTAAGAAACACATTCTCTCAAACTTCCTACCTACATGTAAACAAATCACATTTTCTATTTCAATCTTAAAACTATTTTTGGGCGATTATTTTCTTGATCTTATTTATAGCTTTTTCCGTGCTCGCTGCTAGTCTCTTCATCAGTTGTGTTACAAATAAGATTGTGTCTGAAGAAGCCTTGTATCTTCCCCTTAATGATATAGTTGGTATAAAGTTATTGTTTCATCTCTTTTTTTGAATGAAGGAGTAATTCTTTCATATAAGCAAAGCTAATTACAAGTTTATAGTCTAGGCATACCTATACTTGGACAAACCTTACATAGTCCTATCCTTGTAGTCTAGGCATACCTAGACTTTGACAAAATTGTTATTGTTTCATCTTGCTTCTGTTCTTATCATGTTCAATTCTACCATTGTTTTTTTTCTTCATGTAACAAGTAACTCAGAGAAGCTTGATTGGCATGCAATTACAATAAACGTACTAAACATTGGTATGTGGAAGACTGTTACTTGAGATTTCTTATCTTATGAAAAATGTGAATTTCTGAAATTTGCATTTCCCAACCTTGTGGGACATGGGAATAAAGCTAAACCCTACTACTACTAGCCTATAAAGAATCCAACTTCTCAGTTTGGAGGAATATGGCCTTGTTTTTCCCCATACTGAAGTGACATCTTCTCAGGGCTCACTTCATTGCAAAAAATTTTTCATGCAATTTGATAACTCATAACATGACAATAACAGTATTAAGATTCGTTTATACATGTTATGAAATTCAAGAACTTTTTTTAATTGTATTTAAATCAGCAGCCTATGGGGAGTCATCTGATAGAAATGGATCACCTGAGGCGGAAATCGACATGAATGCGAGCTTTTTAGATCCTCACGCAGAGGACAAGGAGTTGAAGTGCCAATTGTTGAAGAAGTACAGTGGCTACTTGGGCAGTCTCAAGCAAGAGTTCATGAAGAAGAGGAAGAAGGGCAAACTCCCTAAAGAAGCCAGGCAATTGTTGCTCGATTGGTGGACCCGCCATTATAAATGGCCATATCCATCGGTAAAACATTAAACCCTATCTTTATAGCAACTCAATTCAAAACTTATGTGACCCGGTTTAGATTTTCTCTTACATGATATGCTATCAACACTGTCTCATAACTTATAGTACTTGTACTAAATGCTAAAAAAACGTATTTTTAGTAATACTATATAGTACTAGTACTATATACATTATGAGACAATGTTGGTTGCATATCTCATTATACTTTAATGTTGATGTTTGCAAACTTTAGAGCTCGTTAGTTTTGATTATAACATAACCAATTGTGTTTGAGTTGCTGATGTTAGTTTTGATTTTGGATTTGGCATGAAAAATTGAACACAGGAGTCACAGAAATTGGCATTAGCAGAGGCGACCGGATTAGACCAGAAGCAGATAAACAATTGGTTCATAAACCAGAGGAAGAGGCACTGGAAGCCATCGGAGGACATGCAGTTTGTGGTGATAGATCACACTCATCCGCACCCGCACCACATGTACATGGACGCTGTTCTAGGTAATCCTTATCCCATGGATATTCCTCCGGCGCTCCTCTAAGCTAAGAAGATGATTAAGTTCTTAGTCCACATTTCAATCGATCACCGGTGTTTTGATCAAGAAAATGATGATTATAGCTAGTCTCATCCCTTTTTTTTTGTGCCGCCTTATTTTGTAAGACTACTAAAAACTAAGTTAGCTAGCTAGCCAGATACTTGTAATGTTCGGTTAGTAACTTGCAACATTAATTGTATGCCGCCCAACTCTGATCAAGTTTGCTAAATTAATATCATGTATTGCTATATATGTTATCTATATTTAAGTTTCGTAGTTGTATATGTAATGTAGGATTTTATGAGAATGTATTTGATGAGCATGAAGCTGGGTTGTGCTGTTTCTTCTCCTTCATAATTGATTACAGTATTCAGCGCCTCCGAAGGAATAAATTGAAGAACAACTAAGAGTATATATGGATGTGAGACTGTTAATGTTGAGATTAATTAAGGAGACTAGCTTGCCTTCCGTAGTTCCATGAGGCTTAGGGTTAGATATCATTCAAAATGAAATTTAATTAGGGTAAAAAGTAGTGCAAAATGAGTGGAATTCAAACATGCAAAAAAAAACCCCCCGTTAAACAATACTCGTAAGATTGTACGTACAACCCACTCAATTGAAAGTTAAAGAAAGTAGTGCAAATGAGTGGAATTTAAAGGAGTATGTTGAATTGATAATTCCAAGTAACTGTGCGGCGCAAGGTTTACATACGAGTATTTATATCAAATCATTTTCTAGGGTAAAGAACTGGAGAATTACATAGAAACTGAGACCACTAAAAACGTTCATGACATGTGTATAAATGACTAGTGACAAGAATGCCATTCTGGTATAAGATCACTCTATACAAAAAGAAGAAACCGGGCTTGAACAAATAAAATCGAGTCGGACCGGGCTCATGTGTCTATGTTGCTTCCCCGGATCAAATCCGGTTTGGAGGTAGCTAAGAACTTGGGCTTAAGGTTTTGAACTTGGCTTGGCTTGTTGTTGGGCTTATCCTTCGAGAGGTCCAATTGACAACCCATCTCTGACGACCAGAAGCCATAGGCTCGCATTTTAATTCAAACGCGGCGTTTCAGAGCTCGCCTCTTGACCTAGCTATATAGGCTTGTCCTAGGGTTTGGGAGCTCATTCACTAGCTCATTCTTCGTGGCGCTTCTAGAGAAGAGAGAGAGAGAGAGAGCGCCAAGCGTGGAGATCTCGCCGGAGAAGACGACAACGAGGTTGTTCTCATAGAGATCCGTGGTGGCGGGTTCATGACTGATAGGGGGCCGAAACCCTATCTGAGATCCCTTTCTTCTTCTTCCATATCTTCACATGTTCTTCTAGTTTCAAGTTGTTTTCTTTGTATTTGATGTTTAGGTTCTTCTTTTCTGGATCTGTGTAGCCGTTCTTGTAATTTTCTTCGAAAACTTAGTGGATCTTGGGTTGGTCTTTTCGATCCGAGACTCCCGAGCGTAGGATCTTTGATATGAACCGGGTCACCAAACTTGTTGTTGTGTTCTCTTGCTTTCGTTTCCCTTGTGTTTCTGTTCTTACTTTACATTTGCGAGTATAGACTTTTAGGGTTTCGAGCTTTACAAAGTGGTATCAGAGCTTGATCTTGCATCCATTGATATGTTTTGCTTCCGTTGCATCTTAAAAACCCTAGATCTACTTTTTTGTGGTTTGTCTTGTGTGGAGTCAAGCCTTATGCGGGAATTCCTGTCGTCCTAGGTCACGAACTTTTCCGGTGTAACCCGTCGACAGTTCCTACAGTAGTGGAGTCTAGGTTGTCTTGTTTTGCATGTGTCAAGCCTTGAGCATGATTTTTTTTTTGTCACCTAGAGTAACAAATCTTTCCGGTGCAACCCTTGACAATTCCTATACTAGAAGTGTCTATGCTTATATATGTGCTTACTTCGTTCTTGTTTTCTTGTTTCTCAACCTTTAGTTTGCTCTAAACTAACTTGACGGTTGGTTCATCTTGAACAGGTATGAAAAGATGAATGATCTTTACATGGTAAAGTCCTATGATGGATTCATGGTCTTCTCCATGTGGAAAGTCAAGATGCAAGCCATCTTGAGTAAAGAAAAATGTTATATGGCCATTACAAACCAATGGCTAGTGGAGTTCTCAGTTGCTAGAAGAGTTGAAATCCAAGACCAAGCTCATGCAGAGATTATGCTTAGGTTAACCGATGAGGTAGCTAGGCAGGTTGTAAATCATTCTAACCCTAAAGATCTCTAGGATGCTCTTGATGAGATTTATTTGAAAAAAAAATCTTTCCCTAGTAGGATATCATTGTTGTGCAAACTTTTCATGTTTAAAATGGACACTAGCATGACTCTGAGTGATAACCTTGACAAGTTTTTAAAACTGACTCAAGACCTAGCTAGGTGCAAAGATGAGATAAAAGATGAACATCAGGATATGATTCTCCTTAACTATCTACATTCTCAGTTTGATGTGATTAAGGATGTCATACAATATGGTAGGGATGATTTGACTGTAAACAAACTCACCGAAGTTATCATTCGGAAAAATGAGTCTTTGAAAGTCTTCAAGATTAAAAATGGATCAAAATCTAAGAGTAAACTTGACTCTAAGAATGAAGTGATGTTTGTTAAAGGAAAAGGAAAGAATAACAAGAAGAAGAAGAATGAAAAGAGTGACAAGCCTAAAAACAAGAAAGTTGATGCTTCTTCTGTTAAGTGTTATTATTGTGGTAAGGATGACAATTGCTCAAATGACTGTAGAAAGAAAAAGAGTGATGAAAAAGAAAAGAATAAAGATAATCCTAATGGCTTCTCTAACATTCTTGAATCTGTCTGCCAATATTCTAATGAGCTTTTACTTTTCTCTAATTCCCATATTGATGATGATTGGATATTAGACTCTGGTTGTTCAATGGGTTGGATATTCTTGAATCTGACTCATGTTCAATGGGTCGGGTCGAAACTGATTTTTGAAAATTACGCAAATAATTCTGGAAAGATACGTGCATTGTTTTTTACCTCTTTAATGAAAGTCTAATCTAAGACATCGAATTTTCTATAGAAACGAACGAGATTTATTATTATATCACACTGTAGCGCTTTAGACCCGATACTTTTCCTCTTTTTTTTTACCCCGGATAATTTTGCTGACCCAAACTCAAATTTCGGAAAATCCCATTCAAGTTTTAGAATGAGTACGCATGAAATAAGTTGGCGCGCGTGGGCCAGCTAATAGAGAATGGGCCTATTTGCATAACATTGAGGGCCCAGCCCATCCTCTCCCCTTTCCCAACTTTTAGAATCTGCAATCTGCACTACGTACCGCTACTACCGTCCAGAGAAATTCTGTATTTTTTAACCTTATCCTTTTTCTTTTTTACAAATTTCAACGGTCTTGTTTGGTTTCGAAATGTAAATTCCAGTGTTGGAGAGTTTTGCAAGTACATTTTCAGTTCAAGCACCCCCCGCTCCCACTACTCTTCTTTAATCATTTTCCCAAATTTGTGCATTTTCGCTATCATTGACGGATAAAAAGAACTACAGTTAAGAATATTTCTTTTGAAAGTTCATCCTTGGTTTTTGTAATAATTACAAATAATCAACGTATTCTTGTGAACTCGTTTCTTTTAGTTCGTTAATTTTCCAGCTGATGCATCACCAGCCAATTTTCATTTTCAGTTTCATTTCATGGGACGAATCTATAGAAGAAAAACAATTGTAACATAAAAAATAATGATTACAGGAATAGCAATAATAGAAAGGTGAAAATAGGAAGCAAGAAAAAGACGCAAAGAACAGCTTATGCACTACCCTCAAGGTCAGCGCCATTTCTGGGTTCTGAATTTCATCCGTTTTACCCCTTTCTTATTAAATTAACCATTAAAAGTTTCTTTAGGACAAAAACACCATTAAAAATAAGTCCCTGAATAGTGAATAGTTGCATGTCCAAATATGCAAATAGGGAGTTGTCGAAGAAGATGATGCCATTGTTTGTTTCATCCCAATTGACGCGGACCGTCAAATCTCGATCGGTGACATTAATGATTTTGTACTATACTCCTCCTATATTTTAAAAACACTATTTAATTCTATTGAATGAGCTTTTTGAAAAAAAGGGAGAAGTTATACTCCTGTCCCTCTCACTAGAAAGTTCTAAGAAATAATTTTACCGTTGAAACCCCCCATTGAATTTATATTTTCCTAATAATAATAATAATGAATACCCGATTGTAAAAACACACTCGCTTCCTCCCCGTACGAAGCGTCGCCGGCGATTCAGCTAGGGTTTGTGTTCATCGTCAAAATTTACAGCTCTTACCGACGCCCTCCATTTCCAATCCTTGAATTCCGCCATAATCACAGCCTACTTCTCCATTTCTCCACTCAATTAGCTCTCCCACATTCTTGCTCGCTTTCTTTCTTTCTACCAACGGAGGAAAATCAGAAATCTGTAAAACGACATTTATGGCGAAGACACGGCCGGGGAAACGGGATTTGGACTCCTACACCATAAAAGGCACCAATAAGGTCGTTCGAGGTTAGTCCCGCAAGCAAAAAGCCTTCCTTTTACGAAGACATGAAAAAAGATTCGACCTTTGAGGTTGAGGGAGAGTTTTTTTTTTGTGCGTGTGCTGATTTTGATGCATTTGCAGCCGGAGACTGCGTGCTGATGCGGCCATCCGACGTGGGAAAGCCGTCCTACGTGGCGCGCGTGGAGAAGCTCGAAGGCGACGCTCGCAACAACGTCAAGATGCGGGTCAGGTGGTATTACCGGCCCGAGGAGTCGCTCGGCGGCCGGAGGCAGTTTCATGGCGCCAAGGAGCTCTTCCTCTCCGACCACTACGACCTCCAGAGCGCTCACACCATTGAAGGGAAGTGCACCGTCCATTCTTTCAAGAACTACACCAAGCTGGAGAATGTCGGAGCTGAGGATTACTTTTGCAGATTTGAGTACAAGGCTTCCACTGGGGCTTTCACCCCTGATCGCGTTGCTGTGTGAGTCTTTTAAAATGCGATGGCTGTTTGGTTTATTATTAGATTTTAACGTGCTGAATTTGGTTTTGATTTGTGTGCATTTTCTCTTTCTGAGTGTTTGATAAGCTCCTTTATTCTGGCAGGTATTGCAAGTGTGAAATGCCTTACAATCCAGATGATCTAATGGTTCAGTGCGAGGGATGCAAGGATTGGTAAGCTCAGTAATTTCTGTGTTATGTTTTCTGGTAAATTGGTAAATGTTGAGTGTTTTATCTGTAGTTATGCAAGGTTAACTAGCCAAAACAGTGATTTTTGGAAGTTTTAGTAGGCAATATTATGGTAGTGCTACATGTAAGCTTGCAAGAGGACAAGGTAGGCTTGGTTCTTTCTTGGTTGGATGGAAAGGAGAGACAAGTGCTTTAATTGCATAAGGCAATTATTGGTCAGATGCTACCTTGTTAGTGGAGAAGTGAGTGCATACATGTTGTTTGGCAGGCAGCAGGATAGGAATTTGGAAGAATAAATAGTAAGATTTCAAGAGCTTGTTTCTCAAACATTGGATCCTCTTTCCGAAACCTGAAAGGAAACAAGAATTTGGCTTCTTCCTGTTGGTTTGCCTTTGTGCTCTCTTGCCTTCCCTCTTGTTCAATCTAAATTGTTTCTGAGGGCAAAAGTGAGAAGATACTATCCTTATTATTTCCATTCCATTCATGTTCGAAAGTAAAACTTTTGACATTTGGTTAATTTTGCTGGACATAAAGTTTTGGAACTTTTGTTTTGCAATCTTATAAATTAAGCCTGCTGTGAAAGTTCATGTGAAGTTCATATTCTGGCGCTCCTGCTGGTTTCTTAGATTTATCCCTTTTTCTCTTTGTTTCCAAGTCATAGTAGATGAGAATGAGGCTAGACTGTAACTTGCAGATGATAGTGTCACCTGAAGCACTGACGAATAGCCAATAAAAAGAAATCCGTTGCACTGTCAAATTTTTGTCAAAGATATTCACTATTCCATGGCTTTTTTTATTAATTATATTCGTTTCTGTTTCCGTGTATTATTTGCTGATCTTTTCATGTTCTGGATATTCTGATGAATGTATTTTTTCTTTCTTTTGTTCTTATGATGTGAGCTCAAGTGTTAATTGATCGATTTTAGGTTTCATCCTTCATGTATGGGAATGACTATTGAAGAAGCCAAAAAGTTGGATCACTTCCTATGCTCTGAATGTATTGAGGAGGACCCTAACAAGTCCAACAACTTCTCTATATCCCCAGATGAAAAGGTCAGCCTTTACTATAATATAATCTTGATTATCACCACATATTTTTCCATCCTTTCTCATGTACACACACTCTGATGATTTGTGAGGATTAATTGTGTTGCCAATGTCACACTTCTAATGTGTGATCTAGTTTAATTTTTTGAATCTGAAATCTGCAGTCTTCTTTTGCCTTGAAAACTCGATAGATTGTGCATTTAGAGTTGTCTTTTTCAAATGACAAAATCTTCTGCTTTTCTTGATTTCATCTTGCTGAAGAATTTTCATGTTTCAAAAATCTGCTGATTTTCTAGATTACTCTAATTCCCACTCCAAGATGAATCAAGTGGTCTGCTCCACTTGTTTTTCTTGTAGTCATTGCTGTACAATCTGTGCTAGTTCATATAAGACATTCCAACCACTATTACTTGTGTTCTAATCATAATAAAGGTCAAAATTTATGATCTTTACTTTCCTTTTTTGAATAAGGCTAGTTTTTCTATGGAAATTTCCCTGGGAGAAGTGATGCAGATTTCAAAAAAAAAAAAAAGAATCTTTCAACTGATGCATTACAACAAATGAGTTTCATAGGCTGATATTAAGTTTTCATGGATAACTGAGATTCATATAACAAGCCTGTGAATTATTGATTTGCAGGGGGACAACAAACGTCGAAAGAAATGAATTGAAGCTTAAAAAAGGGCATCGTGGTCATTCTACGTACCTGGTACCATCTTGAAATGAAACATGTACTATCTAGGCCTGTTTAGTTATGGACAGGATTAATGTAGGATAACTTACTGTCATGTTATTGGTCTGTATGTGTGTGTTGTACAGTGGCTAAGTGAAAGCTGTGGCTTTGCTCAAACCAAATTTGTTGGGGGCATAGCCAGTTGTATGGTTTGCTGGTGTTGTTTGTCTTTGTAGACCTTGCCATATGATAGTACCACTAGTTTGTGAATCCGTTGTTAAATTTCTCCACTTTTTTCCTGGTATTATGCCAATTTTTAGCTTATTATTTGATCACTTTTGCCTAGCTCCTGTGCAAAATTATTTCATTCAGTTAGAAATGACATACGAATTGTTTTTCCCCCTAATTAATCAAGTTAAAAAATTTCTTCAAAATAAAAACGTTTATGAAAAGTGAATACAAATTGTTGCAAGATCCGGATCCGGAGGGTCAAGATATATGGCCCTTTATTTGGAACACGTAGAGAGGGCCGGGGTGTTATCAATATATAGACCAAAGGAACAAAAGCTAAGTGCTTAAGTATATGAAAAGTAAATAGCATAGCAAGCGTCAAAACTAAAATCATGTGAAAAGCATAGCTCAAGGCTAAAGAGATAATCTCCAGATAATTAGTTACCTGGTACATGCATACATGTAAATACTACCTTTAGTTAAATGATGTATTATTTGCACGCCTTTATAATCTTTTGATTGTTCATAGCAATTGCAACACGAGGGTGATAATTATTAATTATAATTAGGATACTACATACTGTATACAATATACATATACAGTTAATATAATTAATTAAAGAAAACATAGGTTCACTAATACTTTTTGGCATGTATATTGGAGTTTAATTAGATATTTTACCACATCCACGTGAACGTTTGAACCTTTGGGATACGACATCACATGTAAAGTAATGCATGTCGGTCAGCATGTGAATTGTAAAGCATTACGTGCATCGGCCGAAAAACAAGATGTGGTGCCAATATGCTGCATGCAATAAGTCAAACAAATTAAGCTACCGAAACTTGTCAATGCTGTCCAATATGCTGAATATACATGGTATACGTACGTGGAGGTGTCGGCATGCCTTAGTCTTTGATGAAGCTAGCTCGTGGAAAATTTGCACACGTACGTTTGGCTTGTTTTCCACGGGCAATTACAATATCTTAGATCGCTGCTCAAGCCGCCGTTGTTTAATTGGGTGAATCTCATGGCTGAACAATGCCGCCGTCTCCTCAATGGTAATGGTTGGTCTGTGAATAATGCGCGCTGCTGTTTACGCACGTACCCAGTGTATGCAAGAGCAAGGTCTAGAGAGAGTCGAGTTGTAACCACCCTTATCTAACCACCCTTATCTCAAGTAAGTCCAGAGAATAATCTGGATTTCACAAAACACTAAAACTAACCATGTACAAATATAGCACCTGTATGATTCTCTAATATTTTTATATTTGCTTTATACGGATTTACTGAATTTGGATCCATTTAATATGTAGGTAATATAACCTTGAAGACTTGAGAGAACATGACAAATCTATCTGTGAATATATGTCATGTTTTGTATTGTCTGGGAGTCTTGATGTAAATAATAACAAGTCAGGGTCAGTTGTAATAAATAACTTAAGATAGGGGGTAAAACTCTATAAGCCCACCTAATAAGCTTGTAACAGATTTGGATGAGAGAATTCACTCTGTTCTTCCTTTCTTTCGTGTCGTTTCTCTTCTAGCTTCATACTATCCAACATATATGTGAATTGTTTATACATTAAATTAACCGGTCTTGCTTCGGTCAAGTTGGATTAGGAATTCTACATTTAAATTTATTAACTCTTTTAAATGATTTGAAAAGAGAATGAATGAATGAATGACTCTACCTAGAATAACTTCACTTTAGCCGTCTTCAGTAACATTTATACCAATTATTGTGCTTAATGTTACAAGCATCGCCGTACCGTAACTTGAGATTCTCAGCTCACTCATATATGTATATCCTAACTGAAGACTAACTAGCTTGAAATCAAACATATACTACAACAACAAAGAAAAATTATCTAACTAAGGCTTCTATTCGTTGACACACATGCACTGCTTACAACGAGGATGCCGATAAATACTCCTTGAAGCAGGCCTACTATGAACTTCCTTAGTTTGTCTTACTGCCTTCCTCACTCTCTGCTCAAACATCTTCCATCCAATCGTCGCGTTCTTTTGAAATATGCCAACGAGCCTTCGTTTATTTGGCCTAATCGCCGGCATCTCTCCTCCTCCATAGTACATCCGGTGCCCTGACGCCAGAGCCGACAACTGACTCCCTGAATCCGTCATTGCAAACCCGTTTGCTGCAGTGCATCCTATGAAATCCAACGCCGCCAACTAACACACAAGACGGGGTGTATCATCTCAAAACATGGTTCACAAACTCAAGTACAAGAACTAAACATGGGTTTCTAACAGATTTTAGCTACCTGGGAGGAAAAGTTGAGAAACGGTTTGATCTCAGACGGCGAAAGCAAGCTTTCTTTGGTAACTAGATATGGGTAGAGTCTGGTTAATGAAGCTAATCTTGATCTACCTCCATAAATTTGAGCACCTGCCAAGTATATATGTGTGTTGCGGTTGAAACCGAGAGCGGCAATCATAAGCACGGCCTCTTCTGGAGTCAAGGGACAGCTACCTTCTTCTCTAAGTGAAGCTGGAGAAGGCAGCCTATAACACATCACATTAGATTATTTACAATCATGATTAATATTAGCTCATCTTATTTATGAAATTCAGGCAAGGATATACATACTGACTGGTCATTTCGAGGTTGGCTAATGCAGGAAAGTGAATACGACGATATGCTTCTAATTCGCGCCTCTCCTCTTCACCACCACCAAATTCACATAATGAATGGGCCACCATATCAATCTCAAACCTTAGATGTAAAGCTAGATATCTTGAATGTTCTTTAGGGTGGATTTTCCTCCCTTTTATATTCGGTCTTGCATATGGGCCAATAAGGTTATGATCCAAGGCTCCAAGATATGAGGAATTTTGCCGCATCCTATACAGAATTAGGGCGCCGGCTTCTTGAATTTTTTGAACGAATTGAAGAGCATAAAAATTGCATCTGCATCGAAGTCTCTAGATGGAGCAATCAAGATCAGACATTGGCCTACATTAGGTAGAAAAGGAATGTAAACGAAGAAAATTGTTACCTGTAATTGAAATGGGATTGGATCATATGCCAACCGATTTGCGAATCCAACAAAATGGACAACTCTGTTTTTTAACAAAATAGGAAGAATACGTTTGATGTAAAAATTTGGCTTGGCTTCTTTCGGTATGTCATCATCTGTGATCTAAAGTGAAGCTTTGAATCAGTAAAAAAAAAGGGGGTAAATAAGCAACCATTTAACAGAAACATGTTGATATAATTGAGCTAAGAAAGTTACCAAACTTCCAATTGCTTCAAAGTCTAGTGTCCTTAGCTCTTCAGGAAGTTCCTTCACTATCCTTATATCTGGTTTCAAGTAATTAATGAAATGCTCCTCCTGATAGATATCCCCGAATTGACTAAGAATTGTGGAATATATGAAAGTCACTCTTCCATGTAACCACTAGCAACAAGTAGAGAAAAAAACATTGTTGTACAAATAATGGTAAAGGACTTTTGTCTTTGCATCACAAGAACTAGAAAAAATCACAGCATATCAGTAGCATGGTCCTCAGAAAGTTAAAATCAGCAAAAAAATACATCTAAGATTCCCAGTAAAATGTTGAAATAAAACCTCCGCAAATAATCACAGAATATGACGATGTAACTGATTGAATTAGAAGAAGTGTGTGGATATTTGGAAAATCAATGTGTTAAGAAGATGAAGAGGTACCTGACATCTCTCCAAACACTGCTATACATAAATTTAGGAATAACTAGAGTCGAATTCAGCAACCGAGCAACTGCAACTGCATTACAAACCTGTAGAATTCAGAGTGCATATCATGAAACAAGAATGCTAAACCCCCAGTCTCCAATTCAAATGTGAAAGAACTATTTCAAAATTGTGCAAATGCCAAACCGAGTAATAGTAACCATCACTTACCGCAACTCTCTGCTGATTCAACCCACCATTAGCAGTAACCATAACATAACCATTATTCCCTTCTGATAAAAGATTCACAACAAATTCAAAGGCACTTTCAGAACTAATACTTGGAAAATGACCCCTAACAAAACCAATCATCACAAACATCATAGAGGCTTAAAAGGCACTACCACTGGGCTCCCAATCGCGTTGATCAGCGCAGGGTTTCCAGCTCGAAGCAAGTGCAAACGGTTCTTCCCATAATGCTTTTGGTTCTGGTTTATTTCCCCCCTGATATTAATTATAAAAAGTAAGTTCTAAAAGATGATCAATTCAAGCCTGTTACTGAATACAAATCATAATCCGAAAGGCAGACCACACCTCAGCCAATTCATGAGCAGCCACTTCTAACAATCTCCCGAACATAATCTTCTGGGCCCCTTCCACCTTTCCCAGATTTTCCTACATTCAACACAATACAATCCAGAGTTTGACAAAGAGGACATTACAATTTCATTGCAAAAACTAGAACTAATTTGCAATCAATAAAATTTCGACAAAAGAACAGATCTGGAAGAATGAGGGTGGATAAATCATACCTCAATAGTGACGCGGGAGACCAAATTCTTTTTGATTTTGGAAGAGTGAGGGTAGATAATTCGGTAAAGCATCCAGCAATGGAACAGTAAAAACAGTGTTACCGAACCAATGATAAGCATCAAACCTCTAAACCTAATGCGGTATGGAACCCTAGCGCAATTCTTCCCCTTCATCCGAGGAGAAGTTTTTGGACTTCTGAAAGATGGAGATCCGAGTCGGGTTTGAATAGGATCCGACGACACAGGCAGTCCATTGCTCGATTTATGATCGTCAGGAGATGAGCTCATGCTACTGAAAATTGAAAATTTCGAATTGTTTTGATGATCTTCTTTTTCTCTCCTTGAAATTGTTTATAGAAATGTTTGGTAGTATGATTGGGATGATTCGATGGGAGAAAAGCGGCCATTCTCGGTGGGATTGGAGGAGTTCGAATTTGCCAAATTGGGGTTGTATGGCACAAAATCATCGACGATGGACGAACCCGCAAGGAGCGCTGTGTGAAACAAACAGCAAGCATTGCACCCTAGTGAAAAGTTTCCATTTTTATACACTTCCTGTTTTGGCAAATTCTAACTTTCTAAACAAGATGTACTCCCGTAGATGGAATAAATGTAGATGCCATTTGGTGAAAAGTCTACTAAATATAGGAAGGCATGCATATATGTATCTCTTTGTTTTTTTTTAGCTTTGTTCATTTATGAGGAAGACTATAAACCAAATAAACAAGATTGATCGTCCGCTAGGTTGTTTTGGGTTAATTCTATTAACTGTGCTAAGCTTCCTAACTCGATCTATTCTTACCAACTCAAGTCTCTAGCTTGACCACGACGTCTAGTGAGCTTCAACTTAACAGTCATATTATTAAAGTCCATGGGCTGTTAATGTGTGGGGTGCACAAGACTATCCGTGCGTATATGCGTGTTGGCCGTTGGACCCATAAGCTCAGTGAGATTTCATCCTAAAACCAATTGGTAACAGGAAAAATAACAAATCAACTTATACAATAGACTTGTTTAGTCTTAACTTTCAAATTTGGAAATACATATTTCAACTCGTACGAAACTTAGTTATGATCTTCTTAGCACAAGCTAACGCATCAGCTTTAACAGTCATACGAAGCTTGCATTCTGTTATGATCAAGTGTGATTTTTAATTTGGAATTTAATCCGCAGTTTTCCTGGCTACATCTTAGTTGGATTGAATTTAAATCACAAACAAGTGGGCAATTGTTTGCTACATTTTTGCAAAAGCGGATCTGATGTTGTTAGTCAGAACGGGCTGAAATTATGGTGGGCAACACAATCTTGAACCGATAGAACATTGAATTCTGTATAATTTTGATACAAGGCCTAATCTTGGAAAGAACAAATTTTCGATTCTAATACAATCATACCAAATAAATTCACATAGAAACTAGAAACGCTCCCTAGCCAACATATCTATACCCGTCCTTCTCATATCAGTTTTATTCCTCTCTTTAGGGTGCATCATTTTCACCTGCATGCACAAGTATTCTTCTTAAACCAAATTTACTGAAATGAAATGTAATTCACAATTGAAAAGCCGCGCCTCAGTCAAGTTATATATACCTCAACATAAAAACAACATAATTACAAGAAACTCCATTTTCGGTTTGCACCAGGTGAAGTCTTATCTTTCTGTTTCTCAAGCTTAAAATGGCATGTCAATGGTGTCATGTTCTGGAGTCTTGAACCCAAAACTTGATTCTTCGCTTGGTCTTCTCTTCGCAACACTTGCCCTCTGTACAAGTCGAACAAGGGCTTGCACCACTTCTGACATTGGCGGTCGGAACTCTGGCTCAGGCTACCAGGGCGACACGAATGTGTTGCAAAATGTAAGAATGATGCCTTATATCATAAGGAACATGAAAATGTAAAATTAGGCTCTTCAATTAAATCAACCATCTTATTTACCTGAACACAGAGGGCAATGACATCAGCAAACCGTGAGAGTGATTTTGCAGGATACATTCCATTGAGGGCGGGGTCAACCATCTTTGATAGAGCATCTATGTCATGAAGTTGAGGAGTGGCCCACATAACGAGTGACTGCTCTGCTCTCGGCCTTGAACTACAAAGAAGAGACGATGACAATGATAAAACAGCTAGAATAATACTAGGATAGGTAAGTCAGCAAAAAATAGAGGAGATATTTTTTTTTACCTATCTAGGGGTTTCCGTCCCGTCAAAAGCTCCAACATCACAACCCCAAAGCTATACACATCACTTTTTACTGTGTAGACCCCTGACAAGGCGAACTCTGGGGCACTGTAACCAAATGAACCAACCATCTGGTGTGAAACCTGTATACCAAAAAAACAAAAATAAAAGTAAGCAGTCTAAAGGATTTTTATGAAGCAATAAAGAATTGGTATCTCTGGAAAAGGGAAATTCATGTTTACCTCTCTCTCTGTGTTTGGTGTTAAAGCAGCAAGACCACAATCTGAAAGATGGGGATTGTACTCATCGTCTACTAGAATATTTGCTGATTTAAAATTTCTATGTACAACCGAGGGCAAGCAAACTTCATGCAGGTACCTGATGAGCATAATAAATTTTCAAGATTAATGATTCAAAAGAGTTAGCACAGATAGAGTGAAGAAAGGATTTTTAGATATCTTACTCAAGTGCACGAGCAGTCCCAAGTGCAACCTTAACCCGAGCATTCCATGACAATCTTTGTCCGCCATCATCAGAAAAATGCAGTATGTCATGTAGACTACCGTTAGCAACATATTCATAAACTAGGAGCCTTTGTCCATGCTCAGTACAATAGCCTACCAATGGAACGACGTTTGGATGTCTAAGGCGTGATATATTTGAAACAGCCTCAAGAAAATTGTCTTCCTCTTGTAGTGATAATGCTGAATTGTCAATCTTCTTTATAGCCACGATCTACAGAATATGAGAATAGATCAGTAGAACAATCATCAAAGCTCTGTTAGGCATAATAAGTAATTTTTTTTCACGTATTCCAATGCACCAAAAATATTTTTACCTTAAAATTATCATTATCAACTAAAATGTATTAATAGACGTTTACCTTGCCATTGGGAAATTCTGCCTTGTAAACACGGCCAAGGGACCCTTCTCCAACTATATTTTCTTGACTAAAGCTATTTGATGCAGACTGAAGAGCAGCAACCGTGTAGGAAGTGGCAGTAATAGGGGATTTCACTCGCTTCATAGATCCATTTTTCCCCATCATTCTATCAACTACCAATTTTTCAGATGGAAGAGGTTTCAGATCTGCAACAACCGCTGTGCTTTTCACCCTTTGCTCTTGCATTTCTGTGTTCATTGCATAGAATAATGATGGTAAAAATTCTTACTAAACCTTCAACTCTGCAGAAACTGTGAGAAGAAGAAGATGCAAAGTTTACCTCTATCTGCATTAGTAGAGACAGTGCCCAAAGAAGTTCTTCCCACAACTTCTTTCTTTTTCCATTTCCTTGTGCACAATATAAGAACAAGTATGGCAAGCATAAGAAGCAGAGAAGCCACCAAAATAATGCCAATAATAGCACCAACTGATAACCCACTTCTTTTGGAATCAGCCGATGGGCTACTACTAGGACTGCCGTGTGAATGAGATGCTGGTTTTGAATGGCTTCTACCAGAAGATCTGCCAGGCGGAGGAGGAGTATATGGTGGGGGAGGAGGAGCGGGACCATTTTTAAATGGATTACCATTGTAGCTGTTGGAAAATTTTACCAATCAGATATTGAGATAAAAACAGATAAATATTGTAAACAGTTCATGGAAGCTTACACAAAATTTGGGATTGAAAGTAGCTCCTTTGGAATCCATCCTGAGAAATTATTGCTGGCAACATTTCTGCAAAAAACATTAAGACAATTTAAAAACAGCAAACAAATGCACAGTAGTGTAATAAATTATAGATAGACAATTAGTGTGATATGGACTTACACATCAGTCAAAGGTAGGCTTGTGAGAGCATTAAGAGAACCGGTTAATTGATTGTTCTGAACATGGCTGCAACCAACCAATTCATGTATCAGGAGACAAAAGCAGATGTAGTTATAGATTACGGTAATAGGATAAGTCATTGGTTCACTTACAGGATAGAAAGATTGGACAAGTAACTGAAAGAAGTTGGAAGGTCTCCAGAGAAATTATTGAATGAGAGATCACTGCAACAATCAGCATGAGGTTAGGGTGGTTATCAGACTTGAGAAACCAGTCATTATAAAGTGAAAAAGAGCAACAATTCAGTGGAATCTCTCTTTCTTATGAAGAACTGTTTGTATGGAAACTGCTATCAGAAAAGCATACAGTCCCCACAGTATAGAAAGGGGACAAAACTCCATTCTCTTTCCTCCTTCTACCCAATCAAGCCTAGTAAACATGGTTATCTGAATTGGCATTACCTTCACACCCTATTTAAACTTCATTCTAGCTCTTAGAGAGGTTAAAATTTTACTTCTCAAATCAAATATTAAAATACCACCAAGAAGCACATGTTTCGACAAATATCTTACACTGTTGCAAGATCGGAGTGATTAGAGAATACATCTCCAATTGGCTGAGAGAGCGAGTTATGGCTGACATTCCTACAAGCCAATAACAACAATCAGACATAAAGAAGACTTGGAAAAAGCAAATAAACTGGGAAGAGAGAGAGGATCGCACACTTACAACGTATTAAGTGTAACCATACCAGCAATTGAATATGGAAGGTTTCCCGTTAAGTTGTTGCTTGCAAGGTTTCTGCATCACAAACCAAAAAACAGCCATCAATAAAAACTCAAGTTCCAAAACATTACCTTCTTCAGTAAGTGAACGATGATAAACAACTGATCCTTACAAGTTTGTCAGATTGGGTGGTAGCTGATATGGAATAGCGTCATGGATATTATTGCCACTCAAATCCCTGCCATAAGATTTAACAATCAGTTTAGCAATTTAAAAGACAGAAACAAAATTCCAGGCATTTTGCACAACTTTAACAATCCCAAGGAAGGACCAAAAGAGAATTTCTCACAAAGTTTTAAGTGAAGCAAGGTTTGAAAGCAAATATCCCATGGTGCCACTGAGTCCTAACCCAGATAGGTCACTGTTAAGCCAGCAAGTTGTCACAGTCAGCCAAATAGTTGGATGCAAAAAATGTGTTCTACTAAGAAAGTTCTAATGGTCAGAAGAATCATACATTGACACGACAGCTGAACCATCACATTTAATCCCCTGCCAAGATTCTCCACATGGATCTCCATTATTTGATTTCCAACCAGACAGCTGAGAAGGATTGTTCAAAGCGCCGTAGAGAACTTGAAGACCTTGCACTGGCCAAATGTGAATTAACAACATTAAGCAAACAGCATAATAACAGAACAAAAGAAAGCACCTACTTAACAAAACTCGGACAAAGAGGCAGATAACAAGTGCCCCTCCGTTTTCTAATTCTTAAGAAAGTTAGCTTACGATTCCAGGATTTCAAATGACTTTCAACCCCAGATCACAAAGAAGACGAAATGTATCCGAATGGGATCAGCAGGGTCTGAAATTGACCCTTCAAGTCCGATAGATGTTTATCAGAAGGATAGTTTTTCAATTTCAACAAAAAACAAAAACTAGGTCTACTAGACTTAGAAGATAGCCAATTTCAATACTTGAACAACAATGGTCCAGGTTGTTGGAAGTATTCTCCAACAAGACACACAAATAGCCATGTGATGCTGAAGTCTCTTAAGTATAATCCAGCTAAGTAAAATTCAAGTTCAGCAACAGCAAAATTTTGTTTTTCCATCAGAACCACTCTCAGGAGTCAAATGACAGAACAACTCACAACTCATGAGATACGGACAAATCTACACCGCATAACCCAACCACTACAGAAAAAAAAGCCCCAATCTTTAATCCTGCATTTGATCTCAAATCCACAGAATAAACCATCCGAATACCAAAATCAGCAACAACAAACTGATTAAGCTAAACCCCAACATATACATTCTTCAGATAACAAAAGAAAAAGACAGTCAATTACCATCAGACGGATCAGTGGTCCCGAGCACAAAAGGCAACGCGATCAACGCAAAGGCGAAGCAGGAAGAAAGGAGGAAAGAGACGGAAAAGGGAGCCATTTGAGCTGATCTTGAAGAGATGAAAATGAATAAATCAAACGGAGCCCTCGAGCTCAAAGCGAGTGGTTTTGACAAGCGGATGAGTAAAAATTACCAATGAAGAGAGAAGGAGAAGCCATTGTCGAAGAGATTGTAGAAGGAAGAGAGTAGAGAAGAGGGAAGGCGAATTGGATAGAAAGTGAGCAGCGTAGCTTCCGCCATTAAAGAGAAGGTGGTGGAGATTCGAAGCTTGTGAGTTGTGAGTAATGAGGAGAGAGAACGGGGGTAGTAGAGAAGCAAGTGAAAAAGAGAGAAGAGAGTGTAAAGGAAGTATCTGTCGGCGAGAGAACCAGTAAAAAGGATATCAATTAATTGTCAAATATACAGAATAAAAATTGAAAGCATGAAAAATAAACTACAAATGGAAAGGAAGAAAAACTGTATAAAAAGGTAGAGAAGCAAAGAAGGTGTGTTGCTTTTTAGTGTTTGCTTTTGCTTTCTTCTTCTTGGTTGATGCTTTTCTCACATTCCGTATGTCTAATAACAACAACCCTTTACGGTTTTACAAAATAGCGACACCAATGCATCAATTTTTTTTTCCAATAATCTAAGAGAACAAATAGTTTGTTTCGTGATTGGATTTTTGTATTTTTACTTCAAGTAGAAAATACACTTCTAATCTAATAATCTTTATTTTTTTAATGATGAGGAATTCATGTTCGGTGACAAACTCCGAACTTATAACCCAATTGGCAAAGACTATGAACCCAGTAAATTGATTTGCGTTGACCAGATCGACCCAATTACGTGGAGGATGGTTTCCACTCAAGTGAAGAGATGAAAGCTGATACCGAACCTGAAAATTCACAATGTTCCTCATGTATCTTACTACTATGCCACCTATATGGGACATATATGATTATTCTTCGATAGGGTTGTGCAACCGGTCCAAACCAGACTGGATCATACCGAATATATCTGGTCCGGTCCAGACCGGTGGACCGTAATTAAAAAAAGTATGGACCATTACGTTCCGGTCCTATTATAGTCCGGTCCCGGGTTTGGACCGATTTGACCGGATTACTATTGTACATCACTAGATCTTAAACATTGTCCAATTACGGTCTTTGTTGGATCGGACTGTAATTGAGCATTTGAATCTAAATATGTAATAAGTGAACCAAGTTGTATGAAAAATTAAACCACTAATTCTAATAAGTCAAATTCAAAACACATAATAGCTTTTACAAAGCCAACAATAGTTGCCAACTACACTTTTCTAAGACAAAAGTTAGATTAGTTACTAGTTCAAACGACGTATCAGAGACGGATCGTACTAGGGTTGGAGAAAAGAAACGCGACCGAGTAAAAATGGTGAGTGAAAGTGTGAAAATAGTGAAGAAGAGAGATTGGACCGGCTGAAATTGGGCCTTATTGCCCAACCTTGTTTTCTAAGCCTAATAATAAAATCAATTGTATTGTATAGCTAGATCAGTCTTACGGCCCGGACTGTAATTTCCCGTTCCGGTCCTAGATTTAGACCGGAATCAAAATTTTCATAAAATCAAGACCGTGGATCGGACTATTTCGGTCCCTGTCTTGGATTGGACCGTAAATTTCCGATCTGAAACAGGTTTACACAGCCCTATTCTTCAATATTCTATGGGTAGTTATTTACTCTCATGAATAATGTTAGGTATCTCTTAAACATCCTATTAAGACAAAGAAGGTGAAATCATAAATTAATATTGAGTAGAGGTTGAGACCAGACGAGACTAGCTGTATAAGAGATGATGTCAATTAAGAACTCTAGTCTATAAATTCAAAAAAATAATGATGCCTGTACGTCAACTTTCTAGAGCAATATTGCAGGAAACCACGTACCTCACATCAGGCTAGGAGTAATTGTAGATAATGGCCAACTTCTAAATTTATGTAAATAACACTAATTAAGGAGTGTGTTGTTATTCTAAAAAAAAGGAGTGTGTTATAATCTATGTATATATATAAAAGACGCAAGGAATAAGGCCATCACGTTGTGCCACCTAGGATTTTTCTACGTGTCGTTTTCACATTAAGCCACCTAGGATTTCGCCACATAGGATTTTTTATTTTAGTAATTTATATATATTGATATTATTTTAGGATAATATAAAAATAGGATAAATTAATTTACGAAAAATTCTATCTAAAATAAAAATATTATCTATTATATATTAGGAATTAGGATAGATCTAAAAGATTTTATCTAAAATTAAAATACATTATAGTACATTAGATATTATATATTAAGATAGATATATTAATTTAGATTCTATCTATTTATATGAAAAAATTAAATTCGAATTTTATTTAAAATTAAAAAAAATTATTTTATATTTATTTTTTATCTATTTATGTAAAAGATTTATCTTAAATAAAATTTTGATTAAAATAGAACTTTCAATCTATCAATCATCAATATATATTATAAAAGCCGACCGTTTTCAAGCAACCACGTTAATTCTAACCCCACCTCATATTTTAAAAAAATTAATTATTATTTATATTATTTCAACTTTTCTAAATTAATTTTCTATTTTTTTTATTTTTCATAATATCTATCTTTTGCTAACTATCTTAAAGAATATTTATGATAAGATCTTTCAACTTTTATTCATATTACTTTATCTTTTCAAAAATAAATAATAAAATTATATTATATTTATCTATGTATCTATTTCTATAAAAATCTTCTTAAATCAAATTTTAATTAAAAAAAAGTAAAAATTAAAAGATGACAAAAATTACATTATCGATTTCTTCTTATCCATCTATGATGCAAAATATTTTTAAAAATTGAATCTTGATTAAAAATGATAAAAACTTATCTTATCTATTCATGATTACTTGTATAAATTAAATTTTAATTTAAAACATATATTTTAAAATTTTATCTCTTATATAGACAATATATATGTTTCTTATTTCTCTTATATATCCCTAAAGGTTAAGCTCCTTCGAATGGAAATAATTAGTTAATTTGTATTTACTTAGAATTAATTAATTTTTCAAAAGGCTTTATTAGTTTCTTTCTAGAGTTTTAGTTCCTTAAATTAGTATGCTTATAGGATAGAAAAACCGCTCATAAAAAAGGATGCTTAGACTAGTAATTATAATCTTATACTCCCTCCGTCCCATAATGTTTGTCTTGTTTCCATTTCCGTCGTCCCAAAATGTTTGTCGTACTATCCCCTTTCCTTTTATATCCATACTACTTTTACATAACTTCCCCTACAATATCATCTTTTATCCATCTTTTTCATATTCTTTCTCTCTCTTCCACCAATTAACTCCATTAAAACACACCCAAGCTTTTAACCACCTACCTCCATTAAAACCCCAAAAAAATTGCTTTGTTTATTTTTTTTTAACAAACCCAAACAGTTTGTACCAATTTGGATCTAGCAGATGTTGGTTTTTGGGTTTAGGGTTCCATTTCCCCTACTCTCGCATGTGGCCCATGAATTTTGGGTTGATCCAATTTGAGAGATCCACTTGCTATAAACCCTAGATCTACCCATTGCACACCCATTTATACCCACAAACCCTAACCTCACTCACTCCCCTTCCTCACTTTTGAGATCTCTCACTCCCTTGACGGCGCATCTGAATACGCTCTCTGATAATCTCTCCCAAACACTCAGTTTTGCTCTCAAATCCTCTCGAATCCAAGCTTTTCGATCGACATCTAACAAAAGGTTTGAGTGGGTGGCTCTTGAAGTCTCTGAATCTCTCTTTGTGCCTCTGAGTTGTTCGGATTTGTTCGAAATCTGTCAAGGTTAGCCCAATCTCTCCTAAACCCTCTCGATGTTCCTCAATTTCTCTCAATTTCTCTCAAATTCACTCAAATCCTCTTGATCTCCCTCAATGCTCTCTCGATTGTTCGAAATCTGTCTCCACCTACTCGATTCGTCCCCTTAATCGAAATTTTTTGGTTGTTTCAGATGAGTTCCGAATCCATGCCTTTGTAATAACTGCGGTTTTTGAGGATATTTTTGAATTTTTCTCGGATATCCTTTTAACCTTTTTGGTTCGTTTTAACGCTCAATCCAATATTTTTATTGGAGATTAAATCCTAGAAAATTGTTGGTGATATCCTAAAATCATAATAAAATGATTTTATGGATCGGTGTGAATTCTAGGATTTTTCGGTGGAAAAAGAATATTTATTGGATAAGCCGTCTTTTTAATTATGTACCGTAAAGATTTAAAATACGAAACGGAAGCCTTAAAAATTGAAGGTAGCAAGATAAAATCATGGAAAATTAATTTTATTGGTCTACATAATTTACGGGACGTTTTTCATGTAGTGAGTTTTTCCATCCGATGTACATAATTTTACAGCTTTAACGCGAGTCCCGTTTCGGGACGGAAAATGGCATTGACGTCTCTTGCTTAACCTTTAAGGATTTGGGAGATAGAATTTGATGAAGCCACTTTCCTTGACTTTTCAAAAGCCATCATTTCCTTCTTCCAAACCAAATTACGAGAGAGTTTGGACGGAACGACGTATTCGTGCGACAGATTTCGACCTTCACCGCCGGCTAACTTCATCTTCTTCCTCTAGCTTCTCCTCTCCTCCTCCACCTCTCACCTTCAACCTCTTCTTCTTGCTATGTTTGGGCTGCTGCAAAGTGAAGGAACCAGCTAGAGAACCATGGCGGAACGCCGGACTCGGGGAGGAAGGAACACGCCGCCGGTCACTTTCTCGCCTCGCCGTACATCGTCACCGGCGACCTCTAACTTGTCCGACCACCACCAATGGCAAGGGCTGCTGTCGGGCAACGCCCAGCCACCCTCGGGCTCGGGGATCGAGCCATGATCGAGCCACACGAGCCATGGGCTCGAGTGAAGGTATATACGATCGAAATTAATTAGCGGTTTGATTGCGGAGCCACCGCAAGGGCCTTTCGGTGCTGCTTTGCTAATTAAA
This sequence comes from Fallopia convolvulus, assembly GCA_964016875.1. NCBI lineage: Eukaryota > Viridiplantae > Streptophyta > Magnoliopsida > Caryophyllales > Polygonaceae > Fallopia > Fallopia convolvulus. The sequence continues at coordinate 8,280,916 of OZ024718.1, read as the reverse complement.
TTTATGGTTTTTATAATCTTGACGTTATTACGGTTCCGCAGGTTCGAACCGCTCGTGAAACGGACGTCCGGATCTTCCGTTATAGCGAAAACAAGTTTTGGATACCGATTGTCAGGTAAAGGACTTCGGATAATTACTTGGGATTCGTCGTTAATCCGTTTGAGCTGAAATTTGGTAATCTCTTAGAATTGTTGCTGATGAACAATTTTTATTTAGAAAATTGTTTCAAAAGGGAAGCGGATAATTAGTTATAATTCCGCCAAGATGGCTCCTTGAAGCATGATAACTAAGGATTTATTATATATCGATATTCGGAAATTAAATCGTTTATCGATTAGAAAGTTGTAGGTGTTGAGAATAAAACTAAGAGATGTTTTTGTGAGCTCGTTGCTGAGAAATCCTTTGGTTATATTTGTCAGAAGGATGATACAGATTACTGTTGGAATTGCTAAGGACGTCGAGCACGCCTTATAAGGCAAGTGGACGATTCTCTCTTGCGTTATTGTTATTAAATGAGAAATTGTATCTCATTTAATATTTGCGTTGGGAACAACTTGTATGATTAATAAAATATGATAGGTCGTTATATTTGTTAGAAATAATGACCATGTTGTTTATTCAGTTTCGCGTTAGAACTGGATTTAGGTCCGTTATGTGTGGCCTTATATGTTGTCTCATGCTGAGACATTATTGTGAAGTAAGTTAGTTTTTCAGGGGTAGGAGCCGAGTCTCCGATGACCTCTTTATAACACAGTCTATGTTGGGAGGTTTAGCTCGTTACTATCATATCCCAACATTCGGGTCATGACTCATACCTCACTCAACGCTGGAGGAGGTGTTTATGCACTCTAGCTAAGTGCAAATTGGTACTAGGTGTTCGTCAATGATCATGGTTGAAATAATCCCCCTCATCTTGACGTCTCCATGTACAGGTGGATTCTCTGCGGTTTTAGCCGCTTAAAAGTTACCAACATGTTTGTGAAAAGTTATGAAAGTAATAAAAATAAGTGCGTTAGGCACATTAATGTACCCGGATGGTTAGTCTATTCGATAACCATTCTTACTCCCGGTTATGAATGATTCTTAATCAAACTTTGATTAAGTCAATCTGATTAGTCGACAGGTGCTTTAGTCGACGGAAGCTTTTCAAAATGTTATGTGATTAATATGAGTTCTCAACAATTATTTATGCTTCTTAAAGAAACCACAAGCGGTGGTGTCCTCTCTCTTGATTATGCGAGTATCCTTCTTATTCTCTATAAGACTGCTAACTGTTGGATCAAATCCGAGTCTATTCGGATTTGGATGCCAATATGTTTAGTTACAACCATAAGAACCAAGTTAGATTCTCCGCTTGCTAGTCTTTCATTAGACTAACCCGTCCATTTTCTTTTCTTTTATATGGTCGGCTGGTGTCCATCGTTGGTTTACGACACATCAGGTATTTCTTGGAAGTTGATTCAAGAGGCAGATTCAGATGTTTGAAGCTCCAGAAGTTGAAGAAAGGTTTCCAATGGCTATACTTGAGTGAAGATTATGGTTAAACTACTTCAAAGCGAAGCTGAGTTTCAGAAGTAAGAAATCAAGGAAGACTTGATGAAGATTTTGTTTAAATAGAAGGTTGTTCTATTTAGTTATTTATTCTTTTTGGGTTAAGGTTTGTATAAGACCAATTGTATTTATTCCGCTGTAATGTTTTTAGTTTGTTCAGTCAGTTTAAAGCCTTGGGTAACTTCGGTTTAGTCTTAATCGGGGTTACTGGCGGTAATACCTCCAGGGTAGGAAGGGGGTGTTACAGAAGTGGTATCAGAGCTAAAAGTTCCTAAGTCTTGCTTAAGACTTTCATCTTCCATATAGAATTATGGAGAATTCTATATGGAGGTTATCTTTGAACCATTTATGGAAAGTGGTTATGATTGAAGGTCAGACTCGTGAAGAAATAGAAAGAGGAAAGGGAATTGGAGAACATGAGGTAATAAGTTTGTAATAGCTTTTATGAAAAAGGTCCTATGGTGGACATATGATTCCCTTGAGATGGGAATGGATTCCAAGAAGGATCCAGAGTAAGATCAGGTGAAGATTCCTGAAGTTGAACCGGTTCTTGACCAAGTTCTCAATGAATTCCTATTCTCTCTTGAGAGTCTGAATTGGGTGTACCCTCGTCGCTTCTTCCATATTAGGAAACTTCTTGTGAGATTTTGAAGTTAAGTATTGTACTTCATAAAGACATTCTAGTTGAAGGTTTCCTATTTTAAGATCGTATGATGGAAGATTTCAAGTTAAGAATTTTTTGTCAGAAAGTTCATGATTCAAAATGTTATGTGAAGCTTCAAGTGTCGTCTTGAAGTCATAAGATTAAGAGTTTTCACGAGTATATTCTTATAGGAATTTCTGAATTTTGAAATTCGAGTATCAAGAGAACTTTGGATTGGAACATCTACTTTTAAGTATTAGGATTTGGAAAATCTTATGATTCTTGAGTGATTCTAAGAGATCAGTATGGATCATGAAGGGATGTAAAAGAATCCTGAAAAGAAAAAGATTGTCTTTGGAAACTTTCTTCAACAACTATGTTTGTGACTCTATAGTATAGAATCATGGATATTCTGTACTTTTCTTTGCTCAGTTGGAAGTTAAAGAGCTTTGAAGTGCTCAAGTGTTGGATCGATTGAATTGTTAATCTATTGGAAAATGCAATTCAATTTTTAACCTGATAGTGTTCAAACTCAGATTTTCATATATGATGTTATCCTTTGAGTTAAGAGGATTGAGAATCCTAAATGGAATGGGAATTTCTTATGATTATAGTAAGAAAAAAAGGAAGAGTGTTGGTTCAGTTTGAGTTGTGAACAAGTGGTTAATCATCAAGGTTGTTGTGAATAAGGTTGATTGATCAAAGTGGATTGAACAGGTAGAAGTTCATCGATGATGTGTTTATGTTCAATTAACTACTTAGTACAGGTGTTAATTGATTACATGAGTTGTTGATATCCAATTGATTAACCTATGTGACACGTAATGAGAATTTCGTGTATGATACCCAACTCGGGATAATGAGAAGAAACTTGAGGTCTATGATGGACTAGTAATAGAATCAATATTGAGATGTTCTAAATTGCCAATGGTATTGGCTTATGTTTCTTCAAGGATGGAAATGATAAAGTTCAGTTTTGAGAAGATCAATCAAGGAATGATCTTAGCATATTTGCCTTTGATATTTTAATCGGTTGAAATAAAAATATCAATCATTCAATATTGTGGTCAATAAGGCTTAGACCTTATCGATGAAAAATAATTTCAGTTGTGTAGGATTTTGAAGATTTTATATCAGTCAAATCCAAGGCCTAAGGTGGTACTGGTAAGGCTGTTAAGTTGTCAGCAAGCTTCCTAACCACAATCTCTTTCTTTGCAATTTGGTTTGAAGTTAAATTAATGAAAAGGTATACGAATTGAATCTTTTGAACTAGATGCATAGTTTGAAAGTTCATTTTTTTTATATCGAGAAGATTAAGTTATAAGAGGATTGAAAGTCCTTAAAATCGTCAAAAGAGTTTGATAGTCACTCTTGGATATCGGAATTTATATGAAGATTCACTTGCAGAAGGCTTGTTGTTTTGTGAATGGATGAACTCAAGTATTGAAATTTTGTCAATGGGTCATAATTGCCTAACTTTAAAGTAGTATGTCAAGGAGGCATACAAGTTGAGAATGATCGAAGAAGAATCTTTGCTATGAGTATGAAGATGTCGAAATCACATTTTCCCTAAGGATTGCAAGTAAGTGGATTGGAGTGATCAACTCTTTTCTTGAACTTGTGAAGATAAGATGGGTTAAGATTGAGTTAAATCAGGCAGAGATTACTCAATGTTATGGATTATAGAAAAGTCTAGCAGTATGTGTGATTAAGAAAAGTCAAGGTATGTCATCAAGTTCTATCTTGAGGAAGGAATTAAGTATTACATTCGAAAGAAAATGTAGTACACATAAGTGAATTGGATTGTCTTAGGTCCTTTGAGGCTCAGTTTTGATTTGAAACTTTGGTCAAGTTGGTAAGGCCAGCTAATGTGCAAATGTCAGCACAGAACTAGGGCAAAGTGTTAGTAGCATCATAAAGATAAGGTTAGCAATTTTATTTGATGCATTAGCTTGACGCGCTAAATTCTTCAAGAGAGTAACTAATCTTTGTTTCAGCGACATTCAAAGTTAAAGCCTGTATGCTTGTAGACTATGTCGAGTTCCTGTCAAGCTGTTATGATTTAAGGAATAGTTGAAATTGTTTTGTGATTTTCTCTTTTGAGAAAAATCTTAGGACTTTGTAGAATTCAAGTATGAATTTCTAAAAGTAATGATAGTTTGTTATAAAGGATTTATGAATAAATTTTCTACGGTTTTCATAGTGGTGAGTAAGAATGTATTTTGTCTTCCATCTTGATCACATGGTAAGGCAAGATTACATGTCTTATTCCTATGAGTAAAGGATTATGTTTATTTTATCTCCCCATCCTGATCACATGGTGGAATAAGATCACATAATTCCTTGGGTTTTAAAGAATAGTTTCTAATATGAGTTGGTAATCATATAGGTTTCTCTCAAGTGAAGTTATTGAAATTCAAAGACGAGAGTTTTCTTGTATAGCAATTGCTATATCAGCTACTTTGTAAAAATCTTTTGAGTTAGTATATCCTTGGTATCCTATACTATTTAAGGAATATGGTCAAACTTCCCGAAACAGTTCGATTATAAGTAAAGAAATTTGGTAAGATTCTTTACAAATATGTGTTGATCTCTGAAGAGCATGGATTAACTTCGTACTTCTCTAAAAGTTTGGGATTGTTTTCAGTTAATGATTATTGGAATTCGCTAAGCAGTTTGCTAGTAGTTCATCTTGGTTGACGTCATGACCTAAGAAAGTCATTGCTTTTTTAGCAGAATTGTCTTTGAAAGTAAGTTGATATGGACTCCTGGAATGGAACCCTTTCTAAGGAATGATATTGTAGTAATCCTTTCTTTGGAATAAAGGATGTACTAGTAAATTCTCCATTAGTTGTTATTTGTTTTCATGTTGTTTTGAAAACTTAAATTTTTTTGAGAAAAGATAGTCAAGTGAGGACTTTAAGCAGAACTCCAATGAGTCTGGGTTTGGATATGTAAATTAGTATTGATTTCAATCTCAGTTGGATAAGTGGTTGGATATAGAGAGTGGACACGTGAGGATATGTTTTAATCCTAAGAGTTAGTTTGCTCAACAAGTCAGAATGTTAAGTGAAGTCTAAACAGTTCTTTGATGAAAAAGACAGAAAATTGTCAATGGAGATAATTTTGTTGGAAATTATTGGACTAAAGGTATTATTGTCCAATATGTTGGTATAGTAATGCGTAAGAGTGTAGTTTGAAGTAGTTGAGAGAGATAGCTACTTTTGAATGTCAGTATGCCCAAGCTGAGTTCTGGTTGAGAAAAGGATGTAAAGAATTGACAAGACAGGTTATTATCTTGTCATGTGTTGGATAAATCTCATATTCTTGGTAAAGTAATACTGAGATTTTTATCTCAAAAAGGAAATTGAGTAAGGATTTTAAGTAATCCTTGTAAAGAAACTAATTTGAGAAGGACTAAAGGTTTAGTTTGGATGAGAACAAGGTTGTGTGAATCCCCTAGGATGTTATTCAAAATCTGTTGATCAGATCAAGGGAAAGTAGTATGGAAAAGTAATATTATTTAAGATCAATGGAGAAGATCAAGAAAGTAAGACACCAGGAATTGTTATTCAAGATTATGGATTGCTTGATTTTGGAACTGTTCATGTGTATCTGTGGTTGATGAGCTTTGAAAGCTTATTTCAAAGGAGGAATAGTTATTTGCTTAATTAGTTCATCCTAGAACAAGTAAATGTATAAGGTTTTTAAGATAAACTTTTGATGGAATGACATGAAGCGAAATGTCACCGAGCTTGTTGTGATGTGTTTGGTTGGTTTGGAAGTCCTAATTAGCATAGAAGACTAGATGAAATGTTATAGTCTCTTCCTTTTCCAGAATGGAAGTGGGAAGATATTACAATGGATTCTTGTCATTAGTCGTTTAAGACTTAATGAAAGAAGGATGTAAGAAGGATTCAATATGGAGGTTGTTAATAAACTCATTTAGAGTGTTCTTTTAATGCATTTAAGCTGACTTAAAAAGAGTATAAAAGTTAGCTGAGGTGTTCAGGCATGAAGTTTTTGATCCTCATAAAACTCCGAAGATTATTATCTCTGATTGAGATGGATGGTTCATGTCAAAGTTTTTGAAAGAAGTAACATCAAGTTTTGTGGATTTAATTGAATTTTAGCGCTGGCTTTACTCATCAAAGTGATGATCAATGTAAGGAAATAAATTCAAACTCCCGAGGACATGTATTCTGGATTCCACACGAGTTGGAATGGTAGTTTGAGGTTGAGTGAATTCACATACAAGAATTTTGATTTCACGATAAAGAAAATGAATCTTTTTAAGGCTTGGTAAGGCCGGAAGTGTTGGTTGTCAATTTGTTGGAATGACAATGCTAACAAGGTTCTTCATGGTCCAGACTTGGCCAAAAGAACAACAACTGATATCGCACTAACGTTTAAAGGGTGCTAACTGCTCAAAGGCGACAACAATCATGTGTTGTTTTAATTAGAGAACATGTTGAGTTCATTGTAGAGAACGACGTTTTTGTTCTAATATTCGCCTTGAAAGGCATATTCTGCTGGGGAATGCGAGACAACGTAAATGCTCGCTATGATTGGATCTTTTGAGATACTAGTAAGCTTATTTATTGGTTGGCATTGCCACCTTCAGTGCATTCTATCTGTAATGTCATCCTTGTGTTTCTTCTAAGATAGTATGCGTTCAATATATCTATGGAGGTAAAGAAAAGACTTGAGAAACTAAACGGAAAATGCCGAGCCATTTTCCAAAGTTAATGAATGTTGTAAAGAAGAAATTTGGTAACTAAGCAATGGTTGATTGTGCTTGGTGCAGAGGTAACAATATGTTTTTAAGGGGGTACTACAAACTTTTGTATAGGTTTGTAGTGGTGGTGTGTATGTGCTTATGCTATCCTTCCTTGTGATCTGAGTTCTCCTTGGTTTCGAGGACGAAACCATTTTTAAGGGGGTACTAATGTAATAACTGCGGTTTTTGAGGATATTTTTGAATTTTTCTCGGATATCCTTTTAACCTTTTTGGTTCGTTTTAACGCTCAATCCAATATTTTTATTGGAGATTAAATCCTAGAAAATTGTTGGTGATATCCTAAAATCATAATAAAATGATTTTATGGATCGGTGTGAATTCTAGGATTTTTCGGTGGAAAAAGAATATTTATTGGATAAGCCGTCTTTTTAATTATGTACCGTAAAGATTTAAAATACGAAACGGAAGCCTTAAAAATTGAAGGTAGCAAGATAAAATCATGGAAAATTAATTTTATTGGTCTACATAATTTACGGGACGTTTTTCATGTAGTGAGTTTTTCCATCCGATGTACATAATTTTACAGCTTTAACGCGAGTCCCGTTTCGGGACGGAAAATGGCATTGACGTCTCTTGCTTAACCTTTAAGGATTTGGGAGATAGAATTTGATGAAGCCACTTTCCTTGACTTTTCAAAAGCCATCATTTCCTTCTTCCAAACCAAATTACGAGAGAGTTTGGACGGAACGACGTATTCGTGCGACAGATTTCGACCTTCACCGCCGGCTAACTTCATCTTCTTCCTCTAGCTTCTCCTCTCCTCCTCCACCTCTCACCTTCAACCTCTTCTTCTTGCTATGTTTGGGCTGCTGCAAAGTGAAGGAACCAGCTAGAGAACCATGGCGGAACGCCGGACTCGGGGAGGAAGGAACACGCCGCCGGTCACTTTCTCGCCTCGCCGTACATCGTCACCGGCGACCTCTAACTTGTCCGACCACCACCAATGGCAAGGGCTGCTGTCGGGCAACGCCCAGCCACCCTCGGGCTCGGGGATCGAGCCATGATCGAGCCACACGAGCCATGGGCTCGAGTGAAGGTATATACGATCGAAATTAATTAGCGGTTTGATTGCGGAGCCACCGCAAGGGCCTTTCGGTGCTGCTTTGCTAATTAAATTTATGGTTTTTATAATCTTGACGTTATTACGGTTCCGCAGGTTCGAACCGCTCGTGAAACGGACGTCCGGATCTTCCGTTATAGCGAAAACAAGTTTTGGATACCGATTGTCAGGTAAAGGACTTCGGATAATTACTTGGGATTCGTCGTTAATCCGTTTGAGCTGAAATTTGGTAATCTCTTAGAATTGTTGCTGATGAACAATTTTTATTTAGAAAATTGTTTCAAAAGGGAAGCGGATAATTAGTTATAATTCCGCCAAGATGGCTCCTTGAAGCATGATAACTAAGGATTTATTATATATCGATATTCGGAAATTAAATCGTTTATCGATTAGAAAGTTGTAGGTGTTGAGAATAAAACTAAGAGATGTTTTTGTGAGCTCGTTGCTGAGAAATCCTTTGGTTATATTTGTCAGAAGGATGATACAGATTACTGTTGGAATTGCTAAGGACGTCGAGCACGCCTTATAAGGCAAGTGGACGATTCTCTCTTGCGTTATTGTTATTAAATGAGAAATTGTATCTCATTTAATATTTGCGTTGGGAACAACTTGTATGATTAATAAAATATGATAGGTCGTTATATTTGTTAGAAATAATGACCATGTTGTTTATTCAGTTTCGCGTTAGAACTGGATTTAGGTCCGTTATGTGTGGCCTTATATGTTGTCTCATGCTGAGACATTATTGTGAAGTAAGTTAGTTTTTCAGGGGTAGGAGCCGAGTCTCCGATGACCTCTTTATAACACAGTCTATGTTGGGAGGTTTAGCTCGTTACTATCATATCCCAACATTCGGGTCATGACTCATACCTCACTCAACGCTGGAGGAGGTGTTTATGCACTCTAGCTAAGTGCAAATTGGTACTAGGTGTTCGTCAATGATCATGGTTGAAATAATCCCCCTCATCTTGACGTCTCCATGTACAGGTGGATTCTCTGCGGTTTTAGCCGCTTAAAAGTTACCAACATGTTTGTGAAAAGTTATGAAAGTAATAAAAATAAGTGCGTTAGGCACATTAATGTACCCGGATGGTTAGTCTATTCGATAACCATTCTTACTCCCGGTTATGAATGATTCTTAATCAAACTTTGATTAAGTCAATCTGATTAGTCGACAGGTGCTTTAGTCGACGGAAGCTTTTCAAAATGTTATGTGATTAATATGAGTTCTCAACAATTATTTATGCTTCTTAAAGAAACCACAAGCGGTGGTGTCCTCTCTCTTGATTATGCGAGTATCCTTCTTATTCTCTATAAGACTGCTAACTGTTGGATCAAATCCGAGTCTATTCGGATTTGGATGCCAATATGTTTAGTTACAACCATAAGAACCAAGTTAGATTCTCCGCTTGCTAGTCTTTCATTAGACTAACCCGTCCATTTTCTTTTCTTTTATATGGTCGGCTGGTGTCCATCGTTGGTTTACGACACATCAGGTATTTCTTGGAAGTTGATTCAAGAGGCAGATTCAGATGTTTGAAGCTCCAGAAGTTGAAGAAAGGTTTCCAATGGCTATACTTGAGTGAAGATTATGGTTAAACTACTTCAAAGCGAAGCTGAGTTTCAGAAGTAAGAAATCAAGGAAGACTTGATGAAGATTTTGTTTAAATAGAAGGTTGTTCTATTTAGTTATTTATTCTTTTTGGGTTAAGGTTTGTATAAGACCAATTGTATTTATTCCGCTGTAATGTTTTTAGTTTGTTCAGTCAGTTTAAAGCCTTGGGTAACTTCGGTTTAGTCTTAATCGGGGTTACTGGCGGTAATACCTCCAGGGTAGGAAGGGGGTGTTACAGAAGTGGTATCAGAGCTAAAAGTTCCTAAGTCTTGCTTAAGACTTTCATCTTCCATATAGAATTATGGAGAATTCTATATGGAGGTTATCTTTGAACCATTTATGGAAAGTGGTTATGATTGAAGGTCAGACTCGTGAAGAAATAGAAAGAGGAAAGGGAATTGGAGAACATGAGGTAATAAGTTTGTAATAGCTTTTATGAAAAAGGTCCTATGGTGGACATATGATTCCCTTGAGATGGGAATGGATTCCAAGAAGGATCCAGAGTAAGATCAGGTGAAGATTCCTGAAGTTGAACCGGTTCTTGACCAAGTTCTCAATGAATTCCTATTCTCTCTTGAGAGTCTGAATTGGGTGTACCCTCGTCGCTTCTTCCATATTAGGAAACTTCTTGTGAGATTTTGAAGTTAAGTATTGTACTTCATAAAGACATTCTAGTTGAAGGTTTCCTATTTTAAGATCGTATGATGGAAGATTTCAAGTTAAGAATTTTTTGTCAGAAAGTTCATGATTCAAAATGTTATGTGAAGCTTCAAGTGTCGTCTTGAAGTCATAAGATTAAGAGTTTTCACGAGTATATTCTTATAGGAATTTCTGAATTTTGAAATTCGAGTATCAAGAGAACTTTGGATTGGAACATCTACTTTTAAGTATTAGGATTTGGAAAATCTTATGATTCTTGAGTGATTCTAAGAGATCAGTATGGATCATGAAGGGATGTAAAAGAATCCTGAAAAGAAAAAGATTGTCTTTGGAAACTTTCTTCAACAACTATGTTTGTGACTCTATAGTATAGAATCATGGATATTCTGTACTTTTCTTTGCTCAGTTGGAAGTTAAAGAGCTTTGAAGTGCTCAAGTGTTGGATCGATTGAATTGTTAATCTATTGGAAAATGCAATTCAATTTTTAACCTGATAGTGTTCAAACTCAGATTTTCATATATGATGTTATCCTTTGAGTTAAGAGGATTGAGAATCCTAAATGGAATGGGAATTTCTTATGATTATAGTAAGAAAAAAAGGAAGAGTGTTGGTTCAGTTTGAGTTGTGAACAAGTGGTTAATCATCAAGGTTGTTGTGAATAAGGTTGATTGATCAAAGTGGATTGAACAGGTAGAAGTTCATCGATGATGTGTTTATGTTCAATTAACTACTTAGTACAGGTGTTAATTGATTACATGAGTTGTTGATATCCAATTGATTAACCTATGTGACACGTAATGAGAATTTCGTGTATGATACCCAACTCGGGATAATGAGAAGAAACTTGAGGTCTATGATGGACTAGTAATAGAATCAATATTGAGATGTTCTAAATTGCCAATGGTATTGGCTTATGTTTCTTCAAGGATGGAAATGATAAAGTTCAGTTTTGAGAAGATCAATCAAGGAATGATCTTAGCATATTTGCCTTTGATATTTTAATCGGTTGAAATAAAAATATCAATCATTCAATATTGTGGTCAATAAGGCTTAGACCTTATCGATGAAAAATAATTTCAGTTGTGTAGGATTTTGAAGATTTTATATCAGTCAAATCCAAGGCCTAAGGTGGTACTGGTAAGGCTGTTAAGTTGTCAGCAAGCTTCCTAACCACAATCTCTTTCTTTGCAATTTGGTTTGAAGTTAAATTAATGAAAAGGTATACGAATTGAATCTTTTGAACTAGATGCATAGTTTGAAAGTTCATTTTTTTTATATCGAGAAGATTAAGTTATAAGAGGATTGAAAGTCCTTAAAATCGTCAAAAGAGTTTGATAGTCACTCTTGGATATCGGAATTTATATGAAGATTCACTTGCAGAAGGCTTGTTGTTTTGTGAATGGATGAACTCAAGTATTGAAATTTTGTCAATGGGTCATAATTGCCTAACTTTAAAGTAGTATGTCAAGGAGGCATACAAGTTGAGAATGATCGAAGAAGAATCTTTGCTATGAGTATGAAGATGTCGAAATCACATTTTCCCTAAGGATTGCAAGTAAGTGGATTGGAGTGATCAACTCTTTTCTTGAACTTGTGAAGATAAGATGGGTTAAGATTGAGTTAAATCAGGCAGAGATTACTCAATGTTATGGATTATAGAAAAGTCTAGCAGTATGTGTGATTAAGAAAAGTCAAGGTATGTCATCAAGTTCTATCTTGAGGAAGGAATTAAGTATTACATTCGAAAGAAAATGTAGTACACATAAGTGAATTGGATTGTCTTAGGTCCTTTGAGGCTCAGTTTTGATTTGAAACTTTGGTCAAGTTGGTAAGGCCAGCTAATGTGCAAATGTCAGCACAGAACTAGGGCAAAGTGTTAGTAGCATCATAAAGATAAGGTTAGCAATTTTATTTGATGCATTAGCTTGACGCGCTAAATTCTTCAAGAGAGTAACTAATCTTTGTTTCAGCGACATTCAAAGTTAAAGCCTGTATGCTTGTAGACTATGTCGAGTTCCTGTCAAGCTGTTATGATTTAAGGAATAGTTGAAATTGTTTTGTGATTTTCTCTTTTGAGAAAAATCTTAGGACTTTGTAGAATTCAAGTATGAATTTCTAAAAGTAATGATAGTTTGTTATAAAGGATTTATGAATAAATTTTCTACGGTTTTCATAGTGGTGAGTAAGAATGTATTTTGTCTTCCATCTTGATCACATGGTAAGGCAAGATTACATGTCTTATTCCTATGAGTAAAGGATTATGTTTATTTTATCTCCCCATCCTGATCACATGGTGGAATAAGATCACATAATTCCTTGGGTTTTAAAGAATAGTTTCTAATATGAGTTGGTAATCATATAGGTTTCTCTCAAGTGAAGTTATTGAAATTCAAAGACGAGAGTTTTCTTGTATAGCAATTGCTATATCAGCTACTTTGTAAAAATCTTTTGAGTTAGTATATCCTTGGTATCCTATACTATTTAAGGAATATGGTCAAACTTCCCGAAACAGTTCGATTATAAGTAAAGAAATTTGGTAAGATTCTTTACAAATATGTGTTGATCTCTGAAGAGCATGGATTAACTCCGTACTTCTCTAAAAGTTTGGGATTGTTTTCAGTTAATGATTATTGGAATTCGCTAAGCAGTTTGCTAGTAGTTCATCTTGGTTGACGTCATGACCTAAGAAAGTCATTGCTTTTTTAGCAGAATTGTCTTTGAAAGTAAGTTGATATGGACTCCTGGAATGGAACCCTTTCTAAGGAATGATATTGTAGTAATCCTTTCTTTGGAATAAAGGATGTACTAGTAAATTCTCCATTAGTTGTTATTTGTTTTCATGTTGTTTTGAAAACTTAAATTTTTTTGAGAAAAGATAGTCAAGTGAGGACTTTAAGCAGAACTCCAATGAGTCTGGGTTTGGATATGTAAATTAGTATTGATTTCAATCTCAGTTGGATAAGTGGTTGGATATAGAGAGTGGACACGTGAGGATATGTTTTAATCCTAAGAGTTAGTTTGCTCAACAAGTCAGAATGTTAAGTGAAGTCTAAACAGTTCTTTGATGAAAAAGACAGAAAATTGTCAATGGAGATAATTTTGTTGGAAATTATTGGACTAAAGGTATTATTGTCCAATATGTTGGTATAGTAATGCGTAAGAGTGTAGTTTGAAGTAGTTGAGAGAGATAGCTACTTTTGAATGTCAGTATGCCCAAGCTGAGTTCTGGTTGAGAAAAGGATGTAAAGAATTGACAAGACAGGTTATTATCTTGTCATGTGTTGGATAAATCTCATATTCTTGGTAAAGTAATACTGAGATTTTTATCTCAAAAAGGAAATTGAGTAAGGATTTTAAGTAATCCTTGTAAAGAAACTAATTTGAGAAGGACTAAAGGTTTAGTTTGGATGAGAACAAGGTTGTGTGAATCCCCTAGGATGTTATTCAAAATCTGTTGATCAGATCAAGGGAAAGTAGTATGGAAAAGTAATATTATTTAAGATCAATGGAGAAGATCAAGAAAGTAAGACACCAGGAATTGTTATTCAAGAGTATGGATTGCTTGATTTTGGAACTGTTCATGTGTATCTGTGGTTGATGAGCTTTGAAAGCTTATTTCAAAGGAGGAATAGTTATTTGCTTAATTAGTTCATCCTAGAACAAGTAAATGTATAAGGTTTTTAAGATAAACTTTTGATGGAATGACATGAAGCGAAATGTCACCGAGCTTGTTGTGATGTGTTTGGTTGGTTTGGAAGTCCTAATTAGCATAGAAGACTAGATGAAATGTTATAGTCTCTTCCTTTTCCAGAATGGAAGTGGGAAGATATTACAATGGATTCTTGTCATTAGTCGTTTAAGACTTAATGAAAGAAGGATGTAAGAAGGATTCAATATGGAGGTTGTTAATAAACTCATTTAGAGTGTTCTTTTAATGCATTTAAGCTGACTTAAAAAGAGTATAAAAGTTAGCTGAGGTGTTCAGGCATGAAGTTTTTGATCCTCATAAAACTCCGAAGATTATTATCTCTGATTGAGATGGATGGTTCATGTCAAAGTTTTTGAAAGAAGTAACATCAAGTTTTGTGGATTTAATTGAATTTTAGCGCTGGCTTTACTCATCAAAGTGATGATCAATGTAAGGAAATAAATTCAAACTCCCGAGGACATGTATTCTGGATTCCACACGAGTTGGAATGGTAGTTTGAGGTTGAGTGAATTCACATACAAGAATTTTGATTTCACGATAAAGAAAATGAATCTTTTTAAGGCTTGGTAAGGCCGGAAGTGTTGGTTGTCAATTTGTTGGAATGACAATGCTAACAAGGTTCTTCATGGTCCAGACTTGGCCAAAAGAACAACAACTGATATCGCACTAACGTTTAAAGGGTGCTAACTGCTCAAAGGCGACAACAATCATGTGTTGTTTTAATTAGAGAACATGTTGAGTTCATTGTAGAGAACGACGTTTTTGTTCTAATATTCGCCTTGAAAGGCATATTCTGCTGGGGAATGCGAGACAACGTAAATGCTCGCTATGATTGGATCTTTTGAGATACTAGTAAGCTTATTTATTGGTTGGCATTGCCACCTTCAGTGCATTCTATCTGTAATGTCATCCTTGTGTTTCTTCTAAGATAGTATGCGTTCAATATATCTATGGAGGTAAAGAAAAGACTTGAGAAACTAAACGGAAAATGCCGAGCCATTTTCCAAAGTTAATGAATGTTGTAAAGAAGAAATTTGGTAACTAAGCAATGGTTGATTGTGCTTGGTGCAGAGGTAACAATATGTTTTTAAGGGGGTACTACAAACTTTTGTATAGGTTTGTAGTGGTGGTGTGTATGTGCTTATGCTATCCTTCCTTGTGATCTGAGTTCTCCTTGGTTTCGAGGACGAAACCATTTTTAAGGGGGTACTAATGTAATAACTGCGGTTTTTGAGGATATTTTTGAATTTTTCTCGGATATCCTTTTAACCTTTTTGGTTCGTTTTAACGCTCAATCCAATATTTTTATTGGAGATTAAATCCTAGAAAATTGTTGGTGATATCCTAAAATCATAATAAAATGATTTTATGGATCGGTGTGAATTCTAGGATTTTTCGGTGGAAAAAGAATATTTATTGGATAAGCCGTCTTTTTAATTATGTACCGTAAAGATTTAAAATACGAAACGGAAGCCTTAAAAATTGAAGGTAGCAAGATAAAATCATGGAAAATTAATTTTATTGGTCTACATAATTTACGGGACGTTTTTCATGTAGTGAGTTTTTCCATCCGATGTACATAATTTTACAGCTTTAACGCGAGTCCCGTTTCGGGACGGAAAATGGCATTGACGTCTCTTGCTTAACCTTTAAGGATTTGGGAGATAGAATTTGATGAAGCCACTTTCCTTGACTTTTCAAAAGCCATCATTTCCTTCTTCCAAACCAAATTACGAGAGAGTTTGGACGGAACGACGTATTCGTGCGACAGATTTCGACCTTCACCGCCGGCTAACTTCATCTTCTTCCTCTAGCTTCTCCTCTCCTCCTCCACCTCTCACCTTCAACCTCTTCTTCTTGCTATGTTTGGGCTGCTGCAAAGTGAAGGAACCAGCTAGAGAACCATGGCGGAACGCCGGACTCGGGGAGGAAGGAACACGCCGCCGGTCACTTTCTCGCCTCGCCGTACATCGTCACCGGCGACCTCTAGCTTGTCCGACCACCACCAATGGCAAGGGCCGCTGTCGGGCAACGCCCAGCCACCCTCGGGCTCGGGGATCGAGCCATGATCGAGCCACACGAGCCATGGGCTCGAGTGAAGGTATATACGATCGAAATTAATTAGCGGTTTGATTGCGGAGCCACCGCAAGGGCCTTTCGGTGCTGCTTTGCTAATTAAATTTATGGTTTTTATAATCTTGACGTTATTACGGTTCCGCAGGTTCGAACCGCTCGTGAAACGGACGTCCGGATCTTCCGTTATAGCGAAAACAAGTTTTGGATACCGATTGTCAGGTAAAGGACTTCGGATAATTACTTGGGATTCGTCGTTAATCCGTTTGAGCTGAAATTTGGTAATCTCTTAGAATTGTTGCTGATGAACAATTTTTATTTAGAAAATTGTTTCAAAAGGGAAGCGGATAATTAGTTATAATTCCGCCAAGATGGCTCCTTGAAGCATGATAACTAAGGATTTATTATATATCGATATTCGGAAATTAAATCGTTTATCGATTAGAAAGTTGTAGGTGTTGAGAATAAAACTAAGAGATGTTTTTGTGAGCTCGTTGCTGAGAAATCCTTTGGTTATATTTGTCAGAAGGATGATACAGATTACTGTTGGAATTGCTAAGGACGTCGAGCACGCCTTATAAGGCAAGTGGACGATTCTCTCTTGCGTTATTGTTATTAAATGAGAAATTGTATCTCATTTAATATTTGCGTTGGGAACAACTTGTATGATTAATAAAATATGATAGGTCGTTATATTTGTTAGAAATAATGACCATGTTGTTTATTCAGTTTCGCGTTAGAACTGGATTTAGGTCCGTTATGTGTGGCCTTATATGTTGTCTCATGCTGAGACATTATTGTGAAGTAAGTTAGTTTTTCAGGGGTAGGAGCCGAGTCTCCGATGACCTCTTTATAACACAGTCTATGTTGGGAGGTTTAGCTCGTTACTATCATATCCCAACATTCGGGTCATGACTCATACCTCACTCAACGCTGGAGGAGGTGTTTATGCACTCTAGCTAAGTGCAAATTGGTACTAGGTGTTCGTCAATGATCATGGTTGAAATAATCCCCCTCATCTTGACGTCTCCATGTACAGGTGGATTCTCTGCGGTTTTAGCCGCTTAAAAGTTACCAACATGTTTGTGAAAAGTTATGAAAGTAATAAAAATAAGTGCGTTAGGCACATTAATGTACCCGGATGGTTAGTCTATTCGATAACCATTCTTACTCCCGGTTATGAATGATTCTTAATCAAACTTTGATTAAGTCAATCTGATTAGTCGACAGGTGCTTTAGTCGACGGAAGCTTTTCAAAATGTTATGTGATTAATATGAGTTCTCAACAATTATTTATGCTTCTTAAAGAAACCACAAGCGGTGGTGTCCTCTCTCTTGATTATGCGAGTATCCTTCTTATTCTCTATAAGACTGCTAACTGTTGGATCAAATCCGAGTCTATTCGGATTTGGATGCCAATATGTTTAGTTACAACCATAAGAACCAAGTTAGATTCTCCGCTTGCTAGTCTTTCATTAGACTAACCCGTCCATTTTCTTTTCTTTTATATGGTCGGCTGGTGTCCATCGTTGGTTTACGACACATCAGGTATTTCTTGGAAGTTGATTCAAGAGGCAGATTCAGATGTTTGAAGCTCCAGAAGTTGAAGAAAGGTTTCCAATGGCTATACTTGAGTGAAGATTATGGTTAAACTACTTCAAAGCGAAGCTGAGTTTCAGAAGTAAGAAATCAAGGAAGACTTGATGAAGATTTTGTTTAAATAGAAGGTTGTTCTATTTAGTTATTTATTCTTTTTGGGTTAAGGTTTGTATAAGACCAATTGTATTTATTCCGCTGTAATGTTTTTAGTTTGTTCAGTCAGTTTAAAGCCTTGGGTAACTTCGGTTTAGTCTTAATCGGGGTTACTGGCGGTAATACCTCCAGGGTAGGAAGGGGGTGTTACAGAAGTGGTATCAGAGCTAAAAGTTCCTAAGTCTTGCTTAAGACTTTCATCTTCCATATAGAATTATGGAGAATTCTATATGGAGGTTATCTTTGAACCATTTATGGAAAGTGGTTATGATTGAAGGTCAGACTCGTGAAGAAATAGAAAGAGGAAAGGGAATTGGAGAACATGAGGTAATAAGTTTGTAATAGCTTTTATGAAAAAGGTCCTATGGTGGACATATGATTCCCTTGAGATGGGAATGGATTCCAAGAAGGATCCAGAGTAAGATCAGGTGAAGATTCCTGAAGTTGAACCGGTTCTTGACCAAGTTCTCAATGAATTCCTATTCTCTCTTGAGAGTCTGAATTGGGTGTACCCTCGTCGCTTCTTCCATATTAGGAAACTTCTTGTGAGATTTTGAAGTTAAGTATTGTACTTCATAAAGACATTCTAGTTGAAGGTTTCCTATTTTAAGATCGTATGATGGAAGATTTCAAGTTAAGAATTTTTTGTCAGAAAGTTCATGATTCAAAATGTTATGTGAAGCTTCAAGTGTCGTCTTGAAGTCATAAGATTAAGAGTTTTCACGAGTATATTCTTATAGGAATTTCTGAATTTTGAAATTCGAGTATCAAGAGAACTTTGGATTGGAACATCTACTTTTAAGTATTAGGATTTGGAAAATCTTATGATTCTTGAGTGATTCTAAGAGATCAGTATGGATCATGAAGGGATGTAAAAGAATCCTGAAAAGAAAAAGATTGTCTTTGGAAACTTTCTTCAACAACTATGTTTGTGACTCTATAGTATAGAATCATGGATATTCTGTACTTTTCTTTGCTCAGTTGGAAGTTAAAGAGCTTTGAAGTGCTCAAGTGTTGGATCGATTGAATTGTTAATCTATTGGAAAATGCAATTCAATTTTTAACCTGATAGTGTTCAAACTCAGATTTTCATATATGATGTTATCCTTTGAGTTAAGAGGATTGAGAATCCTAAATGGAATGGGAATTTCTTATGATTATAGTAAGAAAAAAAGGAAGAGTGTTGGTTCAGTTTGAGTTGTGAACAAGTGGTTAATCATCAAGGTTGTTGTGAATAAGGTTGATTGATCAAAGTGGATTGAACAGGTAGAAGTTCATCGATGATGTGTTTATGTTCAATTAACTACTTAGTACAGGTGTTAATTGATTACATGAGTTGTTGATATCCAATTGATTAACCTATGTGACACGTAATGAGAATTTCGTGTATGATACCCAACTCGGGATAATGAGAAGAAACTTGAGGTCTATGATGGACTAGTAATAGAATCAATATTGAGATGTTCTAAATTGCCAATGGTATTGGCTTATGTTTCTTCAAGGATGGAAATGATAAAGTTCAGTTTTGAGAAGATCAATCAAGGAATGATCTTAGCATATTTGCCTTTGATATTTTAATCGGTTGAAATAAAAATATCAATCATTCAATATTGTGGTCAATAAGGCTTAGACCTTATCGATGAAAAATAATTTCAGTTGTGTAGGATTTTGAAGATTTTATATCAGTCAAATCCAAGGCCTAAGGTGGTACTGGTAAGGCTGTTAAGTTGTCAGCAAGCTTCCTAACCACAATCTCTTTCTTTGCAATTTGGTTTGAAGTTAAATTAATGAAAAGGTATACGAATTGAATCTTTTGAACTAGATGCATAGTTTGAAAGTTCATTTTTTTTATATCGAGAAGATTAAGTTATAAGAGGATTGAAAGTCCTTAAAATCGTCAAAAGAGTTTGATAGTCACTCTTGGATATCGGAATTTATATGAAGATTCACTTGCAGAAGGCTTGTTGTTTTGTGAATGGATGAACTCAAGTATTGAAATTTTGTCAATGGGTCATAATTGCCTAACTTTAAAGTAGTATGTCAAGGAGGCATACAAGTTGAGAATGATCGAAGAAGAATCTTTGCTATGAGTATGAAGATGTCGAAATCACATTTTCCCTAAGGATTGCAAGTAAGTGGATTGGAGTGATCAACTCTTTTCTTGAACTTGTGAAGATAAGATGGGTTAAGATTGAGTTAAATCAGGCAGAGATTACTCAATGTTATGGATTATAGAAAAGTCTAGCAGTATGTGTGATTAAGAAAAGTCAAGGTATGTCATCAAGTTCTATCTTGAGGAAGGAATTAAGTATTACATTCGAAAGAAAATGTAGTACACATAAGTGAATTGGATTGTCTTAGGTCCTTTGAGGCTCAGTTTTGATTTGAAACTTTGGTCAAGTTGGTAAGGCCAGCTAATGTGCAAATGTCAGCACAGAACTAGGGCAAAGTGTTAGTAGCATCATAAAGATAAGGTTAGCAATTTTATTTGATGCATTAGCTTGACGCGCTAAATTCTTCAAGAGAGTAACTAATCTTTGTTTCAGCGACATTCAAAGTTAAAGCCTGTATGCTTGTAGACTATGTCGAGTTCCTGTCAAGCTGTTATGATTTAAGGAATAGTTGAAATTGTTTTGTGATTTTCTCTTTTGAGAAAAATCTTAGGACTTTGTAGAATTCAAGTATGAATTTCTAAAAGTAATGATAGTTTGTTATAAAGGATTTATGAATAAATTTTCTACGGTTTTCATAGTGGTGAGTAAGAATGTATTTTGTCTTCCATCTTGATCACATGGTAAGGCAAGATTACATGTCTTATTCCTATGAGTAAAGGATTATGTTTATTTTATCTCCCCATCCTGATCACATGGTGGAATAAGATCACATAATTCCTTGGGTTTTAAAGAATAGTTTCTAATATGAGTTGGTAATCATATAGGTTTCTCTCAAGTGAAGTTATTGAAATTCAAAGACGAGAGTTTTCTTGTATAGCAATTGCTATATCAGCTACTTTGTAAAAATCTTTTGAGTTAGTATATCCTTGGTATCCTATACTATTTAAGGAATATGGTCAAACTTCCCGAAACAGTTCGATTATAAGTAAAGAAATTTGGTAAGATTCTTTACAAATATGTGTTGATCTCTGAAGAGCATGGATTAACTCCGTACTTCTCTAAAAGTTTGGGATTGTTTTCAGTTAATGATTATTGGAATTCGCTAAGCAGTTTGCTAGTAGTTCATCTTGGTTGACGTCATGACCTAAGAAAGTCATTGCTTTTTTAGCAGAATTGTCTTTGAAAGTAAGTTGATATGGACTCCTGGAATGGAACCCTTTCTAAGGAATGATATTGTAGTAATCCTTTCTTTGGAATAAAGGATGTACTAGTAAATTCTCCATTAGTTGTTATTTGTTTTCATGTTGTTTTGAAAACTTAAATTTTTTTGAGAAAAGATAGTCAAGTGAGGACTTTAAGCAGAACTCCAATGAGTCTGGGTTTGGATATGTAAATTAGTATTGATTTCAATCTCAGTTGGATAAGTGGTTGGATATAGAGAGTGGACACGTGAGGATATGTTTTAATCCTAAGAGTTAGTTTGCTCAACAAGTCAGAATGTTAAGTGAAGTCTAAACAGTTCTTTGATGAAAAAGACAGAAAATTGTCAATGGAGATAATTTTGTTGGAAATTATTGGACTAAAGGTATTATTGTCCAATATGTTGGTATAGTAATGCGTAAGAGTGTAGTTTGAAGTAGTTGAGAGAGATAGCTACTTTTGAATGTCAGTATGCCCAAGCTGAGTTCTGGTTGAGAAAAGGATGTAAAGAATTGACAAGACAGGTTATTATCTTGTCATGTGTTGGATAAATCTCATATTCTTGGTAAAGTAATACTGAGATTTTTATCTCAAAAAGGAAATTGAGTAAGGATTTTAAGTAATCCTTGTAAAGAAACTAATTTGAGAAGGACTAAAGGTTTAGTTTGGATGAGAACAAGGTTGTGTGAATCCCCTAGGATGTTATTCAAAATCTGTTGATCAGATCAAGGGAAAGTAGTATGGAAAAGTAATATTATTTAAGATCAATGGAGAAGATCAAGAAAGTAAGACACCAGGAATTGTTATTCAAGAGTATGGATTGCTTGATTTTGGAACTGTTCATGTGTATCTGTGGTTGATGAGCTTTGAAAGCTTATTTCAAAGGAGGAATAGTTATTTGCTTAATTAGTTCATCCTAGAACAAGTAAATGTATAAGGTTTTTAAGATAAACTTTTGATGGAATGACATGAAGCGAAATGTCACCGAGCTTGTTGTGATGTGTTTGGTTGGTTTGGAAGTCCTAATTAGCATAGAAGACTAGATGAAATGTTATAGTCTCTTCCTTTTCCAGAATGGAAGTGGGAAGATATTACAATGGATTCTTGTCATTAGTCGTTTAAGACTTAATGAAAGAAGGATGTAAGAAGGATTCAATATGGAGGTTGTTAATAAACTCATTTAGAGTGTTCTTTTAATGCATTTAAGCTGACTTAAAAAGAGTATAAAAGTTAGCTGAGGTGTTCAGGCATGAAGTTTTTGATCCTCATAAAACTCCGAAGATTATTATCTCTGATTGAGATGGATGGTTCATGTCAAAGTTTTTGAAAGAAGTAACATCAAGTTTTGTGGATTTAATTGAATTTTAGCGCTGGCTTTACTCATCAAAGTGATGATCAATGTAAGGAAATAAATTCAAACTCCCGAGGACATGTATTCTGGATTCCACACGAGTTGGAATGGTAGTTTGAGGTTGAGTGAATTCACATACAAGAATTTTGATTTCACGATAAAGAAAATGAATCTTTTTAAGGCTTGGTAAGGCCGGAAGTGTTGGTTGTCAATTTGTTGGAATGACAATGCTAACAAGGTTCTTCATGGTCCAGACTTGGCCAAAAGAACAACAACTGATATCGCACTAACGTTTAAAGGGTGCTAACTGCTCAAAGGCGACAACAATCATGTGTTGTTTTAATTAGAGAACATGTTGAGTTCATTGTAGAGAACGACGTTTTTGTTCTAATATTCGCCTTGAAAGGCATATTCTGCTGGGGAATGCGAGACAACGTAAATGCTCGCTATGATTGGATCTTTTGAGATACTAGTAAGCTTATTTATTGGTTGGCATTGCCACCTTCAGTGCATTCTATCTGTAATGTCATCCTTGTGTTTCTTCTAAGATAGTATGCGTTCAATATATCTATGGAGGTAAAGAAAAGACTTGAGAAACTAAACGGAAAATGCCGAGCCATTTTCCAAAGTTAATGAATGTTGTAAAGAAGAAATTTGGTAACTAAGCAATGGTTGATTGTGCTTGGTGCAGAGGTAACAATATGTTTTTAAGGGGGTACTACAAACTTTTGTATAGGTTTGTAGTGGTGGTGTGTATGTGCTTATGCTATCCTTCCTTGTGATCTGAGTTCTCCTTGGTTTCGAGGACGAAACCATTTTTAAGGGGGTACTAATGTAATAACTGCGGTTTTTGAGGATATTTTTGAATTTTTCTCGGATATCCTTTTAACCTTTTTGGTTCGTTTTAACGCTCAATCCAATATTTTTATTGGAGATTAAATCCTAGAAAATTGTTGGTGATATCCTAAAATCATAATAAAATGATTTTAT
Organism: Fallopia convolvulus; assembly: GCA_964016875.1. NCBI lineage: Eukaryota > Viridiplantae > Streptophyta > Magnoliopsida > Caryophyllales > Polygonaceae > Fallopia > Fallopia convolvulus. Next base: position 8,257,396 of record OZ024718.1, on the reverse strand, counting down.
GGATCGGTGTGAATTCTAGGATTTTTCGGTGGAAAAAGAATATTTATTGGATAAGCCGTCTTTTTAATTATGTACCGTAAAGATTTAAAATACGAAACGGAAGCCTTAAAAATTGAAGGTAGCAAGATAAAATCATGGAAAATTAATTTTATTGGTCTACATAATTTACGGGACGTTTTTCATGTAGTGAGTTTTTCCATCCGATGTACATAATTTTACAGCTTTAACACGAGTCCCGTTTCGGGACGGAAAATGGCATTGACGTCTCTTGCTTAACCTTTAAGGATTTGGGAGATAGAATTTGATGAAGCCACTTTCCTTGACTTTTCAAAAGCCATCATTTCCTTCTTCCAAACCAAATTACGAGAGAGTTTGGACGGAACGACGTATTCGTGCGACAGATTTCGACCTTCACCGCCGGCTAACTTCATCTTCTTCCTCTAGCTTCTCCTCTCCTCCTCCACCTCTCACCTTCAACCTCTTCTTCTTGCTATGTTTGGGCTGCTGCAAAGTGAAGGAACCAGCTAGAGAACCATGGCGGAACGCCGGACTCGGGGAGGAAGGAACACGCCGCCGGTCACTTTCTCGCCTCGCCGTACATCGTCACCGGCGACCTCTAGCTTGTCCGACCACCACCAATGGCAAGGGCCGCTGTCGGGCAACGCCCAGCCACCCTCGGGCTCGGGGATCGAGCCATGATCGAGCCACACGAGCCATGGGCTCGAGTGAAGGTATATACGATCGAAATTAATTAGCGGTTTGATTGCGGAGCCACCGCAAGGGCCTTTCGGTGCTGCTTTGCTAATTAAATTTATGGTTTTTATAATCTTGACGTTATTACGGTTCCGCAGGTTCGAACCGCTCGTGAAACGGACGTCCGGATCTTCCGTTATAGCGAAAACAAGTTTTGGATACCGATTGTCAGGTAAAGGACTTCGGATAATTACTTGGGATTCGTCGTTAATCCGTTTGAGCTGAAATTTGGTAATCTCTTAGAATTGTTGCTGATGAACAATTTTTATTTAGAAAATTGTTTCAAAAGGGAAGCGGATAATTAGTTATAATTCCGCCAAGATGGCTCCTTGAAGCATGATAACTAAGGATTTATTATATATCGATATTCGGAAATTAAATCGTTTATCGATTAGAAAGTTGTAGGTGTTGAGAATAAAACTAAGAGATGTTTTTGTGAGCTCGTTGCTGAGAAATCCTTTGGTTATATTTGTCAGAAGGATGATACAGATTACTGTTGGAATTGCTAAGGACGTCGAGCACGCCTTATAAGGCAAGTGGACGATTCTCTCTTGCGTTATTGTTATTAAATGAGAAATTGTATCTCATTTAATATTTGCGTTGGGAACAACTTGTATGATTAATAAAATATGATAGGTCGTTATATTTGTTAGAAATAATGACCATGTTGTTTATTCAGTTTCGCGTTAGAACTGGATTTAGGTCCGTTATGTGTGGCCTTATATGTTGTCTCATGCTGAGACATTATTGTGAAGTAAGTTAGTTTTTCAGGGGTAGGAGCCGAGTCTCCGATGACCTCTTTATAACACAGTCTATGTTGGGAGGTTTAGCTCGTTACTATCATATCCCAACATTCGGGTCATGACTCATACCTCACTCAACGCTGGAGGAGGTGTTTATGCACTCTAGCTAAGTGCAAATTGGTACTAGGTGTTCGTCAATGATCATGGTTGAAATAATCTCCCTCATCTTGACGTCTCCATGTACAGGTGGATTCTCTGCGGTTTTAGCCGCTTAAAAGTTACCAACATGTTTGTGAAAAGTTATGAAAGTAATAAAAATAAGTGCGTTAGGCACATTAATGTACCCGGATGGTTAGTCTATTCGATAACCATTCTTACTCCCGGTTATGAATGATTCTTAATCAAACTTTGATTAAGTCAATCTGATTAGTCGACAGGTGCTTTAGTCGACGGAAGCTTTTCAAAATGTTATGTGATTAATATGAGTTCTCAACAATTATTTATGCTTCTTAAAGAAACCACAAGCGGTGGTGTCCTCTCTCTTGATTATGCGAGTATCCTTCTTATTCTCTATAAGACTGCTAACTGTTGGATCAAATCCGAGTCTATTCGGATTTGGATGCCAATATGTTTAGTTACAACCATAAGAACCAAGTTAGATTCTCCGCTTGCTAGTCTTTCATTAGACTAACCCGTCCATTTTCTTTTCTTTTATATGGTCGGCTGGTGTCCATCGTTGGTTTACGACACATCAGGTATTTCTTGGAAGTTGATTCAAGAGGCAGATTCAGATGTTTGAAGCTCCAGAAGTTGAAGAAAGGTTTCCAATGGCTATACTTGAGTGAAGATTATGGTTAAACTACTTCAAAGCGAAGCTGAGTTTCAGAAGTAAGAAATCAAGGAAGACTTGATGAAGATTTTGTTTAAATAGAAGGTTGTTCTATTTAGTTATTTATTCTTTTTGGGTTAAGGTTTGTATAAGACCAATTGTATTTATTCCGCTGTAATGTTTTTAGTTTGTTCAGTCAGTTTAAAGCCTTGGGTAACTTCGGTTTAGTCTTAATCGGGGTTTCTGGCGGTAATACCTCCAGGGTAGGAAGGGGGTGTTACAGCCTTCTTGGCTCGAGAGTTCATTGGATTCTCATGAGCACGAGCCCCATTCGTATGAATGTTCTCAGTCCCCAAATTGTGAGTGGGGGAACTCTTGTCAAGGAAACCATTCATTTAGTCCCCGACGGTCCGAAGAATCTGTTGAAGGCATATTTCGGGCCGAAGACGATGATTGTGTAGATCAGGTTCGTACTCCCGAGTCCCATGGGAATGGTGTGTTGCCTGAAAATGTTGAAGCCGATTCAGTTGTCCCCGATTCTGACAATGTTGCGGATGATTTGGATGTTGTGGTCTCTGATTCTGACAGTGACGAGTAGCTAAGTCCCCTTCTCTATCATCTTTGGTTGATTGAATGTTGCGTGTGTGTGTTGTTCATTTGGCATGTGGTATTTAATGTGATGTTGTGGCTTGTGTGCTTGTTGATTGCATTATCATCTTCTGTTGACATATCCTGGTGACCATTTTTGTTGAGTTTGTGTGTGTGATGTTGAGGCTTGTGTTGTGTGCTCATGTTGTCCGGATTCTGTGATCCGATGATGTTGCCTAGCTTTTATGTTTTGATCATGTTGTGTTGATTATTTTCTGATGAAACTGAGTCTAAGATGATTGAGCATGCTTTTTTTATAAATCGATGATGAAGTCTTGAAAAGAACTGAGAAGCAAAATTTTTATATCCAATTGCCTTGCATGATTTTGCCACCCAAACCTGATTTTGTTTGATGGAGGCCTTTTCTTGTTAGGGTTTTGTGGATTGATGTTGTGTCATTGATGAATGGGGACATCTGAGATTTCTTTTTTTTAAATCAATGATGAGTTCATTTTATAACTGAGGTGCAACATCAATAAATCCACTTGTCTTGCTTGATTTTGCCACCCAAACATAATCTTGCTTGATGGAGGCCTTTTCTTGTTAGGGTATTTTGGATTGATTTTGTTTCAATGATGCATGGGGACATCTGAGATTTTTATGCAACTGTTTTGAAACTGAAATGTAAAAGAAGTCTTTTATGCAACTGTTTTGAAACTGATTTTGAGAACATTTTTATGCCTTTTGCCTTGCCTTGCAATGCAATTTGATGATGCTTGTTCATATATATACCAAAAGTGGATGCTTCTACATCCATTTACAAAAGCTTATCATGTGCACAAAAGTTCTTACATTACTACATTGAAATTACAAATATTGGTTGTCTTCTACATTATCTTCTTGACTGTCTTGCTCTCCTTGAGTGCCCTGAGTATGTTCAGTTGCATTTTCAGTTTCTGGTTGTGCTTGATTGCCATGCACCTTGTCCCATGCTTGAATGACTGCCCACAGTGGTGCTTCTACTTGCTCTGGTAGATTTCCTTGGGCTCTTAATCTGTTCTTGCCCACATGTGGGACATTATAATCATTGCTGCCTTTGACTTTAAGTATCTCATTCATCACAAATTGTAATGTCATCCAAACATTTCTTAGAGTTGTTGGGTCTAGCTCATAAAAGGCTCCATGTACAGCCTATAACATATCATCAATATTCTTTGGCATCTTTTTGTGCATCAATGATTGTATGCTTCTGAAAAACCCTAGATCTAATATGTTCAAATCTGGACTGTTGGGTGGTTGTTGTAGTAAAATGAATGTGAATTCATCTTGTTGATATACCTGCTGCCATTCTGCATCTTGTTGAGTAATATGAGCCTTTGCATTATCCTGTTGAATGAAAATCACTTTGTGACCTGCTTCCTGTGGCCATTTTGCCTTTATGGCTGGTACAATCTGGTCTATAAGCAACCTCCTTGTGACCTTTTTGTTCACTGATTCAATGAGTTTAGTCACTATAGTCCCCTTCTCTCTGTTTTTGGATTTTCTCTTGGCTGCCTCTTTGTAAGTGAATGGAAAAATGCCAATTTTTCCATCAAATGTACATTGCCCTTCTGAATTGAATCTTGGTCTTGCTACAGCAGTTGTGAACATAACCTTTGGTATGAATTTACTTGAGCTGGCTGCCCTGTATTTTCCCCTTTCATTTTGTGCTAGATAGACCCTTTGAGACTTTTTGCTCAATTGAAACCACTTTTCATCTATATGCACAAAATCAAACATGCCATAATATTGTCTCTTACTCTCTGGTGTGGTCCCTTGTAGTAGACTCAAAATCCACTCTAATTTGGTTGTCTTATTTGATTCCTTGAGTCCAGGATGGAGTGGATTGGTGTGTGGCCTGATTGCTTTTGTTTTGATCATTCTAGCTATGAGTTGTGCTCTTGGAAATTCCAAGCTTGCCTGCTAAATCCCTGATGCAGGATCTGTCCCCCATATGTATTGCTGTGATTGCATCATTTGACACCTCAATTCTCTTCCTACCACAATTGTGGTAGTTTGTACTTACATTTGGCCCTTGCACTGAATTTTGTTGTCCCTTGGTGGAAGCCCATAATCTGGAAATGGTCCTTGTTGACAGGTTGAACTCATTTGCAACATCTTTGATTGCACTTCTTGGAAGTTGTCCCCCAATTGCTAGTTGTAGAAGCTTCATCATTATATGCATCTTTCTCTCTCTGCTGAGCCTGGTTGTGAAAGGTTGATGATGTGTTGCCTCAGATGCTTGTGCATTTTGACTTGATTGCTGGTTGGGTTGAGGAGGAAGGCTTGAATTCTCGTCCATGTCCATCCATGGCTCATTGAGATCAGGTATGTCCCCAACCTGGTGAGCATCGTACGGTGGATCTCCATCTTCTAGAACTGGACTTGCATTCAAGTCAAAACCTGAAGCCATTCAAGTCAGGCGATGATGCAGTTATGAAGAATCTTTTCTTTAAATATTCTCTGATTTCTGTAAATGAGGTGCTGTAAATTCTCTTTAATGGAAGGAATGTGAGCTGTAAAGGCTCTTTAGTATGGGTCAGATTTAAAGCAAATGGAAGGTGTAAGAAAATCCAGGATCCGTGTGGTCCTGAATGCTTGATTTCTATTGGTGCCTTTAAATGTAAACTTTCTTATTGGTTGAAATTTATGGGTTTGGATTCATCTCTTAAAAGTGGGATCTTAGCTGTATTCATGAGCATCAGCCTGTACTTTCTGTTAAAGCACATGTACAAATAAAAGCTTTTTTTTATTGCTTTCTTAATTGGCGTGAAATGTGTCCTTTAGGACAAACATTTCGGGACAGAGGGAGTAGTTAAAACTATTTAAATATATAACTTTCAAAAATTCTAACTAATTTTAAAAACTTTAAACATTCAAGCTATTTTCATAGTTATTTCTAACATATTATATTATAATATTCCCATTTTCTAAATACACATGACATACGTTATCAAACTCTAGCTTTCAACAGTTCTTTTTTGTCTCATATATCAGCACTATTTAATTTTTTAATCACAAAACTTCTACTACTATATTCATGTCATAAGCAAGAAACTTTGATGTCACATTCCGTAATTATTATTGTTTGAAAAATACCTAATATATAGGGTCTCAAACAAGATTGATCAAACCAGATGTCCCTTGTGTTCACAGATGTATGCAGTCGTGTACATATGGACTTGCAACTAGCTAGCAAGTGTCACACATATTCTACACTTCATATGTAGTTTTTAAAAGCTATAATCCATATCTAATGTATCACAAAGCCTTTAATATAAATACAATATTGTTTGTATGTGTGGATGATCCGTTTCTTTATGTACCGACGATACTATTTTTCGTAGTGCTTAGTACGTTCATTCCTATTATGTGTTTGTCGTTGTTTGATTGGTTTTTAGGTTTCTCGCTTACTTATTTGGAGGTTTTTTATATATGTGTAATCTTTCTAGTTTGCTTGGTTATTGATCGTTTCGGCCTCTCATTTAATAAGTCTGTCTGATACTTTAAATTCATTTCTTCATAAAAATAAATAAATGTGTAAACACGCATGTATGAAGGGTTAGTTTTGGAAGATTTTTTTGCAGACGGAGAGGAAGGTCCAAAAAGAATTAAAGGAAGGTGATTAGTCCAAGCCATTATTCACGGATAATATGAGTTGAGGAACCTTAGATTTTATTGGTTTGGTGCTTGAACTTGTGTGCTAGTTTTTTTTTTCTTTGAATCTTATTGGGATTCAGTTATTAATCCCACATTTGAAAATTAGGAGATACAAACAAGTCTAGTATATATACTCATAGGTTACTTTTTCTATTGTCAATTAGTTTTGGGATGAAACCACGGATAATATGAGTTGATGATTCGACTTAGGGATTAGGCAGGTTCGCCGGTCAGGCTTGTGAAGAATTCACAAGTAGGGTAGATTGTTGAGATTTAATTGTGAATCACGAAAAATTAGGAGATGTTAGCCTAGTATATAAGTTTATGGGTTGCTCCTCCGATTACCATTTGATTTTAAGATGAAATCATTTGATTTATATATTTAAATGGTAGATGATGATATTTGTATGTAACTATTAGATTGTGAGTTTAAGGCTCCGTTCGGATGCAGCTGAATTTCTAGCGTCTTCCGCTAGCGGTAGCGGAATTTCGAGTTTTTTGAAGAAGCTCCTACACCCAAGGGTCTTCAATTCCGCTAGTGTTTTCCGCTACTTTTACTCCCGCTATCCACCCTCCAAACGGACGCTAAAACGGACTCTGTGTTGTTATTGCACATTTTCACTTGTAACTTTTTCAATGATGATGAAATGATGAGACCAATATGCTTAAAATTATTTATAATATCATTACAATATATGATATTCAGTGTGTGTATCATAATAATGTATTTTTATAAACAATTAACTCGAAAGTTCAAACGGAGTCGGAGTCTGGACTTGATATTCACAACAGTAGTTGTTTGATTGATGGAGCCCACTCATACATCGAAAGGGCAAAACTGGCACTCCAGTCTCCAGTTGGTGGGGTTTCAGACTTGTTCAGTATTTCAGGGCCACCTTTTTTCTTCTGCACCAGATTGGAATTTGGAGTTTGTATTTTTGTTCTAAAAAGAAGATAATCATAAGGTTAAAAGTTACAAATATATTTACTCCCTGCATAGTCCATACTCCGTATAATAAGATAGAAACTTATGAGTTTCTGACCTGTCCCAACGTGATTGGTGGAACTTTGTTGAGTACCTTTTCAAAAGCCTATCTGTTTTCAATCCTATTATTGTAATTATTATTATACTCCCTCCGTCCCCTTTTGTTTGTCCAATATTCTATTTCGGACGTCCCGAAATATTTGTCGTACTTTCCTTTTTTATCCATACATTTCTTACAAAAACACCCTCAACCAATATCACTTTTCACCCACTTTTTAACTTTACATCTCATCAATTATTCATCTTCTCCTATCTAATATCATATTTTATCCATTTTCTCAATTACCAATACTACTTTACACTTTTTATCCCTATAAAATTACAAATATACCCCCAATCAATTTCACTTTTTATCCACTTTTCCAATTATCAATATTACTTTACATCCTTCTTAATAACCGTAAAAATCGTGCTTTAGGACAAACAAAAGGGGACGGAAGGAGTAACATGCTGTTGTGTGTGATTCGCCTTATAATTTGCCTAGTCACCCTTATTTTGCCTTTTGTCGATGAATTTTTTGGCCTTTCGCGATGTTATGATTGTAGTTTGTAAATTTGTACATGTTTCACATTCTGATTATCTATGGTGAATTAATTTACCCGTATCTTTAATTATTGGTTCTACAGTGTCAACAATATCATGGGGGTGTTTAGATGTCCAGCAATTTTCATGTGGATCTGAAAAATTGTCGAACTTATGCTATAACTTGTAATGAATGTGCACTCTTCTCAAGTCCTTTTTGTTTTTGATTCTATTGAAATCCTCATCCTATCTTAGGTCACAACAAAATTAGTATTAGAGCTCCAATCTCTGACCATGGCTGAAGGAATATGTATGAGGACTCTTGAGAAGAATCTCAAGAGAGTAGAGGAACAATTGTCGGTGTTGAACAAATTCACTGACTCGACGACAAATTTCACTGAAGACACGAATCGACAATTGGAGGAAAATCGAGGTCGTGTGGAGAATTCACAACAAAGCATGGATGAGATGAAGAAGTATAATGAAGAAATATTCGAGAATTTGCAAAACACTGTGTCTTAATCATTTCCTCCTTGCATGTTACAATGGGTCTTGTTTCACTTTTCCCACAAAAACTCTTTTTATCTAAAAACTATTTTTAATGCTCTTGAAATCTGTGCAACTCTTTCTATTTTTTACATTTTTCAACATACTAAAAACCACTTTTCATCAAAAATTCCTTTCTACCCAAAGTGAAACAAGCCCCAAACAAACCATTACAAAAATTAATAGGGAGATGGTGCGAATAATTACGGAAATAAAAACATGCTTAAACCATGTGAGTTTGTGTTGAGAGTTATCCCACATGGGAAACTTGAGACTAAAAATGCTAGTATATAACCCAATGAGCTACTCCACCTATTGCCATATGGTTTTGGGTTGGAACTTCATTGGACTTGTATGCTAAGCCCGTTATCGCACAATCCCCAGATTGTCGGCCCACCGGATTTTATCATTTGAGACTAAAAATGCTAGTATATAATCCAATGAGCTACTCCACCCATTGCCATATGGTTTGGTTTTGGGTTGGAACCTCATTGGACTTGTATGCTAAGCCCGTTATCGCACGATTCCCAGATTGTCGGCCCACCGGACTTTATCATGGTATCAGAGCAGGTTGCGATGTGGGTTCTTTCCTGGAGTCTTCGGGTTTGCTGGATTCATGGGCCCGTTCAAGCAGTCTGCCCAATAAAGAAGCGATCGATCCCAAAAGTGGCGGTTCATAGCCTTGAGGGATTGATTCGGACTTGTCGGCCTTATGAGAGCACATTCAAGCAGCCCGCCCAATAAAGGAGCAACCGATCCAAATTAGTGACGGTTCACCAACCTTGAGGGATTCTGTCCAAGTGTCAACTCGCCCACGCAGTTGCACTTGAGGGGGCGTGTTGAGAGTTACCCCACATGGGAAACTTGAGACTAAAAATGCTAGTATATATATAACCCAATGAGCTACTCCACCCATTGTCATATGGTTTTGGGTTGGAACCTCATTGGACTTGTATGCTAAGCCCGTTATCGCACGATCCCCAGATTGTCGGCCCACCGGACTTTATCAGTTTGACACCCTTGCCATCGCTTAGTGTGCCTTTGGTATAATAGAAACTAACTTAATTTTTTTTTACATAAGATAATAAAAACACTAAAAACATGTAGGTTTCATCAAAGAACAACAACAGTCATGAAAAAATACAAAGGGAAACCTGGATGGAGAAGAGGTTTGCTAACCAAACAAAACAAACGAAGAAGAAGAAGAAAATCGAATGGTAGAAACCCAAAAATAGTACCTTCAAACTGAACGTTGATGAAGCTAAGAACAACGAAGGTGAAACATCACTCAATCTGAAATCACAGAGTGGAAACTATTACACTAGGAAAAGAAAATATTAGTAGACAATCAGTCATAATGGTGGAGGCCCTTGCCTTGATGAGAAGGGGGGTTCGGGAGGCCATTAGGATGGGAATCTCAAACTTAGAGATTGAAGGCGATATCCTACCAAAAAAAGAAGAGATTGAAGGCGATAACTTGTGCCTTATTCAGGTCATCAATGATGCCTGGTACGTGTGGTGTTGCCCATAGGAGATAGAAATGATCTTTTTGAACATCCTAATAGACCTTCGAGCATTTAAACATTACAAAATCTCCATTTTTAGAGAGATCGGCGTCGTTGTTGACTTTATTGCCAATTTCGACAACCGACTTCGATCTCAAAATCTTGCAACAAACCAAGATTTTCTTAATCTCATACGTAAGGATGCGCTAGGGCGGACTCTTCTAATTTCGTTGCTAATAAAAATAAATTATTCTGTGCACTGGCTAGGTAGCCAACCAAAAATAAGATCTATACCATAGGTTAAATAATTTGAGTAGCCGGTTTAAAGAAAAGCATCCGTGAATGTTACTCCGGATCCACAGTAAAATTGACCACAAAATGGCCCCAATTAATTAACAGCTAAGGGTTCATCAATTATCGTTAGTTGCAGAGTATAGTATTTGAAAACCGGCAATATGTAATTAATATTTTGATGTCTAAAGTGTCTAGGTTGATCTACTTAATTATATTTGATCGAAGAGAAAGGAAACATATTTTTCAACTTATATAGGTGTATACATAAATATAACAACTTTTGTTTTGTAATTAATTCATAGAAAACTATACCATGTTTTATTTAATACAATAAAATATACGAGTTCGACTCTTTGACGAGACGAGGAGGCAAAGGATCATAAAATGCTAAAGTGATAAAGAGAATGTGCTAGTTGTCAACTTATACTTGTCATTTTCTTGAAATCCAAGTAATGATTTATGGAATTTATGCACCGTTTAGCTATCTTTTTCAAGAGCACATGACCCCCTCCCCATTCATAATATTCCATGTTTCATGTATTAGTGTATTACGTATTACGTACGGTTGCTTGATCGAATTCAATTCTCGTAATAGATATTAAACACTTTTATTTCTCTAGTTAATTAATTGGTGCAATTGACAAGCTGGCATGATTCTTTTGGTAGGTAGGCTAACTTGTAAAATTATATATACCTATGCGTTTTTATTTTGCTGGTTTCATACTAATATTTTGACATTAGTTAAATTGCAATTATTTGACACCCATATTGCTTCTAAAAGTAAAATAAGCTAATAGAAATTAAGTTTAGTCATGAAGAAAGAAATAGATATAAACACGTACACGTACACGTACACGTACAGAAAAGCTCTTGCAGTTTTTGATGCGAAAAAAAAGAATGAAACTTGATCCAGACATGCAACACGGCTGAATCTTTCCTATCCTCTTCCTCACTGTAAGTATCTAGAATTCTACTAGTCATCTTCAAATGCGCGCAATAATATAATCAATGTATTTTGTGTAATTAATCACAGGGCATAGTAATTAAACTAGATCTTAATTAAGAGAAGGTTTGGGGTTGAACATTTGTCTTTGTAAATTTGGATTGAAGGAGTGCCATTATTGTCGAATGCATCTACAATTCTGCTAGCTACATGTCTTTTCTAGGTTTTCTGAGTGGGATTGTTGTCGTTAAAGAAGTAAACATAAGTTGTGGGCTGTACAGTTGATTTTGGCCACCACGAATTGCATGTGTTATGCTTTTGTGAAGTTGGGCTGAAAGGCCCATTTAAGTAAAAAGGCTGTAACGGTGGCAACATTTTTTATTGAATCAGGTCACGTAGGAATTTTTCCGTTTTTTTTTCATTTATTGATTTGCATTTTCATTTTCATTTTTATTCATTGATTTGCTCCGAATATGCCAACCTTTCATTCGGTTGCGTACTCTACCTCGACCTTTTCAAATTTCACAAAATATCTTATATTTTGGGGATTGTTGCGCACTCAACCTTCGAAGTGTCCACACTTTGAGTAAAATTATGAATTAGCCCCTCACTTTTTCGTTTTGTAACAAAAATGTCCAATCCATTTACAAACAAAATTTTTCACTTATAACATATATAGCCTTGTAGGTTTAATTTTCTCATTTATAAAAAATAATATAATTATTTTTATTATTTACTAATACAAATCTCACCTTTATAATAACCACATAAATCATTAAACCATTACTTTTACTTTGTAAAGTAGTTCATCTTAATACTCTTTTCATTATTACTTTTAAAAAAACCAACACAAATAAAAAAAGATTTCATAACCTTTTTTTTAATAAAATTTATGTTATAACTTCTCACCTTTATAATTAATAACATAAATAATTAATCAATAACTTTTACTTTACAAAGTAGGTCATTTTTATACTTTTTTTCCATTATTATTTTTGAAATAAATTTAGACAAAAGAAAAAAAATCCATAACCCTTTTTTTTAAATAAAAGTTTAAAAACTTATGTTCTACCTTGTCCAACTCAACCAACAAGATAATATACAACTTATGTTCTAGCTTCTTTATTTAAACACAGTGACACAAAATAATTAAATAAAAAATATTAAATTAAACATAAAATCTAACTTTCCTTTTTAGTAAATGGAAAACTAAAAACTCAATTATTTAAAAAAAGAAACCCAAACAAGGCATTAAAAATATTCATAATTTTATTTTATTTTCGATGAACAAAAGTTGGACACGATGATTATGTAATAACTCAAAATGTTTAACACTTTTATAAAATAAGTTTATTAAAATTCTTATTAATATTAATCTAAAAATTATTTCAAAAATAATAATGGATAAAAAGTATTAAGATGAACTACTTTTAAAGTCAGTGTTATGACTATAGATTTATGTGGTTAATTATGAAGTGGAGAATTTATATTAGCCAAATAATAAAAGTAATGACATTATTTTCATATAAATGAGAAAAATAATTCTATAAGGCTATGTTAGTACTTTGGATCAATGTTGCCAGGATCGGGATTCTTGGATCGGATCGTAAGGGGTAGTAGGATCGGATCGCAGGATCGGATCACAGGATCGGAACGTTAGGATCGTAAGATTCTACCGCATTAATAAAATAATGAAAGAAATAATATTAATATGTTATATATCACTCAAATATGAAAGTTAATCATTAGAAACATATACATTATTCATAAAATACCCTAAAGACAACAAATCCATATTTAAGATGAAATATTTTTTTAGTACTCAAATATGTTTCTTTTAAGAAGAAATAGAAAGATGCAATTTTCATGTTTGTGTTATGAAAAGATTATAAAAGCAAGATCACTTTAACTTTTGGAAAGAACACTTAAACAAACTTTATGAGAACTTTTAGATCATTAGAAGAGAGGAAGGGAGAGTAAGAACTTTAGAGAGTGTATTTCTTACTCTACTTTGGTGCAAGTTTTACAATGGATGATGACCATATTTATAGGCCAAAGGTGGGGTAAAAACTTAGGTGAATCTCCATGATTTATGCATGGAAATAAGGAGGTGAAGAAGGTGAATAATTCACCTTGTACAAGTTACCTCCAATCATGCACTATACCATATTACATGTTAAATCATCTATGTATACAAGCAATAGGTAAAACTAAGGGTAACTTGTATGCATACATTTCACAACACTCCCCCTTGAATATTCACCTTCTTTTGATGTTGTCGGATATAGGTAGACGTTGCCTCATTAAAAACCTTGTCAGGAAAAACCCAGTGGGATGAAAACCTAAACGAAGGGAAAAAAGTGCAACCATTGTTTCCATTGTACGCCTTGATGCTGTCTCATTAAAAACCTTGTCAAGCAAAACCCAGTGGGATAAAAACTTGATCGAAGGGAAAAAAGAGTGCAGTGCGTATGATACTCCCCCTGACTTCAACATATGTCTCGAACTCTGCACACTCCAATTCTGGATACTAGTTTTCCAAATTTCTTGGGGATTAAAGACTTTGTGAACAAGTCAGCCAAGATGTCATTTGACCGAATTTGTTGGATGTCCACTTCACCAGCTTCTTCCAATTCACGAGTGGAGAAGAATTTTGGATATATGTGCTTTGTGCGGTCTCCTTTGATGTAGCCCTTCTTCATCTGAGCAACACATGCTGAGTTGTCCTCATATAATATTGTTGGATCATCAGTGGTTGGCTACATTCCACTTTCTTTCTGGATGAATTGAATCATTTCTCGAAGGGACACGCATTCTCTTCCTGCCTCATATAAAGCAATTAATTCTGCTTGGTTTGATGATGTGGCAGTCACAGCCTGCTTTGTTGATCTCCAAGAGATGGCAGTGCCTCCATATGTGAACACATAGCCATTTTGCGATTTGGCTTTGTGTGGGTCAGACAAGTACCCTACATCTGCATATCTAGTTAAAGTCGCATCCCTTTGGTTACGATAATACAACCCAAGATCATGTATTCCTCGGAGATAGCAGAATACATGTTTGATCCCGTTCCAATGTCTCCTTGTGGGTGCATTGCTATACCCGGACAACAAATTTACTGCTAAGTAATATCTGGCCTCGTATTGTTAGTTAAGTACATTAAAGCACCAATTGCACTTAAATATGGTACCTCAGGACCAAGAACCTCTTCGTCCTCTTCTCGGGGACGAAATTGATCCTTTTCTACATTGAGGGATCGAACTTCCATTGGAGAGCTCAAAGGGTGTGCTTTGTCCATGTAAAATCTTTTAAGAACTTTCTCAGTGTAATTAGACTGATGGATAAAGATTCCATGCCTTAAGTGCTCAATTTGTAAGCCAAGATAAAGCTTTGTTTGTCCGAGATCTTTCATCTCGAATTCTTTCATCAAATATTTCGCAGTATCTTGAAGTTCATTTGCAGTTCCGACGATGTTTAAATCGTCAACATAAACTGCGATAATAGCGAATCCCTTTTCGGATCGCTTGATGAAAACGCATGGACAAACGTTGTCGTTCTTGTATCCCTCTTTCATGAGGTATTCACTGAGGCGGTTGTACCACATTCGCCCAGATTTTTTTAGTCCATACAATGACCTCCTCAATTTTATGGAAAACATTTCTCGAGGTCCACAATTATTGGCCCCAGGCAGCTTGAGTCCTTCTGGGACTCTCATTTAGATGTCTGTATCAAGTGATCCATATAAATATGCTGTAATGACATCCATGAGGCGCATTTGTAACCTTTCAAAGACAATCAGGCCAATTAGGAATCTCAATGTAGTTGCATCAATTACCGGAGAGTATGTTTCTTCATAATCAACTCCATGGATCTGAGAAAAACCTTGTGCTACAAGCCTTGCTTTATATCTTACAATTTCGTTTTTCTCATTTCGTTTGCGTACAAAGACCCATTTATATCCAACTGGTTTCACACCATTTGGTGTATGAACTACTGGTCCAAAGACCTCTCGCTTTTCAAGCGATTTTAGTTCTGCCTGAATAGCCTCTTTCCATCTTGGCCAATCATTTCTTCGTCGACATTCATCGACCGATTTTGGCTCAAAATCATCGTCTTCAATTACAATATTACTAGCCACTGAGTAGGCAAATACATCATCGACAATTATATCTTTTCGAATCCATTGTATGCCTGTGGACACATAGTTTATGAAAATCTCAAAATTGTCAATATCATTATTCTTGTCTAGAATATCACCCTCTGTTGAGGTATTCTCATTTTCAATATCTTTGCCTTTATCATCATTCTCATGATCCATTGTGGCTTCTCCTACTATACCCTTTTGGCTTCTTGCCTTTCTCGGTTTCAAATCTTTTGAACCTAATGGTCTACCACGCTTTCGGCGTGTTGTGGACTCGCTTGCGATGGATGCATCTGGCAATCCATTGGGTATTTCAATTCTTGCTGGAGCATTTTCTGCAGGTATATGTGATTTAGTTACCTTCTTTGTATCAGTAAATGCATCTGGTAACTGATTTGCAACATTTTGCAAATGAATGATCCGTTGTACTTCTTGTTCACACATTTTTGTTCTTGGATCAAGATGGGATAATGCTGTTGCATTCCATGTGATTTCTTTTACATGTGGGTCCCCATTTTTCTTTTCTCCCCCTAAGGCTGGGAATGTACTTTCATCAAAATGGCAATCAACAAATCTTGGTGTAAATAAATCACCAATTGTTGGTTCAAGATATTTGATTATTGAGGGAGACTCAAAACCAGCATAAATTCCCAATCTCCTTTGGGGTCCCATCTTTGTGCGCTGAGGTGGAGCAATAGGAACATAAACTGCACATCCAAATATTTTTAGATGTGAAATATTTGGCTCCTTACCAGACACAAGTTGCATAGGAAAATGTTCATGGTTTGCACTTGGCCTTAATCGAATTAAGGTTGGTGCATGTAATATTGCATGTCCCCATGGCAATGGTGGTAATTTTGATTTCATCAATAATGGCCTGGCAATTAATTGCAATCGCTTTATCAATGATTCAACAAGACCATTTTGTGTGTGAACATGAGCCATTGGATGCTCTATATCAAGCCCAATTGACATACAATAGTCATTGAATGTTTGAGATGTAAATTCTCCTGCATTATCGAGCCGGATTTTCTTTATTGTTAAATCCGGAAATTGGGCCCTCAATCGGATTATTTGGGCAAGGAGTTTAGCAAATGCAACATTTCTTGTTGATAGTAAGCTTACATGTGACCAACGTGTAGATGCATCAATTAGCACCATAAAGTATCAGAATGGTCCACGTGGTGGAGCAATTGGCCCACATATATCTCCTTGGATTCTTTCTAAGAATGCATGATTCTCACTTGCAATCTTGTTTTTAGAAGGCCTGATAACTAGCTTTCCAAGTGAGCAAGCAATGCAATTAAAATCACTGGACGGAAGAACCTTAATGTTCTTTAATGAATGTCCAAGTGAGCTCTTTATGATTTTGTGCATCATTACTGCTCCTGGATGACCCAATCGGTCATGCCATAATGTGAATGCAGCTTGGTCATATGACCTTTTCTTAAACATTGCATTGACCTTAAACGGATAAATGTTTGTTTGATATAATCCGGAGGTTTACTTTGGCATCCTTTCGAGAATCTGTTTATGGCCAGATTCATGTTTTATGATGCACAAGTATTCTTTCCCATTTTCATTCATGGTTTCCATATGAAACCCATTTAGACGCACATCTTTAAAGCTTGGTAAATTTCTTCGATATTTACTCGAATATAGTGCGTCATTTATTACTAGCTTTGTTCCCTTTGGGAGTAGAATGATTGCTCTTCCAGAGCCTTCGATGAGTTTTGACAAGCGGATATTGTAGTGACATTGCCTTCAAAGACTCTTAATTGAGTAAAGTGTTCTTTACTCCTCAAGATGGTGTGTGTTGTTGCACTGTCCAAAAGACATTGCTCCTTCCCATCGGGTTTCACTTTAGGTGAGTCCATGTTTTCTATAAATATAAAGAAAAGGAGAATTAAGGCATTAATAAAAGCTTCATATATTATACAAGGATAAACATATTATACAAGTTATATTATACAAAGATCTATTATACAAAGATCTATTATACAAAGTCCTACGAGAGAGAAGTTAAAACATGAGATATAAAAATACATTGCAAGTATTATACAATAACATGGGAGATAGTAGAGATATTTAGAGGCTTGTGCTTTTCATTTAAGCCCCTAAGGCATAGCCATCATCATTCTCAAAGTTGAGGAAGTCATTCACATCCAGACTAGTCACATGTGACCTATCCACATCTTTGTTATCGATGTAGTTGGTCTCGGTAGCCCTTTCTTTATTCTTTTCAGCTTGGTACAACTTCACTAGGTGTGGAGGTGTGCGGCATACCTTTGACCAGTGACCAGTAATGCCACATCTGTAGCATATTGATTTGGATTTCTGGGAGGATCCTGATAGACCCGACTGGACCTTTTGCTTCACATCCCCCTTATAGCCATGGTTCTCACGGTGATTATCGTGGCTTTTATTGTAGACTCGGCCTCGCCCATGGCCACCACGACCACCACGGCCACCACGGCTCCCATAGTTACCACGACCTCGTCCATGCCCATTGTTACGGTGTGATTGCTGCCCACGTTCATTGTCGTTCCTATCATGGAACGTTTTGTTCATAGCATTTGCTTCTGGGGTAGATGTTGAGCCAGTAGGCCTTAGGTTGTGGTTTTTCATTAGGAGCTCATTATTCTTTTCAGCAACCAATAATACTTTCAACAAGTCAAAATATCTTTTGAAATTTCTTTCTCTATACTGTTGTTGCAATAATATGTTTGAAGCATGCATAGTGGAGAAAGTTTTCTCCAACATCTCTTGCTGAGTGATCGTTTCACCACACAGTCTCAATTGAGAAGTGATCCTGTGGATAGCACTGTTGTAGTCAGTGATGGACTTAAATTCCTGGAACTTTATAGTGTTCCACTCATGTGTTGCCTGTGGGAGCAAAACTTCATTTTGATGAGCATAGCGCTCATTCAGGCTCTCCTACAATTCTCTAGGATCCTCTGTTGGTGATTTGTGTCAAGTCATCAACTCCCTATTAGAGCATGTTGAGGTTTTCGAGTCATATTGGGAATGTCGATGGGTATATTGACATATATGACTTTCCATGGTTTAATTGTTATCATAAGATCCAATAGATTAGTCGCACACCACCACCGAGACGTAGGAACCTCGTGTGCACCATTGCATGGCAAGGGCGCGCCTAGTGTGCGGCGACGCACGGTGCAACGGCGCGGTGCAAGCGCGGGGCTCAGTATGGACCTCGGCTTTGAGGTTCAAGGCTCGGCATTGGGTGTGGCGCGCCTAGGAGCGAACTTGAGGTTCATCTCAAGGTTGCAAGGGCGCGCCTGGGTGGTGCGATGGTGCGGTGTGGCTAGGGACGCGGTTGCGAGGCTGCGGTGGAGCTCTCGGCGCGCCTAGGGCACTTGTCCAAGGCGTCGAGCATGAATTGTGAGGCTAAGGTATAGTTTTGAGCTTGATCTTTGAGTCTTATAACTTTGTGCATATTCTAAAGTGAATTAAGAAGCTTCTCTAAGCTTGGTAGATGCTTTAAGCAAGAACCAAAGCTAGAGTTTAGCTTGGCACATAGTTAAATATGCTAGAAAGAAGTTTACAAGCTTCATACTAGCTTAGAGTGAACTCTAGGAGCTTCGACAAGCTCAAGACTCATTGTACATGCTTTATAAGAAGCTCATGTAGCTAGGAACTAGCTCATGGAAGCTCAATGTAGCTCACACTAGCTCAAGTTAGCTCAACTAGCTAGAAATTCAGCTCAACCTAGCTCACACTAGCTCAAGCCAGCTCAACTCACTATAAGCTAGCTCATGGAGCTAAGGGGTAGTGACACTCCTAGGTGACTTAGCTTGGCACCTAGCTATGCTAGCTAGGTGGTGGGGCTGGTGGGCCGGCCCAAGGGGCGCGCCTTATGGGCTGGTGGGCCGCACATGCACTCGCATGGCATGGGCTGTTGGCTTTGCCATTTGGGCCGTGTGCATGGCTTATTGGATTGGATTTTTGGACTCTTTAATGGGCCTTTTATTTGCTGAAATGGAGAGGAATTTGGAGTCCAAGGGGGGATGCTTTTGGACGCCCCTTTGATGGTGACAAGGAGAGAGGAAGGAAGTTGTAACCAACCCCCTAAAATCACTCTCGGCCACACAAGTTTTCAACCGATTGTAACCGCCACTTTGGTCGGTTATGGGGAAAGTTCTCACGCCTATAAATAGGGCATAATGTCGGCATTTTGGACATGAGACACATGAGAAAAAACCAGACTTATCCCAAAGAAATCGGTAGAGAAAATCGAACAAGAATCTAGGGTTTCTTGTCGGATTTGAGTGAAAACACAAGAGTGTTCTCAAGTGGTCGTGTGGCGGCATGGATCAAAGTTCTTCTTCAAGAAAGAAACCTCAAGATGCATGGAGTGGGCAGTACGTTCAAGTCAAGGACGAACCCCAAGCATCCATGGAAGACGACTTCATTGAAGTGAAGATCGAAGAGGAATCG
Source organism: Fallopia convolvulus (assembly GCA_964016875.1). Classification (NCBI taxonomy): domain Eukaryota; kingdom Viridiplantae; phylum Streptophyta; class Magnoliopsida; order Caryophyllales; family Polygonaceae; genus Fallopia; species Fallopia convolvulus. The sequence goes on along the minus strand of OZ024718.1, from coordinate 8,237,327 downwards.
ATAGACTCGAATAAGGTACGCTTGTTCTCAATGGTTGTGTCTTGCCAACACTTCCATTGGTTTATTTAATTACGTTTTATCCCACAACGGTATTGCACAACCCTTGGCATGGAATAGGGGCAATATACGTTGAAGGAAAGATAGGTCTAACCTTTCGACTCGTAATCTTATCCAAGTCGACTTACAAAAGTAATAAGGGGTCGATGGTGATTGCCTTCATGGCCTACACCCACGAGACTATCCTTCGATGGATCTACTCGTCATGCCTTGATTATCCTCATGGATCTACAAGGATCGACTTTCCTTCAACAAGACAAGCAAACACTTTAAAATGATTGCATGCAAACCCTATTAGTAGACAACTACGAATACCAACATCCTCCACAAATAAGTACTCAGTTTTGAGACTCTCATGAATGTGATGGCAGAGGAACACAATGGCCTTTGCCTTTTCCTGTGGAGTGGCACTATTGTTTGCCACAATTGTTTCCTCAAGGCCATTTAGCTTGAGGTGTGCCATGGCATCTACCCTCCATTCGAGGTATTTCTAGCCCGACCAATCAAGGATATCAAACTCCCTTTTAGCGATGTTTGCCATTAGTTGCTACATATAAAGATATGCAAATTAAAGGTTATCATAATCAATAATATAATGCATGAGTCGTGTATGGGACGATTGAAGGACATGTCATATCAAACAATAAATATATGCATGTAAATGATATATTCGGAATGCATAAAGAAAGATTGCGTGAGTCAGAGAAATAATCAATATAGATATAGGCATAGACAATATCGTAAGACAAAAGTAAGAGATCATATGAAATGAAAGAAAATTATATAGCGGAAATTTTAAAGTCTTTAAAGTCTTTAAAGTCCTTAGAGTCCGAGGTCCTTTAAGTCCAAAGTCCGAAGTCCTTAAAATCCGAGTCCCTTCATCACCTTTTTCACTTTTTCACTTCCTACCTTATCTCCTTCCTCCACTTCCATATTCGACCACCTTTACCAATTTTTTCTTTCGACATTCTCCATGGCCGACGACGAGATTATGCGTCGTCTTAGGGCCGGTAATAGGAGATTTATTATTGAGCTTTTCATTTGCCTTGTTCTTATTGTGATTACCAACATCATGCTCTTAATCATTTTGGTTAAAACTTACTTCCAATCCAAGTGGTGAAGTTGAAGATTTTCGAAGTGGTTTAAACTTCAAAGGAGGCAAGCAAATCTAAAAATTTGTTTGTATCTTGTACATATCCAAAAGAATGATTTATTTTTGGTAAGAAATCGTTTCAAATCTAGGAAGAAAACGAGTTTCTGATGTAGAAGATCCCAAATCGGGCAACTACAAAGCATACTCCTTAAAACGGTTTTAGGAAATAAACTTCTTGCATGATTAAGATTAGGAAGAGATAGAGTTTGTACCTAAGTGATTAGAGAAGCTCAATTGGTAATTAGAGACTCGTGCTGATAACGTGTTATGAAAAGATTATAAAAGCAAGATCACTTTAACTTTTGGAAAGAACACTTAAACAAACTTTATGAGAACTTTTAGATCATTAGAAGAGAGGGAGGGAGAGTAAGAACTTTAGAGAGTGTATTTCTTACTCTACTTTGGTGCAAGTTTTACAATGGATGATGACCATATTTATAGGCCAAAGGTGAGGTAAAAACTTAGGTGAATCTCCATGATTTATGCATGGAAATAAGGAGGTGAAGAAGGTGAATAATTCACCTTGTACAAGTTACCTCCAATCATACACTATACAATATTACATGTTAAATCATCTATGTATACAAGCAATAGGTAAAATTAAGGGTAACTTGTATGCATACATTTCATAACAATTTGTGAATTTTTATGTATATTTGAAGTAAAAAATGGGTCATTTATGAATAATTTAATGTATTTAGTTAATAAGTTAATAGCCAAGGTATTCAAAATGATCATTTGTAACTTAATTTGTGTGATTTAGTAGGATCTTACGATCCCACTTACGATCCTACTATTCTATATGATCATGTACGATCCTACTTGTTACGATTCATTACGCACGATCCGAGTCGTTTTTGTGAAATTCGGATCGTTGGATCGTAGGATCGTACGACCTGGATCGCAATTTTAATAACATTGCTTTGGACCTTGCCGAAAATGTTATTAACATTAACCAAATATATTTTTATATAAAGGAAATTGATTATTTTAAATTAATTTCTACTAAAATTGATTTAGAACAAAAAGAGATATAAAATGATTATTTTTTAATGTTTTAATCCTTATAAGGACAAGATTTATAACTTTTAAAAATTATTTGTACACGAGTTGGATATTTTTGTCACAAAATAAAAAGGTGAGGAATTAATTCACAAATTTATCCAAATGTGGACACTTTGAGGGTAGAGTGCGCAACTATCCTCAAAGTATAGGATATTTTATGAAATTCGAAAAGGTCGGGGTAGAGTGTGCAATCGAATACAAGCTTGGGATATTTAAAACAATTTTTCCTTAATGATTTTGCATGGCTTGTTGAACTCGATCGAGTTCTTCATTCCCTACGCGCGCCTAGCTTGAAAGTCTACCTCTTCGCCTTGGTTCTTGTCCCGTCCACACTCTCGCTCATCATCTAATATGCAAAATAACACCAAACGCGTGTAGATTTCGAAGATTCTAACTAAACTACTAAACTAAATAAACTTAACTAAAACTAGTTAAAACTATGCAAAATAAGTCTAAACATGCTCCCTAAACACTATCTATAAGCAATCTATCAATTTCCACCATACTTAAACCTTACTTATCCTCAATCAAGAAATAGATCCAAGACACTCTCTAAATTCCCCCATGCTCTGATTGCTCTCTAAACACACCCTTAGTTTTTGATAAAATATGGGACACAATCTTAAAGATTGTTTTTTTTTATATAAATTACATATTCTTATTACGATATTATATACAATTGTTTTAAATTGTATATTAATGTCATAATAATGTATAATCTTCAGTAAAATTACCCCGTGAATATCACAGGAATTCAACTAGTTCAATATTTATTCGGAAAGCTCAATTTCAATCACAAACATAAGCCCAATCCAAATCCAATGCGGGAGCCCAATAAGCATAATGAGGTCCGGGCTTCTTCTTCCTTATAAATCCTTTTTATCAGTAGTTTTTGTTACTTACTTCTTCTTGCGTCCACCCTTTTCCAGCTTGCCTAGATCAACAGAGTCGCGAGCGATCGATTGATCGAAAAGCATCAGGTGCCATGTAATCTGACTATGCTTTTTAAATCATGAACTAATATATGCTTTTGAAATCAAGAATCATTGATTCTGATATTTCTGTAATTGCAATGGGGATTTGATACAATAGAAATCGAGCGACTGCATAGAGAATACTATGAAGTTGGGGGCTTATCCATCAATTGATCCGTGGGATCAGAATCGAAATGTGACAAAACAGTGGGAGGCGTATATACATCGAACTGCCTTTACTACAGGCGGTTGGACTTGCTTTGGAGCTTTGGGGACGCTAGCCTACCACTTGTCCGTGGACCGATCCAATTCTGCGTTGAAAGAGCGAGTGGCCAAGGGCTTAGCCCGAACGCCGCGCATGGCGGCCACCGTCGGTTTATGCTCTATCGTGTCGGATTCCGGCTACTTCCCGTTCATGAACTGTCTTCCTCCCGAGTACCCCCTGTTGGGCAATTTCATCTCAAAAACACTGTTAGGCGGTCTTTTTGCGTCTAGCCTTGGTCGCAATCCCAGATCTGCCGCTACAGCGGGCCTCCTCTTTGGTACCTTAATGAGTAGTGGGGCTGTCCTTGAACTCTTCTCAGCATCCCATGAATGATTTAAATACAAAAGATTACTTTTGTTTTTGTCTGTTTTTGTCAATCACTTGATAGCTTAAGGCAGCCTCAATCAAGCGAATTTCTCTTGTTTGTTCTTTTCATTTTGATAGTTTGTTTTTATTGTCAGTGATTGTAAGGTTTTGAACAGTCTTGTTGTTGGATCGTTAAGTGTTAATAAGAGCTTGGGAACTGGTAGTTAGGCTGTCCCAAGGCAAGAGTTTGGAGGATTTTGAACGATCTTATTTTATTGATTGTTCCTTAGTTACACTGGTAAAACTTACACTTCTCTGTTCCTAGTAGTTCTTTTTAACTCTAGCAATACTAGTAAGCCTTCTTGACCTTGTTCCTAAGCGAACCAACTCAATTAAACATAAGACAAATCGAACCTTACACCTTGAACTCAATGACGCAGTTCCCTAACTCTTGGGAACTTGGATTCACCATCGCCGAGATCGAACACTCGTCGCCAATGACTTCTCTTCTCTAGTCTCTCTTTCTTTCTTTTTGTGTGAATGTTTGTTCTCTGAGAAGTGCTTATTCCAAGCACTATTCATTTGGTTTTATACATATTTGAACTTGGGCTGCAATCTTTACTTTCATGTTGTCCGAAATGTCCTTTGTCTTGCACGCCAAGCCTTCAACCTTCACATGTGACTTGATTTGAATTTAGTCAACTTTGAGAATCAAGAGGGCCGTTGGATCACTTGCATCAGTTTATTCCTCAAACTGAGCCTTCGTTCTGTCCGAAACAGGATCCCGCGATATGCGCTGAACGGTCTTGTTTGCACATGTGAGTTCCTATACCATGGGAACAGTTCTCTCTAGAGTTCCTGTGTTCCTTTTGCGTTCCTGGAGATTCTTCGGTAGACCCGGTGTTACCTTGAAATACTTGAATGTAACTCATGAGTTCCCATATGGCGTTTGTCATTATCAAAACTGGAGACAAGTATCGTTGTTCGGATGTTTAGAACCAGAATTCCCAACACCGTCCCAACAATTTCTCTCTTTTTGATGATGACAAACCCATTACAAAATAAAAAAGTATTTCAAAGTGTGAAAAAGCATGGCATGCATCTAAGTTCCTAAGTGTGATCCTAAGGAGTCACTTCTATGAAACATCAAGTTCTTACTTAACATTTTATGCGTTAGTTCCCTCTTAACAAAAGCATATTCTGTGATAACTCTTAACACGACTCATCTCACACATTTTGTCCTTCCCCCTTTTGGCATCATCGAAAATAGAAAGCATAGTAAGAAAGAAAGGACCACACAATCATACTAAAAGCCATTCATATTACTTAAGCAGATGATGTACAATAGGAACATATTACAGATGTAGAGAAAATAGGGCTAAGAAAAAGGAAGGAAAAGATCATAGGGCCCTGGGAAGCATGTGATCACGCAGCTGCGTCATGACGGACATGATGTTCTGAAGAGTGTCTGCCATGTTCTCGAGAGTGGCTGCGATGTGCAGCAGCACTTGAGTGTTCCCAACACTTGGGCCGTCACATGAGGGAAGAGTCCCTTGATCCTTGGAGTGTTCAGAGTGACGCATCTTCTGGACCACAGAAAGATCCAGTTCCCTTCCAATGTTCACTTCCTCCTTGGTGTCGTCATATAGGCCTTCCTTGACCATCAACTTCTTGATGAGGCCAGCATAGGCCAGGGAGTGAGAGGGGGAGGCCATACACTTCTCCATGTGCCCAAGCATAATCAGGGGGAGGTTGATGGGCATTTTGTGGAGGAAGTGGAAGAGGAGGATAGCGTCTTGGATATTGAGTGTGTGACGCTTCTCTTGCCGATGGATCACAACCGTGATCAGAAACTGATGAGCCAGTTTGGCTATGAGGCCTAGGTTGTGGGTTGGGGTCCCTTGGGTGGGAACTCTTCTGTCGTAGACAGTGTGCAGAATCTCATCCCTGTTGAATTCCCCCCAGTTTTTGTGAGGAAGGGCCCCTAATCCCTTGACGGGAACATTCAGCTGGCGACAGATGGAGGAGTCCGTGAAGACGTAGTCGTCGCCTTGGAAGGAGAGAGTTCCCTTGGTGCCCTCGTCGTGGATGACGAAGTTGTTGTAGAAGAGGCACACCTGATCAGGGTCGACAGTTACGGCGGCGCAGATTTGATCCCATTCTTGGGCCTTGATGAGTGCCCAAGATCTTTTCCACAAGTTGGGACTCAGAGAGGACCATTGGCGTGATGAGTTTTTTTGTCCGCCGTGGTGAGAACCTTCTTTGAATCGGTTCCCTTCCCCTTTTTGTTCTTGTTCCCCTTTGAGGAAACAACCTTTCGTTTCTTCTGAGGGGTTGGAGCGGATTTGAGCAAGAGGGGAGAGTCCCTTCCCATGGGAGCACCCTTTGACACTACCATTTGGCGTTCACCCTGTTCTTCCGCGAGCTCGTTCATGCTCCTGAGCAAGCGCCTCAGGGTCGAGAATGACGGTTTCCTCATCACCATCCGAGTCCCCTTCTTCATCGGAGGTAAGGCCCATCCCATCATCATCCTCTTCTGGATACTGGTTCTAGCAACATTGCCTTGGGCGGGGTTCCCTTTGTTGTGGACGTCCTCCTCCTCAGTTGTCACATCCTCATCATGAGCGCCTATGACCCCTGGGCGCTTGGAGGAGGAGGGTCGATTGATTTCATGCTCAAGCTCGGCCTCAAGGGCGGCGAGGCGAGCTTCATCTTCTACCGTTCCCATGATGATGGGAGCACCAGCCTGTCGCTTGTGGCGGGCGATTTCAGCAATTGGCAAATAATCCTCGTCCGAGTCGAGGCTGATTAGTTGTTTAGCCGAAGAAGGGGAAGAGGAGATCGGGTGGTGGAGGGTGGAGGGGATTTTTGAGGAGAGGGAGAGTGGGATCTGGCTTTGGGGGAGGTGGGTGGTGCAGGGAGTTTGGTGGTTAGAGAGGATGGAGGTGGGTTGATGGGATTAGGGGTCCCATCCACAAGAGGAGGAGTAGAAGGAGGGATGATGGGATCTTTGGAACTGGAGGTTCCAGAGATGGGATTAGGGTTGGAAGAAGGAGGATCCTGGGATTGAGTAGTCCCAGAATCGGAGGGAGGAGGAAGAGAGGAGGATTGAGAGGGAGGTGGTGGTGAAGATCGTGGAGCGTAGGAGGAGGGACGAGAGAGGTTAAGAACCTCGTCCAGGTTAAAGAATGATTTCTTCTTCTTCTTTTTGGGAAGATCGGAAGAAGAGGAGGATCGTTTATCCTTGCGTTTTTTGGATTTTGGTTTCGATTTGGGAGAGTCGGGGCCAAAACTATCGATGATAGTGGTCCCGACGGTGGAAGGGGGTGTTTGAGAAGAGATGGTGAGAGGAATGCGATGTGGTTGGGAGGAAGAAGATGGAGGAGGAAGTTGAGAGGTGGTGGTGGGTGGAGGCGCTAGGGTTTGCGCCGCTGGAAGAGAAGAAGGTGGTCCTAGAATCTCATATTCGAGAAGCGAGGAACCAGTCTGTTCTTGATGGATGTGGGGAAGCACATAGTCATGAAGAGCTTTGTACATGTTTTGGCGAAGGACATGATCTTTCTCATGGTCGGCTTCATGGAGCCAGGTAATGAAAAGAGTTTTGGAACTGGTTTGGATCCACTCTCGGACTTGCTCGTTTGGGTGAGTAGGCGCCATGAAAGCGATATGGGAAGAAGGTGTTTGGAGTTTATCTAGATTAGGAAAGGGAAGGGATTGTAGAGATATTGAGTTGCAGAGAGTGCAGGATGAAGAAGGTCCCAAAAAGGGCAAAAATTGGGTTTTTAGGGAAACAAGGAGAGGGGTAGAAAGGGAAAGATGTTTTTCCTCGATAATCGGCAACCAATAGACTTCGGAGAGCCGCTTCAACTTCCTTAACATGATCGTGACATGTGTCGTGAAACCCATGGGGCGTCACATCAAGCGTTTTGAATACTTGGCTCTCGTTGCTTTGAAATCTGACACATTTTCCCGTTTCCCAAGTGACGCTTCAACTTTCCAAAAGTACCAGTGTTCCGTCGTTTGTGAAGCCAAGTTCCCATGATCTTTGACAAGCCAGGTTTGAGTAGAGTGGACAAGGGAACTCTTACTCAAAATCATCTGTGGGGCGAGGGAACTCAAAAGTGAATCAGACAATTACAACTCGATATTAGGACAAGTGATATGGGCTCATGAGAAGCGTTTGTCTGATTCAAGGTTAAGGTTGGTTTTATGATCAACCGTCATAGTGTGTAATGAGGGATAAAGGAACTCTAGTTGATCATTTTAGGCCAAAAAGAAGTAAAGTTCCCACTTGTACACCAAACGCTCTAGACTAGCAACTCCAAGCTTTTTCTCAATAGCCTTCACCCACGCTTCAAATTCTTCAAAGACCTGATCTTTAGAAGACAGAAAAATTGTCCAAGTATACCATGAAAGTTATCAACAATGAAAAAAATATAGCTTTTTTCTCCACGGCTTTGGACTCGCATGGGACCACATAAATCAATATGAATAAGCTCTAATGGTCTAGTGGCACTTACCTCCTTCTTGGATTGAAAGTATGACTTCACTTGCTTACCTCTTACACATGTTTCACAAACTTCATGCTTGCTTGGATCTATTTTGGTTAGCCCTCTAACCAACACTTGCCTATGAAGTTTGTCAAGGAGTTGAAAGCTCGCATGACCAAATCTTTTTTGCCAGAGGTCGACGACATTTGTAATTGTTCTAAGACACATTTTTTCCTCGGGTTTAAAGCGAGGGTCCACTTTATAGAGATTGTTTTCACACACCCCTTTTAGAAGGATTTTCCCCGAGTCACTTTCTATCACCTGACAACTTTGTTTATCAAAAACAACTTGAATTTTTCCATTAGCACACATTTGAGAAACACTTAATAACTTGAAACCAAGATTTTCAACCAAGTACACATTATCTATAGTCAGTTTTTCAGAAAATCTTACCTGACCAATACCTGAAATACCACCTTTACTATTTTTGCCGAAGGTAATCTTAGCTCCTTTGTATTCTTGAAGTGAGACGAAATCCCTAGGGTTCCCAGACATATGAGTTGAGCACGCACTATCAATAAACCTGGACTCCTTGTCACCTACTTCAAGCTACATTGAAAGAATTAGTTCTTACGAACCCAGAGTTGTTTAACTCCTCTGGGGTTGGCAACAAAGTAATTTCTAGGACAACACTTATTGCAATTGGCACAAACAAATCCTGGTGGCGATCAGCGACAACATGTTTGTCACGACTATCATCCAGAGTCAGTGACCTAGCATTTTTCTCATCCTTGTCCTTTTTTGTGACAATCATATTGGTAATGACCAGCCTTACTGCAATACCAACATGTTCTATGAGACTTCAAGGCCACATACTTGTTATAGCCCGGATAGATGGGTTTGTTGTTGATGTGAGATTGAAAATCAATTTGTGACGGAGCCGAGTTCTGGACTTGTTTTTGCCATATGTTGTGCACCTTTTGATCAGGATACCACTGTTGCTTCCCTTTGTCAGGCTTATCCACCACATGTGTAGAACAACTTGCATTGTCACTACACATAGGGGTTTTTACCTTTAGACACAAGGGGAGCAACCTTGGTACTCATATTGGGTGCACGAACAAAGCCAATTCCAGATCTGTTTACCTCCTTCACAAACTTCTTTTTATAGTCATTTCTGACCTCTTGAGCCTTTTCAGCAACAAACTCATCCAACCATTTCTTTCTTTTAGTCTCATCCTCAACTTTAAGAATTTCTAACTCACTAGACAACTTAGAATGACCAAGCCTAAGCATAAGCCTTTCTTCTTCTATGTTATGGACTTGCTTTTCAAGATCCTCAACCTGCTTTTGCAAGTCAATGACCCAAGACTTTGATTCAGAGAAAGAATCACAAGTCACTGACTTAGGAGAAGAAATCTTTTCTAGTTCGATAGTTTTGCTAGACCAGTGTTTATTATCATCGAAGAGGTTAGAAATGATTTCTTTATTTTCTTCCACTTTTTCTCTTAACTCAATGACCTGAGTTCCAAACTTTTCGATGATAGCAACTAATTGTTTTCTAGACTTTTTAGCAAGAACAAAAGAGATTTCAGATTCATTTACCTCTTGGGATGACTTGTCTTCAATGGCCATACAACAGTCTCCTCTTGTCGGCAACACCTCTTCGTCATCATCAGACATATCCCAAGTCGCCATCATTCCTTTGCCAACTTCTCCAGTTCTTCTTCTACGACATTGCTTAGCAAAATGTCCTTTAGCCTGACATTTGTAGCAAATCACTTCCTTCATGTCCTTCCTGTTCTTACTATCCTTGAGGATTGAAGGCTTCCATAAAGAGTCACTAACAACAGTGTTGGTTGAAGACATTTTCCTGTAAGAAAAGTACTAAAAACACAATCTAGAGCCTTGGATCTGATACCAATTGTAGGATCGTTAGTACTTAAACGAGTTGGCGACTCCTCTGAAGTCGTCGACTTTGAGTAACAGTAGAAGTCCCTGACTTTGGTAAAGTCATTGACCTTGAAATAAGCAGCGGAATCATCAAACAAGAAATATATTACCAAACTGTAAATGACAAGCGATGTATAGTGGAAACTCTTTGTAAACCAACTAGTTTACTTAGAGAAAAACCACTCCCTTCCAAGCTTCTCACTTAGTCGGATTTCAAGAGTCCTTAGACTCGCTCTATTAATTTCTTGAGTGTTAAAAAACTCTCCCGTGTACAAGTTGAATCCCTAAACCTTGAACAACGCTCTACCTTTATACCTACACTCTCAACCTCACGCTATGCCTAAGAACACTTGACTACACCACTTGTACGAATCTCACATACAAGTCTTCTCTACTACTCGTACGAATCCCACGCACGAGTCTTCTTCAACCTAGAACTCTCTCTTTTTCTTCTTCACAAGATATACAAATTATGCACAAAAATCCTTACTTCTAACCTAAAGCAATGCAGTATTTAAGCTAGAATAAGGTGTGATTTCGTGTGATATTGTTTCCTATTCGGTTAAGGAAATAACATCTCACGCAATCTTACAAGATCTTTCCTAATATAACATGTACACACGTATAAAATATCTCAATGGAATCATATCATCCTCTTCATATTTTAGCACTCTTTTGCGATGATATTCTCCATAACTAAATGCCCCAGCTGTCCTGCACACAATCGCACACGATCTGTGCGTTCCTTCCATAAATAGTTTTCGTCGCCAGCTGGACATGTCAGTGACTTTGCCATGACTTTGCCAAGTCGCCGAGTTGGCTTGCAAACTTGAAGTCACTAACTTCCTTGGAACCATCAAACACAACTTTTCAACAAAAGTTTCTTGCTTGTTATCCTTTGCCAGTGACTTCTTCATAAGAACTTGATATCGCTGACTCCATGCAACTTTTGTGTCACTGACCTTTAGAACCATCAAAACCAGATCTTCTAATAGAACAACATAATATCGTCCGCAAAAAAGATATGCGAAAGGTGAGGTCCCAATCTAGTTAACTTGATGGGCTTCCATTCCCTATTGTTAATCGAATTCATAATAAGGAGACTGAGGCTCTCAATGCAAAGAAGGAAGAGATACGGAGATATCGGATCCCCTTGGCGCACCCCTCTTGACGTTGGAAATTGAGTAGTAACTTCTCCATTCCACAAAATGTGCATTTTTGGCATAGTAACACACGCCATAAGCCATCTAATCCAAGGGGTTGGGAACCCAGCTTCAATAAGAGTGTCCTCTAAGAAATCCCAATGAATCCTATCATAAGCTTTTTCGAGGTCAAGTTTGATAATCATCCACCCCTTAGCCCCTTTTTTCCGTTTCATGGAATGGACCACTACTTCAACGATCACAATATTGTCCGTGATCATAAGGCCGGGAAGAAAGCTTCCCTGAGTAGGACCAATTAACTCCATAAGAATAGGTTGAACCCGGTTCCCCAAAATCTTTGTTATGGTCTTGTACAACAAGTTACAAAGGCTGATCGGTCTGAATTGATTGATTTTCTTCGGCTTATCCACCTTAGCAAGAAGAACAATGAGCGTATCATTCACGCCTTCAGGGATCATAGAAGTTCGAAAGAAATCTCTCACAAATTGAATGATCGAATCACCTACAATGTGTCAGCATCTTTGATATATACCGGGTTGGAAACCATCAATGCCCGACGACTTAAAAGGTCCCATGCTCTTAATAGCTTTCCAAACTTCACTACTAGAGACGGGGGCGATGAGATGCTGCATATTCAAGTCCTGTAGCTTCGGAAAATCCACATCACAGCTCGGCCACGCTCTCATAGTGCAGTTATCTACGTTGTACGGATTTCGAAAAAAATTGGTGGCAAGCTGTTCTAACTCATCAGGCTTGTCAATCCAAATACCCGCATCATTCTTCAGGCACTCAACATGCGCGGTTATGTTTTCGTTTGATAATGGTAGAGGTGTGAAAAAACGAAGTATCACTGCTGGAAAACGCGTCTGTAGCCAGAAAATATTTAGCCACGAATTTTGGCGAGGGTAATTTGGGTGTCAACGACCATAAGTTTAACCACAAATATTTCAGTTTGCGGTAATATGGCCATGAAATATTGAGTTGTTGCTAGTTTTGGGGCCAAATAGCCTCGAAAAGTGAGCGCGACTAGATTTGGTTTTAGATTTCTGGCCATATTGTCATGAAAACAAGCTCGTGGCTAACGTTAAGGCCCAATGGACTTGAATTTTTTGTGCAGCTAGATTCATTAGTTGGTAATTAGCCACGAAAAAAGATTCGTGTGTATATTCAGGACAAAATCTGGAGCTAAGTACCCACATATTAGTCGTGGCTAGGTTTGTGGATATTTGTGTGGGTAATTTGAATCATTAACTCATAAATGGTCCTTCATTTCGTTAGAATATTTAGAAATAACCACAAAACTAGCCACGAGTTCTTATTTTCGTGTCTAACATAGTTTGTTTGGAAACATCTGCGATAACAATCACGAGATTAGCCACGAGTTCTTTATTTCGTGAGAAATCTGTAGAAATAACCACGAGACTAGTCACGAGTTTTTCATTTCGTGTCTAACATTGTTTTTTTGAAATTTTTTGCAGAAATAGTCACGAGATAAGCCACGAGTTCTTCATTTCGTGGTAAATCTTCAGAAATAACCACAAGATTTCAACGAAGGAAGAGGAGAAGAGTTTGGATTGGGCTGCTCCTCCATATGGGTTGAGTACGTTGATCCAAAAACAGGCCCATTTCTTTTGACTCCCAAGCCCATCATATTTTCTATCACCTCACAAGCCCATTCCTAATTAATTTTTATTATTTGTAAAATTATTTCCACTATAAATAACAATTATTTTAAAATTTTAATAAATATTACCCATAGGCGTTTATAAAAAAATTTTATTAAAATAAAATATCAATCATGCTCACCTAGGGAATTAATTATTTTTAATAAATTATAAATGACTTCCTAGAATAATAATAATATTTATGAGAATAATATTATTATGCATGTTTAAGACTAAATTATTCGAGAATAATAATTTAAAATAATTTCCTTTAGAAATCGTTCATTCTTATAAGAAATCGTTATATTCCTTTAGAATCGTTCATTCTTATAAGAAATCGTTATTTTCATTTAGAATCGTTCATTCTTATGAAAAATCGTTATGTTCCTTTAGAATCGTTCATTCTTATGAGAAATCATTATATTTCTTTAGTATCGTTCATTAATTTCTTACAAGAAATCGTTATATTCATTTAGAATCATTCATTCTTATGAGAAATCATTATATTCATTTAGAATCGTTCATTCTTATGAGAAATCGTTATATTCATTAGATTCGTTCATTCTTATGAGAAATCGTTATATTCATTTAGAATCAATCATTCTTATAAGATATTGTTATGTTCCCTTAGAATCGTTTATTCTTATAAAAAATCATTATATTCCTTTGATTAGAACCGTTCATTCTTATAAGAAAATGTTATATTCCTTTAGAATCGATCATTCTTATAAGAAAGCGTTATATTCCTTTCCAATCGATCATTCTTATAAGAAAGCGTTGTATTCCTTTCGAATCGATCATTCTTATAAGAAAATGTTATATTCCTTTAGAATCGATCATTCTTATAAGAAAGTGTTACATTCATTTAGAATCGATCGTTCTTATAAGAAAGCGTTACATTCATTTAGAATCGATCATTCTTATAAGAAAGCGTTATATTCCTTTCGAATCGATCATTCTTATAAGAAAGCGATATATTCCTTTGGAATCGATCATTCTTATAAGAAAGTGTCACATTCATTTAGAATTGATCATTCATGTAAGATAGCTTTATATTCCTTTCGAATCGATCATTCATATAAGAAAGTGTTATATTCCTTTAGAATCGATCATTCTTATAAGAAAGCGTTATATTCCTTTAGAATCGATCATTCTTATAAGAAAGTGTTACATTCATTTAGAATCGATCATTCTTATAAGAAACCATCATATTCCTTTAGAATCGTTCATTCTTATAAGAAACCATTATATTCTTTTAGAGTCGTTCATTCTTATAAGAAATCATTATATTCCTTTAGAGTCGTTCATTCTTATAAGAAATCATTATATTCATTTAGAACCGTTCTTTCTTGTAAGAAATCGTTATATTCCTTTTGAACCGTTCATTCTTATAAGAAAACGTTATATTTCTTTAGAGTCGTTCATTCTTATAAGAAATCATTATATTCCAATAGATTCGTTCATTCTGATAAGAAACCCTTATATTCTTTTAGAGTCGTTCATTCTTATAAGAAACCATTATATTCTTTTAGAGTCGTTCATTCTTATAAGAAACCATTATATTCCTTTAGAGTCGTTCATTCTTATAATAAAACGTTATATTTCTTTAGAATCGGTCGTTCTAATAAGAAACCATTATATTCCTTTAGAGTCGTTCATTCTTATAAGAAAACGTTATATTTCTTTAGAGTCGTTCATTCTTATAAGAAACCATTATATTCTTTTAGAGTCGTTCATTCTTATAAGAAACCATTATATCCCTCTAGAGTCGTTCATTCTTATAATAAAACGTTATATTTCTTTAGAATCGTTTGTTCTAATAAGAAACCATTATATTGAAGAGTCGTTCGTTCTTATAAGAAACCATCATATTCGTTTAAGATTAACAATACCTAAACCTCTATGATGATCTTCATATGCTTGATGTTGATAAGGACCTGCCAAGGGTTTGGGGTCGGAGCCCCCGACAACACCAAGGGTCCTAGGGGGGCGGAGCCCCCTAGTAGGGGGTTCGAGGGGCAACGCCCCTCGACGGTGGTCTCGCTGACCGGTCAGCGAGTTGGGGATCCAGAGGGCAATGCGCCCCTAGCGGGGTTGGGGGCAACGCCCCCCAAAAAAGGTATACAATGTTTTATGTATGGAAGATTTATCTTATTATCATGTTAGATTAATATCGGTTTATTTATAAATTTTCAATTTCACACTTTTAATTATTGTCCTTTTCAGATAGGAAAGTGTTTAATTATTTAGATTATTTATATGTAGAAAAGTGCATTTGGTTAAAAAAAATTCAAGATAATTGCTAATTTAATCATTTAGAACATTTGGTTTAGGAGGGAAAAAGAAGGAAATATTTAGTTAAAAAAAATTTAGGGCGGGCTAAGGAGGGAATATTTGGTTAAATGAAATTTTAGGCGGGCTAAGGAGGGAATATTTGGTCAAATGAAATTTTGGGCGGGCTCAAAATTTTGGGCTGGAAATTTTAGGAGGGAATATTTGGGCTGAAATTTTCGGCGTCCCTTATCTCTCTAACCCTAATGCCTCCTTCGTCTTTTACCAGATAGAGATCCCTTCTCCTCCAGTGCCTCCTCTCACGACTCACCAGATCCCATGGCGCCTCCTCATTTCTTCATTCTCACCAGATCTCAAAACTCCTCACCGCATCCTCTCACCAAAAAACCCTAAACTTTCGAAAGGAAACCCGAGAGAGAATCAAGAATGATGGCGGACTCGGGGAGAAAGAATTCAGATTCTTCACCGCCGGCATATCTTCTCCGCCTCGTCAAAGTTCACAAATTCGTCTCCAAATTGATCGGTGTGCAGAACCCGAGAGAGAGAACCCGGATAAAATGACGGACTCGGGTAGAAAGAATTCAGATTCTTCAATGTCGGCATATCTTCTCTGTCTCGTCAAAGAATACAAATTCGTCTCCAGATTCATTGGTTTGAACTTGTTGTTTTCAATTGAATTTTGTTTCCTAATGTCTCTCTTTATGTCAATCGTGGTTTTTATTTGAGGTCCATTATCTTCTTGTTCACTTATAGCATGTCATATATCTTGGTTGAGCAGTGAAATTCAGGAGCTGTCTAACGAGAAAAGTCATAATCATGCTGTGGGAAATGTCTCAGAGTGCTTGGATGATGTTAACAAGATGGGCAAGTTTCTTCTAATGCCACTAAAGGTGAACGTGAAGTTTTAGGCAAACTAGTTTGCAAGAACATTGTAGTAATGAGTTTCTGAATTTATCAAGTTTGGCTGGTTTTATAATTTCATAATCTCGTGTTTTTCACATTAATAGGCAATGTATAAGGATCTTTTGAAAAATAAAGCTATGATTGAGGAACAACTCTTGTGTGTATCTGAAGCTCTAACTAACACAGAGGTAATTCATATAAATCATAATAAGAGGTTATTTATATGCGTGCTTAAACATGAATGAAGAGAGGTTAAGGTTAGAAACACTACAATTCCAAGACAAGCTCCCATTTCCACTATGATGGAATATTGTGGTATCAATTCGTGCTGAAAAAGCTCTTTTAAAATAAAACGTTATAGCATTTTGAACTTGTATAGGTATTGATAACTAAAAATGTGATTGTATTGTTGAGTAGTGTGCTGATTTTGGGTTGTGTTTGCTAATTTATGTTCATTGAACAGACTCAAATGATGCTGGATTAGCTGAATGAACTCCAGAACAAGGTAAGCTAGTGCATCTTGCACACCAACTAATTAATCAATAATTAATCCACCGATACTGAATCGAATCGATGCTAATCGTGTGGATTGATCTATGTTTAATTGTAAACAGTAACAAACTTTAATCGACACTAACAAGGCTTTGAGGGCTGAGGTACATGTACATATACATTATCTTGAGATCCATCATGTGTGACCTAACTAGTCATTTTACTTGCATATTACTATGTATCGATCAATCCATTCATGTAATGATTAGGACTTTAGGCTAGTATCTTGCTAATGACTTATGAGTGACTTAACAACTATAATTAAACAAACACTTTTTCTTATGTGTTGATTGCCCAACTTGATACTATATTTTGAATCTTTATATTTGTACAGGTTCTCATGTTGATTTGTTACTTCCACTTTTCAATATTTCCATTGGCAAGTTGATGGTGGATATCTTTGTACTCTGCTTAGCTTTAGATTCAAAAAATATTTGTATCCAACATACGAATTCTGCACCTCTAAGTTTGTGGTGGTTTGGTTGAGCTTGAGCAACATGCCTCATTTGTTGTTAAATATGTTGGCTTCTACTAAAATGTGTTATGACTCAGATAATGATATATTATGTCATTTGTAACTGCTTCTTGCATTGTTTGTATCTTTTGTTACTTTTGTTGTCCAACTTTCTATATACTTTATTATTAGTTTTGACTAAACTAGAGAACATTAGAAAGAAATCAGCAGATATATTATAGTATAATATTTTTTTATTTTTTTTTAACGCGTAATTATTTAACCACAAAATTTGAAAAAAAATAGATTCAATGCAAATGTCAAGGCTAAATGGCCACGAATTAGGGGCGATAATGAGTTTAAATTTGACTCGAATTTAGATACAAAATACTTTTGTAGCTAAAATTTGAGGGTGATGCACTCAAAATCAGCCACGAAATTAAACTCTGACTAATGTTCTTTTACGTGACTTTCGTGGCCAATAGCCTCACATTTAGCAATGAACTAGTTCGCGGCTATTATTTGCAGCTAAATAGCCACAAAACTAGAATTATGTGGTTCTTTTCCATAGTGATATTTAGCCTCGCGCGTTTTAGCCCCAGGACACCTTTCGAAGGGCAATCCGTTGGGGATGTTGTGGCTAACGTGATTTAATAGTTATTTTTGTGGCTGATGTCGTGGCTATTTTCCTGGTTAGAGACGCGTTTTCCAGCAATGTATTTCTATCCCCGAGAGCGAGCCATTGATCGCGAGATATTTAATTCGTTCAAAATGTATAACTTTCCGACAAATTACATAGTGCAACATGTATAATGCTACATCATCCTATAAACATGTGTAGAGAAACATGCATGCATATGGGACACTGCATTCTCAATCTAATGCTAGGCAACCATGATCTAGATAGCGTGACATGTTCTTTTTTATGGGAAGTTGTACTCCATCCATCGGTTAGAAAATAATTCATCTTTGAATAATTTTGATCAAAATTAAGAATCCTAATCATTTATATCTGATTACCTTTAATTATAATGTCATTTTAGTTTCTAGAAAAAAAATTAAATTTTATAAGATACTATGGAAAATGATAAGTTGATAATTATCATTTTAAAAAATATTTTTATTAAATGATAAATTCAAAACACGGTATGAACACAATATGTTTTTTTTGGTAGAATATGAACACGATATGTATTCATTTTTTCGGGACATAGGATAAGAGTCTAATTTTTAAATAGACTAATAATAGACGCATTTTGGACTTTGTATCCGAATCCAACATAATTAATATCCATTTTTCGAGACATTCGAATATTGATTGCTGATACTTTAGTTATCTCGCAGCCCTTTTAGGTAGTCCGAATCCAACATGTATCTCGTGACTGCAACAAGGTGTGTGATTTGATTGTGTTGCTACAACATTCTTGTAGTCTCAATGAAATATAAACTCATTCTGAATTTCATGTCCTAACTTATAACCCGATCCATGACCATTCCTAAAGATATCCTAGGCTCATCTATATGTGTTTAGCCTAATATTTTCCTATAAAAAATACAGTACAGGTTATAAAATTCAGTTTACTATAGTATAGTAGCTATATATATGTAAATACAATTATCAAATTCAATTTAAGAGAGAAAAATGTACGTATATTGTATTAATTGGATTAGATACATGCAGAAATCTAGGCTAACTTATTTAACAGCACATGAACAACTCCCTTATATACTAGCTTAGTGTATTTCGTCTTTCATGCACTCGATCTAATTTATATATATCAAAAATCTCTATTTTAAAAAATATTAGATAAATTAAAGTGACAATATTAATTACAACCACATGCATCTTCCTCCGTTTAATCTCACTCTATTTTTTTGTGTACTATATTTTGAATAATTATATTACAAACGAATTGAAGCAAGAGACAAAGGGATATATATTTATTATATAGGACGTCTCAAGTAGTGCACAACACAAATATAATTAATTGAAATATTCGAAGTACTTGGCTTGTCATGCTAATAAATGCAATGCAATTAATCAATCAATCAATTAAGCACATGCAGTATTAGCATAGCTAATGCGTGTGCGTTAAATTGATTTTATTATCACAAGCTAAGTACTTATCTTTTAATCAATCAATCAATAAATAAAGCACGCATGCAGTAGCTAGTACTATTATGTACCTGCATTAGTATTGAGCATACCCACATTTACGGCTCTAACTCGGTTTTCAAGTATTTATACGAGTCGCCTAGTCTCCCTGATGTTTTTCATCATATGTTTGTATTCCCTCCTCGTATGTCGCTTTTATTCACTCTATCAATAAAACTTCACATGCACTTGTTGTTTCTGGAATATTTGATGTCTTATTGGTCTGAGTTGATTATTTTATCGATTTTTCGATCTTTGCATCAAAAGTATGTTGTAAGTGCATAAAAATTGCCCAAATGTGTATCAAATTAATAAATGTGATCCTATATGTGTGCATTAAAACGAGCCGCGTGTGTGCATCATAACATATGACACATGCATTGTACGTATCCCATTAGCACGTACATAAAAACTGACGGAATGTTGCATTTAAGGCTTTGTTCTCGAGAGAATTTTAGTTGTACCCTATTCGCTCAAATTTCGAATAACAAATCCCAAATCCAAATTATGCACCCTTTAATTATTTAAATTCCTTTCCTTGTTAAATTGCCCCCTATCCTCCGACAACCTTAATTTGTTTTTGTGTCATTGCCAATATTATCTACCAGAACCTATCCTCCGCCACTAGTAGGTTCTTCTCACCATCCCGCTTTGAACGCCATCAATCTCACGTCTAACCTTTTTCACATGCCCACGAGCTCGACCCGGCACGGTCGATGTGTGGCCAAAGACGACCTAAACCCACCCCGTGCATGTTCGTTTCATTCAATATATTTTTCACACGTTCATTTACAAATTATATAACTATCTATATTATTTACTACATACATATATGGATTATATTTATTAAAAAGTAATAATCTTAAAATTCCTATAATCTAACCTAATCTAGTTAATTTGATATTATCAAATGCTAGAACTGATTCACGACATACTGATGGATTCAAGCACAATTTGGCACACTTGGACAAATACGGTCATACTCAAAGGTGAAGATTTCTGGGAACACGCCTGCAAAATAACCTCGAGTGCAATTTGGAGGAGTATTGTGGAGATAAGGGAAGAGATGAAGGAGACCATGGAACATAGTGATGTCCAGAGGAGGCAAGTTTGATTGGGCATGCGTCTATGAGTGCCTTAGAGATAAAGGGGCTGCTGAAATGTGGAATATTTGAATTTGGGGCAAGCTGAACACCACAAGAATATCTCATTCACTGTCTGGATGGCTGCTAGCAGAGCCATGGCAACCTGGGACAAACTGAAAGCTATGGCAAGACTGCATGAAGACAGTTGCGTTTTATGCACTGATGGAGAGCAAGAGACCGTCGAGCACCTCTGGTTCAAGTTCAAGTACATAAGGGGTGCAATCTCTAAGGTACTAAATTGGGCAAGGATAGGCAGAAGATATCAAAATCTTTTTGAATGGCTTGAGGCAATAGAAGGAATGTCTAGGAAGAATAGCTTTATGCTTAATGTGTGGATTAATTGTATGAGTGTGGTTGTGTATTTTGTTTGGAAGGCTAGAAACTTGAAAGTTTTCCAGCAGGAGACTCTGATTAGTGATGAGTGTGCGAGATTAGCAATTACCCATGTTAGGAATAGCGTCCGAGCTAGGTGGAGAAAGAATAATAGGGATTCATGAAGATGGTTCTCTAGAGTTGGCTTAGAAGAGCCACCTAGATTTGTCTAGGTTCTTTTTATACTATTACTTTGAATGAATTAACCCCTTATCATTAAAAAAAAACTAATTCAAGCATCTAGTCATTGTTAGTGTAATCGGGATGCATTTTAAATACTCATATGAGATAATAGAAATCTAGCCAGATTTTCAATTTGAAACTTGATTCGTTTCATGTCATTTTGTACTCTAGATTATTTTGTTTAAGGTTGTTTGTATGTTCTTGACTACAAACTTAATTTATAAGTATTGAGGTTGTCACGAAATGCTTTTGCTCATCACATGCATTGAAATACTTGTCTCTTTGGAAGGGGTTTGTCATCATCAAAATGGGGAAATGGTTAGAATAGTGTTGGGAAATCAGGTTCTACAACACTGGAACAATGATCAAACTGTTCAGTTTCGATAATGACAAACATCATTAGGGAACTAATGTATTATGTCCAAGTACTTCAAAGGAACTACAAGTCAAACAAAAATTGTCAAAGCTAACTGAAAGCTAAATGAAGATGTTCCAGTCAAGGGAACTCATGAGTGACATGTTCCCATGAAAAGGGAAGTCACAAGTGAGGACAAAGACATCTCAATACAAAATGCAAAAGCCTGTTCCAGATAAAAAAGAGGCGCGACCTATTCCTTAGCCTGATCCAATTGATCCAATGACCCGATGAGCTTTAAGAGTTCATGAAATTCAAATTGAATAAAATAAAAATAAATTACAAATACTTGGAGAGCAAAACATGGGTATTTTTCGAACAAGTGTACAAATATATAAGATTGAGCCTCAAGAATCAAACGCCTATATAAGCTCATAGATAGTGATTTTGCAAATTACTTCAGACATAGTCTCAAGCAAACCCTAAAGGAGCGTGCCAGGCAAGAAAGAATAAGAAATCCAGGGAAGTCTCTGTCGGCGAGTGTGTGATCTCGATGACGGTGAAAGTTCCTAGGAGTTAGGAAACTAAGTATAGATAAAGCTAAGGTCGTAAGGTTTGAGTTTCTTCTTTTTGTTGAGTTGTTGTCTTAGTACTTAGGTTGAGAAATTTCATTAGTGTTCTTAGAGTTCAGAGACTACTAGAGACAGATAAGTTTGAACTTTGCCTTGTAGTATCTAAGGGAATAATCAATAAAAAGAAGAAGGTCATTCAAAATCATCTAAGCGGAGGTAGAGGTTTATCCACATAACTAATAGGTTGTAATGAGATTTCCTTATAAGGAACTGTCACATCCTTTTTACTCTGTTTACTTATGATTTACTTGTTGGCATTGCTTTGGGAACAGTCCAACTACTGTTCCCAATTCTTAGTTAGCTCGTACGATCCAATAGTAATTTATATATAGTCAATTTAAATTTAAATGTAGCATTATCGGTAAAAGTGATGGGTTATAATGCAAACAAAACAAAGCTACCAAGTTGAGTGGAATTAGAATTTTAATGTAGTTCAAAGTTGAGAATATTTTATTCTTTTCAAATTTATAGGGGACACATGAAAATTTATTGAAGGGGTATATTTAACTATTAGAACATTGAAAGGATATTTTTTCCTCCAATTTTCTCAAAATTAAATGGGATGTTTCTCCTTATCTAGATAACATATTATAAATATTCTCATTAAAAAATAAGATATGTCAATTAATAAGGAAAGTAAATCTTAAAATAATGTATCTTCCCTGAAAAGAAGGTCAGCCTTAAGGGTGCCAGGTGGGCACGCCCTAGGGCACCTTTTCGGCACCTTAACTTCATACAAATATGATAATATGCTTTAATAATTAAATACTCTCTCGATTTATTTAGTTGACTATCTTGAGTGTTGATGGTAGATAAATTGGAAAATGAATGCCTTACTTTCAGCTTTTTTTAGGTCATTAAAAATCTAAGGATGGTTTTTCCAGATTGAAGAAGATTTCTTCAAGTTTCAAAAAAATCTATAATACATATATAATTTTATGTACATGACCACATTTAATGCACTTAATAATTTATTATGCACTTAATTACAAATCTTTTATTTTGTTATATTAAAATAGTGAATCTATAATACATATATAATTTTGTGTACATGACCACATTTAATGCACTTAATAATTTATTATGCACTTAATTACAAATATTTTATTTTGTTATATTAAAATAGTGAATGAGTTTGACTCACACATTTAAACTATTTACTATATTTAAAAATGTAGTGTTAATTTAAACTAATTAATATTAAAATAGTCAAGAAGAAAGTTGAGAAATATAATCACATTGTTATAAAATACTCTCATTTAAACTAATTATTATATTTAGTTCGTAATAACATTTTAGTGAGAAATATAAGTCAAAAATTAAAATGTAGTTAGTTTTGACAATTATATTAGAGGTTTAAGGTTTGAGTCTTCAAATAATTACTTTGAATAACTTTAATTTTTTCCATAATCAAACCGCCCTAGACAAAAGATTTAATTTAATTTGGGTTTGATATTAAAAGTATGTGAAATAATATATTTATATACATATATATATATAAGAATTTTATCATGGTAATAATACATTTGCACATAGGTTGTATGGAAAATGATATATGGTTTTGATAAGTATACACCACTCTATTTGATTACATTTAGTTATAATTAAGGTGACCGAAATCCTCTCAAACTATCAAAATAATTTTGCTATAATTATTTTTAAAAAATTTTAATATAGTTTTCTTAGATATAAGAGTGCATTTAAAAATTTAGATGAAACTCTTTTGATTTAGCTCACACTTGCTAAATGATTGAATTCAATTTGAGATTGATATTAGGAAAATGTCAAATGATACAATAGGGCTATATATAATAGAATAATTCATTCATTAAAAAACTAAAAAAAGATTTATTATACCCCATCGTGAATCTCAATGGCAAAATTTTGAAAGTGTTGTTAGAATAATCCAAATCACTACATCTATAAGATAAGAAGTCATATATATCATTTAAACCAGATAAATATTTTGCAATATTTAAAATCATTCTATTTAAAATTAGAGAATTTAAGCAATAATTGTCCATCTTAATTTAAAATTATTAATTTTGCAACCTTTGATATTATAAATAAAAAAATAATAAAACAATATTAACTTTTGATATTACAAGTTAAATTACAAATGTTTGATATTACACATAAAGGACAACTGTTGGTATTATATCTAACAAAACATGGTATATAATTTAATTTTTAGACTTTTCTTTCTCATTGTAAATATTTTTTTATCTATATATGAGAGTGCATCACAACTTCATCCATCATGAAGCAAAAAATAGAAGACAACCCTGAAATTGCAAGAAAAAAACCGATCAAATGGAAACACGAATTGAGATTACAAAGTGAACATGAGAACACAATATATGAAGGTTTTTATGGTGGACTCGATGGTAATTAGGTTTGCACAAAACACCTTTTTTAAGTTGAAATTTTAATGATTTTTATTAATTTTATTTTTTTTATTATTATTTTGTATAAATATGCATTTCAAACATTAAAATATAAATTTTGCCCCGTCCAACGGACGAGCTTGACTTATCTAGTGTATTTTTAAAGATCAAGCATTCAAGACATTAATGAGGGACTAAGGGGTTCAAAAATGCCCTTAAACATGTATTAAAACCTTTTTCGTATTTTTTTTGGAACTAACGTTCTAAAACATTAGAACAACGATGGAACTTTTTAGTTTTAATAATTACAAACACAATTAGAAAACTAATATGTTTTATTCAAGTCAAGGGAACTAAATGTCAGATAAGGACTACAAAACCATATGCAAACGTTCCCATCAAGGAAAGTCGATCAAGTGTATCACGTTCCCTAGCTAACCAAGGGAACCCTCATAACAATACAAAGATAACTCAGTGTGAAATACGGAGACCTGTTCCAAACAAATCAAAGGCGCAGTTTGAGGAGCAGACTCTGGGTATTTATCCAACGAATTGATGAACTTCAAGAGTTGGAGAAATTCAAATGGGATCACATGTGAATAAAGTACGCTACCTTGGTGAGCAAGACAAGAGCGTTTCGGATAAATGCCCAAAGAGATAAGGATTGAGCTCCAAGGCTGAGGCGCCTATTTATTCAAATAACAGTGTAGTTAAGGTACTTCTCCCAAGCATTAAGCAAACCCTAAAGAGAGCCAAGGTTGAAAGAGAAAAGATCTAGAGAAGTCATCGAAGGCGAGTGTGCGATCTTGACGGAGGTAAATAAGAAAATTCTCAAGGACAAGGGAAGTGAGTTAAGACTATTCCAAAGATTTGAGTTTCTTGTTTTAGTTGAGTTGCAGAGACTACTAGGAACAAATAAGTTTTAGTTTTGTCTCTTGTAACTAAGAAATAATCAATAAAAAAGAATATCATTTAAAATCTTCCAACGGATGTAGAGGTTTACCCGCATAATTAGTTAGTTGTCATGAGTTCCTCTATAAAGAATTGTGTCTCATGTTTACTCTTTTTTCATTACCTGCATACTATTCTGCTACATGTGGATCGAACAGCCTAAGGACCATAACGCTAGGGGTGTTCATAACCGAATATCCGATCCGATCCGGCTAATCGGATCGGATATCCGCAATAAAATTTTCTCTAAAACCATATCCGTATCCGATCCGGGTATACCCGGATATCCGATCCATATAGCTCGGATCGGATCGGATATTTGTGGCGGATATCCGAATATCCGAATATTCATATTTTTATATATTTTTTTGTCTTTAAGTTCCAAATAATTTATTCAATCGGTAAATTTCACCCAAAAATCATGATCCAAATAATCATCCGCATAAAAGAAAGAGAAAAAATAATTTAAATAAAAATAAATGGGGTGTTAAATATAGATTTAGGTTTTATTTATTGTTAATTTTATTTGTGGGGTGAAATATATTAAAAATAATTAGAAAAACAATCAAAAAAGGGTAGTACTAGGAAGTCGAAACACATAAAACTACTTGGACTATTAAACTTTTTGTTATTGCACAAAATATATATGTATAGTATTATACCCTCGGATATCCGGGGGGTTTGACGACCCGATCCGTATCCGATCCGGTGATCCGGCTAATTTTCTCGGATCGGATCGGATTCGGATAATTTTCCAACGGATTCGGATTTTCGCGGATCGGATCGTCGGATCACTGGATCGGATTGACCGGATCGGATATTTTTGAACACCCCTACATAACGCCCTACGATCCAACATGTTCAATATACAAAATCAATTAGAGTTGATTTTTTTGAATGATAAGGTGAAATTGCAAAATATATTTGGATTGATAACTCAAATCATAAAAAAATGTTTTTATTTTAATTGTTTAGAAAAATATTTTTTACATTTTTTTAACCAAAAAATTTTAAATATACATATATATATCAAATCTATTTTTTCTTTAAACTTTGTGTTCATCTTGTTCTTCAATTCTTTTAAATTCTTTGTTCTTTATGAGTCGTTACTCGGTGGATCTATTAGATCTGTTTGTGTATTTGCAAATAATCAAGTATTCATTAATACGATTCTCTAGCATAAATTTTTAAATGTGATTAACAATAATATAACAAAGTGTAGAAACTTATGGGCCATGCTGGAATCTTTACAACTCTAAAAGTTGTCCCTCAAGAATAAAATAAATATACTACAATCTTTATTAAATCCATTTATTCAATCAATAAGAAGACTATGCCCGTGCTTCGCACGGATCAATAGTCTTGCTTATAATGTTCTTATGTGTTTACGTTTTGGTGTGTCAAAAATTATGTTTCAACAATCTTTTATCATGGTTTAAACAATATTTTAGCATTCCCTTGCATGGATTTTGAAGTAAATAAATAGGTTGAGAAAATAAAACAAAGTAGAGAAATGTTACTCCCTTTGATCCTTAAAAAATATTGTTCAAGCCTTTAGAATGTCATCAAAAGTAGTGAGTTGAAAGGGGTAACAAATAAACCATTCAAGCTAACATTCAAACTTATTAAGAACAAAATTGTCTTCAAGTTGAACCATATCAGTCACTTCCTCGCAAAAAAAAACCATATTAGTTACTAAATGTGTTAATTTACCACTTTAGATTCCTAAATAAATAAGATTCAACTTTTTTTTATTGTTTGTATGAAGTTGAATTCTTTTCATTTGATTTAAGAAGAAGGAAAAATATATAGGGATGACATCACTTTGGATTCCTAATTAAATTCTTTTGACGTTTTTTTAATTAAGAAAAAGCAAAAATATAAGGATGTCACTAATTGTAAAAGATAAAGAGATTCCTAATTAAATATGCTAATTTACTTATTTTTTTTCTAAATGTAGAGTACTATGCGATTTTAATAAAAAATATTGAGTAATATAATATAAAAAATATTTTTTTATTAATCAAAATGAGATATATTAAAAAAAAAAGGTAGAGACAATATGATGAACTATACAAAAATGAGACATTATAATTTTTTCAATGACATTATGAATTTATTTGGTACTTCTTTAAACATATTCCACGATTTAATTGAACTATTGATCTCTGCACTTATTTTTAATTCCAACTAATTCTTTTTAGTGTGTATTTTTTCTACTTAAGATTATGAAACATATTCAATATCTACTAATAATTTATTTTGATTTCATAAAATGATTAATTTATTAATATTTTTATTTTTTATTATATTTTTTATAAAAGGTTTTCTAAATATAAAATTGTAGGCATGTTATTATAGTGGAAAACCAAGATCATAAGGTCAAGTATGTATGATGTATGGTATTAAGTAAATATTATGTGTGGAAAACCAAAAGACTAAGATTAAGTATTTATGATGTATGATATTAAGTAAATATTATGTGTGTAAGGTCAAGAGGTAAGGTAGAGTTTGTAAGATATGTATAATATTAAGTCAGAGACAATTGAATGCTTTAAATACAAAGCATTGAATGTAAAAAAATACAAATTTACATGTAGGTTAGGTTAGATTATTCTTAGAAAAAAATGCACTATTTCCACATATGCACTACAATCCCTATTAAATCCTTAAATCCATTTATTCAATCAATTATTCTTAGAATAAAAAATACACTATCTCTAAAATTATCCTTCATTATTTAATTTCATCAAATCACACATACAATTACCATTTCGATCTATTCTAATTCAAAAATATTCACATTCACCTATGTCCACTTATAAAAGAAATAATAATAGACACAAAATCATATCCCGTCCATCGGACGGGCCAAGCCTTCTAGTTTACTTGATATCTCTAGTTGGACCTAACTAGAGAGCTTTAATGACTATGTACCCGACGAAGAAAGGCCAATACAAAGTGAATTCCTACAACAAATCATTAAATTGAGAAAATGACAAGAGAGACATCTAACATCATAGCTTAAGAAATTAACTTTGAATTACAGTTATAATTTCCACAAACAGGACAACATAAGATATTTTTTTGGTGGAAGGAGAGGCGACACTCTCCTTCCATCAAGGGGGCATTTTATTAATAATAAAAAAGTAGGCAAAGTAGTCAGCAAATGGGGGATAGCCCGATACGTAACATCATCAAACAGTAATAAAGAAATCCCCTCGGGAGGGGCAAGCAATACATGATATCCTAAAGGGAAATTAAAAGCAATAGAAGCTAAACGATCAACAACCATATTGGCTTCTCGATAAATATGACGGAGTTGGATTAACCATCCCCTACTGATGAAGCCTTGGCATTGGGAAACCAGGCTGTAGAGACAGTGACTTCGCTTGACACTTGCACTAATCAAATTGATAACTAATTGAGAGTCCGATTCAAGAATCACCTTCCTATGTCCCATCTCCCAAGCCAGCGCCAATCCCTTCAAGATGCCCCAAAGTTCAGCCTCCGGAACCGAACACGTCCCCAAATTGTGAACAAAACCTTCGATCCAGTTGTGACTTATGCCATTTTTATTGTAGAAAACCAAAAACTCAGAGTTGTCAAATTCTGTTCCATGATCTGACCTGACAAACACAAGATGAACTCCAAGCTTTTTCTCAACAACCTTCACCCACGCTTCAAGTTCTTCAAAGACCTGATCTTTAGAAGACAGAAAAATTATCCAAGTATACCATGAAAAGTCATCAACAATGACAAAAATATAGCTATTTCCTCCACGGCTTTGGACTCGCATGGGACCACATAAATCAATATGAATAATCTCTAAGGGTCTAGTGGTACTTACCTCCTTCTGGATTGAAAGGTATGACTTCACTTGCTTACCTCTTACACATGTTTCACAAACTTCATGCTTGCTTGGATCTATTTTGGGTAGCCCTCTAACCAGCTCTTGCCTATGAAGTTTGTCAAGGAGTTGAAAGCTCGCATGACCAAATCTTTTGTGCCAGAGGTCGACGACATCTGTAATTGTTCTAAAACACAGTTTTTCCTCGGGTTCAAAGCAAGGGTCCACTTTATAGAGATTGTTTTCACACACCCCTTTCAGAAGGATTTTCCCCGAGTCACTTTCTATCACCTGACAACTTTGTTTATCAAAAACAACTTGAATTTGTCCATTAGCACACATTTGAGAAACACTTAATAACTTGAAACCAAGATTTTCAACCAAGTACACATTATCTATAGTCAGTTTTTCAGAAAATCTTACCTGACCAAAACCTGAAACACCACCTTTACTATTTTTGCCGAAGGTAATCTTACCTCCTTTGTATTCTTGAAGTGAGACGAAATCCCTAGGGTTCCTAGACATATGAGTTGAGCACGCACTATCAATAAACCTGGATGGGCTTCCATCAAACACAACTTTTCAACAAAAGTTTCTTGCTTGTTATCCTTTGCCAGTGACTTCTTCATAAGAACTTGATATCGCTGACTCCATGCAACTTTTGTGTCACTGACCTTTAGAACCATCAAAACCAGATCTTCTAATAGAACAACATAATATCGTCCGCAAAAAAGATATGCGAAAGGTGAGGTCCCAATCTAGTTAACTTGATGGGCTTCCATTCCCTATTGTTAATCGAGTTCATAATAAGGAGACTGAGGCTCTCAATGCAAAGAAGGAAGAGATACGGAGATATCGGATCCCCTTGGCGCACCCCTCTTGACGTTGGAAATTGAGTAGTAACTTCTCCATTCCACAAAATGTGCATTTTTGGCATAGTAACACACGCCATAAGCCATCTAATCCAAGGGGTTGGGAACCCAGCTTCAATAAGAGTGTCCTCTAAGAAATCCCAATGAATCCTATCATAAGCTTTTTCGAGGTCAAGTTTGATAATCATCCACCCCTTAGCCCCTTTTTTCCGTTTCATGGAATGGACCACTACTTCAACGATCACAATATTGTCCGTGATCATACGGCCGGGAACAAAGCTTCCTTGAGTAGGACAAATTAACTCCATAAGAATAGGTTGAACCCAGTTCCCCAAAATCTTTCTTATGGTCTTGTACAACAAGTTACAAAGGCTGATCGGTCTGAATTGATTGATTTTCTTCGGCTTATCCACCTTATCAAGAAGAACAATGAGCGTATCATTCACGCCTTCATGGATCATAGAAGTTCGAAAGAAATCTCTCACAAATTGAATGATCGAATCACCTACAATGTGCCAGCATCTGTGATATATACCGGGTTGGAAACCATCAATTCCCGGCCACTTAAAAGGTCCCATGCTCTTAATAGCTTTCCAAACTTCACTACTGGAGACGGGGGCGATGAGATGCTGCGTATTCAAGTCATGCAGCTTCGGAAAACCCACATCACAGCTCGGCCACGCTCCCATAGCGCAGTTATCTACGCTGTACAGATTCCGAAAAAAATTGGTGGCAAGCTGTTCTAACTCATCAGGCTTGTCAATCCAAATACCCGCATCATTCTTCAGGCACTCAACACGCGCGGTTATGTTTTCGTTTGATAATGGTAGAGGTTTGAAAAAACGAAGTATTTCTATCCCGAGAGCGAGCCATTGATCCCGAGATATTTAATTCGTTCAAAATGTATAACTTTCCAACAAATTACATAGTGCAACATGTATAACGCTACATCATCCTATAAACATGTGTAGAGAAACATGCATGCATATGGGACACTGCATTCTCAATCTAATGCTAGGCAACCATGATCTAGATAGTGTGACATGTTCTTTTTTATGGCAAGTTCTCCATCCATCGGTTAGAAAATAATTCATCTTTGAATAATTTTGATCAAAATTAAGAATCCTAATTATTTATATCTGATTACCTGTAATTATAATGTCATTTTAGTTTCTAGAAAAAAAATTAAATTTTATAAGATACTATGGAAAATGATAAGTTGATGATTACCATTTTAAAATATATTTTATTAAATGATAAATTCAAAACACGGTATGAACACGATATGTTTTTTTTGTAGAATATGAACACGATATGTATCCATTTTTCGGGACATAGGATAACAATCTAATTTTTAAATAGACTAATAATAGATGCGTTTTGGACCTTGTATCTGAATCCAACATAATTAATATCCATTTTTCGAGACATTCGAATATTCATTGTTGATACTCTAGTTATCTCGTAGTCTTTTGAGGTAGTCCGAATCCAACATGTGTTTCGTGACTGCAACAAGGTGTGTGTGATTTGATTGTGTTGATACAACATTCTTGTAGTCTCAATGAAATATATATATAGACTCATTCTGGACTTTGTGTCCTAACTCATAACCCGATCCATGACCATTCCTAAAGATATCCTAGGCTGATCTATATGTGTTCGGCCTAATATTTTCCTATAAAAAATACTGTACAAGTTATAAAATTCAGTTTACTATAGTATAGTAGCTATATATATATATATACACACACACAATGAATAATGCTCTAGTGAAAACCCATCTTATGGTGCAAGCGTGTGGTTAATCTACATCCGTTAGATTGAGATAAATGAATGGTGATGATTAATAAAAATAGGGTGTAAAATTGTTTAAATTGGTGAGAAACACTAGATTGGGCCCAAATCCCACTAGAGATATATTTCTCTCTCCATATCAGAAACTATCTATTATAATAAATCTCTCTAACTTAATTTATGGATCTAAATCAATCTAATAGAATTCTAAAATTGCCTCTCTCTTGCTCTCTTCAATCGCCGTTTCAAATGAATCAGATTGCCTGCCCAATTTCAATTGCCTCTCTTAAGCCAGATTCAACCACGATGTATTACCGATTATTTCTAAATCTCTCCGATCGAACTAGATCGATGACGACGGGAATAGAGGAATCCTCGCGAGATCACCGCGCCGAGTTGGAAGTTTCCACCAGGCCAAATCAAGATATGGTGATGGATCGACATGAGATTCACGCTAGCACAATGCAGCGGTGCGAAGGAATCAGCCATGGCGTGGATCCGGTGTGCATCAACGATCAACAATGACATTCTCGGCCACCGGATTCAACCACTACCCGTGTTAGGGTTGTCGTCGTTCGCTTCTAAGGCGGATGTTAAATACGCCTATGAGCGATTGGCTTTGAAGGTCAGTCTTGACTCTTGATTGATTAATTAATGGCTGTCTTCGATTCGATCGGTTGATTGGGAGATTGAAATCAGCCTGATCTAATTGAAATGAAATAATTATATTTGGATTTTAATCTTTGATATTATGTTGATGTTTCTGGATTTTGTTATTCATGAACGCATACGTTGTTTTTCATACATGCGTGGCTTGTTTTTCATATACTGATGCCTTGGTATTCATCTATACGTGTTTTGTTATTCACATATTCGTAAATTATTTTTCATATATGCAAGATTTTTTATTCATATAGACGTGTTTTGATATCATAAATATATGAAGTGATTTGTTTTTCATTTATATGTACTTTGTTATTCATTTATGTTGTTGTTATTGAGAATAACACTAATATTCTTCAATTGTTTGTAAGAGGTTTTTACACCCCTCTATTAAGTTTAGGGAATAACAGGAGAAAATGATCAATATTATTCACAATAAATACTATGGTTTTTCAATAATAAGGATTAATTGGATAAACATATGAAACGAGTGTTTTTCAATTTGCATAGTATGGTTTTGCAACACTGATATGTGTATATGATAGTTTTGCAATTGTTTTTCAAGTATCACAATATACTTTTTCACTTTGGATGGTATGGTTTTGCGACACTGATGATATATGTATGACAGTTTTTAATTGTTTTTCAAGTCTCACAATATACTTTTTCACTTTGGATGGTATGTTTTTGCAACATTGATATCATTTATGTTTAACCGAGTTTTCAAATGGAACAGGTGGTAATGATCAACAGTTGGACATTGGAGAAAAGTCAAAGCGCACCAAAGTCCAATTTAAAAGACTTCGCACCAGGGAACATGTTCCAAATGATGATAATGTTGATGTATTTGACCTTGGTCCAAAAAAGAATTGTAATTCATAAGCATTGTAATTGGTATGCAAAAGCAGTGTAATGATTATTGATAGCATAACTTAATACAAAGAATCACATATTTTTCACAATATTAAAGATTGTTTTTCAAAAGCATTGTAATTGTTATTCAATAGTATACATTATTTATGTCAATACATTCTAATAATACTAGTGAAAACCATTTAATAAGTTTAGTTATTCAAGATGAACAATGTTGTTTTTCAACTACTTTTATTTAGTTATTCATATTGATATTACTGTATTCATATTGTTTTGTCACGTGTGTTAAACCGAGTTATTCAAACAATCACATTGATTTATTCAAACATCTACTATAAATATTTTATGATTTTGTAATTATTCAAATAATCAAATTGAGTTATTCAAACAATCAAAATGAGTTATTCAAACATCGATTATATATATTATACGATTCTATAATTATTCAAACAATCATATTATGTTTTTCAAATGTCGAGTAATAGATATTCAATCCCTAAAATCATGCAACTGTCATATATAAAAAACGTGGGATTTTTTTTTAATTTCAGAATCCCTTAAATTTTGCAACTTCCAAATTTAAAATTCAAAGACTTTCATCCTTTTTTTAAAATTATTTTCAGCGTATACTATCCCACAAATCTCGCCCAATTATGTTAGTTTCCTTTTTCAAATGCTCATTGATTTAATTATCCACAACACCCCCATATAACTTATTATGTACCTTAATTAACAACCATTGATTGAACTCAATCCAACGACATATCTTTAACCACACGCTTACACCACAATACCTATTGTACCAGAGCGTCCCCTTACACACAATATTATCAAATTCAATTTAAGTGAGAAAAATGTACGTATATTGGATTAATTGGATTAGATACATGCAGAAATCCAGGCTAACTTATTTAACAGCACATGAACTCCCTTATATACTAGCTTAGTGTATTTCGTCTTTCATGCACTCGATCTAAATATTAGATAAATTAAAGTGACAATATTAAATACAACCACATGCATCTTCCTCCGTTTAATCTCACTCTATTTTTTTGTGCACTATATTTTGAATAATTATATTACAAACGAATTGAAGCAAGAGAGAAAGGGATATATATTTTATTATATAGGACGTTTCAAGTAGTGCACAACGCAAATATAATTAATTGGAATATTCGAAGTACTTGGCTTGGCAATGCTTGTATAAATTGGCTAGACTACCAAGGCAGAAGGCACACACCCATTTATATCTTTCTTCCTCCCTCAGCTTAGTTCATCTGATCAAGCAATTAGAAGATCGAGAATCGATCGAAAAGAATGTGTGGAGTTGTGCATCTTCAAGCACTATTGGCAAGTTGGAGCCGAGCAACCAGAAGGCGTGGAATTGGGCAATGATGCGAAGGAGAAGCTCAATTCCACTGGCGAGAAAATTCTGTTTTCCCTTCTATATTTCTGGTTTAGCTTTTGTAATAAATTGGCTCGGTTTAGACGTTGAACCGGGACTATATATAATCTCCCTTTGTGTTTCTTGCTCTTCAATTCAATAAGCTCTTTGTGAGAAGCGTTTGAGCTATCACGAGCGAATATGTACTGAATTCACCTTATCTTGCATCTAGACGATTGTCTTTTCTATCAATTTGATTTCTGGTTTATGTGTTTGATACTGGCTAGCTTGAATTTCCACATGGTATCAGAGCAATGGGAATTCTAGGTCAGTTTTGCTTCGTTTTGTGGCTTGCTCAAATTGAGTGTTTTGGCGTTGTGTATCTTCGCTATCTGTTGTGTTTTCTGGAACGATTGAACAACTTGTGTCTCGATCTGTTTACCGATGACGATTACCGAAACGGAGAAGGAGGCGTACCAGGCAGCTGCGACGGCAAATATGTTTGATCCATTGATGTTGACGAATTCTGATTATCCAGGGATGGTCCTCACTGGATCTCTCTTTGATGGTGGAAATTTTCCTGTATGGAGTCGCCAGATCGAGCGTGCTTTGATGGCGAAGATGAAATTGTGCTTCATCGATGGAATAGGAACCAGGCCAGAAGCAGGTTCTGTGGAATTTGAGCGCTGGCGTCGGTGCGATTCGATGGTATCAAGCTGGATCTTGAATTCCATGACACCGGAGATGCAAAGCAGCTTTATGTTCACTGATTCTGCTCGAGCACTTTGGTTGGATGTTTGCGAAAGGTTCAAGCAAAGTAGCGGGCCACTGGTGTATCAGCTTAGGCAGGTGCTGTCGCAGATAACACAAGGTACATTCACTGTTACTCACTATTATTGTCGCTTGAAGACTTGCTGGGATGAACTCTCTAATTTGACTGGTTTGCTTGTATGCAATTGTGGTGCTATGATTGATTGTAAGTGCAACCTGGCCACTAGAATGCTGGAACAAGAGAATCAATTGTGTGTGATGGAATTTTTTATGAAATTGAACAGTGATTATGATCAGGTTAAGAGTCAGATAGTTGACATGGATCCTATACCCCATGTTTCCAAGTGTTATAAGATTGTCTTGGGGGTAGAAACACAGAAACAGGTAAGCAACAATGCCATCACTGAAGGTGCTGCATTCTTAGCTAGTCATGGAGGACAAGCCCGAGGAAACAACAAAAATGGAGAAGGAAATAGATCAGGAGTTCATGACAATGTCAAGAACAACTCCTATGGGAATGACAAAGGTGATTTTAAGAAGCCAAAGGACGAGAGAGTGTGCTTTCATTGCAAGGAGAAAGGGCACATAAAGGAGAATTGTTTTGAGATCATTGGCTACCCAGATTGGTGGAAAGGGAAGAAGGTTAGGAAGAATTACAAGACTGCAGCTAATGTGGAACTTGAGAACCAGCATTCAGGAGATACACCACTTGAATGTGGTTATGGAGGGGATTAGAGGTCTGCCTTCGAGAGTCAGTTTATGCAGGCTGTTACAGCGCTGTCTAGTGCTTGTCAGGAGGTTGTGAAAGGTTTCAAACCAGAAAGAGCACTCAGTGTTTAAACACGAAGAGCTCAGGCCATGGCATGATTTAGGGAAGGAAAACAGACTGGTTCAGGATCTGATTTTGGGGAAGGCACAAGTTCAGGCAACAGGGGCAGCAAACGCAACATACATTTTGCAGGTATAACCGTTTCAGTTTTGAATGCAACACAATCTCAAAGTGGAGATTGGATTGTGGATAGTGGAGCATCAGATCATATGACTTCTTACTATGATTTGTTGCTCCATCCACGACCAGTTAAGATACCAGTGCACATCATTTTGCCAGATGGAAGTGCTAAAACAGTGCAAACTGTGGGTGATGTTAAGTTGAATGAACACTTGATTTTACAAGATGTGCTCTATGTTGGTGTCTTCAGGGGATTTAGTGGCACGTTTTTATAAGGATTGTTGTATGGTGCAGGACCATACGAGTAAGGAGATTTTAGCAAAAGAAGAAGGAGCTGGAGGCTTATTCAGGGTGAGAGCTGGATCACACAAGGGAAAAGGTATAGTTTCAGTTTTTGATAGCATACATAAAGAGAGTGTTAAACAGTTTAGTTGTACAACTCTTGGGAAATTTGATGTTGTTTTGATGCACAAGAGATTGGGGCATGTTTCTGTGTCAAAGATGTTGCATATACCTAATTGTAAGGATTCCTTGCATGAAAACTTTATTTGTGATATTTGTTCTTTAGCTAAATTTCACAAAGTTCCTTCTCCTCCTAGTGATTCTTATTCTTTGCTATTATTTGAACTATTACATGTGGACCTTTGGGGGCCATATAGAGTAAAAGGTTTGAATGGGGAATCTTATTTTCTCACAATTGTGGAAGACCACAACAGAGGAACTTGGACCTATTTGCTGCCAAGTAAACAACAAGTTTGTGAGGTTTTGGTAGATTTTTTAAGCTATGTTCAGACACAGTTTGGAGTAATGCTAAAAAGGGTAAGAACAGACAACGATACTGAGTTTGTGAATAGAGAATGCAGGGATCTGTTTGCCAAGTATGGAATGGTGCATCAAAAGAGTATGGTGTACAGGCCAGAGCAGAATAGGGTAGTAGAAAGAAAGCACAGACATCTCTTGGATACTGCAAGAGCTCTGAGGTTACAAGCTGGGCTACCACAAAGGTTCTGGGGAGAGTGTGTCTTGACAGCCACTCACATTATAAACAAGATGCCTAGTGTAGTTCTAAAATGGAAAAGTCCATATAAAATGCTCTTTTCCAAACCACCAAGTTATGAAGACTTAAGAGTATTTGGATGCCTATGTTATGCATACAATGCACCCAAGCCTAGTGACAAGATGGAGGCAAGGGGAAGGATATGCATCTTTATTGGGTATCCAACAAATAGTAAAGGATATAAGTTGTATGATTTGCAGACAAGAACAGTTTTCCTGAGCAAAGATGTGGTGTTTCATGAAGGGATTTTTCCTTTCAAAGGAGATGTCACAGAGGATAGAATAGATAGTGCACATCATTTGGGAAAGATGGTTTTAGTTGATGATGAAGATGTCAATATGCTCAGAGAGGAAATAGATACTACAGATATCCACAACTTGCCAGCTTCGAGAGCAATTATTTCAGAAGAAATGGATGCACCAGTGACATCACCTGAGGCAAGACAAACTGATTCACCACAGATTCAAGCTACAGAACAGACCTTATCAGGATTACATCCCCGGAGATCAGACAGAATCAGAAAAGCTCCGATATGGCAAAATGACTATGTCATGAGCTGTACAAGACAAGAATATTTTGCTTCCTTGGCAAATGTATTGAAAGTATGTGAACCACACAGTTATAAGGAAGCAAAGGATAATCCACTATGGGTAAAAGCAATGCAGGAAGAGATACATGCCTTGGAGAAGAATGGCACATGGGCACTAACAACATTGCCGGAAGATAAGACATCTATCAAATCCAAGTGGGTCTACAAGGTAAAGTACAAGCTTGATGGTGCAATTGAGAGACTGAAAGCAAGGCTTGTTGTGAAAGGTTATAGTTAGAAATTGGGCAAATACTATAAGCACACATTTTCTCCAGTAGCAAAGGTACCAACAGTAAGAGTTTTGATTTCCTTGGTTGTGGCCAAAGGGTGGAATCTTCATCAGTTAGATGTGAACAATGCCTTTTTACATGGGCACTTAGATGAAGAAATTTATATGGAAATACCAGAAGGGTATGGAGGTGCAAAGCCTGGAGAAGTATGCAAGTTGCAAAGATCACTTTATGGCCTCAAACAAGCCTCAAGACAATGGAATCATGAACTCAGCACTTTCATCCTATCTTTAGGCTATAAACAGTCACATTCTGATTATTCATTGTTTGTCAAAGCAGTAGATGATTCAGTCACAACCATGTTGGTGTATGTGGATGATATTTTGATGACAGGAAATGACTTTGAAGAGATAACTGCAGTGAAGGAATCCTTACATTCCAGGTTCACTATTAAAGATCTGGGTGTGGCTAGATATTTTCTGGGGATTGAGCTATACAGAGATGAGACTGGTGTTGTTTTAAGTCAACAAAAATACATTAAAGACATCCTAAAGGATTGTCTCATGAGTACATGTAAGCCAGCTCAAACACCCTTGCCAACTGGACTAAAATTGAGACAAGATGAAGGGTTACTCATGGAAGATCCAGAAACCTACAGACGACTAGTGGGGAGATTGTTGTACCTGTCCTTGACAAGATCGAATGTGTCATATAGTGTACAACACCTTAGCCAATTTGTTTCACAACCCCGGATTCCTCATTGGCAAGCAACAACACATGTCCTGAGATATTTACAAGGGACTGCACATTTAGGCCTTCATTACCCAGTCTAGGATTCCTTGAAGCTCACAGGTTTTACAGATGCAGATTGGGGGTCGTGTTTAACCACCAGGAGATCACTTTCTGGATATTGCGTATATTTGGGCCATGCTCTGGTTTCTTGGAAGACCAAGAAACAGAAAATGGTGTCTCGATCCTCAGCTGAAGCTGAATACAGAAGCATGACATCAAAAACAGCCGAACTGATTTGGTTTAGTTATCTTTTAACAGATTTGCACGAAAAGGTAGTGACTCCCATTACTCTGTTCTGCGATAATAGAGCTGCACAACAATTGGATGCCAACCCATGCTTCCATAAAAGAACAAAACACGTTGATTTAGATTTTCATTTCATTCGTGAGAGGGTGCAGAGTGGTTTCATCAGCACATCCTATATCCCTACTGAAAGGCAAATTGCAGATGTCATGACCAAAGCTCTTAATCATCACCAGCACTTATACCTCACACGCAAGTTGGGACTAGACTTAGCTCCAACTTG
This sequence comes from Fallopia convolvulus, assembly GCA_964016875.1. Taxonomy (NCBI): domain Eukaryota; kingdom Viridiplantae; phylum Streptophyta; class Magnoliopsida; order Caryophyllales; family Polygonaceae; genus Fallopia; species Fallopia convolvulus. Next base: position 8,197,506 of record OZ024718.1, on the reverse strand, counting down.
AGGGGAGGATGTGGATTTGTGCATCTTTAAGCACTATTGGCAAGTTGGAGTCGAGCAACCAGAAGGCGTGGAACAAGCCAAAAATGCGAAGGAGAAGCTCAATTCCACTGGCGGGAAAATTCTGTTTTCCCTTCTATATTTCCGGTTTAGCTTTTGTAATAAATTGGCTTGGTTTAGACGTTGAACCGGGACTATATATAGTCTCCCTTTGTGTTTCTTGCTCTTCAATTCAGTAAGCTCTTTGTGAGAAGCGTTTGAGCTATCACAAGCGAATATGTACTGAATTCACCTTATCTTGCATCTAGACGATTGTCTTTTCTATCAATTTGATTTCTGGTTTATGTGTTTGATACTGGCTAGCTTGAATTCCCACAGAATGGAGAAGAAACTCGTGGGCCTTGTGTTGTTGATTTGCATCTTATTCACCATAGGTAGGTTTTAAACTTGTTAGCTCGACTCAACATAACTCAATATATCAAATTTTTTATTGATTAATAGGTTGAGCATGATGCATTTATTTTTGAAAAACGCGGAAACAAGCGTGGTGGAACTGGAAGCAAGAACATGTAAGAAACCTAGCAAGTATTACGACGGGTTTTGTTCGACAGATGATAGATGTGCTTATCATTGCGAGAGGGAGAATTGGTCCGGAGGTAGATGTCGCCGTACCAGATTGTTCGGCCTGAACGTCATATGCGAGTGTGTGAGGCGTTGCTAATAAATGCAGTGCAATGCAATCAATTAATTAATCAATCAATTAAGCACATGAAAAACGCTCTCTAAAAAGACTCTCGTTCTGTGTTCACACTGTTGCATTGATTCTCTCGTCTGATGACAAACGAGCCTCCGCTGGCAGGTCAGCCGACTCAAGTCACCTCTGATGCAATTATGATGGAGGATAAGGAGAAAGTTAGGCCCCCTGATAACGGAATATCATGGAAAGATGTGGTGGTTGTTGGGAGCGCTTCACCACGAAAGACGATAATGAATGAAGATTTCATTGAAGGGAAGATCCAAATTCACTTCCCGGATGGTGAAGACGGAGACCCCACAATTTCTATTGCGGATGGAGTCATGGATGCTCTGGCGTTAGTTTGGAAGTGGTCGGTGGTGGTTAAGCTCCTTGGTAGCCCTATTGCTTTTCCAATCATGGAGAAGAAGATTAGGGACATGTGGAGATCAAATTCTCGATACCAAATCTTGGATCTTTCCCATGGTTTCTATTTGATCCATTTTGGTAGAGAAGAAGAGTACATGTCGGCGTTAACAGATGGTCCTTGGACGATCTTTGGGCGGTGTTTGATTGTCCGAAGTTGGTCTCCTAGTTTTCATACATCGGAACCGATTAAGACGACCCCAACGTGGATTCGTATTTTTGATCTTCCAGTAACATTGTATGAAGAATTTTTTTTGATGAAAGTGGCTTCAGCAATAGGAAAACCAATCAAGGTGGATCCCAAAACTTTGTACACTAACCGTGGCAGATTTGCTCGGATTTATGTTGAAGTGGACCTGGAAAAACCGTTGAAAGGTGCCGTTTGCATTAATGGAGATAGGTTCTTGATCGAATATGAAGGTTTGCCTACGATTTGTTTCGGATGTGGTCGGTTTGGTCATGTCAAATCGAGTTGTCCTTTTCGAATAGCGGTTCCGAGTTCTTCAAATTTGCCCACAAAGGATCAGAGTAAGATTGTGTCTACTAGTTCGATTTCAAGCAGGGGCGATGAGGGGGATGATTGTAATTTGCCCAACGAAAGTAGTAATACGTCGTCGGAGAAGGATAGTTCTCCGATTGATCTGCCCGGACCATCCAATGTGGAAAAGAAAGGAAGTTACGGTGCTTGGATGAAAGTCGAAAAAAGGAAGGTTAATCCTAAAGGAAACAAGGATATTTCGAAGTCATACCAGAATAAAAAAGATCTTCCAAAGGGTGTGCATGGCAATAATGAGAAAGGAAAGGAGAGGCTATTTCCTAGAGCAATGTTCAATTTTGGCGAGTAAACCGTTTTGAGGAGTTAAGGAAAGTGGAGGAAAATATTGTAACCGGTACGAAAATTCGGAGAAAGATATGTCGTCGGATATTTCTTCTAAGGGAGGTAATTATGGGCAGGATGAGTCTTTGATTAACAAGGGTAAGATTTTAGTGAATGGCTTAAACCGAAATGTTGGTGGTGGGCCGATAATAAATGTGGAGAATGGGCCGACCCAAATACCGGTGGATGGGCTGGAAGTAAATAGTGGCTTGGATGAAAAGTAAAGTCTGGTGGTTTTTAATGTTGAACAGAATTTGAATGAAAAGCAACAACTTCACCAGAATTTTGAAGTGGAAGGATCAGGGAATCAATTCAACCATGTGTTTAATAATGGCTTGTTTCAAATTAAAAGGAAAGTGAATAAACGCTCGATAAAAATTGGGCGTAAGAAAGGGATCTTCTCCCTATCAAGAGATGATAATGTGGAGTCAGCTAAGGCAACCGCTACTCATGAAAGACATCCTATGAAGAGATCGAGATCAGATATTAAGAGTATCCATGAGAAGTCGAGAAAGGTGAACAATGAATCGGTGGAAGGCTCTGCATCAGTTACTAACATCCAAACGGGGGTGCGCCTTAATGATCAGGAGGAGAAGGGGATTGTGTGTGAAGGACAAGTTCCTAAGCATAACGATCAAATTGATGTCCCGAGTGACGATGATTTCGACATGGCGGAGAGCTCGTTAGCTCAAGGGTCATTATGATTCTTTTTGCTCTCTTTTCCTTTCTCTGTTTGTTATCTATGAATATATTAATGTGGAATTGTTTTGGTGCAGGAAAACCAGGTTTTCGACGGGCAATCCGTTATATGAGTAGACATCACAAGTTTGATATTGTGGCTCTTTTTGAACCTCGTATCTCAAGGGAAAGAGCTGATGTTAATTGTAAGAAGATGGAGAGGTTGGATTTTACTAAGTTTGTTAGGGTTGAGGCCATTGGTTTCGCGGAGGGCGTGTGGTTACTGTGGAAAGAGCATAAGGTGTGTGTCGATGTTGTGAGTTTATACCAGGATTTTATCCATGCTAAGTACGTTGACGGGGGAACTATGGTCAATTTATTCGTCGTTTATGGACCCCCGGATGCTACTCGGAGGGTGGCGTTTTGGAAAGATTTGGAGGAGGTTGTGAAGAAGGTGGTTGGCCCGGTTATTCTTGGTGGAGATTTCAATTGTATTTTGTTCAACCATGAAAGGGAAGGTGGTTCCGGGGGGTTGTATTCGGACTCGGACACTTTTAATTCGTGGAAGAACAGTTTGGGTCTCATTGATATGGAATATATAGGTCCTCGCTTTACGTGGTGTAAGCGCCTTTCTTGTGATTCTGTTGTCTCTAAGAGATTAGATCGCGTCTTTATGAACACTGAGGCGCGGTTTATGTGCAGCGAAGCTCGGGTGCGCCACTTGCCCCGTTTTTCATCGGATCACAATCCTTTATTGGTTAGTTTTTGTCCGGATTTGGGATTAAATAAAAAAAGAAGGCCTTTCCGCTGTGAGGCTGCTTGGATGACACATTCGGGGTTTGTTGATAAGGTTGAGAGCTCCTGGTGTAAAGACTTGGATACCCCGACTGCTTTGGCTATTCTTAAAGAGGAGCATTTGGTTTGGAATAAGAAGGTGTTTGGAAACATACATAAGCGGAAGATGATTTAGTTGGAGGAGATTTTTTTTTTTTTTTTTTTGATAAGGAAAGAAATTAGGAAAGCTGCTAACAGGCTAGCGGCTTCCCTAGAGCATCATGAAGGATGAGGTTCCTAAGAACTGGATCAACTGCAAGTGGAAGGGTGGACACGCGACGGAAGGAAACGGCAATGTAATCCGCCACCGAGTTGCATTCCCGGACGACATGGGAAATGCTCCAACACCGGAACCGAGCAAGCAAGCAGTGGATTTCCGCACGCATCATCTCGATCTCCCACGGACAGCGCCAGTCGCCAAGTATGGCTTTGACCAGCTGCAAGTTATCGCCTTCGATCTGAATGTGGGAAATGCCCCGTCTGGTGGCCTCAAGAATTCCCTGGCGCAAGGCGATGGTCTCGGAAATCAGTACAGACTGTCGACCAACCAGTCCTCCGTCAATATGGATGGGTTCACCACAGCAGTCCCTAAGGATAAAACCGAACGAAGCCACCCCTTCTGTGTTAACTGCACCATCAAAATTAAGCTTAGTAAAATTCGATGTGGGTTTTTTCCATTTAGCGCTTTTACGCTCAAGCCTTTTGAGTTGGTTGGTGTGTTGCAATCCGTTGTCATCTTTTTTGTTCGCACAACTCCAGTCCCTTATTTGGTTTCGGATGAAGTCAATGATATTGTTATGGTGGTTAGATTCTCTTGCATCGTCAGTCTTAAATACCTCTTTATTTCTGAAGAACCATAAGCTCCACCAGGCGAAATAGAGGTCCTCAATCTCGGCATTGTTGGCCAACACCCTAATTTCTTTGAGTATTTCGGTCGGTTTTTTCCCTTCTGGTTTAATTTGGTCGACAATCTTGGCAATTTTTGGATTAATCGTGTTGAGGGTATTTTTTGTGTGTACGCATTCGAGGAGGATGTGGTTGATGTCCTCATTCGGATGGTTGCACGCAACGCATCCCTGAATCACTGGGATATGGTTGGCAGCCAGACGACATTTTGTGGGGAGGCCGTTCCGGGCAATTTTCCACAAGAAGTTTTTTATTTTAGGGGGGATCTTTTGCTTTCCGATCCAGCTTAGGTTGATGGTGGGTTCTCCGTTGTTCTTGTGGAGCCATTGCATTGTAGAATGGGTAGAGTACCACTCGTTTTTGCTTGGTTGCCAATACAGCCTGTCCGGGAGTTTATTATGTGTGGTGGTAATTTGGTTTATACGTTGGATATCCTCCGAGTTAAGGACCAACCGCAACTTTGCCATGTTCCACGAATTATCCTCAAGGAGGAAATCAGAGACACGATCCTCACAGTTAACAATGTTTTCAGTGTTCTCTTTCGGGTTAAGGCACCCAAAGCCTGTCCAATTGTCTTTCCAGAATCGGATGGTTTTGCCGTCACCCACCTGCCAGATGAGCCCTTTGATGAATTGGGTTTTGAGACTCATCAGTTTGGACCACTGCCATGATGTATTTTGTTTTTTCTTATATTCTAATAGACCGTCAGATTTCAGGTATTTTTCCGTGACTATTTTAACCCAGAGATTGCCAGGTTCTGCTAGTATTTTCCATAACAGCTTCATTTGGAGCGCTATGTTCATTTTTTCCGCTTTTGCGATCCCAAGTCCACCCCGAGAGGGAGGTTGGCAAATTGAGCTCCAGCTTATCAGGGGTTTATAATTCCCGTCTTTATTCCAAAAGAAATTTTTATTGATTTGGTCAAGTTCTTCTAGGGTATTTTTTGGAAGCATGAATGATTGCATGATGTAGTTTGGTTGTGCTGATAGGTTGGCCTTAATCAGTGTTTTCCGTCCCTCTTGAGAGAGGGAGTTGGCTTTCCACTTAGATAGTTGTGCCCTTGTTTTGAGAGTTATTGGTTTGAAGGTGTTTTTAGTCACTCTTCCGTTTATAATTGGACATCCAAGGTATTTGTCCAAGGCAGTAGTGTTTGTAATCTGGAGGATTTGTTTAAGTTGCTCACACGTATTGTGGTTCGTGTTTTTGGTAACTTGGAAGGCGGATTTGTGGAAATTGACTTTTTGGCCAAAAATTTGGCAGTAGTCGTCAATTATGCCTTTTATCTTGCTGCCGGTTTGGCTTTTTGCTTTGGCAAAGATAATAATATCGTCTGCGAATGCAAGGAATGGGATTTTTGTCCCGTTACGCGATATTTGGACACCTATTCCATTGTTCGGCTCAGAGCTTTGGATTTGGAGCTGTCTAGAAAGAACTTCTGCGGTTAGTATGAACAGATATGGGGATAATGGGTCTCCTTGTCTAAGACCCCTTTGAGGGAAGAATTGTTCTGTTGGTCCATTGTTCACTAGGACTGAGAAAGAAACTGTTTCGACACATTCACGGATCCAACCCACAAACGTGGGGTGGAAGCCGAATTTATTGAGCGTAAATGCTAGGAATTCCCAGCTGACTCGATCATAGGCCTTTTCCATATCCAATTTTACGGCCATCAAACCGTCCTTCCCCTTTTTATTTTGGAAGGAATGGAAAATTTCATGTGCAATGAGCGTATTATCGTGGATACTGCGGTTTTGGACAAATGCTCCTTGCATGGGGTGAATAATTTTTGTCATGACTGTTTTAAGTCGGTTTGTTATGATTTTTGATATTACTTTGTAGATGGTATTACATAGACTTATGGGTCTATAGTGGTTTGTTGAGTTAGGGTTCTCACATTTGGGTAGTAAGGTGATGAACGTGTGATTGATTTGCTTTAGGATTTTCCCTGAATGAAAGAAGCTTTTGACTGCTTTTGTGAGATCAGGGCCGACGATATGCCAATACTTTTTATAAAAGCAGGCCGGCATACCGTCAGGGCCCGGTGATTTGTCGTCACCGATATCGAACATGGCACTCTTGATTTCCGCGTTCGTAACTGGTCGGGTTAGCGCTGCATTGTCTGCCTCAGTAATTTCGCGTTGGATTGTTTGGGTCATATTTTGGAGTTTTTCACGGTTGATTTCAATTGAGCGGAACCTATTTTGGAAATCACGCCTGACTTCCGATTTAATGTTTTCAAGTCCCGTAATCTGGGTTCCATTTGTTGTTCTTATCTCCTTTATGTTCGTTCTATTTCTCCTTCCATTTGCTATTCGATGGAAGTATTTGGTGTTTTTGTCATTTAGCTTGATGTGGTTATTCTTGGCTCTTTGTTTCCAATATGAGTGGTGGAATTGAATGAGGCATGATCGTTTTTTGGAAAGCCTTTCTTGCTTTTGTATAAGTTGTGTGTTCTTGTGTTCGATGATCTCGTTTTGGATGTCAATGAGTTCATTATCAAGTTTCCTAATTTGTTCGAATATATTTCCGAAAGTTTTTTTGTTCCATGCTTTTGCTTTGAGTTTTAACAGTTGGGTCTTTTTTGTAATGTTGAACATGTGGGAACCGCCCGCGTTAAGGCGCCACGCTTGTTTTATGATGTTTTGGAAATCTTTCCTTCCAGTCCACATCATTTCAAACTTGAAAGGTTGGGCACTAAAAACTCTGCCAGTCGGAATATCACATGATATTGGGCAATGGTCAGATGATGAAAACGCATGGTTTTTAGTCACAATAGAGGGATACCATTGGAGGATTTGGTTGCTTACTAGGGTTCGGTCCAGTTTCTCTAGGGTTGTGTTCTCTAGGTTCTTAGATTTTCTCCAGGTGAATTTGTTCCCAATAGTAGGGATATCACATAGGTCGCAATCATTCCTAAAATTAATTAGGCGCTCGAATCTGGTCGGGTTTGGGACTGCACCCCCATGTTTTTCGTCGGGGTGTTGGATTTCATTTAAGTCCCCCATAATAATGCATGGAAGGTTTCGTGATTTGATGAATTCGCTAAATGTTTTCCAAAATTGCTCCTTTTCTTGTGCCCGAGGCGGCGCGTAAGCAAAGACGATGATTAATTCATTTAAAGTATCTAGGTTAGTGTAGAGGATACCAAGAAAACGGTCATCTTTGTGGATAATTTTAAGCGTCTCGTTCGTAAGTTGGTGCCCTTTCCAAAGGACGCACAAACCGCCGGATAAGCCATTAGCTGGGATGAACTCCAAAGAATCAAAGCCGGCTTTTTGCCAAGTTTTACATTCAGGTGGGTCTTTTGCTTTTGTTTCAACTAAAGCGATGAGGTTGATATTTTCAATGCGACACATAGAGTTGATTTCAGTCCAAAAGGACTTCCGTTTAGTACCTCTACAATTCCATAGGCAAATCTTCATAATAAACCCGTTTTGGTGTGGTTTTTGACCATTTGAGGTTTGGAAACCTTCCCTAAGCTTTTTAGTATTTGTGCATTCGCTGGTATTAGTGTTGTCATTGGTTTTTGTTTGGTTTTTAGTTTAGGGTTACTGGATTCTCCCCTGTTGTTTGACCGCAAATTGGGTCTACTGATTTGCATCAGATTGTTCAAAGAGCTTTTATGCTTGTGCTGTAGAAACAACAAATAATTGTGAAAATATTGGCATGGTCTATGCCTCACGGAGGTTGTTGTTTTTCTCCTTTTATGATTTGGAGCATCTCTTTGCACACCAGTGATCATGCAAAGTGATATGGTTAGCTGACAACTATCAATTTGGAGCAACTCTTCCCCGTTGTTTTTATGTATTGGATTCCGTTTCTCCCGTATGTGGGTCGGATGAGGATTTTTTTTTTAAATGAAGGGTTTATGAATTATGCCACTCTCCCCGTAGATAGAGCAGGCGTAATTCCAAGACAAACCGCATAACTTAAAACATGGTATCATGGTCTTATTTTGATTGTGTAGTAATGGCTTATTTTTGCATAGTGTTTGTATTGGGGTGGTTATACCGTTCATGAGAACTGAGGTTTTCAAGAACGAGTGCCACCACTTTGCTTGCATAGTGCCCTTAGGAGGCCTCAGCTTCCGAGTTTCGGAATGATGTTTGGTCCGGGAGTAAACCCCAGTGGACTTCGTCACCAGTAATTTGTATGGTTTTATACTTTCAGGATTATTCAGAGTTGGGCGTTTATCTGGGTTACAGAGATTGATACAACTTTTAACAAAGGGGGAGACGGGTACCATTTGTCGGGCCGCTGTGCAGGTTGTGAGGTTGGATTCATCTACTGCCTGAAATTGGTAAACAGACAAGTAGAATTTCTTGCATAAGAGGTCGCAAGAGGCACCACCACTGTGGGATTTAGACCCCAACATAGATCTCAACAGAGAACAAACAAATGAGAGGTTTTCTACAACGAAGCTTTGGTTGGTAGAAGATACATATGACATGATAATAGATAAAAACGGAGAAGGGTAAAGAGGTACAAACTGAAAGAGGAACCGCCACACTAGCAGCAGCTCAACCACAGTTTGCAAAAGGAAATGCAGAGAGAAGTGCGAAAACCAGCATAAAAGAAGTATCCAGCACAAAGGCGGTAGACGAGCCAACGGATTGCCGGACAAGGCAAGGGACCAACCCAGATCCGGCCATTTCACCTCCTTAAAGAAACGCCGCCAGGAAGGCATCGGTGAACGCATAAGCGAGCCGCCCCCAGGAAGCCAATCCAGATCTGATGTCTCATTAAATTTAATTAAAAGGCGCCATTTAAGGGCTAGGCACTCCAGCACATTGAAGAAGAACCAGCCAGAACGCCTACTCCCGATACACCAAGCACCAAGACGCTTCAACGCCGCCGACGGATGTAGAGAAAGGAGTTGCGCATGCCCGCCGCAATACTCATAACCCACAGATGCGAATTCGCCGCCGCCACCATGGAGAGCGCACCCGACCCTTCGGTAACCCCGGAAAACGCTACGAGATAGCCAGATCGAAAGATTGCACAATTGCTTTTTTGGGATTAAAATTCTTCTTGTCTTGCCATTCTTCTTTAGGCATGGCACCCAAATTCTGGTGCAGCGCTTCTGATCCCGTCCCGCCCGTAAATACTTTAGATTTGCTTTTTTTTTAGATTAGGAGCGAGGCTGGTATGTAGAGGCCAAGAACTTTTGTAGCTTGATTTAGGGTGTTCAAATTGGTGTTTTGGTATGGTTTGGACGGGATTTGGGCACCTCTGATGGGGCGGCGGTTCAAACGCCGCTAGGGTTTTTGCGAGTATGCAGGCGAGGAGGAAAGCGCGTGTCTGCGCGTTGATTTTGGGCATTTGTTAGGTGATTTAGTTGGAGGAGATTGAACGAATTCAAAAACACCCCAACAGGGCGCATTTGGCAACCTTACTTGATAGGGAGGCTAACCTGCAGAATGAGTTGGACCTTGTTTTGGAACAGGAAGAAATTCTTTGGTGTCAAAAATCGAGAGAACAGTGGTTGAATCTGGGTGATCGGAATACGTCGTTCTTCCACACGTCCACTCTTATTAGAAGGAGGCATAATAGGATTGAGTGCCTTAGAGATAATGATGGCAATTGGGTGGATAAAAGAGAGGATCATGAGTTATTGGCTCTTGAGTTCTTTCAGAAGCTCTACACGGTGGAGGGTTTGGGGGTGTCTCATATTCCAGCTTTGGGTGTAAGCTTCCCTTCCATTAACCATGATAGGTTTGGTGATCTTATAAGACCGGTTTCGGCTGAGGAGGTTTGGAGAGCGGTGAAGGACATGGGTGCGTTTAAGTCACCGGGCTTAGATGGTTTTTAGCCGATCTTCTTTCAGAGGAATTGGAAGATTATGGGTAGTTTAGTTGTGGTTTTTGTTAAGGAGTTCTTTGCTTCGGCGCACCTCCCGGAAGGGGTTAATGATACTCGGATTGTGTTATTGGCTAAACGGGATAAGCCGAAATCTCTTAGTCAGTTTCGGCCCATCAGTTTGTGTAATGTGATCTATAAGGTGGTGACTAAAATTTTGGCTAATAGGTTACAACCCGTTTTGATGGATATCATTCGCCCGACTCAAGGTAGCTTTCTCCCGGGAAGATTGATTACCGATAATATAGTTGTGGCTCAAGAAGTTGCTCATTCAATGAGGAGAAAGAGAGGAAACAAAGGGTGGATGATTCTGAATCTGGACCTCGAAAAAGCATATGATCGCATTAGATGGGATTCATTGAGGATTCTCTTGGGGTTGCTGGCTTCTCGGACAATTGGATTAGATGGGTTATGGCTTGTGTCTCTTCTACTAGAATGCAACTGCTTTGGAATGGTGAGGTGTCAAATCAGTTATCGGCTTCCAGGGGTGTTAGGCAAGGGGACCCTATTTCTCCTTATTTGTTTCTGCTTTGTGTGGAGAGGTTGAGTCATATTGTTAGGGATTCTGTGAACAAGGGGGATTGGAAACCGATTAAGCTGACTAGGAGCGGACCTCATCTCTCCCATATGTTTTTTGCGGATGATATTTTGTTGTTTGCGGAGGCTTCGGTTAACCAGATTGAAGTGATTATAAGGTGTCTTGAATGCTTCTGTGGGCGTCGGGCCAAAAGGTGAGTGCCAAAAAGTCGATGATTTTTGTTTCTCCAAATGTCAATGCTGGAGGTTTGAGGAATTTGGAGGTTGCTAGCGGTTTTAAAGTGACGAAGGACTTGGGAATTTATCTTGGGCTCCCTATCCTTCACAAGCAAGTTAACAAAGATTCTTTCTCGGGTCTTGTGGATAAGTTTAATTCAAGACTCGCTGGATGGAAAACGAGGACTTTAAGCTTTACCGGAAGGGTCACGTTGGTAAAATCGGTTATGACTTCTTTACCGGTGTATTCCATGTCCACGTTCCTTAATCTGGATAGTGTGTGTAAGGAGATCGATAAGATTAATAGGGCGTTCTTATGGGGTAGTAGCGCTGATTGGAAAAGGATCCAGAAGGTGGCTTGGGAAGTGGTTACTTGATGTGAGCCTCACATTGACGGCGAGCCAAGAAGAGGAAGACATGTCCGTGCGCTCCGACGGACTCATCACTCAAGCCAGGAACCGTGCCATAGCCCGAGCCACTTCGTCCCTCGTCGCGCGCGTCCTCACAAGCCATGGCGCAGCCACTGCCGCGCCCCTCACCCGGTGCGTCACCTTCATCGAAGACGCACCGGCACCACAGGCCGATGCTACGCACCGCGGCACCGAGAACCTCACTCTCGGTGCCGTGCCCACCACACAGGCCGAGCACCATGCCACGCCGGGCCACCCTGGCGTGGGAACTTGAGGTTCCGGTGCGCCTCGGCCTCGACACTCGAGGTCCGGGTGCGCACCAGCCTCGGCGCTGCCGAAGCCTTGCCGCGCCTCTTGACAGCGTCGCGACATGTCCTTGGCGCGCCACAGCCTTGTCACGGCCTTGTCGCGACACTCGCGACTAGGCCACCGTGACCATTTATGATTCTTACTATTTTTAGAACTATTTCTATTCCGAAACATTGCTACTTATGTCATTTCTATTTTTAGAGTTTTGGGCTTGGGCTTGCGTCTTGAGCCGCGTGCGTGCATCTCCCTTATGCCGCCCTTGCCACTAGGTTAAGACTAGGGTTTGGCGTGCCATCTTCTCTATAAAAGAGGCACGCCCCCTCCGTTGTTCTTTACACTTTGTTTTGATTAATGTTATGCTGTCGAGATTTCTCCAGAACACTTCATAAAGGCGTCACCCCAATTCTCTTCTCGTATCCCATATTCTTCAGGTTTCCGTCAAACGAAGCCACCTTCTTAAATCCTTTCAATTCTCACCCAAACCTCGTCTAGACGTTTATTCGTCTCAAATCTATCGGTCACACACGTGAGAAGACCATTTACGAGTCCAAGATCGGTCCATTCGTGAATCCTTCAACGGGGTTCACATCAACTGGCATCAGAGCCTCGGATTGCGTAAGTCTCTCTCACTCATTTACTCATTTTTTGCACAAAACTTTTTCTTTACCACCATTATTTTCATTAGCTTCAGCCATCTCCACCAACACCCACTAGTACCATCGTTTTTTGCTTCGAAAAATTCACAAAAAATTTTTGCCATATCCCTTGCCGACGTACACTTGTTTTTGGTTCATTGCATTGAGTTTTCGAGCATTGCTTGCATTCTACTTGCCTTGTTTGAATTGATTGATTGTGTGTGTCGTGCATAGTGTGTGCTTGGTGCGAGATTTGGTCCGATTTGGCCTTATCTCAAATCTTTTATTTTAAGCAAGAATCTTGGAAATCATATCTTCCATATCTTGTTAGTTGCCGAAAATTTAAAAAAAAAAATATTTGGAAAAGAAAAGCCAAAATAAGGCAACCTTTATCCATTAGTTATTAAAAAAAATCATAAAAAGATATTGTGAGATACACAAGCCAAAATAAGGCAAGTATCTCACAAATATTCGACCCTCTCTCTCCAATTAAATAATATCCTCTCTTGATTTGATTTGCATATCTTTGATTGATTGCATATCTTTCTTGTTGCTATTTTTTTTAAGACACAATCTCGCCTCCTTCCTTTGGACGAGATCTTCTCTCCTCTCTCCCTCTCTCGTGCCAAGGCTTCCATCAAGCCAACACACCTCTCTCTCTTTTCTTACTTGCTTGTGTGTTTGTTTTGCGTCTTCTTGCTCGTGTGTGTTCCGTTCTTGTGCAACGTCGAGATCCTTAGCCTCCCATTCCTTTCGAGTACTTTTCGTGCAAACTAAGGGTACTTGCGTGGTGAGTCTTACAATATCTTGGCGTTTCTTTTCCTTGCTTGTTTTTTGGAGCTTTTTACTCGTTCATGTCTATGGTTGAAATAGGAGACGGAAGTATGGACGGTGACGAGCATTCCAACCAACAACACAACAACCCACCAGTCGTGCCGGCGCTCCAACCAGGTCTCCTCGGGACGCCCGGCACAACGCTGCCCGGTGCCGTGCCATCCGATGACCTTGCGGCGCTTGAGGTACGCTTCACCACCATGGAGCGCATGCTCACCAAGATTTTTGAACAACAACAAGCGCTCCCTGCGGTGACGATCCACACGCAGCCCGCACAGCCGAGCGTAACGCCACATGGCATCTCGGTTCCGCGGGCTATGGCGCAATAAAAGGCTAAGGGTCCGATGGTTTAAGCGTCACACCCGATTGGAGTCCAAAGGTTGGAATCCATGAAGGAAAGTCGCCCGACTAATCAGGCTCAAAATTTAGAAGAGGTTGTTGACGTTCATTCCGAGGAGGAGTATGACTCCGAGGAGTGGCGACGTCAACAAGCCAAGAACAAGAAAAAGGCGGTATTTAGGAAACCGAACTCCACTCTCTTTCTCCGTTCTGTATACACTCCGACGCCTAGGAGAAAGCACCATAAAGACCGCTATGATTTCGATGTCGATGATTATCAAGGTTATCAAAGTCCAACAACTCCAATTTCGGATTCTGAGTTCTCTATAACGGAGTACGAGGAGGATTCCGAGGAGGAATTTGACCACCCTCCGGTCCATGATTCGGAGGAATGGATAGATCGGGATCGGGATTGGATTCCGAGACCAAAGTTGTCCGGGAACCGCGCGGTGTATGATCGGCTCGAGCACTGTGACAACCGCGATCGGCCTCGGCGCGATAGGGATCGGCGTCGCAATGACCGAGACCGGGAGCACCCGCGGCGCCCTCGACGCGATGGAGACGACGAGCCCAGCGACGATGGCGACGGGCCACACCGAGGCTTTGGCCGAGGTCCCCGACGCCGACGCACACCGCCTCCGCGTGCCAATCGGCGCGCCGATAATGAACGTCCGGCGCATGTATCGCGCCGCGATGTTAAGGTAAAATTTGAAGATTTCTTTGGTAATTACAACCCTGATGAATTTATTTCTTGGCTGCAGGGAACCGAACACGTGCTTAAACATTGCCATTACGAGGAGCACGAGAAAGTCGAGGTGGTGACCCTTCATTTCAAGGGTGCGGCTCGTATGTGATGGAACCGATTCGAATCGGATCGGGTCCCGAAAGGGTAAAGCCCCCATAACCGAGTGGCATCAACTTGTTTTCATAATGAAGAGGAAATTTATCCCACCCGACTAAAAGGAAAAGGTTCGGATTTTGATCCAAGACGCCCGTCAAGGATCCCGGACTCCGGAGGAGTTCTTTGCTTACTTAGAAGATTTATTCTTCAAAGCCGGCATAAGCGCTTCACCGGGGGCATTGCGGTCTCGTTTCGTGGCGGGACTCCACCAATGGATCCGAGATCGCTTGGTTGTCTTGCCAATCAAGGATTTGGGACGCTTGATACACACGACCATGGAGCTTCACACACAATTCAAAAGGCCGAACACGTCCCCATTTCAAAGGTATGGTTCTAACCCTAGTCCTTCCGCTTTGGGTACTAAAACGTTTGTTCCTTCTTCTTATTCTAAACCCAAGGTAGGTACCCCCGGAACGGACTCCAAAGGCACTTCGGTTGGCCAAAACTGTGACAAGGCAGCCCCTCCCCCACAAAGGACTCGACACATCGAGTGCTATTTATGTGGTGGCCGAGGGCACTTGAAACGGGATTGCCCTAACACGAAGCGTGTGCTATTCTCAGCTCAAACCGCAGCGTACGAAAGTGTTGATGAGGATGAGTCGGAGGAAAAAAACGTCGGGCCAATCGAAGACGGTGCATATTGCGCACCATCGGACATCGACGCCGACATTGATAAGCTGTTGCTAGTGACGCGTCGCGCGCTTAGCATGAGGGAGGCCGTGCCAACCGATCAGCGGGAAAACATTTTCCGTACTCGGTGTTTGGTACAAAGTGTCTCCCTAAGTGTGATTATCGATTCAGGAAGATGCGGAGACTTCTTATCAAGAAAAGTTGTTGATCATTTTAAGTTGCCGCAATCGGACCATCCGAAGCCCTACAAACTTGCTTGGATTTCAAATGATGGTGACCATTGGATAACGAAACAGGTTAGTCTTTCTTTTTCCATTAGTATTTATTCTGATTCCATTTTGTTTGATGTCACTGACATGGACGCCACACATCTCCTTCTTGGCTGTCCATGGCAGTTTGACCGTCACGTGATTTACGATGGCCGGTTGAACACTTACATGTCAATTACCATGGTAAACGCGTGACCATCTTACCAATTTCTCCTAGTGAAGCGTTATAGGATGAAGCCGAAAGGCAACAAGAAAACGCTCGGGACAAAGCCAAGGCCGTGCCTACGCCGAATTCCACCACAAACGGCGCTTCTGGCCATGGCACACATTCTGGCGGCGTTCCTGGCTTCAACACCCACAATTCTGGTGGACATGATGTTTCGACCCAGAAACGCCGAGCAAAATGCAAGGACGAGCCTCGGACGCCGAGTGCGTCCTCGGCTGCGCGTCACACCGCGCCAGCCGCGTTGCCCAGCGGCGCTGGCACGAACCAGCCTGCTTCCAGCGGCGCGCCTGGGGCCAATCTCCCTCATTGGCAGGGGCCTGTTGGCCAGCCTCACAGCGCCCATGGCAAGCCTCGGACCAGCGAAGACGTCGAGCCCCCACTCCTCGGCACCGTACCAGATCGCTTGTTCCTTTGTCGACGACGCGATGTCGTCAAGCATATCGAGGGGAGTTTTTCTTGCTTTCTCTTGTGTCCTTTACTTAATATCACTATTGATAAGACACATGTATTACCTCCCTCGATTGCTTCTTTGTTACAGGAGTTCTCGGATATTATGCTTGCCGAGCTCCCCGACGGGTTACCACCTATTCGGGGGATCGAGCATCGCATAGATCTCATTCCCGGTGCCTCACTACCGAACCGGGCTGCATATAGGGCGTCGCCTAAGGAAACTCAAGAGCTACAACGCCAAGTCCAATCTCTTTTGGACAAGGGTTATGTTCGGGAGTCCCTTAGCCCGTGTGCGGTTCCGGTTATCTTGGTGCCGAAAAAGGATGGTTCTTGGAGGATGTGCGTGGACTGCCGTGCCATCAACCTAATCACCATCAAATACCGCCACCCGATTCCCCGCTTGGATGACATGCTAGACGAGTTGCATGGTGCTGTGCTGTTTTCGAAGATTGATTTGAGGAGCGGCTACATCAAATTCGGATGCAAGAGGGGGACGAGTGGAAGACGGCTTTTAAGACCAAACACGGTCTTTATGAGTGGTTGGTGATGCCCTTCGGCCTCACTAACACTCCTTCTACTTTTTTGAGATTAATGAACTTTGTTTTGCGTAAATTTTTGGGACTTTTCGTCGTCGTGTATTTTGACGACATTTTAGTTTATAGTAGAACTTTGGACTCTCACGCGGGGCACCTTATGCAGGTGTTAGATTGCCTCCGCGAACATTCTTTGTATGTAAATTTGGACAAGTGTGTGTTTTGCTCGGAAACGACGAATTTTCTTGGTTTCGTCGTATCCAAGGATGGCCTACGAGTGGATTTTGACAAAATCCGGGCCATCCGTGAGTGGCCAACCCCGACGACCCCGGCGATGGTTCGTTCTTTTTTGGGGTTAGCTGGTTTCTACAAGCGATTTGTCAAGGACTTT
This sequence comes from Fallopia convolvulus, assembly GCA_964016875.1. Lineage (NCBI taxonomy): Eukaryota > Viridiplantae > Streptophyta > Magnoliopsida > Caryophyllales > Polygonaceae > Fallopia > Fallopia convolvulus. The sequence goes on along the minus strand of OZ024718.1, from coordinate 8,180,516 downwards.
AGTTCTATCGTCGGGCCAATCCATTCTTTAACCAAGAAGGCCACCACAATAAAGTGGATGCCGCATCACGAGGCCGCCTTCGAGGCCTTGAAAGATGCTTTGTGTCGAGCCCCGGTCCTGCAATTGCCGGACTTTTCCAAGCGCTTCGCGTTCGAGTGCGACGCTTCCGACTATGGTATTGGTGGCGTACTCCTTCAAGAGCAACGGCCTATCGCTTACTTTAGCGAAAAGCTCGCAGGGGCTACATTGAACTATCCGACCTATGATAAAGAGCTTTATGCTCTTATTCGGGTCCTTAAGATGTGGCAACACTATCTCTGGCCAAGCGAGTTCGTAATTCATACGGATCACGCGGCCTTGGCTTATCTCAAGAGTCAAACGACTTTGAATAGGCGCCACGCACGTTGGGTTGAGTACATGGAGACATTTCCATATGTCATCGCGCACAAAAAGGGTAAAGAGAACGTCGTCGCCGACGCCCTCTCAAGAAGGTACATTCTGTTGACCCAACTACATTCCAAGTTGCTCGGATTCTCAATGATCAAGGAATTATACGCCTCAGATCCGTATTTTTCCTCAATCATTAAAGATCTCGAGCTCTCTCGCGTCCATGAGTCCTTCTTCTTGGACAATTGGTATCTTTACCGAGCTGGGAAGCTTTGCATTCCGGCCTCATCGGTGATACACTTATTGCTCCAAGAGGCTCATGATGGCCGAGGCCACTTTGGCATAGCCAAAACGTTGGCAGCACTTCGTGAGCATTTTTTCTGGCCTCACATGGCTCGAGATGTAAACAAGTACTATCAAAGTTGTGTGCCGTGTCATACTGCCAAGTCTCGGTCAGAACCACATGGCCTTCACACGCCCCTACCTATTCCCGATGCCCCGTGGGAAGATCTGTCTATGGATTTTATCACGGGACTCCCAATGTCGAGGTGTGGAAAGGATTCCATTTTCGTAGTCGTGGACCGGTTCTCCAAGATGGCCCACTTCATCGCATGTAAGGGGACTAATAACGCGGTGGAAATCGCTAATTTGTTCTTCGAACATGTGGTGAAATTACAGGGTATTCCTAGAACTATTGTTAGTGATAGGGATACCAAGTTCTGCAGCCACTTTTGGAGAACGCTTTGGGGGAAGTTAGGGACACGACTCCTGTTTTCTATAGCTTATCACCCCCAGACCGATGGTCAGACTGAGGTGACCAATCGGACCTTGGGCACTCTTCTTCGGACGATGCTCAAGGCAAACCCACGTCGGTGGGAGGACTTACTTTGCCATGTTGAGTTTGCTTATAACAGGTCCTACAACTCTGCGACGAAGATGACCCCCTTCAAGGTGGTCTATGGGCGTAATCCTCACACGCCGATGGACTTGGTGCCTTTCCCTTTCAAGCCCGAGGAACATGTCGACGCGGCCAACCGCGCCGACCATATCCGACGCCTACATGAGCGCACCAAGGCCCAGCTGCTGAAACGCTCAGATCAATACACGGCCCAACGCAACAAGGGACGCCGCGCTTTGATCTTTGAGCCCGGAGATTTGGTGTGGGTCCATCTTCGGAAGGAACGTTTTCCCGATGCTCGAAAGACGAAGCTACACCCACGAGGGGACAGTCCTTTCAAGGTCCTCCGGCGCATCAACGACAACTCTTACATCATCGACCTCCCGGGTACATACAACGTTTCCGCCTCCTTTAATGTCTCGGATCTCTCTCCATATATAGATCCCGAGTATCATGACGAGGAAACGGGGACGTTTCCCACCCAAGGGGGGGAGGGTGATGTGAGCCCCACATTGACAGCGAGCCAAGAAGAGGAAGACATGTCCGTGCGCTTCGACGGATCCATCACTCGAGCCAGGACCCGAGCCATAGCCCGAGCCACTTCGTCCCTCGTCGCACGCATCCTCGCAAGCCATGGCGCAGCCACTGCCGCGCCCCTCACCCGGTGCGTAACCTTCATCGAAGACGCACCGGCACCATAGGTCGACGCTACGCACCGCGGCACCGAGAACCTCACTCTCGGTGCCGTGCCCACCACACAGGCCGAGCACCATGCCACGCCGGGCCACCCTGGCGTGGGAACTTGAGGTTCCGGTGCGCCTCGGCCTCGACACTCGAGGTCCGGGTGCGCACCAGCCTCGGCGCTGCCGAAGCCTTGCCGCGCCTCTTGACAGCGTCGCGACATGTCCTTGGCGCGCCACAGCCTTGTCACGGCCTTGTCGCGACACTCGCGACTAGGCCACCGTGACCATTTATGATTCTTACTATTTTTAGAACTATTTCTATTCCGAAACATTGCTACTTATGTCATTTCTATTTTTAGAGTTTTGGGCTTGGGCTTGCGTCTTGAGCCGCGTGCGTGCATCTCCCTTATGCCGCCCTTGCCACTAGGTTAAGACTAGGGTTTGGCGTGCCATCTTCTCTATAAAAGAGGCACGCCCCCTCCATTGTTCTTTACACTTTGTTTTGATTAATGTTATGCTGTCGAGATTTCTCCAGAACACTTCATAAAGGCGTCACCCCAATTCTCTTCTCGTATCCCATATTCTTCAGGTTTCCGTCAAACGAAGCCACCTTCTTAAATCCTTTCAATTCTCACCCAAACCTCGTCTAGACGTTTATTCGTCTCAAATCTATCGGTCACACACGTGAGAAGACCATTTACGAGTCCAAGATCGGTGCATTCGTGAATCCTTCAACGGGGTTCACATCATTACTCATCCTCGTCACCAAGGTGGTCTTGGAATTCGTTCTATGACACTATGAAGGAGTTGAATTTAGCCTTGGTGGGCAAGCTTGGTTGGCGCTTTATTATGGGGGATGATGGAGTGTGGATTTTGGTTTTGAAACATAAGTATATTGACTGTGCTCTTGGTCAATCGCCGGTTTGTTCCTATCTTTGGAAGGGTTTGAGAACTGGGTTATCGGAAATGGTGATTAAGGGGACTAAGTGGATTATTAGAGATGGTGCTTCTGTTCAATTTTGAAGAGATGTCTGGCTGTTGGATCAACGTCTTTGTGTGCATGCTAATGGTACTATTGAGGAGGCACAATGGGACGCTTATGTGAAGGATTTTTGGATCGATAATGTTGGTTGGAATTGGAACTTGTTCGCCCATCTTCTGAATGCTGAGCTACTGCTTAAGATTGCTTCTATTGTTATTCTTCCTGCCACTGATTCGTTGGAGGATGAGATGTGTTGGAATCTGTCTTCCGAAGGGAATTATTCTGTGTCCACTGTGTACGATCTGCTGATGGGTAATGTGCATAGGTTGGGCGTTGATGAAGGCTTCTATCGCAGGGTGTGGAAGAATCAAGTCTCGGAGATCGTTCGCTGCTTTGTTTGGCTAGTTTCCAATGGTGGAGTTCTCTCCAATGCTGAACGGAGACGGCGACATATATCGACGTCGGATGCTTGCCCGATTTGCCCCAACGGCAGCGCTATTGTGGAATCATATGAACACTTGTTCCGTGATTGTAACCAGGTTCGAAATATTTGGTTGATTTTAAATGCTACTGATTATTTGTATAATTTTTACCAGATGAGCTTCGCGGAATGGATCCGGGTTAACTTGATGGTGACCAGCAAAGTTGGGGAGGCTGAGTGGTGTGTTGTATTTAGCGTGGCTATTTACTAGATTTGGCGGTGGAGGTGTTCCACAGTTTTTGGCGAGGTTGTGCAGGTGGTGGACAAAGCAAATTTCATCTTGCTGCAGGTCAATGAATACACTCATGCTACAGGTAAGCTCCTTTCCACTGCCCATAGTGCTATTAAATTAATGCATGATATTTCTTGGTCAACTCCGAATGAGGGGTGCATTAAAATCAATACGGATGGATCGGTTAAAGATGGTGGGGTTGCTGCGGCGGGCGGTGTTCTTAGAGATCATTATGGTCAGTGGGTTTCCGGGTTCGTCCACAATATTGGTTCTTGCTCGGTTCCAATGGCGGAGTTGTGGGGAGTGCTCAATGGACTGAAGATTGCATGGGATAAAGTCTTTCGTCAGGTGATTTTAGAGTCCGATTCTTAGCTCGTTGTTGATCTTCTTAATTCTCGGGTGAGTAAATGTCATCTGTTATATAGCCTGATATTTCAATGCCAAGGCTTTATTAGTAGGGATTAGACTATCCGATTCCGTCATGTGTATCCCAAGTCAAATTTATGAACCCTTTAATTATTTAAATTCCTCTCTTTCCCTTCTTAAATTGCCCCCATCCTCCGACAACCTTAATTTGTTTTTGTGTCATCGCCAATATTATCTACCAGAACCTAGCCACCATCCCACTTTGAACGCCATCAATCTCACGTCTAACCTTTTTCACATGCCCACGAGCTCGACCCGGCATGGTCGAAATGTGGCCGAAGACGACCTAAACCCACCCCGTCGTCTTCGTTCCATTCAATATATTTTTCACACTTCATTCTTTTACAAATTATATAACTATCTAAATTAATTATTTACTACATATATGGGTTATATTTATTAAAAATTAATAAGATTAAAATTCCTATAATCTAACCTAATCTATTTAATTTGTTAAATTAATTAAATTAAATTTGATATTATCAAATGCCACAATGACCAGGCTGGCTCAAGTATTTCAAGGGCCCTATAGGGCGAACTAAAATTAAGGGGGCCTTAACATAATTTTTTTTTTTAAAAACACAACAGAAAAAACTTAAAATTCCAAAACATTATGATAATATTAAAGAAATGTTTTACAACGGGAAATAAATAAATTAAATGTCAAACTACATAAATCGTTATTAAGTGAATATAAAGTTCACAAAAATAAATTGAAAAACACACTCCAACACTCAACCAAACACAACAAAATATAGCAATTTTAATACAAGTAGAAAATCAGTAAGTAGACTCTTAATCGGAAGCAGTGTGCTTCTAAGTTGCAATTGAGCAGAATTAGGCAAAAAGTTACCAAATAGCACACTGTAAATCTGCAAAAATGAAACAAAATACAATTAATTTGTAACTAAACACACTTATGAAAAAAGAGAGATTATTTCTAGAGGTTGAAGGGTTGAACCAACAAGATTTAAACTAAAAATCAACATGCAAACTTTAATTTCTGGTGAAGTGGTATGTGTTGGGTTATTTAATTAATCAAGTAATATAAAAAATTGAACAAGTGAATAACTTACCTGTAAAAGAGTAGATCTAGGATTTGAGTGCTGAAAAGGTCGGTCTCAAACTCCGAATAATTGGGCGACGCAAGCCAGCGAGGATAAGGCGCGAGGCGGCGAGGCAAGGGTGAACTGGGCGGTGCCGGTGCGGGCCTCCAGCACAACTCAGAGTCAAGAGTAATGTTCCAATTTACAGAAATAGTGGAAGAAAAATTGATAGGTTAAGGAAGAAGATGAAGAAAAAGAAAACAAATCCATGTATATAATTGATTTTGTAGATTGAAATCACTCTTGGTTGGAAATCGATCTCTTGGAATTGAAAGAGGCAAAATTGAAGGAAGAGAGATTGAAAGGATGAATGGGCGTCGGTGAAGAACCCGATAAATTATGCGCTCTCTCTGCAATTGAAGACTGAAGAAGCGTGTTTTCTATTTCCTAGAATAATAATTGTCCTTCCATTTAATAAAAAAGAGTTAAATGTTTTTTTAACCTGATTTCCTATTGGGCTTTTTCTAAACGGGCCTATATGTACTAAGTGTATTACTATTATTATTTTCAGATGGGACCTCTAAAATTTAGGGGCCTATGACAGCTGCCCTATGTAAACTACCCTATTAGCGGGCCTGACAATGACCAAAACTAATTCAAGCATCTTGTAATTGTTAGTGTAATCGGGATGAATATTAAATACTCATATGAGACAATAGAAATCTGACCAGATTTTTAATTTGAAACTAGTATTCGTTTCATGTCATTTTGTACCGTAGATTATTTTGTTTAAGGTTGTTTGTACGTTCTTGACTATAAACATAATTTATAAGTACTGAGGTTGTCGTCAGTAAGGTTGCTTTTATATGTAATACCCCTAATTTTCAGGAGGTATTACCACTTGTAAAATTGTATTTACCTAATTTGGATTATCGACAGATTAATTCAGAAGTGCAAACAACAACTTAAATAAGTATATTAGAACAAAAAGCGTGTAATTGGTTATCATACAAAGACAACGAAAGGTTTATACTTAACAATATTGTCTTAGTAAAGACCAAGGTAAGAAAGTCAAGTATGAGCAAAAGAATAGTTTTTTGTTTACTATTTACCATATTGAAATACTAATTAAGTTAACTAAAAACTATCTATTGAAGTAGCCCAAAACAATGTGTTGTAAAATAAGGCTATCAATTTTTGCACACTAAAATTTAACTTTTTACACCACGTTATATTATGCCGTAAAAATTTCACATCATATTAAAACGTAACATTAAAAATAATATTAAATTAATATATTTTAATTTATTTTGTATATTTTGCGTAAGTATTTCACTGAACATCACAGCGTAATATAATGCTACCTAAAAGCGTAAAAGAACTTCAGAAATTAACTGGGTCAATCTGGGACATTTTAATTGGGTCGGCCTCGTTGATTCTCACGTCATTAGATGCCGTGATATATATGGCATACAAAATATTTGTTTTTTTATCTACATGGCTGTGACTTGTGGTGGGGGCCTCACAAAATTATTCATCGTGCTTAAGATTCAGCATTTTTTTAATTTTTTTTATTTTTAACTGTTTATTTTTAACTCAATAATTAAGAAAGGGAAGATGCTGAACAAAAAAAATCATCATCTTTTTGAGTTAATACTGCCATAAATTCGTGATTTTTCCAAGTTAATACTGCCATTTTTTTTTTTATCATCGAGTTCCAATTTGTATATCTTTTTAAGCTTTCCCCCAAATTTACAAACAATCCCTAATTTGTTGGATCTGCTTGTCCAAATAACAAAAGACTTAATTTGCTATATTCGTTCCAGTGTGTTTTCATTATTTACAAATTCACAAATGCATAGAATTGGTACAAAATCACTACAAATAAGATTATCAATCTTAATCAAACAAAATAAGGGTGGGTGTACTGTGTACATAAAATCCACAGAAAATAGATTGCATATAAATATGGAGGTGGTGGAGCCATATAAGTATATAACGCCATTTAATGGGGGTGAAATACGGTTACGGGCCGGCCCAAATTCTATTTTCCGGATATGAAATTACTACTATGATTTTCACGCTATTAGATGCCGTGACATTACGCCAAAAGCACATAAATTAATTAAAATTCTATTATTTTTATTATTTTTTAATATCACGCTATGAAACAGCGAAAAATCTAACGCTATATAATAGCGTGGTGTAAAAGGATAGAATTTCATGTGCAAAAATCCGATGCGCAAAATAATGTCAGTTCCCAATGTTTACGCCCTTGAATTTCGATGTATCGTATAAGAGACAGTGCACACGAGTTAACCATGCAATTGAATAAGTCGTTCGGATTAGTCTAAAAAAAACTAAGCTGAGTAGGGAGAAAAATTAGTTCGAATAGTAGTGTATGAACCCACTAACATCATATTTCCAATGATAGTTGAACCATGATCTAGTAGTCAACATATGCATCGAAAGAGATGTGACATGCATATTTACATGCATATTTATAAAATAGGTGAAAGGTTTGATTTGGGAGAATATTTTCTGACTTCTCATTAGCCTCTTTGGGCACAATACATACAAAATATACAAGATCTTATCTAAGATAAGATAGGAAAAGATAAATACAACAAGACAATTATCTAACATTTACATAAATAACTATATATAATCTAACACTCCCCCTCAAGTTGGAGCATGAGGATCAACAATGTCCAACTCGGATGTCAAATAATGAAACTGTGTCTTAGCCAAAGCTTTAGTAAAGAGATCAACAAGATGATGAACAGTGCAAATATGAGACATAAGGATAGTTCCTTGAAGCACAAGATCACGAACAAAATGACTAGGCATGGCAATGGGTCGGGTCGGGTGCGGGTGAACTACTTCCACCACCCGACCCGCGGTTGTAAACCGCCCTCCCGACCCGGTATTTTCACCCGACGGGTTCCACCCGAAACCGACCCACCCAAAACCTGTCGGTTTTCGGGTCGGGTCGGGTTTTTTCGGGTGTTATAAAAAGTTAAAATTTTCAATTTTCAATCATAAATTAACCTTAAGTTTATTTGTTCAACGGGTCAACCGATGACCCGTAAAAAAATAAACTAAAATTAACGGGTCAACCGATGACCCGTAAACAAAATAAACTAAAATTTAAACCTATTTATATAGGGCCTACCCATTGGATTAGCCAAAAAATAGATTTAATTAGAAGTCTCATAGCCCATCTCTATGGTTAGACTTCAAACACTTAACCCTCTCCTCCTCTCCTATCCTTTTTTATAAGCTCCTCTTCTCATTTCCTTCTACCAATTTTCCGATGTGGGACAAAAAACCGGGTGGTCGGGCCAGGTGACCGAGTCGGGTGATCGGGTCGGGTGATCGGGTCGGGTGATCGGGTCGGGTCGGGTGAGGCTATACCCGAAACCGTACCTGCTCCATCACCCGCTCACCCGTCACCCGTTTTTAATCGGGTTTTTTTGGGTCGGTTTTTCGGGTACCCATCGGGTGCGGGAGAAATTGCCAAGCCTAAAAATGACAGTCGATCTCAATATGCTTGGTCCGCTCATGAAAAACGGGATTATTAGAGATATGTAAGGCGGCCTGACTGTCGCAGTAGAGCCGAACAGGAGAGGAAGCCACACCGAGAGATTGAAGAAGAAACCGAAGCCAGATGATTTGACAACAAGCAACTGCCATTGCCCGATATTCGGCCTCAGCAGACGAACGAGACATTGTGGATTATTTCTTGGTTTTCCAAGAAAATGGAGAGGTGCCAAGCATAATAAAATATCCAGAGATGGAATCTCGTGTAAGGGGGCAAGCCGCCCAATCGGAATCACACCAAGCTGTTAAAGTAAGATTGCTAGCTTTAGAGAGTTTCAGACCTTTCCCCAGATGGCTCTTTAAGTATCGTAAGACACGCATAGCGGCATTCCAATGTTCGATTTAAGGACGCTGCATGAACTGAGAAAGAATGTGAACAGAGTAACATAAGTCAGGCCGAGTAATAGTCAAGTAAATAAGTCGCCCAACTAGTCGCCTATAGCTCTCGGGATCCGAGTAGTCAGCCCACGTAGCTTCGGCTAGCTTCTGATTAGGATCCATGGGTGAATCACATGGACGAGAACCAAGCGTGCCGGAATCCGAAAGGATCTCCAAAGCATATTTATGTTGAGAGATAAACAAACCAGATGCATTTCTGGCAATTTCAAGCCCAATAAAGTACTTAAGAAGCCCGTGATCTTTCATGTGAAAACGCCTGCTAAGATAAGCTTTGACTGAAGAAATAACGGATGCATTGTTCCCGACAAGAATCAAGTCGTCAACATAGACCACAATGTGTAAGATATTGCCATTCCGAGAGAGCGATAATAGAGAATAATCAGCTCGACTTTGAGTGAATCCAAACGCACGAAGAGCGGCAGCCAGTTTTAAGAACCATTGCCGTGGTGCTTGACGTATTCCATAAAGTGATTTTTGGAGTTTACAGACTCGGGCAGGAGATGCACCAGAATAACCTGGAGGTGGAGTCATGTACACATCTTCAGCAAGATCACCATGCAGAAAGGCATTGTGTACATCCATTTGATGTAACTCCCAGTTTTGAATAACGACTACGGTCAAGAAAACACGAATGGAAACCATTTTAGCCACGGGAGCAAAGGTCTCGTGATAGTCAATACCTTCAACCTGTCGGTTGCCAAGAACAATAAGGCGAGCCTTGTAACGCTCAATCTCGCCCGTGGAGCGATACTTGATTCGATAGACCCATTTGCAACCAATGGATTTCTTGCCGGGTGGTAAATCTATAACAACCCAAGTCTTATTACGCTCAAGAGCAACGAGCTCAGAAGCCATGGCGTCACGCCAATGATAATGTAAATTGGCGTCGCGAAAGGATTTAGGTTCGGAACCTGCTGTAATAGAGGCTAGGAAACGAGCATAATTATCTGAAAAATTAACGGAAGAAACATAGGAAGCTATAGGATAGATGGAACCTGAAGACGTGATCGGAAAGGGTGTGGAAGTTGTAGGAGAGGGGGGTTTAGAAGTGCTTACTGTAGAACAAATAAAATCTTTGAGACGAATCAATGGAGTGCAAGCTCGTGTGCTGCGACGAAGATGATCCGGATTCTGCTGAGGATTATCCGGATTCTGCTAAGGATTATCCGGATTCTGCTGAGGATTATTCGGATTCTGTGGAGGATTATCCGGTTGTAGTTGATCGGTCGTTGCAGCAAGTGCCGGAGATTCTTGAACACCAGATTGGGGCAAGCGCACAATCGCTGGACTCCCCCTGTCCCGTGACGGCTCCACTGAGTCGAAAATGGCAGGATGACAATCAGAGCGAGCGTCCTCGACAAGAGATGGCGTAGGAGAAGCCGCATACGGAAAACAAGTCTCATGAAATCGAACATCTCGGGAAATAAATATACGGCCGGATTCAATCTCAAATACACGCCAACCACGTTTCCCAGGCGGATAGCCAAGAAATACGCACTTGGAGCTCCGAGGTGTGAATTTATCTCTTGGTTTGGGGTTGACGGAGACAAAACACAGACAACCGAATACTTTATTATGATCATAAGTAGGCCGATGTCCATATAGCAATTCATAAGGAGTTTTGAGCTCGAGCAAAGCCATCGGAATACGGTTGATTAAGTAGCAAGCGGTGAGAATACACTCACCCCAAAACCGAATAGGTAAGTGAGCTTGAAACCGCAATGCCCGGGCGACATTGAGAATATGTCGATGTTTCCGTTCGACACGCCCATTCTGCTGAGGAGTGTAAACACAAGATGATTCAAACAAAATACCTTGAGAGGCGAAATATGGGTTTAAGGACAGAAATTCAGCTCCATTATCCGAGGGAACGCGCTTGACGGATTTTTGAAATTGGTTGTCAGCCATCTTGCAAAAATTTTGGATAAGACCGGAGACTTCGGATTTAGCTTTCATTAAGAAGACCCAAGTTGCCCTAGAATAATCATCCAAAATAGTCAAAAAATATGATGCACCGGAAGAAGATGGAACACTGTAAGGTCCCCAAATATCACAATGAATTAAGTGAAATAAATCAACAACTTTATTCGAACTCAATGGAAAACACTGCGTGTCTGTTTGGCCTTAAAACAAATATCACAAGGACTGTCAAGCTTAGATACTGAACTACTGGATAAAACTGAAAGCCGAGATAAAGTAGTAGTTGACGGATGTCCCATCCGATTATGCCATAGACTAGTAGAATTTGAAATTGATGCAGCGTGAACCACGAAACTAATGTTGCGCAGCCAGTAAACCCCACCTCTCTGCTCACCCAGACCAATCAGCGTCTTCGAAATTTGATCCTATATGAGGCATACTTTGTCAATGAATGTAATAACACAATTTGCAACCACAGCTAATTGACTGAGAGATATCAGATTACATCCCAGCGAAGGCACAAATAAGACATGATGTAGAATCAAGGCAGGGGATAAAATCAAAGTCCCTTCAAAGACAACTTGAATGAAATGATTTTCCGGTAATTTAATTGAAATAGGTTCAATTGAAACCAGATTAGAAAGCAAAGACCTGTCGCCTGTCATGTGTAGGGAGGCGCCAGAATCTAAGATCCAAGGAGTCTTACCAGACGAGTTTGGTGGAAGATGAAGAGAATTATAAACAGACAGAAAAGTGTTCCATTGCTCTTGAGTAATGCCAGGGCTCAGAGCGGCTTGATCAGCGGAACTCAAGGAAGTTGCAGCAGCGTCAACAGACGACGGCAGATGCGCGGCATTAGCAGAGGCTGTTTTTCCGCCTTTGCCACGACCACGAGGCGGAACGGTGGAGGTTGACGGGGCACCAGTAGTGGCGGAAACCCGCTGGCCATTACGAATGACGTCGCCATTCTTGAAGAGGAATCCTTCGGGATATCCAATTATACGATAACATTTAAAGACATCATGCCCAACAATGCCACAGTTGCTGCAAGTAGGGTGATCAGATGCTGTTTTTAAATCACCAGGAGGACGACGGTGTTGAGCCGCTAATGCCAACGAGTCAGCAGAGCACGCCTCGCGCTCCTTGACAATACTATGTTGACGTTCTTCCTGAATTGCGAGTGCATAAACCCGCCTAAGCAGAGGCAGCGGGTCTTTTGCCATAATATTGGAGCGAAAAGTGCTGAATAGAGTGTCGTCCAATCCAATGAGAAACTGATGGACACGTTCTTCCTCGCGTTTGGCAGTGAGATAAGAACCAAGATTACAGGTGCACAAGCCACAAGTACATGTACGAGGCGGATCATAAATCAAAAGCTCGTCCCATAGTTGCTTAAGAGTGCCATAATAAGTAGCAATATTCTGGCCTTTTTGAGAACAAGTAGCAATAGAAGCTCGAAGTTGAAACACGCGAGGACCGTTGCCCTCATGAAAACGCTGAAACAGATCGTCCCATAGGTCACGAACCGTCTCCGGAACAGAAATAGAAGAACGAATGGAAGGATCAATGGCCTGAAAGATCCAACCAATCATCATTGCGTTGACGCTCCACCAATCGTCAATGTCGTCTGATTGATTGGAGGGTTGGAGAATGCGACCATCAAGAAAATCCATCTTGCGCTTGGCTCGGAAGGCATTATTCATAGCAGTACTCCATTCTTGAAAGTTGTCACCTTTTAATGTGGCATGGCAAATTTTGAGGTCGGGATGATCCGAAGGATGCAAATAATACGGATTTGTGGAATCAAGGGCGGCTCGTTTGGTGATAGAGGAGGCGGTGGGATTGAGAGTTCCGTTCTCGGAGTCCGACATGGCTAGCGAGGAGACCGAGCCGGAAAAGAGAACGAGAAACGATGGAAAAGAACGCCGGTGGCTGACTTGGTGAAAAAAACGGTAGGTTAAGAAACCTGCTCCAATACCATGAAAGATTTGATTTGGGAGAATATTTTCTGACTTCTCATTAGCCTCTTTAGACACAATATATACAGAATATACAAGATCTTATCTAAGATAAGATAGGAAAAGATAAATACAACAAGACAATTATCTAACATTTAGATAAATAACTATATATAATCTAACAATAGGAGAGCACTAGTGTAAGTGCTTTTCTAACCTGGAATTATGAAGAGTTGTTGGGAATCATTATTAAACACATAAGGTTTTTAAAAAGCCCCGTGTACGAAGACATATTTTCATTTACATAGTTTTTGGTAGTGACTAAACGGAACCAATTGAATCGTCATGTAATGGTTTATCTATTCTATTTTTTTAGGGGTGCTCACCGGTCAGGTCGCGTCGACCCGCGACCCGCAAGTGCGGGTTGTGGGTCGACCCGCTGACCCGCAATTTTTTTATTCCCGACTCGTGACCCGACCCGCGACCCGACCCTGCGGGTTGCGGGTTTTGCGGGTCGGGTCGCGGGTCAACCCGCAACCCGCAAGTATTTTAATAAATTATTAAAATGCTTTTTTTTATGCATTCATCTCGAGTCGCGGGTTTTGCGGGTCGGATCGCGGGTCGACCCGCAACCCGCAAGTATTTTAATAAATTATTAAAATGTTTTTTTTATGCATTCATCTTGGCCAATTCATCAAAAGAAGGCCCAAGTCATCAGAAGAAGGCTGCTTAGCTTCTTACTCCATATGAACTGCATTTGTTACCCTTTTTATGCCAAATCGGACAGATTACTGGTGCTTATAAGTTTAAGTGGATGTATGAAACAAAATTATGTAATGGATTAGACTTATACATTTCAAGACTGTGAAAAAATCCAAACACGGACAACAAAGCAAAATTTAATCAAAGACTCAAAATCTTGAAGCAGAAAATGAGAAAGGCGGCGACTTAGCGGCAGGGACAGAGGCGACTTCGGGCGAGGCTTCACTCCGACTCCGAGTAGGAGAGTAGTGCGAGTCGAGAGCGAGGCTGCGAATTGAGGGTGAGCCTGCGAGCCGAGGATGCGAGGCTGTGAGGGAGACGCTGCGAGTTGACGTCCGAGCAAGGCGAGCAGTGCGAGTGTGCGAGTCGGGCTTCAGCGACGAGCCGGCGACTCTGCGAGGGCGAGGCGGCGGAGATCTGGAGAAGAGGAGTCGCGAAGAGGAAGAGCTGAGATCTAGGGTTTTTTCGAGATTGTGAGGCGCGCGGGTCAGACTGGGGAGGGAGGCCCAACACATTGGAGTTTTTTATTAACATACGTATTTTAGTATTTTAATTTTTTTTAAAAGGTGCGGGTCTGCGGGTCGACCCGTAACCCATCGGGTTTGGCTCGACCTGACCCGCGATCCGAAATTTTCCAAACCATGACCCGCAGACCGACCCGAAAATGACGGGTCGGTTCGGTCCGGGTCGGGGTCGATCCGGACCCGTGAGCACCCCTAATTTTTTTGCTCAACGTACACTGATATGCACATGCATATATACAAATCAAGAATATACGAGTTGTGAAGTAATGTGGATGCCTTTTGCGGGTCGGGTCGGTCCGGGTCGGGGTCAACCCGGACCCGTGAGCACCCCTAATTTTTTTGCTCAACGTACACCCATATGCACATGCATATATACAAATCAAGAATATACGAGTTGTGAAGTAATGTGGATGCCCGATCTAGACAAGTTGTCATGTTTCTTTTATTTGTACGTTGTGCCATGAAATTTTGTCTTACATCTGTTTTTTTTGTCTTTAGTATATATTAGTATGTATTCCCGTACTTTGTACGGATTTTACTTAAACAAAATATTAATAATAGTTTTTTTTCAAATACATGAATTATCTAGAAACAAATAATCATAATCTTAAGACGCAAATTAATTTTTCATTGTATATAACTAAGATAAACTTAGAAGGTTTTTTAGAATTTAGATATGTTTTTTATTAGTAATATCCCAATTTAATAATAAATCAAGTTATCTTAAATTAATTATTTAAATAAAATTATCTTTTAAGTTTTTCTAGAATTTGGAACTTTTTATTATTATTATTAATATTTAAATTGAATAATACTTAAAAAATAAATTAAATCAAGTTATCTTAAATAAATTATGTGAATCAATTTTTTTTATTTTTTAACAAATCAATAAATAAATATAAATAATTTGTTTTTAAGATATAAATAAAATATTTATACATTGGTCTATAATTAGATTTCAACCAATCAAAAATTGCCCAATTATAAAGGATATTAAAAAGATGGATGATGTGGTTCAATGTATGATTGACATTTTTCATTTTATATAGGATATTTTTATTAAACTATACATATTTTAACTACAAAAAATATTATTTCCAAAAATAATAATTATAAATTAATATAGACGAGAATATTTTTGAAAAAACTATATATAACTTATCTTTAAAATAGTATCTTATCTAAAAATAATAAATAAAAGTTAATATATGCAAAGATATTTAAAAAAATAATATATTGATAACAATTAAAAATAATCAATTAAGATATCTTAGTTAAAAAATGATTATATCTAAAAATGAAATAAATATTCTAGAATTTGTATGATAGTATAAAAAAAATCTTAATGATCTTCTTGTCTATCATATCCAAAAATAAAAGATTGTTTAAAAATATGGATAAGAATTTAATATATCCAAAAATAAAAGATTATTTTTAAAAAAAAAGTGTGATGTGTTCCAATCTAACAGTAACATGTGTCGTTTAATAAATTTTTTAACCTCCGCTTTAGGTTATAGTTATGATACATACTTTTGTTTAAATGTCATGCATGTTAAGTACTCTAGGACCTATTCGAAGTAGTCATGCGGATTAGTCGACGGATTTTCCTAGCGTGCGTGCGTATTCGTAGATCCATGAGCGAGATCACAAGATCTTTTTCTCCTCTACATACGCGCATATGTAGAAATTGGTTAATGTAATGAATTATGTTGCCCTCTTTTTTTAATGCAAGACTCAAACTAATGCAAAAGCTGACTTTTATTAAAAATAAACGTGAATGACATGATCTTAAGGACTAGACCAATAAATGGAAAATAAAAACCTAAGGGATCAAAATCACGTGGGGAAAGGAGTGCCCTATTTACATGCATTTCCTAATCCCGAGATCCCTGCGTCGGGGAATATAGGTAGCCGCAATCACGCCCGTGCGGGCCGCGGTCGCGGCTCTCAGCTTCAAGTCCGTGGTCGCGGTCGATTGTCCCTCGATCGCGATTTTCACTCCCGCGGTCGCGGTTTTGCCTCAGAGAAGGAGCAATGCTCTCTGGACTAGACTCGCGGACGTGGCTATTGAGCCCGCAATTGCGGTTACCAGGGACGGACCTAAGGGCGGGTTTGGGTACGCCCCAGCCCGCCATAAATAAATAAAACAATAGGGTAAATTTACTAAGAAAAAAAGGTAAATTTAATGTTAAATTAATTAAATTAAGGTAATTTAGCCCACCCAAAAAAGGTTCGTGACAATTAGCCCATCCTAATGTTAAATCCTGGGTCCGTCACTGGTGGTTACGGTTCTGGTCCTTACATCTCGGTTTGTCTTTGTTTTGGTATGTCGTCGAGATTGTTTGGACGACCTCAATTGGCTTCTTTCTCGGCTCTTCACTATCTTTATGTTTATTTTTCTCAATGTACTCGCGCAAGTAACATTTCTGAACCAGACCTTCAAGGCATTCCTTAAAACACTTACAATCTTCAGTTATGTGCCCCCGAACTCTGTGGTACATGCAATATTTCATGCTTAGGGTATCGCCTTTGGGGCACTCATCCCAAGATGGATAGCGAAAATAACTCTCATTTTTTATGTGTGGTAGAATTATATAGATCGGGATGTTGAAAGTTGTGTAGACCGCTCTATCCTATTCCTCCGACAAGTGTATATTTTGCCTAGAGCTCCTGTTTCAAGGACGATGGGGCTTTCGAAGTGGAGAGGACAACTTCCCTACCCTCTTTTCCTGTAGATAGCGTCTTCAAAGTGCACATATTGGTGGATGCGCTCTTGAAGTTTAGCAATGCTAAAAGGGAGACGAAATATCAAGTCTTTCATTAGCATGCTCTCAAACAGAATTGCCTTATTAAAGGCAGTAATTGCAGTCTTATCATCCCATCCGTTGATCTGGGAAAAACACTCCATGAAACGATTGGAGAAGCAGCACAAGCATCCCGACTATTGGCTATGTAGTGCCTCACGAACTCAATGGCAAGTTGATTACATGATCGGATTGATTTGGACTTCAATCTTTGAAACCACTTTAATGATCCCTTGTTAATGCTACCCGAGAACATCTTGCACATTATAGCTTCCTCAAATACCCATAATGTCATCTTGTGACATAAAGCGACTATGTGGTTTACGGGGTCCGAATGCTCATCATAGAGAGTGAATGATGGTGGAGGTTTAGCGCGTTGGATGCTTCTACGGAATGGTTTTGATGTCACCATAGCCAATTTGTTCTCCGCTTTCTCTTGAGCCGATTGTAAGGTCCCATCTTGTGCTCTTAAAAGGTCAAGCAACCTCCTTTCAATGCGCCTTAGGGATCGATCTTCTCTTTCACGCCTTTCATTGCTTTCACTCCGACATCGACTACGTCATCTCTTTTTCTTACTACCACGGTCATGAGTTGACTCGGGTCTCTCGGACGGGTCATAGCGATCTGTGTCTTGATCGTGTGATTTCTGACGCTGATCGCTTCGGCCGCAATTGCCGCCTGATCTCCCGCGATCGCCGCCTGATCTCCCGCAGTCGCGGCCCGACTTGTCGCAATCGCGGTTAAGGCTTCTGCGCCCGCGACAATTTTCGCGGTCATTGGAACTCTCCGAGTCGCCCGAGATCGAGTCACCGGACTGAGGGCAGTCCTCGACTTGGGTTCTCTTACATGTGGGCGACTAAAGCTTGTCCCTTTGCCGACTTCTAGGTGCTTTGCTATCGCTTTCGTAATCAATTTGCATCTCTTTTGACTCGTCAGTACTTACCGGTGTTTGAGATGTTTTTTGGTGATAACTTCACAATCTTTGTTTGAGAAGTTTTCTAGGGTGTTGCTAGGTTCAAGTGTGGCTTCAGTTATAGAGAACAAAAAAACAATGTCTCATGCTAAAGTGTTTGAGAAGTTTTCCGGTGATAACTTCACAATGATTATCATCGTGAGATCAGGTTCTTGGTTTACTCTTCATATTTGTGTGTGCTAAGGGCTTATAAACATCATAGGTTAAATTAGGAGAGTAGTCTAGCTATCAGAATATTTGTTTGCTATTGTAATCACTAATCGTGATAAAAACAAGTTGACCATTACATTTATCCTGTGTGAGAAGCCTAAGAGGAGAGGTTTTATCAAGATAGACGGCCGTCTTGAGTTTCCTCCGTAAGTGCATTGTTCTCTAGTTACTTCGATCCAATACTTTTTATGGGTTAAAATATGGTGTTCAAAACTGCATTTTCTCACGCTTCAACTCTTCCAAGGTGAAATTCGTGAATGACGATCGATTGTTCATCCTTGTTGGAATAGAAGATTTTAATTACAATTAAGCGGATTCCATATGTTTATAAGTTTGAATCGAGGGAATAATTTCAAAAGAACAGGATTTAGGAATATTGTATAGGAGTTGACTCTTGAACAAGAAGAGGAGAATTAATAGGATCTTAGTAAGAAGCAAGGCTGTCTTTTGTAAGAGCACATGACCCCCCCTGGCCTCCTTATCATCGTCCCATGATAAAAGCACAATCATTACCAAGTACTCACCTTGTATTTGATCGCATCTAGCTCATATTAGGATACGGCTCAAAACATATACAACCCTCTGTACTTGTGCAAATTAGTCACTTAGATACATCATTTTTAATTTGGACCTATTGAACACTTAAACTTAACAATTAGGACCTATTAAATACCTGGTCGCTAACAACCTCGTTGAGTGTATAACACGCAAGCTGACATGTCCCAATTTTTTTCCAGTTGTTTGCCACATAAGATCAAAATTTACCACCTAAGTCTAATATGTACGTGCCACATAAGCCCAATACTTGCCACATACATTTAAAAGGTGAATTTAATTTCTTTTACCAAAAAAAGGTGAACTAATTTTTTTTATTAAAACAAAAAACAAAAAAAAGGGGATTAATCTCATATTGATTGGTGCTAAATCGCCATGGAGCAACATTTGGATCCGCCATTGATGCCCTTGTACAACTTGGGATCTGTTCAAATTGGGGACAATTCCGCCATAGTTGAAGCTGAAACTCGTCTAAAGATCTAAAGAGAGTCGAGGCGGAACGACGGATTCAGAATCTGAAACTCGTCTCCCATGGTTGAAGCTGAAGCTCGTCTCCGGCGACCTCTCGTCGCCTCCGACTTCGATCTCTCTCCTCGACTTCAGTCGTTAGAGTCTCCCGCCCTGACTCCGACGCCCTCCCGTCCCCTCCGACGCCTCCAAACAGTTTGGTCCGGCACGCTAGGCTCAGACGCGACCCACCTCCGCTTCCCCTAGCGCCACTCCACCCGTGTTCGGACTAGTGACCACCACCAAAAAAACCCTAACTTGCTAGATCCGGCAGTTCCACCACCCAATCACGGATCTAGGCGCCACCGACCCACCTAGCAAGCTTTTGGCAGTCTCCCCCACCCCCACAGGCCAAGTTTCACAGACCCTTGCAACCCCAACGACAGCTCACCTCGGCCCCCCATCAAGTGTCGAAAGGGGCTAACCTCGGTCCGTTACAACTCCATGGACGCCCGTTCTCAGGCCAGAATTTGCGGCTTTCTTCGCCCCTGAACAACCGCTCCACCAAAGGCCATGCTGATTCGTCGTCGCTCTACTCTACTGTGCGCACATGATGACGAAGAAGATGAATAGGGAAATTAGAACCAATCAATCCAATAAAATAGGCTGATGTATAGTAGATTATGAAAAAAAAATTATATTGCCATAATCTAAATAAATTAGATTATGATTTTTTTTATAGAATCTAAATTGGTAAAGTGTGTGTTTTTTAATTTAATTTTTAAATATATTCCACATCAGCCTATTTTATGTTTTTTAATGTTTTCACTCGCTCTATTGTGCGTCAACTACACGCGCACAACCACATCAACGAGTAGGTGCTTAATAGGTCTAAATTGTTAAGTGTAAGAGCTCAATAGGTCCAAACCAAAGGTGAGGTGGCTAAGTGACCAATTTGCATAAGTACAGGGGGATGTATATGTTTTGAGCCATTAGGATACAATATAGAACCATCACATAAATTAAGTATATTTTCGTGCAACCAACAAATTGACTTTGTTTCGAGATAACGGGGGCATCTGGTCCACGCGGTGGACATATTCAAGGACGGATCCAATAATTAAAAATAGGCTTATTTTCACCAAAATTTTCTAGTCAAGATAAATTAATTGAATTTTATTGTTTTAGAACGGGTTGGAGTGGACCCCAACCCGACCCTAGGTTCATCCCTTAACACGTCTAATCTCATGGTGTGGGTTATTCTTTATGCATTTGCGCAAAGTTCTGTATCCGAAGATATTTCCATTTACTTAGAAGGCTCTCTTAGGAAATAAACAATGACCAGATACCACCAGGAGACTCAAACTCGAAACTTCTTGGTAGCACTATTATATATAATTAGTTTAGCTAGGATTGTGTTGATAATAAAAATTATTCCACATTTGAAATCCAAAAAAAACCAACCTACTATATATACACAAGAGTTACTTCTTTTATTACTAATTGATTTTTAGATGGAACCTTATGGGCTAATATACCACGCCTAATGCACATGTGTGCATGTACGAACATTTCTCCAGTCTAGCTACCTACCAGTCCACAAACGCGTTTTTAATTGCATCAGATCATGTTTGGTCTTGGACCCATTATCTACAATTGGTTGAGCTTAGCAAGTTACTATTACCCGTCCCTGTTATCTACCTTACTTAACTGCCGACTATCTTGAGTTGGGCTTAGCGAGTTACTACTACATTTTGTGTTATCTACCTTACTTAACCTATCAATGTATAAGTGTCAACTGACCATCTCATTTGCACTTGAAGGGGTGTATTGAGAATAAAAACTATCCCACGTCTGAAATCCAAAGAAAACAAGCCCCACATTTGAGTTACTCTTTTATTACCAATTGATTTTAGGATGGAATTGCATGGGCTTATGTACTGGGTCTAACGTGCAAGCGCTCATACATACAAACACATCCCGCATCTACCTACCTACCGGTCCATATACTTTCTCCAGATTGACTAACGGATCAACCAAGCCCAACATTAAATATAGGAAAAATGACTTTAAATAATATCAACTATCTACTTTCAACCAATAATAATACGAACTTTAAAAATCACTAACAATAATACAAACTATTACGGTATTAACTAAAAACAATACCAAGCCAATTTCCGATGAAAATTTGATGATGTGTACACCGGAATTATGACATGGCAAACAAAATTATAACACGTCATTTTCTTTTTAAAATTGCAAAGACAAATAATTATTTTACATAAAATGTCATCTTCTTCCTCCGTTCATTGCTACTAGAGGACGTCAATGGACGAGCCGCTACTCCTGCTACCATCCTCATCCTTCGATTTGCCTCTATTTCAATTATTGAACACGTTTCATACATCTAGAGCCTTCTTCCCTCAAAGGCTGCAAAATACGAACTAACATGAAGTACGAACTAAAAACCCTAAATTTATGTTCTCAAAATCCAACAATAAATCATGCCGATTTCTCATCAATTTAAATTTAAATACGAAATTCCTATGTAAATTAATAACTACTAGCAAATTGAAAGAGTTAAATCAGCAATTTGCCCATGCTATAGAAATAATTTCAAATCAAGATCCATGTATTGTATCCTTCTTCATCCCCAAATCCCTGCAACTCCACCGCCACCACCGCACGTCGCATTTGGTGACTCCTACACCGACACCGGCAACACCATCCCTCAACCTCCCCTTCCTCCCTTATCGGCGTGAACATCACTGCCGCGGGCTCCTCCGCCATCCCCCACCCATCTCCAAAGCAATTTTCTAGATCTACGTCCGTTTGGCTCAATCTATGGGTTTCTCGATCTACGCTGCGCGACACCATCCCTCAACCTTTTTCCCTTCCAAATCTATTTCCGTTTGGCTCAGGCCATGGTTCAACCGGATGCCTTCGCCGCCGGGGCACAACGACGACGAACTTTGCCGGCACACAGTAAGTCTGCGGCCTTTGAAATTTTGGAAAAATGAAGATTTGTTTTTTTTAGTAATGATGTGGAATTTTGGAATAAAAAAAGAATGACAAGTATAATTTTAGTTTGACACTTCGTTTTTCCGGGCGCCAAGTCACCATTTTTTCACCGGAATTTCAACCCATGTTGTTTTTAGTTAATATCGCAATAGTTCGTATTGCCGCTAGTGATTTTTAAAGTCCGTATTATTATTAGTTCAAAGTGTATACTTGGTATTATTTAAAGTCATTTTTCCTTAAATATACTTTTGGTTTCTAAAAGGATTTAGAGATCATAAGTTGGTCGCTAAATTTAGTGACCATGAAAATGAGTGACACTACTAGAAAACGCGCATATAGCCAGGAAATTATAGCTAGGAATATCCTGTGTGGGTAAGTTTGCGGGAAACTGCCACAACATCTCCCACAAATCTCAAATTTTTTGGCTGTTTACCCATGAAATTCACGGTTGGTGCTACATTTGTGGGAATATTGTCGCGAAATAAGCACACAGCTAAGTCCGATTCTAATTTTGTGGCCATATAACCATGAAATTATAGGTTGTGGCTATAGTTGTGACCATATTGACGCGAATATATTATGAAGCTAAAATCGGTTCTAAATTTATGGCAAATTTGTCGCGAAATAATCATGCATCTAAGTTCGATTCTAAGTTTGTGGCCATATAGCCATGAAAATATTGGTTGCGGCTAAAGTTGGAGCTATATTGACGCGAATTTTTGACGGAGCTAAAATCGGTTCTAAATTTTTGGGCAATTTGTCACGAAAGAATCATGCAGCTAAGTTCGATCCTACGTTTGCGGCAATATAGCCATGAAAATAGGTGTTGTGGCTATACTTGGAGCTATATTGACGCGAATATATTACGAAGCAAAATTCGGTTCTAAATTTCTGGGCAATTTGTCCCGAAATAATCATGCAGCTAAGTTCGATTCTAAGTTTGTGGCAATATAGCCATGAAAGTGTTGATTGTGGCTATACTTGGAGCTATATTGGCGCGAATATATTACGAAGCTAAAATCGGTTCTAAATTTGTGGGTAATTTGTCGCGAAATAATCATACGGCTAAGTTCGATTCTATGTTTGTGGCCACATAACCATGAAAACATGAGTTGTGGCTATAATTGGAGCTATATTACTGCGAATATATTACAAAGCTAAATTTGGTTCTAAGTTTATGGGGAAATTGTCACGAAAATAAGCATGCAGCTAAGTTGGATTCTAAGTTTGTGGCTATATCTATTAATTAAGCAAAAAAATGAAAAAGAAATCTTGAAACCTATTATTCAAAAACCACATCAAGACTCCCAAATTACACAACAACTGCATAAGGACCTAGTAGCTCGGATCCTCAATTTCTATGAGAAATCGTAAGACAATAATTAAACAACAAGAACTTTAAAAAACCCAACAATGCACATAAAAATTTTGCCAAAACTTAGCCTAAAAATGCACATACAAAACTCAAACAATGCAAATACAAAACTTAGCCTAAAAATGCACATACAAAGCTCCTATATAAATCCATAAATTATCCAACACAATCTTAGCAAATGTCTTCAACACAATCTTAACACAATTTCAATGTCTTCAACACAATCCTAACAAATGACTTCAAAAATAATAAGATTCAAACACAATGGGCAACACAATCCTCTAATGTCACTACAACACAATCCTCTAAGGCATATAAACAAACTACAAGTCTAAAATCCACAAAACCAACACAATCCTCTAAACCTCTTCCTCTTCCTCTTCCTCTTCCTCTTCCTCTTCTTTGCTACAGCCTACATCCTCATCATCGTCACTAGACAGGTAAAGCTCGACATCTTCATTTTCCATTTCTCGAGAATAAAAGATTTTGTTCAAAAGAGTACTCATATAAGGATCCATGCCATTTTTCCTGAAAAACTTGTAAGCTTTGCACTCCTACCATACAAGATACTTACAAGTTAAAAAAGATAATAGAACACCATGGAACACAAGACAAATTAAACTTACTAAGAGTCTAAAAAATAAAAATAAAAACAGCATGGAACACAAGTCCAAGTAAACCTTAACAAATGAAAGCAAATGTCCAATACTCTTCTATTACATTTTACAAGGTAAACCTTAGATGATAAGTAAGATAAAATTATGACCTTGAAAACAAACATGATTCATTAGATTCAATAGGCTTGAAGTCATCAATTACTGGTCGAACCTTTAAATTTTATTAGGATACGTTCTAGCAGAATATTCATTATTCGGCAGTAAGATGTCACAAGCCCACAACTTCTTTAACTCTACAAGTCTAAGTCTTAAATAAATACAAATATCAACCATAATCAATAGTGAAATAGGAATACAAGAAACTAGATGATATAGACGCGTACACTTTAAAAATGAAAGCATGGTGAATTTGCACTTACTTTGTATTTTCCCGCCCACCACTCGTCGTGACCAATAATTTCCCAGGTAGTTTCATTCCACATGAGACCCCCCTTGGTGTCTTTGAAAAGACTCCATATCTTCCAAAGCCTATAATAGTGGTTATACCTTGATTGCGCAGTGATTCTCGTGGACAAACACCTAGTCTCAGCCATGAATCGCTGGTGGACATCAAACCAGTTACGGGGGGTGGGATCATCAAGGGGAGGACTAAGCTCTAAAACAATTTTGAGGAAGATCATCTCTTGGTCATGATTCCAGTTCATTGGCATTGCAACAATCTGTGAAGAAAAGAAATGGAAAAATATCAATCGTAATTGACAAGATCATGAGTGGAAAAAATGGTGAAAGAAAAGTGGTCAAGTTGTGTATCACAGCATATTATAGCAATCAAACAAACTTCATTTAGAGGCCATTGACAATTTAATTGACAAAATCAATCGTAATAGCAATCAAACTAACTTCATTTTATGTATCAATCGTAATTGACAAAATCATGAGTGGAAAAAGTGGTCCAAATATAAACAATTGACACACAAATGGCATGAACAAAGAGATGATCCTCCTCAACCAGCATATTATAGCAATCAAACTAACTTCATTTTACTTGTCATCAATTGAAATGAATGTTTGAGATGCAAAAACAAACATAGAGGGCATTGACTATTTCCAAGGCCTAGAGAGATGAGAAGTAAGGTGCACTGGTATACTCAAGACATCAACCAATAATAATCAAATTTCATATCAACCAACATACTTAGTTGTAGAAGAAAGAAACAAGAAGGGAGAGCAAGTGTTTAAACCAAAAACATGAGCAAATGGAATCGAAATTCATATACCTAACAATATAAAGGCCTTTAAGACAAGATTAAAACCTCAATTATACCTAACAATTTAAGAGATGGCAACAAGAATAGCTCAACTTAGCAAGAGCATAATTTCTGTATAAAGTCATTGTCTCAACACAATTAATTCACACCAGCATATCACACTCAGCTCTAGTATGAATTGAAACCAATCAAAGAAAATTTCAATAGTATCATATAAGATTTTGACTAGATCTAGATCCAATGTGGAATTGACGACTAGATCACTGAGCATTATCCAAGTTTTCAATCTACTATCTTTTCACATACTAACACAGCATTGCCATAAACAACACAAGAAATTAATAAAGCTACAAAGAGAGATGGAGAGCATTGCCTGTGATATGTGCTCGCAGAAGGCGTTGTCGGCGCCGAGATGCGGAAGTTGAGGATGGCGCCGAGATGCGGAAGTTGTCGCCGAGATGCGCTCGTGGTGGCCTGGTGGGCGGCTCGTGAGAGAGAGGGAGAGGGAGATGGAGAACGGCCAGAGCTTTGAAGAGGGAGATGGAGATGAAACCCTAAAAATTGGGTGAGGCAGGGAGATAAAAACCGCTCGGGTTGGGCCGGGAATTGAAGAGGGATATGGGCCGAATTGGATCTGGCCTTTTTAGTGAGCCCAAAATGCATTTGTGGCCATTTTCGTGGCCAATTTCCTGGCTAATTTGAACTTTCATTTTCCTTAAATGCTCGTACCAACCTCATTCAATTCTCAACTACCATTGCTTATGATTCGTCAAAACCCTCATTTTCACCACTTGTTTCTCATTCTCTCTCAAAATTCTCTCTCTCAACCATATTCTCTCATAAAAAATGTAACTCAAACCTTGAATTGGAGATATATAATACTCTACACATTTTAAAGATAATTTAAGAGGTGCACATCTGATTTGGATCAGGTAAGTTAGTTGCAAAGAGGTTTTAGTGTTACAAGTTTTAGATTTAGGGTATTTAGTATATATTTGTGGGTTTTGCTTTTTTGTTAATGTTAACTTAAGCTTGTTTGGACAAATTTACAGAATTATCGATGGAGAATCGTGATTGGATGTATGATAGATGGCTTCCTGGTGGTGGTGGTTACAATAGCAAATTTGTTGATGGTGTTCAGAGATTTCTTGATTTTGCAAAATCTCAAAAGCATTTCATGGATGGGGATAAGATAAAATGTCCTTGTTTGAAATGTAAGAATGGGCGATTTGAGGATGTAGATAATGTTCGCGTTCATCTGTTTAGAAAAGGCTTTGTTGACAGTTATTATTGGTGGACTGCACATGGAGAGTCACCATTTGCCAATGCGCCCCCTTTGGAGGAGTTGTCTTCCACCTCAAATGCTAGTGATATGAATCTCTTTGGGATTGGGATGCATTTGTTTGATAATTTGAATCCCACCCAAAGAATGGTGTTTGATGCAGCTGGTCCAAGTTTTGTTCCACCCCCGTGGTTTGACACAGGCACTTCTTATAATGAGCTTAGTATTAGTCCTTTAGAGGTGGGTGAAAACCATGACCTTGAAGAAGGAAGTTACTTAGAACAATCGGCAACAGTGTTTGGCCCTGGAGATGAGGAGATGTCCTTCTTATCTGAGCGCTTTTCTGATGTATTGAGAGCAGCAGATCGGCCATTATATGAAGGTTCTCACATGTCACAATTAGCTGCTGTTGGATCTTTTATGGAGTTGAAGACCAAATAAAACATGTCACAAGCTGGATATGGTGCACTACTTCAAAAAGTCAATGAGGTTTTGCCAAGGGACAACAACTTCCCAAAAAGTTTCTATGAGCA
The DNA here is from genome assembly GCA_964016875.1 of Fallopia convolvulus. Classification (NCBI taxonomy): domain Eukaryota; kingdom Viridiplantae; phylum Streptophyta; class Magnoliopsida; order Caryophyllales; family Polygonaceae; genus Fallopia; species Fallopia convolvulus. Next base: position 8,153,127 of record OZ024718.1, on the reverse strand, counting down.
AAAGAAGATGACTAGAGAGTTGGGATTGCCCCAGCAAAAGATACACCTATTCCCCCAAGGTTGTATGTTGTTTTGGAAGGATGATGCTGATGCAGTTGAGTGCAAATTTTGCCACAATCCAAGCTATCAATCTTGTTTGTCTCAAAAAGGAAACCTAATACCCAATCAAGTGTTACGATATTTACCATTGATCCCACGGCTGCAACGATTGTAAGCTATGGAAGAAACGGCTTCAAAGATGTGTTGGCATGCCGAGCACCATGCAGATGAAGGATATATGAGTCACCCGTCTGATGCCGAGGCTTGGAAGCATTTTGATCGAACGTACCCGAATTTTGCCAAGGAGATTCGTAATGTGAGATTATGCTTATGTTCAGATGGATTCTCCCCCTTTGGTAAGTTTGGCAAGACATACTCGACATGGCCGGTGATTGTCACCCCTTACAACCTACCACCAGATATGTGCATGAAGACTCCTTATTTGTTCTTAAGCACTATTGTTCCAGGCCCAAAAAATCCGAAGAAGTTAATAGATATTTGTATGCAACCGTTGATTGATGAGTTGTTATTATTGTGGAAAACTAGTGTGCCAACATTTGATGTCTCTACGGGAAAGCACTTTAGGATGCGTGCTGCACTTATGTGGACAGTGAATGACTTCCCAGCATATGGGATGTTATCTGGGTGGAGCACTGCTGGTATTTATTCTTGTCCTCATTGCATGGAGAAGACAAAAGCCTTTTCGATTACATAATGGACGAAAGGCTTCATGGTTTGATTGTCATAGGTGCAGAATGGAACTAGATCACCCATTCAGGACCAACAGGAGAAACTTCTACAAAGGGCGAAAGGAGAGCGATCCTCCTATTCCATATTTGTCTAGTGAAGAGGTGTGGGAACGTGTTCACGATTTGCCGACCACCATGGAGAGTCCACTTCAATATCCTGATGGTTATGGTGAAACTCATAAGTTCACAAAGAAAAGTATATTTTGGTTGCTTCCTTATTGGAAGCATAATTTGCTCTGCCACAACCTTGATGTCATGCATATTGAGAAAAATGTGTTTGAGAATGTGATTAACACTGTGTTGGATGTTAAGGGTAAGACAAAGGACAACTTGAGCTCAAGGAAGGACCTACGCTTATATTGCCATCGCCCAGAGCTTCAAGTGGAGGATGACCACAAGGGCCCAAAACCAAAAGCACTGTATGCATTAGATAGAAGGAAAAGACAACGACGCTTACTTGGTTACAAGGGTTGAGATTTCCGGACGGTTATGCCTCTAATATTGGTCGATGCGTGCAATTGGAGGAGGGTAGACTACAAGGAATGAAGAGTCATGATTGCCATGTGTTCATGCAAAGACTTCTACCAGCTGCTTTCAAAGAGCTTCTTCCCGTGGGTGTATGGGGTCCATTGACAAAGCTAAGCTTGTTTTTCCAATCATTATGTTCATCTACACTTGACAAACAAATAATTGAGGATCTAGAACGGGTTGCACCTCTTTTATTATGCCAATTGGAAAGGATATTCCCACCATCGTTCTTTGACTGCATGGAGCATCTCATTGTTCATTTACCATACGAGGCAAAGTTGAAAGATTATTATTCACATTGAAAGGGAACATGATGAACCCAGTTGAAACAGATGGATGTATCCAGTTGAAAGATTATTATTCAGTTGAAAGATTATTATTCACATTGAAAGGGAACATGATGAACCCGCAAAAGGTGGAGGCGTCCATAGTGGAATCATATTTGTTTGAGGAGATAACAAGTTTCGCTCAACATTATCCTCAACATCAAGACTCCAATAAAAGAAAGAAAACCACCGCGCATGAGGTAAGTGTGCATCCTCAAATTTCAATTTTCAACCATCCGGGTCGTGCAAGTGGAAAATACAAGGCTATTTGGATGTCCGATGAGTCAGACTTTGATAGCTTACATATAGGTAGTATTTAGGATGCATGTTTACGTTTCTTTTGCGTTGCTTTTAGGTAGTTTTAGTTAGTTTCTTTAATGTCTTAGAGTGTCTAGGAGTTTTGGGTTTTTGCACTTGTTCTATGTTGTTTTACAGGTCTTCAAGTGAACAAGTGCGAAAGGAATGGAAACCGGGGAAAGAGCGCTTGAATTTGGGCCATCCGTTGAAGTTGCTGGTTTGACACCTCTGTCTTGTAAGGGTTCATTCGGGAGCTATAGTATCCCGATGAAGTTGAGTTTGGCATCATTGGAAATCTAATCCAAAGATCTACAATTCATGTTTTTACTCCGAGTCCAAATTCCAACTCGAAGTGAGTCAAAACAGCCCCCGAAGTGTGACCTGATTTCTGAATCGAGGTGCTGGCGGCACCCGCCGCCAACCCAGCGGCGCCCGCCGCCCCTGACCGACGCGGAGACCTTTACTAGCCACGTGTTTTGTTTCTATTGGTCCTTTTCTATCAATATTATTCCGAGATATTATATTTTTGGGATATAGTTTTAGACCTAGTTTGATATATTAGGTTTTAGAGAGTTGCATCTCTCATTCATACACTATTATCATATTTTCTTTCAGAGTTTTTAGCTTTCATGGAGAACTAAGCCTCTTTGCTTAGTCAGACAGTTTGAAGCTTCGTTTTGACTTTCAGTTGTGAGATTTCTACTCTTTATTTATTGCATGGAATTATTTTTCTCTCTTGTTTGAATTGTTTATGTGATTGATTTCAGCAATTTCTAGGGTTGTTGTTATTGAATCTCAATTGCTAGATCTAGAGAAATTACTGGTTGAGTTTCTCTATTTCATAGTAGTAAACTACATTGTACTAGTATCTGGTTGTGCTAGTCTATTGTAGAAGAGAGTTAAATTGCATTCTAGTATAAAAACTGGTTGTTTTATGCTAGAATTGTATCCTGATTATATTCCTATTCTTAATGCTGCTTTTGAATTGAATCTTGATAGTTTCAGAGTTATTCAATTAGTTAGAATTGATAGTATCTGGTTGTGCTATTAATTATCTTTGAAAATGAATTGGAATTCCATATGCATGCGATATTGAGTGAATCGATGATCAACTTGTCATACGAATGTGGATCTCTGGTTGACTAAGTGTTTCCTTAAATTGATTAAAACTCAAACTTTAATTGCTTTATTAGTTTTTGCATGCTAGTGAGTAGTTTATTTCATAAACCCCTCTTTACTTTAATTGTCATAAAATTTACATAGAAAGATAAACCAACCTCCCTGTAGATTCGACCCTTACTTCCCTAAGACTATTGTCTTTAGGATTGTCAGGACTCTTTTGCATAGCCGTGATTTGCACGACCATTTCACGCCTATCAGACTTTCATGCAGCACATACATACATCCTACTTAATTGTAGAGAGGTCGACTCCTATGTCGAGTAAGTCAATTGAACTTGTATATATATCTATATATGTTTTTTTAGACATGTATAAATAGTTGAGTGAAACTTTGAAGTACTAGTCTTATGTTATTCTTTCCATGTGCAGAGAATTTCAACACATTGTAGGACAAGGAGATCCGCTCGGACTTGCCAACTATTTTTGTACATGGTTTCATGAAATTGTAAGTACTATTGCATATTGAGTCAACAATACAAAATTCTAACATCACATGTATAAGGTCAATATATATATGTATCTATGTATTGTAGGTTTTGGATGCAAACGCCCTACACCCCCCACTTGAGGATCATGATTTGATAAATAGTTTAGCTTGGGGGCCATCCCGAAAGGTGTTGTCATGGCCATCATATTGCATCAATGGCTATAAATTTGAAACGTTGCAACGTGGAGAAGGAAAGTTAACCATGAATAGTGGTTTGTGTGTGCAAGCTTCTAATGGTGATACACAATCAGATTTCTTTGGGTTGATAGAACAGATTTTGGAGTTTCAGTTCACTGGGATGCCGTGTAAGAAAATTGTCATGTTCAAGTGTTTGTGGTTTGACCCTAGCCCTAATGGGACAAAAGTCCATCTAGATTACCATTTCCAAGAGGTTAATGTGAAGAGACGTTACAACAACCATGATCCTTTCGTCTTTGCTCAACAATGCATCCAAGTTTACTATCTTGACTACCCCGGTGCACCCCGAAGTCGTGAAGATTGGAGATATGTATGTAAGACAAAGCCAAGAGCCAATGTTGAGCAACGATGGGCAGAGAGCAATGTTGAACAACCAACATTTGAACCATTACAACCCGATGACTTTGAGATTGATGGCTTCGTAGGGTCGACAATTCACTCTTTACCTACAAATCTTAATGATCCAGTTTCTTTGCATGAGGAAGCATACAACGACAACGAAGAAGATAGCTTTGATATTGCAAGCGACAACGAAGAAGATGATTTCCCATCGGATTCAAGTTCCGAAAAATATGATTGGTAAATTCTTTTTTCTCCTCATTCTATCATCTATGTAATATTATTTGTTAATTACCATCTAGATTTTTGGTTTAGGAGGGGAATATTGAGGTAGGAGGGAAGAATTGAGTAGGATGGAATTATTCATTTAGGAGGGAAATTTTTGTTTGAGAGTGAAATGGACAAATTTTGAGTTTTGAATGGGAGGGAATTTCCGAAATCTTTGGGCTAGAAGTATTGATGGGCTCGAATTTAGGCCCGTTAGTGGAAGTGAGGATTGAGACTTCACTCGCGCACCACCACATTGAGAAAGACTTCACTCGTCGTTTCTTTCAGATTTCTAAGGTTTAGGTGGAACTGTGGAAGCCGCGGTGCCCTCTCCCGCAGATTCGCTTCGATCTCCCCGGTAAGGCCCTCGCTCCAATCCTTTCTTGATGTGTTCTTTCATGGATAGAATCTAATCAAGATTGTGTTTCTCATGGCAAGCTCATTGGTGCTCTTTGGAGTTCGATTCTGGAACAAGGCAGCCGTCGATTTGGTATGTCTCTCTCCCTCTCTCCCTTTCTCTCGCTCAATCCTCTCACTTTCCTTTGAAATGGTGTTCTTTCATGGCCCTATCTAATTGAGATTGTGTTCTGTCATGGCAAGCTCTTTGGTGTTCTTTGGAGTTCGATTTTGGAACAAGGATTTCGTCTGGATTTGGTATGTCTCTCCCTCGCTCTCGCTCAATCCTCTCACTTTATGGGTCCATTTCTTTTTTTGTCGGTTAATTGATCTCTAATCCCTCTCTCCCTTGTTCTTTGGTGTTCATGGAAACCATTTTTTGCTGGGGTTGCTGGTTATTCGTTTATCCTTCTTTGGTGTTCATGGCAACCTTTTTTGTTGGGGTTTTGGGTTATTCATTCAGTAAAAGGTAATCTCTCCCTCTTTCTTTTATTGTTTTGCATTTCTTGGACATGCTCAATTGCTGAGTTCTATTGATGTTTCGTTCTATTTGTCTCATTCAGTTCATCGATCATGCGACACCTTCGGAGCACAGCTCGTGGACGTGCTGGGGTCACTAGCTTCAACTTTGCGCGTGGTCCACCTCTTTCTGCTCCATCTGAGGGTCCTTTAAGCCCTAGAAGACCTCATATGAAACGATCCCTACAACTCCCTGTTCGTAGTAGCCCAAGGTTTAAAAAATCAACACCACTTGCAGCCCCTCCACCACGAGCTGTTGCACGTTCAAAGGCTCCTTCAAAAGCTTCTCCACCAGCTCCACCACAAAGAAAACCTTCAAAAGCTTCCCCACCAGCTCCACCACAAACAGTTCTCCCTACTCCAAGAACATCTAGCCCTAACCTTACTCCTACCCATTCTGTTTGACGAGCACTCAACTCTTCAAAGGCTCCTTTAAATGCTCGTGTAAGAACTCCTAGCCCGGTTCCAAGACCACGAACAAAGCAAGTTGTTGCACCAGCCCTACTACCAGCTGAGGAAGACACTTATGACCAACATAGTGAGGATGAGTTCAATGTGGATAATGAGCATGGGGCTGATTTGGGAGGAGATGAAGAAGTTGAGGAAGAAGAAGAAGTTTACAAAGAAGGTGAGGACCAAGATGATGAAGTCGTTGAGGAAGAAGAAGAAGGTTACAAAGAAGGTGACGACCAAGATGATGAAGTCGTTGAGGAAGACGGTGAGGATGAAGGTGAGGAAGAGGAAGACGGTGAGGAAGAAGAGGAGCAAAGTGAAAGAGAACAACATGTAGGTGATAAAGAACAAGGAGGTACAGAAGAAGGAGATGAAGATCAAGAAGAGGAAGAAGGTACACAACGGAAGCTTATATAGATCGCTGGGGAAGGCAGTCGGTCAGTGCTAAAACTCTTCTCTATTAATCCTAACTTTTATTCTCTATTAATCTTAACTTTTATTTTATAGATTACTAATAATTGTATCCAATTCTTTCTAGGGACTATGAACCAAAGAAGTTAGCGTTTGCAAAGGCTAAGGAAATCGTCCATGGCCATTATAGAGGTCCTTGGACCAGCATATCTAGAGTGCCAAAACATGTGCAAACCATGTGGTTTCAAGAGTTTCAGGTTATTTTCTACTTCTTAAAATGCAAAAAATCGTTTACCTGTTGCTGTCTTGGTTGTTGGCTTCGTAATGGCTTCATAAATTGGCTGATTTGAACAGAATGTAGTTTATTTGTTGTGTGATTTGAGCATAATGGAGTTAATTTGCCCAGAATGAGTTAAATTGTGGGAGGAATCTGTTGATCTGATTTTATATGATTAGTTTTGTGATATGTATTATAGTCTAGTAAGGAAATAATGATTGAGATCTTCTTGCTAATCTTTTGTTTGAAGTAAGAAATTAGTTAGGTTGCTAAAAAAAAAGAGATTAATTAGGAAAGCAATTGAATTTAGTGCTATAACAATGCTCACATGAGCCTAGTCAGTCAATTGGGTTTATTAGTAGGTTGCATCTTATATGAAGACATATCTATTTATGAGAGTCATTTCGAGCTATGATTTTCATGTAACAACAACTAGGTTAGGTCACCTGAGCCGTGTCGTCGGTCAATTGGTTAAAATGATTTGACATGTGCAAACTAATCACTCTATTGCTGAAATTCTGCCTTTCTTTCTCTTTAAAAATGAAAGAACAATAAGTTTTAGTTTAAATCAGCCTATTGGTGTAACATGCCTTCTATTTCTTTAAATTAATGAACATAAGGCTGTCTTATTTCTTGTTTCTCAATTTAGAGGTATTTCTGTTGGAGGGAGACGGATGAGCTGATGAAGGATGCCTTTCTACACCAAATTGGAAGGCACCTTAGCAATGTCTTCAAGAATGCGCGTGCTAGAAATGTACAACCAACCTGGTTAGCGAGCAGGCACTGGACAAGGATGAAGACCATGTGGAGGACTGATCCCAACTTGGTGCACCAAGCTCAGGTGAATAAGGAGAACAGGAGATCAAAGAAATCACTCGAGTCTGGACCATACCGAGGGGGTTCTCGGAAGTTCACAAAGTGGATTGAAACGATGGTAATTACAATCAGATTTCACATAATTACTTATGATTGTTTTGATGTTATTGAACTAAATATTACTCTCTTTTTTTCAAGGGTGGTGAGTCTGGTACCATGCCTATGATTTCTGAGGTTGTAAAGAAGTTGTGGTCAACCAAAGATGGACAAGGTCTTGGTGAACGACCAGCTGCTATCATTGTAAGTATTAGGCTGAATATTACTTCTCATTTACAAATCTGATTGGGTTGTAATTTATTGTGAAAATATGGCTTTTATGGTTGCCTATTATGATGGGATGTACTTTTGACTTACTTTTCTAGTCCTCTCTAGTTGAGCCTTTATGGTTGCCTTTTATGATGGACTGCTCAAATTTACTCTCTTTTTTACTGAGATTTTTATGCTAAGATTTTGATGCTATTATGATATTGTTGGGTTGTTTGGATTATGGAAGAAGTCATGTTTATATTTTGAAGCCTTTATTGAATGAAGCTTAGATGATGTGTAAATGAAAAGCAAGTCATGTTTATTATTATTTTTCATGTGTAATACTCCTTTAGTTAGCAAGTCATGTTTATGAATGAAATTTTCTATAAGTTATGTGCTCTGTGCTCATGCTATATGTGATCTGTCTTGTGCCAAAGATAGAAATCTGTTTGTGAATGCAATGTGCTCTATCTTGCATACTAGTTTATTTTACATTTGGGAATGCTATATGTGATCTGTCTTGTGCCAAAGATAGAAATCTATTTGTGAATGCAATGTGCTCTATCTTGCATACTAGTTTCTATAAGCCTTTATTGAATGAACCATAGCGAATTTTGTGAATGAAATCTGTTTGTGAATGCAATGTGCTCTATCTTGCATACTAGTTTATTTTACATTTGTTTTTACAACTTGTTCTTAATGTCATATATTGCTTTCATATCTTCATTGTAATGCTTTTTCATTCTCTATTCAAGGCTGAGTTTGAACGGCTGGTTGCTGAGGAACAAGTGAACAATGCATCGGGTCAACCGTTGTCAAACACAAAGATGATAGAGCTGTGGATCAAAGCTGCTAAGGGCCATAAAGATCGGAAGATATTTGCATTTGCTGAGCATGGGATAGCCCTCCTTCCCAGCGGCAAGGTTGATGCATGCTTTTCTTCTCCTTCCTCCAGCCTTGTCCACCCACAACCATCTACCGAGCCTCTCAAGGAAGAGATGAAAGAAATGCGGGACCAGATGAAGGCTCTTCAAGCTCAGAATCAAGAAATTCAAAGCCAAAACAAGGATTTGAAAGGCATGCTTAAAAAGTTGATGGAACAAATTGGTTGCAATTAGCTCTCTCTCTCTCTCTCTTCATGGTAATTTAAGGTCTTTTGGAAAACTTGTTGGCAGTTGGTGATGCCATTTTCTCTTTATGGATTTGATGATGTAAAGTTGTTGGATTGTTGGACTGTTGTTGTTTTTTTGTCAGCACAGTTTGGTACTTTAAAACAGTTGTAGGTGCAGGATATCTAGCTAAAATGGTGCAGGTTTAGCTAGATGGTTTGTAGGTGCAGGATTTGCTTTAAAACAGTTGTGGATTTGGCCATTTGCCACAGATGGTTTGATGATCAAACCATTTTTGTATGAATGCATGTGGTATAGTTAATATTGCATTTAATTGCATGGTTTAGGTTAATATTGCAATTAAATAGGTGGACTATACTGATTTTTACGGCCACAGAATTTGACACAAATTGCTTTCGAGGCTAATTTTGTAACAAAAGGCCACAACTTTGGCTATTAAATTCATTCAATCAATTTGTACCCAATTTTCATCCTAAATGGCCAAGACACTGGCCATTAAATGTATTTTTCCAATTCGTAGCCAAATTTCATGCTACACGCTACTACAGTACCCACCAATTGTATTCGCGGCAAACTTTGATACTAAATGGCCACGACATGTGGATGATAAACACGACTTATTTCTACCGAATTTAGCCAGAAAAATACTTCGGCGCTAAGTTTCTGGAAAAATAGACTCAAACTTAGCCACCAAGTGTTTCTGGCTATACCATGTATTTAGCAGAACATGATTTTCGTACCCGATATTGTGGTTAAATAGGCACGAATCTAAGGTTTGTGGCCACTTTTCACGGTATGCTATACCCACGACCGTTTTAGCCACAAACTTTTAGTCTTGGGAAAACCTGTGGCTAACTTTGTGGCGAAGCTTTATTCCTGGCTAACTTTGTGGCTTATCTCGTGTCAAAGCTCCTGGCTATAGACGCGTTTTCCAGCAGTGTGACCATGTGATCGCTAAATCTGGATCCATATTTAGCATCTACATGGTCGCTAATTGGCATCCATGCAGTCTCTAAGTCTAGCCTAGATTTAGCGGCCAATTAAATGGTTGATAATTGGCGTCCATTTGGTAGATAACTAAAAGTGAGGAAGGTCAATCAGAACTTACAACAATGTCAACTGACCACTGGTCTATAAATTGTCGGTTTGTGCCGCACGTATACGTCTCGATGTGCAACTTGATATGTATTACGCATCGATCAAGATGTTATTCTTACAAAAATGTATCCGGTACGAATCCGTAAATGAAAATCTATTGACCCGTTGCCCGGCCTGTAAATTATGGATCGGACATTCGACTAACAATTCATGGATAAGACCGAAACGGACTTACAGAACGCGTGTAATTTGGACAGCCCTAGATTGATCGAGGCATCATCTGATGGTTTACATATATACGTTATTCTATGTTTTGCTCAATGATCGTTACACTGATATGAACGTGCATATGTACAAACCAAGAACATACAACTTAATTGTAAATTAACGTTGATGCCCGATCTAGAGAAGCTGGCATGTTTCTTTTGTCTGTACGTTGGGCCATAAGTTTTTGTCTTATAATTGTTTTTATCTTTAGTATAGTTTTGTTTGAATGTCATCTTAATAAGCTATATACTTGTGTAGTTGTGTGGGCTTTCCCACATCTGACAGCAGAAGTAATTTGCTTTGTTAGTTTGTTGGCAAGTTGTATTAATAAATTAAGGTGGTTTGAATTTAATTGATGATATTTTATAAGGTAATTTTACATAGAGATGGCCATAGAAATAGATCTAGGAACAGACACCATGCCATGAAGGATATTGCAACGGCCACACCCACTGAACTACACCCTTTTTAGTATAAATATCATATTTAAGATGCCTTTAGCAATGAATAATGTTCCGTATGAAAATCCACATTTCAAATGTTGCTGAAAGAACTTATTACAATTGCATGCGTTTCAGAAATATATATTGACTGAATTTCTAATTCGAATTATGAGTCATAGTCCCAACGGCTTGATGAGCTTCAAGAGTTGACCAAATTCAAACAAGAGTCACATGTTGAGAAAGTACATACTTGGGGAACAAGACAAGGGCAATCTTGACATTTCCCAAGTTGAGGATTGGGGAGCAAGGCTCTTTAGATATAAATAGTGAACAAGACCAAGAGAAAAATTTACCTCTTCAGAAATCCAAAAAGGCAAGAGCATTAAGAGAGAGTGAAGGTGGTCGACGGCGAGTGTTTGATCTCGGCGACGGCGAGGAAGAAGTTTCCAGGAGCAAGGGAATTGTGATAGTCAAGTCCAGGTGTAAGGTTTGGTTTACTTGTCTTAGTTGAGTTGTTTGCTTAGGAACTTGGTTGAGAAGACTCATTAGTGTTGCTAGAGTTAGGAAGAACTGCTAGGAACAGAGACGTTTGAGTCTTGCCTATTGTAACTAAGGAACAATCAATAAAACAAGTAGATCATTCAAAATCCTCCAAGGGAGGTAGAGGTTTACCCATTCAACTAGTTGGTTGAAGTGGGGTTCCTCTATAAGGAATTGTGTCCCTTTACTTATCTTATGCCTTTAGTTCCTGTTCATTTAAAATTCCTTGAATTGTTCCCTTAATACTCCATGTTCCTATACTTCTCATATTGTTCTCTTCTTTGTGCCTATCTCCTGCATATTTATTTGTTATTCCGCTGCCCATGGAACAGTTCCCATAACTGTTCCTTGACTCTATTCTAACACACAACTTTTCAACAATTGCCCGTCCACGGGCAGGGAAACATATATAATTCTTATTATGGAGGCTGAAAGAACTTATTACAATTGCATGCGATCGGGAAGATATATTGATTGAAATTCTAATTCGGATTATGAATCATAGTCCCAAACAGATCACGATATACCCGGCCAATAATAAAAAACAATGTATACCGTTTTGATAGGGGCCGATGAAGCTCGGCCCCTTGGACCCCCTGTGTATCCGGAACTCCTCCGTCAAATCCTTGACGAGTATCGGTCAATAAAATTAGGATATTTATTACTTTCCGATAAGTATTTTTACTCCGCTAACCGTCAAACAACGTCTTCTTACCTTGGTGTATTGGAGTTGACCTAAAGGCACGAATGAGATCCGGATATTAAGATATAATTAGTGTGCATCTAGCTAGACGTCCCTAAATTTCATCATATTCCATGTTTCATGTTGTCGTACATGCCTTGCTTAGATTGCATTCTCACATGCAAAAGCCATATATTATATTAGTACAAAATAATTAATGTTGCATGATCGATCGGGAGCACGAGAATAATTGATGTTGCATGATGATTTAAAAATAAAATATTTTTAATTTAATTTATTGTAAACATATATTATATATAATTAGCCAAATGCATACATGGTACGGTGTTGGATCGTAAACGAGTTAGCAAGAGCTTGGGAACTGGCTGTTGAGCTTTTCCCAAGGCAGCGGAAGAAATAATCGCAAGTAGTTAAGACACTGAAGAAACACAGTTCCTTATAGAGGAACCCCACTACAACCAACTAGTTGTATGGGTAAATCTCTACCTCCGCTTGGAGGATTTTGAATGACTTACTTATATTATTGATTTGTTCCTTAATTACAAACAGCCAGATTCAAACTTCTCTGTCCCTACGAGTTCTACCTAACTCTAGCAACACTAATGAATCTTCTCAACTGAGTTCCTAAGCGAACAACAATCACTAAATAAGTAACTCAAACCTTACACCAAATCGCAGTTCCCTTGCTCCTGGGAACTTGGCTTCACCGTCGTCGAGATCAGACACTCGCCGTCGGGGACTTCTCTTCTTCTTTTCTCTTTCTTCTGTTGTGGGTATTTGTGGGTTCTGGGAGAAGTGCTCAATCCGAGCACTATTCATTTGGCTTTATACTCGGGTGAACTTGGGCTTCAATCGCATCTTTCATTTGTGTCCGAAATGCCCTTTGCTTGATGCCCAAGTTGTACTTTCTTCACATGTGACTTCAATTTGAACTAGGTCAACTTCTTGAGATGGTCGGACCGTTGGATCAATCGTGACAGTCTGCTCCTCAGACTGTGCCTTCATCCTGTCCAAGACAGGATCCCGTGATATGCGCTGATCGGTCCTTGTCTTCACATGTGGGTTCCCATATCGTAGGAACTGTCCTCTGCTGAGTTCCTTTGAGAGAAACTCTTCATTGTATAAGCCTGTGTTCTCTGGGCATTCCTGGGAGTTCTCATTTCATGGGAACTTTCCTCTTCAGAGTTCCCTTGATGGGAACTCTTCATTGTGTGCTCATTCATGGAAGTTCTTTGCTAAACCTGTGTTCCTTAGAAATACTTGATCAAAGCACATTAGTTCCCTTATAGCGTTTGTCATTATCAAAACTCGGAGAACTGTATCGTTGATCCGATGTATAGAACCAGAGGTCCCAACATCGTTCCAACAATTTCCCCCTTTTTGATGATGACAAACCTATCACAAAAAAATCAGCAAGTATTTCAAAGCATGATTTACAAATGAGTTCCTACGCGTGTTCCTAGGGAGCCACTTCTTGTGAATCACTGAGTTCGTACTTAGCTTTTTATGCAATTGTTCCCCCTTAGCTATTGCGTATTCTGTGATATCTTTTCATCTTAACTCATCTCGCATTTTTTGTCTTTCCCCCTTTTGACATCATCGAAAACAAGTAAACACATAGATAAGGAAGAAAGAGAACACGCAATCATACTAAAAACCATGTATTACTTAAGCAAAAGTTTGTACATAGGAACACAAGAGAATTTTTTAGGGAACATTGAGGCTAGGAGAAAGAAGGGAAAGATCATTGGCTTGGGAACAGGGCATCACAAAGCCGTGTCAAGACTTGTACAAGCTTTTCCTGGCCTTTGGCAATTTGTTCTTGGTCCCTTGCCATCTTTTCTTGTTCCCTGGCGATCTTGTCAAGAGTGTTGGCAATGTGCCCCAACACTGGAGTGTTCCTATCCTGAATGCCTTCTCCAGATGGCAGCCTTTCTTGTTCCTCCACAGGATCAGAGTGCCGCATCTTGTGGACAACAGAGATGTCCAGCTCCCTACCTATGGTGACCTCTTCCTGGGATGTGTCGTAGAGGCCCTCTCTTAGCAAGAGTTTCTTGATGAGGCCAGCATAAGGAAGGGAGTGGGATTTGGAAGCCATGCACTTCTCCATGTGCCCCAAGATTATGCGAGGAAGATTGATGGGCTTTTTGAGGAGGAAGTGGTAGAGGATAATGGCATCAGGGATGTTGATAACAAGGCGCTTCTCCTGGCGAGGGATCACCATATTGATGATGAATTGATGAGCCAGCTTTGCAATGAGGGACAAGTGATGAGTAGAGGTGCCAGTGGTGGGAACACGGCCCTCGTAGATCGTGTTGTAAATCTCCTCACTGTTGAAGTCATCCCAGCTCTTGGTGGGCAGTTCTTGTAGGCCCTGGACAGGGACTTGTAGTTGAAGGCGAATGGTGGAGGTGGTGAAGATGAAGTCATCGCCTTCGAGGGAGAGAGTTCCCTTGGTGCCGCTGTCATGGACCACAAAATGGTTGTAGAAGCGGCGCACCTGAGAGGGATCAATACTCACAGCCTCACTGCACATGTGTTCCCATCCTTGGGCCTTGATCAGGTCCCATAGTTGCCCGAGCCCTTCATCAACGAGCTGTTTTTCAGAGAGGATGAGTGGGGGAAGGAGCTTGCAATTCTCAGAGATATGGACTTTCTTGGGCTTTGCTCCTTTCCCTTTCTTCTTGGAGTTCCCCCTAGAGACCGTAGTCTTTCCTTTTTGCTGAGGGGGGTCAGCCGCTTCGATCAGCAGTGGGCGTGTCCTTTCCTCTGGGACCTGTGCCGACACCACCATCTGTTGTTCAGGAGCAGGGGTGCTGGCAAACTCTTTGGAAGTGGGGACCTCTTCTTCCTCTTCAACGTCATCACTGGAGGTCCCTTCATCATTGGAGGTGGTCAGCCCGGTTTCCTCCTCGTCGTCTTCCTGACGACGACTGCTTGTCTCAGCACCGTCAGAGGGTGCTGGGTTCCCTTCTTCTTGGGCTTTGCCCCCTTGATTTTCGGAAGGCCCGTGTAGTGCGCCTTCAAATTCCTTTTCAAGGGCCTTTAGTTGGGCTTCCTCTTCAGCAGTTCCCATTACGATGGGGGCAGTGGCCTTTTGGCGAACAAGGACTCCGATGGGGAGATTATCCTCGTCGGAGTCAAGGTCTATTGTTTTCTGGGCCGAGGAAGATGGGGAAGGGAGTTTTAGTGTGGTGGGAGAAGATGGAGGTAGAGGAGAGTTCTGTGGAGTTGGGACCTTGGGAGTGGAAGGAGGAGGAGTAGGAGTGCGAGCCTTGGGACTTGAGGTCCCAGAGGCAGATTTGCGAGTGATGTGGGATGTGGGAATGGGTGAGGTGGGTGGGGGAACTCGGGGAGAGGAAGAGGTTGGAGGGTTAGTAGTTCCCTCAACCATAGGAACAGGTGAGGAAGTGGTTATCGTGGAGTCCCTGGGACCGGAGGTCTCAGGGATTGATTGGGGACGAGGGAGAAAGAGCTTCTCGACCTCGGATGGGTGAATGATGGTATAGGCGTCGGGTTTGGATAGATGAAGTACCTCCTCCATGTTGAGGAGGGATTTTTTCTTTGGAATGGAAAGAGATGGGGATGAAGAAGCGGAGATTTGGGAGTGTTTGCATTTGGAGCTATATTTGGATTTTGAGGAGTGGTGTTTGGATTTGGAGGAGTCTTTGGACGAGTGTTTGTGTTTGGATTGTTTGGGTTTTTCGTATTTAGAAGGGGGTTCGGATCCGAAAGTGTCGACGATGCGAACTTCGGAGGAAGAAGGAGGTGGAAGGGTGGAGGTCGGAGGTGCTGGAGGTTGCACCGCCAAGGGAGGAGGAAGGAAGGGACTTACATAATTGTAAAGTCCCTCGATGAGAACATCGCGAAGGGCTTCATTTTGCTCCTGCTCGACGTCCGCCATCATGGTGAGGAAGAGAGCTTTAGGGTTGTTCTGGATCCATGCCTTCATCTCGGCATAAGAATGGGTTGGAGCCATTTTTAGAAAGGTTTGGGAAAGAGAGTGTTTTGGAAGTTTTCTCGAAGGAGGGAGGAGGCAAAGTTGCAGAGAAGGAGAGTGACAGGGAAGAATGCGGAAGAAGGAACCCAAAAGTGGTAAAGTAGGGTTTGATTGAGAGATAGAGAGACGAGGGTAGAAAGGGAAGGTGAGAAAGGCCTCGATAACCGTTGGCCAATAAGAGCGGAGAGCCGTTTCAACTTCTCGAGCATGCCTCTGACATGCGTCGTTTTCTTCCAGGGGAAGTCTTTTTAATTTTTGAGTGCTTGGCCCAAAACGCTTCAGAGTCTGACACAATTTCCCATTTCCCTAGTGACGGTTCATCTTTTCAGATCCAGTGTTCCCTTGCTTGTGAGCACCAGTTCCCATGATCTCTAGAAAGGTCGTATTGAGTGAAGAGGTTAGGGGAACTCACACTCAATTTTCTTTTTGAGGCTGGGGAACTCAAAAGAGAACCAGACAATTGCAACTCGATTTTGGGATAAAGAGTGGGGCTCATGAGAAACGTTTGTCTGGTCCTTAGCTTAGGGTAGGTTTTATGATCAACCATCATAGTGGCTTGTAGAGAGGGTTAAAGGGAACTCTGGTTGATCATTTTGGGTCAAAAGAAATAATGTTCCTATATACACATCAAGCTCTAGACTAGTAATATGGCAAAATGAAAGCACTGAGTTCTACAGTTCCCTATCATGCATTTCTAGTTAGACTAATCAAGCATTGAGGGAGAGACAAACAAGGACTTGTTTAGTTTAGAGTTATCATCCCTAGAAGCATTCGAAAACGCTGGTAGGGACGTCTGTCTAAAGCTTTGGTGAGAATGTCCGCAATTTGCTTTTCCGTTCTACAGTGTTGCATAGAGATGTTCCCATTTTCAACATTGTCACGTAGAAAATGATGCCTAATGTCTATGTGCTTAGTCCTAGAATGATGCACAGGATTTTTGGAAATGTTAATGGTACTAGTATTATCACAGAGTATAGGAACTGGGCCAAATGACATACCGTAATCCTGAAGTTGGGACTTGAGCCATAGTACTTGGGAACAGCATGATGCGGCAACCACGTATTCTGCTTCGGCTGTGGAGAGTGCCACTGAATTTTGTTTCTTGGATCCCCAAGAGACTAGGCATGACCCAAGGAACTGGGCCATTCCTGATGTGCTCTTTCTATCAACTAGGTGCCCAGCAAAATCTGCATCTGTATAAGCAATGAGCTCAAGGGAACTGTTCCTTGGATACCAGAGGCACAAGTTGTCGTTCCCTTTGAGGTACCTGAAAATCCTCTTCACCTCTTTCAGGTGTGATTCTTTGGGATTAGCTTGAAAACGTGCACATAAGCACACGAAGAACATAATATCAGGCCTACTAGCAGTTAAGTATAGGAGAGAGCCAATCATACCTCTGAAGTTCCTTTGATCGACACTTACCCCTGTTTCATCAGCATTGAGCCTGGAATTTGGGGAGATGGGAGTGTCAATGGGCCGTGAGTGGTCCATCCCATACTTGACTAGCATTTCTTTGATGTATTTCTGTTGATGAATCCTTGTTCCCTCCTTTGTTTGAGAAATCTGGAGTCCTAGGAAGAACGTGAGTTCCCCTATGAGACTCATCTCAAACTCACTACTCATGAGGTCCTTAAACTTCTCTACAAGAGTTTCGTTAGTTGCTCCTAACACAATGTCATCAACATAAACTTGAAAAATCAAGATATCCTTAGACTCTTTCTTAAGGAAAAGAGTTTTGTCTATGGAACCTCGAAGATATCCATGAGACAGAAGGAACTGAGAAAACCTGTCATACCATGCTCGAGGAGCTTGTTTGAGTCTGTAGAGGGCCCTCTCTAGGAAGTAGACGTGGTTGGGTAGCTTTTCATCTTCGAATCCTGGGGGTTGAGCTACGTATACTTCTTCCTTGAGGTGCCCATTGAGAAATGCCGTCTTCACATCCATCTAATATAGCTTGAATCCTTTGTGGGCTGCATAGGCTATGAGAAGGCAGATGGCCTCAATCCTTGCAACTGGTGCGAAGGTCTCGTCATAGTCGATTCCTTCTTCTTGTCTATAGCCTTGAGCAACCAGACGAGCCTTGTTCCTAGCTACTGCCCCAGTATCATCTAGCTTGTTCCGAAACACCCATCGAGTTCCTATGATGTTCTTGTTTTTGGGCCTCGGAACTAGCTTCCATACCTTGTTCCTCTCAAATTGGTGCAGTTCTTCTTGCATAGCTTGGATCCAGTCTGGGTCCTTTAGAGCTTCTTTTATGCTTTTTGGTTCCACCATTGAGACAAAGGCATTAAAAGCACAAAAATTATTGAGAGAAGAGCGAGTTAGAACACCTTTTTCATATGGAGTGATGATGTTGTCGATGGGGTGATCTCTCTTTTGCTGGTAGTTTCTTGTTGGAATGTGTGAGACGTCAACCTGTTCCCTTGATTCTTCTCCATCTGTGTCTTGAGTTTCCTCTTCCTCAGGAGAACAATTATGTTTAGCTTCTTCGCTGGGACTTTCGTCAGGATTCTCTTCGGAGTTCCCTCGTTGTTCCCCCTGAACACTAGATTCTGGTGCATTTTCATTTTGAGGGACGAGAGAATTGGAGGCATCTTGTGGTTCTTCTGTTGAGGAGGGAACTTCAAAGGAGCTTTGATCTGTTGAGTTTTGATCTCCTTCGTTGTTCCCTGATTGTGAGGCATTGTTCCCACTTGGATAGTCTTCATCTTTCTTTCTTGGTTCATCCTCGTCTTCTTCTTCTTCTTGTCTGACCAGCTTAAACAGAGTTCCCTTTCCTTGAACCTCTGTTCCCATCTTTACAGACTTCTCGTCGAAGATGACGTGAATGCTTTCCTCTATCTTCTTGGTCCTCTTGTTATAGACCCTGTATGCCTTGCTATGGGAAGAGTATCCCAAGAATATCCCTTCATCGCTCCTGGGATCAAATTTGCCAAGGTTGTCTTTCCCATTGTTGTGGACGAAGCATTTGCATCCGAAGGTCCTAAGATGAGCGATATTTGGCTTTCTCCCTTTGATGAGCTCATAGGATGTCTTCTTGATCAAGGGTCTGATCATGGCTTGATTCAGGATATAAGTAGTTGTGGAGATGACTTCAGCCCAAAAGTACTCTGGAACTCCGCTTTCAAACAACATAGTTCTAGCCATGTCTTCCAAGGTCCTGTTCTTCCTTTCGACAACTCCGTTTTGCTGAGGAGTGTGAGGGGCCGAGAAGTTATGAGAGATCCCATGTTTGTCACAGTATTTGAGGAACTGTGAGTTTTCAAACTCTGTTCCATGATCAGATATGAGAGCCTTGAGTTTGAGTCCCATGCTGACCTCCATTCTTGTGATTAGGACTTCGAATTCCTTGAAGGTATCTGATTTTGATCTCAAGAATAGCACCCATGTGAATCATGAAAAATCATCGATTAAAACATACATGTACCTCTTTCCTCCATAGCTTTCGGTGTGCATGGGACCACAAAGATCCATATGAATTAGCTCTAAGGGCCTGGTCGTGCTCACCATCCTTTTGGGCTTGAAGGAGGTCCTTATTTGCTTTCCTCGAGCACAGGCTTCACACATCTTGACTCCTTCAAGGTTGATTCGTGGGAGACCGACGACGAGATCTTGTAAATAGAGCTTCAAGATTTGGTTCATACCTGCGTGTCCTAACCTTCGGTGCCAAAGTTCCGTTTCATCAAGGGAACTTGCCAAGCACAGTTTCCTTGGTGGCTCAAAGTCTGTATCCACCACATATATGTTGTTGGACCTTCTTCCTTTCAGGATGATTTTGTTAGTCTTCTTGTTGATCACTAGACATTCCTTTGAGTCAAAGGTGACGATGTTGTTCCCTTGATCACATATTTGAGAGACGCTCAAGAGATTGAATCCCAGATCTTTCACCAAGTTAACGTTGCTAATTTTGATTGATTTGTTGAGTAGCACTTCCCCTGTTCCTATGATCTCTCCTTTATTTTTGTTGCCAAAGGACACGTGACCTCCTTCGGCCTTTGGGTGGAGTGAGGTGAGGTTGTCTTTGTTTCCAGTCATGTGGTTGGAACATCCACTGTCAATGACCCATGTGCTGTTCCCCCTCACTGCCACCTACAAGAAAAGTTAGTTTTTGAGGACCCAGGCAAGATGACTCTTGCCTGGTTCCTTGCAAGGGAAGACAGTCTCAAATAGAACATAATCGGCAATGTTAATGTCACGAGAGTACTTGTTATAGGCAAGGTTCCTATGGTTGTTTCTTTTAATGGGAACTCTAGCAGGCTTGTTGGTTTGTTGATTCTGCTTGTTCCAGTACTCGTGGTTTCTCTGGGCTTGGGCCTTAGCTTTGGGACAGCTTTCCTTGTAGTGCCCATGAGCACCACAGTTCCAGCAGGTCTTATAGTATTCTCCTAGGTAGTACTTAGGATGGGGTCTCTGTATCCTGTTCCTATCCATAGTTTCCTTGTTGTACACCCTAGACCTGTTTCCCTTAGCTATTTGAACATACAACTTGTGTCCAGTGTTTCCAATGTAATAATCTGCTTCTCCATTCACCCCACTCTCCAGAACACGGATTTTCTCTTCCAAGTGTGCATTTTTCTGTTTCTCACACTGAAGCTCTAGGGCCCTGCACTCGTTCATCTCTTTTTCACTCAAGGGGGACTTCCCTTTTCTAGGGCTCTCTGACTCATACCCTATTCCGTGTCTGGCTGGGACAAATTTGGTTTGGGAACTAGAGGCTTCAGAGTTCCCTTTTGCTTTACTCAGATTTTGTAGAAGGGTGTTTTCATCACTTTCTAGGGTTTTAAGCTCATTCTCAAGTTCTACGATATGAGACACATAAGACTGAAGTTTTTCTAGAAGGGACACACAGTTGGGACATGGCTCTAGACCAACTAGTTCAGCATTTGTGTGTTCCGATTTTTCCAACTTCTTTTGCAATTTAATATTATCTTTGACGAGACTTGTGAGAATTTTAAGCAGTTCAGGTTTCTCATAATTTGACAAGGAAGCAAGAACGGATTCGGGGGTTACCTCACTGGGTTGTTCCCCAGTGGTTTCTCCTAAGGCCATGGCGCACATGTCAGGTTGAGCCCATGATTCAGGCTCTTCGTCTTCATCGTCACTCCATGTGGCTATGTAGGCCTTTTTTCCTTTTCCTCTGTTGTCCGCCTCCTGAGGGCACTCCTTGGAAAAGTGTCCCTTCTTCTAACACTTATAGCACGTTACATCCGAGAGGTCCTTTTCAGCAGATTTTCTTTGGGAACTCTGTCCTTTTCATGAGTTCCCATAATTCTTCTTGAATTTCCCTTTGTAGAAAGATCGAAGAGCTTTTGTTACAAGGACCAGCTCTTCATCCTCATCTTCTTCAGATTCTCCATGTTGCTCTTGTACTGCCTTGATTACCTTTTCAAGTTTGAGAGCTATCCCCTAATGTGCTCGCTTTTGCTCCCTGTCATCCATCTTTCTCTTCTCATATCCCACCAGTTTTCCAAAAACCTGGTGGAGCATAAGAGCCCTGTTTTCGGGATTCTCTTTGAACATCGTTCTTTCATTTGTCCATTCTCCAGTCAACCCATTGAAGAGTTGTTGAACCTTCATCTTGTCGGTGACTTCCTCTTTTGTGATCCCAAGGCCAGTCATCTTGGTGCAAAGTCCCTCAAAACGGGATTGGTAGCTATCAACGGATTCTCCTATCTCCATCTGGAAGGTGAAGAACTCCCTCCTTGCGTTCATTTGAAGATCTTCTCGGAGGTCTGAGTTCCCAATGTGCATTTGCTGAATGGCTTCCCGCACTTCCTTTGTCGTGTCTAGGTTTGCCACTCTGTCGCAGTCTTGCACCGACATGGCATTCTTGAGGTACTGGATGGCTTTGAAGTTGGCCTCCATGCACTTGTACTCATTAGGTCCCCATTTTGACAGGTCATTCTCAATTGCTGGATCAATTTTAAAGTTCCCTTTCTCAATGACGCACCAAGCTTGGTAGTCCTGGCTGCGCATCCAATTCTTCATGTCGCGTTGCCAGACTTCGAATCTCCCAGTGATGAGCCTTGGTGGCTTGCTGTTGCTGTGACCGACTTGGGTGAGTTCGTGAGCCATGTTTGAAACCTGCGATGCTAACACAAATCTAGAGCAGCCCGCTTTGATACCAATTGTTGGATCGTAAACGAGTTAGCAAGAGCTTGGGAACTGGCTGTTGAGCTGTTCCCAAGGCAGCGGAAGAAATAATCGCAAGTAGTTAAGACACTGAAGAAACACAGTTCCTTATAGAGGAACCCCACTACAACCAACTAGTTGTATGGGTAAACCTCTACCTCCGCTTGGAGGATTTTGAATGACTTACTTATATTATTGATTTGTTCCTTAGTTACAAACAGCCAGATTCAAACTTCTCTGTCCCTACGAGTTCTACCTAACTCTAGCAACACTAATGAATCTTCTCAACTGAGTTCCTAAGCGAACAACAATCACTAAATAAGTAACTCAAACCTTACACCAAATCACAGTTCTCTTGCTCCTGGGAACTTGGCTTTACCGTCGTCGAGATCAGACACTCGCCGTCGGGGACTTCTCTTCTTCTTTTCTCTTTCTTCTGTTGTGGGTATTTGTGGGTTCTGGGAGAAGTGCTCAATCCGAGCACTATTCATTTGGCTTTATACTCGGGTGAACTTGGGCTTCAATCGCATCTTTCATTTGTGTCTGCCCTTTGCTTGATGCTCAAGTTGTACTTTCTTCACATGTGACTTCGATTTGAACTAGGTCAACTTCTTGAGATGGTCGGACCGTTGGATCAATCGTGACAGTCTGCTCCTCAGACTGTGCCTTCATCCTGTCCAAGACAGGATCCCGTGATATGCGCTGATCGGTCCTTGTCTTCACATGTGGGTTCCCATATCGTGGGAACTGTCCTCTGCTGAGTTCCTTTGAGAGAAACTCTTCATTGTATAAGCCTGTGTTCTCTGGGCATTCCTGGGAGTTCTCATTTCATGGGAACTTTCCTCTTCAGAGTTCCCTTGATGGGAACTCTTCATTGTGTGCTCATTCATGGAAGTTCTTTGCTAAATCTGTGTTCCTTAGAAATACTTGATCAAAGCACATTAGTTCCCTTATAGCGTTTGTCATTATCAAAACTCGGAGAACTGTATCGTTGATCCGATGTATAGAACCAGAGGTCCCAACATCGTTCCAACATACGGGACTACGAGTGCATATTCATCCAACGGCTTGATGAGCTTCAAGAGTTGACCAAATTCAAACAAGAGTCACATGTTGAGAAAGTACATACCTGGGGAACAAGACAAGGGCAATCTTGACATTTCCCAAGTTGAGGATTGGGGAGCAAGGCTCTTTAGATATAAATAGTGAACAAGACCAAGAGAAAAATTTACCTCTTCAGAAATCCAAAAAGGCAAGAGCATTAAGAGAGAGTGAAGGTGGTCGACGGCGAGTGTTTGATCTCGGCGACGGCGAGGAAGAAGTTTCCAGGAGCAAGGGAATTGTGATAGTCAAGTCCAGGTGTAAGGTTTGGTTTACTTGTCTTAGTTGAGTTGTTTGCTTAGGAACTTGGTTGAGAAGACTCATTAGTGTTGCTAGAGTTAGGAAGAACTGCTAGGAACAGAGACGTTTGAGTCTTGCCTATTGTAACTAAGGAACAATCAATAAAACAAGTAGATCATTCAAAATCCTCCAAGGGAGGTAGAGGTTTACCCATTCAACTAGTTGGTTGAAGTGGGGTTCCTCTATAAGGAATTGTGTCCCTTTACTTATCTTATGCCTTTAGTTCCTGTTCATTTAAAATTCCTTGAATTGTTCCCTTAATACTCCATGTTCCTATACTTCCCATATTGTTCTCTTCTTTGTGCCTATCTCCTGCATATTTATTTGTTATTCCGCTGCCCATGGAACAGTTCCCATAACTGTTCCTTGACTCTATTCTAACACACAACTTTTCAACAATTGCCCGTCCACGGGCAGGGAAACATATATAATTCTTATTATGGAGGCTGAAAGAACTTATTACAATTGCATGCGATCGGGAAGATATATTGATTGAAATTCTAATTCGGATTATGAGTCATAGTCCCAAACAGATCACGATATACCCGGCCAATAATAAAAAACAATGTATACCGTTTTGATAGGGGCCGATGAAGCTCGGCCCCTTGGACCCCCTGTGTATCCGGAACTCCTCCGTCAAATCCTTGACGAGTATCGCTCAATAAAATTAGGATATTTATTACTTTCCGATAAGTATTTTTACTCCGCTAACCGTCAAACAACGTCTTCTTAGCTTGGTGTATTGGAGTTGACCTAAAGGCACGAACGAGATCCGGATATTAAGATATAATTAGTGTGCATCTAGCTAGACGTCCCTAAATTTCATCATATTCCATGTTTCATGTTGTCGTACATGCCTTGCTTAGATTGCATTCTCACATGCAAAAGACATATATTATATTAGTACAAAATAATTAATGTTGCATGATCGATCGGGAGCACGAGAATAATTGATGTTGCATGATGATTTAAAAATAAAATATTTTTAATTTAATTTATTGTAAACATATATTATATATAATTAGCCAAATGCATACATGGTAGGGGACTACTAGTTTAAAAGGAATGAAAAAAGAAAAAAGAAAAAGGAGAAGGAGAAAACGTACGTGTTTTTATTGATATTGATTAAACAGAAGCAAGAACACCATTATTAATTTAATTCAAATTAATTGAAATAGGATTATATCCACACGTACTTACAAGCACGCGTTTTATGGATATATATTACTGAAATGGAAATAAATTTAACCACGTACATATATAATTAGATCACTTAATTCTTATAGTTTGCATGCATGCTTTACGCAAGCGATTAAGCTAGCATCTCTCACACACACACTGGAACACAGCACTGCAGCTTCCACTGGGCCAATTCTCCCTTCTGCAAGCGCTTTCACATTTAGCCCGATGACCAAACCACCCACACATGCCTCGGAAGTAGCGGCTCGGTTTCTCACATGATCTTTCTGCCTCAACGATCCTCGTCTCTGCATATAGGCATTTTTTTAGTTCAAATTAACGAATATCTAGTTAATACGGATTATTATACAATTTTTCTATTCTACGCCCTTACAACTACTGCATGTACGTTTATAAAAAAAAAAACTAAAATTCGAACTAAAAATTAATTAATAAACCTTTATTAAGAAAAATGTTAGAAACTCTAAATAACTTGAATTTAGAAGAACTTTTCTGAATATAGAATCATATCCTCAAAAAAAAGCTCGTATAATACATAAATGGTATTTTGGAAAACCAACCTGCAGCGAATAAGATGCAAATCAACAACACAAGCCCGATGAACTTCTTCTCCATGCTGTTCTAGTTCTAGCTAATTTTTTCTCCTGAACTGATTTAAGTCGAGGAGGTACTTAAGATAACAAGATTTGTTTGTGTGCCTTCTCCGCCTTCATATTGCACCCAATTTATATAGGCATGAGAAGTGCTCAATTTGAATATTTAATTCAATTAATAAATATACGTGAGCACAACGGGGCACGTACTTACTAGCTAATAATTCTACACATATGTGAAGGTTTTGTTTTATGCATAAATAATACAATTAATTACATTTGACCAAAAAGTTAGCCTTAATTACATCATTACTTATATGTTAATGCATATGTTAAAATAATATTTAAAAAGGTCACACATTAAATCACATCATCCATCTTTTTTAAATCTATCTATTTGGTTGAAATTTATTTAGAATATTTAATTAATTATATTATATATTAAACAAAACAACCAACATATCATTACTATATACTAAAGCGGAGATAAAAATAATATATAAAATGATCCCACATTATATATATTTTTTTAAATCTATCTGATTGGTTGAAATTTAATGGGATTATTTGTATTTAGTTGTATTTATATATTAAAAAAATAACTGATATATTATTTTTATATTTGGATAGGATAGATTTTCTAGATAAGACATGTATTAATTTTTTAAAATATATTCTTGCAAATATTAATTTTTAATAATTATTTGTACAAATGATAATATTTTATAGATAAGATATGTATAGTTTTATAAAAATATCTTTACGTATATCAATTTAATAAAATTTAAAAAAATATAAATAAAATAATACAACAATTTTATAAAACCCCGTGAAAAAACACGAGATTTAAGACTAGTGTTTTTCTATCATGTCGACTTCCCGCGGAAGAATCAACAAAATTTCTGATAAAATATATATCCAGGTTTGCCTACATATATAGAGAGTATGCATCATCTGTAAGTGATGAATGTGTCCGGAGAGCTCAAATGCCCACTCAAAGAACGACAAGCCGTTATGATATTCGATCTCCGAGGATGACTTAAGCAGCTTTCAGATTCCCTACAACAATCCTTTGATCTTCACAATAGATCTCATTAGATGCGATGTAAGACGACACTAATTAGCCTTAATTACATTTTTATTAAAAAATTAGCCTTAATTACATATTTTTCTATCATGTTAATTTCCATAAGGAAAGAATCGACGAAATTTCCAAGAAAATATATATTCAACTTTGCCTACAGAGAGAGTATGCATCAACTAGAAGTGATGAATTCCTCTAGAGAGCTCATACGCGCACGCTAGGAAGGACAAGCCGTTATGATATTCTCTGAGGATGACTTGAGCGGGGTTCGGATTCCCCACAACAATTCTTTGATTCTGACAATAGAGCTCAACAGATGCGAAGTGAAGAAGGCACTAATTAGCTTTAATTACACTTTTATTGAAAACTTAGGCTTACATGTTTTTCTATGATGGCAACTTCCCGCAGGAAGAATCGACGAAATTTACGAGAAAATATATATTCAGGTCTGCCTACAAAGAGTGTATGCATCAACTAGAAGTGATGAATGCATCCAGAGAGCTCAAAAGTGCATTCTCTCATGCTTAAACTCTTCCAATGTGAAATTTGTTAATGACGATCGATTATTCATCCTTGTTGGAATAGAAGATTTTAATTACAGTACAATTAAGCGGATTCCATATGTTTATGAGTTTGAATCGAGGGAATAATTTAAAAAGAAAAGGATTTAGGAATATTGTATAGGAGTTGACTCTTGAACAAGAAGAGGAGAATTAATAGGATCTTGGTAAGAAGCAAGGCTGTCTTTTGTAAGAGCACATGATCCCCCCGGCCTCCTTATCATCGTTTCGTTCTATGATAAAAGCACAATCATTTCCAAGTACTCACCTTGTATTTGATCGCATCTAGCTCATACTAGGATACAATATAGAACTATCACATAAATTAAGTATATTTTTGTGCAACCGACAAATTAAATTTGTTTCGGGATAACGCGGGTATCTGGCCCATGTGGTGGACATGTTCAAGGACGGATCCAAAAATTAAAAATAGGCTTATTTTCACTAAATTTTTTTAGGCGAGCTAAATTACTTTAATTTTATTTTTTTAGAGCGGGCTCGAGTGGATCCCAACCCGACCCTAGGATCGTCACTTGACACGTCTAAATTTAGTGACCACGCAAATGAGTGACAATGTGGTCACTAACTCCAGCCTAAATCTAGCGGTAAAATGGTCGCTAACCAACGAGCTGACTTTATTTCGAGATAACGGAGGTATCTGGTCCACGCGGTTTGGACATGTCCAAGGACGGATCCAAAAATTAAAAACAGGCCTATTTTCACCAAAATTTTCTAGGCAAGCTAAATTACTATAATTTTATTTTTTTAGAGCGGGTTGGAGTGGACCCCAACCCAACCCTAGGTTCGTCCCTTAACACGTCTAATCTCATGTGGGTTATTCTTTATGCATTTTTTCCATTTACTTAGAAGGCTCTCTCGGGAAAATAAACATTGACCACATAACAACACGAGACTAAAACTCGAAACATCTTGATATTACTATTATACATAACTAGTTGACGTCCCGTACCATGTACGGATAATAATGGTATAATTTAAAATATTTTATATATTTTATTGGGAGAAATCTAAACAAAACTATAAAATAAAAGAAAACCACGAATTTTCCATAAGAATTCTACATATTAGAATATATTCTATTTA
Source organism: Fallopia convolvulus (assembly GCA_964016875.1). Taxonomy (NCBI): domain Eukaryota; kingdom Viridiplantae; phylum Streptophyta; class Magnoliopsida; order Caryophyllales; family Polygonaceae; genus Fallopia; species Fallopia convolvulus. The sequence continues at coordinate 8,125,283 of OZ024718.1, read as the reverse complement.
TTTATAAAAAATATCAATCTACCGATTAGTTATATAAGTATGTTAATATATTTTATCAAATCTATTATATATAAATGCAAATTATTTTAATTAGAATCATTCAATTTCAAAAATCTTTTACAAAAATATATAAAATATATAAAAAAGATAAAAAAAATAATTTAAATTCTTTAAAAAAATTAATCAAATTAATCAAATTTAAAAAATTTAAATAAAAATAAAAAATATAATTAATAAGAAAAGATGAATAAATATGAATAAAAATTGATTTTTATATATAAGAAAATCTTCTATATTCACATGAATAAATGAAAAGGGAAATTAAAGAAAAGATAATGTAATTTGTTTAAATCAAAATTCAATTTAGGCAAGTTATTATCTACATATTGAAATTTTTTAATTTTTTTATCAAAATTTAATTTAAGAAAAATATTTTACATAAATAGATAAAAAGATAAAGATAAAATAATTTTTTATTATTTTTAAATAAAATTATAATTTAATTTTTTTTATATAAATAGATAGATTAATATTAAAAAAATTTAAATATAAGGTGGGGTTAGAATCGATATGGTGGCTAAAAAAGTTAAAACTTTAATATATAGTAGTTATAGATATTCTACCACTAATTTATTATATTAAAAATATCAACATATAGAAAAGAAAGTACATACTTGAAGTCAAAATCTTATTAAAAGATTAAAAAAAATCACTATAAAAAGTAATATAGAAAATATCACATATAGATGAAGTTAGTATAATATAAAAAATTTAATGAATAAAAAAATAATACAAGTTATTATAATATTTATTATTAAAAAATTATCATTATTTTATTCAAATAATGCCATGTGGCACAATTTTTTCAACAGACATGGTTTCTGCTTTATAATATACTAGTTATATCCGTCGTGCCATGCACGACTACGTACGATGCTTATTTTAAAATTGTTTTAAAAAATTATATATAGGATATTAGTATAGAGAAAAAAAATATAAATTTAAAATAATTAGGTATGAGCATGATATTTTTCTTTTAAAAAAATTATTTTTGAGATCGCTATTGCCATACGTAGAAGATATAAATTTTATACTCACATATTAGAATTATTTTATTTTTAGAATCAAATAAATTAAGCAAACATCATTTATCTTCTATATTTATATAAATAAACCAAAAAGAAAATTAAGCGAAAGATAATGTAAGTTTTTATCAAAATTCGGTTTGTGCAAGTAATTATTAGAGTCTTTTGTCGGAAACCACTCGTAAGATAGGCCATATTGCGTTTAACCACCCGCCTAATAACAATTTACCGGAAACCACCCTTATACCTATCTCCGTTAACAATCAACCACCCGTTCTCACTTTTCCGTCTCAAAATCCGTTAAAAGATTGAAAATACAATTTTACCCCTCTATTTTATAATATTTGTGCATTTTTATTTCTTAAAAAGAGAAAACAATTTGATAAATATCAACACACAAACCCCAATTTTACAAACTCAAACCTAAATCAAATGAATTGCACTTAATATCAGCAACGACATCAAGAAATGCACTCACGTGTTGGTTTTCTAGCAAAATATTCAAACTATTTTCAACCACGTCAATATTTGTTGGTTTCTGGTCCATATTAGCAACATTAGCAACTAAGACATCAGCTTCTTCTGGTTTCTGGTTAATAATTGCAATAGCAACAGTTGAGACATCAACAACATCTGGTTTATGTTTGAAAATCTCACCAGCAGCTAAATTTTGAGCGTCCAATTGTCCATCTTTTGACCCATTCTCACTGGTGCTCGTTGTAACTACATGAGTTGCCCCATTTTCAGCCTTATTATGTTTAGAAACTCGAAAATTGGAGGCAACATTCTGTTCAGCTCGAACTTGTTGCATGTTGGAAATTTTAGAACAAGCATTCAACTGAAGAGTCGAGCTGGTTTCAGCAGCATTTACACTTCTTGGATCTGCATCAATCTGATAACCACTATCTTTGGATTTAACCTCAGCATATAAGCAATTAAAAATGGTTTGTCTACATGATTCCAAATTCGACTGGTTCTATGCAGCAATTGCAGCAGAAACCTCAATTAAATCAGCAACTTCATCCATGGAGCACAAAACATCAAGCTTAGCACCAGTCTCAGCTTGCTGGATATTTTTAACATCAACTTGGTCAAAGATCTGCCCACTACTAGCACTCTGCTATAACCCTAAGCCTACTGAAGTGATATGGCACACACCAGTTGGCGAAACCATCATCATATTCAGCGATGCGTCACCATTTTCCATCTTTTCAGAACTTGTCTCCACCTTTGCATCTTCAATGGCTCGTTTACCAGCTTGAGACAGAAAGGAGGAGGGCGTAATGTTCACCAGATCGCAGCTAGGGCTTGGAGGCGAATCTAGGGTTTCGTGGGTATTGTTCTGTTCAGATCTTCCCTTTTGTGCGATGCTCCATTCAAGATCTGAGCTTGGGACCCCTTCCTTCAGCTTCATTGTGGCCTCTCCTTCTAGATCTGGGTCCGATCCAACACTTGATTGATTCTCATAGAACTTAACATACTCTTGTAGCAATTCCTCCACCGCCTCCCCTCCTTGTGTTGCAGTGTGTTGCTGTAGGATGAGAAATTCTGGTTCTTCATCTTCCAAGCTTGCAAAAAGTTCATCTGGTATCTCCTCCAGTGAGAACAACGACATCAGATCCATCTTTAGCTTCGTGAAATCACAGCCCTTTCTATCTCGTGTTGACTCATGCTCATATCTGGTTAAGGCTACTCGGTGATGTCTGATCCAACAACGCAATCCCTGGTCAACGTTCCTCTCTCTAAAAAAATCTCTAGGCCCCTACTTGACGGTCTCCACTGGCGACCAAGACAAATTAGGTTTTTGTTTCTCTAGTTAGTAGAAACAAATAAATAAGGAAAGAAAAGAAAAATATAAAAAAACAATCAATACAAGTGCTTTAACAGAATTTTAACGGGAGATGTCCAGTGGGTGGTTGATTTTTGACGGAATCGTTTTTATGGGTGGTTTCCGGTAAATTGTTATTAGGCGGGTGGTTAAACGCAATATGGCCTATCTTACGGGTGGTTTCCGACAAAAGACTCTAATTATTAAGATATTGTAAATTTTTACTTTTTTTAATCAAAATTCGATTATATAAAAATCTTTTACATGAATTGATAAAAAGATGAAGATAATATAATTTTTATTATTTTTAATAAAAGTTCAACTTTTTAAATTTTGTTGACATAAATAGATATGAAGAAAGTTTACAAAAAAAATCTAAAGATATAGGAATAAAAATTGCTTTTTTAAAGTATAATTAAGGTGGGGTTAGAATCAATGTGTGTGTGGTGGCTTGAAAAGATACAAATTTAATATATAATAGTTATATGGGCCCGGTTCAGATGCGAATGGGCGCCCTTGTGCGAAATAAGAAAGAACAAGAGTCGTTAGATGGAGAAAAATCAAAGGCGCTGATCATTTCACTTAAAAGGGAGGAAAACGACATGGGCGAATTTTTGTCGAATTATTCGCGTATTTTTAAACAAAAACATAAATAGGACACGCACCCAGATTGTTCATCCACACTGTGAATTTGTTCATTAATACTGTGAATTTGTACATCAACACTGTTAATTTGTTCATCAACACTGTTAATTTGTTCATCAACACTATGAATTTGTTCATCGACACTATGAATTTGTTCATCAACACATTCTGAATTTGTTCATTGACACTGTGAATTTGTTCATCAACACTTTGAATTTGTTGATCAACACTTTGAATTTTTTTGTGCATCAGAACTGTGATTTTGTTCATCAAAATTGTGATTTTTTGCATAAATAAACTATTGTTTTTTCATCAAAAATCTATTATTTGTACATAAAAAATGGACGAATATATATCGAAATTTTATGCATTAATATATGTGTGTGCATCATAATTAGTCATATGTGATACAAAACTAATTGTTTTGATGTTAGTCTCGATATTGTCTTATTTGACTCCTTTGGATTTGTCGTTGTTGCTTTTGTGAAACATGTGGTTACTTCTAACATAGCTAAGGCACAAGCACTCCTCTCCGGTTTGATGTTGTCTCGTTCTCTTAGCATACACCATATTATTGCAAAGTCGGATTCTTTTTCTGTTATCTTTTGCATTCAAGTTTCTACATCAAACTTATCTTATTTAGGTACTATATTGAGCACTTCATTCATATTGACAAGTTAGCCTTAAAGCACTTCATTTGTATTATCCTTTGCATTCAAGATAGCCTTAAAGGACAAAATAAATGGAAAAAAATGCACAAATAGATAGTCCTAAATGTATAAGTTGATGGTATTAATAGTCCTAAATGCACAAATTGATAGCATTGACACATAAACATAAGTTTATTTCAATTCACAAATAAGGGTATAATAATGAACAAATAAGGTTATATCAATGAACAAATAGGGGCATATCCATGAACAAATAGGGTATATCAATGAACAAACAATGGACAAACAAGCTTAGATCAATGAACAAAAAAAGTTATATCAATGAACAAATATGGGCATATCAATGAACAAATAATGGTATACCAATGAAAAAAAAGAGTATATCAATGAACAAATAATGGTATATCAATGAACAAGCAAGGTTATATCAATGAACAAATAGTAGTATATTAATGAAAAAATATTGGTATATCGAAAGTAATTATATACATCAAAAAATACATAATATTGTATTCATACACATAAATAGGGTTAAAAAATAAAATTAAAAATAAAAAAAGTTCGAAATCGATGAACAATGTTATCAAAAACTCGATGCATAATTAGTTAGTATTGATGAACAATTGGTCAATATTGATGAACAAATCGCTAGTTTTGATGAACAAATTGGACGGGTCTCATAAAAACGTATTTTTCGAAAATACGTGAATAATATGGGAAAAATAAGTTCGTGCCGTATTTTATTGAAAAATACGGGAAAAATTCGCCTGTGCCGTATTTTAGTTTTTTTAATGAATGTTTAATCAGGGACGTTGATTTTATGGAAGGAACACGAGAGATTTATTCTTAATTCTCACTTGGGAGCCCATTCGCACATGACTCTTAGATTGTAGTTAACAGTGCTCAAGAATATTGTTTACATAAATATTGTTTTACACAAAAATATAAAAAGGAATTAATAATTTATTTATGTATTGTCCAAGAATTATCTTAATATAAAGTTGGCCCATAATTATAAGATAAAATTTCTTACATAGATAATAAAAATTCAATAAGAAAACGTGAAATAATATAGATCACATGTACAACCATATTTCCAATTTTAAAAAATATTGAAAAATCTTATCATTAATATTCTCTAAGATAGTGGAGCAAAAGATAAATATTATGAAAAGTAAAAAGACAAATAATAGAAATTAATTAGAAAAGTTGTAAAAATATAAATAAAATTTAATTTTTTAAATATATGGTGGGGCCAGAATCAACGTGGTGATTCAAAAACGGCCGACTTTTATAATATATATTGATTAGATAGATTAGTTTAACTAAGATTGTGTTGATAATAAAAATTATCCCACATTTGAAGCCAAAAGAAAACCAACCTAATATATATACCCTAGAGTTACTCCTCTTATTGCTAATTGATTTTTGGATGGAACCTCATGGGATAATATATTGGGCCTAATGCGCGTGTGCGCATGTACGAACATTTCCCCAATTTACCTACCTACCGGTCCATAAACGTTTTTAATTGCATTAGAGCAAGTTTGGTCTTTGGCCCACCATTATCTAAATTAGGTTGAGCTTAGCGAGGCCATTTATCTACATTGGGTTGAGCTTAGCGAGTTACTACTATCCACCTTTGTTATCTACCTTACTTAACTACCAACTATCTTGGATTGGGCTTAGCGAGTTACTGCTACATTCTGTGTTATCTACCTTACTTAACCTACCGATGTATAAGTGTCAACTGACCATCCCAGTTGCACTTGAGGGGCCGTATTGAGAATAAAAAACTATCCCACGTCTTAAATCCCAAAGAAAATAAGCCTAGTATATACACCCTTGAGTTACTAGCTCTTTTATTACCAATTGGTTTTAGGATGGAACTGCATGGGTTTAGGTAATAGGTCTAACGTGCAAGCGCTCATACGGACACATCCCCGTTTAGCTACCTACAGGTCCCTATACTTTCTCCATATTGACTAACGGATCGACCAAGCCAACCATTAAACGTCACCTTTTGGTTGCTAAAAGGATTTAGTGATCATAAGTTGGTCGCTAAATTTAGTGACCATGCAAATGTGTGACCATGTGGCAGGGGCGGAGCTATTTGGGGGCGGGTGGGGGCCATGGCCCCCCCAATCCAAATTTTTTTTCCGTATATATGTTCCTCTTGTCAACAGCTTCGATTTGATATATTATACGCCTCATTCTGACATTTGAGCAAAAAGTTATGAACGTTTGAAGATTCAGCATATACAAACCACTTCTAACAAGTCATTTACTTAATTAGTTAGAATGCTTTTATCTTTTGCTAAACTTCCTACTTTCATAATGTGATTGAACCCAAAAACTTTGAAACAATAAGTTATTGTAGGGATTATCTCGATCGAATCATACACTTTATTATTAGCACAAGGGTTTTAGTTTGGGTTTTATTTTTTAGTTACGAGCTTTTAATATTTATAGATTCAATTAATTTGTATTTTGACAAAAATTTGTTTTCTTAACCTAAATCTATTCTAAAACATAACTCATAATTATATAAGTTGTCATTATAAACTATTGTTTTCTTAATGTAATTGTATTTTGAAATATTTTAGTCCATCCTCTATAAAATATGTTCTCTTCTTTATCTAAATTTGTATTTTTTATTTCTACATTTTTCTCGAAACATACATTAGTTATGTTAGAAAAATTTGTTGGCTCCCACAATGATAAGTTTCTGGCTACGCCCCTGCCATGTGGTCGCTAAATCTGGATCCATATTTAGCATCCATATGGTCGCTAATTGGCATCCATGTAGTCTCTACCTCTAGCCTAGATTTAGCGGCCAAATGGTCGATAATTGGCGTCCATTTGGTAGCTAACTACAGGTTAAGCTTTAGCAACTACATGGTCGCTAAATTTGGCAATGTGATTTTTTTAATTAATATTTCAATTTAATTTATATTATTTATTTATTTTTATTATTTCATATAATTTTAAAAATATATAAAATTTTAAAAATATAAAATATATTAAAAATGCAACTAATTAAAACATTTAATTTGTATTTACATAATTATACAAATGAACAACAAAAAAATGTCTAAAATAATTCGTCTAATCTAAATCGTTAGGAGGTGGCATATAGGACATGGACGGACGGTGGTGCTTGTTTTTCCCTCATTTCCTTCATGAACTGTTGTAGGGCTTGAATATGTGTGTTCTACGCTGCTAAGTTGGCGGCCTACGCAGCTTGGTTTTTCCCGAGTTGGCCCACTTTAGCACGCAAGGAGACATTCTCTCGATGAATCTCCACTCTCCGAGGGGGCTCTCTTTTTGGCGCTCTAAGCAAGTCACTATTGTAATCAGAAGCAGTGAAGCCGAGACCGAAAACAGATCCACAATGTCTAACCCCTCCAACAAACTCGAAATAGGCTTCGCACTCTTCTTGAAAAGATGGTCGGGGTGTTGATTAGGGAGGACCTTTAGGTGAAGATCTCGATCTTGGGACCGCATCTACAAAAAAACTTAGAAACAATTAACAAATTTAGACTTTTAGTATAAATAAATAAAAGCGAGGAAGGTCAATCAGTACTTAATGTAATATTCAAGTTCCGTTTTTCTTTCTAGGTCGGAAAACGAGTTTCTTGGTTTACAAGTAATCGAAATCTTGGCTCGCAAGTAACCCGAGTATAAGATTTAAATATACAATTCGTTAGACTTATGAATACCTTTAATTCCTTATATTTATACACAAGTTAAGATATAACCGAATCTCGATCTTTTAACCTTGCGTAAAAATCATATCTTTAACTAAATTATAACTATATCTATCTTTCCTCAAGTATAGCTAACCAAATTAATTCCCCGATCTTCTATCTTTTAAAAACCCAATTAACCTAAACCTCCGTTTTTATTCTGATCACACAAGTGTAGATCGGCCTCCTTAAAACCGTCTCGCTCAAACGCTAGAAACCAATCTTTGCCTCCTTCAATCGCACCTCGTCAACCTCTCATACACCGGTGTTTTTAGTCACGCGTCATCTTCTCCGGCCCGTCGGCGATCGTGCCTTCCGACCTTCTCACGAGCGGCAATAGCGATCGTGTTCCACTGACCACGTTCACCTCGGGTTGCCATCTTCGATCTTCGACCTTGTCGTGCTCTCGGGAAGCAGGCCTCCATCGATCTCAACGAGCCGTCGTCGTCCCGATCATTTCTATAGCTGTCATTGTGGTGTAGTGTTTAACGATCTGGTGTCCGTCTCGTTTAGTTTATAATTCTGGTTAGTACTTCCCTTGCTCTCTTTGTTTCGGGCATATACATGTTAAAGGTTAATCGATTTGTTGCATGGTGGACTAGTGGTGGGGTTAGAGGTGTCAAAATAATTAATAGCTAGGTGGGTTAAAGTAATTTTGTGGGTGATGTTAGCTGAGGGGGACACAAGCTCGTCCTTAATTGCTCTTTGTGCTTGAATTTGTTTTAAAGGGGATGTTTTGTCTAGCTCAGGGGGTCTCGGCGATTACCAATCAACTTAGTATATTTTATTATATACATGAGTGGATTAATATTGATAGTCCGACTTGATTTCGGTTTTAGCCGAGGGTCATGTCTAGTTAAGTTAGAACAGTGATTGTACTAGCTAGTTTGAAGAATTAGTTAGTGGTCAACTTCGTTTATAATGGTTTTTTTATATATATTTGGGGATTGTTAAGTTTAAGGTTAGACCTTTATTACTTTGATCTTGTTCGCTTAGAGAACGTCTCTGCTCAAGCGTGTAGTCCCCGTCTTTGTTGAAAGAATTCTTCAGTTAAGGTAAGTCGTTCTCGACTTTCTCGGTTCTTTTCTGTCTTGTTAGTTTTTATGCCGTGATTATAGGATTGGTTTTGGGAACTAGTCCCGAAAATCTCTTTGAACTGTTTGGAATTGCTTGTGATGATGTGTGAAAAGTTGGTTTTAAATGTGTTTTATCGTCCAAAGTTTTCGAACATTTTCTCTGTGTTGGTACCGTTTCCGGCACGGGCATCGTAGCTAATGGAGATGAAGGGTTTCTTATGTATGGTCCGTGTGACAGAGAAATCGTGCCCCTTCAAAATAAAATGCTATCTATGTGTTTTGGCAAGTGTGTCAGTGGAGGCTTAGCTGTGGTTAGAAGGGAGATTGTGAAGTGGAGTGAGATGGCCTGCCTCTACACTCGGCGTCGGGTTTGAGCGCCTTGGAGGTTGGATAGCGAGATGGGGGAATTGCATTTCTTGTAGAATTATGTTTGTAAATGTGTTTGTGGCTATGTGTGACTAACCAAAACTAATTTAGGTATTGGCCTTTAGAGTTATGGATGCGTTTGTGGATTTTGGTTGCAGACTATAGAAAATTGTTTTAAAACATCTTATAATTTCCGCATATTATCTAGCTTGATAGATTAGTAGCTGACCCCTTTGGGGATTATTTTTCCAATTATAGGTATGTCACAAGATACCGTGTAGGAGCCTTGGCCGGATGGTGGAGTGGATCGTTGACGCACATGTCATTAGTTTGGGTTTTGTTTATGCGTTTGGGCATTCAAACATGTTTTATATTTAGTTTTATAAATCTGACAGTTGGATGTTTTACCTGTTTTCTCGTCGTGCCCGCGTTGTAAGATCCTAAAGTATTGTTGTCAACCCACCTAAGTAGTACTTGGTAAGGTATACTACCAAGTAGCGCCCTGTCGAAAGACGGGGTGTTACAAATTGGTATCAGAGCGAGGTTGACAACAGGGCACATGGAACTGACCGACGAGTGTACCCGAGGTCCAACTTAAAACTAAAACTGGCTGGTGTTTTCAAAAGGTTTTAACTGGGGTAGGCATGTTGTATTGAGGGGGTAGGTGACACGTTACGACTCCGCCACCATCAACCGAAGGACCTCCGGTATCTTAGTGCTTTTAACCTTCCAATTCTAAGTGTAAGTTTGACAAAAGAAAATTATGTTCGTTGTGTTAGAATTATTTGGGAAGTGTGAGGAAGCAATAAGAGTATGATTGAAGTGTTGGTTTATATGGTCTCCAAGAGCTTCGTAATATTGGTCATCGAGTTGTTGAATTTAGTGCAAGAGGAGGCAGAAGTGCTCGACATAGAAGGAAGTGGAGCAAGCTGGAGCAAATCTAACCTAAGCATCTAAGTTATCGGATTGTAAGTAGTCGAACCCAAACTAGGAATGTTGGTTGAAGAAAGGATGTTGCTCGTTTTAGGAAGAGTTGAACCCCTAACATAAGGTGTTTAGCGTGGAGTTCGGAGTAGAGGACTGTAGTTATTCACCATTGATCACATTTACACGAAGTTTGATCATATAAGAAGTGAGTGGTAGGCCGAGATCAACTTGTTGACGAGGCAAATCTATACTTTGTGAATCCATGCAGACCATATTGAAGAATGTGTGTGAGACAGCGTGAAGGGTAACTCTCACTTTGGAGATTGTGAGATTATGTAGGGTGAAGGTAGGGAATGAAGGACTCAATGGAGACTACGATAGGAATTCTCATGGAAATCACCGTTGGCAAAGTTAACAAAAAAACAAGACACGGCTACCTCACGAATACCTTTGGCTGAAGAATACCATGGTTCATGCTTGCTTGAGAAGAGGAAGATTTGGAAGTGCCACATGAAAAACATGCGTAGCTAATAAGATATTGATGGACGGTGGAGTTAGAGCCAGGTAATAAAGAAGTTTTGTGAATGATTCTCGAGAAAGTAGTATCAATAGCATTGCACTATCAAGTAAAGGAAGACAGAGTCAAGACAAAAATAGTCACGACAACTAAACCCAGTTTGTTGATGGGAGATGCAATTGAACTAAGACCATGACCTGGAATTATGTACTTGAGAACTCGCCTTCATTGAGTGCCTAGGATGACTGGAATGTTGAGTTAACATCATGAAGAGAGAAGGAATTGTTTGGATCTAGTTTGTGTTGAACATGGGTGTAGACTCTATTTTGTTGTGGGTTCATCCCATCTTAACGAGTATTTGCATGGAAAGAGAAATTCACAGTGTTTAGTTCCCAAAAGAAGATCATGTATAGACTTGTATAAGTCGAAGTTGACATCATGATGGAGAATCGGTTCTCATGAAACATTGGTTGGGTGGATCGGCCATTGTGAAGCGTGATAATTCTCTGGATTCGGTTAAAGGATGAGTTCTTTTTAGTTGAGGATCTAACAAGAGGATGTTCAAAATATAACCGAATGAGAGAAGAGAATTACAAGTGTTGTAAGGAATGTTGTGAAGCTTAAGTAACGTCTAATGGGGTATGTGAGGTGTTGGACAACAACTGTTATCGACTAACTAGACCTCTGGTAGGGGTCTTTAGAAACAATATTTCTATCTACTCCCGGACTTGGAAGAACAAGTTTCCCTCTTAGAGAACCTCCTTAAGTACAAGTTGAAGCTAAAGATGCAAGGATGACTCAGGTTATTCGAATAGCATGACTTGAAATTTTAGTGACATTCAACAAAGAGATTTAGGAGGAAGGCTTTTAAAGGAGGATAGATTGAGTGTGTTATTTCGACTCTATGACACGGGGCTCATTAATCTCATATTCTAATGTGAGCACTTATTGGACTTGTGAAAATATTTAACCAGCCCATTAAAAATTTGAAGAATACCCATATTTCCAGCCCATTCTCTATTCTGATTTCTAACCCTCTGACCTTACAAAGAAACCCTAGGTGATAATTTGCTCACTCCTCTAAATCGACGCTCACCTCTCTAATTTTGTTCATTCCAGACTACAGATCAGTCGTTCGCTCTGGTTTTATTCTTCTCAATTCTCGGTTCTCACTCTCACTTCTCTAACCCTAAACTCTTCTCACTCGCTTATTCTCTGACACTCAGATGGAAGGCTCGTAGAGTTTGGCGCTTGGCTGATCTTTGTGTGGTTAGTCTCGATCTCTTAGTCTCGATCTTCGATTTTTTGAAATTGCATAGTTTCTTATAATAGCCCCTTGTTAATTGTTCTGTTTTTCAGGCTTTAGATCCAGTCAAACTGTCGAAGCTCCATCTTCTATCAACCGAACCACCACGCTCAATCGCTCATGGTTAGTTTCACTGGTCTTCTTTTCGAGCTTTTTTATAGCTTTTGGTTAGATGAGTTTTGTTTATGGCTTTTCTGTTCATGAGTTCGACTTCTCACTGTCAAACCATGTGAAAGGTGAGTTCGACTGTTCATGAATCCGAACTCATGTAATGGTTCAATTTAACTATGTTCATGAAGTCGAACTCATGTAATGGTTATGGCTTTTCTGTTCTAATGAACCTTTCACATGTCAAACCATCTCATGGTTAGCTTTTGTTTTGAGTCTGTTTTCAGCTTTATAATTTTTGTGTTTTCAACCTTGCGGGTAACTCATTGAATTGAATGGTTTTTGAGCCTTTTTTATGGCTTTTTATTGCTTTTGTTTGAAACTAATTCATTGAACTGAAACTGATTCATTGAACTAAACCTGAAATTGATTCATTTTTTTTTTGCATCCTCTTTACTTCTTACAGGAGCAAGGTAACTCAAGTATGGCATCTCATGCCTCACCTAATGCTGAAATGCATAACAACGAGCTTCCTACTCAGGAAAGCCAAATCATCAAACCAAACAACAAAGCTGCAAAGCCACCTACGGGTAAGAGAAAAAATATTCTGAAAGTTGGGCGCACTTGACTGAACTTTCTGATTCAAACTACGCACAATGCAACTATTGTGGTGCACTAATTGGTTGTAAACTTGAAAATGGAACCACTCCATTGAAAAATCACACGACTAAATGCAAAATGTTGCCTTCAAACATGGATAAGAAACAAAAGCTGCTTGATATGAGTACAAAAACTGTTATTCGTGCTGATGGTGTGGTTGAAACTCTGTTCAATCTGTTTGGTAATTTGATCAAGAAGTCTGTAGAAATGGTATTGATGTTCGTGTTTTTAGTATAGTTTTTTAGTGTGTTTTCTTAGTTTGTTAGGTTTAGTTTTAGTAGTTTTAGGGTTAGTTTTGTGTGTTTTTGGATGAGTTTGCATATTTTATGAAAAGTATGGAAGCTACTCTGTTTTGTGTCTTTTTGTAGGTTTTAGCAAGGAAACAATGTTTTTTGGAGCTGATTAGAGTGCTATGGTGGAAGATGGAAGAATACGAGATAAAAGACTTGAAGTCAAGAATTTTTAGAGTTCAAGTGTTGAAGAAAGCCAAATCTAGGCTCGTTAACGAGGCTGTGAAGGCTCGTTAACGAGGCTTAGAGATAGAGTTTTTCGAGAGATCGTTGTAATGTCTACCGACCCTGTGCGGAAATTTATTCCGTGCCGGTAGGGTTTTTGATGAGTTTTAGGGTTATTATATTTTATATTTTAGGTTTTGTTACCTTTTTAGATTTTATTTCTATCTTTTAAGAGTTAGTTTTTATCTTTTAGGAAAGTTTTTATCTTCTAGCCTTTTTTTTATTAGATAGCTTTATTAGTATAAATACCCTTCTTTTCTAGCCTAGAAGGGGGGTTTGTGTTTGAGTGCAGACGAAGAGGAGAGTCGAGTCGGAGGTGAAGACGAACCGAGGTGGATCGAGAGTGGAAGCCAGGTCGTTAGTCGTGTTTTCGATTTTGTATTCTTGTTGTTTTAGGTTTCTTTTGAAGTCTGTAAGACGATATTTTTCTTAGTAATTTGAAGTAGTTTGCTTTGTTTTCAATGTTTTCTTTTATTTAATTTGTTTGCTTTATAATTATGAGTAGTGCGTAGTTTTCCTATCTAAGATCGGGGTTAAACTCGACATAGTTGTGCATGGTTTGATGAGTAAGATGATTGTTGAATGCCTTCTATCTACTTTTAGATTGCTTGTTGTGTTTATGCCTGGATGAGAATCGAGGTAATTTGAGTATTTAACTTGATTGAAAGAAAAAGTTAGTGACCTGAATGCTGATATTGTTCGATAACGAAAGTTTTGAGCTTTGGATCCAAAATAAGTGATTGAGTGAGTTAATTTATGAGAGTAAATTGATTTGCTTGCTAATCAGTGAAAGTTGATGAATTTAATTTAAAGGCATGATCTTTATCTTCTTACGAGTTTATATGCATGGCTATGTTGTGGTGACCCTTGTCCTAGATTTTTGTTCTATTTGAATTTTCTCGTTTTTATTCGGTTATATTCGTTACTGAGTTCGTTGCCTCGGTACCGAACTTGTTCTTAGGTAGTTAGTCTGTGTTAGTAGTATTATCCATGTTCGTTAACGACCCTGACAAAGTCGTTAACGAGGTTGGTCGTAGTTGAGTTGTGTTGTTTTGCTTTGTTTTATTTTTCTTAGTAGTCCGATAAACAAACAACCGTGCTTCCCGTGGAACGATCCTAACTCCCCTATACTCAGTGGGGTCTTGACTTGTATATTTATTTGTTGTCAAGAAATCACCCTTCAACAGCTATTGCTCGTATGGTTATCTTGGATGAGCTTCCATTTTCTATTGTTGAACATGAGGGCTTTATGTTCTTTTGCAAGTGTATGAATCCTGAGTTTAAAGTTCCTTCTCGCTGCACTATTGCTAGAGATTGCTATAAGCTCTATAGTTAGGAAAAGAAAAAGTTGAATGATTGCTTTCAAAATTTATCAAGTAGAGTGAGTCTTACTACAGATGCATGGACTTCTAGTCAAAACGTAAGCTATATGTGCCTCACTGTTCATTTTATTGATGATGAGTATTCTTTGCACAAAAGGATCATAAACTTTTGTCCTCTTGCTGGTCATTCGGGTCTATTAATTGGTAGATCTGTTGAAAAGTGTTTAGTTGACTGGGGGATAAAAAATGTTATGATTGTAACAGTTGACAATTGTGGTTCAAATGATTTGGCAATTGCTCATTTGAAAAAGAGATTTAATCATTGGGAATCTAGCATCCTACAGGGGAGGTATTTGCATATGAGATGTCATTGTCATATTTTAAATCTGGTTGTGAAAGATGGATTAAAAGAAATTAAGCCTTCAATTTTGAGAGTTCGTGGTCTTGTAAGGTATGTGAGGTCTTCTCCAGCACGACTAGAAAAGTTCAAATTATGTGTTAAAGAGGAGAACTTAGAAAGTAAGAGTCTGGTTTGTTTGGATGTAGAAACAAGATGGAATATAACCTATTTGATGCTTCAATCTGCCCTTAAGTTTAAGAAAGCATTTGATAATTTGATCATAAAAGATTTTGTTTGTGTGAAGGAGAATAAGAAAGTTGGTGTTCCTGATGATGATGATTGGAAAGAAGTTGCTAGTTTTGTGTCAGTATTGAATGTCTTTTATGATGCTACCTTGTCCTTGTCTGGTTCTCGGTATGTCACTTGTAATCTTGCTGCTGAAAATGTGTTTGGAGTTGGTAAAATGATCAAAACTCATTGCCATGAGCAAGCTGAGCATAGGTCTATGGCACTGAGAATGAAGGCAAAATATGATAAATATTGGGGAGATGTCATGAATATTAATCTTCTGATGTTTACTGCTGTCTTTCTTGACCCGAGGCGTAAGTTGAGATATGTTGAATTTCTAGTTCGGAAGTTGTTTGATGATCCAAAGTCCAAGACCTTATCTTTGCTTATAAAACTTCTTGTTGATGAGTTATTTGAGTCTTATTCTGCTTCTATGCCTAGTGTGAGCAAACAATCAGAAAGTTCTACTCAATCTTCTTTTACCATTGGTTTGAATAAGTGTGATCAGGGGGGAAATGTTCTAAGTTTTGCTTCTTTGTTAAGTGATGAGTTTCAAATGGAGATGGGTTTTGATTGCAATAATAATAAGTCTGAGTTAGATAAGTATTTGGAGGATGCTTGTGAAACTTCAACTACAACATCCCTTCAAGTTTTACAATGGTGGAAAGACAATCAAAAGAGGTATCCAATTTTGTCTAAAATGGCTCGAGATGTGTTAGCAATACCTGTTTCAACTGTTGCTTCTGAATCAGCATTTAGTACTGGTGGGCGTGTTCTTGATTCATTTCGTACTTCTTTGTCTCCATGTATGGTGGAAGCGCTTATTTGTGCACAAGATTGACAACGCACCTCTAACATTCCTATTATTATAGAGGAGAGCTTGGTTGGTATGGAGCGTATAGAAGAAGATAATGCCATTATTTATTCATCTAAATTATAAGCAATTTTATTTAATTTGTGCCCTAACTACTCTTTATTTTTCATCTCTTTCTTTTATTGAAATTTATAGATTTGAAGGGATTGCTTTTGGAGCACCCAAACATGATTATTGATGAATCTGATGTGAATCTAGAAGATCTCTCTACTATTTCCCTTGATGATTCTCCTGAATAGTGAAGATATATGGCTGTTAATTTTGCAGTGATGCAGGCTGTTAACTTATTATGTATTGTATTTAGAAGGTTGTTAAGAACTTTTTTGCTACTTTTTGCTAGATGAACCTTCAGGCTGTTAACTTTTGCTAGAAGCCTGTTAAGTTGGACAGTATGAAGAACTTGCCGTTTTTGTAAGTTTACCACTTTTTGTTAGAATTTGCAGGTTGTTAACCTTTGCTAAAAGGTTGTTAAGGACTTTTATTTTAGTAGGTTTAATATGAACTTTCTGTGGACTTAAGTATATGTAATTTGAACTTTGGTTTGAAACTTTAAATGTTTAATTTAGCAGGTTTAGTTTAAGCATATGTTAATTTTAACAGGTTTGGTTGTGGCCTTTCTTATGGGGTTTTTAACTTTTAAGTAGCAGGTTTAGTTTAACAGGTTTGTTTAAGCATGTCAATGGATTAGATTGGCGAGGATATCCGATTCGGAATTGGACATCCGCCTTAAAATTTTCAAATCAAAATAGCAATATTTGAAAAATGGATATTTCGGATAACCGCTTTCGGGTAACCGATCCAATCGGATATTTTTTACCGGATATCCAGTCTATAACGGATTGGATACGGATCGGTATTTTAAAGAAAAAAATAACGGATATCCGTTATAGCGGATCGGATCGGATATATCCGTTTGCGCAACCCTACAATTCATGGATAATACCGAAACGGGTTTACGGAACGCGTGTAATTTGGACCGCCCTAAATTGAGGCATCATCTGATGGTTTACATATATACGTTATTCTATGTTTTGCTCAATGATACAGTGATATGCACATGCATATGTACAAACCAAGAACATACAACTTGTGAATTAACGTGGATGCCCGATCTAGAGAAGCTGGCATGTTTCTTAATTATGTCTGTATGTTGTGCCATAAGTTTTTGTTTTATATTTGTTTTTATCATTACTATAGTTTTGTTTGAATGTCATCTTAATAAGCTACTAGTGTGGGCTTTCCCACATCTGACAGCAAAGTTATTTGCCTTGTTAGTTTGTTGGCAAGTTGTATTAATAAATTAAGGTGGTTTGACTATATTTTATAAGGTAAATTTTACATAGAGATGACTATAGAGATAGATCTAGGAACAGACATATTGTCGCTATCTAGCAGTATATTTTATAAGGTATATTTTATAACGACCACATTTTAAATGTTGTCATGCGTGTAAATTTCATGGCTATAGCCTATAATACGCAGTATGTTCATAACTAACATTGTCGCTATCTAGCAGTAGATCGAGGTGGCATTGACATAGCTTTCGTTGTAAATTTGCACCGGACACGACAATATATCCAAATTTGTGATTTGTATTGCTACAATAGGCAATAAGTGTTGCTACTGCGTGGAAAATAGCGATAGTAAAGTATGTTCTTATTATAGCGACATGGTTTTTTTTGACGTATATCGCCATAGGCAAGTCTAAATCTAATGGCAATGATATTTTTTATGAATGTTTTGGAAATGGCTAATAATTTCAAATGTTGCCTGCAGTCGTGTAATTTTCATTGCTATATATAGTCTATTATAAACTAGCAATACACGGTATGTTCGTAACTAAAATTGTCGCTATCTAACAAAAGAGATGGCAATGACATAGCTTTCTTTGTAAATTTTCACCGGACATGACAATATATCCAAATTTGTGAATTTTTTTGTTTGAATATCCAAATTTTTTATTTGTATTGTCACAATAGGCAACAAGTGTTGCTACTTGCGTGGAAAATAGCAATAGTAACGACATTCAATTTCCATATGTTCTTATTATAGCGACATGGTTTTGTTTGACGTATATCCCCATAGGTAAGTCTAATGGCAGTGATATTTTTGACGAAATTTTTTAAAGTGGCTAATTTCCGACCAGTTTCGCGACATCTTATAACGGTCATGGCTAAATCAGCCACGGATATAGTGATCCGTCGTTAATTTCACGTCTAATACTGTGAGAAATGTACATCTAGCTAGTTACTAATATTCATTTCTATTTTGATTTGCAGATTTGTTAAGGCAAGGTTCCCTTGCCCCTTTGGGTTTTGATGATAACAAACCCTTGGCATTTGATATGTTCTATGAAGTGTTTGAGGCAAGGAATTTTCCAAGGGAACAATGATAGAATTGTTCCTGTAACTAGAGGGAACAGTGATTGGAACTGTGAAGTTCAAGGCTCCAAGAGAAGCAAGACAAAGAATGAAGATTCAAGGGAACAATGAAAGGAACTGTTCCTCTGGATAGAGGGAACAGTGAAGGGAACTCTCAATGTAATGGGATGACACTGTTCCCTTAACAATTGAAAAGGATAGAAAAACCAAGAAGAAGGAACACTGAAGGGAACACTAGTGTAATATGATGGGAACTGTTCCCATCTAGGGAATATGATGGGAACAGTGAAGCTTCAAGGATCAAAGGAACAGTGAAGGGAACGACAATGTAATGTGAAGGAACTGTTCCCATCCAAGGAAAAACTCCCCAAGACCAAAGCTCCAAGAGAAGAAAGACTCAAAGGAACAATGAAGGGAACTATCAGTGTAATATGAAGGAACTGTTCCCATCCAAGGAACAGTTCCTCAAGAGAAAAACTCCAGGAGAAGAAACACTCAAGAGAACAATGAAGGGAACTCTCAGTGTAATAAGAAGGAACTGTTCCCATCCAAGGGAACTCACAAGCCAGTCCAAAAAGCACATCATCGAGAAATACGGAGACATGTTCCTGACAAAACAGAGGAACAGTCCATGCATCAGACTGAGCCTATTCATCCAACGGCTTGATGAGCTTCAAGAGTTGACCAAATTCAAACAAGAGTCACATGTTGAGAAAGTACATACCTGGGGAACAAGACAAGGGCAATCTTGACATTTCCCAAGTTGAGGATTGGGGAGCAAGGCTCTTTAGATATAAATAGTGAACAAGACCAAGAGAAAAATTTACCTCTTCAGAAATCCAAAAAGGCAAGAGCATTAAGAGAGAGTGAAGGTGGTCGACGGCGAGTGTTTGATCTCGGCGACGGCGAGGAAGAAGTTTCCAGGAGCAAGGGAATTGTGATAGTCAAGTCCAGGTGTAAGGTTTGGTTTACTTGTCTTAGTTGAGTTGTTTGCTTAGGAACTTGGTTGAGAAGACTCATTAGTGTTGCTAGAGTTAGGAAGAACTGCTAGGAACAGAGACGTTTGAGTCTTGCCTATTGTAACTAAGGAACAATCAATAAAACAAGTAGATCATTCAAAATCCTCCAAGGGAGGTAGAGGTTTACCCATTCAACTAGTTGGTTGAAGTGGGGTTCCTCTATAAGGAATTGTGTCCCTTTACTTATCTTATGCCTTTAGTTCCTGTTCATTTAAAATTCCTTGAATTGTTCCCTTAATACTCCATGTTCCTATACTTCCCATATTGTTCTCTTCTTTGTGCCTATCTCCTGCATATTTATTTGTTATTCCGCTGCCCATGGAACAGTTCCCATAACTGTTCCTTGACTCTATTCTAACACACAACTTTTCAACAATTGCCCGTCCACGGGCAGGGAAACATATATAATTCTTATTATGGAGGCTGAAAGAACTTATTACAATTGCATGCGATCGGGAAGATATATTGATTGAAATTCTAATTCGGATTATGAGTCATAGTCCCAAACAGATCACGATATACCCGGCCAATAATAAAAAACAATGTATACCGTTTTGATAGGGGCCGATGAAGCTCGGCCCCTTGGACCCCCTGTGTATCCGGAACTCCTCCGTCAAATCCTTGACGAGTATCGCTCAATAAAATTAGGATATTTATTACTTTCCGATAAGTATTTTTACTCCGCTAACCGTCAAACAACGTCTTCTTAGCTTGGTGTATTGGAGTTGACCTAAAGGCACGAACGAGATCCGGATATTAAGATATAATTAGTGTGCATCTAGCTAGACGTCCCTAAATTTCATCATATTCCATGTTTCATGTTGTCGTACATGCCTTGCTTAGATTGCATTCTCACATGCAAAAGACATATATTATATTAGTACAAAATAATTAATGTTGCATGATCGATCGGGAGCACGAGAATAATTGATGTTGCATGATGATTTAAAAATAAAATATTTTTAATTTAATTTATTGTAAACATATATTATATATAATTAGCCAAATGCATACATGGTAGGGGACTACTAGTTTAAAAGGAATGAAAAAAGAAAAAAGAAAAAGGAGAAGGAGAAAACGTACGTGTTTTTATTGATATTGATTAAACAGAAGCAAGAACACCATTATTAATTTAATTCAAATTAATTGAAATAGGATTATATCCACACGTACTTACAAGCACGCGTTTTATGGATATATATTACTGAAATGGAAATAAATTTAACCACGTACATATATAATTAGATCACTTAATTCTTATAGTTTGCATGCATGCTTTACGCAAGCGATTAAGCTAGCATCTCTCACACACACACTGGAACACAGCACTGCAGCTTCCACTGGGCCAATTCTCCCTTCTGCAAGCGCTTTCACATTTAGCCCGATGACCAAACCACCCACACATGCCTCGGAAGTAGCGGCTCGGTTTCTCACATGATCTTTCTGCCTCAACGATCCTCGTCTCTGCATATAGGCATTTTTTTAGTTCAAATTAACGAATATCTAGTTAATACGGATTATTATACAATTTTTCTATTCTACGCCCTTACAACTACTGCATGTACGTTTATAAAAAAAAAAACTAAAATTCGAACTAAAAATTAATTAATAAACCTTTATTAAGAAAAATGTTAGAAACTCTAAATAACTTGAATTTAGAAGAACTTTTCTGAATATAGAATCATATCCTCAAAAAAAAGCTCGTATAATACATAAATGGTATTTTGGAAAACCAACCTGCAGCGAATAAGATGCAAATCAACAACACAAGCCCGATGAACTTCTTCTCCATGCTGTTCTAGTTCTAGCTAATTTTTTCTCCTGAACTGATTTAAGTCGAGGAGGTACTTAAGATAACAAGATTTGTTTGTGTGCCTTCTCCGCCTTCATATTGCACCCAATTTATATAGGCATGAGAAGTGCTCAATTTGAATATTTAATTCAATTAATAAATATACGTGAGCACAACGGGGCACGTACTTACTAGCTAATAATTCTACACATATGTGAAGGTTTTGTTTTATGCATAAATAATACAATTAATTACATTTGACCAAAAAGTTAGCCTTAATTACATCATTACTTATATGTTAATGCATATGTTAAAATAATATTTAAAAAGGTCACACATTAAATCACATCATCCATCTTTTTTAAATCTATCTATTTGGTTGAAATTTATTTAGAATATTTAATTAATTATATTATATATTAAACAAAACAACCAACATATCATTACTATATACTAAAGCGGAGATAAAAATAATATATAAAATGATCCCACATTATATATATTTTTTTAAATCTATCTGATTGGTTGAAATTTAATGGGATTATTTGTATTTAGTTGTATTTATATATTAAAAAAATAACTGATATATTATTTTTATATTTGGATAGGATAGATTTTCTAGATAAGACATGTATTAATTTTTTAAAATATATTCTTGCAAATATTAATTTTTAATAATTATTTGTACAAATGATAATATTTTATAGATAAGATATGTATAGTTTTATAAAAATATCTTTACGTATATCAATTTAATAAAATTTAAAAAAATATAAATAAAATAATACAACAATTTTATAAAACCCCGTGAAAAAACACGAGATTTAAGACTAGTGTTTTTCTATCATGTCGACTTCCCGCGGAAGAATCAACAAAATTTCTGATAAAATATATATCCAGGTTTGCCTACATATATAGAGAGTATGCATCATCTGTAAGTGATGAATGTGTCCGGAGAGCTCAAATGCCCACTCAAAGAACGACAAGCCGTTATGATATTCGATCTCCGAGGATGACTTAAGCAGCTTTCAGATTCCCTACAACAATCCTTTGATCTTCACAATAGATCTCATTAGATGCGATGTAAGACGACACTAATTAGCCTTAATTACATTTTTATTAAAAAATTAGCCTTAATTACATATTTTTCTATCATGTTAATTTCCATAAGGAAAGAATCGACGAAATTTCCAAGAAAATATATATTCAACTTTGCCTACAGAGAGAGTATGCATCAACTAGAAGTGATGAATTCCTCTAGAGAGCTCATACGCGCACGCTAGGAAGGACAAGCCGTTATGATATTCTCTGAGGATGACTTGAGCGGGGTTCGGATTCCCCACAACAATTCTTTGATTCTGACAATAGAGCTCAACAGATGCGAAGTGAAGAAGGCACTAATTAGCTTTAATTACACTTTTATTGAAAACTTAGGCTTACATGTTTTTCTATGATGGCAACTTCCCGCAGGAAGAATCGACGAAATTTACGAGAAAATATATATTCAGGTCTGCCTACAAAGAGTGTATGCATCAACTAGAAGTGATGAATGCATCCAGAGAGCTCAAAAGTGCATTCTCTCATGCTTAAACTCTTCCAATGTGAAATTTGTTAATGACGATCGATTATTCATCCTTGTTGGAATAGAAGATTTTAATTACAGTACAATTAAGCGGATTCCATATGTTTATGAGTTTGAATCGAGGGAATAATTTAAAAAGAAAAGGATTTAGGAATATTGTATAGGAGTTGACTCTTGAACAAGAAGAGGAGAATTAATAGGATCTTGGTAAGAAGCAAGGCTGTCTTTTGTAAGAGCACATGATCCCCCCGGCCTCCTTATCATCGTTTCGTTCTATGATAAAAGCACAATCATTTCCAAGTACTCACCTTGTATTTGATCGCATCTAGCTCATACTAGGATACAATATAGAACTATCACATAAATTAAGTATATTTTTGTGCAACCGACAAATTAAATTTGTTTCGGGATAACGCGGGTATCTGGCCCATGTGGTGGACATGTTCAAGGACGGATCCAAAAATTAAAAATAGGCTTATTTTCACTAAATTTTTTTAGGCGAGCTAAATTACTTTAATTTTATTTTTTTAGAGCGGGCTCGAGTGGATCCCAACCCGACCCTAGGATCGTCACTTGACACGTCTAAATTTAGTGACCACGCAAATGAGTGACAATGTGGTCACTAACTCCAGCCTAAATCTAGCGGTAAAATGGTCGCTAACCAACGAGCTGACTTTATTTCGAGATAACGGAGGTATCTGGTCCACGCGGTTTGGACATGTCCAAGGACGGATCCAAAAATTAAAAACAGGCCTATTTTCACCAAAATTTTCTAGGCAAGCTAAATTACTATAATTTTATTTTTTTAGAGCGGGTTGGAGTGGACCCCAACCCAACCCTAGGTTCGTCCCTTAACACGTCTAATCTCATGTGGGTTATTCTTTATGCATTTTTTCCATTTACTTAGAAGGCTCTCTCGGGAAAATAAACATTGACCACATAACAACACGAGACTAAAACTCGAAACATCTTGATATTACTATTATACATAACTAGTTGACGTCCCGTACCATGTACGGATAATAATGGTATAATTTAAAATATTTTATATATTTTATTGGGAGAAATCTAAACAAAACTATAAAATAAAAGAAAACCACGAATTTTCCATAAGAATTCTACATATTAGAATATATTCTATTTATTTATAAAAAATATCAATCTACCGATTAGTTATATAAGTATGTTAATATATTTTATCAAATCTATTATATATAAATGCAAATTATTTTAATTAGAATCATTCAATTTCAAAAATCTTTTACAAAAATATATAAAATATATAAAAAAGATAAAAAAAATAATTTAAATTCTTTAAAAAAATTAATCAAATTAATCAAATTTAAAAAATTTAAATAAAAATAAAAAATATAATTAATAAGAAAAGATGAATAAATATGAATAAAAATTGATTTTTATATATAAGAAAATCTTCTATATTCACATGAATAAATGAAAAGGGAAATTAAAGAAAAGATAATGTAATTTGTTTAAATCAAAATTCAATTTAGGCAAGTTATTATCTACATATTGAAATTTTTTAATTTTTTTATCAAAATTTAATTTAAGAAAAATATTTTACATAAATAGATAAAAAGATAAAGATAAAATAATTTTTTATTATTTTTAAATAAAATTATAATTTAATTTTTTTTATATAAATAGATAGATTAATATTAAAAAAATTTAAATATAAGGTGGGGTTAGAATCGATATGGTGGCTAAAAAAGTTAAAACTTTAATATATAGTAGTTATAGATATTCTACCACTAATTTATTATATTAAAAATATCAACATATAGAAAAGAAAGTACATACTTGAAGTCAAAATCTTATTAAAAGATTAAAAAAAATCACTATAAAAAGTAATATAGAAAATATCACATATAGATGAAGTTAGTATAATATAAAAAATTTAATGAATAAAAAAATAATACAAGTTATTATAATATTTATTATTAAAAAATTATCATTATTTTATTCAAATAATGCCATGTGGCACAATTTTTTCAACAGACATGGTTTCTGCTTTATAATATACTAGTTATATCCGTCGTGCCATGCACGACTACGTACGATGCTTATTTTAAAATTGTTTTAAAAAATTATATATAGGATATTAGTATAGAGAAAAAAAATATAAATTTAAAATAATTAGGTATGAGCATGATATTTTTCTTTTAAAAAAATTATTTTTGAGATCGCTATTGCCATACGTAGAAGATATAAATTTTATACTCACATATTAGAATTATTTTATTTTTAGAATCAAATAAATTAAGCAAACATCATTTATCTTCTATATTTATATAAATAAACCAAAAAGAAAATTAAGCGAAAGATAATGTAAGTTTTTATCAAAATTCGGTTTGTGCAAGTAATTATTAGAGTCTTTTGTCGGAAACCACTCGTAAGATAGGCCATATTGCGTTTAACCACCCGCCTAATAACAATTTACCGGAAACCACCCTTATACCTATCTCCGTTAACAATCAACCACCCGTTCTCACTTTTCCGTCTCAAAATCCGTTAAAAGATTGAAAATACAATTTTACCCCTCTATTTTATAATATTTGTGCATTTTTATTTCTTAAAAAGAGAAAACAATTTGATAAATATCAACACACAAACCCCAATTTTACAAACTCAAACCTAAATCAAATGAATTGCACTTAATATCAGCAACGACATCAAGAAATGCACTCACGTGTTGGTTTTCTAGCAAAATATTCAAACTATTTTCAACCACGTCAATATTTGTTGGTTTCTGGTCCATATTAGCAACATTAGCAACTAAGACATCAGCTTCTTCTGGTTTCTGGTTAATAATTGCAATAGCAACAGTTGAGACATCAACAACATCTGGTTTATGTTTGAAAATCTCACCAGCAGCTAAATTTTGAGCGTCCAATTGTCCATCTTTTGACCCATTCTCACTGGTGCTCGTTGTAACTACATGAGTTGCCCCATTTTCAGCCTTATTATGTTTAGAAACTCGAAAATTGGAGGCAACATTCTGTTCAGCTCGAACTTGTTGCATGTTGGAAATTTTAGAACAAGCATTCAACTGAAGAGTCGAGCTGGTTTCAGCAGCATTTACACTTCTTGGATCTGCATCAATCTGATAACCACTATCTTTGGATTTAACCTCAGCATATAAGCAATTAAAAATGGTTTGTCTACATGATTCCAAATTCGACTGGTTCTATGCAGCAATTGCAGCAGAAACCTCAATTAAATCAGCAACTTCATCCATGGAGCACAAAACATCAAGCTTAGCACCAGTCTCAGCTTGCTGGATATTTTTAACATCAACTTGGTCAAAGATCTGCCCACTACTAGCACTCTGCTATAACCCTAAGCCTACTGAAGTGATATGGCACACACCAGTTGGCGAAACCATCATCATATTCAGCGATGCGTCACCATTTTCCATCTTTTCAGAACTTGTCTCCACCTTTGCATCTTCAATGGCTCGTTTACCAGCTTGAGACAGAAAGGAGGAGGGCGTAATGTTCACCAGATCGCAGCTAGGGCTTGGAGGCGAATCTAGGGTTTCGTGGGTATTGTTCTGTTCAGATCTTCCCTTTTGTGCGATGCTCCATTCAAGATCTGAGCTTGGGACCCCTTCCTTCAGCTTCATTGTGGCCTCTCCTTCTAGATCTGGGTCCGATCCAACACTTGATTGATTCTCATAGAACTTAACATACTCTTGTAGCAATTCCTCCACCGCCTCCCCTCCTTGTGTTGCAGTGTGTTGCTGTAGGATGAGAAATTCTGGTTCTTCATCTTCCAAGCTTGCAAAAAGTTCATCTGGTATCTCCTCCAGTGAGAACAACGACATCAGATCCATCTTTAGCTTCGTGAAATCACAGCCCTTTCTATCTCGTGTTGACTCATGCTCATATCTGGTTAAGGCTACTCGGTGATGTCTGATCCAACAACGCAATCCCTGGTCAACGTTCCTCTCTCTAAAAAAATCTCTAGGCCCCTACTTGACGGTCTCCACTGGCGACCAAGACAAATTAGGTTTTTGTTTCTCTAGTTAGTAGAAACAAATAAATAAGGAAAGAAAAGAAAAATATAAAAAAACAATCAATACAAGTGCTTTAACAGAATTTTAACGGGAGATGTCCAGTGGGTGGTTGATTTTTGACGGAATCGTTTTTATGGGTGGTTTCCGGTAAATTGTTATTAGGCGGGTGGTTAAACGCAATATGGCCTATCTTACGGGTGGTTTCCGACAAAAGACTCTAATTATTAAGATATTGTAAATTTTTACTTTTTTTAATCAAAATTCGATTATATAAAAATCTTTTACATGAATTGATAAAAAGATGAAGATAATATAATTTTTATTATTTTTAATAAAAGTTCAACTTTTTAAATTTTGTTGACATAAATAGATATGAAGAAAGTTTACAAAAAAAATCTAAAGATATAGGAATAAAAATTGCTTTTTTAAAGTATAATTAAGGTGGGGTTAGAATCAATGTGTGTGTGGTGGCTTGAAAAGATACAAATTTAATATATAATAGTTATATGGGCCCGGTTCAGATGCGAATGGGCGCCCTTGTGCGAAATAAGAAAGAACAAGAGTCGTTAGATGGAGAAAAATCAAAGGCGCTGATCATTTCACTTAAAAGGGAGGAAAACGACATGGGCGAATTTTTGTCGAATTATTCGCGTATTTTTAAACAAAAACATAAATAGGACACGCACCCAGATTGTTCATCCACACTGTGAATTTGTTCATTAATACTGTGAATTTGTACATCAACACTGTTAATTTGTTCATCAACACTGTTAATTTGTTCATCAACACTATGAATTTGTTCATCGACACTATGAATTTGTTCATCAACACATTCTGAATTTGTTCATTGACACTGTGAATTTGTTCATCAACACTTTGAATTTGTTGATCAACACTTTGAATTTTTTTGTGCATCAGAACTGTGATTTTGTTCATCAAAATTGTGATTTTTTGCATAAATAAACTATTGTTTTTTCATCAAAAATCTATTATTTGTACATAAAAAATGGACGAATATATATCGAAATTTTATGCATTAATATATGTGTGTGCATCATAATTAGTCATATGTGATACAAAACTAATTGTTTTGATGTTAGTCTCGATATTGTCTTATTTGACTCCTTTGGATTTGTCGTTGTTGCTTTTGTGAAACATGTGGTTACTTCTAACATAGCTAAGGCACAAGCACTCCTCTCCGGTTTGATGTTGTCTCGTTCTCTTAGCATACACCATATTATTGCAAAGTCGGATTCTTTTTCTGTTATCTTTTGCATTCAAGTTTCTACATCAAACTTATCTTATTTAGGTACTATATTGAGCACTTCATTCATATTGACAAGTTAGCCTTAAAGCACTTCATTTGTATTATCCTTTGCATTCAAGATAGCCTTAAAGGACAAAATAAATGGAAAAAAATGCACAAATAGATAGTCCTAAATGTATAAGTTGATGGTATTAATAGTCCTAAATGCACAAGTTGATAGCATTGACACATAAACATAAGTTTATTTCAATTCACAAATAAGGGTATAATAATGAACAAATAAGGTTATATCAATGAACAAATAGGGGTATATCCATGAACAAATAGGGTATATCAATGAACAAACAATGGACAAACAAGCTTAGATCAATGAACAAAAAAAGTTATATCAATGAACAAATATGGGCATATCAATGAACAAATAATGGTATACCAATGAAAAAAAAGAGTATATCAATGAACAAATAATGGTATATCAATGAACAAGCAAGGTTATATCAATGAACAAATAGTAGTATATTAATGAAAAAATATTGGTATATCGAAAGTAATTATATACATCAAAAAATACATAATATTGTATTCATACACATAAATAGGGTTAAAAAATAAAATTAAAAATAAAAAAAGTTCGAAATCGATGAACAATGTTATCAAAAACTCGATGCATAATTAGTTAGTATTGATGAACAATTGGTCAATATTGATGAACAAATCGCTAGTTTTGATGAACAAATTGGACGGGTCTCATAAAAACGTATTTTTCGAAAATACGTGAATAATATGGGAAAAATAAGTTCGTGCCGTATTTTATTGAAAAATACGGGAAAAATTCGCCTGTGCCGTATTTTAGTTTTTTTAATGAATGTTTAATCAGGGACGTTGATTTTATGGAAGGAACACGAGAGATTTATTCTTAATTCTCACTTGGGAGCCCATTCGCACATGACTCTTAGATTGTAGTTAACAGTGCTCAAGAATATTGTTTACATAAATATTGTTTTACACAAAAATATAAAAAGGAATTAATAATTTATTTATGTATTGTCCAAGAATTATCTTAATATAAAGTTGGCCCATAATTATAAGATAAAATTTCTTACATAGATAATAAAAATTCAATAAGAAAACGTGAAATAATATAGATCACATGTACAACCATATTTCCAATTTTAAAAAATATTGAAAAATCTTATCATTAATATTCTCTAAGATAGTGGAGCAAAAGATAAATATTATGAAAAGTAAAAAGACAAATAATAGAAATTAATTAGAAAAGTTGTAAAAATATAAATAAAATTTAATTTTTTAAATATATGGTGGGGCCAGAATCAACGTGGTGATTCAAAAACGGCCGACTTTTATAATATATATTGATTAGATAGATTAGTTTAACTAAGATTGTGTTGATAATAAAAATTATCCCACATTTGAAGCCAAAAGAAAACCAACCTAATATATATACCCTAGAGTTACTCCTCTTATTGCTAATTGATTTTTGGATGGAACCTCATGGGATAATATATTGGGCCTAATGCGCGTGTGCGCATGTACGAACATTTCCCCAATTTACCTACCTACCGGTCCATAAACGTTTTTAATTGCATTAGAGCAAGTTTGGTCTTTGGCCCACCATTATCTAAATTAGGTTGAGCTTAGCGAGGCCATTTATCTACATTGGGTTGAGCTTAGCGAGTTACTACTATCCACCTTTGTTATCTACCTTACTTAACTACCAACTATCTTGGATTGGGCTTAGCGAGTTACTGCTACATTCTGTGTTATCTACCTTACTTAACCTACCGATGTATAAGTGTCAACTGACCATCCCAGTTGCACTTGAGGGGCCGTATTGAGAATAAAAAACTATCCCACGTCTTAAATCCCAAAGAAAATAAGCCTAGTATATACACCCTTGAGTTACTAGCTCTTTTATTACCAATTGGTTTTAGGATGGAACTGCATGGGTTTAGGTAATAGGTCTAACGTGCAAGCGCTCATACGGACACATCCCCGTTTAGCTACCTACGGGTCCCTATACTTTCTCCATATTGACTAACGGATCGACCAAGCCAACCATTAAACGTCACCTTTTGGTTGCTAAAAGGATTTAGTGATCATAAGTTGGTCGCTAAATTTAGTGACCATGCAAATGTGTGACCATGTGGCAGGGGCGGAGCTATTTGGGGGCGGGTGGAGGCCATGGCCCCCCCAATCCAAATTTTTTTTCCGTATATATGTTCCTCTTGTCAACAACTTCGATTTGATATATTATACGCCTCATTCTGACATTTGAGCAAAAAGTTATGAACGTTTGAAGATTCAGCATATACAAACCACTTCTAACAAGTCATTTACTTAATTAGTTAGAATGCTTTTATCTTTTGCTAAACTTCCTACTTTCATAATGTGATTGAACCCAAAAACTTTGAAACAATAAGTTATTGTAGGGATTATCTCGATCGAATCATACACTTTATTATTAGCACAAGGGTTTTAGTTTGGGTTTTATTTTTTAGTTACGAGCTTTTAATATTTATAGATTCAATTAATTTGTATTTTGACAAAAATTTGTTTTCTTAACCTAAATCTATTCTAAAACATAACTCATAATTATATAAGTTGTCATTATAAACTATTGTTTTCTTAATGTAATTGTATTTTGAAATATTTTAGTCCATCCTCTATAAAATATGTTCTCTTCTTTATCTAAATTTGTATTTTTTATTTCTACATTTTTCTCGAAACATACATTAGTTATGTTAGAAAAATTTGTTGGCTCCCACAATGATAAGTTTCTGGTACGCCCCTGCCATGTGGTCGCTAAATCTGGATCCATATTTAGCATCCATATGGTCGCTAATTGGCATCCATGTAGTCTCTACCTCTAGCCTAGATTTAGCGGCCAAATGGTCGATAATTGGCGTCCATTTGGTAGCTAACTACAGGTTAAGCTTTAGCAACTACATGGTCGCTAAATTTGGCACTGTGATTTTTTTAATTAATATTTCAATTTAATTTATATTATTTATTTATTTTTATTATTTCATATAATTTTAAAAATATATAAAATTTTAAAAATATAAAATATATTAAAAATGCAACTAATTAAAACATTTAATTTGTATTTACATAATTATACAAATGAACAACAAAAAAATGTCTAAAATAATTCGTCTAATCTAAATCGTTAGGAGGTGGCATATAGGACATGGACGGACGGTGGTGCTTGTTTTTCCCTCATTTCCTTCATGAACTGTTGTAGGGCTTGAATATGTGTGTTCTACGCTGCTAAGTTGGCGGCCTACGCAGCTTGGTTTTTCCCGAGTTGGCCCACTTTAGCACGCAAGGAGACATTCTCTCGATGAATCTCCACTCTCCGAGGGGGCTCTCTTTTTGGCGCTCTAAGCAAGTCACTATTGTAATCAGAAGCAGTGAAGCCGAGACCGAAAACAGATCCACAATGTCTAACCCCTCCAACAAACTCGAAATAGGCTTCGCACTCTTCTTGAAAAGATGGTCGGGGTGTTGATTAGGGAGGACCTTTAGGTGAAGATCTCGATCTTGGGACCGCATCTACAAAAAAACTTAGAAACAATTAACAAATTTAGACTTTTAGTATAAATAAATAAAAGCGAGGAAGGTCAATCAGTACTTAATGTAATATTCAAGTTCCGTTTTTCTTTCTAGGTCGGAAAACGAGTTTCTTGGTTTACAAGTAATCGAAATCTTGGCTCGCAAGTAACCCGAGTATAAGATTTAAATATACAATTCGTTAGACTTATGAATACCTTTAATTCCTTATATTTATACACAAGTTAAGATATAACCGAATCTCGATCTTTTAACCTTGCGTAAAAATCATATCTTTAACTAAATTATAACTATATCTATCTTTCCTCAAGTATAGCTAACCAAATTAATTCCCCGATCTTCTATCTTTTAAAAACCCAATTAACCTAAACCTCCGTTTTTATTCTGATCACACAAGTGTAGATCGGCCTCCTTAAAACCGTCTCGCTCAAACGCTAGAAACCAATCTTTGCCTCCTTCAATCGCACCTCGTCAACCTCTCATACACCGGTGTTTTTAGTCACGCGTCATCTTCTCCGGCCCGTCGGCGATCGTGCCTTCCGACCTTCTCACGAGCGGCAATAGCGATCGTGTTCCACTGACCACGTTCACCTCGGGTTGCCATCTTCGATCTTCGACCTTGTCGTGCTCTCGGGAAGCAGGCCTCCATCGATCTCAACGAGCCGTCGTCGTCCCGATCATTTCTATAGCTGTCATTGTGGTGTAGTGTTTAACGATCTGGTGTCCGTCTCGTTTAGTTTATAATTCTGGTTAGTACTTCCCTTGCTCTCTTTGTTTCGGGCATATACATGTTAAAGGTTAATCGATTTGTTGCATGGTGGACTAGTGGTGGGGTTAGAGGTGTCAAAATAATTAATAGCTAGGTGGGTTAAAGTAATTTTGTGGGTGATGTTAGCTGAGGGGGACACAAGCTCGTCCTTAATTGCTCTTTGTGCTTGAATTTGTTTTAAAGGGGATGTTTTGTCTAGCTCAGGGGGTCTCGGCGATTACCAATCAACTTAGTATATTTTATTATATACATGAGTGGATTAATATTGATAGTCCGACTTGATTTCGGTTTTAGCCGAGGGTCATGTCTAGTTAAGTTAGAACAGTGATTGTACTAGCTAGTTTGAAGAATTAGTTAGTGGTCAACTTCGTTTATAATGGTTTTTTTATATATATTTGGGGATTGTTAAGTTTAAGGTTAGACCTTTATTACTTTGATCTTGTTCGCTTAGAGAACGTCTCTGCTCAAGCGTGTAGTCCCCGTCTTTGTTGAAAGAATTCTTCAGTTAAGGTAAGTCGTTCTCGACTTTCTCGGTTCTTTTCTGTCTTGTTAGTTTTTATGCCGTGATTATAGGATTGGTTTTGGGAACTAGTCCCGAAAATCTCTTTGAACTGTTTGGAATTGCTTGTGATGATGTGTGAAAAGTTGGTTTTAAATGTGTTTTATCGTCCAAAGTTTTCGAACATTTTCTCTGTGTTGGTACCGTTTCCGGCACGGGCATCGTAGCTAATGGAGATGAAGGGTTTCTTATGTATGGTCCGTGTGACAGAGAAATCGTGCCCCTTCAAAATAAAATGCTATCTATGTGTTTTGGCAAGTGCTTCAGTGGAGGCTTAGCTGTGGTTAGAAGGGAGATTGTGAAGTGGAGTGAGATGGCCTGCCTCTACACTCGGCGTCGGGTTTGAGCGCCTTGGAGGTTGGATAGCGAGATGGGGGAATTGCATTTCTTGTAGAATTATGTTTGTAAATGTGTTTGTGGCTATGTGTGACTAACCAAAACTAATTTAGGTATTGGCCTTTAGAGTTATGGATGCGTTTGTGGATTTTGGTTGCAGACTATAGAAAATTGTTTTAAAACATCTTATAATTTCCGCATATTATCTAGCTTGATAGATTAGTAGCTGACCCCTTTGGGGATTATTTTTCCAATTATAGGTATGTCACAAGATACCGTGTAGGAGCCTTGGCCGGATGGTGGAGTGGATCGTTGACGCACATGTCATTAGTTTGGGTTTTGTTTATGCGTTTGGGCATTCAAACATGTTTTATATTTAGTTTTATAAATCTGACAGTTGGATGTTTTACCTGTTTTCTCGTCGTGCCCGCGTTGTAAGATCCTAAAGTATTGTTGTCAACCCACCTAAGTAGTACTTGGTAAGGTATACTACCAAGTAGCGCCCTGTCGAAAGACGGGGTGTTACAAATTGGTATCAGAGCGAGGTTGACAACAGGGCACATGGAACTGACCGACGAGTGTACCCGAGGTCCAACTTAAAACTAAAACTGGCTGGTGTTTTCAAAAGGTTTTAACTGGGGTAGGCATGTTGTATTGAGGGGGTAGGTGACACGTTACGACTCCGCCACCATCAACCGAAGGACCTCCGGTATCTTAGTGCTTTTAACCTTCCAATTCTAAGTGTAAGTTTGACAAAAGAAAATTATGTTCGTTGTGTTAGAATTATTTGGGAAGTGTGAGGAAGCAATAAGAGTATGATTGAAGTGTTGGTTTATATGGTCTCCAAGAGCTTCGTAATATTGGTCATCGAGTTGTTGAATTTAGTGCAAGAGGAGGCAGAAGTGCTCGACATAGAAGGAAGTGGAGCAAGCTGGAGCAAATCTAACCTAAGCATCTAAGTTATCGGATTGTAAGTAGTCGAACCCAAACTAGGAATGTTGGTTGAAGAAAGGATGTTGCTCGTTTTAGGAAGAGTTGAACCCCTAACATAAGGTGTTTAGCGTGGAGTTCGGAGTAGAGGACTGTAGTTATTCACCATTGATCACATTTACACGAAGTTTGATCATATAAGAAGTGAGTGGTAGGCCGAGATCAACTTGTTGACGAGGCAAATCTATACTTTGTGAATCCATGCAGACCATATTGAAGAATGTGTGTGAGACAGCGTGAAGGGTAACTCTCACTTTGGAGATTGTGAGATTATGTAGGGTGAAGGTAGGGAATGAAGGACTCAATGGAGACTACGATAGGAATTCTCATGGAAATCACCGTTGGCAAAGTTAACAAAAAAACAAGACACGGCTACCTCACGAATACCTTTGGCTGAAGAATACCATGGTTCATGCTTGCTTGAGAAGAGGAAGATTTGGAAGTGCCACATGAAAAACATGCGTAGCTAATAAGATATTGATGGACGGTGGAGTTAGAGCCAGGTAATAAAGAAGTTTTGTGAATGATTCTCGAGAAAGTAGTATCAATAGCATTGCACTATCAAGTAAAGGAAGACAGAGTCAAGACAAAAATAGTCACGACAACTAAACCCAGTTTGTTGATGGGAGATGCAATTGAACTAAGACCATGACCTGGAATTATGTACTTGAGAACTCGCCTTCATTGAGTGCCTAGGATGACTGGAATGTTGAGTTAACATCATGAAGAGAGAAGGAATTGTTTGGATCTAGTTTGTGTTGAACATGGGTGTAGACTCTATTTTGTTGTGGGTTCATCCCATCTTAACGAGTATTTGCATGGAAAGAGAAATTCACAGTGTTTAGTTCCCAAAAGAAGATCATGTATAGACTTGTATAAGTCGAAGTTGACATCATGATGGAGAATCGGTTCTCATGAAACATTGGTTGGGTGGATCGGCCATTGTGAAGCGTGATAATTCTCTGGATTCGGTTAAAGGATGAGGTCTTTTTAGTTGAGGATCTAACAAGAGGATGTTCAAAATATAACCGAATGAGAGAAGAGAATTACAAGTGTTGTAAGGAATGTTGTGAAGCTTAAGTAACGTCTAATGGGGTATGTGAGGTGTTGGACAACAACTGTTATCGACTAACTAGACCTCTGGTAGGGGTCTTTAGAAACAATATTTCTATCTACTCCCGGACTTGGAAGAACAAGTTTCCCTCTTAGAGAACCTCCTTAAGTACAAGTTGAAGCTAAAGATGCAAGGATGACTCAGGTTATTCGAATAGCATGACTTGAAATTTTAGTGACATTCAACAAAGAGATTTAGGAGGAAGGCTTTTAAAGGAGGATAGATTGAGTGTGTTATTTCGACTCTATGACACGGGGCTCATTAATCTCATATTCTAATGTGAGCACTTATTGGACTTGTGAAAATATTTAACCAGCCCATTAAAAATTTGAAGAATACCCATATTTCCAGCCCATTCTCTATTCTGATTTCTAACCCTCTGACCTTACAAAGAAACCCTAGGTGATAATTTGCTCACTCCTCTAAATCGGCGCTCACCTCTCTAATTTTGTTCATTCCAGACTACAGATCAGTCGTTCGCTCTGGTTTTATTCTTCTCAATTCTCGGTTCTCACTCTCACTTCTCTAACCCTAAACTCTTCTCACTCGCTTATTCTCTGACACTCAGATGGAAGGCTCGTAGAGTTTGGCGCTTGGCTGATCTTTGTGTGGTTAGTCTCGATCTCTTAGTCTCGATCTTCGATTTTTTGAAATTGCATAGTTTCTTATAATAGCCCCTTGTTAATTGTTCTGTTTTTCAGGCTTTAGATCCAGTCAAACTGTCGAAGCTCCATCTTCTATCAACCGAACCACCACGTTCAATCGCTCATGGTTAGTTTCACTGGTCTTCTTTTCGAGCTTTTTTATAGCTTTTGGTTAGATGAGTTTTGTTTATGGCTTTTCTGTTCATGAGTTCGACTTCTCACTGTCAAACCATGTGAAAGGTGAGTTCGACTGTTCATGAATCCGAACTCATGTAATGGTTCAATTTAACTATGTTCATGAAGTCGAACTCATGTAATGGTTATGGATTTTCTGTTCTAATGAACCTTTCACATGTCAAACCATCTCATGGTTAGCTTTTGTTTTGAGTCTGTTTTCAGCTTTATAATTTTTGTGTTTTCAACCTTGCGGGTAACTCATTGAATTGAATGGTTTTTGAGCCTTTTTTATGGCTTTTTATTGCTTTTGTTTGAAACTAATTCATTGAACTGAAACTGATTCATTGAACTAAACCTGAAATTGATTCATTTTTTTTTTGCATCCTCTTTACTTCTTACAGGAGCAAGGTAACTCAAGTATGGCATCTCATGCCTCACCTAATGCTGAAATGCATAACAACGAGCTTCCTACTCAGGAAAGCCAAATCATCAAACCAAACAACAAAGCTGCAAAGCCACCTACGGGTAAGAGAAAAAATATTCTGAAAGTTGGGCGCACTTGACTGAACTTTCTGATTCAAACTACGCACAATGCAACTATTGTGGTGCACTAATTGGTTGTAAACTTGAAAATGGAACCACTCCATTGAAAAATCACACGACTAAATGCAAAATGTTGCCTTCAAACATGGATAAGAAACAAAAGCTGCTTGATATGAGTACAAAAACTGTTATTCGTGCTGATGGTGTGGTTGAAACTCTGTTCAATCTGTTTGGTAATTTGATCAAGAAGTCTGTAGAAATGGTATTGATGTTCGTGTTTTTAGTATAGTTTTTTAGTGTGTTTTCTTAGTTTGTTAGGTTTAGTTTTAGTAGTTTTAGGGTTAGTTTTGTGTGTTTTTGGATGAGTTTGCATATTTTATGAAAAGTATGGAAGCTACTCTGTTTTGTGTCTTTTTGTAGGTTTTAGCAAGGAAACAATGTTTTTTGGAGCTGATTAGAGTGCTATGGTGGAAGATGGAAGAATACGAGATAAAAGACTTGAAGTCAAGAATTTTTAGAGTTCAAGTGTTGAAGAAAGCCAAATCTAGGCTCGTTAACGAGGCTGTGAAGGCTCGTTAACGAGGCTTAGAGATAGAGTTTTTCGAGAGATCGTTGTAATGTCTACCGACCCTGTGCGGAAATTTATTCCGTGTCGGTAGGGTTTTTGATGAGTTTTAGGGTTATTATATTTTATATTTTAGGTTTTGTTACCTTTTTAGATTTTATTTCTATCTTTTAAGAGTTAGTTTTTATCTTTTAGGAAAGTTTTTATCTTCTAGCCTTTTTTTTATTAGATAGCTGTATTAGTATAAATACCCTTCTTTTCTAGCCTAGAAGGGGGGTTTGTGTTTGAGTGCAGACGAAGAGGAGAGTCGAGTCGGAGGTGAAGACGAACCGAGGTGGATCGAGAGTGGAAGCCAGGTCGTTAGTCGTGTTTTCGATTTTGTATTCTTGTTGTTTTAGGTTTCTTTTGAAGTCTGTAAGACGATATTTTTCTTAGTAATTTGAAGTAGTTTGCTTTGTTTTCAATGTTTTCTTTTATTTAATTTGTTTGCTTTATAATTATGAGTAGTGCGTAGTTTTCCTATCTAAGATCGGGGTTAAACTCGACATAGTTGTGCATGGTTTGATGAGTAAGATGATTGTTGAATGCCTTCTATCTACTTTTAGATTGCTTGTTGTGTTTATGCCTGGATGAGAATCGAGGTAATTTGAGTATTTAACTTGATTGAAAGAAAAAGTTAGTGACCTGAATGCTGATATTGTTCGATAACGAAAGTTTTGAGCTTTGGATCCAAAATAAGTGATTGAGTGAGTTAATTTATGAGAGTAAATTGATTTGCTTGCTAATCAGTGAAAGTTGATGAATTTATCTATTTAAAGGCATGATCTTTATCTTCTTACGAGTTTATATGCATGGCTATGTTGTGGTGACCCTTGTCCTAGATTTTTGTTCTATTTGAATTTTCTCGTTTTTATTCGGATATATTCGTTACTGAGTTCGTTGCCTCGGTACCGAACTTGTTCTTAGGTAGTTAGTCTGTGTTAGTAGTATTATCCATGTTCGTTAACGACCCTGACAAAGTCGTTAACGAGGTTGGTCGTAGTTGAGTTGTGTTGTTTTGCTTTGTTTTATTTTTCTTAGTAGTCCGATAAACAAACAACCGTGCTTCCCGTGGAACGATCCTAACTCCCCTATACTCAGTGGGGTCTTGACTTGTATATTTATTTGTTGTCAAGAAATCACCCTTCAACAGCTATTGCTCGTATGGTTATTTTGGATGAGCTTCCATTTTCTATTGTTGAACATGAGGGCTTTATGTTCTTTTGCAAGTGTATGAATCCTGAGTTTAAAGTTCCTTCTCGCTGCACTATTGCTAGAGATTGCTATAAGCTCTATAGTTAGGAAAAGAAAAAGTTGAATGATTGCTTTCAAAATTTATCAAGTAGAGTGAGTCTTACTACAGATGCATGGACTTCTAGTCAAAACGTAAGCTATATGTGCCTCACTGTTCATTTTATTGATGATGAGTATTCTTTGCACAAAAGGATCATAAACTTTTGTCCTCTTGCTGGTCATTTGGGTCTATTAATTGGTAGATTTGTTGAAAAGTGTTTAGTTGACTGGGGGATAAAAAATGTTATGATTGTAACAGTTGACAATTGTGGTTCAAATGATTTGGCAATTGCTCATTTGAAAAAGAGATTTAATCATTGGGAATCTAGCATCCTACAGGGGAGGTATTTGCATATGAGATGTCATTGTCATATTTTAAATCTGGTTGTGAAAGATGGATTAAAAGAAATTAAGCCTTCAATTTTGAGAGTTCGTGGTCTTGTAAGGTATGTGAGGTCTTCTCCAGCACGACTAGAAAAGTTCAAATTATGTGTTAAAGAGGAGAACTTAGAAAGTAAAAGTCTGGTTTGTTTGGATGTAGAAACAAGATGGAATATAACCTATTTGATGCTTCAATCTGCCCTTAAGTTTAAGAAAGCATTTGATAATTTGATCATAAAAGATTTTGTTTGTGTGAAGGAGAATAAGAAAGTTGGTGTTCCTGATGATGATGATTGGAAAGAAGTTGCTAGTTTTGTGTCAGTATTGAAAGTCTTTTATGATGCTACCTTGTCCTTGTCTGGTTCTCGGTATGTCACTTGTAATCTTGCTGCTGAAAATGTGTTTGGAGTTGGTAAAATGATCAAAACTCATTGCCATGAGCAAGCTGAGCATAGGTCTATGGCGCTGAGAATGAAGGCAAAATATGATATTGGGGAGATGTCATGAATATTAATCTTCTGATGTTTACTGCTGTCTTTCTTGACCCGAGGCGTAAGTTGAGATATGTTGAATTTCTAGTTCGGAAGTTGTTTGATGATCCAAAGTCCAAGACCTTATCTTTGCTTATAAAACTTCTTGTTGATGAGTTATTTGAGTCTTATTCTGCTTCTATGCCTAGTGTGAGCAAACAATCAGAAAGTTCTACTCAATCTTCTTTTACCACTGGTTTGAATAAGTGTGATCAGGGGGGAAATGTTCTAAGTTTTGCTTCTTTGTTAAGTGATGAGTTTCAAATGGAGATGGGTTTTGATTGCAATAATAATAAGTCTGAGTTAGATAAGTATTTGGAGGATGCTTGTGAAACTTCAACTACAACATCCCTTCAAGTTTTACAATGGTGGAAAGACAATCAAAAGAGGTATCCAATTTTGTCTAAAATGGCTCGAGATGTGTTAGCAATACCTGTTTCAACTGTTGCTTCTGAATCAGCATTTAGTACTGGTGGGCGTGTTCTTGATTCATTTCGTACTTCTTTGTCTCCATGTATGGTGGAAGCGCTTATTTGTGCACAAGATTGACAACGCACCTCTAACATTCCTATTATTATAGAGGAGAGCTTGGTTGGTATGGAGCGTATAGAAGAAGGTAATGCCATTATTTATTCATCTAAATTATAAGCAATTTTATTTAATTTGTGCCCTAACTACTCTTTATTTTTCATCTCTTTCTTTTATTGAAATTTATAGATTTGAAGGGATTGCTTTTGGAGCACCCAAACATGATTATTGATGAATCTGATGTGAATCTAGAAGATCTCTCTACTATTTCCCTTGATGATTCTCCTGAATAGTGAAGATATATGGCTGTTAATTTTGCAGTGATGCAGGCTGTTAACTTATTATGTATTGTATTTAGAAGGTTGTTAAGAACTTTTTTGCTACTTTTTGCTAGATGAACCTTCAGGCTGTTAACTTTTGCTAGAAGCCTGTTAAGTTGGACAGTATGAAGAACTTGCCGTTTTTGTAAGTTTACCACTTTTTGTTAGAATTTGCAGGTTGTTAACCTTTGCTAAAAGGTTGTTAAGGACTTTTATTTTAGTAGGTTTAATATGAACTTTCTGTGGACTTAAGTATATGTAATTTGAACTTTGGTTTGAAACTTTAAATGTTTAATTTAGCAGGTTTAGTTTAAGCATATGTTAATTTTAACAGGTTTGGTTGTGGCCTTTCTTATGGGGTTTTTAACTTTTAAGTAGCAGGTTTAGTTTAACAGGTTTGTTTAAGCATGTCAATGGATTAGATTGGCGAGGATATCCGATTCGGAATTGGACATCCGCCTTAAAATTTTCAAATCAAAATAGCAATATTTGAAAAATGGATATTTCGGATAACCGCTTTCGGGTAACCGATCCAATCGGATATTTTTTACCGGATATCCAGTCTATAACGGATTGGATACGGATCGGTATTTTAAAGAAAAAAATAACGGATATCCGTTATAGCGGATCGGATCGGATATATCCGTTTGCGCAACCCTACAATTCATGGATAATACCGAAACGGGTTTACGGAACGCGTGTAATTTGGACCGCCCTAAATTGAGGCATCATCTGATGGTTTACATATATACGTTATTCTATGTTTTGCTCAATGATACAGTGATATGCACATGCATATGTACAAACCAAGAACATACAACTTGTGAATTAACGTGGATGCCCGATCTAGAGAAGCTGGCATGTTTCTTAATTATGTCTGTATGTTGTGCCATAAGTTTTTGTTTTATATTTGTTTTTATCATTACTATAGTTTTGTTTGAATGTCATCTTAATAAGCTACTAGTGTGGGCTTTCCCACATCTGACAGCAAAGTTATTTGCCTTGTTAGTTTGTTGGCAAGTTGTATTAATAAATTAAGGTGGTTTGACTATATTTTATAAGGTAAATTTTACATAGAGATGACTATAGAGATAGATCTAGGAACAGACATATTGTCGCTATCTAGCAGTATATTTTATAAGGTATATTTTATAACGACCACATTTTAAATGTTGTCATGCGTGTAAATTTCATGGCTATAGCCTATAATACGCAGTATGTTCATAACTAACATTGTCGCTATCTAGCAGTAGATCGAGGTGGCATTGACATAGCTTTCGTTGTAAATTTGCACCGGACACGACAATATATCCAAATTTGTGATTTGTATTGCTACAATAGGCAATAAGTGTTGCTACTGCGTGGAAAATAGCGATAGTAAAGTATGTTCTTATTATAGCGACATGGTTTTTTTTGACGTATATCGCCATAGGCAAGTCTAAATCTAATGGCAATGATATTTTTTATGAATGTTTTGGAAATGGCTAATAATTTCAAATGTTGCCTGCAGTCGTGTAATTTTCATTGCTATATATAGTCTATTATAAACTAGCAATACACGGTATGTTCGTAACTAAAATTGTCGCTATCTAACAAAAGAGATGGCAATGACATAGCTTTCTTTGTAAATTTTCACCGGACATGACAATATATCCAAATTTGTGAATTTTTTTGTTTGAATATCCAAATTTTTTATTTGTATTGTCACAATAGGCAACAAGTGTTGCTACTTGCGTGGAAAATAGCAATAGTAACGACATTCAATTTCCATATGTTCTTATTATAGCGACATGGTTTTGTTTGACGTATATCCCCATAGGTAAGTCTAATGGCAGTGATATTTTTGACGAAATTTTTTAAAGTGGCTAATTTCCGACCAGTTTCGCGACATCTTATAACGGTCATGGCTAAATCAGCCACGGATATAGTGATCCGTCGTTAATTTCACGTCTAATACTGTGAGAAATGTACATCTAGCTAGTTACTAATATTCATTTCTATTTTGATTTGCAGATTTGTTAAGGCAAGGTTCCCTTGCCCCTTTGGGTTTTGATGATAACAAACCCTTGGCATTTGATATGTTCTATGAAGTGTTTGAGGCAAGGAATTTTCCAAGGGAACAATGATAGAATTGTTCCTGTAACTAGAGGGAACAGTGATTGGAACTGTGAAGTTCAAGGCTCCAAGAGAAGCAAGACAAAGAATGAAGATTCAAGGGAACAATGAAAGGAACTGTTCCTCTGGATAGAGGGAACAGTGAAGGGAACTCTCAATGTAATGGGATGACACTGTTCCCTTAACAATTGAAAAGGATAGAAAAACCAAGAAGAAGGAACACTGAAGGGAACACTAGTGTAATATGATGGGAACTGTTCCCATCTAGGGAATATGATGGGAACAGTGAAGCTTCAAGGATCAAAGGAACAGTGAAGGGAACGACAATGTAATGTGAAGGAACTGTTCCCATCCAAGGAAAAACTCCCCAAGACCAAAGCTCCAAGAGAAGAAAGACTCAAAGGAACAATGAAGGGAACTATCAGTGTAATATGAAGGAACTGTTCCCATCCAAGGAACAGTTCCTCAAGAGAAAAACTCCAGGAGAAGAAACACTCAAGAGAACAATGAAGGGAACTCTCAGTGTAATAAGAAGGAACTGTTCCCATCCAAGGGAACTCACAAGCCAGTCCAAAAAGCACATCATCGAGAAATACGGAGACATGTTCCTGACAAAACAGAGGAACAGTCCATGCATCAGACTGAGCCTATTCATCCAACGGCTTGATGAGCTTCAAGAGTTGACCAAATTCAAACAAGAGTCACATGTTGAGAAAGTACATACCTGGGGAACAAGACAAGGGCAATCTTGACATTTCCCAAGTTGAGGATTGGGGAGCAAGGCTCTTTAGATATAAATAGTGAACAAGACCAAGAGAAAAATTTACCTCTTCAGAAATCCAAAAAGGCAAGAGCATTAAGAGAGAGTGAAGGTGGTCGACGGCGAGTGTTTGATCTCGGCGACGGCGAGGAAGAAGTTTCCAGGAGCAAGGGAATTGTGATAGTCAAGTCCAGGTGTAAGGTTTGGTTTACTTGTCTTAGTTGAGTTGTTTGCTTAGGAACTTGGTTGAGAAGACTCATTAGTGTTGCTAGAGTTAGGAAGAACTGCTAGGAACAGAGACGTTTGAGTCTTGCCTATTGTAACTAAGGAACAATCAATAAAACAAGTAGATCATTCAAAATCCTCCAAGGGAGGTAGAGGTTTACCCATTCAACTAGTTGGTTGAAGTGGGGTTCCTCTATAAGGAATTGTGTCCCTTTACTTATCTTATGCCTTTAGTTCCTGTTCATTTAAAATTCCTTGAATTGTTCCCTTAATACTCCATGTTCCTATACTTCCCATATTGTTCTCTTCTTTGTGCCTATCTCCTGCATATTTATTTGTTATTCCGCTGCCCATGGAACAGTTCCCATAACTGTTCCTTGACTCTATTCTAACACACAACTTTTCAACAATTGCCCGTCCACGGGCAGGGAAACATATATAATTCTTATTATGGAGGCTGAAAGAACTTATTACAATTGCATGCGATCGGGAAGATATATTGATTGAAATTCTAATTCGGATTATGAGTCATAGTCCCAAACAGATCACGATATACCCGGCCAATAATAAAAAACAATGTATACCGTTTTGATAGGGGCCGATGAAGCTCGGCCCCTTGGACCCCCTGTGTATCCGGAACTCCTCCGTCAAATCCTTGACGAGTATCGCTCAATAAAATTAGGATATTTATTACTTTCCGATAAGTATTTTTACTCCGCTAACCGTCAAACAACGTCTTCTTAGCTTGGTGTATTGGAGTTGACCTAAAGGCACGAACGAGATCCGGATATTAAGATATAATTAGTGTGCATCTAGCTAGACGTCCCTAAATTTCATCATATTCCATGTTTCATGTTGTCGTACATGCCTTGCTTAGATTGCATTCTCACATGCAAAAGACATATATTATATTAGTACAAAATAATTAATGTTGCATGATCGATCGGGAGCACGAGAATAATTGATGTTGCATGATGATTTAAAAATAAAATATTTTTAATTTAATTTATTGTAAACATATATTATATATAATTAGCCAAATGCATACATGGTAGGGGACTACTAGTTTAAAAGGAATGAAAAAAGAAAAAAGAAAAAGGAGAAGGAGAAAACGTACGTGTTTTTATTGATATTGATTAAACA
Organism: Fallopia convolvulus; assembly: GCA_964016875.1. Lineage (NCBI taxonomy): Eukaryota > Viridiplantae > Streptophyta > Magnoliopsida > Caryophyllales > Polygonaceae > Fallopia > Fallopia convolvulus. Next base: position 8,080,304 of record OZ024718.1, on the reverse strand, counting down.
GAAGCAAGAACACCATTATTAATTTAATTCAAATTAATTGAAATAGGATTATATCCACACGTACTTACAAGCACGCGTTTTATGGATATATATTACTGAAATGGAAATAAATTTAACCACGTACATATATAATTAGATCACTTAATTCTTATAGTTTGCATGCATGCTTTACGCAAGCGATTAAGCTAGCATCTCTCACACACACACTGGAACACAGCACTGCAGCTTCCACTGGGCCAATTCTCCCTTCTGCAAGCGCTTTCACATTTAGCCCGATGACCAAACCACCCACACATGCCTCGGAAGTAGCGGCTCGGTTTCTCACATGATCTTTCTGCCTCAACGATCCTCGTCTCTGCATATAGGCATTTTTTTAGTTCAAATTAACGAATATCTAGTTAATACGGATTATTATACAATTTTTCTATTCTACGCCCTTACAACTACTGCATGTACGTTTATAAAAAAAAAAACTAAAATTCGAACTAAAAATTAATTAATAAACCTTTATTAAGAAAAATGTTAGAAACTCTAAATAACTTGAATTTAGAAGAACTTTTCTGAATATAGAATCATATCCTCAAAAAAAAGCTCGTATAATACATAAATGGTATTTTGGAAAACCAACCTGCAGCGAATAAGATGCAAATCAACAACACAAGCCCGATGAACTTCTTCTCCATGCTGTTCTAGTTCTAGCTAATTTTTTCTCCTGAACTGATTTAAGTCGAGGAGGTACTTAAGATAACAAGATTTGTTTGTGTGCCTTCTCCGCCTTCATATTGCACCCAATTTATATAGGCATGAGAAGTGCTCAATTTGAATATTTAATTCAATTAATAAATATACGTGAGCACAACGGGGCACGTACTTACTAGCTAATAATTCTACACATATGTGAAGGTTTTGTTTTATGCATAAATAATACAATTAATTACATTTGACCAAAAAGTTAGCCTTAATTACATCATTACTTATATGTTAATGCATATGTTAAAATAATATTTAAAAAGGTCACACATTAAATCACATCATCCATCTTTTTTAAATCTATCTATTTGGTTGAAATTTATTTAGAATATTTAATTAATTATATTATATATTAAACAAAACAACCAACATATCATTACTATATACTAAAGCGGAGATAAAAATAATATATAAAATGATCCCACATTATATATATTTTTTTAAATCTATCTGATTGGTTGAAATTTAATGGGATTATTTGTATTTAGTTGTATTTATATATTAAAAAAATAACTGATATATTATTTTTATATTTGGATAGGATAGATTTTCTAGATAAGACATGTATTAATTTTTTAAAATATATTCTTGCAAATATTAATTTTTAATAATTATTTGTACAAATGATAATATTTTATAGATAAGATATGTATAGTTTTATAAAAATATCTTTACGTATATCAATTTAATAAAATTTAAAAAAATATAAATAAAATAATACAACAATTTTATAAAACCCCGTGAAAAAACACGAGATTTAAGACTAGTGTTTTTCTATCATGTCGACTTCCCGCGGAAGAATCAACAAAATTTCTGATAAAATATATATCCAGGTTTGCCTACATATATAGAGAGTATGCATCATCTGTAAGTGATGAATGTGTCCGGAGAGCTCAAATGCCCACTCAAAGAACGACAAGCCGTTATGATATTCGATCTCCGAGGATGACTTAAGCAGCTTTCAGATTCCCTACAACAATCCTTTGATCTTCACAATAGATCTCATTAGATGCGATGTAAGACGACACTAATTAGCCTTAATTACATTTTTATTAAAAAATTAGCCTTAATTACATATTTTTCTATCATGTTAATTTCCATAAGGAAAGAATCGACGAAATTTCCAAGAAAATATATATTCAACTTTGCCTACAGAGAGAGTATGCATCAACTAGAAGTGATGAATTCCTCTAGAGAGCTCATACGCGCACGCTAGGAAGGACAAGCCGTTATGATATTCTCTGAGGATGACTTGAGCGGGGTTCGGATTCCCCACAACAATTCTTTGATTCTGACAATAGAGCTCAACAGATGCGAAGTGAAGAAGGCACTAATTAGCTTTAATTACACTTTTATTGAAAACTTAGGCTTACATGTTTTTCTATGATGGCAACTTCCCGCAGGAAGAATCGACGAAATTTACGAGAAAATATATATTCAGGTCTGCCTACAAAGAGTGTATGCATCAACTAGAAGTGATGAATGCATCCAGAGAGCTCAAAAGTGCATTCTCTCATGCTTAAACTCTTCCAATGTGAAATTTGTTAATGACGATCGATTATTCATCCTTGTTGGAATAGAAGATTTTAATTACAGTACAATTAAGCGGATTCCATATGTTTATGAGTTTGAATCGAGGGAATAATTTAAAAAGAAAAGGATTTAGGAATATTGTATAGGAGTTGACTCTTGAACAAGAAGAGGAGAATTAATAGGATCTTGGTAAGAAGCAAGGCTGTCTTTTGTAAGAGCACATGATCCCCCCGGCCTCCTTATCATCGTTTCGTTCTATGATAAAAGCACAATCATTTCCAAGTACTCACCTTGTATTTGATCGCATCTAGCTCATACTAGGATACAATATAGAACTATCACATAAATTAAGTATATTTTTGTGCAACCGACAAATTAAATTTGTTTCGGGATAACGCGGGTATCTGGCCCATGTGGTGGACATGTTCAAGGACGGATCCAAAAATTAAAAATAGGCTTATTTTCACTAAATTTTTTTAGGCGAGCTAAATTACTTTAATTTTATTTTTTTAGAGCGGGCTCGAGTGGATCCCAACCCGACCCTAGGATCGTCACTTGACACGTCTAAATTTAGTGACCACGCAAATGAGTGACAATGTGGTCACTAACTCCAGCCTAAATCTAGCGGTAAAATGGTCGCTAACCAACGAGCTGACTTTATTTCGAGATAACGGAGGTATCTGGTCCACGCGGTTTGGACATGTCCAAGGACGGATCCAAAAATTAAAAACAGGCCTATTTTCACCAAAATTTTCTAGGCAAGCTAAATTACTATAATTTTATTTTTTTAGAGCGGGTTGGAGTGGACCCCAACCCAACCCTAGGTTCGTCCCTTAACACGTCTAATCTCATGTGGGTTATTCTTTATGCATTTTTTCCATTTACTTAGAAGGCTCTCTCGGGAAAATAAACATTGACCACATAACAACACGAGACTAAAACTCGAAACATCTTGATATTACTATTATACATAACTAGTTGACGTCCCGTACCATGTACGGATAATAATGGTATAATTTAAAATATTTTATATATTTTATTGGGAGAAATCTAAACAAAACTATAAAATAAAAGAAAACCACGAATTTTCCATAAGAATTCTACATATTAGAATATATTCTATTTATTTATAAAAAATATCAATCTACCGATTAGTTATATAAGTATGTTAATATATTTTATCAAATCTATTATATATAAATGCAAATTATTTTAATTAGAATCATTCAATTTCAAAAATCTTTTACAAAAATATATAAAATATATAAAAAAGATAAAAAAAATAATTTAAATTCTTTAAAAAAATTAATCAAATTAATCAAATTTAAAAAATTTAAATAAAAATAAAAAATATAATTAATAAGAAAAGATGAATAAATATGAATAAAAATTGATTTTTATATATAAGAAAATCTTCTATATTCACATGAATAAATGAAAAGGGAAATTAAAGAAAAGATAATGTAATTTGTTTAAATCAAAATTCAATTTAGGCAAGTTATTATCTACATATTGAAATTTTTTAATTTTTTTATCAAAATTTAATTTAAGAAAAATATTTTACATAAATAGATAAAAAGATAAAGATAAAATAATTTTTTATTATTTTTAAATAAAATTATAATTTAATTTTTTTTATATAAATAGATAGATTAATATTAAAAAAATTTAAATATAAGGTGGGGTTAGAATCGATATGGTGGCTAAAAAAGTTAAAACTTTAATATATAGTAGTTATAGATATTCTACCACTAATTTATTATATTAAAAATATCAACATATAGAAAAGAAAGTACATACTTGAAGTCAAAATCTTATTAAAAGATTAAAAAAAATCACTATAAAAAGTAATATAGAAAATATCACATATAGATGAAGTTAGTATAATATAAAAAATTTAATGAATAAAAAAATAATACAAGTTATTATAATATTTATTATTAAAAAATTATCATTATTTTATTCAAATAATGCCATGTGGCACAATTTTTTCAACAGACATGGTTTCTGCTTTATAATATACTAGTTATATCCGTCGTGCCATGCACGACTACGTACGATGCTTATTTTAAAATTGTTTTAAAAAATTATATATAGGATATTAGTATAGAGAAAAAAAATATAAATTTAAAATAATTAGGTATGAGCATGATATTTTTCTTTTAAAAAAATTATTTTTGAGATCGCTATTGCCATACGTAGAAGATATAAATTTTATACTCACATATTAGAATTATTTTATTTTTAGAATCAAATAAATTAAGCAAACATCATTTATCTTCTATATTTATATAAATAAACCAAAAAGAAAATTAAGCGAAAGATAATGTAAGTTTTTATCAAAATTCGGTTTGTGCAAGTAATTATTAGAGTCTTTTGTCGGAAACCACTCGTAAGATAGGCCATATTGCGTTTAACCACCCGCCTAATAACAATTTACCGGAAACCACCCTTATACCTATCTCCGTTAACAATCAACCACCCGTTCTCACTTTTCCGTCTCAAAATCCGTTAAAAGATTGAAAATACAATTTTACCCCTCTATTTTATAATATTTGTGCATTTTTATTTCTTAAAAAGAGAAAACAATTTGATAAATATCAACACACAAACCCCAATTTTACAAACTCAAACCTAAATCAAATGAATTGCACTTAATATCAGCAACGACATCAAGAAATGCACTCACGTGTTGGTTTTCTAGCAAAATATTCAAACTATTTTCAACCACGTCAATATTTGTTGGTTTCTGGTCCATATTAGCAACATTAGCAACTAAGACATCAGCTTCTTCTGGTTTCTGGTTAATAATTGCAATAGCAACAGTTGAGACATCAACAACATCTGGTTTATGTTTGAAAATCTCACCAGCAGCTAAATTTTGAGCGTCCAATTGTCCATCTTTTGACCCATTCTCACTGGTGCTCGTTGTAACTACATGAGTTGCCCCATTTTCAGCCTTATTATGTTTAGAAACTCGAAAATTGGAGGCAACATTCTGTTCAGCTCGAACTTGTTGCATGTTGGAAATTTTAGAACAAGCATTCAACTGAAGAGTCGAGCTGGTTTCAGCAGCATTTACACTTCTTGGATCTGCATCAATCTGATAACCACTATCTTTGGATTTAACCTCAGCATATAAGCAATTAAAAATGGTTTGTCTACATGATTCCAAATTCGACTGGTTCTATGCAGCAATTGCAGCAGAAACCTCAATTAAATCAGCAACTTCATCCATGGAGCACAAAACATCAAGCTTAGCACCAGTCTCAGCTTGCTGGATATTTTTAACATCAACTTGGTCAAAGATCTGCCCACTACTAGCACTCTGCTATAACCCTAAGCCTACTGAAGTGATATGGCACACACCAGTTGGCGAAACCATCATCATATTCAGCGATGCGTCACCATTTTCCATCTTTTCAGAACTTGTCTCCACCTTTGCATCTTCAATGGCTCGTTTACCAGCTTGAGACAGAAAGGAGGAGGGCGTAATGTTCACCAGATCGCAGCTAGGGCTTGGAGGCGAATCTAGGGTTTCGTGGGTATTGTTCTGTTCAGATCTTCCCTTTTGTGCGATGCTCCATTCAAGATCTGAGCTTGGGACCCCTTCCTTCAGCTTCATTGTGGCCTCTCCTTCTAGATCTGGGTCCGATCCAACACTTGATTGATTCTCATAGAACTTAACATACTCTTGTAGCAATTCCTCCACCGCCTCCCCTCCTTGTGTTGCAGTGTGTTGCTGTAGGATGAGAAATTCTGGTTCTTCATCTTCCAAGCTTGCAAAAAGTTCATCTGGTATCTCCTCCAGTGAGAACAACGACATCAGATCCATCTTTAGCTTCGTGAAATCACAGCCCTTTCTATCTCGTGTTGACTCATGCTCATATCTGGTTAAGGCTACTCGGTGATGTCTGATCCAACAACGCAATCCCTGGTCAACGTTCCTCTCTCTAAAAAAATCTCTAGGCCCCTACTTGACGGTCTCCACTGGCGACCAAGACAAATTAGGTTTTTGTTTCTCTAGTTAGTAGAAACAAATAAATAAGGAAAGAAAAGAAAAATATAAAAAAACAATCAATACAAGTGCTTTAACAGAATTTTAACGGGAGATGTCCAGTGGGTGGTTGATTTTTGACGGAATCGTTTTTATGGGTGGTTTCCGGTAAATTGTTATTAGGCGGGTGGTTAAACGCAATATGGCCTATCTTACGGGTGGTTTCCGACAAAAGACTCTAATTATTAAGATATTGTAAATTTTTACTTTTTTTAATCAAAATTCGATTATATAAAAATCTTTTACATGAATTGATAAAAAGATGAAGATAATATAATTTTTATTATTTTTAATAAAAGTTCAACTTTTTAAATTTTGTTGACATAAATAGATATGAAGAAAGTTTACAAAAAAAATCTAAAGATATAGGAATAAAAATTGCTTTTTTAAAGTATAATTAAGGTGGGGTTAGAATCAATGTGTGTGTGGTGGCTTGAAAAGATACAAATTTAATATATAATAGTTATATGGGCCCGGTTCAGATGCGAATGGGCGCCCTTGTGCGAAATAAGAAAGAACAAGAGTCGTTAGATGGAGAAAAATCAAAGGCGCTGATCATTTCACTTAAAAGGGAGGAAAACGACATGGGCGAATTTTTGTCGAATTATTCGCGTATTTTTAAACAAAAACATAAATAGGACACGCACCCAGATTGTTCATCCACACTGTGAATTTGTTCATTAATACTGTGAATTTGTACATCAACACTGTTAATTTGTTCATCAACACTGTTAATTTGTTCATCAACACTATGAATTTGTTCATCGACACTATGAATTTGTTCATCAACACATTCTGAATTTGTTCATTGACACTGTGAATTTGTTCATCAACACTTTGAATTTGTTGATCAACACTTTGAATTTTTTTGTGCATCAGAACTGTGATTTTGTTCATCAAAATTGTGATTTTTTGCATAAATAAACTATTGTTTTTTCATCAAAAATCTATTATTTGTACATAAAAAATGGACGAATATATATCGAAATTTTATGCATTAATATATGTGTGTGCATCATAATTAGTCATATGTGATACAAAACTAATTGTTTTGATGTTAGTCTCGATATTGTCTTATTTGACTCCTTTGGATTTGTCGTTGTTGCTTTTGTGAAACATGTGGTTACTTCTAACATAGCTAAGGCACAAGCACTCCTCTCCGGTTTGATGTTGTCTCGTTCTCTTAGCATACACCATATTATTGCAAAGTCGGATTCTTTTTCTGTTATCTTTTGCATTCAAGTTTCTACATCAAACTTATCTTATTTAGGTACTATATTGAGCACTTCATTCATATTGACAAGTTAGCCTTAAAGCACTTCATTTGTATTATCCTTTGCATTCAAGATAGCCTTAAAGGACAAAATAAATGGAAAAAAATGCACAAATAGATAGTCCTAAATGTATAAGTTGATGGTATTAATAGTCCTAAATGCACAAGTTGATAGCATTGACACATAAACATAAGTTTATTTCAATTCACAAATAAGGGTATAATAATGAACAAATAAGGTTATATCAATGAACAAATAGGGGTATATCCATGAACAAATAGGGTATATCAATGAACAAACAATGGACAAACAAGCTTAGATCAATGAACAAAAAAAGTTATATCAATGAACAAATATGGGCATATCAATGAACAAATAATGGTATACCAATGAAAAAAAAGAGTATATCAATGAACAAATAATGGTATATCAATGAACAAGCAAGGTTATATCAATGAACAAATAGTAGTATATTAATGAAAAAATATTGGTATATCGAAAGTAATTATATACATCAAAAAATACATAATATTGTATTCATACACATAAATAGGGTTAAAAAATAAAATTAAAAATAAAAAAAGTTCGAAATCGATGAACAATGTTATCAAAAACTCGATGCATAATTAGTTAGTATTGATGAACAATTGGTCAATATTGATGAACAAATCGCTAGTTTTGATGAACAAATTGGACGGGTCTCATAAAAACGTATTTTTCGAAAATACGTGAATAATATGGGAAAAATAAGTTCGTGCCGTATTTTATTGAAAAATACGGGAAAAATTCGCCTGTGCCGTATTTTAGTTTTTTTAATGAATGTTTAATCAGGGACGTTGATTTTATGGAAGGAACACGAGAGATTTATTCTTAATTCTCACTTGGGAGCCCATTCGCACATGACTCTTAGATTGTAGTTAACAGTGCTCAAGAATATTGTTTACATAAATATTGTTTTACACAAAAATATAAAAAGGAATTAATAATTTATTTATGTATTGTCCAAGAATTATCTTAATATAAAGTTGGCCCATAATTATAAGATAAAATTTCTTACATAGATAATAAAAATTCAATAAGAAAACGTGAAATAATATAGATCACATGTACAACCATATTTCCAATTTTAAAAAATATTGAAAAATCTTATCATTAATATTCTCTAAGATAGTGGAGCAAAAGATAAATATTATGAAAAGTAAAAAGACAAATAATAGAAATTAATTAGAAAAGTTGTAAAAATATAAATAAAATTTAATTTTTTAAATATATGGTGGGGCCAGAATCAACGTGGTGATTCAAAAACGGCCGACTTTTATAATATATATTGATTAGATAGATTAGTTTAACTAAGATTGTGTTGATAATAAAAATTATCCCACATTTGAAGCCAAAAGAAAACCAACCTAATATATATACCCTAGAGTTACTCCTCTTATTGCTAATTGATTTTTGGATGGAACCTCATGGGATAATATATTGGGCCTAATGCGCGTGTGCGCATGTACGAACATTTCCCCAATTTACCTACCTACCGGTCCATAAACGTTTTTAATTGCATTAGAGCAAGTTTGGTCTTTGGCCCACCATTATCTAAATTAGGTTGAGCTTAGCGAGGCCATTTATCTACATTGGGTTGAGCTTAGCGAGTTACTACTATCCACCTTTGTTATCTACCTTACTTAACTACCAACTATCTTGGATTGGGCTTAGCGAGTTACTGCTACATTCTGTGTTATCTACCTTACTTAACCTACCGATGTATAAGTGTCAACTGACCATCCCAGTTGCACTTGAGGGGCCGTATTGAGAATAAAAAACTATCCCACGTCTTAAATCCCAAAGAAAATAAGCCTAGTATATACACCCTTGAGTTACTAGCTCTTTTATTACCAATTGGTTTTAGGATGGAACTGCATGGGTTTAGGTAATAGGTCTAACGTGCAAGCGCTCATACGGACACATCCCCGTTTAGCTACCTACGGGTCCCTATACTTTCTCCATATTGACTAACGGATCGACCAAGCCAACCATTAAACGTCACCTTTTGGTTGCTAAAAGGATTTAGTGATCATAAGTTGGTCGCTAAATTTAGTGACCATGCAAATGTGTGACCATGTGGCAGGGGCGGAGCTATTTGGGGGCGGGTGGAGGCCATGGCCCCCCCAATCCAAATTTTTTTTCCGTATATATGTTCCTCTTGTCAACAACTTCGATTTGATATATTATACGCCTCATTCTGACATTTGAGCAAAAAGTTATGAACGTTTGAAGATTCAGCATATACAAACCACTTCTAACAAGTCATTTACTTAATTAGTTAGAATGCTTTTATCTTTTGCTAAACTTCCTACTTTCATAATGTGATTGAACCCAAAAACTTTGAAACAATAAGTTATTGTAGGGATTATCTCGATCGAATCATACACTTTATTATTAGCACAAGGGTTTTAGTTTGGGTTTTATTTTTTAGTTACGAGCTTTTAATATTTATAGATTCAATTAATTTGTATTTTGACAAAAATTTGTTTTCTTAACCTAAATCTATTCTAAAACATAACTCATAATTATATAAGTTGTCATTATAAACTATTGTTTTCTTAATGTAATTGTATTTTGAAATATTTTAGTCCATCCTCTATAAAATATGTTCTCTTCTTTATCTAAATTTGTATTTTTTATTTCTACATTTTTCTCGAAACATACATTAGTTATGTTAGAAAAATTTGTTGGCTCCCACAATGATAAGTTTCTGGTACGCCCCTGCCATGTGGTCGCTAAATCTGGATCCATATTTAGCATCCATATGGTCGCTAATTGGCATCCATGTAGTCTCTACCTCTAGCCTAGATTTAGCGGCCAAATGGTCGATAATTGGCGTCCATTTGGTAGCTAACTACAGGTTAAGCTTTAGCAACTACATGGTCGCTAAATTTGGCACTGTGATTTTTTTAATTAATATTTCAATTTAATTTATATTATTTATTTATTTTTATTATTTCATATAATTTTAAAAATATATAAAATTTTAAAAATATAAAATATATTAAAAATGCAACTAATTAAAACATTTAATTTGTATTTACATAATTATACAAATGAACAACAAAAAAATGTCTAAAATAATTCGTCTAATCTAAATCGTTAGGAGGTGGCATATAGGACATGGACGGACGGTGGTGCTTGTTTTTCCCTCATTTCCTTCATGAACTGTTGTAGGGCTTGAATATGTGTGTTCTACGCTGCTAAGTTGGCGGCCTACGCAGCTTGGTTTTTCCCGAGTTGGCCCACTTTAGCACGCAAGGAGACATTCTCTCGATGAATCTCCACTCTCCGAGGGGGCTCTCTTTTTGGCGCTCTAAGCAAGTCACTATTGTAATCAGAAGCAGTGAAGCCGAGACCGAAAACAGATCCACAATGTCTAACCCCTCCAACAAACTCGAAATAGGCTTCGCACTCTTCTTGAAAAGATGGTCGGGGTGTTGATTAGGGAGGACCTTTAGGTGAAGATCTCGATCTTGGGACCGCATCTACAAAAAAACTTAGAAACAATTAACAAATTTAGACTTTTAGTATAAATAAATAAAAGCGAGGAAGGTCAATCAGTACTTAATGTAATATTCAAGTTCCGTTTTTCTTTCTAGGTCGGAAAACGAGTTTCTTGGTTTACAAGTAATCGAAATCTTGGCTCGCAAGTAACCCGAGTATAAGATTTAAATATACAATTCGTTAGACTTATGAATACCTTTAATTCCTTATATTTATACACAAGTTAAGATATAACCGAATCTCGATCTTTTAACCTTGCGTAAAAATCATATCTTTAACTAAATTATAACTATATCTATCTTTCCTCAAGTATAGCTAACCAAATTAATTCCCCGATCTTCTATCTTTTAAAAACCCAATTAACCTAAACCTCCGTTTTTATTCTGATCACACAAGTGTAGATCGGCCTCCTTAAAACCGTCTCGCTCAAACGCTAGAAACCAATCTTTGCCTCCTTCAATCGCACCTCGTCAACCTCTCATACACCGGTGTTTTTAGTCACGCGTCATCTTCTCCGGCCCGTCGGCGATCGTGCCTTCCGACCTTCTCACGAGCGGCAATAGCGATCGTGTTCCACTGACCACGTTCACCTCGGGTTGCCATCTTCGATCTTCGACCTTGTCGTGCTCTCGGGAAGCAGGCCTCCATCGATCTCAACGAGCCGTCGTCGTCCCGATCATTTCTATAGCTGTCATTGTGGTGTAGTGTTTAACGATCTGGTGTCCGTCTCGTTTAGTTTATAATTCTGGTTAGTACTTCCCTTGCTCTCTTTGTTTCGGGCATATACATGTTAAAGGTTAATCGATTTGTTGCATGGTGGACTAGTGGTGGGGTTAGAGGTGTCAAAATAATTAATAGCTAGGTGGGTTAAAGTAATTTTGTGGGTGATGTTAGCTGAGGGGGACACAAGCTCGTCCTTAATTGCTCTTTGTGCTTGAATTTGTTTTAAAGGGGATGTTTTGTCTAGCTCAGGGGGTCTCGGCGATTACCAATCAACTTAGTATATTTTATTATATACATGAGTGGATTAATATTGATAGTCCGACTTGATTTCGGTTTTAGCCGAGGGTCATGTCTAGTTAAGTTAGAACAGTGATTGTACTAGCTAGTTTGAAGAATTAGTTAGTGGTCAACTTCGTTTATAATGGTTTTTTTATATATATTTGGGGATTGTTAAGTTTAAGGTTAGACCTTTATTACTTTGATCTTGTTCGCTTAGAGAACGTCTCTGCTCAAGCGTGTAGTCCCCGTCTTTGTTGAAAGAATTCTTCAGTTAAGGTAAGTCGTTCTCGACTTTCTCGGTTCTTTTCTGTCTTGTTAGTTTTTATGCCGTGATTATAGGATTGGTTTTGGGAACTAGTCCCGAAAATCTCTTTGAACTGTTTGGAATTGCTTGTGATGATGTGTGAAAAGTTGGTTTTAAATGTGTTTTATCGTCCAAAGTTTTCGAACATTTTCTCTGTGTTGGTACCGTTTCCGGCACGGGCATCGTAGCTAATGGAGATGAAGGGTTTCTTATGTATGGTCCGTGTGACAGAGAAATCGTGCCCCTTCAAAATAAAATGCTATCTATGTGTTTTGGCAAGTGCTTCAGTGGAGGCTTAGCTGTGGTTAGAAGGGAGATTGTGAAGTGGAGTGAGATGGCCTGCCTCTACACTCGGCGTCGGGTTTGAGCGCCTTGGAGGTTGGATAGCGAGATGGGGGAATTGCATTTCTTGTAGAATTATGTTTGTAAATGTGTTTGTGGCTATGTGTGACTAACCAAAACTAATTTAGGTATTGGCCTTTAGAGTTATGGATGCGTTTGTGGATTTTGGTTGCAGACTATAGAAAATTGTTTTAAAACATCTTATAATTTCCGCATATTATCTAGCTTGATAGATTAGTAGCTGACCCCTTTGGGGATTATTTTTCCAATTATAGGTATGTCACAAGATACCGTGTAGGAGCCTTGGCCGGATGGTGGAGTGGATCGTTGACGCACATGTCATTAGTTTGGGTTTTGTTTATGCGTTTGGGCATTCAAACATGTTTTATATTTAGTTTTATAAATCTGACAGTTGGATGTTTTACCTGTTTTCTCGTCGTGCCCGCGTTGTAAGATCCTAAAGTATTGTTGTCAACCCACCTAAGTAGTACTTGGTAAGGTATACTACCAAGTAGCGCCCTGTCGAAAGACGGGGTGTTACAAATTGGTATCAGAGCGAGGTTGACAACAGGGCACATGGAACTGACCGACGAGTGTACCCGAGGTCCAACTTAAAACTAAAACTGGCTGGTGTTTTCAAAAGGTTTTAACTGGGGTAGGCATGTTGTATTGAGGGGGTAGGTGACACGTTACGACTCCGCCACCATCAACCGAAGGACCTCCGGTATCTTAGTGCTTTTAACCTTCCAATTCTAAGTGTAAGTTTGACAAAAGAAAATTATGTTCGTTGTGTTAGAATTATTTGGGAAGTGTGAGGAAGCAATAAGAGTATGATTGAAGTGTTGGTTTATATGGTCTCCAAGAGCTTCGTAATATTGGTCATCGAGTTGTTGAATTTAGTGCAAGAGGAGGCAGAAGTGCTCGACATAGAAGGAAGTGGAGCAAGCTGGAGCAAATCTAACCTAAGCATCTAAGTTATCGGATTGTAAGTAGTCGAACCCAAACTAGGAATGTTGGTTGAAGAAAGGATGTTGCTCGTTTTAGGAAGAGTTGAACCCCTAACATAAGGTGTTTAGCGTGGAGTTCGGAGTAGAGGACTGTAGTTATTCACCATTGATCACATTTACACGAAGTTTGATCATATAAGAAGTGAGTGGTAGGCCGAGATCAACTTGTTGACGAGGCAAATCTATACTTTGTGAATCCATGCAGACCATATTGAAGAATGTGTGTGAGACAGCGTGAAGGGTAACTCTCACTTTGGAGATTGTGAGATTATGTAGGGTGAAGGTAGGGAATGAAGGACTCAATGGAGACTACGATAGGAATTCTCATGGAAATCACCGTTGGCAAAGTTAACAAAAAAACAAGACACGGCTACCTCACGAATACCTTTGGCTGAAGAATACCATGGTTCATGCTTGCTTGAGAAGAGGAAGATTTGGAAGTGCCACATGAAAAACATGCGTAGCTAATAAGATATTGATGGACGGTGGAGTTAGAGCCAGGTAATAAAGAAGTTTTGTGAATGATTCTCGAGAAAGTAGTATCAATAGCATTGCACTATCAAGTAAAGGAAGACAGAGTCAAGACAAAAATAGTCACGACAACTAAACCCAGTTTGTTGATGGGAGATGCAATTGAACTAAGACCATGACCTGGAATTATGTACTTGAGAACTCGCCTTCATTGAGTGCCTAGGATGACTGGAATGTTGAGTTAACATCATGAAGAGAGAAGGAATTGTTTGGATCTAGTTTGTGTTGAACATGGGTGTAGACTCTATTTTGTTGTGGGTTCATCCCATCTTAACGAGTATTTGCATGGAAAGAGAAATTCACAGTGTTTAGTTCCCAAAAGAAGATCATGTATAGACTTGTATAAGTCGAAGTTGACATCATGATGGAGAATCGGTTCTCATGAAACATTGGTTGGGTGGATCGGCCATTGTGAAGCGTGATAATTCTCTGGATTCGGTTAAAGGATGAGGTCTTTTTAGTTGAGGATCTAACAAGAGGATGTTCAAAATATAACCGAATGAGAGAAGAGAATTACAAGTGTTGTAAGGAATGTTGTGAAGCTTAAGTAACGTCTAATGGGGTATGTGAGGTGTTGGACAACAACTGTTATCGACTAACTAGACCTCTGGTAGGGGTCTTTAGAAACAATATTTCTATCTACTCCCGGACTTGGAAGAACAAGTTTCCCTCTTAGAGAACCTCCTTAAGTACAAGTTGAAGCTAAAGATGCAAGGATGACTCAGGTTATTCGAATAGCATGACTTGAAATTTTAGTGACATTCAACAAAGAGATTTAGGAGGAAGGCTTTTAAAGGAGGATAGATTGAGTGTGTTATTTCGACTCTATGACACGGGGCTCATTAATCTCATATTCTAATGTGAGCACTTATTGGACTTGTGAAAATATTTAACCAGCCCATTAAAAATTTGAAGAATACCCATATTTCCAGCCCATTCTCTATTCTGATTTCTAACCCTCTGACCTTACAAAGAAACCCTAGGTGATAATTTGCTCACTCCTCTAAATCGGCGCTCACCTCTCTAATTTTGTTCATTCCAGACTACAGATCAGTCGTTCGCTCTGGTTTTATTCTTCTCAATTCTCGGTTCTCACTCTCACTTCTCTAACCCTAAACTCTTCTCACTCGCTTATTCTCTGACACTCAGATGGAAGGCTCGTAGAGTTTGGCGCTTGGCTGATCTTTGTGTGGTTAGTCTCGATCTCTTAGTCTCGATCTTCGATTTTTTGAAATTGCATAGTTTCTTATAATAGCCCCTTGTTAATTGTTCTGTTTTTCAGGCTTTAGATCCAGTCAAACTGTCGAAGCTCCATCTTCTATCAACCGAACCACCACGTTCAATCGCTCATGGTTAGTTTCACTGGTCTTCTTTTCGAGCTTTTTTATAGCTTTTGGTTAGATGAGTTTTGTTTATGGCTTTTCTGTTCATGAGTTCGACTTCTCACTGTCAAACCATGTGAAAGGTGAGTTCGACTGTTCATGAATCCGAACTCATGTAATGGTTCAATTTAACTATGTTCATGAAGTCGAACTCATGTAATGGTTATGGATTTTCTGTTCTAATGAACCTTTCACATGTCAAACCATCTCATGGTTAGCTTTTGTTTTGAGTCTGTTTTCAGCTTTATAATTTTTGTGTTTTCAACCTTGCGGGTAACTCATTGAATTGAATGGTTTTTGAGCCTTTTTTATGGCTTTTTATTGCTTTTGTTTGAAACTAATTCATTGAACTGAAACTGATTCATTGAACTAAACCTGAAATTGATTCATTTTTTTTTTGCATCCTCTTTACTTCTTACAGGAGCAAGGTAACTCAAGTATGGCATCTCATGCCTCACCTAATGCTGAAATGCATAACAACGAGCTTCCTACTCAGGAAAGCCAAATCATCAAACCAAACAACAAAGCTGCAAAGCCACCTACGGGTAAGAGAAAAAATATTCTGAAAGTTGGGCGCACTTGACTGAACTTTCTGATTCAAACTACGCACAATGCAACTATTGTGGTGCACTAATTGGTTGTAAACTTGAAAATGGAACCACTCCATTGAAAAATCACACGACTAAATGCAAAATGTTGCCTTCAAACATGGATAAGAAACAAAAGCTGCTTGATATGAGTACAAAAACTGTTATTCGTGCTGATGGTGTGGTTGAAACTCTGTTCAATCTGTTTGGTAATTTGATCAAGAAGTCTGTAGAAATGGTATTGATGTTCGTGTTTTTAGTATAGTTTTTTAGTGTGTTTTCTTAGTTTGTTAGGTTTAGTTTTAGTAGTTTTAGGGTTAGTTTTGTGTGTTTTTGGATGAGTTTGCATATTTTATGAAAAGTATGGAAGCTACTCTGTTTTGTGTCTTTTTGTAGGTTTTAGCAAGGAAACAATGTTTTTTGGAGCTGATTAGAGTGCTATGGTGGAAGATGGAAGAATACGAGATAAAAGACTTGAAGTCAAGAATTTTTAGAGTTCAAGTGTTGAAGAAAGCCAAATCTAGGCTCGTTAACGAGGCTGTGAAGGCTCGTTAACGAGGCTTAGAGATAGAGTTTTTCGAGAGATCGTTGTAATGTCTACCGACCCTGTGCGGAAATTTATTCCGTGTCGGTAGGGTTTTTGATGAGTTTTAGGGTTATTATATTTTATATTTTAGGTTTTGTTACCTTTTTAGATTTTATTTCTATCTTTTAAGAGTTAGTTTTTATCTTTTAGGAAAGTTTTTATCTTCTAGCCTTTTTTTTATTAGATAGCTGTATTAGTATAAATACCCTTCTTTTCTAGCCTAGAAGGGGGGTTTGTGTTTGAGTGCAGACGAAGAGGAGAGTCGAGTCGGAGGTGAAGACGAACCGAGGTGGATCGAGAGTGGAAGCCAGGTCGTTAGTCGTGTTTTCGATTTTGTATTCTTGTTGTTTTAGGTTTCTTTTGAAGTCTGTAAGACGATATTTTTCTTAGTAATTTGAAGTAGTTTGCTTTGTTTTCAATGTTTTCTTTTATTTAATTTGTTTGCTTTATAATTATGAGTAGTGCGTAGTTTTCCTATCTAAGATCGGGGTTAAACTCGACATAGTTGTGCATGGTTTGATGAGTAAGATGATTGTTGAATGCCTTCTATCTACTTTTAGATTGCTTGTTGTGTTTATGCCTGGATGAGAATCGAGGTAATTTGAGTATTTAACTTGATTGAAAGAAAAAGTTAGTGACCTGAATGCTGATATTGTTCGATAACGAAAGTTTTGAGCTTTGGATCCAAAATAAGTGATTGAGTGAGTTAATTTATGAGAGTAAATTGATTTGCTTGCTAATCAGTGAAAGTTGATGAATTTATCTATTTAAAGGCATGATCTTTATCTTCTTACGAGTTTATATGCATGGCTATGTTGTGGTGACCCTTGTCCTAGATTTTTGTTCTATTTGAATTTTCTCGTTTTTATTCGGATATATTCGTTACTGAGTTCGTTGCCTCGGTACCGAACTTGTTCTTAGGTAGTTAGTCTGTGTTAGTAGTATTATCCATGTTCGTTAACGACCCTGACAAAGTCGTTAACGAGGTTGGTCGTAGTTGAGTTGTGTTGTTTTGCTTTGTTTTATTTTTCTTAGTAGTCCGATAAACAAACAACCGTGCTTCCCGTGGAACGATCCTAACTCCCCTATACTCAGTGGGGTCTTGACTTGTATATTTATTTGTTGTCAAGAAATCACCCTTCAACAGCTATTGCTCGTATGGTTATTTTGGATGAGCTTCCATTTTCTATTGTTGAACATGAGGGCTTTATGTTCTTTTGCAAGTGTATGAATCCTGAGTTTAAAGTTCCTTCTCGCTGCACTATTGCTAGAGATTGCTATAAGCTCTATAGTTAGGAAAAGAAAAAGTTGAATGATTGCTTTCAAAATTTATCAAGTAGAGTGAGTCTTACTACAGATGCATGGACTTCTAGTCAAAACGTAAGCTATATGTGCCTCACTGTTCATTTTATTGATGATGAGTATTCTTTGCACAAAAGGATCATAAACTTTTGTCCTCTTGCTGGTCATTTGGGTCTATTAATTGGTAGATTTGTTGAAAAGTGTTTAGTTGACTGGGGGATAAAAAATGTTATGATTGTAACAGTTGACAATTGTGGTTCAAATGATTTGGCAATTGCTCATTTGAAAAAGAGATTTAATCATTGGGAATCTAGCATCCTACAGGGGAGGTATTTGCATATGAGATGTCATTGTCATATTTTAAATCTGGTTGTGAAAGATGGATTAAAAGAAATTAAGCCTTCAATTTTGAGAGTTCGTGGTCTTGTAAGGTATGTGAGGTCTTCTCCAGCACGACTAGAAAAGTTCAAATTATGTGTTAAAGAGGAGAACTTAGAAAGTAAAAGTCTGGTTTGTTTGGATGTAGAAACAAGATGGAATATAACCTATTTGATGCTTCAATCTGCCCTTAAGTTTAAGAAAGCATTTGATAATTTGATCATAAAAGATTTTGTTTGTGTGAAGGAGAATAAGAAAGTTGGTGTTCCTGATGATGATGATTGGAAAGAAGTTGCTAGTTTTGTGTCAGTATTGAAAGTCTTTTATGATGCTACCTTGTCCTTGTCTGGTTCTCGGTATGTCACTTGTAATCTTGCTGCTGAAAATGTGTTTGGAGTTGGTAAAATGATCAAAACTCATTGCCATGAGCAAGCTGAGCATAGGTCTATGGCGCTGAGAATGAAGGCAAAATATGATATTGGGGAGATGTCATGAATATTAATCTTCTGATGTTTACTGCTGTCTTTCTTGACCCGAGGCGTAAGTTGAGATATGTTGAATTTCTAGTTCGGAAGTTGTTTGATGATCCAAAGTCCAAGACCTTATCTTTGCTTATAAAACTTCTTGTTGATGAGTTATTTGAGTCTTATTCTGCTTCTATGCCTAGTGTGAGCAAACAATCAGAAAGTTCTACTCAATCTTCTTTTACCACTGGTTTGAATAAGTGTGATCAGGGGGGAAATGTTCTAAGTTTTGCTTCTTTGTTAAGTGATGAGTTTCAAATGGAGATGGGTTTTGATTGCAATAATAATAAGTCTGAGTTAGATAAGTATTTGGAGGATGCTTGTGAAACTTCAACTACAACATCCCTTCAAGTTTTACAATGGTGGAAAGACAATCAAAAGAGGTATCCAATTTTGTCTAAAATGGCTCGAGATGTGTTAGCAATACCTGTTTCAACTGTTGCTTCTGAATCAGCATTTAGTACTGGTGGGCGTGTTCTTGATTCATTTCGTACTTCTTTGTCTCCATGTATGGTGGAAGCGCTTATTTGTGCACAAGATTGACAACGCACCTCTAACATTCCTATTATTATAGAGGAGAGCTTGGTTGGTATGGAGCGTATAGAAGAAGGTAATGCCATTATTTATTCATCTAAATTATAAGCAATTTTATTTAATTTGTGCCCTAACTACTCTTTATTTTTCATCTCTTTCTTTTATTGAAATTTATAGATTTGAAGGGATTGCTTTTGGAGCACCCAAACATGATTATTGATGAATCTGATGTGAATCTAGAAGATCTCTCTACTATTTCCCTTGATGATTCTCCTGAATAGTGAAGATATATGGCTGTTAATTTTGCAGTGATGCAGGCTGTTAACTTATTATGTATTGTATTTAGAAGGTTGTTAAGAACTTTTTTGCTACTTTTTGCTAGATGAACCTTCAGGCTGTTAACTTTTGCTAGAAGCCTGTTAAGTTGGACAGTATGAAGAACTTGCCGTTTTTGTAAGTTTACCACTTTTTGTTAGAATTTGCAGGTTGTTAACCTTTGCTAAAAGGTTGTTAAGGACTTTTATTTTAGTAGGTTTAATATGAACTTTCTGTGGACTTAAGTATATGTAATTTGAACTTTGGTTTGAAACTTTAAATGTTTAATTTAGCAGGTTTAGTTTAAGCATATGTTAATTTTAACAGGTTTGGTTGTGGCCTTTCTTATGGGGTTTTTAACTTTTAAGTAGCAGGTTTAGTTTAACAGGTTTGTTTAAGCATGTCAATGGATTAGATTGGCGAGGATATCCGATTCGGAATTGGACATCCGCCTTAAAATTTTCAAATCAAAATAGCAATATTTGAAAAATGGATATTTCGGATAACCGCTTTCGGGTAACCGATCCAATCGGATATTTTTTACCGGATATCCAGTCTATAACGGATTGGATACGGATCGGTATTTTAAAGAAAAAAATAACGGATATCCGTTATAGCGGATCGGATCGGATATATCCGTTTGCGCAACCCTACAATTCATGGATAATACCGAAACGGGTTTACGGAACGCGTGTAATTTGGACCGCCCTAAATTGAGGCATCATCTGATGGTTTACATATATACGTTATTCTATGTTTTGCTCAATGATACAGTGATATGCACATGCATATGTACAAACCAAGAACATACAACTTGTGAATTAACGTGGATGCCCGATCTAGAGAAGCTGGCATGTTTCTTAATTATGTCTGTATGTTGTGCCATAAGTTTTTGTTTTATATTTGTTTTTATCATTACTATAGTTTTGTTTGAATGTCATCTTAATAAGCTACTAGTGTGGGCTTTCCCACATCTGACAGCAAAGTTATTTGCCTTGTTAGTTTGTTGGCAAGTTGTATTAATAAATTAAGGTGGTTTGACTATATTTTATAAGGTAAATTTTACATAGAGATGACTATAGAGATAGATCTAGGAACAGACATATTGTCGCTATCTAGCAGTATATTTTATAAGGTATATTTTATAACGACCACATTTTAAATGTTGTCATGCGTGTAAATTTCATGGCTATAGCCTATAATACGCAGTATGTTCATAACTAACATTGTCGCTATCTAGCAGTAGATCGAGGTGGCATTGACATAGCTTTCGTTGTAAATTTGCACCGGACACGACAATATATCCAAATTTGTGATTTGTATTGCTACAATAGGCAATAAGTGTTGCTACTGCGTGGAAAATAGCGATAGTAAAGTATGTTCTTATTATAGCGACATGGTTTTTTTTGACGTATATCGCCATAGGCAAGTCTAAATCTAATGGCAATGATATTTTTTATGAATGTTTTGGAAATGGCTAATAATTTCAAATGTTGCCTGCAGTCGTGTAATTTTCATTGCTATATATAGTCTATTATAAACTAGCAATACACGGTATGTTCGTAACTAAAATTGTCGCTATCTAACAAAAGAGATGGCAATGACATAGCTTTCTTTGTAAATTTTCACCGGACATGACAATATATCCAAATTTGTGAATTTTTTTGTTTGAATATCCAAATTTTTTATTTGTATTGTCACAATAGGCAACAAGTGTTGCTACTTGCGTGGAAAATAGCAATAGTAACGACATTCAATTTCCATATGTTCTTATTATAGCGACATGGTTTTGTTTGACGTATATCCCCATAGGTAAGTCTAATGGCAGTGATATTTTTGACGAAATTTTTTAAAGTGGCTAATTTCCGACCAGTTTCGCGACATCTTATAACGGTCATGGCTAAATCAGCCACGGATATAGTGATCCGTCGTTAATTTCACGTCTAATACTGTGAGAAATGTACATCTAGCTAGTTACTAATATTCATTTCTATTTTGATTTGCAGATTTGTTAAGGCAAGGTTCCCTTGCCCCTTTGGGTTTTGATGATAACAAACCCTTGGCATTTGATATGTTCTATGAAGTGTTTGAGGCAAGGAATTTTCCAAGGGAACAATGATAGAATTGTTCCTGTAACTAGAGGGAACAGTGATTGGAACTGTGAAGTTCAAGGCTCCAAGAGAAGCAAGACAAAGAATGAAGATTCAAGGGAACAATGAAAGGAACTGTTCCTCTGGATAGAGGGAACAGTGAAGGGAACTCTCAATGTAATGGGATGACACTGTTCCCTTAACAATTGAAAAGGATAGAAAAACCAAGAAGAAGGAACACTGAAGGGAACACTAGTGTAATATGATGGGAACTGTTCCCATCTAGGGAATATGATGGGAACAGTGAAGCTTCAAGGATCAAAGGAACAGTGAAGGGAACGACAATGTAATGTGAAGGAACTGTTCCCATCCAAGGAAAAACTCCCCAAGACCAAAGCTCCAAGAGAAGAAAGACTCAAAGGAACAATGAAGGGAACTATCAGTGTAATATGAAGGAACTGTTCCCATCCAAGGAACAGTTCCTCAAGAGAAAAACTCCAGGAGAAGAAACACTCAAGAGAACAATGAAGGGAACTCTCAGTGTAATAAGAAGGAACTGTTCCCATCCAAGGGAACTCACAAGCCAGTCCAAAAAGCACATCATCGAGAAATACGGAGACATGTTCCTGACAAAACAGAGGAACAGTCCATGCATCAGACTGAGCCTATTCATCCAACGGCTTGATGAGCTTCAAGAGTTGACCAAATTCAAACAAGAGTCACATGTTGAGAAAGTACATACCTGGGGAACAAGACAAGGGCAATCTTGACATTTCCCAAGTTGAGGATTGGGGAGCAAGGCTCTTTAGATATAAATAGTGAACAAGACCAAGAGAAAAATTTACCTCTTCAGAAATCCAAAAAGGCAAGAGCATTAAGAGAGAGTGAAGGTGGTCGACGGCGAGTGTTTGATCTCGGCGACGGCGAGGAAGAAGTTTCCAGGAGCAAGGGAATTGTGATAGTCAAGTCCAGGTGTAAGGTTTGGTTTACTTGTCTTAGTTGAGTTGTTTGCTTAGGAACTTGGTTGAGAAGACTCATTAGTGTTGCTAGAGTTAGGAAGAACTGCTAGGAACAGAGACGTTTGAGTCTTGCCTATTGTAACTAAGGAACAATCAATAAAACAAGTAGATCATTCAAAATCCTCCAAGGGAGGTAGAGGTTTACCCATTCAACTAGTTGGTTGAAGTGGGGTTCCTCTATAAGGAATTGTGTCCCTTTACTTATCTTATGCCTTTAGTTCCTGTTCATTTAAAATTCCTTGAATTGTTCCCTTAATACTCCATGTTCCTATACTTCCCATATTGTTCTCTTCTTTGTGCCTATCTCCTGCATATTTATTTGTTATTCCGCTGCCCATGGAACAGTTCCCATAACTGTTCCTTGACTCTATTCTAACACACAACTTTTCAACAATTGCCCGTCCACGGGCAGGGAAACATATATAATTCTTATTATGGAGGCTGAAAGAACTTATTACAATTGCATGCGATCGGGAAGATATATTGATTGAAATTCTAATTCGGATTATGAGTCATAGTCCCAAACAGATCACGATATACCCGGCCAATAATAAAAAACAATGTATACCGTTTTGATAGGGGCCGATGAAGCTCGGCCCCTTGGACCCCCTGTGTATCCGGAACTCCTCCGTCAAATCCTTGACGAGTATCGCTCAATAAAATTAGGATATTTATTACTTTCCGATAAGTATTTTTACTCCGCTAACCGTCAAACAACGTCTTCTTAGCTTGGTGTATTGGAGTTGACCTAAAGGCACGAACGAGATCCGGATATTAAGATATAATTAGTGTGCATCTAGCTAGACGTCCCTAAATTTCATCATATTCCATGTTTCATGTTGTCGTACATGCCTTGCTTAGATTGCATTCTCACATGCAAAAGACATATATTATATTAGTACAAAATAATTAATGTTGCATGATCGATCGGGAGCACGAGAATAATTGATGTTGCATGATGATTTAAAAATAAAATATTTTTAATTTAATTTATTGTAAACATATATTATATATAATTAGCCAAATGCATACATGGTAGGGGACTACTAGTTTAAAAGGAATGAAAAAAGAAAAAAGAAAAAGGAGAAGGAGAAAACGTACGTGTTTTTATTGATATTGATTAAACAGAAGCAAGAACACCATTATTAATTTAATTCAAATTAATTGAAATAGGATTATATCCACACGTACTTACAAGCACGCGTTTTATGGATATATATTACTGAAATGGAAATAAATTTAACCACGTACATATATAATTAGATCACTTAATTCTTATAGTTTGCATGCATGCTTTACGCAAGCGATTAAGCTAGCATCTCTCACACACACACTGGAACACAGCACTGCAGCTTCCACTGGGCCAATTCTCCCTTCTGCAAGCGCTTTCACATTTAGCCCGATGACCAAACCACCCACACATGCCTCGGAAGTAGCGGCTCGGTTTCTCACATGATCTTTCTGCCTCAACGATCCTCGTCTCTGCATATAGGCATTTTTTTAGTTCAAATTAACGAATATCT
Source organism: Fallopia convolvulus (assembly GCA_964016875.1). Lineage (NCBI taxonomy): Eukaryota > Viridiplantae > Streptophyta > Magnoliopsida > Caryophyllales > Polygonaceae > Fallopia > Fallopia convolvulus. The sequence goes on along the minus strand of OZ024718.1, from coordinate 8,055,715 downwards.
AGTTAATACGGATTATTATACAATTTTTCTATTCTACGCCCTTACAACTACTGCATGTACGTTTATAAAAAAAAAAACTAAAATTCGAACTAAAAATTAATTAATAAACCTTTATTAAGAAAAATGTTAGAAACTCTAAATAACTTGAATTTAGAAGAACTTTTCTGAATATAGAATCATATCCTCAAAAAAAAGCTCGTATAATACATAAATGGTATTTTGGAAAACCAACCTGCAGCGAATAAGATGCAAATCAACAACACAAGCCCGATGAACTTCTTCTCCATGCTGTTCTAGTTCTAGCTAATTTTTTCTCCTGAACTGATTTAAGTCGAGGAGGTACTTAAGATAACAAGATTTGTTTGTGTGCCTTCTCCGCCTTCATATTGCACCCAATTTATATAGGCATGAGAAGTGCTCAATTTGAATATTTAATTCAATTAATAAATATACGTGAGCACAACGGGGCACGTACTTACTAGCTAATAATTCTACACATATGTGAAGGTTTTGTTTTATGCATAAATAATACAATTAATTACATTTGACCAAAAAGTTAGCCTTAATTACATCATTACTTATATGTTAATGCATATGTTAAAATAATATTTAAAAAGGTCACACATTAAATCACATCATCCATCTTTTTTAAATCTATCTATTTGGTTGAAATTTATTTAGAATATTTAATTAATTATATTATATATTAAACAAAACAACCAACATATCATTACTATATACTAAAGCGGAGATAAAAATAATATATAAAATGATCCCACATTATATATATTTTTTTAAATCTATCTGATTGGTTGAAATTTAATGGGATTATTTGTATTTAGTTGTATTTATATATTAAAAAAATAACTGATATATTATTTTTATATTTGGATAGGATAGATTTTCTAGATAAGACATGTATTAATTTTTTAAAATATATTCTTGCAAATATTAATTTTTAATAATTATTTGTACAAATGATAATATTTTATAGATAAGATATGTATAGTTTTATAAAAATATCTTTACGTATATCAATTTAATAAAATTTAAAAAAATATAAATAAAATAATACAACAATTTTATAAAACCCCGTGAAAAAACACGAGATTTAAGACTAGTGTTTTTCTATCATGTCGACTTCCCGCGGAAGAATCAACAAAATTTCTGATAAAATATATATCCAGGTTTGCCTACATATATAGAGAGTATGCATCATCTGTAAGTGATGAATGTGTCCGGAGAGCTCAAATGCCCACTCAAAGAACGACAAGCCGTTATGATATTCGATCTCCGAGGATGACTTAAGCAGCTTTCAGATTCCCTACAACAATCCTTTGATCTTCACAATAGATCTCATTAGATGCGATGTAAGACGACACTAATTAGCCTTAATTACATTTTTATTAAAAAATTAGCCTTAATTACATATTTTTCTATCATGTTAATTTCCATAAGGAAAGAATCGACGAAATTTCCAAGAAAATATATATTCAACTTTGCCTACAGAGAGAGTATGCATCAACTAGAAGTGATGAATTCCTCTAGAGAGCTCATACGCGCACGCTAGGAAGGACAAGCCGTTATGATATTCTCTGAGGATGACTTGAGCGGGGTTCGGATTCCCCACAACAATTCTTTGATTCTGACAATAGAGCTCAACAGATGCGAAGTGAAGAAGGCACTAATTAGCTTTAATTACACTTTTATTGAAAACTTAGGCTTACATGTTTTTCTATGATGGCAACTTCCCGCAGGAAGAATCGACGAAATTTACGAGAAAATATATATTCAGGTCTGCCTACAAAGAGTGTATGCATCAACTAGAAGTGATGAATGCATCCAGAGAGCTCAAAAGTGCATTCTCTCATGCTTAAACTCTTCCAATGTGAAATTTGTTAATGACGATCGATTATTCATCCTTGTTGGAATAGAAGATTTTAATTACAGTACAATTAAGCGGATTCCATATGTTTATGAGTTTGAATCGAGGGAATAATTTAAAAAGAAAAGGATTTAGGAATATTGTATAGGAGTTGACTCTTGAACAAGAAGAGGAGAATTAATAGGATCTTGGTAAGAAGCAAGGCTGTCTTTTGTAAGAGCACATGATCCCCCCGGCCTCCTTATCATCGTTTCGTTCTATGATAAAAGCACAATCATTTCCAAGTACTCACCTTGTATTTGATCGCATCTAGCTCATACTAGGATACAATATAGAACTATCACATAAATTAAGTATATTTTTGTGCAACCGACAAATTAAATTTGTTTCGGGATAACGCGGGTATCTGGCCCATGTGGTGGACATGTTCAAGGACGGATCCAAAAATTAAAAATAGGCTTATTTTCACTAAATTTTTTTAGGCGAGCTAAATTACTTTAATTTTATTTTTTTAGAGCGGGCTCGAGTGGATCCCAACCCGACCCTAGGATCGTCACTTGACACGTCTAAATTTAGTGACCACGCAAATGAGTGACAATGTGGTCACTAACTCCAGCCTAAATCTAGCGGTAAAATGGTCGCTAACCAACGAGCTGACTTTATTTCGAGATAACGGAGGTATCTGGTCCACGCGGTTTGGACATGTCCAAGGACGGATCCAAAAATTAAAAACAGGCCTATTTTCACCAAAATTTTCTAGGCAAGCTAAATTACTATAATTTTATTTTTTTAGAGCGGGTTGGAGTGGACCCCAACCCAACCCTAGGTTCGTCCCTTAACACGTCTAATCTCATGTGGGTTATTCTTTATGCATTTTTTCCATTTACTTAGAAGGCTCTCTCGGGAAAATAAACATTGACCACATAACAACACGAGACTAAAACTCGAAACATCTTGATATTACTATTATACATAACTAGTTGACGTCCCGTACCATGTACGGATAATAATGGTATAATTTAAAATATTTTATATATTTTATTGGGAGAAATCTAAACAAAACTATAAAATAAAAGAAAACCACGAATTTTCCATAAGAATTCTACATATTAGAATATATTCTATTTATTTATAAAAAATATCAATCTACCGATTAGTTATATAAGTATGTTAATATATTTTATCAAATCTATTATATATAAATGCAAATTATTTTAATTAGAATCATTCAATTTCAAAAATCTTTTACAAAAATATATAAAATATATAAAAAAGATAAAAAAAATAATTTAAATTCTTTAAAAAAATTAATCAAATTAATCAAATTTAAAAAATTTAAATAAAAATAAAAAATATAATTAATAAGAAAAGATGAATAAATATGAATAAAAATTGATTTTTATATATAAGAAAATCTTCTATATTCACATGAATAAATGAAAAGGGAAATTAAAGAAAAGATAATGTAATTTGTTTAAATCAAAATTCAATTTAGGCAAGTTATTATCTACATATTGAAATTTTTTAATTTTTTTATCAAAATTTAATTTAAGAAAAATATTTTACATAAATAGATAAAAAGATAAAGATAAAATAATTTTTTATTATTTTTAAATAAAATTATAATTTAATTTTTTTTATATAAATAGATAGATTAATATTAAAAAAATTTAAATATAAGGTGGGGTTAGAATCGATATGGTGGCTAAAAAAGTTAAAACTTTAATATATAGTAGTTATAGATATTCTACCACTAATTTATTATATTAAAAATATCAACATATAGAAAAGAAAGTACATACTTGAAGTCAAAATCTTATTAAAAGATTAAAAAAAATCACTATAAAAAGTAATATAGAAAATATCACATATAGATGAAGTTAGTATAATATAAAAAATTTAATGAATAAAAAAATAATACAAGTTATTATAATATTTATTATTAAAAAATTATCATTATTTTATTCAAATAATGCCATGTGGCACAATTTTTTCAACAGACATGGTTTCTGCTTTATAATATACTAGTTATATCCGTCGTGCCATGCACGACTACGTACGATGCTTATTTTAAAATTGTTTTAAAAAATTATATATAGGATATTAGTATAGAGAAAAAAAATATAAATTTAAAATAATTAGGTATGAGCATGATATTTTTCTTTTAAAAAAATTATTTTTGAGATCGCTATTGCCATACGTAGAAGATATAAATTTTATACTCACATATTAGAATTATTTTATTTTTAGAATCAAATAAATTAAGCAAACATCATTTATCTTCTATATTTATATAAATAAACCAAAAAGAAAATTAAGCGAAAGATAATGTAAGTTTTTATCAAAATTCGGTTTGTGCAAGTAATTATTAGAGTCTTTTGTCGGAAACCACTCGTAAGATAGGCCATATTGCGTTTAACCACCCGCCTAATAACAATTTACCGGAAACCACCCTTATACCTATCTCCGTTAACAATCAACCACCCGTTCTCACTTTTCCGTCTCAAAATCCGTTAAAAGATTGAAAATACAATTTTACCCCTCTATTTTATAATATTTGTGCATTTTTATTTCTTAAAAAGAGAAAACAATTTGATAAATATCAACACACAAACCCCAATTTTACAAACTCAAACCTAAATCAAATGAATTGCACTTAATATCAGCAACGACATCAAGAAATGCACTCACGTGTTGGTTTTCTAGCAAAATATTCAAACTATTTTCAACCACGTCAATATTTGTTGGTTTCTGGTCCATATTAGCAACATTAGCAACTAAGACATCAGCTTCTTCTGGTTTCTGGTTAATAATTGCAATAGCAACAGTTGAGACATCAACAACATCTGGTTTATGTTTGAAAATCTCACCAGCAGCTAAATTTTGAGCGTCCAATTGTCCATCTTTTGACCCATTCTCACTGGTGCTCGTTGTAACTACATGAGTTGCCCCATTTTCAGCCTTATTATGTTTAGAAACTCGAAAATTGGAGGCAACATTCTGTTCAGCTCGAACTTGTTGCATGTTGGAAATTTTAGAACAAGCATTCAACTGAAGAGTCGAGCTGGTTTCAGCAGCATTTACACTTCTTGGATCTGCATCAATCTGATAACCACTATCTTTGGATTTAACCTCAGCATATAAGCAATTAAAAATGGTTTGTCTACATGATTCCAAATTCGACTGGTTCTATGCAGCAATTGCAGCAGAAACCTCAATTAAATCAGCAACTTCATCCATGGAGCACAAAACATCAAGCTTAGCACCAGTCTCAGCTTGCTGGATATTTTTAACATCAACTTGGTCAAAGATCTGCCCACTACTAGCACTCTGCTATAACCCTAAGCCTACTGAAGTGATATGGCACACACCAGTTGGCGAAACCATCATCATATTCAGCGATGCGTCACCATTTTCCATCTTTTCAGAACTTGTCTCCACCTTTGCATCTTCAATGGCTCGTTTACCAGCTTGAGACAGAAAGGAGGAGGGCGTAATGTTCACCAGATCGCAGCTAGGGCTTGGAGGCGAATCTAGGGTTTCGTGGGTATTGTTCTGTTCAGATCTTCCCTTTTGTGCGATGCTCCATTCAAGATCTGAGCTTGGGACCCCTTCCTTCAGCTTCATTGTGGCCTCTCCTTCTAGATCTGGGTCCGATCCAACACTTGATTGATTCTCATAGAACTTAACATACTCTTGTAGCAATTCCTCCACCGCCTCCCCTCCTTGTGTTGCAGTGTGTTGCTGTAGGATGAGAAATTCTGGTTCTTCATCTTCCAAGCTTGCAAAAAGTTCATCTGGTATCTCCTCCAGTGAGAACAACGACATCAGATCCATCTTTAGCTTCGTGAAATCACAGCCCTTTCTATCTCGTGTTGACTCATGCTCATATCTGGTTAAGGCTACTCGGTGATGTCTGATCCAACAACGCAATCCCTGGTCAACGTTCCTCTCTCTAAAAAAATCTCTAGGCCCCTACTTGACGGTCTCCACTGGCGACCAAGACAAATTAGGTTTTTGTTTCTCTAGTTAGTAGAAACAAATAAATAAGGAAAGAAAAGAAAAATATAAAAAAACAATCAATACAAGTGCTTTAACAGAATTTTAACGGGAGATGTCCAGTGGGTGGTTGATTTTTGACGGAATCGTTTTTATGGGTGGTTTCCGGTAAATTGTTATTAGGCGGGTGGTTAAACGCAATATGGCCTATCTTACGGGTGGTTTCCGACAAAAGACTCTAATTATTAAGATATTGTAAATTTTTACTTTTTTTAATCAAAATTCGATTATATAAAAATCTTTTACATGAATTGATAAAAAGATGAAGATAATATAATTTTTATTATTTTTAATAAAAGTTCAACTTTTTAAATTTTGTTGACATAAATAGATATGAAGAAAGTTTACAAAAAAAATCTAAAGATATAGGAATAAAAATTGCTTTTTTAAAGTATAATTAAGGTGGGGTTAGAATCAATGTGTGTGTGGTGGCTTGAAAAGATACAAATTTAATATATAATAGTTATATGGGCCCGGTTCAGATGCGAATGGGCGCCCTTGTGCGAAATAAGAAAGAACAAGAGTCGTTAGATGGAGAAAAATCAAAGGCGCTGATCATTTCACTTAAAAGGGAGGAAAACGACATGGGCGAATTTTTGTCGAATTATTCGCGTATTTTTAAACAAAAACATAAATAGGACACGCACCCAGATTGTTCATCCACACTGTGAATTTGTTCATTAATACTGTGAATTTGTACATCAACACTGTTAATTTGTTCATCAACACTGTTAATTTGTTCATCAACACTATGAATTTGTTCATCGACACTATGAATTTGTTCATCAACACATTCTGAATTTGTTCATTGACACTGTGAATTTGTTCATCAACACTTTGAATTTGTTGATCAACACTTTGAATTTTTTTGTGCATCAGAACTGTGATTTTGTTCATCAAAATTGTGATTTTTTGCATAAATAAACTATTGTTTTTTCATCAAAAATCTATTATTTGTACATAAAAAATGGACGAATATATATCGAAATTTTATGCATTAATATATGTGTGTGCATCATAATTAGTCATATGTGATACAAAACTAATTGTTTTGATGTTAGTCTCGATATTGTCTTATTTGACTCCTTTGGATTTGTCGTTGTTGCTTTTGTGAAACATGTGGTTACTTCTAACATAGCTAAGGCACAAGCACTCCTCTCCGGTTTGATGTTGTCTCGTTCTCTTAGCATACACCATATTATTGCAAAGTCGGATTCTTTTTCTGTTATCTTTTGCATTCAAGTTTCTACATCAAACTTATCTTATTTAGGTACTATATTGAGCACTTCATTCATATTGACAAGTTAGCCTTAAAGCACTTCATTTGTATTATCCTTTGCATTCAAGATAGCCTTAAAGGACAAAATAAATGGAAAAAAATGCACAAATAGATAGTCCTAAATGTATAAGTTGATGGTATTAATAGTCCTAAATGCACAAGTTGATAGCATTGACACATAAACATAAGTTTATTTCAATTCACAAATAAGGGTATAATAATGAACAAATAAGGTTATATCAATGAACAAATAGGGGTATATCCATGAACAAATAGGGTATATCAATGAACAAACAATGGACAAACAAGCTTAGATCAATGAACAAAAAAAGTTATATCAATGAACAAATATGGGCATATCAATGAACAAATAATGGTATACCAATGAAAAAAAAGAGTATATCAATGAACAAATAATGGTATATCAATGAACAAGCAAGGTTATATCAATGAACAAATAGTAGTATATTAATGAAAAAATATTGGTATATCGAAAGTAATTATATACATCAAAAAATACATAATATTGTATTCATACACATAAATAGGGTTAAAAAATAAAATTAAAAATAAAAAAAGTTCGAAATCGATGAACAATGTTATCAAAAACTCGATGCATAATTAGTTAGTATTGATGAACAATTGGTCAATATTGATGAACAAATCGCTAGTTTTGATGAACAAATTGGACGGGTCTCATAAAAACGTATTTTTCGAAAATACGTGAATAATATGGGAAAAATAAGTTCGTGCCGTATTTTATTGAAAAATACGGGAAAAATTCGCCTGTGCCGTATTTTAGTTTTTTTAATGAATGTTTAATCAGGGACGTTGATTTTATGGAAGGAACACGAGAGATTTATTCTTAATTCTCACTTGGGAGCCCATTCGCACATGACTCTTAGATTGTAGTTAACAGTGCTCAAGAATATTGTTTACATAAATATTGTTTTACACAAAAATATAAAAAGGAATTAATAATTTATTTATGTATTGTCCAAGAATTATCTTAATATAAAGTTGGCCCATAATTATAAGATAAAATTTCTTACATAGATAATAAAAATTCAATAAGAAAACGTGAAATAATATAGATCACATGTACAACCATATTTCCAATTTTAAAAAATATTGAAAAATCTTATCATTAATATTCTCTAAGATAGTGGAGCAAAAGATAAATATTATGAAAAGTAAAAAGACAAATAATAGAAATTAATTAGAAAAGTTGTAAAAATATAAATAAAATTTAATTTTTTAAATATATGGTGGGGCCAGAATCAACGTGGTGATTCAAAAACGGCCGACTTTTATAATATATATTGATTAGATAGATTAGTTTAACTAAGATTGTGTTGATAATAAAAATTATCCCACATTTGAAGCCAAAAGAAAACCAACCTAATATATATACCCTAGAGTTACTCCTCTTATTGCTAATTGATTTTTGGATGGAACCTCATGGGATAATATATTGGGCCTAATGCGCGTGTGCGCATGTACGAACATTTCCCCAATTTACCTACCTACCGGTCCATAAACGTTTTTAATTGCATTAGAGCAAGTTTGGTCTTTGGCCCACCATTATCTAAATTAGGTTGAGCTTAGCGAGGCCATTTATCTACATTGGGTTGAGCTTAGCGAGTTACTACTATCCACCTTTGTTATCTACCTTACTTAACTACCAACTATCTTGGATTGGGCTTAGCGAGTTACTGCTACATTCTGTGTTATCTACCTTACTTAACCTACCGATGTATAAGTGTCAACTGACCATCCCAGTTGCACTTGAGGGGCCGTATTGAGAATAAAAAACTATCCCATGTCTTAAATCCCAAAGAAAATAAGCCTAGTATATACACCCTTGAGTTACTAGCTCTTTTATTACCAATTGGTTTTAGGATGGAACTGCATGGGTTTAGGTAATAGGTCTAACGTGCAAGCGCTCATACGGACACATCCCCGTTTAGCTACCTACGGGTCCCTATACTTTCTCCATATTGACTAACGGATCGACCAAGCCAACCATTAAACGTCACCTTTTGGTTGCTAAAAGGATTTAGTGATCATAAGTTGGTCGCTAAATTTAGTGACCATGCAAATGTGTGACCATGTGGCAGGGGCGGAGCTATTTGGGGGCGGGTGGAGGCCATGGCCCCCCCAATCCAAATTTTTTTTCCGTATATATGTTCCTCTTGTCAACAACTTCGATTTGATATATTATACGCCTCATTCTGACATTTGAGCAAAAAGTTATGAACGTTTGAAGATTCAGCATATACAAACCACTTCTAACAAGTCATTTACTTAATTAGTTAGAATGCTTTTATCTTTTGCTAAACTTCCTACTTTCATAATGTGATTGAACCCAAAAACTTTGAAACAATAAGTTATTGTAGGGATTATCTCGATCGAATCATACACTTTATTATTAGCACAAGGGTTTTAGTTTGGGTTTTATTTTTTAGTTACGAGCTTTTAATATTTATAGATTCAATTAATTTGTATTTTGACAAAAATTTGTTTTCTTAACCTAAATCTATTCTAAAACATAACTCATAATTATATAAGTTGTCATTATAAACTATTGTTTTCTTAATGTAATTGTATTTTGAAATATTTTAGTCCATCCTCTATAAAATATGTTCTCTTCTTTATCTAAATTTGTATTTTTTATTTCTACATTTTTCTCGAAACATACATTAGTTATGTTAGAAAAATTTGTTGGCTCCCACAATGATAAGTTTCTGGTACGCCCCTGCCATGTGGTCGCTAAATCTGGATCCATATTTAGCATCCATATGGTCGCTAATTGGCATCCATGTAGTCTCTACCTCTAGCCTAGATTTAGCGGCCAAATGGTCGATAATTGGCGTCCATTTGGTAGCTAACTACAGGTTAAGCTTTAGCAACTACATGGTCGCTAAATTTGGCAATGTGATTTTTTTAATTAATATTTCAATTTAATTTATATTATTTATTTATTTTTATTATTTCATATAATTTTAAAAATATATAAAATTTTAAAAATATAAAATATATTAAAAATGCAACTAATTAAAACATTTAATTTGTATTTACATAATTATACAAATGAACAACAAAAAAATGTCTAAAATAATTCGTCTAATCTAAATCGTTAGGAGGTGGCATATAGGACATGGACGGACGGTGGTGCTTGTTTTTCCCTCATTTCCTTCATGAACTGTTGTAGGGCTTGAATATGTGTGTTCTACGCTGCTAAGTTGGCGGCCTACGCAGCTTGGTTTTTCCCGAGTTGGCCCACTTTAGCACGCAAGGAGACATTCTCTCGATGAATCTCCACTCTCCGAGGGGGCTCTCTTTTTGGCGCTCTAAGCAAGTCACTATTGTAATCAGAAGCAGTGAAGCCGAGACCGAAAACAGATCCACAATGTCTAACCCCTCCAACAAACTCGAAATAGGCTTCGCACTCTTCTTGAAAAGATGGTCGGGGTGTTGATTAGGGAGGACCTTTAGGTGAAGATCTCGATCTTGGGACCGCATCTACAAAAAAACTTAGAAACAATTAACAAATTTAGACTTTTAGTATAAATAAATAAAAGCGAGGAAGGTCAATCAGTACTTAATGTAATATTCAAGTTCCGTTTTTCTTTCTAGGTCGGAAAACGAGTTTCTTGGTTTACAAGTAATCGAAATCTTGGCTCGCAAGTAACCCGAGTATAAGATTTAAATATACAATTCGTTAGACTTATGAATACCTTTAATTCCTTATATTTATACACAAGTTAAGATATAACCGAATCTCGATCTTTTAACCTTGCGTAAAAATCATATCTTTAACTAAATTATAACTATATCTATCTTTCCTCAAGTATAGCTAACCAAATTAATTCCCCGATCTTCTATCTTTTAAAAACCCAATTAACCTAAACCTCCGTTTTTATTCTGATCACACAAGTGTAGATCGGCCTCCTTAAAACCGTCTCGCTCAAACGCTAGAAACCAATCTTTGCCTCCTTCAATCGCACCTCGTCAACCTCTCATACACCGGTGTTTTTAGTCACGCGTCATCTTCTCCGGCCCGTCGGCGATCGTGCCTTCCGACCTTCTCACGAGCGGCAATAGCGATCGTGTTCCACTGACCACGTTCACCTCGGGTTGCCATCTTCGATCTTCGACCTTGTCGTGCTCTCGGGAAGCAGGCCTCCATCGATCTCAACGAGCCGTCGTCGTCCCGATCATTTCTATAGCTGTCATTGTGGTGTAGTGTTTAACGATCTGGTGTCCGTCTCGTTTAGTTTATAATTCTGGTTAGTACTTCCCTTGCTCTCTTTGTTTCGGGCATATACATGTTAAAGGTTAATCGATTTGTTGCATGGTGGACTAGTGGTGGGGTTAGAGGTGTCAAAATAATTAATAGCTAGGTGGGTTAAAGTAATTTTGTGGGTGATGTTAGCTGAGGGGGACACAAGCTCGTCCTTAATTGCTCTTTGTGCTTGAATTTGTTTTAAAGGGGATGTTTTGTCTAGCTCAGGGGGTCTCGGCGATTACCAATCAACTTAGTATATTTTATTATATACATGAGTGGATTAATATTGATAGTCCGACTTGATTTCGGTTTTAGCCGAGGGTCATGTCTAGTTAAGTTAGAACAGTGATTGTACTAGCTAGTTTGAAGAATTAGTTAGTGGTCAACTTCGTTTATAATGGTTTTTTTATATATATTTGGGGATTGTTAAGTTTAAGGTTAGACCTTTATTACTTTGATCTTGTTCGCTTAGAGAACGTCTCTGCTCAAGCGTGTAGTCCCCGTCTTTGTTGAAAGAATTCTTCAGTTAAGGTAAGTCGTTCTCGACTTTCTCGGTTCTTTTCTGTCTTGTTAGTTTTTATGCCGTGATTATAGGATTGGTTTTGGGAACTAGTCCCGAAAATCTCTTTGAACTGTTTGGAATTGCTTGTGATGATGTGTGAAAAGTTGGTTTTAAATGTGTTTTATCGTCCAAAGTTTTCGAACATTTTCTCTGTGTTGGTACCGTTTCCGGCACGGGCATCGTAGCTAATGGAGATGAAGGGTTTCTTATGTATGGTCCGTGTGACAGAGAAATCGTGCCCCTTCAAAATAAAATGCTATCTATGTGTTTTGGCAAGTGCTTCAGTGGAGGCTTAGCTGTGGTTAGAAGGGAGATTGTGAAGTGGAGTGAGATGGCCTGCCTCTACACTCGGCGTCGGGTTTGAGCGCCTTGGAGGTTGGATAGCGAGATGGGGGAATTGCATTTCTTGTAGAATTATGTTTGTAAATGTGTTTGTGGCTATGTGTGACTAACCAAAACTAATTTAGGTATTGGCCTTTAGAGTTATGGATGCGTTTGTGGATTTTGGTTGCAGACTATAGAAAATTGTTTTAAAACATCTTATAATTTCCGCATATTATCTAGCTTGATAGATTAGTAGCTGACCCCTTTGGGGATTATTTTTCCAATTATAGGTATGTCACAAGATACCGTGTAGGAGCCTTGGCCGGATGGTGGAGTGGATCGTTGACGCACATGTCATTAGTTTGGGTTTTGTTTATGCGTTTGGGCATTCAAACATGTTTTATATTTAGTTTTATAAATCTGACAGTTGGATGTTTTACCTGTTTTCTCGTCGTGCCCGCGTTGTAAGATCCTAAAGTATTGTTGTCAACCCACCTAAGTAGTACTTGGTAAGGTATACTACCAAGTAGCGCCCTGTCGAAAGACGGGGTGTTACAAATTGGTATCAGAGCGAGGTTGACAACAGGGCACATGGAACTGACCGACGAGTGTACCCGAGGTCCAACTTAAAACTAAAACTGGCTGGTGTTTTCAAAAGGTTTTAACTGGGGTAGGCATGTTGTATTGAGGGGGTAGGTGACACGTTACGACTCCGCCACCATCAACCGAAGGACCTCCGGTATCTTAGTGCTTTTAACCTTCCAATTCTAAGTGTAAGTTTGACAAAAGAAAATTATGTTCGTTGTGTTAGAATTATTTGGGAAGTGTGAGGAAGCAATAAGAGTATGATTGAAGTGTTGGTTTATATGGTCTCCAAGAGCTTCGTAATATTGGTCATCGAGTTGTTGAATTTAGTGCAAGAGGAGGCAGAAGTGCTCGACATAGAAGGAAGTGGAGCAAGCTGGAGCAAATCTAACCTAAGCATCTAAGTTATCGGATTGTAAGTAGTCGAACCCAAACTAGGAATGTTGGTTGAAGAAAGGATGTTGCTCGTTTTAGGAAGAGTTGAACCCCTAACATAAGGTGTTTAGCGTGGAGTTCGGAGTAGAGGACTGTAGTTATTCACCATTGATCACATTTACACGAAGTTTGATCATATAAGAAGTGAGTGGTAGGCCGAGATCAACTTGTTGACGAGGCAAATCTATACTTTGTGAATCCATGCAGACCATATTGAAGAATGTGTGTGAGACAGCGTGAAGGGTAACTCTCACTTTGGAGATTGTGAGATTATGTAGGGTGAAGGTAGGGAATGAAGGACTCAATGGAGACTACGATAGGAATTCTCATGGAAATCACCGTTGGCAAAGTTAACAAAAAAACAAGACACGGCTACCTCACGAATACCTTTGGCTGAAGAATACCATGGTTCATGCTTGCTTGAGAAGAGGAAGATTTGGAAGTGCCACATGAAAAACATGCGTAGCTAATAAGATATTGATGGACGGTGGAGTTAGAGCCAGGTAATAAAGAAGTTTTGTGAATGATTCTCGAGAAAGTAGTATCAATAGCATTGCACTATCAAGTAAAGGAAGACAGAGTCAAGACAAAAATAGTCACGACAACTAAACCCAGTTTGTTGATGGGAGATGCAATTGAACTAAGACCATGACCTGGAATTATGTACTTGAGAACTCGCCTTCATTGAGTGCCTAGGATGACTGGAATGTTGAGTTAACATCATGAAGAGAGAAGGAATTGTTTGGATCTAGTTTGTGTTGAACATGGGTGTAGACTCTATTTTGTTGTGGGTTCATCCCATCTTAACGAGTATTTGCATGGAAAGAGAAATTCACAGTGTTTAGTTCCCAAAAGAAGATCATGTATAGACTTGTATAAGTCGAAGTTGACATCATGATGGAGAATCGGTTCTCATGAAACATTGGTTGGGTGGATCGGCCATTGTGAAGCGTGATAATTCTCTGGATTCGGTTAAAGGATGAGGTCTTTTTAGTTGAGGATCTAACAAGAGGATGTTCAAAATATAACCGAATGAGAGAAGAGAATTACAAGTGTTGTAAGGAATGTTGTGAAGCTTAAGTAACGTCTAATGGGGTATGTGAGGTGTTGGACAACAACTGTTATCGACTAACTAGACCTCTGGTAGGGGTCTTTAGAAACAATATTTCTATCTACTCCCGGACTTGGAAGAACAAGTTTCCCTCTTAGAGAACCTCCTTAAGTACAAGTTGAAGCTAAAGATGCAAGGATGACTCAGGTTATTCGAATAGCATGACTTGAAATTTTAGTGACATTCAACAAAGAGATTTAGGAGGAAGGCTTTTAAAGGAGGATAGATTGAGTGTGTTAATTCGACTCTATGACACGGGGCTCATTAATCTCATATTCTAATGTGAGCACTTATTGGACTTGTGAAAATATTTAACCAGCCCATTAAAAATTTGAAGAATACCCATATTTCCAGCCCATTCTCTATTCTGATTTCTAACCCTCTGACCTTACAAAGAAACCCTAGGTGATAATTTGCTCACTCCTCTAAATCGGCGCTCACCTCTCTAATTTTGTTCATTCCAGACTACAGATCAGTCGTTCGCTCTGGTTTTATTCTTCTCAATTCTCGGTTCTCACTCTCACTTCTCTAACCCTAAACTCTTCTCACTCGCTTATTCTCTGACACTCAGATGGAAGGCTCGTAGAGTTTGGCGCTTGGCTGATCTTTGTGTGGTTAGTCTCGATCTCTTAGTCTCGATCTTCGATTTTTTGAAATTGCATAGTTTCTTATAATAGCCCCTTGTTAATTGTTCTGTTTTTCAGGCTTTAGATCCAGTCAAACTGTCGAAGCTCCATCTTCTATCAACCGAACCACCACGTTCAATCGCTCATGGTTAGTTTCACTGGTCTTCTTTTCGAGCTTTTTTATAGCTTTTGGTTAGATGAGTTTTGTTTATGGCTTTTCTGTTCATGAGTTCGACTTCTCACTGTCAAACCATGTGAAAGGTGAGTTCGACTGTTCATGAATCCGAACTCATGTAATGGTTCAATTTAACTATGTTCATGAAGTCGAACTCATGTAATGGTTATGGATTTTCTGTTCTAATGAACCTTTCACATGTCAAACCATCTCATGGTTAGCTTTTGTTTTGAGTCTGTTTTCAGCTTTATAATTTTTGTGTTTTCAACCTTGCGGGTAACTCATTGAATTGAATGGTTTTTGAGCCTTTTTTATGGCTTTTTATTGCTTTTGTTTGAAACTAATTCATTGAACTGAAACTGATTCATTGAACTAAACCTGAAATTGATTCATTTTTTTTTTGCATCCTCTTTACTTCTTACAGGAGCAAGGTAACTCAAGTATGGCATCTCATGCCTCACCTAATGCTGAAATGCATAACAACGAGCTTCCTACTCAGGAAAGCCAAATCATCAAACCAAACAACAAAGCTGCAAAGCCACCTACGGGTAAGAGAAAAAATATTCTGAAAGTTGGGCGCACTTGACTGAACTTTCTGATTCAAACTACGCACAATGCAACTATTGTGGTGCACTAATTGGTTGTAAACTTGAAAATGGAACCACTCCATTGAAAAATCACACGACTAAATGCAAAATGTTGCCTTCAAACATGGATAAGAAACAAAAGCTGCTTGATATGAGTACAAAAACTGTTATTCGTGCTGATGGTGTGGTTGAAACTCTGTTCAATCTGTTTGGTAATTTGATCAAGAAGTCTGTAGAAATGGTATTGATGTTCGTGTTTTTAGTATAGTTTTTTAGTGTGTTTTCTTAGTTTGTTAGGTTTAGTTTTAGTAGTTTTAGGGTTAGTTTTGTGTGTTTTTGGATGAGTTTGCATATTTTATGAAAAGTATGGAAGCTACTCTGTTTTGTGTCTTTTTGTAGGTTTTAGCAAGGAAACAATGTTTTTTGGAGCTGATTAGAGTGCTATGGTGGAAGATGGAAGAATACGAGATAAAAGACTTGAAGTCAAGAATTTTTAGAGTTCAAGTGTTGAAGAAAGCCAAATCTAGGCTCGTTAACGAGGCTGTGAAGGCTCGTTAACGAGGCTTAGAGATAGAGTTTTTCGAGAGATCGTTGTAATGTCTACCGACCCTGTGCGGAAATTTATTCCGTGTCGGTAGGGTTTTTGATGAGTTTTAGGGTTATTATATTTTATATTTTAGGTTTTGTTACCTTTTTAGATTTTATTTCTATCTTTTAAGAGTTAGTTTTTATCTTTTAGGAAAGTTTTTATCTTCTAGCCTTTTTTTTATTAGATAGCTGTATTAGTATAAATACCCTTCTTTTCTAGCCTAGAAGGGGGGTTTGTGTTTGAGTGCAGACGAAGAGGAGAGTCGAGTCGGAGGTGAAGACGAACCGAGGTGGATCGAGAGTGGAAGCCAGGTCGTTAGTCGTGTTTTCGATTTTGTATTCTTGTTGTTTTAGGTTTCTTTTGAAGTCTGTAAGACGATATTTTTCTTAGTAATTTGAAGTAGTTTGCTTTGTTTTCAATGTTTTCTTTTATTTAATTTGTTTGCTTTATAATTATGAGTAGTGCGTAGTTTTCCTATCTAAGATCGGGGTTAAACTCGACATAGTTGTGCATGGTTTGATGAGTAAGATGATTGTTGAATGCCTTCTATCTACTTTTAGATTGCTTGTTGTGTTTATGCCTGGATGAGAATCGAGGTAATTTGAGTATTTAACTTGATTGAAAGAAAAAGTTAGTGACCTGAATGCTGATATTGTTCGATAACGAAAGTTTTGAGCTTTGGATCCAAAATAAGTGATTGAGTGAGTTAATTTATGAGAGTAAATTGATTTGCTTGCTAATCAGTGAAAGTTGATGAATTTATCTATTTAAAGGCATGATCTTTATCTTCTTACGAGTTTATATGCATGGCTATGTTGTGGTGACCCTTGTCCTAGATTTTTGTTCTATTTGAATTTTCTCGTTTTTATTCGGATATATTCGTTACTGAGTTCGTTGCCTCGGTACCGAACTTGTTCTTAGGTAGTTAGTCTGTGTTAGTAGTATTATCCATGTTCGTTAACGACCCTGACAAAGTCGTTAACGAGGTTGGTCGTAGTTGAGTTGTGTTGTTTTGCTTTGTTTTATTTTTCTTAGTAGTCCGATAAACAAACAACCGTGCTTCCCGTGGAACGATCCTAACTCCCCTATACTCAGTGGGGTCTTGACTTGTATATTTATTTGTTGTCAAGAAATCACCCTTCAACAGCTATTGCTCGTATGGTTATTTTGGATGAGCTTCCATTTTCTATTGTTGAACATGAGGGCTTTATGTTCTTTTGCAAGTGTATGAATCCTGAGTTTAAAGTTCCTTCTCGCTGCACTATTGCTAGAGATTGCTATAAGCTCTATAGTTAGGAAAAGAAAAAGTTGAATGATTGCTTTCAAAATTTATCAAGTAGAGTGAGTCTTACTACAGATGCATGGACTTCTAGTCAAAACGTAAGCTATATGTGCCTCACTGTTCATTTTATTGATGATGAGTATTCTTTGCACAAAAGGATCATAAACTTTTGTCCTCTTGCTGGTCATTTGGGTCTATTAATTGGTAGATTTGTTGAAAAGTGTTTAGTTGACTGGGGGATAAAAAATGTTATGATTGTAACAGTTGACAATTGTGGTTCAAATGATTTGGCAATTGCTCATTTGAAAAAGAGATTTAATCATTGGGAATCTAGCATCCTACAGGGGAGGTATTTGCATATGAGATGTCATTGTCATATTTTAAATCTGGTTGTGAAAGATGGATTAAAAGAAATTAAGCCTTCAATTTTGAGAGTTCGTGGTCTTGTAAGGTATGTGAGGTCTTCTCCAGCACGACTAGAAAAGTTCAAATTATGTGTTAAAGAGGAGAACTTAGAAAGTAAAAGTCTGGTTTGTTTGGATGTAGAAACAAGATGGAATATAACCTATTTGATGCTTCAATCTGCCCTTAAGTTTAAGAAAGCATTTGATAATTTGATCATAAAAGATTTTGTTTGTGTGAAGGAGAATAAGAAAGTTGGTGTTCCTGATGATGATGATTGGAAAGAAGTTGCTAGTTTTGTGTCAGTATTGAAAGTCTTTTATGATGCTACCTTGTCCTTGTCTGGTTCTCGGTATGTCACTTGTAATCTTGCTGCTGAAAATGTGTTTGGAGTTGGTAAAATGATCAAAACTCATTGCCATGAGCAAGCTGAGCATAGGTCTATGGCGCTGAGAATGAAGGCAAAATATGATATTGGGGAGATGTCATGAATATTAATCTTCTGATGTTTACTGCTGTCTTTCTTGACCCGAGGCGTAAGTTGAGATATGTTGAATTTCTAGTTCGGAAGTTGTTTGATGATCCAAAGTCCAAGACCTTATCTTTGCTTATAAAACTTCTTGTTGATGAGTTATTTGAGTCTTATTCTGCTTCTATGCCTAGTGTGAGCAAACAATCAGAAAGTTCTACTCAATCTTCTTTTACCACTGGTTTGAATAAGTGTGATCAGGGGGGAAATGTTCTAAGTTTTGCTTCTTTGTTAAGTGATGAGTTTCAAATGGAGATGGGTTTTGATTGCAATAATAATAAGTCTGAGTTAGATAAGTATTTGGAGGATGCTTGTGAAACTTCAACTACAACATCCCTTCAAGTTTTACAATGGTGGAAAGACAATCAAAAGAGGTATCCAATTTTGTCTAAAATGGCTCGAGATGTGTTAGCAATACCTGTTTCAACTGTTGCTTCTGAATCAGCATTTAGTACTGGTGGGCGTGTTCTTGATTCATTTCGTACTTCTTTGTCTCCATGTATGGTGGAAGCGCTTATTTGTGCACAAGATTGACAACGCACCTCTAACATTCCTATTATTATAGAGGAGAGCTTGGTTGGTATGGAGCGTATAGAAGAAGGTAATGCCATTATTTATTCATCTAAATTATAAGCAATTTTATTTAATTTGTGCCCTAACTACTCTTTATTTTTCATCTCTTTCTTTTATTGAAATTTATAGATTTGAAGGGATTGCTTTTGGAGCACCCAAACATGATTATTGATGAATCTGATGTGAATCTAGAAGATCTCTCTACTATTTCCCTTGATGATTCTCCTGAATAGTGAAGATATATGGCTGTTAATTTTGCAGTGATGCAGGCTGTTAACTTATTATGTATTGTATTTAGAAGGTTGTTAAGAACTTTTTTGCTACTTTTTGCTAGATGAACCTTCAGGCTGTTAACTTTTGCTAGAAGCCTGTTAAGTTGGACAGTATGAAGAACTTGCCGTTTTTGTAAGTTTACCACTTTTTGTTAGAATTTGCAGGTTGTTAACCTTTGCTAAAAGGTTGTTAAGGACTTTTATTTTAGTAGGTTTAATATGAACTTTCTGTGGACTTAAGTATATGTAATTTGAACTTTGGTTTGAAACTTTAAATGTTTAATTTAGCAGGTTTAGTTTAAGCATATGTTAATTTTAACAGGTTTGGTTGTGGCCTTTCTTATGGGGTTTTTAACTTTTAAGTAGCAGGTTTAGTTTAACAGGTTTGTTTAAGCATGTCAATGGATTAGATTGGCGAGGATATCCGATTCGGAATTGGACATCCGCCTTAAAATTTTCAAATCAAAATAGCAATATTTGAAAAATGGATATTTCGGATAACCGCTTTCGGGTAACCGATCCAATCGGATATTTTTTACCGGATATCCAGTCTATAACGGATTGGATACGGATCGGTATTTTAAAGAAAAAAATAACGGATATCCGTTATAGCGGATCGGATCGGATATATCCGTTTGCGCAACCCTACAATTCATGGATAATACCGAAACGGGTTTACGGAACGCGTGTAATTTGGACCGCCCTAAATTGAGGCATCATCTGATGGTTTACATATATACGTTATTCTATGTTTTGCTCAATGATACAGTGATATGCACATGCATATGTACAAACCAAGAACATACAACTTGTGAATTAACGTGGATGCCCGATCTAGAGAAGCTGGCATGTTTCTTAATTATGTCTGTATGTTGTGCCATAAGTTTTTGTTTTATATTTGTTTTTATCATTACTATAGTTTTGTTTGAATGTCATCTTAATAAGCTACTAGTGTGGGCTTTCCCACATCTGACAGCAAAGTTATTTGCCTTGTTAGTTTGTTGGCAAGTTGTATTAATAAATTAAGGTGGTTTGACTATATTTTATAAGGTAAATTTTACATAGAGATGACTATAGAGATAGATCTAGGAACAGACATATTGTCGCTATCTAGCAGTATATTTTATAAGGTATATTTTATAACGACCACATTTTAAATGTTGTCATGCGTGTAAATTTCATGGCTATAGCCTATAATACGCAGTATGTTCATAACTAACATTGTCGCTATCTAGCAGTAGATCGAGGTGGCATTGACATAGCTTTCGTTGTAAATTTGCACCGGACACGACAATATATCCAAATTTGTGATTTGTATTGCTACAATAGGCAATAAGTGTTGCTACTGCGTGGAAAATAGCGATAGTAAAGTATGTTCTTATTATAGCGACATGGTTTTTTTTGACGTATATCGCCATAGGCAAGTCTAAATCTAATGGCAATGATATTTTTTATGAATGTTTTGGAAATGGCTAATAATTTCAAATGTTGCCTGCAGTCGTGTAATTTTCATTGCTATATATAGTCTATTATAAACTAGCAATACACGGTATGTTCGTAACTAAAATTGTCGCTATCTAACAAAAGAGATGGCAATGACATAGCTTTCTTTGTAAATTTTCACCGGACATGACAATATATCCAAATTTGTGAATTTTTTTGTTTGAATATCCAAATTTTTTATTTGTATTGTCACAATAGGCAACAAGTGTTGCTACTTGCGTGGAAAATAGCAATAGTAACGACATTCAATTTCCATATGTTCTTATTATAGCGACATGGTTTTGTTTGACGTATATCCCCATAGGTAAGTCTAATGGCAGTGATATTTTTGACGAAATTTTTTAAAGTGGCTAATTTCCGACCAGTTTCGCGACATCTTATAACGGTCATGGCTAAATCAGCCACGGATATAGTGATCCGTCGTTAATTTCACGTCTAATACTGTGAGAAATGTACATCTAGCTAGTTACTAATATTCATTTCTATTTTGATTTGCAGATTTGTTAAGGCAAGGTTCCCTTGCCCCTTTGGGTTTTGATGATAACAAACCCTT
Organism: Fallopia convolvulus; assembly: GCA_964016875.1. Classification (NCBI taxonomy): domain Eukaryota; kingdom Viridiplantae; phylum Streptophyta; class Magnoliopsida; order Caryophyllales; family Polygonaceae; genus Fallopia; species Fallopia convolvulus. The sequence goes on along the minus strand of OZ024718.1, from coordinate 8,034,093 downwards.
GGCATTTGATATGTTCTATGAAGTGTTTGAGGCAAGGAATTTTCCAAGGGAACAATGATAGAATTGTTCCTGTAACTAGAGGGAACAGTGATTGGAACTGTGAAGTTCAAGGCTCCAAGAGAAGCAAGACAAAGAATGAAGATTCAAGGGAACAATGAAAGGAACTGTTCCTCTGGATAGAGGGAACAGTGAAGGGAACTCTCAATGTAATGGGATGACACTGTTCCCTTAACAATTGAAAAGGATAGAAAAACCAAGAAGAAGGAACACTGAAGGGAACACTAGTGTAATATGATGGGAACTGTTCCCATCTAGGGAATATGATGGGAACAGTGAAGCTTCAAGGATCAAAGGAACAGTGAAGGGAACGACAATGTAATGTGAAGGAACTGTTCCCATCCAAGGAAAAACTCCCCAAGACCAAAGCTCCAAGAGAAGAAAGACTCAAAGGAACAATGAAGGGAACTATCAGTGTAATATGAAGGAACTGTTCCCATCCAAGGAACAGTTCCTCAAGAGAAAAACTCCAGGAGAAGAAACACTCAAGAGAACAATGAAGGGAACTCTCAGTGTAATAAGAAGGAACTGTTCCCATCCAAGGGAACTCACAAGCCAGTCCAAAAAGCACATCATCGAGAAATACGGAGACATGTTCCTGACAAAACAGAGGAACAGTCCATGCATCAGACTGAGCCTATTCATCCAACGGCTTGATGAGCTTCAAGAGTTGACCAAATTCAAACAAGAGTCACATGTTGAGAAAGTACATACCTGGGGAACAAGACAAGGGCAATCTTGACATTTCCCAAGTTGAGGATTGGGGAGCAAGGCTCTTTAGATATAAATAGTGAACAAGACCAAGAGAAAAATTTACCTCTTCAGAAATCCAAAAAGGCAAGAGCATTAAGAGAGAGTGAAGGTGGTCGACGGCGAGTGTTTGATCTCGGCGACGGCGAGGAAGAAGTTTCCAGGAGCAAGGGAATTGTGATAGTCAAGTCCAGGTGTAAGGTTTGGTTTACTTGTCTTAGTTGAGTTGTTTGCTTAGGAACTTGGTTGAGAAGACTCATTAGTGTTGCTAGAGTTAGGAAGAACTGCTAGGAACAGAGACGTTTGAGTCTTGCCTATTGTAACTAAGGAACAATCAATAAAACAAGTAGATCATTCAAAATCCTCCAAGGGAGGTAGAGGTTTACCCATTCAACTAGTTGGTTGAAGTGGGGTTCCTCTATAAGGAATTGTGTCCCTTTACTTATCTTATGCCTTTAGTTCCTGTTCATTTAAAATTCCTTGAATTGTTCCCTTAATACTCCATGTTCCTATACTTCCCATATTGTTCTCTTCTTTGTGCCTATCTCCTGCATATTTATTTGTTATTCCGCTGCCCATGGAACAGTTCCCATAACTGTTCCTTGACTCTATTCTAACACACAACTTTTCAACAATTGCCCGTCCACGGGCAGGGAAACATATATAATTCTTATTATGGAGGCTGAAAGAACTTATTACAATTGCATGCGATCGGGAAGATATATTGATTGAAATTCTAATTCGGATTATGAGTCATAGTCCCAAACAGATCACGATATACCCGGCCAATAATAAAAAACAATGTATACCGTTTTGATAGGGGCCGATGAAGCTCGGCCCCTTGGACCCCCTGTGTATCCGGAACTCCTCCGTCAAATCCTTGACGAGTATCGCTCAATAAAATTAGGATATTTATTACTTTCCGATAAGTATTTTTACTCCGCTAACCGTCAAACAACGTCTTCTTAGCTTGGTGTATTGGAGTTGACCTAAAGGCACGAACGAGATCCGGATATTAAGATATAATTAGTGTGCATCTAGCTAGACGTCCCTAAATTTCATCATATTCCATGTTTCATGTTGTCGTACATGCCTTGCTTAGATTGCATTCTCACATGCAAAAGACATATATTATATTAGTACAAAATAATTAATGTTGCATGATCGATCGGGAGCACGAGAATAATTGATGTTGCATGATGATTTAAAAATAAAATATTTTTAATTTAATTTATTGTAAACATATATTATATATAATTAGCCAAATGCATACATGGTAGGGGACTACTAGTTTAAAAGGAATGAAAAAAGAAAAAAGAAAAAGGAGAAGGAGAAAACGTACGTGTTTTTATTGATATTGATTAAACAGAAGCAAGAACACCATTATTAATTTAATTCAAATTAATTGAAATAGGATTATATCCACACGTACTTACAAGCACGCGTTTTATGGATATATATTACTGAAATGGAAATAAATTTAACCACGTACATATATAATTAGATCACTTAATTCTTATAGTTTGCATGCATGCTTTACGCAAGCGATTAAGCTAGCATCTCTCACACACACACTGGAACACAGCACTGCAGCTTCCACTGGGCCAATTCTCCCTTCTGCAAGCGCTTTCACATTTAGCCCGATGACCAAACCACCCACACATGCCTCGGAAGTAGCGGCTCGGTTTCTCACATGATCTTTCTGCCTCAACGATCCTCGTCTCTGCATATAGGCATTTTTTTAGTTCAAATTAACGAATATCTAGTTAATACGGATTATTATACAATTTTTCTATTCTACGCCCTTACAACTACTGCATGTACGTTTATAAAAAAAAAAACTAAAATTCGAACTAAAAATTAATTAATAAACCTTTATTAAGAAAAATGTTAGAAACTCTAAATAACTTGAATTTAGAAGAACTTTTCTGAATATAGAATCATATCCTCAAAAAAAAGCTCGTATAATACATAAATGGTATTTTGGAAAACCAACCTGCAGCGAATAAGATGCAAATCAACAACACAAGCCCGATGAACTTCTTCTCCATGCTGTTCTAGTTCTAGCTAATTTTTTCTCCTGAACTGATTTAAGTCGAGGAGGTACTTAAGATAACAAGATTTGTTTGTGTGCCTTCTCCGCCTTCATATTGCACCCAATTTATATAGGCATGAGAAGTGCTCAATTTGAATATTTAATTCAATTAATAAATATACGTGAGCACAACGGGGCACGTACTTACTAGCTAATAATTCTACACATATGTGAAGGTTTTGTTTTATGCATAAATAATACAATTAATTACATTTGACCAAAAAGTTAGCCTTAATTACATCATTACTTATATGTTAATGCATATGTTAAAATAATATTTAAAAAGGTCACACATTAAATCACATCATCCATCTTTTTTAAATCTATCTATTTGGTTGAAATTTATTTAGAATATTTAATTAATTATATTATATATTAAACAAAACAACCAACATATCATTACTATATACTAAAGCGGAGATAAAAATAATATATAAAATGATCCCACATTATATATATTTTTTTAAATCTATCTGATTGGTTGAAATTTAATGGGATTATTTGTATTTAGTTGTATTTATATATTAAAAAAATAACTGATATATTATTTTTATATTTGGATAGGATAGATTTTCTAGATAAGACATGTATTAATTTTTTAAAATATATTCTTGCAAATATTAATTTTTAATAATTATTTGTACAAATGATAATATTTTATAGATAAGATATGTATAGTTTTATAAAAATATCTTTACGTATATCAATTTAATAAAATTTAAAAAAATATAAATAAAATAATACAACAATTTTATAAAACCCCGTGAAAAAACACGAGATTTAAGACTAGTGTTTTTCTATCATGTCGACTTCCCGCGGAAGAATCAACAAAATTTCTGATAAAATATATATCCAGGTTTGCCTACATATATAGAGAGTATGCATCATCTGTAAGTGATGAATGTGTCCGGAGAGCTCAAATGCCCACTCAAAGAACGACAAGCCGTTATGATATTCGATCTCCGAGGATGACTTAAGCAGCTTTCAGATTCCCTACAACAATCCTTTGATCTTCACAATAGATCTCATTAGATGCGATGTAAGACGACACTAATTAGCCTTAATTACATTTTTATTAAAAAATTAGCCTTAATTACATATTTTTCTATCATGTTAATTTCCATAAGGAAAGAATCGACGAAATTTCCAAGAAAATATATATTCAACTTTGCCTACAGAGAGAGTATGCATCAACTAGAAGTGATGAATTCCTCTAGAGAGCTCATACGCGCACGCTAGGAAGGACAAGCCGTTATGATATTCTCTGAGGATGACTTGAGCGGGGTTCGGATTCCCCACAACAATTCTTTGATTCTGACAATAGAGCTCAACAGATGCGAAGTGAAGAAGGCACTAATTAGCTTTAATTACACTTTTATTGAAAACTTAGGCTTACATGTTTTTCTATGATGGCAACTTCCCGCAGGAAGAATCGACGAAATTTACGAGAAAATATATATTCAGGTCTGCCTACAAAGAGTGTATGCATCAACTAGAAGTGATGAATGCATCCAGAGAGCTCAAAAGTGCATTCTCTCATGCTTAAACTCTTCCAATGTGAAATTTGTTAATGACGATCGATTATTCATCCTTGTTGGAATAGAAGATTTTAATTACAGTACAATTAAGCGGATTCCATATGTTTATGAGTTTGAATCGAGGGAATAATTTAAAAAGAAAAGGATTTAGGAATATTGTATAGGAGTTGACTCTTGAACAAGAAGAGGAGAATTAATAGGATCTTGGTAAGAAGCAAGGCTGTCTTTTGTAAGAGCACATGATCCCCCCGGCCTCCTTATCATCGTTTCGTTCTATGATAAAAGCACAATCATTTCCAAGTACTCACCTTGTATTTGATCGCATCTAGCTCATACTAGGATACAATATAGAACTATCACATAAATTAAGTATATTTTTGTGCAACCGACAAATTAAATTTGTTTCGGGATAACGCGGGTATCTGGCCCATGTGGTGGACATGTTCAAGGACGGATCCAAAAATTAAAAATAGGCTTATTTTCACTAAATTTTTTTAGGCGAGCTAAATTACTTTAATTTTATTTTTTTAGAGCGGGCTCGAGTGGATCCCAACCCGACCCTAGGATCGTCACTTGACACGTCTAAATTTAGTGACCACGCAAATGAGTGACAATGTGGTCACTAACTCCAGCCTAAATCTAGCGGTAAAATGGTCGCTAACCAACGAGCTGACTTTATTTCGAGATAACGGAGGTATCTGGTCCACGCGGTTTGGACATGTCCAAGGACGGATCCAAAAATTAAAAACAGGCCTATTTTCACCAAAATTTTCTAGGCAAGCTAAATTACTATAATTTTATTTTTTTAGAGCGGGTTGGAGTGGACCCCAACCCAACCCTAGGTTCGTCCCTTAACACGTCTAATCTCATGTGGGTTATTCTTTATGCATTTTTTCCATTTACTTAGAAGGCTCTCTCGGGAAAATAAACATTGACCACATAACAACACGAGACTAAAACTCGAAACATCTTGATATTACTATTATACATAACTAGTTGACGTCCCGTACCATGTACGGATAATAATGGTATAATTTAAAATATTTTATATATTTTATTGGGAGAAATCTAAACAAAACTATAAAATAAAAGAAAACCACGAATTTTCCATAAGAATTCTACATATTAGAATATATTCTATTTATTTATAAAAAATATCAATCTACCGATTAGTTATATAAGGATGACTTGAGCGGGGTTCGGATTCCCCACAACAATGCTCTGATTCTGACAATAGAGCTCAACATATGCGAAGTGAAGATGGCACTAATTAGCCTTAATTACACTTTTATTGAAAATTGTTAACATATATATTATTGTATATTTGTATATTGGGCCTAACTTGGGCTTCAGCCTTGTAACTACACTATATATTGATTAATGAAGAGAGTGGCAACCCCAAGGGGAATTTCACATTCTAGCATGGTATCACGAGCCTAACCCTAACCCTAGACCCCCCTCTGTGTGCCGCCACCCTCATCATCGGCGCCTCCCTCCTGCGTCGTGCTCCCCTTCCGATCCTACCGATCGTTCCTTGAGAGCGATCGCCGCCCACCCTGGTTTCCGCTCCCCTCGGTTTCTCTAAACCCTAATATAAAAAGCCTAGTATCGTTGTCATGTCTTCTGACGACGAAAAATCGCAGCCCGGAACTCCGAAGTCGACGGACCCAAAAACACCGGCCGTGACTGACTCTCAACACACCGTCATCATTTCCGACGCATCAGGTTCCGGTTCTTCCTCCTCTTCCGCTGTCAAATCGCCGTTTCATTCTGCCCTAGCGGTTTCCAACATCAAAAATCTCATCCCGCTGGTGCTTGATGCTTCTAATACGAAGTATAATTCATGGGTTGCTCTTTTTCGTGTCATTGCTCGTGCGCATCGGGTGCTTGATCACATCGATCCATCCGTTCCCCGTCCCTCTGATGTGGATGATGCCTTATGGGATCAACTGGATGCCATCATCCTCCAATGGATCTATGCAACTATCTCGTCTGATCTTCTCCTTACTATTCTGACGCCGGAAGCGACTGCTATGTCTGCCTGGAATCGCCTGCGAGATATCTTTCAGGACAATAAGGCCTCTCGGGCGGTTTACTTGCAAAACGAGTTCTCAAGATGCCGCCTTGAGTCGTTTCCATCAGTTTCGGCCTACTGTCAACACATGAAAGATCTTACAGATCAGATGGCCAATGTTGATTTCCCGGTCTCTCAAAAACAAATGGTCATCCAACCGATTTCCGGCGTATCTGCTGAATACGATACGGTTGCCAGTTTGATTCAACAACGCACTCCGTTTCCCGATTTTGCTCAAGCCCGTTCGATGATTCTGCTTGAAGAAACCCGTCGGGAGAAGCGCGATGCGCTAAAGGCCGAGGTCAAAGCCCTCAACACCACCACCACTCCGACCCCCCCGCCTACTGATTCCCCGGCCCAGCAATCTACTCAATCCGACAACAGCAGCCACGGGAACAACAACCGAGGCCGAGGACGTGGACGCGGAAGAGGCCGCGGACGCAAGTTTTACTCAAGGCTGTTGTAACAAACCCGCTACGCAAGTTTTACTCAAGGCTGTTCGAAGTGCTGAACAGGGTCGGTGCCGAGGCTCTCAGGTCAGTACCGAGGTGTAGCGAAGACCGAGTCGGCGCAATTAAAAGGCTTTTATCCTATTTCCTTTTATGTTATTAGATAGATAGAAGGAATATATCTTATTAGAAGATTTATTTCCTTAGAGATAGCTTTTAGATAGATTAGTTTTTCTATAAATACTCTTGTCTACCCTTTTTTTTCACTACATAATCAATTGCCTTGGAGGGCAAGTAAGGGGAAAAGAGAGAAGTTAGAGAGAGGCGTGGGGCGTGAGAGAGACGAGTTTGTGGAGAAGAAATATCGTTTTGGATTCAAGTTGTAAGCTTTCTCTTTTATTTAATATATATAGTTGTTTTTTTCAATTATGATTTGTGAGTAGTCTTCCTCTCTAAAGTTGGGTTAAACCCAACAATGGTTGTGCATGCTTGTTTATGATCATGTCTTGATTATTTTTATTGCATGAATCTATTCTCTTGTTCTTAACTCCTTGAAACGAAAGTTGAAGGGAATTTCTCATTCATAGTTGAAGCGAAAGCGGAAGCGGAAGCGGATCGTATTTTGAAGCGAAAGCGGATCTATCCTAATTGAAGTAGAAGAGATTAGATAGTAAGTTTATTAATTTAGCGAAAGTTGATTGATTTACTTGCTTAAAGTTAACGAAAGTTAGCGCCTTTATGTGATAAAAGCATGATCTTTATGTTTCATTAGCGTTTGCATGCATAATTGTTGTTGTGGTGACACCTTAAACCTTAGAATCTCCCTCTTTCTTGTTAAAAACCCTTATTTAATTGATTGCTTGTGTAACAAGTAACAAAACTTAGCACTAACTTTCTCCCTGTGGACGAACCTGACTCAGCTATACACAACAGGGTCTTGATTATAAATTTATTTGTTGTCAAGAAACCTTATCAACAATAACTAGCGACAAGTTTTGATAGGGTCGTGCAACTAGTCAGGACCGGACCGGGTATATACGGTTCGTTCCAGGCAGGTGGATCGTATTTTTAAAAAAAATTGGCAGTGAATCGGACCGGTCCCGTCCCGGGTTTAGACCGATTTGGACCGGATTATAATTATTGTAGATCATTACTCTTGCAACGGTATTGATTTTTTTTTATTTTTTTCCTCTCTTTATTAAGTTATCAAACAAGCTGATTATAATTAGTTAGCCGAATACCTACCAAAATACTTCAATCAACATATACTTTGTTAATTGTGTCATTGTGTAAATAATAACAACGGTTAATTGATCTCCACTTGCTCAATTGGCCAAAAAACATGATTCATTCATTAAAGAACTAAAATATGTCTCTAATTCTTCCACCAAAAAAATATGTCTCTAATTTTCTTTAAGATCAAAGCAATTCCCCTAAAAAAATTGCAAACCAAGTCAAAAAAATTAATAAAGATTAGAAATTACACTAAACTTATAACTAAACTGGTCTTACGGTCCGGACCGGGATTTTCCGGTCCGGTCCCGGGTTTGGACAGGGACCGAAATTCTCAAAAAATCTGGATCGTGGACCGGACCGTCTCGGTCCCAGTCTTGGACCGGACCGTAAAATTCCAGTCCGGTTCGGTCCAATTTGCACAACCCTAAGTCTTGATATTCTTCTTCAGAACCCTCCGATTATTCTTCAATTGCGTTGTTTGTTATCTCTTTAAAAAACTCCAAAGACGCCTTTCCAAAGGTCCTCTACATCGGTGTAAGGCTGGAAATCCTCTTCGTCGGCTTCTTCGATTGGTCACGAGGCTCTATTGAATCCAATGGGACTGTAAAAAGAAACAATACGAGGAAGATTAAAACTTTCCAGGAAAAGAAATAGAATGAAAGATTTTCTTATTGTCTACGATCCATTTTCCAAAGAGGAAGTATTGATCATTAGTTCCCAAGGAAGTGATTTCAATAAAAAAGAATTGTCTTGCCCAACTCTTGTTGTAAACCTTTTACCTTAGCACTGAGGGACGTTTGGCATCTCTCGACTACAAGATTGTTCTTCCTCACCAGACAATATTCCCTCGGTAGGAGATTGTGAAGGGAAACTCGTAGAAATTAAACAAGCCTAACATGCCAAATAAAGTCGGGGTGTTCAGTAGTGGGTCAGATTGCCATGACACCTTTTAAGAAACCCCCTTGAGTCAAGGCCCGTGCCATCTCATCTTAGGAGAGGGTGAAAGGGTAATGATGTCATCTAGTTTTTAGTAGTTTGCATATGCATTTAGGATCAAATTTCTCCTTTTCTAGCTTAGGTTTTGGTCTTTTTGTGTTGATTTTTGTATTATTCGTAGTATGGAGGTCTACATAAGTTTTCTATGCTTTTATAGGTCTTTTGATGGTGTTTTGGAGTCAAGAGGAGATGAAGACAAGAGACAAGATCTTAATGAAGCTAAAGGCCACAACTAACACAAAGGAATGAAGATTTGAGGATTACAAGAGCTTTCAAGAGTTGTGGATGAGCTATTACAAGTCAAAATGCAAGTTAAGGAGTGAAGGAAGGGGTTAGAAGCATCATCACGGGTCGTGAAGGCCATCACGAGCCAAAACAAGAAGAAACAAAGCAAGAGTGTGCTCTCAAAGGGCCCGTCACGGGTCGTGACAGGACACTGCACGCGTGAATTTTGGGCTTTTCTTACTCCTTTTCGGGCCCGAGTTGGTTTTATTTTTGGGATATCTTTTGGCATAAGTTTAAGGATTTTTTTTAAGACTACTTGGAGCTTAAGTTAGAACATTATTATGCATTATTATTATTTCTAATTTCAAGTAGAGAGACAGGAAATAATTTTGTAGGATTTAGTTTTACGCTCTTTCACTTTGGAAATTTGTTTTGCACTTTGGATCTAATAGTTATTGCAATTGAATTTCTACTAAGTTTCTCTTTCAATATTGCTTTTGTTTCTTATTCCATGTTTAAAATAATTATTTTGATCATGAATTCAATTATGCTAGGCTAAACTCTATAGTTCTAGGGTTTGGTTGATCCCAACGATGTGAGACGAATTAGATTCAATATCTTTTGCTTGAATTGAGTTGGAAAACTAATATGATTTGATTCTAGGGGCTTAATCTAATAGGTCTAAACTTGTTAGAGTCTTGAATAAGTTGTGCATCGAGAGGTGGTAGTCTAAGTAAACAAAATAGAGAGAACACGTCGAGAGATGGTTCTGTCATAGAACTTCTAGATTTGGAAAAACTAGAATTGAACTTCAGATTAGTTTCTCATGTGGTTAATTGTCATAGAACTTCTAGATATTTGAGTCAAGTTTGATGCATCACGAGAGTGGTGCAAGTTTGGTTTACCATCTAGTTTTGTAAGTGCTTAAAGGGTTTTCTATCGGTTTTGTTTTGTCACGAGAGTGGGTTCTTAATTTGATAGAAGTACATTGAGTTATACTTTGAGAAAAGATAATTTATGATTTTAGACAATAACCTTCATAACAAAATATCCAACTCAGTTTAGGTAAAAGTGAGATTCGAACTCCGTGGATCAAAGTTATGGAGATTCCTTGTTACTCCATCGCATCACTAGCAACAGGAGAGCGATAAAACCAGCTTCGAATTCCCACCAAAATTACCCATCACTCACTTGCTTTTAGGGGTTATTGTTGGGCCCAAATTCTAGCAGGCCCAAGATATGACCATGCTAAAGAAACGGAGTGTGCCATGAAGATGGATCCCAATGGGTCTGGAATGCAAAGGAGAGATATGGTCAAAGAAGCGTTGTTGTTAGGATCTAAAGATCTCGGAAGGGGAGTTAACACGTCGATCATCGTCAAAGGCAAACCCTAGAATGGGGCATAAGGGGATGATGGAGAGAAAAACAGGAAGGAAGCTCTCGGTCAGTAAAAATCCCCTAGTTATTCAGAAGTTCGAGTGCTTTGATTTTCATTCAATAGACATTATCTTTTTGCCGAATTGCCGATCCAGATTGTAATCTGTTCACAATTATCAATATAACTGCACAATTTGCATCGTCATTTCTTTGTCTCTTGTTCACTCGTCTTTCTCCTTTCATAAAATCCATTGCTTTTGTCCGGGATCCATTATCCAATTTCATGAATATGAGATGATCTGTTGAGGCCTTCTCGAAAAGGACATAAGAGTGAACTTTGACACTTTTTGTCCAAAACAATACCTACTAGTACTTTGAGGCTTTGAGCAGTCATAATGCAAGTTGAAGAGTGCGGGGTTTATGCTTGTATAAACAGATTTTTAGATGTACTAAAATATGTTCACCAGGTGATGCGAGTTAGTTGGAGCATGCACCAGAGCCATGTCATATACTCCCTTTTTCGTGTTAGCTAGCCATAATCAAGAGCTTTGAATATCCATGATCGACTATGTTTTGTGGTTTTGAATGTTTCCGATAGTTATTTGAGGTCTCTTTTGAGAGTTGGGTATTCCCATTTCGGGAAACAAGATCAAAAAAATTTATTATATAAATATAGTGAAATTTTTTTTTTTTTTTTTTGGTGGTAGAGTGAAATTTTTATTTTTAACTTAAGCTTTTGGGCTTTAAGATTGTTGTGAACTTATATCAAAAACCAATGTAACCCTCGTTCACGTTTACTCAGCCTGACAAATAATTTAAGAGTTTGAAGTGGTCGATTTCCTTTACTTTCCCAAATAGACTAGTGTAAATTTTTTATATCGATCCCCAAGCTATTTTCGTTTGGAATGTTTGCACCTTTTGATGGGTTAATTAAGACATTAGGTTCAAAAGTGCATTATCCGAACCCACAACAGTTGAGTAGAATTATAAGGGGCTCAGTTCTTTAACCAGAAGTCTCCAGTTTGAGCCTTGAGAATAAAACAGATTTAAAACTTATGACGAAGTATTTATTTTATCTAGACTTACCTAACACGAAATGATACGGCACTAAATAGACCAATAAAAAAAGTGCTTTCTCTCACGCTTCAACTCTATTTTCCATGTTCAAATTTGCGAATGACGATCGATTGTGCATTTTCATTCTATGTTAGAATGTCCATCTCACATCTGCCGATTCCGTATAAACAGGAGCGAATAAAATGTACAAAGATGTACGAAGAAACTTCTGGTGGCCAAATCTGAAACAAGAAGTCACAGAATTCATATCCAAGTGCTTAGTTTGTCAGAAAGTGAAAATCGAACACCGAAGACCTGGAGGAAAATTGCAATCCCTTCCCGTGCCAGAATGGAAATGAGAGGATATAGCAATGGACTTCGTGACTGACCTACCCAAGACTCAAAAGCAAAAGGATTCAATTTGGGTTGTCGTAGATCGGCTCACCAAGAGCACTCATTTCATCGCTATTCAGAAGACATGGAAAGCTCCCAAGTTGGAAGCAATCTTCATCAAGGAAATAGTCCGCCTCCATGGAACCCTAAAGACAATTATCTCCGATCGAGACGGTCGTTTCATGGCCTCCTTCTGGAAAGAATTACATAAGTCCATGGGCACCGAATTGAAGTTTAGCACAGCTTTCCATCCTCAAACCGATGGTCAATCTGAAAGGACCATCCAATAAAAGGTGTAGTAAAAAGAATGCAAGAGCTGGGACTTGAACCTGAGACCTCATGCAACACACTCCACACGCCCCTCAATCAAATCCACTAGCCCATTTGCACTTTCTTACTCAATCACCCCATCTTTATTATCTTATACCAACTAATTTCCTTCTTCTTCAAAGTAGACATCAGACTTATGTCTGATGGATTTGACATTGAATTAAATAGCTCCAATGCATGTCCATGGAGTCTACCTCTATACTCCTTTGTCTTGCAAGACACCCCTTTGATGCATCACCTTGCATCATCCTTGAAGAAACACACTTTTGCCCAATTGTAGAGCATCCCCTCCTCCTCCATTGGTCTTCCACCATTGACATGGATTGCCAAGCTCCATAGTGTTGCCTATAAAAGGGGCTTCAAGCAACCCTTTAACACTCACATCTTCAACTCCTTCTCCTCCTTCTTGCAATTTACTTTCTATTGATCCAAAAATCAGCACATTCAAGCTTTGATTCTCCACCCAAAGCACCACCAAAAACTTCCTCTTCTTCCCTTTGGAGACCGCCGGCAACGCCCCTGCCACTGCCCGACGCCCTCGTCGGAGCACCGCCGAGCCCCGCCATCCCTGCCTGGTTGTGCCGCACCCCCATCACCGTCAGCCCCTCCCTTGCTCTCCTTCCTCTGTATTCTGTAATACAAGAAGCAAAAAAAAAACAAGTATAATACTAAACCCTATTAATTTATGTTATTCTATTAAATTAGCTAATATAGGTTATTAAAAATATGTTAGTAGAATTAAGAAAATCAAATAAAATGGATTGCAAGTTTTTAATTTAATAAAGTTATTATTTGAAGATCTTCTTAGTTCAAAAATAAACTAAATAAAGAATGGAGAAATTCTTATATAATATTAAAGTTTATTGCAAGACATGTTTATATTCATAATATTAAAGGAGTCTTATAAAAAGGATTTTATAAAATCACTAGCATAAGAGATGTAGCTTGGATATTAAAAATATTACTTTTTATAAAGGAATACGTTTATTTCTATAAGATAATTATAATTGCATATCTCTAAGTGTAGAGAAATTAAAGATATATGAAATTATTTATAATAATAATAATATAAAAAATTATTATTTAAGTTGTCATGTCTCTAGGTGTAGAGATTGCCATAGATATAGCTTTTAATAATAAAAATATGGTAGTGGTGATAAATTCTTATGTCATATTATAATAATGACAAGACATAATTATTCTAAATAAATTGTAAGGAACTCTTATAAAAATATTGTTACAAAATTTGTAGCACATGGACTATAGTTTGATATTAAATATTGTTTTTATAAAGGGATAATATAGTTATATAAAACATTAGGTTACCTATCTCTAATTGTAGAGAATAACAAATATATGAATACAACTATATTAATAATAGCTATATTACTAGAGTTATCACTTAATAAAATATTAGTTTAATCTATCTCTAGGTGTAGAGATTTCCTACAACACATAAGTTCTAATATGAGTATGACAATTGTGATTTTCAATTGATATATTATGATATTATATAGTTATGACGATGACTTGCATGAAAAGATATGGTAAGATATAAAAAGATATTATTTTGTGACCTAAGATATCATAATAATGAACTATAAGTATAAAGTGGTATATTTGTAAGCCATGATCATATATTTTATAAACTATAAGATATGAAAAGAAATATGGGAATAAAATAAATGAGATTAATTTAATATATGTTAGTTTTTAGGAAGTTTAATTTATAGAGTAAGTAGAAAGTCCTAATTATGAAAATTTTCAAGAAAGTGGATTATAATTATTTTATCTTTATTTAATATGGTTTATGAAATTAAATAAGATCTTATTAAGAGAATATTATTAATAAAATATTCTCGGTGGGAAAATAACACTTTAAGTCCCTTAATGAACCTTTTGAAATTAAAAAGTAATATTGTAATTAAAATAAGTTTTGTAAATAGGTCGAAAGAGATTCTTTATAATTTAAAGAAAGTATGTATACTTAAAAATATCTTTTAGGTCAAGTATGTTATCAAATATTATGAAATTATACTTGCTTAATTATATTAAGAAGTTAGCAAGTAAGATTAAAAAAAATTATTTTAATAAATTGAATAAGGATTTTAAGGAATAAAAGGATATTACAAGATTAAAATAATAATAAAAGGATATTATTATTTTAATAGTCACCTAGATTATTATCATAATAATTTAGAATTTCATTCTCCTATATAAAGTATATATATGAGAAATCCAAGCTTTAAAAGAAATTCGTAATTAAAGATCGCTCATAAATTCTGTGTCGATAGGTCGAGACTTTCGTCCAAGTCGTGATCAAATCTTTCCGTCAGCTCGATAGTTAGATTCATGAAAGCTAAGGCAAGTGGAATTTCCCCTTGTAACCTTATATATTTATCTTCGTGAAATTCTCGATGTTGGGAACAACTTGCGTGCTGAGTAACAAAAGTAACCTAGGACATATCGATTGTTAGACATAACGACCCCATTGTTAGTATAGTTCGCTCTTTATTATTGATAAGATTATTCATGCTAGTTTGGTTGTGGCCTTGATTGTTTACGGCCTCGTTAAGAGGTAAATGTCGAACAAACTAGTGAGGGGCGCGGAAGTAGCCGACACCTCTATAAAACATTCTAAGTCGTAATGCCTACTTGTTTGAAGTACGACTTTCAGGATCTTGATCCATTCTGCTCCGATTGTAAGGAGGGACGAGCGCACTATAGCTAAGTGCCTGGAAATTGGGTTTCTCTTGGTGGATCGGGCCATACGAGTCCCCACCCCCCTTTTTAAAAAATCATTAAAGATAATAAATGACTTTTCATCACGATATAAGATAAGTGCCTAATGCACATTTAAAAGACATCAAAACCGGAACGATCTCAAATGATCGATCCGGCTCTCTGTCCGCTTAGGGCGCGAGAGGTTTTCAACTTATATGAATTAATAACGTTCCCAACATACTTTCGATTCCAAAAGAAGTCTACAATCTGGTAGCGCTTCTCTCGATTATCGAGCTATCTCCGCTTGAGATACGCTCTCCTTCGTACCATTACAACCTCACATAAATAAGCCTTATCTTAAACACAACCCGAATATCTCCTTCGATATTATTAGAATTACCAAAATACCCTCGGGAAGTTCCATTCTCGCTTGCTTAGTCTCTTAGACTAATTCTTCTTTTCTGCATGTTTGCCTGGCATTCTCTCGCCCCTCGCGAATTATGTCAGAATCTAGGAATCCCAACAAGACATGAAGTGAAGACGAAAGAAGGACGAGGATTTTCAAGATGTACTTCTAATATCATTTTGTTTTAGTTTCGTTATGTTTCAAGAACAAGCTGGTTTTACGTCTCAATTCCGAACAACATTATGTTTAAAAGCACTGTAAGATGTTTTGTACAAACAAAGTCTCCTTCGAGAGCACATTTTCTATGTTATAAAATTATGTTTATTTCCGCACTATTATTGTTCTATATAATTCTAAAAGTCTTGGGTGACTTTGGACGGTAAAGTCCGAAGGCACTAGCGGTAATACCCAATGTTGTAAAATAAGGGTGTTACATATATAACTCAGTGGAAATTCGCATGTTCTGTTGTCAAGTGTCAATTGGGTCAGTTCCCCCAGTTGCACTAATATATATATAACTAGGATGGAACCTTATATTATCAAGTGTCAACTGGGTCAGTTCCCTCAATTGCACTTGCGGGAGCGTGTTAAAATATTCATCCCACATTTAAAAATTGGGATTAAATTAAACTAGTATATAACTCTGTCGATTACTCCTCCTATTGTCAATTGATTTTAGAACGTAACATATATTAAGCTATTACTGTCGAAGTAAAATGTATACGAACCTGGAACCTTCATAAACCAACACTCTAGTCCCACGAAACTTCACTGCATATTTTACTTAGAAAAAGAAATATTGTATAGGAGTTGACTCTTAAACAAGATAGGATTCGTTAGAAGCTAGGCTGTCTTCTTTAAGAGCACACAAATTAAACAAATTAAATCCCCCTGGCCTCCCTCTCATCGTTTCATGTTTCGAGTACAATAATTTTCAGGTAGGCACGTTAAATTTGATCGCATCTCACATTAAGATACAATAAAGAACTAGCACATTTAAGTATATTTTTCGTTTAACCGACATATATATTGTTAAAGTTCGGTGGATTAATTATGACGTAGAGGGTTCACACGTCCATCTATATACATAAATATGTTATAGATCTAGCATATAAGTCCATAAGGTTTCATCCTAAAACCAATTGGTAATAGAAAAAGTAATTCAAAAGTATGTGTATATATATATGCTAGGCTCATTATGTTCCATATTTTAGATGTGGGAAACCATTTGTCTCCACGCACTCTACAAATGCAACTGTCTGGCCTCGCAATTTGCCAGTTGCAACATTGACGTCATGCCATTAAGTCGGTCAGCCCATATATAGACTAGGAGTCCGAACCTGCACCGAATAGGCTCTGATACCATGTTAAAGTCCGGTGGGCCAATTATGATGTGAGGGTTCACACGTCCATTTGTGTGCATAAGCGTGTTATTGTCCTAGCACATAAACTCATGAGCTTCTATCATAAAACCAAATCGACAATAGGAGGTGTAACCCAAGAGTATATATGCTAAGCTTATTATATTCTATATTTTAGACATGGGAAATCATTTGTCTCCACATATATTGACCTTGTTTTGAGATAACGTGATTATCTGGGTCTATTTTCTGGACCCGAATACTCAGTTATCCTTTACACATTTACCTAAAACCTTGCATACGAAACATTGTGCTAAAAATCTTGTCTAGGTTCGGTCTAGGTCTCTCCTAAGTGTTGGAACGTCCAAACTCGTCTAGCTGTCCAGCGTGTCTAGTCATCCGTCTAAGACCGCTTAAACAACCGTTCTGACCGTCTAATCGTTAAGCGGCTCCTCTCCTTCCATGTCAAAGTCCATCTAGCATTTTTAAAACATTGATACGGAGATACATTTACATTTACCTAGAAGAAAGGCTCTCGAGAAATAAATAGTGACCATGTATTCAAACTCAATGCTTCTTGATAGTACTATTACACGGAACTAATTGAGCCATAATGCATGTGATTGTCTACCTATACATGTTATTCTATGTCTTTGGACATCTAATCAGTTAGTTAAGTCTTTAATTTAAGGATAATATCCAGATATTTCCTATTCGATTCTCACAAATAGTACATACTCTTCATTAAAAAAAATATATGTTATTCTATCTTTTGCTCACGGCAGCAAATGCATATATACAAAACAAGAACCGGGTACGCTGATATGCATGTGCATATCAGCAAGAACATACGAGTTGTGAATTAACATGGGTGCCTGATCTAGACAAAGCAAGAACATACAAGTTGTGAATTAACATGGGTGCCTGGAGTGTTGTGGTGGAGGTCGGAAGAGCATGAAGATAAAGAGGAAGATTGCATAGGAAGAGTGAGGAGAAGTTCAAGTTAAAGTCAAGAGAAGTGGAAGGAAAAGCCAAAACCCAGGCTCGTTAACGAAGCTGTAAAGGGTCGTTAATGAGGCTTAGAGATAGAATTTTTCGAGGGGATTTTGTGCTTTCTACCAACCCTGTGCGGGGTCGTTAATGATGGCTCCGTGTCGGTAGGGTTTTATCTGATTTTAGGGTTGTTATATCTTATATCTTTTATCTTGTTATCTTTAGTAGAGTAAGTTTTTATCTTTTAGGCTTTTTGATAGATAGCTTTCTTAGTATAAATATCCTTATTCTAAGCCTAGAAGAAGGGAGAGGACGATTTTTGGAGAGCCAAGATTTGATAGGCCGAGTGGAGAAGATAGACGAGTCTGGTTCGTTCGAGAGAAGAGCTAGGGTCGTTAGTTGGATTTGCTCGGGGTGTTGTTCTGTGTTTTTCGGTTTCTTCAAGATATTGTAAGACGATATTTTCGTATTAATTTCAAGTAAGTTGTTTTTGTTTTCAATGTTTTCGCTTATTGAAGTTGTTTGCTTTATTATGATTAGTGAGTAGTTTTTCTTATCTAGGATCGGGGTTGAAACCCGACATAGTTATGCATTTTTGATGAATGAGTTGATGTTTTGTAAGCCTTTTATCTATTTAAGATTGCTTGTTGTGTTTATGCTTAGAAGATAGTCGAGGTAATTTGAGTTCTCAATTTGATCGAAAGAGAAAGTTGTTAACTTGAAGGTTGATATTGTTCGATTACGAAAGTTTCGAGCTTTGGATCCAAAACAAGTGATTGAGTGAATTGATTTATGAGAATTGATCGGTTTGCTTGTTAATCAACGAAAGTTGATGAGTTTATCTTTCTAAAGGCATGACCTTTATCTTCTTCTGAGTTTATATGCATGGCTATGTTGTGGTAACCCTTGTCCTAGGTCTTTTACTTTATAAGAGTTATCATTCGTTATCGAGTTCCTTTGCCTCGGTACCGAACCTGTGCTTTGTTTAAGTTCGTTATTTTGTGTTTGTATTTTACCCAAACTCGTTAACGACCCTGACAAGTTCGTTAACGAGGTTGGTCGTGTGTGTTTTTATCTGTTTTGCTTGTTTTTCTTGTTTTTGTTAGTTGATAGACAAACGACCGTGCTTCCCGTGGAACGATCCTGACTTCTCTATACTCAGCGGGGTCTTGACTATAAATTTATTTGTTGTAATGTTAAATATCCCTCGTTCAACAGCGTGCAAGACAAAGGGCATTTTGGACAACATGAAAGTGAAGATTGCAGCCCAAGTTCAAATGTGTATAAAGCCAAATGAATAGTGTTTGGAATAAACACTTCTCCCAGAACAAATATTCACATACAAAGAGATAAGAAAGACAAGTGAAGAGAAGTCCCCGACGGCGAGTGTGCGATCTCGGCGACGGTGAATCCAACTTCCTATGAGTTAGGGAATTGTGAGCTCAATGTGTAAGGTTCGATCTGTCTTATGTTTAGTTGAGTTGTTCACTTAGGAACAAGATTGAAAAGACTTACTAGTGTTACTAGAGTTAGGAAGAAATGCTAGGAACAGAGAAGTGTAAGTCTTGCCTGTGTAACTAGGGAACAATCAATCAAATAAGTAGATCATTCAAAATCCTCCAAGCGGAGGTAGAGGTTTTCCCACACAACTAGTTGGTTGTTGTGGGGTTCCTCTATAAAGGAATTGTGTCCCTTACTTTCTACTTTTACTTGCGGACTGATTTTACTTCTGCTGCCTTGGAAACAGTCTAACCACTAGTTCCCAAGCTCTTACTAATGCACAACGATTCAACAATTGGTATCAGAGTAGGTTCGCTCTAGATTTATGTGTTAGTATCGTCGGTTACAGGATGTCTGAGGAACTTACTCAAGTTGGACATGGGAACAACAAGCCTCCAAGGCTTATCACCGGAAGGTTCGAAACCTGGCAGCGCAACATGAAGGATTGGATGCGCAGCCACGACTTTTAAGCTTGGTGTGTCATCGAAGTAGGGAACTTCAAGGTAGACCCAACCATTCACCACGACTTCACCAAATGGGGCGGGGACCAAACGAATGGAAGTGCATGGAAGCAAACTTCAAAACCAAATAATACCTCAAGAATGACATGTCCGTACAAGATTGCGATAAGGTAGCAAACCTAGAAACCGCGAAGGAGATGTGGGAAGACATCCAACAGATGCACATTGGGAACTCTGACCTCAAAGAGGACCTCCAAATGAATGCTAGAAGGGAGTTCTTCAACTTCCGAATGGAGATGGGAGAATCAGTCCACAACTACCAATCTCGCTTTGAAGCCCTATGTACCAAACTCACTAGACTTGGGATCACAAAGGAGGAAATCACCGACAAGATGAAAGTCCAACAGCTCTTCAACGACCTAACTGATGAATGGGCCAACGAGAGGACCATGTTCATAGAAAATCCTGAGAACAGGAATCTCATGCTTCACCAAGTCTTTGGAAAGTTGGTGGAACATGAGAAAAGGAAACAAGATGACAAGGAGCAAGAAAGGGCACACAAGGGAATTGCCCTAAAATTGGAAAAGATGCTCAAATCTGTTCAGGAGAAACACGAAGACTCTGAAGAAGAAGAAGATGAGGAACTCGTCATTGTCACAAAGGCCCTTCGATCCTTCTACAACAAAGGAAAGTTCAAAAAGGGCTATGGGAACTCACAAAGAGGTCAGAATTCCCAAAGAAAGCCCGCGGAGAAGGACCTCACTGATGTCACCTACTACAAATGCTACAAGAAGGGGCACTTCGCAAAAGACTGCCCACAGGGAACTGACGACAAAAAACAAGGGAAGAAGGCCTACATCGCCACTTGGAGCGACAACGAGGATGAAGATCCCGAATCATGGGCACACCCAGACATGTGTACAACGGCCATAGGAGAAACCATTGGGGAACAACCTAGTGAGGTAACCACTGAAACTGTTCTCGAGTCCTTATCTAACTATGAGAAACCTGAGTTATTGAAATTACTCTCTAGTCTTGTTAAGGATAACATAAAATTGCAAAAGAAGCTAGATGAATCGGAATACACAAATGTTGAGTTAGTTGGCCTTGAATCCTGTTCCAATTGTGTGAAACTGGTTGATAAGTTGCAGTCTTACCTATCCCACATAGTAGCCCTTGAGGATGAAATTAAGACCCTAGAGAGTGACAAAGATGAGTTCCTACAAAAACTAAGCAAAGAAAATGCGAGTACTGAAGCCTCAAGTTCCCAAACCAAATTTGTTCTAGCCAAACACGAGATTGGGTATAAGTCTGAGTGCCCAAAGAATGGGAAGTCTCCTTTAAACGAACAAGAGATAAATGAGTGTAGAGCCCTAGAACTCCAATGTGAAAAACAAAAGAATGCCCACCTAGAAGAAAAGATACGTGTCTTGGAAAGTGGGATGAGTGGAGAGAAGGACTACTACACTAGGAACACTGGGCATAAACTCTATGTCCAGATAGCCAAGGGAAACAGATCAAGGGTCTACAACAAGGAAACCATGGATAGGAATAGGACACAAAGACCCCATCCTAAGTACTACCTAGGAGAATACTAAAAAACCTGCTGGAATTGTGGTGCGCATGGGCACTACAAGGAAAGTTGTCACAAAAAGGGAAGCTCAAGCTCAAAAGATTCACGAATATTGGAACATGCAAAAACAACAAGCCAACAAACCTGCTAGAGGTCCCACTCATGGGAACCAACATAGAAACTCCACCTATCACTCTAGAAATTCTCGTGATGTCAACATTGCTAAGTATGTTATGTTTGAAACTATCTTTCCTTGTAAGGGACCAGGCAAGAGTCATCTTGCCTGGGTCACCAAAAACTAACTTTCCTTGTAGGTGGCAGTGAGGGGGAACAACACATGGCTCATTGATAGCGGTTGTTCAAATCATATGACTGGGATAGCGGTTGTTCAAATCATATGATTGGGAACAAATACATTCTCACCTCACTCCACACCAAAGCCGAAGGAGGTCATGTGTCCTTTGGCAACAAAAATAAAGGGGAAATCATAAGAATAGGGGAAGTACTACTCAACAAGTCAATCAAGATCAGTAATGTCAACTTGGTAAAGGATCTGGGATACAACCTCCTAAGTGTGTCTCAGATATGTGATCGAGGGAACAACATTGTCACCTTCGACTCAGAGGAATCCTTGGTCATCAACAAGAAAATCAACAAAATCATTCTACGAGGAAGGAGGTCAAACAATGTCTATATGGTGGACATAGACTTTGAAACACCAAGGAAGTTGTGCCTCGCAAGCTCCCATGATGACACGGAACTCTGGCACAAAAGGCTAGGTCACGCAGGGATAAATCAAATCATGAAGCCATACTTACAGGACCTGGTCATTGGTCTTCCACGAATCAACATTGAGGGAGCTAAGATGTGTGAAGCATATGTTAGTAGAAAGAAAACCAGGAGTTCCTTTAAGCCAAATAAGGTGGTGAGCACAACAGGGCCCTTGGAACTAATTCACATGGACCTTTGTGGTCCCATGCAAACGGCCAGCTACGGTGGTAAAAGGTACATGTATGTGTTAATTGATGATTTTTCAAGATTTACATGGGTTATTTTCTTGAGATCCAAATCAAATGCATTCAAGGAGTTTGAGCCCTTCATCAAGAGAATGGAAGTTGGCATGGGATTGAAGCTCAAGTCTCTCAGATCTGATCATGGAACTGAGTTCAAGAACTTAGAGTTCCTAAAGTTCTGTGACAACAATGGTGTATCCCACACTTCTCGGCCCCACGCACTCCTCAGCAAAATGGAGTTGTGGAAAGAAAGAACAGAACCCTGGAAGACATGGCTCGAACAATGATGCTTGAGAGTGGAGTTCCCGAAAGCTTATGGGCCGAGGCAATCTCCATAGCTACATACATTCTAAATCGAGCTATGATCCGTCTCATGATTAAGAAGACCTCATATGAGTTGATCAAAGGAAGAAAGCCCAAGATCTCTCATCTCAGGACCTTTGGCTACAAATGCTTCGTCCACAACAATGGCAAAGACAACCTTGGGAAGTTCGATCCAAGGAGTGACGAATTGATCTTCCTGGGCTACTCTTCACAAAGCAAGGCATACAGAGTTTACAACAAGAGGAACAAAAAGATCGAAGAAAGCATTCATGTCGTCTTCAACGAACAATATGTGAAGATGGGAACAGAGTCCTAAGGAAAGGGAACTCTGCTCACACTAGTCAGACAAGAAGAAGAAGAAGACGATGATAAGCCAAGAAAGCGAGATGAAGACTATCCAAGGGGGAACAATGTCCAACCACCAGGCGACAACGAAGGAGCTCAACACCAAACTGATCAAGACTCCTTCGAAGTTCCCTCTACAACAAAGGAACCTCAAGATGCCTCTTAATCCAACACTCTTGCTCCTCAAAATGAAACAATACCAGAGTCTAGTGTCCAGGGGGAACAACGAGGGAACAATGAGGAAAATCCTAAAGAAACACTCAGTGAAGAAGTTGAGAACAACTGTTCCCATGAAGAGGAAACTCATGTTGAAAACGAAGAAGAAACAAACTTGATGTCACACACATTCAAACAAGAAACTACCACCAAAGGAAGGATCACCCCATCGACAACATCATCACTCCCTATGACAAAGGCGTGGAAACTAGTGCCTCTCTCAACAACTTTTGTGCCTTCAACGCCTTCGTATCACTGGTGGAACCCAAGAGCATCAAGGAAGCTCTAAAGGATCTAGACTGGATTCAAGCCATGCAAGAGGAATTCCGCCAATTTGAGAGAAACAAAGTGTGGAAATTGGTTCCCATGCCTAAGAACAAGAACATCATAGGAACTTGATGAGTCTTCAGAAATAAGCTTGATGACACTAGGGCAGTGGCTAGGAACAAGGCCCGTCTGGTTGCCCAAGGATATAGGCAAGAAGAGGAAATCAACTATAACGAGACCTTTGCACCGGTTGCAAGGATTGAAGTCATTCGACTCCTCACAACCTACGCCGCGCACAAAGGATTCAAGTTGTAAA
Organism: Fallopia convolvulus; assembly: GCA_964016875.1. Lineage (NCBI taxonomy): Eukaryota > Viridiplantae > Streptophyta > Magnoliopsida > Caryophyllales > Polygonaceae > Fallopia > Fallopia convolvulus. The sequence goes on along the minus strand of OZ024718.1, from coordinate 8,010,018 downwards.
AATGGACATCAAGACAACGTTCCTAAATGGGCACCTCAAGGAAGAAGTCTATGTGGCACAACCACCTGGTTTCAAAGATGAACACTTCCTAGACCATGTTTACTTCTTGGAGAGGGCCTTGTATGTTCTCAAGCAAGCTCCCACAGTGTGGTACGATAGGTTTGCCCAATTTCTCTTGTCTCATGGATACCTTCGTGGTTCCATAGACAAAACCCTTTTTATTAAGAAAGAGTCAAAAGATATTCTAATTGTCCAAGTGTATGTTGATGATATTGTGTTTGGTGCTACTAATGAGCTTCTTGTTGAAAAGTTAAAGAATTTGATGAGTAGCGAGTTTGAGATGACTCTCATAAGGGAACTCATGTTCTTCTTGGGATTTCAAATATCTCAAACCAAGGAGGGAACAAGGATCCATCAACAAAAGTACATCAGAGAGATTCTAGTGAAGTATGGGATGGAACACTTCAGGCCCATCGACACTCCCATCTCACCAAACTCAAGGCTCAACGCAGATGAAACAGGTATAAGTGTGGATCAAAGGAACTTTTGAGGTGTGATTGGGTCTCTTCTTTACTTAACTGTTAGTAGACCCGACATCATGTTTTTAGTGTGCCTATGTGCGCGCTTTCAAGCTAACCCTAAGGAATCACACCTGAAAGAGGTGAAGAGAATTTTGAGGTACCTCAAAGGGAACGACAACTTGTGCCTCTGGTATCCAAGGAACAGTTCCCTTGAGCTCGTTGCATACTCAGATGTAGATTTCACTAGGCACTTGGTCGATCGAAAAAGCACCTTTGGAATGGCCCAGCTCCTAGGATCATGCCTAGTCTCATGGCGATCAAAGAAGCAAAACTCAGTGGCACTCTCCACAATAGAAGCGGAATACGTGGCTGCTGCCTCGTGTTGTTCCCAGGTCCTATGGCTTAAGCACCAACTTTAGGATTACGGTATGTCTTTTGGCCCAGTTCCCATAAGATGTGATAATACAAGTGCCATTAACATTTCTAAGAATCTAATGCATCATTCTCGTACTAAACATATAGACATTAGGCATCATTTCCTATGTGATAATGTGGAACATGGGAACATCTCTATGGAACACTGTAGAACTGAAGAGCAAATTGCGAACATTCTCACTAAAGCTTTAGACAGACGTCCCTACCAGCGTCTCTGGATGCTTCTAGGGATGATAACTCTAAAATGAACAAGTCCCTGTTTGTTACTCCCTCAATGCTTGGCTAGTTTATCTCGAAATGCATGATAGGGAACACTAGGAATAATCGCTTTCATTTTGCCATATTACTAGTCTAGAGCTTTTGGTGTACAAGTTGGAACTTTAATTGTTTTGGCCCAAAATGATCAACTAGAGTTCCCTTAACCCTCTTTACAAGCCACTATAATGGTTGATCATAAAACCAACCCTTAGCCGAGAACCAGACAAACGCTTCTCATGAGCCCAACTATTTGTCCCTTTATCGAGTTGTAAATTGTCTGGTTCCCTTTTATGTTCCCTAGCCTCACAAAAGAACTTGAGTGTGAGTTCCCTTGTCCACTCCACTTAAACTTGACCTTTCAAGGATCATGGGAACTTGCATGCAGAATAATCATGAGCAACGCAACATTGGTACTTTTGGAAAGTTGGAACATCACTAGGAAAATGGGAAAATATGTAAAAATTTGAAGCGTCGAGGACCAAGTATTTGAAACGCTCGATGTGACTTCTCATGGGTTTCACTACGCGTGTCACAAGCGTGCTAAGGAAGTTGAAACTGCTCTCCAAGTTTATTGGTTGCCGGTTATCGAGGAAAATCACCTTTCCCCTTCTACCCCTCTCCTCGTTTCTCATATAAACCCCTTCTTTGCCATTTTTGGGACCTTCTTCCACCCTCGCTCTATGCAATCTCTTTCCTTCCTAATCCAAGCAAACCTCCAAAAATCTTCCCTTCCCAAAAATCTCCCATGGAACTTGTCCATCCCGACCACCGTATTCGTGAGTGGATTGAGACGAGCTCAAAAACTCTCTTCATCACTATGCTCAGAGAGGCGGATAATGAAAAAGATCCCACTCTTCGCCAAACCCTCTACAAGTGCCTCCATGATTATGTTTTTCCTTACGTTCATCAAGAGCGAACTGGTGTCTTGTCCCTTGAGTACGAGATACTAGGACTGCCTCCCTCCCTTCCGTCACCACCGCCTCGTGCCCCCTCACTTTATCTCTTCCATCTTCCACCACCATCGCTCAACTACCACCTCCTTCCTCTTCCACTCAATCTCAACCAATCTCCTCCTCATCTGGAACTGTCATACTCGACTGTTTCGGTCCTGAACCCCCAAAATCCAAATCCAAAAAGAGAAAAGACAAAAAATCCTCTTTTTCCGATCTTCCCAAGAAGAAGAAGAAAAAGTTCCTTTTTTCCATGGATGAGGTCCTCAACCTCTCTCTTCCTTCTTCCTTCGCCACACCACCACCACCACCCCCACTCAACCCTCCTCTCTTTCTCCTCCTTCCGATTCTGGGAACACTCAATCCCCGGATCCTCCTTCTTCCAACCCTAATCCTATCTTTGGGAACTCCAGTCCCTGAGATCCCATCATCACTCCCTCCTCTCTCCCCACCATCGATGGGACCCCTAATCCCATCGACCCACCTCCATCTTCTCCAAACACTAAAGTTCCCACTCCACCCACCTCTCCAAAAGAAAAATCCCCCTCTCCTACTCTGATCCCCTCTCCCTCTCTTCAAAAATCCCCTCCACCCTCAATCAAACAAATCTCCCCCTCCCCCTCCACGGCTAAGCAACAAATCAACCTCGACTCAGACGAGGATTCCTCGCCCATCGTTGTGGTTGCTCACCGCAAAGCTGCCCTGACGGTGGTGGATAAGGAGGAGATTGGTTGAGATTGAGTGGAAGAGGAAGGAGGTGGTAGTTGAGCGACGGTGGTGGAAGATGGAAGAGATAGAGTGAGGGGGCACAAGGCGGTGGTGATGGAAGGGAGGGAGGCGGTCCTAGTATCTCGTACTCAAGGGACAAGACAACAGTTCGCTCTTGATGAACGTAAGGAAGAACATAATCATGTAGGCACTTGTAGAGGGTTTGGCGAAGAGCGGGATCTTTTTCATTATCCGCCTCTGTGAGCATAGTGATGAAGAGAGTTTTTGAGCTCGTCTCAATCCACTCACGAATACGGTGGTCGGGATGGACAGATTCCATGAGAGATTTTTGGGAAGGGAAGATTTTTGGAGGTTTTCTTGGATTAGGAAGGAAAGAGATTGTAGAGAGCGAGGGTGGAAGAAGGTCCCAAAAATGGAAAAGAAGGGGTTTATATGAGAAACGAGGAGAGGGGTAAAAGGGGAAAGGTGATTTTCCTCGATAATCGACAACCAATAAACTCGGAGAGCCGTTTCAACTTCCTTAGCACGCTTGTGACACGCGTCGTGAAACCCATGAGAAGTCACATTGAGTGTTTCAAATACTTGGCCCTCGACGCTTTAAATTCTTACACATTTTCCCATTTCCCTAGTGACGTTCCAACTTTCCAAAAGTACCAGTGTTGCGTTGCTCGTGATTATTCTGCATGCAAGTTCCCATGATCCTTGAAAGGTCAAGTTTGAGTGGAGTGGACAAGGGAACTCACACTCAAATTCTTTTGTGAGGCTAGGGAACTCACCTCCATCTTCTCCAAACACTAAAGTTCCCACTCCACCCACCTCTCCTAAAGCAAAATCCCCCTCTCCTACTCTGATCCCCTCTCCCTCTCTTCAAAAATCCCATCCACCCTCAATCACACAAATCTCCTTCTCCACCTCCCCAGCTAAGCAACAAATCAACCTCGACTGAGATGAGGATTCCTCACCCATCGTTGTGGTTGCTCACCGCAAAGCTGCCCTGACGGCTCCCATTGTCATGGGCACTACTGAGGAAAACGCTCGCCTCGATGCTCTAGAGGCTGAGCTTACAGACATCATTCATCAGCCCTCCACCTCCAAGCGCCCTAGGGAAATAGGCGCTCGGGATGAGGACGTCTCAGATGAGGCAGAGGACGCCCACAAAGAACGGAACCCAGCACAGGCAAATGGTGCTGGCACAAGTCAAGGTCATCCAGGAGAAGAAGTCGATGAGGACGTGGGCCCTTCCTCTGATGCGGAAGGAAACTCGGATGGTGACGCAACCACTGAGGTTCTAGACGCTCAAGGGCTGTCAGGGAACAAGTGTTGAGAGGGTTTCCCGGCAACAAATAAATTTGTAGTCAAGACCCCGCTGTGTATAGGGAGGTCAGGATCGTCCACGGGAAGCAAGTTTATGTTTCATTACTATTCTAGAAATCGGGAAAGTACGAAAATAAAATAAAGCAGAGAAGAAAACAAAGACAAGGCTACGATCACGTCGGTACAAACCTTGTCAGGGTCGGTATCGATGCTGATTTTCGACTCAGACAGGGCAAATAACACAGACTAACACAGGTTCGGTACTGATATGGCTACCTCGGTACCGATGCAAAACAAAGTAATATGAAGGTGTTTTCGAATGAGAAAAAGATCTAGGATAAGGGTTTACCACGACATAATTATGCATTCAAGATAGTGTGAAGGATAAATAACATGCCTTGAAGATAAAGCTATCAACTTTCGTCGATTTAAGTAAGCAAATCAATTAACTTTCATGAATCAATTCACTTTCTACTTATTTTTTATCCAAAGTTCGAAACTTTTGTTATCGAACGATATTAACATTCAAGGTTACAACTTTCTCTATCAATTAAGCAAATAAACTCGAATTACCTCAACTTTCGTCTAAGTATAAGCACAAAACAAGTAGATAACGGATAAAAGGCAATCAAACATTATCACACATTCAATCATGCACAACTATGTCGGGTTTTCAACCTCGACCCTAGAAAAGTGAACTACTCACACATGATTGAAACGAAGCAAACAATTAGATTGAATTAAAACATTGTATGAAAACAAAATAAAGCTTACTTGAATTAAAAGTCGAAACTTGTCTTAGAATACAATCTTCTTTCCCAAGCAAACTTCAAAAGCAAACCAGAACTAAGAAAAATAGAGAAGAAGATCGAGCCCTTTCAGTCTATCGTCTCTCTCTCTCCGTCTACTACTCAACAAAGTAAAAACGTCCTCTGAACTAGGTTAAAAACATGGTATTTATACTAGAGAATCTATCTATAAAGTTTCCAAAAGATAGAACTTTCCAAACTTAAACAGATTGTGAAATAAAAGATAGAATAACTTGAAGTCGGCGCGCCTACCGACACAGGGGACCTCGGTATCGACCTGTCAAGGTCAGTAGTTGTCTCGCTGAATTCTTCACGATTTGGCTCTCGTGCGCACCTCGGTACCAAACCCACAGGGTCGGTATCGAGTTGTTTTCTTGGTTTCTTTGTACTTTGTCACAACCTCTTTTGGATTTGTCGGGATTTTTAAAGCGTCTTCTTCCTTCCTCGTCTTTGACCATGTTCCATCATCATTCTCTTTATCTCAACTTCTTTGTAATTCTCCTACTTTGCTTCGAAAACCTACAAAAAACACGAAAACATAGTAGCTTCCATACTTTTCGCAAAATATGCAAACTTATCCTAAAACACATAAAACAAATACTAAAACCAACTAAACTCAAGCTAAACAACTAAGAAAAACTCTTACAAACTATACTAAAAACATGAACATCAAAATACCTCATACTTATGCTTGCTTGTCCTCAAGCAATGACTAGACATAAACCAAAACCAATCAACATATTCATCAGGTAATAGCCCTTATCTAAAAAGCAACTTCAAAGCATAGCAAAAACAGCAAATGACTCTTAACGTCATAACACACATATATATACAACTAATAGACATAAGTAATCACAATCCAACCTCACCAAGGATAATATGTTTCACTCGACTCTCATGTGTTTGGGCTTATAAATTCATCTCTCAACTCAATCTTATATGCAAAAACTCATAGAAATTAGAACTTATATCACCAAACTCTCCATCAAAGGTTTGTCAAAACAAGCAAAAATCATCAAGAGAACTTAGGCTCAATGAAAAACTTCATAGAAGTTTCCATTCGGTCGGGTTGTAATGGGGTTTGGTATAACAATTAGGCATGGAAATATTTTGGCTATGTGGTGCTAATAATATCCGGGAATAAAGCTCCTAAAAACTCACACATCACCAAAAACTCTAATAAAAGAACTTACCAAACTCACTCTTCTTTCTTTCTTTTGCACATTCTCTTTCACTCACCCATTAAATCCTAAAAAGTCTCATAAATACAAACATAAAGAAACTCTTGGTTTTTGAACTTTGAAACACTTGCACACTTTTTCTCTATCTTATTCCTTCTCTTTTTTTCTTTTTTTTCTGCGCATTTTTCTTCACTGGTAAAGCCTCGGTACCGAGCCTGAAGGCTCGGTATCGAGCTGTAATTACTTCTTTCGGGAGTACTCTTGGAGAACCTCGGTACCGAGCCCACATAGACCAGTATGGAGCTGAAAATTTTTATTTCTTAACTTTTCTTCTTTTGTGCTCTTCTTTTTTAACCAAGAGATCCTTTTACAAATCGAAACAATAGACTTCCAATCTACACCCACCAAGCCTTTTATTTTTGAACCAACATATATTTTTTGTACTCAACAAAAACAACTCCTCTCCAACTAAGTCCTAATCCCCGGATAGGGTCAAGATTATATATCGGCTAGGAAATAATTTTGTGGAGCAACAAACAAAAAGGCTTAACGCTCTAATTGGCTATCAAAAACAAGGATAATGTAAGGGTGGATATGGATTAATAGGGCTTATGAAAAATAAGTTCTCTATCATATGACTTTCATAAGTAATGAACTAAAAATCTTATACGGGTCTTGAGAAATAGATAACCATCACAATTCAAAGAGATAATATACATATAGAGAGTAAATCACACATGAAAAATCAAGGCTAGAAATAAAGCTCACAAGGTCATTTTTTGTTGGATTGCATCTACTCATGCTAACGGTCATATGCACTCAGTTTCATCATATCCTATTTCACTATAAAAACAACTTCATCATGAGATTCAAGCTATACTTTCAAAAACATGCTAAAAGGAATTACAAGGTCATGCAAAGTAAAAGCAATCATAGAACCATAAGATCAAGGGTACTCATCTGTTCTAAAATCTTTTTGGAATTTTTTTCAAAATTTTCAAAAAAAATTTTTTTATAAAAATGAAAGCAACTTAAAGCAATTATTAAAAAAAATAAACTATAGCAAGAACCTGAAAACACACGAAAGCAAACAAATTTTATTTTCCCTCCCTACCCCATACTTAAACATTACAGTGTCCTCACTGTAAAAAAACAATGTAATTAAACTCGGCTCAATCTTTTACTTATAAAGTATAAGAAAAAGACAGGGAAAAGAAAAGAAACTCACAAAGCGGTTTTTGAAGCATAGGAAACATCCTTGAAGGAGAGCTCATCATTGGTTCGGTGGTGGAACGTAGCACTCCATGTTGCCCATAAACTCAGCCATTGTCCGCCAACGTTCTTCATTAACTGTTACGCGATGTTCCATTGTCCTCCAGCGAGCATAAGCCCGTTGTTGACGCACATCCTCAAGTGCCATGCGAGCTGAATAAACATCTTGCCAATGATTCATCTGTTGATGTAATTGAGAATGTTGTAGATGCAGCTGCTGCATCTGGGATGACAAGTCTTGTGCCCACTGTGGTGGAGCGTCAGAACTGGAGTAATCGGTATGTGGTGGTTGCTGGTAATGGTAGTGTTGGGTAAAGGGAGAATATGGCATACCCTATGTTGGTGGCATGGTAGGGTGCTAAGCAGATTCGGTATCGAAGTGGAATGCCTCAGTGTTAGCCTCGTAGTACTCGGTACCGGGACAGGATGCTCGGTACCGATGTTGGCCGCATGTGCTGGATCCTCGGTACCGACCCGGTGATGCTCGGTATTGACCTCCTCCGCAGGGGCTAGATCATCTTCTTCCATGGCGGCCTCCTCACGCTCATACCGAGTCTCGGATATCCATAACGTAGGCTCATCTTGAGGCTTCTTAGCCAAGGGTAATGGTTGAGACGTCCAAACTTCATACCAATTGGGCAAGTATAATAACTCCAGCTACTCTCGAGTGACTCGCACGGGCTGACCTTGAATCAGGGTGGCGAATCCCCCCTCGCATCTCTAGAAAATACCGGAAGATAGCCAGTAGCTTGTGTTCATCTTCTGTGGACGGTGTGCACTGTAGCGTGGTAAATCGATTCTGAGAGTTATAGCCAAGAGGCTCACCAAGTTGCCACAATGAACTCCTTGTGAAGTAGCCCCGTTTTGCTCCACATACTTCAACCATTCATACCCTAGATTCATGGGAGCGAGGTCTTCAAAAAGAATTGTACGAAGACATATTGTTGAGCCAAAAATCATGAGAATAATGCGGAAGATGGGGTTGATGATGTGTGCCCCGGGAGTGCAGGAGTGTTGGGATTGATTTCCCCAGAGATGTAACCCCAAGTTTCCGTGACCTTGAAGTCGTCCGGCGCTTTGTAGTTTCGGGAATGGTTAGGAAAATTGAGAAGTTTGTTGAACCCTTCCATAGTGAACTCATGATCCTTATTGCCTAGCCGGAACATGATCCTCCGCGGAGATGTTTTGGTCTTGAAGCTAGTGCGGAGAGTGGCCACAAACTCCGAGGTGAGGGCCGGATAGTGAGAGATATCTTCATATCTGAGGTGTTGAGGCACACCGAGGATGGAGAAGGCATGCTTAACATCTTTATAAATGCCTGATGACTTTGCACTGGACCTTGAAAACCATCTTGTGAGATGAGGTTTTTCTATGACAGAGTTGTAGATCGACCGTTGGTTCTCAGTCTGCAATATGACATCATCCATTCTTGGTGGAGATGGAGATCTTTGGGTCCTCTTCTTCTTGTTTGGCCTTGGGTTAGCTCTGCTTGAACTTGCGATTTGAGTACCGTAGTTTTGAGGATTTAGAACCGAAAATTTCAAAGGGATTGAGAGTAACGAGGGTTGGGACTCGGTAACGAACAAATCAAAAGTTTTGTTCGGTATCGAAGAGGGTTACGCGATTTGGGTTGTATGGATCAAGTGGATTGAGTAGTGGAATTGATGCGTTTGCCACTATGACCGCCGCTGAGGAGGAGGAAGCCATGTCGGTTCGATCCAACGGACCCTTGACGCCTGCCCGCGCCAAGGCCATAGGTCGGGCTACGGTTTCCATCATAAGAAGAGCTAATCAATCCTTGAGTTCGGTTCAAGACCCGCCTTCGACTATATTGATGACATCTTTGGCTCAAGACGCATTTCCGGATCAATCGGAGGAGTCGGGAGCCGAGCCGAACGATTTCGAGAGGCTTCTCGTCGGCGCGACCAAGTCCTGGCTGGGCGCCCTCGCGCTCCCATAGCCGAAGGCCGCGCCGATGCCGCATAATCAAGCCACCGCGGAGCGCAGGCAAAGCGCCGAGAGCGCGACCGCGCTCTGGCCAGGCGTGCCCGCGCCCCGGCCGCAGAAAGACGACCTCCTTGGGCGCTCTCTCGGGGTCGAGACCGCGCCCGCACTCTCCCTGGCCAAACCGCGCCCCGACTGACGGTGATTCGACTTTGGTCGAGTCCTTCGCAAGACTTTCCGAGGCCTCGGGTCTTTGGGTTTCTATCTTTATATTTATGTCGGGTTTTTAATGAGACAATTACTTTAGTTGGTATTATTTTCAATTCCGTCATTTATTTTAATTAGCGGAATGGGTTGGGCTTGCATGCTTGGGCCCATTCTCCCTAGGGTTTCTAGGATTAGATCTATCTTTCTATTTAAGTTGTCAGACTTCATACTTTCAGTTTTACGCTTGAATTGAATTGAATTGCCTTTGTTGAATCGAGTTTCTCTTCCCTAGGCATCAGGCGTCATAATCCTTCTATCCTTCTTCCAATCGCCCTTCAATCATTCTGAGGTTTCGTTTGTCGGAATCAATTCCATCTCGAGACGCCGCTAGAACCCTAGCGTCGTACTATTAATCCCAAATCGCGCGCCCCTGCGTGCCCTGTTTCGTTTTCTTCCGCTTCATCATTCGTTCGAGATCGGGACGGGATTCAAAATACGAGACGTCGGTCCTTGTAGCGAGGTGAAACGCATCAATTGGCATCAGAGCCATCGTCTTGTAAGTCTCCTGATTCGATCTTTGCACTTTCACCACCATATTTCCGCCATTAAATCAGCAAAAAATTCCAAAAAAAATTTTTTCAGCCAAACCCTAATTAATTGATCTTGTCCCTTAGGGTTTAATAGTGGTGTGATTGTGTTCATTGCATTGTTACTGCTTGGTTGATTGCCCATTGTAGTAATTTTCAATTACTTGATAGGCTATCTTACTTGTTTTGATTGCATTGAACTATAACTCTCACTACATATCTATCGTTGCTTGTTGAGGGTACCAAAATTCAGCATTATTCAAAAAAAAAAAAAATCGGCCCTCCTTATAAAAAAAAAATTCAGTTGTGGTGGCATAGCCAAAATAAGGTAAGCCATTAACCACATTTGTCGAAAAAAATTTTGTGGGTGGAAAAGCCAAAATAAGGTAAGCCATAACCACATCTTGTTAGTGACTTCAACAATTGTTAGTGCTTGCTTCATCACTTGTTTGATTAGTACTACTTGTTTGATATTACTAATTTGTGTGGTGTACATCTTGCTTTACTTTGCTTTGTTCAATAACACCATTGTTTTACTCGTGAGCCTAAGCCGCCTCTCGCACAAAGAGCCAACCGTGACCTTGTGTGAGTGCACTGCTCGGATCAAGAGCTAAGACTTTGTGTGTTTGCTTGCTATTGTTCGTTTTGTTCGTTGTTACTCACCATGTCTTCTACTCCTGATTCAGGTGTTGTGCACATTCAAGAGGACGATCCTCCGCTCAATTCGACTGTTGTGATCGAGGCCATACCTATGGAGCAAGAAATTGCTCTTTTAAAGCAACAAATGGCCGATATGCAAACTCTTTTTGCCGCTCAGCTGGCCGCCCTTACTCAGCCACCAACATCGGCTCCAATGCCGCAACCGGGCGTCAATACTTCGAGTCCAATACAAGAACCTGTCTTGGCTGGTCTCCCGGCGCCACAACAACTTCCCGCCGGGCTTTTGACGCGAGCCCGCGCTAAGGCTACCGGTATCACTATTGGCGACCCAGGAACATCGGTGGTTCCGATCATGAGTACTCAGCCTACACCGCTTACTACACAGGACCCCCGCCGCAAGGACAAGGGCCCCGTTGAGCCTAACCCGCCACCGGTGGAGGTCGTACCCGAGTCAAGGCAAGGTGAGGAAGTCCACGTTTTGCATAGCGATCCATTTGCTAATGCTCCGTCTTCGAGTGCCTACGCCGGAGACCAAGGTATGTACTCTCAACCGCCTATTTTTGATTCTTATGGTCCCGTGGATGATGGCTACTACGCCACCACCTCGCGTGGTGCTCCGAATCGCCCACAATTTATGGACGACGCTAGAGCACGCCGACTTTATGGAATGCGTGACCAACGCTTTCCGGCACCGGCTTTTGACCATAATGCTTTTGCAACGACCAACAGGCCATATGAGAAGGAACCTAGCCACAATCGTCGCCATGGTTCCTTGGAGTACAATTTTGCTACTCCGATTATCCATGACGACTTCCATGAGTTCGATGATGAACAAATAGAAGATTTGGGCATGGTTAATCCTTATAATTTTCCAGCGTTGGGCGATCCTCCTGAATTGAATGAGTGCCCATCGGATTGGATTCCACCAGCCCGCACCCCTAATAATGGTAATGCCCAAACGCGTCGAAACCGGCGCGCCTATGATCATGTTACCGAGCGGCGCACCCAAGCCCCGCCCCTGCAACATCATCAAGGGCAAGACCATTATTACGGACAGGTGTCGGCCCGGCCTAGGTCCCCTATTGATCGTGGCCATGATGTTCGTGTTGCTAATGGCGATCGGGACACTCCCTGGTACCAACGGCACGAAGTCAAGGTCAAGATTGAACCGTTTGAAGGGCATCATGACCCTGCGGTCTTTCTAGAATGGGTTACTGCAACGACGCATACTTTGCGCTATTGTAATATCCCCGCTTATGAGCATGTACAAGCGGCTACCTTACATTTCCGTGGTTCCGCCCGGGTTTGATGGCAACGCTTTGTGGATGATCGTTTGCGTCGGGGTCTTACCGCAGTGACTAGATGGGTTCAGTTGGTCTATGTTATGACTCAAAAATACATTCCAACTGATTACCGTAATCAAATGCGCTTGGACATCGCTGAATTTCGCCAAGGATCCTTGTCCCCTATTGAGTATTTCGAAAGGTTAGAGGACATGTTTTTCAAGGCAAATATCAGTGTTGCTCCATCCACATTGCGTACTAAGTTTATTAGTGGTCTGAATTTGCCTATAAAAGATCAGCTTGAGATCCTTCCTATTAAGGATATCAACACACTAGTGCATACGGCAATGAAAATTCATCAACAACATGTACGCAATAAGAGTTATGGTTCCCGCACGTCGTCGGGCAGGTATGTTTCTTCTAACCCTCGTCCATACAGTTTTACTACTAATGAAAGATCTAGCACTGGTGTAGGACAGGGTTCTTCTACTTCTTTGAGCAAGACCACGGCTCCCACACCGTCACGCCCGGCTACCCAAAAGCCGGCACAACCAGGCCGTGAGAGAGAGCGTGATTTGGAATGGTATACTTGCGGTGGCCGCGGTCACTACCAAAAAGACTGCCCCAATCGCAAGAAAGTGATGTTTGTCCAAGCTTCAGCTGGTTACGAGTCCATGGACGACGAAGAGGAGATTTCAGCACCGACACCATTGGAGGAGGAGTATTCAGTTCCTCGAGCTGAGGAATTGGATTGTGCTCCATCGCCGGCTAATATGGGGACTCCGTTGGGGTTGGTTTCTCGAAAGGCTCTGATCCTTCGTGAAAACAATCTCAATGACCAGCGGGAAAATCTTTTTCACACTCGAGCTCTGGTTGGTTCAGCGAGCTTAAGTGTCATCATTGATTCCGGGTGCTGCACTAACTTGGTTAATGAAAAGGTGGTCGAACATCTTGGGTTGCCTACCACCCCACACCCGGCTACTTATGGTCTTCAATGGCTTTCGTCTAGCTCAGGTACGCAAGTTTCCAAACAATGTACCATTTCCTTTGCTATTGGCCCTTATACAGATACTATTCTTTGTGATGTGGTTGCAATGGACGTCACACATTTATTGTTGGGACGCCCATGGCAATTTGATAGACGTGTCCTTCACGATGGTTACTTAAACACTTATGTGTTTACGTACCACGGGAAGCGCGTCAAGCTCTTACCTATGTCGCCGAGTGAGATTTTGCGGGATCAGGTTCAACGGGATCGCCAAAAAGCGATTGAAGCTGAGGAAAAAAGCTAGCAAGGCCAAGAGTGTACCCAAACCAAACCTCTTTGATGAGCAAGGCAACGGTACACATCAGTCTGGTTCGAACAAGGCGCCACCACAGCAGCCACAACAGTGGCCTCGCCAACCGGCACCGCCTGGGCCGCCCCTACAAGGCTCGGTCGAGCGACGCCTTCTGTTGGCCCGGCCGTCGTCCATCACAGCATCGTTGCAAAGTCGCGCCCCGTGCTTTCTTTTGGTGCCGATGTCCTTGACATCTTCTAGCACCGACACTCCGGCATTGCCAGATGAGGTAACTTCCTTACTTAGTGAATTCCAAGATGTTTTTCCTAACGAGTTGCCTGCTTGTTTGCCACCTATACGAGGTATTGAGCACCAAATCGATTTGGTGCCCGGTGCTTCGTTACCCAATAGAGCTCCTTACAAGGTCGGCCCGGATGAGACCCGGGAACTTCAGAAACAGGTTCAGGAGCTACTTGAGAGAGGCTATGCTAGAGAGTCGATGAGTCCTTGTGGTGTGCCAGTCATCCTTGTTCCAAAGAAGGACGGCTCTTGGCGCATGTGCATGGATTGCCGGGCTATCAATCAGATTACAGTCAAATACCGGCATCCGATTCCACGACTCGATGACATGTTGGATGAGCTCCATGGCGCCTCCATCTTCTCTAAGATTGACTTGAAGTCCGGTTATCATCAAATCCGGATGAAAGAAGGAGATGAGTGGAAAACCGCTTTCAAGACAAAATTTGGCCTTTACGAGTGGTTAGTGATGCCTTTTGGCCTCACCAATGCGCCGAGCACATTCATGAGATTGATGAATCACGTCCTCCGTGATTTTATTGGTAAGTTTCTCATGGTCTATTTTGATGATATTTTAATTTATTCTAAGACTTTGACTGACCACGTGGACCATTTGAGGCACGTTCTGGCGCGCTTGCGCCGAGAGACACTTTTTGCCAATTTGGCCAAGTGTACTTTTTGTAGCCCATCCACTTTTTTTCTTGGCTTTGTGGTGTCTTCTCATGGTTTACAGGTAGATGATGCTAAAATTAAGGCCATCACGGAGTGGCCTACACCTACCACAGCCACCATGGTTCGTTCTTTCTTGGGCATGGCCGGATTTTATCGTCGGTTTGTGCGCAATTTCTCTTCTATAGCGGCGCCCCTACATGCCTTGACTAAAAAGGGCACCGTTATAGAATGAAAACATCACCACGAGACGGCGTTCCAAGATTTGAAGGATTCGTTGAGCCATGCGCCCTTGCTACAATTGTCGGATTTCTCTAGGCCGTTTGAGGTGGAATGTGATGCGTCTAACACTGGCATTGGGGGCGTCCTCCACCAAGAGAAGAAGTCGATTGCTTATTTTAGCGAAAAGCTCACCGGGGCACAACTCAATTATCCGACATACGACAAGGAGCTATATGCCTTAATCCGAGTGCTCCAAACTTGGAAGCATTACTTGTGGTCGCGGGAATTTCTGATCCATAGCGACCATGCAGCGCTTTCTTACCTCAAGAGCCAAGCACATTTGAATAGAAGACACGCTCGATGGGTGGAATTCTTGGAGACATTTTCGTATGTCGTCCAACACAAGAAGGGGACTGAGAATGTGGTAGCCGACGCCCTTTCTCGCAGGTATGTGCTTCTTACTCAATTGTAAACTCGTTTACTTGGCTTCTCGTTGATTAAGGAGCTTTATGCTTCGGATTCTTTCTTTGGACCAATCTTTGAGAAGTGCTCGGTTCATCGTGAGTGGGACTCTTACTTTTTAGATGACGGTTACTTATACAAGGCTGGGAAACTGTGTATTCCAGCCTCGTCTATAAGGCACCTTTTAATTAAAGAGGCTCATGATGGACGGGGCCATTTCGGGGTGAACAAAACTGTTGCAGCTTTGCGTGAACATTTCTTTTGGCCTAACTTGGTCTCTAATGTCACCAAATTCTGTAGGAGTTGTGTTCCATGCCGAAAAGCCAAGTCAACTACTTTACCTTATGGACTTTACTCGCCTTTACCTGTGCCTAACACCCCATGGGAGGACATTTCGATGGACTTCATTATGGGTTTGCCAATGTCAAAGCGAAGCAAAGATTCCATTTTTGTTGTTGTGTGCCGATTCTCTAAAATGGCTCATTTTATCGCTTGTAAAAGTACGAATAACGCTACGGAAGTGGCTTCTTTGTTCTTCGACAATGTGGTAAAATACCATGGTGTACCGAGAACTATTATTAGTGACCGGGACACCAAGTTTGTGGGCCATTTTTGGAGAACACTTTGGGGGAAACTCGGCACCAAATTATTGTTTTCTACTAGTTATCATCCCCAAACAGATGGCCAAACGGAGGTCACCAACCGTACCTTGGGTTCACTCTTACGAGTGATGCTCAAATCAAACTCACGCCGGTGGGAGGACTTACTTTCTACCCTTGAGTTTTGTTATAACAGGTCCAAACATTCGGCGCATTCTTTGACTCCGTTTGAGGTCGTTTATGGGCGCAATCCCATTACGCCTTTGGATTTGGTCCCCAAGCCGTTGAAGCAGGGAGAACATGTTGATGCTGCAAATCGAGCCAATCACATTCAGCAACTCCACGCTAGGACCAAGGCACATCTTGAGCGGCGCGCTATTCAGTACTCAGCTCAGCACAACCGGGGTCGTGTTTCTATGATTTTTGAGCCTGGCGATCTTGTTTGGCTCCATTTGCGTAAGGAACGGTTCCCGGCAGCACGGAAGACCAAGCTCCATCAACGTGGTGATGGGCCATTTCGTATTCTTGAGCGAATTGGCCCCAACGCTTACAGGTTGGATCTTCCGGATTCTTATGGCAATGTCCATGCCACGGTCAACGTGGCAGATCTTTCTCCCTTTGTTGAGCCGGATTTTGATTTTGATGAAGCGGGGACGCTTCCCACTCAAGGGGGGGGGGAGGATGATGCGTTTAACACTATGACCGCCGCTGAGGAGGAGGAAGCCATGTCGGTTCGATCCAACGGACCCTTGACGCGTGCCCGCGCCAAGGCCATAGGTCGGGCTACGGTTTCCATCATAAGAAGAGCTAATCAATCTGTGAGTTCGGTTCAAGACCCGCCTTCGACTATATTGATGACATCTTTGGCTCAAGACGCATTTCCGGATCAATCGGAGGAGTCGGGAGCCGAGCCAAACGATTTCGAGAGGCTTCTCGTCGGCGCGACCAAGTCCTGGCTGGGCGCCCTCGCGCTCCCACAGCCGAAGGCCGCGCCGATGCCGCAGAATCAAGCCACCGCGGAGCGCGGGCAAAGCGCCGAGAGCGCGACCGCACTCTGGCCGGGCGTGCCCGCGCCCCGGCCGCAGAAAGACGACCTCCTTGGGCGCGGTCTCGACCCCGAGAGCGCGCCCGCGCTCTCCCGGGCCAAACCGCGCCCCAACTAACGGTGATTCGACTTCGGCCGAGTCCTTCGCAAGACTTTCCGAGGCCTCGGGTCTTCGGGTTTCTATCTTTATATTTATGTCGGGTTTTTAATGAGACAATTACTTTAGTTGGTATTATTTTCAATTCCGTCACTTATTTTAATTAGCGGAATGGGTTGGGCTTGCATGCTTGGGCCCATTCTCCCTAGGGTTTCTAGGATTAGATCTATCTTTCTATTTAAGTTGTCAGACTTCATACTTTAAGTCTTACGCTTAAATTGAATTGAATTTCCTTTGCTGAATCGAGTTTCTCTTCCCTAGGCATCAGGCGTCATAATCCTTCTATCCTTCTTCCAATCGCCCTTCAATCATTCTGAGGTTTCGTTTGTCGGAATCAATTCCATCTCGAGACGCCGCTAGAACCCTAGCGTCGTACTATTAATCCCAAATCACACGCCCATGCGTGCCCTGTTTCGTTTACTTCCGCTTCATCATTCGTTCGAGATCGGGACGGGATTCAAAATACGAGACGTCGGTCCTTGTAGCGAGGCGAAACGCATCAGGAATGCGTGGCTTGATCTCGAGGATTTGGTGGTATTTGGTGTGAGATTTTGCTTGAGAGTGTTTTCGAAGTCTTGGTAGAGACAGTGTGGAAAAGAAGTGGTAAGGAGTAGTTTTTAGGTTAAAAAGGCACTTACCTACCACCTGAAATTTTTGGCTTTGTTGCGGGTCGGTACCGAGCCTATCGTGGCTCTTTTTCAGCGTCCATCGATACGACTTCTGTAACACTTTAACCAAAAACATTCTATTTCGCAAACTTCTACTCTACTAAAAGAAACTCAAAAGAAAGCTAACAAAAAGAAGTATAAAAAGAAAAGAAACTAAAACGGGTTGCCTCCCGTAAGCGCTATTTTTAACGTCGTTAGCCCGACGAACTTACCTTAGCTAGTCCAACGATGTGAGAGCCCAAGTGGCTCTAATCTCTTCTTTTGGGTCGGCTTGCTCATAAAACTTCTTCAACCTGTGTCCATTGACTTTGAAGATGGCTCCATTGTTATCTACTAGATCCACGGCTCCATGAGGGTATATGTGGTGAACCACAAATGGCCCACTCCATCTTGACCTTAGCTTCCCTGGAAATAAGCGGAGTCTAGAGTTAAAGAGAAGTACCTTGTCACCAACTTCATAAGTTTTGGGAACCAATTTCTGGTCATGACATCGCTTTGTACGGTCTTTGTAGATCTCGGCGTTCTCGTATGCCTTTAGCCTCAACTCCTCTAGTGCTTGCAAATCCATGAATCGTTTTACACCGGCCTTGTCAAGGTCCATATTAAGCTCTTTGAGAACCCATAATGTTTTGTGCTCCATCTCGACAGGCAAATGGCACGCTTTTCCATACACTAGATTGTAGGGAGTGGTGCATAGAGGTGTCTTGTATGCCGTTCTGTAAGCCCATAGAGCGTCGTCCAGCTTAGATGACCAATCCTTCCTTGAGCGGGAAACCGTCTTTTCTAGGATGCTTTTGATTTGCCTATTTGAAACTTCAACTTGGCCACTAGTTTGGGGATGATATGTTGTTGCCACCCGATGTGATACCCCATACTTAGCCAAAAGTGCTTCAAAACTCCGCTCTATGAAATGTGACCCACCATCACTAATGAGGACTCTTGGTACTCCAAACCTCGGAAAAATGTTAGTCTTAATAAACTTCGCCACGGTTTTAGCATCATTGGTCCTTGTAGCAACGGCCTCCACCCACTTAGAGACATAATAATCTGCAACAAGGATATAATTGTAGGGGCCCGATGAAGGGAAAGGTCCCATAAAATCTATGCCCCACACATCGAATAATTCGACCTCTAGTATCCCTGTCAACGGGTTCTCATGTCTCCAAGTGATGTTTCCAGAGCGTTGGCATTCATTACATGAAGTCAAATAATCTTGTACGTCCCTGAAAATAGTTGGCCAATAGAGACCACTTTTAAGAATCTTCTCCGTGGTTTTGAATCCTTTTGCATGGCCACCGGTGGGAAGTGTGTGACATTGACGGATCACACCCTCTATCTCTTCTTCTGGAATACAGCGCCTAAAGAGGTGATCACTCCCTTGAACAAGTAAGGATCATCCCAATAGTAGTGTTTAACATCATGGAGAAACTTCTTTTTCTTTTGTGGGGGTTAGTCCCTCGGGAATTAAGCCTCCTACAATATAGTTAGAAAAATCCGCAAACCAAGGGGCTTTTGACCCTCTAACAGCATGAATAGAATGAAAAGAAGTAGAAGCAAGAAATGAAGAAGGAATTGAATTAAAAGTAATGAAATTAGGTTGAGAAAACGTACCTGGTTGGGTCGTTACCGAGTCTTGTTGGGTCGGTATCGACCCTGAGGCTTCTTTGTTCCCTTTGGTAATGACCTTTGGTGGCTCGGTATCAAGCTCTCCAGCTACGGTATCGATGTGTCCTGATTCGGTACCGGTGTGATTGGCGCCCTCCAACTTTGGTGATGGGTCGGTGTCGACCCTATTAGGATCGGCAACGAGCCTTCTGCCGTTTTCGACCTCGTACAGCATGAGGTGCCCGTCCGGTCTAGAGTCGTTAATTGGCACCGCATTGTTGGAGTCGGTAATATGTTCAACTGGCAACCTAGATAAGTGATCCGCCACCAAGTTTTCTGCTCCTTTTTTATATCGAATCTCGTGATCAAATTCCTGCAATACGAGCATCCAACGGAGTAGCCTAGGTTTGGCATCCTTTTTGGCCATTAGATATCTAACGGCCTCATGGTCAGTATAAACTATTACTTTTGAACCAACAAGGTAGGAACGGAATTTTTCGAAAGCAAATACCATGACGAGGAATTCCTTCTCCGTCGTAGTATACTTACTATGCGCCTCATCAAGCGTCTTACTTGCATAGTAGATGGCGTGAAGCTTTTTGTCCTTCCATTGTCCTAGTACTGCGCCAATTGCATAGTCGCTGGCGTCACACATAATCTCAAATGGAAGGGTCCAATCTGGGGACTGTATGATAGGAGCGGAAACGAGGGCCTCTCTCAACCTGTGAAAAGCTTCAAGACATTCTCGAGACAGCTCAACACTACATCTTCCATCAGTAGGTTAGTCAAAGGTTTAGCTATCTTAGAAAAATCTTGGATAAAACGTCTATAGAAGCCAGCATGTCCTAAAAAACTCCTAACGTCTTTGACAGAAGAAGGGGGAGGTAGTTTTTCAATAAGCTCAATTTTAGCTTTGTCTACCTCTATCCCTCTTTTGAGACGAGGTGTCCTAGTACAATCCCTTCTTGAACCATAAAATAACATTTTCCCAATTCAGCACAAGGTTGGCTTCTTCACATCTTTTAAGTACACAAGCAAGATTAGCAAGACAAGTATCAAATGAAGAACCATACACTGAAAAATCATCCATAAAGACCTCTACAATGTCCTCTATCATGTCATAAAAAATAGCCATCATGCACCTTTGGAAGGTGGCAGGGGCATTGCAAAGCCCAAATGGCATTCTTCTATATACAAAGGTCCCATAGGGACATGTAAAGGTTGTTTTCTCATCATCGTCAGGATGAATGGGAATTTGCCAAAATCCACTATAACCATCTAAGTAACAAAAATAATCATGTTGGGCTAAGCGTTCTAATACTTGATCAATAAAAGGAAGCAGAAAATGGTCTTTCCTTGTAGCACTATTGAGCTTCCTATAATCAATGCACATCCTTCAACTAGTTGTGGTCCTAGTGGGGATTAGCTCTCCCTTTTCATTTTCAACAACGGTCATTCCCCCTTTTTTAGGGACTACATGAACCGGACTAACCCATTGCTTGTCCGATATAGGAAATATGATCCCAACATCAAGCAATTTCATGATTTCCTTTTTAACCACCTCTTTCATATTAGGATTTAACCTACGTTGATGCTCTATGGTGGGTTTATGATTATCCTCCATGTAAATCCGTTGCATGAAAAGTGAGGGGGATATGCCAGTTATATCATCCAAGGAATAGCCTATGGCTATTCTATATGCCCTAAGCACAGCAAGAAGGTTGTCTACTTCCTCATTTTTTAGTTTAGCATTGATGATGATAGGAAAAGTAGAGTTATGACAAGAAATTCATACTTGAGGGAGTTTGGAAGGGGCTTGAGCGTTGGGGTAGGCTCAGCCGAAATAAGAATGGGCTCTTCAGGCTCCGTCTTCAAAACTTCTTTGAGGTAATCAAACGCCGAGATCTCTTCATCCTCAATCAAAAGGCTCGGTACCGATCCAAAGGGGGTAGGTACCGAGGTGATTTTGCCTGCCAGGAGACTCGGTACCGAGGTAGACATGATCGGTACCGAGATTGCAGGATCTGTCTCGGCCCATCTTCGTCCCGAAAATGCATCAAACGCCAAAAGCCTCTCGATTGGGTCCCCACATTCAATGAAATCGTTGTGGGTGTAGAGCATTTTAACATCGGCTTAGTTGGTCTCCTTCATTGTGGGGTTGAAACGGAATTCTACTACCTCATCCCCAATTTCGAAAGTTAGGAGTTCTCTCCTAACATCAATTATGGCACCGGTTGTGGCGAGGAACGGTCTCCCTAGAATGATAGGCACCACCGGATCTTTGGGCATTTCCATAATAATGAAATCATTTGGAACAAAGAATTTGCCCACTTGTACCGGAAAGTCATCCACAACTCCCGTCGGCTTGACACAGGATCCATCCGCCCTGTACAACCGCATGTTAATCGGCTCCAACGGTCCCATGTTGGCTTTGGACCAAATTGACAATGGCAGAAGACTTTCACTGGCGCCTAAATCACATAAAGCTTTGAATATGTGGGCTCATATCCCAATAGTGATTGCAAACTTTCCTGGATCGCCTAGCTTCTCTAGGAACTCTAATGATCGAACCTCGTTTGTTAGCTCTGACATAGATCTCTTCCTGCTAAGAATGTCTTTCAAGAATTTGGTGTAAGTCGGCACTTCGCTTAGGGCCTCAACGAATGGTATGGAAATATTTAAGCCCTGAAGAATTTTAACGAAACGCTTAAACTTCCCTTCTGTTGAGTCCTTAGACTTCTTAGTAGGGAAAGGAAGAGTCTTCACCAATCTCGGAACCAAAGCGGGCTCGAGAGGTGGTTCTACCGAATCGACAACAGGGTCGAGTGGTGTTGCAGAAGGTTCGGTATCGAGCCTGGGACTAAGGGAGTGGCTCGGTGTTGAGGACTTACCTGGATTAGGGTCGGTAACGAGCTTTGGAGCATCGGTACCGAGGGTGTTAGGCTCGGTATCGATCCCTTTTGGCTCGTTATCGATCTTGGCCGGAGTAGTTTCTTCTATACCGGGTTCTTTCTCCTTGGCCTCAGCAAGGTCTGGTAGTGTCTTTCCGCTTCGGAGGTGTATGGCTGCTATTTGTCCTCTCGGGTTCTCGTCGGGGCGGCCCAGGAGTTGCCCTTGAGGTCTTGGAACTTGTGCCGCAAGGTTTCCAAGTTGGGAGTTGATGCTTTTTCTCCACGAATCAAACTCTCCCAATTGGGCATGTACACCTTTCATTTGATGATTGAGGTCAGCTCGGATTCCATCAATCTTGTTGTGGATGCCCTCTTGTAAGCCTTGTACCCATGAAGGTGGCTCTTGAAAACTTGAAGGTCTATAGGGTGCGGGCCGTCTATCCAGTGGAGGGGCTGTATAGTTTTGATTTTGATTGGAATTTCCCCAAGTTGAATACTTGTTTGGGCTGTCATAATTAGCAGGAGGATTTCCGTATTGTCCTCTCATATAATTCATTATAGCGTATGTCTCCGCGGCTGTTACCTGCTCAATGTTAGTGCAAGAAGAAGTGGTATGGGCTTGAGAGCCACATTTAAGACATTGAGAAGAGGTTTTCACAAAACTTACCTGTTTCTTCAAGCGGTTGAGCTCATCACATAAGAATTGATGTTGAACATCGAGGTCAACTTCTTCTTTGTTTGGAACATAGAGCCATTTTTAAGGTTGTGGTTGTTGTTGGGTCCCATACATAGCATCATAATTGGTCAATTTATCCAGAAATTCCCATGCAGGATCAGGCTCCATCTCAATAAAACCACAGCCAATTTGTTGAGAGGGTTTCCCGACAACAAATAAATTTGTAGTCAAGACCCCGTTGTGTATAGGGAGGTCAGGATCGTCCACGGGAAGCAAGTTTATGTTTCATTACTATTCTAGAAATCGGGAAAGTACGGAAATAAAATAAAGCAGAGGAGAAAACAAAGACAAGGCTAAGATCACGTTGGTACCGACCTTGTCAGGGTCGGTATCGATGCTGATTTTCGACTCAGACGGGGCAAATAACACAGACAAACACAGGTTCGGTACCGATATGGCTACCTCGGTACCGATGCAAAACAAAGTATTACAAAGGTGTTTTCGAGTGAGAAAAAGATCTAGGATAAGGATTTATGCAAGCAAATTAATTAACTTTCATGAATCAAGTCACTTTCTACTTATTTTTTATCCAAAGCTCGAAACTTTTGTTATCGAACGATATTAACATTCAAGGTTACAACTTTCTCTATCGATTAAGCAATAAACTCGAATTACCTCGACTTTCGTCTAAGTAAAAGCACAAAACAAGTAGATAACAGATAAAAGGCAATCAAACATTATCACACATTCAATCATGCACAACTATGTCGGGTTTTCAACCTCGACCCTAGAAAAGCGAACTACTCACACATGATTGAAATGAAGCAAACAATTAGATTGAATGAAAACATTGTATGAAAGCAAAACAAAGCTTACTTGAATTAAAATGTGAAACTTGTCTTAGAATACAATCTTCTTTCCCAAGGAAACTTCAAAAGCAAACCGGAACTAAGAAAACAGAGAAGAAGATCGAGCCCTTTAAGTCTATCGTCTCTCTCTCTCCGTCTACTACTCAACGAAGTAAAAAACGTCCTCTAAACTAGGTTAAAAACATGGTATTTATACTAGAGAATCTGTCTATAAAGTTTCCAAAAGATAGAACTTTCCAAACTTAAAAAGATTGCGAAATAAAAGATAGAATAACTTGAAGTCGGCGCACCTGCCGATACGGAGTAGCTTCCATACTTTTCACAAAATATGCAAACTTATCCTAAAACACATAAAAAAATACTAAAACCAACTAAACTCAAGCTAAACAACTAAGAAAAACTCTTAAAAACTATACTAAAAACATGAATATCAACAAGCCCAGACTTTAGCTAAGAATCAACAACAAGAACGTCAAATGGTGGTGTCGGAGAATGCTCCCCTGGAAAAGGAGTCTCTCTTTCTGCTGAAGGCTGCTCCCACTCCTTCAAAGAAGAGGAAAGTGGCTGCCAAGGAATCCAAGAAAAAGAAAAGCAAAGGCACCGCTCCGAAGAAAGTTCCCATCACAGAGGACCGCAAGATCATTCCTCCCCTCATCCTCACTAAGTCACAACTCCAGAAACAAGGGCTTGGGGAACTTTGGGACCTCATCAAGGCCTAGAAATGGGAACAGGTGTGCGACACTGCTGTGACCGTCGATCCTGCACAGGTGCGCCTCTTCTACAACAACTTTGTCTTCCATGACGAGGCCACCCAGGGAACTCTCACCCTTCAAGGCGACGATTATGTCTTCACCGCCTCCTCAATTCGCCGCTAGCTTAATGTCCTTGTCAAGGGCCTGGATTTTGTTCCCATCAAGAACTGGGGTGACTTCAACAAAGAGGAGATTCTCTACAGCGTCTACGAAGGTAGAGTTCCCACCCAAGGGACCCCAACCCACAACCTAGGCCTCATAGCCAAACTGGCTCATCAGTTCATCATCACGGTTGTGCTCCCTCGGCAAGAGAAGTGTCACCAACTCAACATCCAAGATGTTATCCTTCTCTACCACTTCCTCCACAGTATACCCATCAACCTCCCCTGCATCATCTTCGGGCACATGGAGAAGTGCATGCCCTCCACCTCCCACTCCCTGCCATACGCCGGCCTGGTCAAGAAGCTCATGGCTAAGGAAGGCCTCTATGATGCCACCAAGGAAGAAGTGACCATCGAAAGGGAACTGGACCTTTCTGTGGTCTAGAAGATGCGTCATTCTAAGCAAGCCGAGGATCAAGGGACTCTTCCCTCTGGTGACGGCCAAAGTGTTGGGAACACTCAAGTGCTACAACACATGGCAGCAACTCTCGAGCATATGGCGGGAACTCTCCAAAACATCTTGTCCGTCATGACTCAGTTGGGTGATCACATGCTTCCCAGGGCCCCATGATTTTTCCTTTTTAACTCCTTAGCCTTATCTTCTCCACAAACTGTAATGTGTTCCCATTGTACATCTTTTGCTTAAGTAATATGAATGGCTTTTAGTATGATTGCGTGTTCCTTTCTTTCTTATTATGCTTTCTTTTTTCGATGATACCAAAAGAGGAAAGGACAAAATGTGTGAGATGAGTCATGTTAAGAGTTATCACAAAATATGCTTTAGCTAAGGGGGAACTGATGCTTAAAATGCTAAGTAAGAACTTGATGTTTCATAGAAGTGGCTCTCTAGGATCACACTTAGGAACTCAGATGCATGTCATGCTTTTTCACACATTGAAATACTTGTTTATTTTGTAATGGGTTTGTCGTCATCAAAAAGGTGGAAATTGTTGGCATGGTGTTGGGATCTCTGGTTCCAAACATCCGAACACCGATACTTGACTCCAGTTTTGATAATGACAAACGTCATATGGGAACTAACGTGTTACATTCAAGTATTTCAAGGGAATACCATGTCTAACAAAGAATCTCCAAGAACGCAAAAGGAACACAAGAATATATGATAGCAAGTTCCTATCGAAGGAACTCTGGAGAGAACAGTTCCCATCGCATGGGAACTCACATGTGGAAACAAGATCGTTCAGCGCAAATCGCGGGATCTTGTCTTGGACAGAACGAAGGCTCAGTCTGAGGAACAGACTGAAGCGAGTGATCCAACGGCCCGATTGATTCTCAAAGTTGACTAAGTTCAAATCAAGTCACATGTGAAGATTGCAAACTTGGCGTGCAAGACAAAGGGCATTTTGGACAACATGAAGTGAAGATTACAGCCCAAGTTCAAATGTGTATAAAGCCAAATGAATAGTGCTTGGAATAAGCACTTCTCCCAGAACAAATATTCACATACAAAGAGATAAGAAAGACAAGTGAAGAGAAGTCCCCGTCGGCGAGTGTGCGATCTCGGCAACGGTGAATCCAAGTTCCCAGGAGTTAGGGAACTATGAGCTAGCTCAAGGTGTAAGGTCCGATCTATCTTATGTTTAGTTGAATTGTTCGCATAAGCGTAGCCAGAAATCTATGCCAGTGGAGCTAAATTCATTTGGCTAATTTTTTTGTTATAGAAAAATTCCTGACATCGCCAGGATTTTTTTTTTCTATATTTTTTATGAAATATAGAAAAAAATTGTATTTTTTTGTATATAAAAACTATTATATAGAAATTTTTGTATTTTTGAGTATAAAAAACCATTTTAATATATTTTAAATATATATAAAAAAATTAATCTGCCTTTTTCTTACCGAATAAGATAGTTTTTTTAACAAATAAGATAGTTTTTTTACTATATTTTTTATAAAAAACATTTTTGAAAATTCCAGTGGGGGTTGTATCCCCCACTAGGCACCATGTAAATACGCCCATGGTTGTTCGTTTAGGAACAAAGTCGAAAAGGCTTACTAGTGTTACTAGAGTTAAGAAGAACTGCTAGAAACAGAGAAGTGTAAGTCTTGTCTATGTAACTAGGGAACAATCAATAAAATAAGTAGATCGTTCAAAATCCTCCAAGCGGAGGTAGAGGTTTACCCACACAACTAGTTGATTGTTGTGGGGTTCCTCTATAAAGGAACTGTGTCCCTTACTTTCTGTTTTCACTTCCGCTGCCTTGGAAATAATTTAATCACTAGTTCCCAAGCTTTTACTAACGCAAAACGATCCAACACTTTTCTAACTTGAGATTTCACAAAACCACGAAATTAAATACATAGAAGCAATTATATCAAGTAGTATAATGTTTTACAGCCAACTAAGATCAGTTGATCAAGGTACGTGAATACAAGCACACATGCATGCATGTTTTATTTTATTTTGTAGTACTAGTAGTGAATACTAGTTAGCACAATAACACATTGCATGCATGTTTTATTTTTCTAGTTTGGGTCTCTCAGCAAGGCTTCTCACAGACACAAGTGAAGGATAGGAATTTCTGGTGGCAACTTCCACCAGGCCAGCTCTCCCTCTTGCAGGTATCAGCGCAGCTTTGGTCAGTTCCACAGGGCCCTTTGTAATACTTGCTTGGCTTAGTACATGTCTTGCCTTCCACTTCGACCATGCTTTGATCTGCAATATTATTAATTTTAGTATAATACATATTAGGATTATTAGCGACTAATTAAATTTATTAATATAGCAGTAATTAATTTAAAAAAAAAAAAAAACAGCAGTGAGCAAGACGCAAATCAACAGCAGAAGCCCGACGAATTTCTTCTCCATGCTTTTTCTACTTTCTTCCTGGAACTGTTTCGAGTTTTAGTAGGTTATATTATAAGATGTGTGTATATGCTGCCTCTTTGATGTGTAGATAGCCTGCCATTTTTATAGGCATAAAGTTGGTTTTGGGGTAAAGATGCGGGCAGTCATATCTGAACATGTTAGAAAAATGCGTCTGATAGATTTAAATTAAGAAAGAAAGATTAAAATTCTCTGTGGCTAAATTTAGTTAAAATGATCCCTTTCAAATGTCTGAATTACGTGATTCTCTTTCAATCTTCTTCTGCCTCTGTTGTTGACTGATGAATCGGGTTAGTCACACGCACACCGTAGTTGAATTTTGAAAGTAAGACGCCACAGAATCAAGTAGAGGCAGAGCTAGCTACTTCCAAATGTGGCCTAATGTAGAAGAACTTTCGCGTTAATTTAATTTTCTGTTCACAAATTGCTTCAAACTATATATCTGAATTGATGAGAGATAACCTTATCTCACCAATCGATCTCACCGTACTAGATTTGACTAATGAGTTAGCCATCACGGCACTTTTTTACTATAACTAGTTTTTTTTTTTTTTTGATGAGATGAAGATTTGGATAGTTTAGCAACATTTTTTTTCTTGACCGTTTGGCCTTGTTTTATCTTATGGAAATTCCCCACTTCATCTTCGATGTATCTTTTGTGTGAGTTACGCTCAGTGGAAATTATTGCTACAGTAAAAAAATGTGAGCAGATCGTGGTCATTGGGTTAAACAGATCGACGACCTAGATTAAATAAAACGAATTTGATAAAAAAAAATAAAGAAAAGGGTCTCATTCATTTGCAATGGCACGGAGTGTAATTTGTTTAAAATTTGAATGACAAGACAAAAATACCCTCACACATATTCTTTTTTTATTACACGCATTCTTTTTGGGGGGAAAGAAGACTCATCTTCAACCTCTAGATCCACTTCAAAATCTACACCACAAACTCGAAATCTCACCCTCAAGCTCACTCCTTTCCAATTCTGATTTGGCTATGGGCCTATGGCATCGATTTGCGACATTGGTTTCAAGATGAGTTTTTTTAGACCTAATTTGATACGGCTATTATTTATGTGGTAGATCTATGGATTCCTTTGATTTCGATTTTGAGGGTTCTAAGATTTGTTTTTGAGTATTAGAAATGTTTATTGAGCTTTAATGGGTGTTTATGGTTGATTTGATGGGTGTTTGTATTTGATTGTGTTTACTGTTTAGGTTCGAAATTTCTCGATCTGGTTCGCGGTCTCTGATTTTATGGTTCAGAATATTTAATGTATAGGTTCAAAATATCAAGTATGTATGTTCATAGTCAAACTGAACTTGCCTTGTTGTGATAGGGGTAGTGACATTCATTCCCACCATTGGATTTCATGAGTGATTCTCGCATGATTTGTTACTTGTTTGCGTCAATTTTGGTTTTAAGGGGGGGGGGGGGGGGGGGGGGGGGGGGGAGTGAGCCCGAAAACCATGAAACATGACCCTTATTTCTTCAATGTTGGTTTGGAGGGGGCGAGACATTTGCACATCTTTCTTCCTTTTTTTTGAAAAACATTGGCACTTAAATGATAATCACTTGTAGAAATCTATATAGTTAATACTTCCAATTAGCCTTGGAGAATACCAAATTGATTATATGTTGCCGATGTTGAAGTTGTCTAATATAGTCTTCTTGGGAGAAATCTCAATGTAATTTAGTCTATATCTTGTTGTATTAGTGGAAAATGTGCATTTGACACTTGAGAAATAGTATATTTGATAGCCTATTAGCTCAAATGGTAGAGCAATGTGCATATGCACATAGATGTGGATTCAAATCTCACATAGGCTAATTCTTGATACAGTCGTGTCTTTTTGTTCGTATTGGTTGTTCTATTGGTTCATGACTTTTTAAGGTAAGGTTCATAATATTTCTTCTTATGGTTCATAAATTTTGTTCCATGCTTTTTTTGTTCATAACAATTGTTCTTTTAGTTCATATTTGAATAACCTTAGGTTCATCAAAGATCATCTTATGGTTCATGTCTTTTAGTTCATGATAGGTATTATTTTCTTTCGTGGTTTTTAGTTCATGGTTTTTGTTCTTTTGGTTCATGTTTTTGTAAGCTAGGTTCATAATAATTCTTATGGTTCATGACTTTTAATTCTTAGTAGTTTATCTTATATTTCATGTCATTTGGTAGCTTATTAGCTCAAATGGTAGAGCAATGTGCATGTACACATAGATGTGGGTTCAAATCCCACATAGGCTAATTCTTGATACAATCATGTCTTTTTGTTCATATCGGTTATTCTTTTGGTTCATGAATTTTCAAGGTAAGGTTCATAATATTTCTTCTTATGGTTCATAAATTTTGTTCCATGCTTTTTGGTTTATAACAATTGTTCTTTTGGTTCTAGTTTGAATAACCTTAGGTTCATCAAAGTTTACCTTATGGTTCATGTCTTTTCATTCATGCTAGTTATTATTTTCTTTCTTGATTTTTGGTTCATGGTACTTGTTCTTTCGGTTCATGTTTTTGCAAGTTAGGTTCATACTAATTCTTATTGTTCATAAATTTTATTCCATGCCTTTTTGTTTATAATAATTGTTCTTTTGGTTCATGTTTGAATAACCTTAGGTTCATCAAATTTCATCTTATGGTTCATGTCGTTTAGTAGTTAATGTTAGTTATTATTTTCTATCATGTATTTTGGTTCATGCTACTTGTTCTTTCCGTTCATGTTTTTGAAAGCTAGGTTCATAATAATTCTTATGGTTCATGTCTTTTACTTATTAACGGTCAATCTTGAAGTTGATGTATTTTAAGTCATACTAGTTATTTTGGTTCAATTCTTTTGCTTCATGACATTTTCTCCCTTAGTTCATGTTATTATAAACATATAGCTTATAACATTTCATCTTACGACTTTTAGTTCATAAAAGTTGGACTATAGGTTCATGTCTTTATACGGTTAGGTTTATAACAATTCTCAATATGGTTCATGGAAGTTAACTCACAACAATATGTGTTATGATTTGTAAATGGTATTATGTTTGGTTCATGCATTTATATAGTGAGGTTCATAAATATTATCAATAAAGTTCATAAAATTACCCTCAAATCACAACGTTGGTTCATGAATTTTGAACACTAACTAAGTGAGATATGATGACAGAAGCTACAACGTTTTTTAAATATAGACATGGTAACAAATCACATTGGCATAAAACTAAATGAAATAATAAGAACAACTGGTGAAAAATGCTCTAAGCTCCAAGTTGGTCATTTGGACATTTTGTCGAACACATGGTGGGCGATTAGATGAGCATTGACCATTTGCTTTTGTTTTCGATCTAAAACTTTAGATTTCAATGCAAAACATACACAAATCTGTATAGGTTTGATTAAAATAAAAAAATCACTCTAAAACACACAAAAAACATGTAAA
Organism: Fallopia convolvulus; assembly: GCA_964016875.1. Taxonomy (NCBI): domain Eukaryota; kingdom Viridiplantae; phylum Streptophyta; class Magnoliopsida; order Caryophyllales; family Polygonaceae; genus Fallopia; species Fallopia convolvulus. Next base: position 7,979,234 of record OZ024718.1, on the reverse strand, counting down.
TCGAAGTATCAAGGTTCCAAATTTGAAAAAATCTCAAATGTGAACTTGAAATCATAAAAAAGATCTATAACAAAATCGATGAAGAGATAACATAAATTGGGGTCGGAATCAACTAAAAAAGGCAAACAAATCAGAAGAAGCAAGTTGCAACAAGTATGGAGAAGAATCGATCGAAAAAGTTGAAAAAAACAAACACGTCCAAGAGGTTGAAGATGACTCCTGTCACTTGTTTTCTAATTTGACGCGTAAAAAGACAATAATGCCCCTCCGTTTATAAAATCATTAAAGGTGTCTTGATCCTGTCCATTGAAGATGCTCGATCCAACGGTCCCAACGTGCTCGCACATTACACCGTAAGAGACTTTTCCACCTGATCGTAATTCTCTTTTGTGTTTCATTTAATTTATAAACATCAAATTAATATTCTACCAAAAAAATAAATATTATAAAATTTTAATAATTATATTTATATTATAAATAATTATATATATGTGCAAATTTTTAACTTGAAAATCATATTATAAAATTTTAAATTTTAAATTTTAAAAGGCTGACTTTTAGCTTGATAATTATATTATAAATTTTTTAAAATATATTTTGTACGAAAATCACCCTCTTAATTATAAAATATTTTATAATATGATTTTCAAGCTAAAAATTGCACATATATAATTATTTATTATGAGCGGATAAAATAATAGCAATTACCTATTTATGTTATTTTTCACGAAAAAGATATTTTTATTTATTTTTCTATTCTTTTCTTTAAATAAGGTATTTATTATGGTAAGATTTTATCTTCTTTATTTTGGTAATTAATTCGCTATAATGAAATATTTTATCTTTGTCGAAAGATAGAAGTTCTGTGTGGATTGGAGCAAGAAATCGATTGCTTGGGTGACAAGGCATATGGGTCGGCTCTAGAGATAAGATTTTCGACCATCTCTCTCTTTCTTCCATTATAAATACATGTCTTCACCATTTGGGGTAAGCATATTCAAAACTCGATGAACTCGCTCGCAAGTCTTACATTTTATCTCGATATTCAATTGACAAACTGCTCGTTTGACTTAGGCATCGGATGTGGATTAGGGGATCTCATCCCCTGTATCCATTTGTTTTTAGGTTCTAGGTTGAAGAAGAAGTTTGGAATTAATGAACCCTTTTAAAAAAAAAAATTAGCAAACAATATCTAGATTTACCAAGATTAGAATTCTAATTATGTGCCAATGGGCACACATTAGAAAAATCATATAATTTATAATTTTATTTGTTTAAATATTAAAAAGAAAACCTTTTTTTAAAAAAGCTAATCAATTAATCTAAAATTTATTTCATTAATCATATCAAATCCCCCCATATTATTTTAGGCAAGTTTATACACTCTTTTTTAGTGTTTTGTCAGTATCTATATGTACATAGTTTATTTATCTCGTGTAGGTGTACTGTAATCTTTTTTTTGGGTTAAAGTACTTTACCTCTCTAAACTTTAGAAATTAAATACTTTATTCATGTGTTGCATGTTTTCACTTTTACAATGAATTAATAAACACCATTTTAATTAAATTTGATTGGTCAATTCTATAGTATATTTTATATGTGTGCTTTCTGCACTTGATTATAGTTTTTGATTTATGTTTAAACCATTTTGAGATTTGTAGGAAGTAGTTAGAGAATTAAGATTATACTTACCCTAAAAATGTAGTCGGGAGTGAACTAATAAAAGAAAATAAATTTATTAATGAATTATGGAAATTTTGGATATGGTGATGTGTTTGTTAAGAAAAGGTTTTTATATTTCCTTTTTAAAATTTCAAAAACATAGAATTATAAATTTCAATTAGATAAGATTCTATATTTGGAATCTTATTTGTCGCCATGGGGGCAACAAATAGCAAAACCCATTTAGTATTTATATAAACTAGTTGTACCCGTCGTACCATGTACGACTACGATTCGATATTCTATAGACAATATAAATAGGATATTAAAAAATAAAAATATAATATAAGTAATTTATTTCTCGTAGTAATTTATTTCTAGTCGAATATATAATTTTTTTAATCAATATAGATGATATTTCTCTTTTTCCTCGGTGATATTTCATAGATATTTAATTAAAAAAGAGATAAAATATGAATAAAAATTTTATATATTCCAATACGGAAGAGATAAGAATTTAAAAAATAATTGTTAACTTAATAAATAAGATATAATAAAGTATGAAAGATAAAGATAATTTAATTATATAAAATATTTATAATTTAATTAATTTAATTTAAGATGGGACCAAACTCGTTTTGTGGTTTGATAAAGTAAAGATTAGATAAGATTATTTTATTATTCATATTTTATTACTTTCCATGCACGTAAATTTAAAAATTATAAAATATTTCAATATATCTATTAAATATTTTATCATCCATTTTTATTAATTTTAAAACCCTAATTTTTTATTATAAAAGAAAATCAATATATATATCTATAAGTAAATTCGTCAAAAGATATATGCTAAAAGTTTTATATTTATTTTAAAATATTTTATTATTAATTTTAAATATTTGTATAAGGAAGCTTTCAAAAGATATTGTTATATTAAATAGATATTTGTTTGATGTTAGAGATAAATTTAAATAGTTAAAAAATAATTTAATAGATTGAAATTATAATAATTGAAATTGATATTATTATTTTAAATATGAGGTGGGATCAGAATCGTTCTGCTGGATTGAAAAGGTATAATTTTAATATATAGTTATAAATAGATAAGTGAAACACGATCAATGATACACTGAAGGTGGAACCGAAAGATTTACATCGTGATTTATCGATATTGGAAAAATTGAGAGGTAAGTTTAATAGCTGACTAGCAGCTAGCTACAAGTATGATTGTATACGAGACCATGACTAATGGGCCTCTTGGGCTCTGGTTTGCTGTGCAACTCAGGCCCAATAAGGTGATTTGCTATTTTTTGGTTTACCACACCCCTAATTGGACCTCTTTCATATATAATATGTGGATTAGGTCAGCGTGGACCGTGGAGGAGAACCATCCGATTTTTTATTAGGCATAATACATCTATAGGTCATTAAACTTGCACACTTTTATCAACTATCACTTTTGAGATTTTCAAATAACGATTTTTCTAACCTATACCCTTAGGGCATAGGTTAAGAGACTAAAAATGGTAATTTATTTTGAAATTGTATTTATTGAGATTTAATTATTTTTTCAATAGGGTTTATTAGTTTCCTATTAGGGTTTTAGTTTCCCATATTAGTATTCTTAACCTATGCCCTTAGGGCATAGAATAGAAAAACCGTTCAAATAAATACTTAAACTATACCATTTTTTGTCTTTTAAACTTTTATATTGATTACATGTATGATCATATTTCCAAAATTTAAAAAAAAAGTATTGAATAATCTTATCGTAAATATTCTCTACAATAGTTGAGCAAAAGATAGATTAGAAAAAGTAAAAATACAAATAATAGAAAATTAATTAGAATAGTTAAAATAATATAAATAACAATTAATTTTTTTTAATATGAGCTTTCGCTTAACTCTCTCATCAAGTAAACGTATCAAAATTGATCATCAGCATAGGATCATCAATACAAAGACCATAAACAAATGTCTTTTCTAAGTTGATGTATAATAAAAAAAAAAAAACAAATTGGTTTGAACAAATGTATTATAAGTTATGCATTATGTGATTAAGGACTTTGAAAGTTGGAAAGTAAACGTAATACAAAGACCATAAACAAACGTCTTTTCTAAGTTGATGTATAATAAAAAAAAAAACTAATTAGTTTGAACAAATATTTTATAAGTTATGCATTATGTGAGTAAGGACTTCGAAAGTTGGATTTTATAATGCTATTCACTAGCAATATTGAATCTAACAATTAGAGCATAAATTAAACTTGATTATAGATTCAAACATATATGCGTGTATTTGTCAACCATATTTGAAACATGTACGGGAAGAGAAAGAGAGAAAGTGCATGGCGAACTTAGTGCTTCTTCTTTCTGCCCCTCTTTCTCCATCCCGGGAATGCTTAAAGGTTGTTTTGCTTTGATGGTCTAACATAATGGACATGATCTATATTGTAAATCTTTGTATTTGATGAAAGAATTATTGATTGAATGTCTATTTATATAAGAGTTCTAGTAATTACTTGGGCCTTAAGTTATCTTGTGCTCCAATCATTTTAAATTATTCTCCTATATACTAGTTACCTTGTGCTCCAAGCATTTTAGATAATGTAATTTTTATCATCTTATAATATGTATTTATTTTTCTTAAACAAATTTTGAATTCCTAATTTTTTTTATAAATAAATAGATAGAAAAATTGGAAAAGATAAATTAATATGAATAAATATTTTTTAAAATATAAAAATAATAAAAATAATAAGAAAATGTAAAATAATATTGACATATATCCAAAATAATATTGATTACATGTACGACCATATTTCCGAAATTGAAAAATATTGAATAATCTTATCGTAAATATTTTATAAGATAGTTAAGCAAAAGATAGATATTAGAAAAAATAAAAAAAAATAATAATTAGAATAGTTTAAACAATATGAATAACAATTAATTTTTTTTAAATATGAGATTGAGCCAAAATTAACGTGGTGGCTCGAAAACGACCGGCTATTATAATATATATTGGTTTCAGCCACTACATTGTGCCAATCACTGAGTTTGGTTCAAATTAAACAAACTTTTATCCTGAAACGAACTCTTATCCTGAAACGAATGCACTTTTTCTAGTTCGTAGTACACTTTTCCTATTTCGGATTGCACTTTTTCGGATTTGCACTTTTGTATGAAAAATGCAATACAAACTTTAAAAAGTGTATTCGCTTCACGTTTCAGAATAAGAATTTATTTCATTTGAACCAAACTCGTCAATCACTTATTCACTTGTAAACAAACATCAGACAAACATTTATGAGTCATGCATTGATAATCAACCTTAATCTAGTTGTACCAGCTGAAACGTTTGATATGGAGTATTGTTTAATATATTCAATTGTTAGCTATATGAAGTCTTTAGAAGAATAAAAAAGATATCACTAAAAAATCTGGTTTGCTCTTTATTCTGGACCACATATGTGTGTAGTTGTAGATAAACGAGCACCAAATTCCAATATTCCATATATGTTTAATACTTTTGGCTGTAAAACTTTTCTTAGTCCCTACTTGTAGGACCCGGCTGGCTCATTTCATTCTTCTCACTCAATATGAGTTCTCTTTTTAATGATCAATCATCAAGAAACCGAACCAACTTAGAACATCGTCTAGCTAATAATATAGTACCTAGTATATGGCATAAGAACTTTACAGATTTAATAGAGTTTGAGGCCTTACAATTTTATTTTTATTTTAGTTGAAGAGGCCTTACAATTATTATAAACCAAATTAAGATGTAAAGATGTGGAGGATCAGGTAAACGAAAAAGAAAAACTAACTGCTCCACGTTGGCTCTGAATTGAACGATGTGCTGATTTCGTCACTCTCGAAGAAGTCAATTGTTTGGGTGAATAACTCTTTTCTTTCTTTTTTTCCCCTTTTAACATAAAGTAATGGAGTATGATTTAGTCGCACTTAACCAAATGGGGTTTGTTTAATGTTTACATCTCTTGCGGGAAAACACCTATATAATTTCATTAGCGAAGCCCTCCTCTCGCCGGCGATTGTGCTTCCGATTTTCTCCGGTCCTTGCTCTGACTTGGTCACTAGACGGCCAAGTCGCCTGGTCACCAACTTGTGGTGACGCCCCCTCCCTCGGGGATGGATGTGGACGTCGGCCAAGGCCCGTCTCACTCGCCTGCGACGCCTGACTTGAATGGCAACCACTTCCCAACCCTAGAATCTGCAATGAAGTCATTTCGTGATACAGTGGCACGAAGTACTCATCAATTGACTCCTGATTTTTCGGCTCCTTTGGAGGAAGAACGGCCGGACCAATATGACACGGATGATGATGTGGCTCCGGATGAAGAGGACCCCGATTGCCCTATAGTGACGCTCACAACACAAGAAAAAAGAAGACTTAGGCCACCATGGTCACGTGCTTTGATCGTGCGAATGTTTGACAAAGGCCTGGGCTACAAGCTGCTTCGACGAAGCTTAGAACTGAAATGGGCGCTCAAGGGTTCTTTTTCTCTGATTGATGTTGGGAATGATCGATATGTGGTTCGGTTCACAAATGGTGATGACTACGATCATGTGCTTACTCAAGGCCCTTGGATGATAGGTGATAACTATCTCATGATACGACGTTGGACCCCGGATTTCTGCCCCACCAGTGACTCGGTATCTGTGCTTACTGTTTGGGTTCGCATCTCTGGGTTAGGATTGGAATATTTTGACGAGCAATGTCTCCGCCGCTTGGGCGAGAAAATCGGGAAGGTGGTACGAATTGACAGGACTACAAAAGATGCTGAGAGGGGTCAATTTGTTCGTTTCGGAGTTGAGATTGATTTGAATAAGAAACTCCTGTCAAAGCTCTACTTTCGAGGTCGTAAATGGCAGATTCAGTATGAAGGTCAGCGTATGGTTTGCTATTCGTGTGGTAAAGTTGGCCACACAATGGATATTTGCCCTTCAAAACCCGTAACTGCTATTGAACCCTCAAGTGCTCAACATGTTGATGCTGATCAACAAATGACAAGTGCTCAACCTGGGCACCAATGGAGGAAGCAAGTTTCTGCCCATGGATGCAAGTTAAGAAGCCAGTACGTCGGCGCAACAACATGGGAGCGGCGCATCGTCCAACAAATACTAATACGTCGCCTGCTGTTATCCCGTCAACAAGCACTGGCGTTCCACCGGACAAACGAAACCAGCCCTCACAAACGAAAGTTCAATCCAGGCCGGCGGGGACAGCTGGGTCATCGGAAAATACCGGTTCGAGATTTGCGGCTCTCAATATCTCGGATGAAATCTCTTGCCCAAAAAAGTCGAAGTCTGTGGGATCGGAGACGCTGAATTCGAAAGGTAACCCCAGTGCAAAAATCACGCAAAATCAGAGCGAAGGGATTCCCATATTGCCCATGCTTCCTAGCAATACGACAAAGAGGAAGATCTGATCTTCTGCCACAAGGAAAGATAGAGATTTGGCGAGCTCTCGTTTCCATCCTTTTTACAAGAGTGGGCCCCCAGAATTAGTTCAAAAAGATACTATTGCGTCATCGAAGTCCGAATTTCTATCCATTAATTGGAATCAGCATATATCCGCCAAAAACTCAGCAAACCCTAACGTGACCATCACGCCACCAATTTCGGTTAATGATAATAATTGCCCGGCGGCTGCCAACAAGCAATCCTCGTCTTTAAAGAAACAGCTCTGAGACGCTACTCGCAAACTTGCTGAGTCTAAGCAGAATCTCGTAATAGACAACACCAATCCTGTTGACCCTAGCCAGACAAAGATACCACTAGTGCATGATGGAGAATCCCAACGTGCGAGTGCAACGGGTTTGGACCAGGAAAAGTTTGCCGGTCTCAAACCACCGGACGGGGCCATTCAAGTTTCTCGCCCCTCGACTGGCAAACAAGATGGTGATCGAGATGTTGCCTTTGGTGACGGAAACGAATCAGATCCTATGCAGGGTGTCAATACCACAGCAAATTCAAGCAGCAACTCAGAGACTCATTGACTCTGTCTATGCTTTCGCTTCGAATATGACTATTAATCTTTTGCCGATTTTTGGTTACATCAATTATTCTATGTTTTCCATGATTAGACTCCAATTTCTTATCTGGAATGTCCGTGGTGCTGGTAGTGCACACTTTCTTGCAACAATTCGTGAGCTCATTCGTCAGCATAGGTCGCATATCCTGGCTCTTGTTGAACCTCACATCAGTGGTGATCAAGCGGATTTGGTTTGTCAACGCATTAGTTTCAATGGTATTCTTCGGGTAGAAGCTGAAGGCTTTGTTGGCGGAATATGGTTGCTTTGGAACACGGCTGAAGTGAGACTTGATCCGATTTCTCTCAATCCTCAACACATCACGATTGAGGTCACAAGAATCAACGAAGATCCTTGGCTTTTCTCGGCGGTCTATGCTTCTCCTAATTCTATTACATGAATGGCTCTTTGGCAGGAACTTAGCGAATTTGCTCGTTCTCATAATAAACCCTGGGTTCTCGTCAGGGATTTCAATGCCACTTTGAGAGCTAATGAACGTACAACATCCTCAGTTGGGTCCACTAATAACTCTCGTCAGTTCAGCGAGTTTGTTGATGAACTTCAATTGATCAATCTTGGTTTCTCGGGTGCTCCCTATACTTGGCACACGGGAAACTCGATTCAAACGTACAAGGCGGCTAGATTGGATAGAGTGCTTTGCAATGAACAACGGCGTCTTAACTCCCCTGATGCTTGGGTCCTTCACTCGAGCGCCCCGCATTCGGATCACTGCCCTCTATTCTTCACCTGCAAAATTTGCACGAGCCGGTGGGTGTTAAATGTCCTTTTCGATTCCAAGCAGCATGGACGTCTCATGATCAGTACTCGGAATTCCTAACTTCTTGTTGGGACAATACTTTGCCTTGCATGTAATCACTATCCTCTTTATCCTCGAAACTACAGGAGTGGAACAAAGAGGTTTTCGGCAATATTTTCCATAGAAAGAAACGCCTATGGGCGCGCTTAGCTGGCATCCAGAAAGCAAAGGCGAGATATATTTCACAGCACCTGATTGATCTCGAATCTCAACTCACCAAGGAATTAGAGTTCGTTCTTGAGAAGGAACAAATCTTGTGGTTCCAAAAATCCAGGGCCTCTTTTCTTATCGACGGAGACCGAAACACAAGATACTATCATCTTTCAATCATTATTCGTCGTCGAGCGAACCGGATCGAACGACTCCAGGATTCTAATGGTGATTGGATCATGGATAACAAGCGCTTCAAAGCCTTGTTATTCGGTATTTTGCTGATCTTTACACGGAGGAAGCGCAACAACTGGCTGAACCAAGCTTGCCCTTTCTAGTTAACCACAGCTTTCCTAGCGTTTCGGGTTTTGCCGACTCTTTCAGCACGCCTTTCCAGCGTTCTGAGGTATGTGATGTACTACGTGAAATGGGGTCGTTTAAATTGCCTGGACCCGATGGCTTTCTAGCGATCTTCTACCAGAAAAGTTGGGCTATAGTCAGTGAAAAAGTCATCTCGACGGTATTGAATTTTCTCAATCATAATGTCCTTGAGCAAAACTTCTGTGATGCTTTGCTTGTTTTACTGCCTAAAGTGGAGAACCCAATCATCCCATCCCAACTTCGGCCTATTTCTCTGTTGAATGTTATCTTCAAAATCAGTACGAAGATGATCGTGAGGTGTTTGAAACAGTTCATTGATGATCTTGTTTCCCCCATGCAGTCGAGTTTCATTCCGGACCGACAAATTGTTGACAATGTTGTTGTGGTTAAGGAAGTTCTTCACACTTTCCACGACAGAGCTAACAATGGAAAGTGGATGGTTATCAAGGTGGATTTGGCTAAAGCATATGATCGAGTTCGCTGGTCCTTTTTGAATGACATTCTCAAGGAGGCGGGGTTTCCTCCGAAACTCGTTGATTCCATTATGGCATGCCAAACAAATGGGAAAACTAATGTCCTCTGGAATGGGGAATCAATAGGCTCTTTTAATCCAACACGGGGTGTCCGACAGGGTGATCCGCTCTCTCCTTACTTATTTGTTTTATGTATGGAGCGCTTATCTCATATTATCCAGTCTGCTGTCGGGGCACGTTTATGGTCTCCGATCTTGATTGGGGGTGTTCCGCTCTCCCATCTATTTTTTGATGATGATTTGTTGTTGTTTGTTGAAGCTTCTTCTTCCCAAGCAGCAATAATCCAAGCTTGCCTTGATAAGTTCTGTTGGCAGTCGGGTGAGAGGGTTAACAATGATAAAAGCTCCATCCTTTTTTCTCGTGCTGTCTTGCAATCCTCGGCGGTGAATATTAGCAACCAATTGCATATCTCGATGACTTCGGATCTGGGCAATTATTTGGGTGTACCAACTCTTCATGGTCGCATTACTAATACGCGGTTCCATTCTCTGCTCGATAAAGTCACCTTTGGACTTCGGGGTTGGCAAGCGAGATCTTTATCCTTTGTTGGCTGTGTCACTCTTGCTAATTCGGTCTTGACTAGCTTGCCAATATACATGATGCAATCGACCATGATCCCACATTCCATTTGCGATTCTATAGACAAGACAGTCCGTGGTTTTATTTGGGGCTCCCAAAATGAGCAGCATAAAATTCATCTTCTTTCTTGGGAGAAAATCACACGCCCTAAGAAACAGGGAGGCTTTGGAGTTCGATCCATGCATGATTCAAATGCGGCTTCTTTGGCTAAGTTAGGGTGGCGAATGATTCAAGAACCGGAAAGACTTTGGAGTTGCGTGATCCGAGGGAAGTATTGTAACAACCGCGTTGATATTGATGTTTTCCATCGCCGACCAAGCCAGTCATATATTTGGAAAGGTCTGGTTCATGGCGGTCAGCTTTTGTCACGGGGTGTTCGATCAGCGGTCGGATATGGCAACCGCACGTTTTTCTAGACTCACTGCTGGTCAAAAATGCAACCTCAAAAGAATGCTAAAATCAAGATGAAGATAATTTGATTCTCCTAGAATATTTTAGTGTGCGTATGATTATATATTTGGAAAGATTTGTAAGCGATTGAGTGAATATTGTTTTCCTAATCGAATGGAAAATAATATTCATGAGATCTCTCTTACCTTAGTTTAAATACTCTTGTGTTTTAGACTAATGGCAAGCGTCTGAGCATAATTTGATAATCGTGTGTAAGAAAGGAAGAGCAGACTTGTGCGAGAGAATCGTACAAGTGGTGAGTCAAGAGATCTTAGGCATAGCGTGAGATTGAGAGTGTGAGTGCAAAGGTAGAGCATGGTTCAAGGGTGTGGGATTCATTCTTGTACACGGGAGAGCTTTGTAATCACTCAAGAAATCAATAGAGCGAGTCTAAGGACTCTTGAAATCCGACCAAGTGATAAACTTGGAAGGGAGTGGTTTTTCTCTAAGTAAACTAGTTGGTTTACGAAGAGTTTCCACTATACATCGCTTGTCAGTGACTGTTGGTAAACGTTTATTTTACTGTGTGATTATTATGCTGCTTTATTACTCAAAGTCGACGACTTCGTAGGAGTCGCCAACTCGTCCTAGTACTAACGATCCTACAATTGGTATTAGAGCGTAGGCTCTAGATTGTGTTTTAGTACTATTATTGCAGGAAAATGACGTCCACCAACACCTCTGTGAATGACTCTTTCTGGAAGCCTCCATTCCTCAAGGTTGGAGAGTATAACTGGTGGGTTGAACAGATGAAGACCCATATCTGCTCGCTTGATGGTCAGCTTTGGAAAGTGATTGAACTAGGTCCAGAAACTTTTCTTGGAAAAGATGGAAAGACTGAAAAGACCACAGCCGAGTACGATGATGTTGATTTCAAGAAGCTCGAGAAAAATGCTAGAGCAAAGAAAGTGCTTCATCATGCTCTCACTGATGGTGACCTCAAAAAGGTCATCGGATACAAGACGGCAAAAGAAATCTGGGATGCTCTTAAAAGACTTCATCAAGGCAACGATGATGTAAAGAAGGACAGAATTATCAGTCTCGAAGCAGAGTATGACAATATTTTCCAAGCAAAAGGAGAATCTCTTCGTGATTATCATTCTAGATTCCAGACGATTGTGAATCAACTCGAGTTTCTTGGTGAAAAGATTCCTCAATGGAAACTCACAAACAAGTTGATCTCAAGGTTGAACAAGAACTGGGATAGTATTGCTGCGTCTCTCCTCACTCAAAAGGAGACCAAGTCATTGACCCTGGAGGATCTTGTAGGACAACTTACCATGTATGGAGGCATTCAACAAAGAAGAGTTGAAAGACTCGACTCGGAGAAAGTAAAAAACATTGCTCTCAAAGTTGAAAGAGCCTTTGACTTGGCTCAGGGAGACGATGACACTGATGGAGTAGATGAAGATGTGGCTCTCATCTCTAAAGCCATGAAAAGACTGTGGATTCGAAACAAAGCTCCTTTGAAGACTCCAGAACCAACTAAAGAAGGGAAGGATATGAAGGATGTCATTTGCTATCAATGTCAGGGTAAAGGACACTTTGCCAAACATTGTCCAAGAAGAAAAAGTGGTGAAGCTGGTAAAGGCATGATGGCAACTTGGGACATGTCTGACGATGATGATGAGGTGGCACCAGCAAGAGGGAAATGTTGCATGGCCATTGAAGATAAGTCTTCCCAAGAGGTAAATGACTCTGAACTTACTTCATTTTTAGCCAAAAAATCCAGAGAACAGCTGGTTGTTATCATCGAAAAGCTTGGAACTCAGGTCACTGAGTTAAGAGAAAAATTAGAGGAAAATGAAGAAACAATCTCCAATCTCTTCGATGATAACAAACTCTGGTCCTCTAAAGCAATTGAACTTGAAAAGACTTCATCTCCTAAATCAGTAACTTGTGAATTATGCTCAAATTCAAAGAATCAAGTCACTGACTTGCAAAAACAAGTCAATGACCTGGAAAAACAAGTCACTGATCTAGAAGGTGAAAGACTTATGCTTAGGCTAGGAAATGCTAAGTTATCTAAAGAACTTGATGATTCAAAAGCTGATGATGAGACTAAAAGAAAGAAATGGCTGGATGAGTATGTTGTTGAAAAGGCTCAAGAGGTCAGAAATGACTATAAAAAGAAGTTTGTGAAGGAGGTAGACAGATCTGGAATTGGTTTTGTTCGTGCATCCAATACTCAGGGTACCAAGGCTGCTCCCCTTATGTCTAAAGGTAAAACCCCTATGTATAGTGACAATGCAAGTTGTTCTACACATGTGGTGGCTAAGCCTGACAAAGGGAAGCAACAGTGGTATCCTGATCAAAAGGTGCACAACATATGGCAAAAACAAGTCCAGAACTCAGCTCCATCACAAATTGATTTTCAATCTCGCTTCAACAACAAACCCATCTATCTGGGCTATAGCAAATATGTTGCCCTAAAGTATCATAGAACATGTTGGTATTGTGGCAAGCCTGGTCACTATCAACATGATTGTCACAAGAAAGTAAGAGATGGTGAAAATGCAAGGTCACAAACTCAGAGTGCTAGTCATGACATATCCACTGTCACTGACTGTCCTCCAGAATCTGTGTGTGCCAGTTGTGACAAATGTTGTTCAAAGACTGTTTATGTTGCCAAACTCAGAGGAGTCAAACAACTCTGGGTTCGTAAGAACTAATCTTTTCAATGCAGCTTGAAGTGGGTGACCAAGAGCCCTGGTTTATTGACAGTGCATGCTCAACTCATATGTCGGGAAACCCCAGGGATTTCATCTCACTTCAAGAATACAAGGGAGGTAAGATTACCTTCGGCAACAACAGTAAAGGTGGTATCTCAGGTATTGGTACGGTAAGATTCTTTGATAAGCTAACCATAGACAATGTGAATTTAGTTGATAATCTTAGTTTCAAGTTACTGAGTCTTTCCCAAATCTGTGCTAATGGAAAATATCAAGTTGTCTTTAATAAGATTGGGTGTCAGGTACAAGAGATTAGCTCAGGAAAAATTCTTCTGAGAGGGGTATGCGAAAACAATCTATATAAGGTGGACCCCTGTTTTGAGCCTGAAGAGAAACTGTGTCTTATAACAGTTTCAAATGTCGCCGAGCTCTGGCACAAAAGGTTTGGTCATGCAAGCTTTCAACTTCTTGACAAACTTCATAAGCAAGAATTGGTTAGAGGACTGCCCAAGATTGATTCAAACAAACATGAGGTTTGTGAAACTTGTGTGAGAGGTAAGCAAGTAAGATCATCATTCAAATCCAAAAAGGAAGTAAGTACCACTAAACCTTTAGAGCTCATTCATATTGATTTATGTGGTCCCATGCGAGTCCAAAGTCGAGGGGGAAATAGCTACATTTTTTTCATTGTTGATGACTTTTCACGGTATACTTGGACTATTTTTCTATCTTCTAAAGATCAGGTCTTTGAAGAATTCGAAGCATGGGTGAAGGTGGTTGAGAAAAAGCTTGGAGTTTCTCTAGTGTCAGTTAGATCAGATCATGGAACAGAATTTGACAACTCTGAGTTTCTATCCTTTTGCAAAAAAAAATGGCATAAGTCACAACTTCTCAGCGCCAAGAACTCCTCAACAAAATGGCGCGGTTGAGAGAAAGAATCGTGCTTTGGAAAACATGTCAAGAACCATGCTTATCTCAAGTGGTCTTCCAAGAAATTTCTGGGGTGAAGCCATAAATGCATCTTGCTATGTGATGAATAGAGCTATGCTTCGACCACTTCTTGGAAAAACTCCATATGAATTGCTTAGAGGAATTAAGCCCAGTGTCGCCCAATTGCGCACCTTTGGATGTAAATGCTATGTTCACAACAACGGCAAAGATAGCTTGGGAAAATTTGATCCAAGAAGTGATGTTGGCACTTTTGTATGATGTTCTCCTCATAGCAAAGCCTACAAAGTGTTCAACAAAAGGACAAGGAGGATTGAAGAAAGTGTTCATGTGGTGTTTGATGAGAACACTATGGGAGGATCGATGATTGAGGATCTTGATGATGGTGATCAAGGATACAATCTGGTTCAAGACGACTCTCTTCCACTTTCCACAAAAGAATCAACAGTCAGTGACAATTCTGAAGTCACCGACTCAGACAATACAGGGGGAAGGAGTCAAAGTCAAAATTCAAGCGGCAGTGAGTCTGATAATGAGAAAACTCCTGAAAGAAGCTCAAGCGTGGAGAACTCAGAAGAAGATTCAGAGAAGACGCCTCAGACTCAAGTCGGCGACCTCACAGAATTACAGATCCGAAATTATCAACAGAAAAGTGCTCATCCTGTCACCAACATCCTCACTGATTTCTCAAAGGGTGTGCAAACCAGATCTTCTTTGAACAATTTCTTTGCTTTCAATGCTTTCATCTCAATGTTGGAACCTAAAAATGTTGAACAAGCATTGAAAGATTCGGATTGGGTCAGTGCCATGCAAGAGGAACTTCATCAGTTTGAAAGGAATAAGGTGTGGCATTTGGTTCCAAGGCCGAAAGACAGATCAGTGATTGGAACACGATGGGTGTTCAAAAACAAGTTGGATGATGAAGGAAATGTGGTCAGAAATAAAGCAAGGCTAGTAGTTAAGGGATACAATCAGCAAGAGGGTATTGACTATGATGAAACGTTTGCTCCAGTAGCTCGTCTTGAGGCTATTCGATTGCTCATTGCCTATTCTGCTCATCATGGTTTCAAGTTACAACAAATGGATGTCAAGACTGCATTCTTGAATGGATTTTTAAAGGAAGAAGTGTATGTTGAACAAACTCCGGGTTTTGAAGATGTCACCCCACCCGGATCATGTCTACAAACTGGACAAAGCACTCTATGGATTAAAGCAAGCCCCACGTGCTTGGTATGATCGGTTGTCTCAGTTCTTGATTCAACATGGGTATGTTCGTGGTGAAGTAGACAAGACTCTCTTCTTGCTGAAAGAGAGAGGACACACACTTGTTGTTCAGGTCTATGTCGATGACATCATCTTTGGCTCAACAGATGATAAGCTGGTTAAGAAGTTCGCTGACCTCATGTCCAGTGAGTTTGAAATGAGTATGGTCGGCGAACTCAAGTTCTTCTTAGGACTCCAAGTTGTTCAAAGTGAGGATGGGACACGAGTTCATCAACAAAAGTATCTTAGAGAATGTGTTAAGAAGTTCGGTCTGGAGAATGCTAAACCATTTGATACTCCCATGTCGCCGACTAACTCACTCGGAAAAGATGACAAAGATCCAGAAATAAATGCTACTATGTATCGGGGTATGATTGGTTCATTGCTCTATCTCATTGCAAGCCGACCAGATATTGTATTTGGAGTCTGCTTATGTGCTAGGTTTCAAGCCGATCCAAGAGAATCCCACCTGAAAGTTGTTAAAAGAATCATTCGGTATCTTAAGGGAACTGACAATCTGTGTTTATGGTATCCAAGAGGATTTGATTTTGAGCTTGTCGGATACACAGATGCTGATTTTGCTGGAAACAGGGTTGATAGAAAAAGTACTTCAGGGATGGCTCAATTTCTTGGGCCTTGTCTTGTCTCATGGGGATCTAAAAAGCAAAATTTTGTGGCTCTATCAACAGCAGAAGCAGAGTATATCGCAGCTGCAACATGTTGTTCACAACTATTGTGGATCAAGCAACAAGTCAGTGACTATGGTGTGAAATGTGAGTCAGTGCCCATATTATGTGACAACACCAGTGCAATCAACATCTCAAAGAATCCGGTGCAACATTCAAAGAAAAAACACATTGAGATAAGGCATCACTTTCTTCGAGATTGTGTAGAAAAGGGCATGGTCACTATGGAATTCTGTAGAACAAGTAATCAAAGAGCGGACATTTTCACAAAGGCCTTGAATCATGAACCTTTTGAACAACTCCACATGGAATTAGGTATGATCTCTCTTCAATGATCTGTTTCCCTACATGAATTCCCTCAATGATTGGCTAGAATTGATTGTTATGCATAAGTCTTGAAATCATGCTTTTATGGTATAATTCTTAAACATACTTGATAGATATCATATTTAGGAAACCCATGCATTTGACTGTCGATGACTTTCATCATATTCTGTATATGTGCAACCTTTTTGAGCTTTTTGTTTAGCCCAAAAGAATCAACCTGATGATCCTAACCCTCATTACAAGCCCAAATGATGGTTGGTTCTAATGCTTGTCCCTGACCTATCATGTTTTGAGAGTCTCTATGAGCCCATTTTTGAATTTCTTTATAAAACGGAGACTTATCATCATGATCGAAAAATCCTCAAAAATAAAGTTTTACTTGGTTCTCTTTGGCACTCCCTGTGCGAACCCATCACCAAGTAAGTTCTTAAGAGAGTAAGTCATGAGTGGACAAAAGTCATGGATATACGAAAGAAGCAGTTTTGAGGTAGAAGTCGCCGACGTGCTCAAGGTCAGTGACTGCAATTTCTGGCGCGAGAAAAAAGATCATGGCTTAACAGTATCTTTTGAAATTGGAAAGTGTACTTCAAAAGGGAGGAAAGAGAAGATCTTGTGATTTGACAACTTCCTTAATGATGGAAGTGGATTCCTTTATTATGCCTCAACCGTCAAACTAAAAAGGTACGCTCTTCTAAAATCCTTCTCTCTCTCTCTCGACTTCCTCTCTCTTTCTCGAACCCAAAACCCTCAAACCTTCATCCTTCTCCAATGGCGTCTCCATCCAACTCCGACATCCCTGCTTCTCCCAAGACCAAAATCGACAGTCCTGAATAGGCAAAGAAGAAAATTCTCGCCCTCTTTGGTGATGATTTTCTTCGAGCCCTTCTATTTGGAGAATCGTCCTCCTCCACTGTCCCACCAACCGCCATGGAACCTCCATCCCAAAACCTCATTCCTCCACAGAACCAAGAACCAAGCCCTTCTCCTCCAAAATCAACTCCCTCATCACCCGTTACCACCGAAAACCCGAAAATCTCCTTCCTCAAATCGAAACCGAAACCCTAACCATTTCACCAGAGTTTGGAAAAACGCGCCAAACGGCGCAACCAATGGTTTTTCCAGAAACTGGTGAATCCTCATTACCCAAATCCCCAAACCCAAAGATTGTAGAGAGAGCGAAAACTCCGATTATGGGGTCGATGGAGTTTGAGGAAACAGAGATTGTTGTCGGGTCGTTTGGAGAAGAGAAAGAAGAAGAGGCTGCTGAAAAGGAGAACCAACGGCTATCTCCTCAAGGAAAGGCTGTCAATGACTCCTCTAAAGTCATTGACCTTGATGCAGATGCTGAGAATGCTGACAAGGATCCCTCTCGAAAGGAATCAACAGACAACTCTCAAGAAGGTACTCCCTCTGATACCATCTTGGCTTCTAAGACACCCATTTATGGCGAATCTGTTAAGAAAAATCTGGAAAAAGACCTCTTTGGAGATGACTCTGAGTTGCTCAAGGACGAAGAGATAGAAATGCCTCCTCCCTTTCGTCCTAAAACTAGATCTGCTAGTGCTAGAGCCTCGGCAATGGCTCTTAAAGCCAAAAAGGGCAAGGGGTTGGAAACCCCTGAGGCTGCCTCAGAGGGAGGTGACTCTTCCTTCTCTGAGAAAGTCACTAGGAAGAAAAGGGGAAGATCTCCTAAGTCTGCTGTTGGGTCCAGTAAAAAGAGTAAGAAAACAAGTGTGAGCATTGATATGTCGTCTAGGGATTTCACTAAGGATCTGTTGTGGGATGAAAATTTCATGAAGGAGTTCAAACTGACCAAGGTCCTTGACTGGTTGAAAAAACAGAAGTGGGAGAAGTTAATCCAAGGGGAACATGAGTACAATCCATTGATGGTTAAGATCTTTTATGAAACTCTGGTCATTGAAGATACAGGGAACATGACCATAGGTAGGTACACCATAGACAAGAAGACGTATTCCTTTACAAGCAAGGATGTTAGTGACATTCTGGAGATTCCTCATGAAGGTTTTGCTGAGTACTACAAAGGAGGTTGGCCTGAAGGGGTTGATGACCGTGAGATCATCAAAACTGTCACTGTCAGTGATGATAACTTCACGAGCCCTTACCTGGTCAACAAGATGGGAATAGAGAAGAAGGTAATGTTCAATTACCTCATCAGCAACCTACTGCCAAGGGAGCTTAAGAGGAACGCTGCTTCTATTCAAGATCTGCTGGTCATGGACAAGATAATCAGAGGAAAGAAGATTAACATGCCACTTCTGATGATGCTTCACATGAAGCATGTGCTTGAAAATGCCAAGCATGCTCTTCCCTACGGAATGCTGATTGCTCTGATGATGTATGAGCACAAGGTCTTTGTGGATGGTCGTGCAGATGTCTTCAACACTAGAGTTCTCAACAAAGAGATGATCCGAAAGTTTGGTTGGAACTGGGTAGATGGTCAGTGGGTACTGAAGACATCTGAGGTCAGTGACAAGGGGAAACAAGAAGAAGGACCAAAATCTGCTCCAGTGAATGATGAGTTGAAGGAGATCAGGGAGCAGAACATGATTCTGAAGGGGATGATGGAAAAGCTTCAGAATATGGTCGGCAACGCACTGTCAAAGTTGGATGCATTAGATGAGAGGCTCAATGACTTTGGAGCCTGATGTCAGTGACTGTCGTGCACTCATGACCTTCTCTATCCCTTTCTTTTCTCCTTGCCATATTATTCCTCCACTTTAAAAAGACTTCTTTAGTTCAATTTGGTTGTAACGTATTTCTGGATTGTGTGTGTCTGCATCGCACTCTTATTTTGCCATGGTGGATGACTATCTATGACTGTTTTGATATTATGCTTTAAGTTTCTATATTTGCCTCTGCTTTCTTTTCTTGTTTTAGCAGTCTTTTTGATGATGCCAAAAGGGGGAATTAACCGGGGGAATAGATTTACTAGGGGGATCAAAATACTGAAAACATGTGGTTACTAAGCTTAGGGGGAACTTTTTTTGGCTTTTGTGTTTTGCTCTATCTACTATGCTGTTTTGTATGCTGGATATTTTGTTTATCAGAATAGGTTGTTTGTCACCATCAAAAAGGGGGAATTTGTTAGAAGACGGAAGTTTGAGTTTTGATGGTTCCAGAGTCAGTGACCCTATGTTTGCAAGTCAAGTCGGCGACTTGGCAAAGTCACTGACATGAGCAGCTGGCGAAGTAATTTATTTATGGAAGGAACGCACATATCATGCGCGTTCAACTGAAGACAGCTGTGTTGATGTATTTTAGGAGAAGATCATCAAAAGAATGCTAAAATCAAGATGAAGATAATTTGATTCTCCTAGAATATTTTAGTGTGCGTATGATTATATATTTGGAAAGATTTGTAAACGATTGAGTGAATATTGTTTTCCTAATCGAATGAAAAATAATATTCATGAGATCTCTCTTACCTTAGTTTAAATACTCTTGTGTTTTAGACTAATGGCAAGCGTCTGAGCATAATTTGATAATCGTGTGTAAGAAAGGAAGAGCAGACTTGTGCGAGAGATTCGTACAAGTGGTGAGTCAAGAGATCTTAGGCATAGCGTGAGATTGAGAGTGTGAGTGCAAAGGTAGAGCGTGGTTCAAGGGTGTGGGATTCATTCTTGTACACGGGAGAGCTTTGTAATCACTCAAGAAATCAATAGAGCGAGTCTAAGGACTCTTGAAATCCGACCAAGTGATAAACTTGGAAGGGAGTGGTTTTTCTCTAAGTAAACTAGTTGGTTTACGAAGAGTTTCCACTATACATCGCTTGTCAGTGACTGTTGGTAAACGTTTATTTTACTGTGTGATTATTCCGCTGCTTTATTACTCAAAGTCGACGACTTCGTAGGAGTCGCCGACTCGTCCTAGTACTAACGATCCTACACAACCACTTGTTGATTTTGCCATGCTTCCTTTATCTGATGCAGAATTGGGCTGTACTGTCGCCGATTACTGGATAGAGCACACTTGGGACTGGGATAGACTTAATCATCTTCTTCCTAGTCAAATTCGTACTGAACTGATGTTCGTGGCTCTTCGTTCCGAGGATAATGCCCAAGATCGTTACTTTTGGGGACCGTCACCTTCGGGTCTTTTTTCTTCTGGCACCGCACGGACTCAGCTTCAATCACACCAGGTCTGGTCTGCAATCTGGCGCTGTCCAGTCCATCAGCGGGTTCGACACTTTCTTCATTTGGCTTGCCATGATGCGTTCCTTTGCAACGTCAACAGGCAAAGCCGAGGCCTCACACTGTTGGCTACTTGTCCTCGTTTCCCTGCCTTGGAGACGACCCTCCATGTCTTACGTGACTGCCCTGAAGTTAAAAATCTGTGGGAAGCTCTTCTTCCGGCTTCGGTTAACCGAGATGCCTTCTTTGATATCACGGACACCAAGGCGTGGATTTGGACTAATATTCGCTCTCGTAATCGCCAGAGCTCCTTGTTCGCTAATGCCATCTGGTACATTTGGAAGGCTCGTAACCACTTGGTTTTCAGACACTCAGATCAGCTTTCAAGTGTACCACTCGTTGCTACTCGTTCGGCCGAAAGCTACATGTGCTGCCTGGCTGACCGAATGAGAGGAGGAGGGCCTGTCGAGCACCCTGGCCACGGCATCACTGCTTGGATTCCGCCAGACGAGGGGTGGGTCAAAGTAAATGTTGATGGAGCGTCTAAGAGAAACCCAGGCCCGACAGGCGGTGGTGGCGTGTTTCGTGATCATCTGGGTGATTTCAAAGGTGCTTTTGCTTTCCGTTGTGGCTCGACAGGGGCCCTGACTTCCGAGTTGTGGTCAATCTTCCACGCTCTCCGCAAAGGTTTGGAATTACAGCTGGGAAAACTGATCGTTGAAACTGACTCGGCCATGGCGTGCAAATTAACTCAGGAGGCTATGGTGACGACCCATCCTGATTTTCATCTCATCGATCGGTGCCATACTCTGATCACTCGGCATGATTGGCAAGTCCGAATTCAATTTATTCCTAGGCGCTTCAACTCCATGGCTGACACCATGGCTAATTATGATTTTACTTTAGATTCTAATTATGTTTTCTTTCCAACCCCCCCCCCCCCCGGTTTGTATTTTGCCATTATTGGGCACTATGAACCCTATTCCGGCTCCTCTTTAAGTCAATAAAAGCTTAAGGGCTTTGCCCTCCTTTTCACCAAAAAAAAATCTCTTGCGGGAAAACGAAATAGATCTTGTTTAGCATTCCCTTAAATTGTGTAACATTCAACGGAACTAGCAAGTTTCACACTCTTCGACTGTTACATCTCACCAGAACACAAATGTCGACCATACACATGTCAAAAGTTAATACTAAGCCTAGTTAATTTTTTTAATAACGCTCGCACCTTCTCTTTCTTTTACTCACTCTGTCTCTGAAAGTTTATCCTTTTATGACCACTTTCATATATATTAAGAAATTGAATAATTGATAGAGAAAAAAAAGTAACCAATAGGAAAAGATGAGATATTGT
The DNA here is from genome assembly GCA_964016875.1 of Fallopia convolvulus. NCBI lineage: Eukaryota > Viridiplantae > Streptophyta > Magnoliopsida > Caryophyllales > Polygonaceae > Fallopia > Fallopia convolvulus. The sequence continues at coordinate 7,957,208 of OZ024718.1, read as the reverse complement.
GATTGTGATGGATAAACGTGGGAAGAAAGAGAAAAAGAAAGAAAAAGACTAAAATGAGATTTAAAGGGGTAGATTTTTTATTAGATAATGAAAGTAAAAGATGAGATAGAATGAGAATAATATTGTAAGAAAAAATTGATATAAAAAGAAAGTTGAAAAGATGGACAAACTTTTCTAGACACCCGAAAAGGAATACAAGACAAACATTCGGGGGTGGAGGGAGTATAAAGAAAGGAATTCAATGTATCAGACATGTCCGATAGATCGAGAGGAGGGATGAATGCATAATTTAAATTTTTGGTGGACTAATTTTTACCAAAATAACCAATTTATTACTAATTTACATTAATTTTTTATTGTTTTTGAATTAAATTTATTTTATATTTTTAACAACCGACAATCAGAAAAGCCGAAGAGTGCAAAAACATGCATGAACAACTCCTAACCAGCAAGGGAGACACCTAAAGACAATCAGAACCTAACAACTACGACATGATGGGTGAGCTAAACAATTGGGTTAAGCCCAATGAAACAGAGCTCAAGAGGATATCAGGCGAAAGACAAGGCACAAACAAAGCCACGTAAGCAAGCATCTACAAGCCACACACGATAAATACGAGAGGCATCCACTGGCGGCAAAAGGAATCACCCAAACGGCACTGTAGATAACAAAAAGCAAGGCAAAGCCCAATAAAGCACACCAAGAAGGGACAACATATTATCGGATTAACAAGCATATGATCGAAATTTGTTGCAAAGTATAATCAACAATCAAAGGGAATAACAATAAATCTATTGTTCTTCAAGCTTGACATTGTAATTATTTTGTATTAAAAAATTCTATTCACAAAAGGCCACAAACTTAGTCGTCGATCGACCTCCACGTCGACCATGTCCGAAGACAACAATCTGGTGAAAATCGTAAGAACATGCCCACCAAGCTGAACAAAAAACACGCCCTATGAAAGGGGCAAAAAAGCGAGATTCAAACTGAAGTTCTCACAAACCCTAACTATTATCAGAGCGCTTCTCAAATATAGGATGATAACTTTTGCAATCACTCCAATCATAGAGATAAAAGACTTTCTCAATCGGAGAGACAGAAGGAAAGCTTCCTCATCTTGTTCTTTCTTTATTTCTTTTTAGAGAGAAATTATCTCTCCTCTCTAGAGTTAACTTGGACAATTTGGCTTATGTTTTTAACTTTTTATCACCAAGTAGGTAAGGTGAGAACTATAGAATAAAAAAAAAATCTTATTCACATTCAAATTGTAGTACGGTAATATTATATTTTTTTAATGAAAGTAGGTAGATTAAATTATAGAGGAAGAAACATTGATGGCGGCACACTTCATTAATCTCACGTGGATTTTCCGCGTAGAATACGCTGCCTCCCCAAAGAGCCGTTGCTGCCGGCCGACGTGATTACTCTACTTGTATACTCTTCTTTTTTCTTTTTTTTTTTAAACACAATTTTCAAGCTTACTGTGATTTTCGGATTAAAAAATTGCTCAACATTCATACTCCGTACTTAATTAATTACCTTGCTTGACAACTCAGTCATCATTATTTTTAGTCCATAAAGCATGACAAAATTCATAATACCTTTCTTAACCAAACATTTCATAAATTTGATAAGAAACTTTCCAAATTTCCATTTTATTCATAAATGCCCTCTAATCCATGATTAAATTGGATCAAGTTGATACCTTCCATATGTAAAGCCCATGCCTTTATCCTCCTGCCGACACCTTCCATATTATTCCAATATCAGCTTATATGCTCAATTTATCCTAATATTTTTAATTTCACGAATCAAATATACATCTTTTTCATACCGTTGTATTTTTTCACTGGCTGATTTTAGATTTTTATTTTAATTTTATATCTGAAATGGGCCACACAACTCACACTCTTGTCTGAAACCCAAAGACAAATTAAGAAAAAAAGAAAACAAAACGATGGTTCATAAAGTTGGTGTAACCATCTGGTCCATCTTTGTCTTCTCTCTCTGTCAGTTTCTCTTCCTCCCTCCCTCCCCTTTCTCGTTCTCTGTCTTCTGCTCTTCTCCCTACTCTTAATTCCCTCTCTCTCCTATCATGGCTCCTGATTCCTGATATCGTGGTTTCTGGCTAACTCGTGCAAAAAGGTTTTCCAAGGTGGACTTCATTTTGCTTCAGCACACGGGAAGAGCAAGGAGAAGGATTGAAGAAAGACATATTTTTCACTAAGAAAAATTGTTCATTCACATAATCCTCCTCTCACGGTTTGTTCCTTTCTCTCTCCTTCCGATTTTGGTTTCTCTGCTCGATATATCATCATATTCTGGGGGCTACTGCTACATTTTCCCTGCTTACTCTACTCTCTTTTTCCGGTTTCCTCTATTGATTAAGGTTTTTGTTATGGTCCAAGCGTGATTTTGGCCTGAAAACATCTTCTTATTGTTGATTCAGTGTATTTTGCGTTTCTGGTGAACTCGTGACTCTAAAGTTACCTTCATTTACTGTAACGGACGCTGAATTTAGTGAATTTGGCTTGATTTTGGCATTATTGTTGCTCTACGTTTCGTAACTGAAGATGAGCGAAGGAAATCGTGATCCTATGCTTGGAAATGTTTGCGTTTCTGTTGTGGTGATGGATTATTTGATTATTTCATGTTATGCTGGTCCAAATTTAGCGAATTTCTTGATTTAGGGATGTTAATTTGGGGGTTGGGGTGGGGGAAGACTGGAAGAGCGAAAATAATATATCAAGCAGTGATAGTTGAATGATTCACCAACCTTGCTAGTAAAATTTGACTTTTTGATTTGAAGTACATTTCTATCCAAGTCAGTGTTTAACGTATTAGCAATTGATTGTTTTTATGAGTTTTGACATAGCTTCCCTTGTTGTTCTTGTTTTTTTTCTCAAAAGGGTTTGTTCTTGTGAGGCGGTCAAGTTCTTGCTTACACTGACAATTTGTCCAGCAAGAGGCAACTTTTCAGAAGAAAAAGATGGCTACGATTACTGATATTGCGGTTGCAGCGGGTGTCAATCTCCTCACTGCGCTGATATTCCTGTTGGCGTTTGCATTCCTTCGTATTCAGCCTTTCAATGACAGGGTCTACTTCCCAAAATGGTATTTAAGGGGCTTAAGAAGCAGCCCTGGGCGTGAAGGTGGTTTAGTCAGCAAGTTTGTCAATGTGGATTTCCGGTCGTACTTAAAGTTCCTAAATTGGATGCCAGATGCATTGAAAATGCCTGAATCTGAGCTTATTCAGCATGCTGGGCTAGATTCTGCTGTTTATCTGCGTATTTACATAACCGGGTATGTTTTCGTGCTTTAACAAACCAAGTAATTTAGATAACTTTTTATAAATTCAATGTTTATGTACAGAATTTGTATTTAACTACCCCCGAGTTCACGATTTACCCTTATATCCATTCTTTGTGAGGCACTATAGGCTTCTCCAACAGTGTTGATATGTCAAGAAAACGTAAAATTGTTCCATATAGGCTCTGACTTATAACAGTAGAAATGCTAAATTTGAACTAATAAGGGGTATGTTCGACTTCTTACACATAATCTGCACATTCTAATAAGTGTAAAATGGGTCTGGGTGCTCAATTGCTAACCAATCATTCATAGAGTGGTTAAATGTAAGCTTGTTGATCAAGGGTGGTTTTCTGCAAAGCAGCCTAACTTAATGTGCTTTTGTAATATACTCTATCAATGCAAATATCTTCTGCGGTACATATATACTGAGCTGATGGTCAGACTTCACGAAGCATGGTGCTTTAGGTCATGGCTCTTATCATCTTTCTTATCCTTAATCCTTGCAGTCTTCCTGTTGGGCATAATTTGGACTAGCATAGTTCTGTTCATTCATTATGCTTGTCATCTTTAGTTTTTTTACATTGTTTTAACTTTCTTATGTTCGTATTCTTTTGTCAGACTCAAAATCTTTATTCCAATCACATTTCTCGCATTTGCGGTACTGGTTCCAGTGAACTTTACAAACAACACACTGGCATCAGCCAAGGATGCTACTCACAGCAACATTGACAATTTATCCATTTCCAATATTCCTCAGAGTTCAAATAGGTATGAGAACTCTTTAAACTATACTACTAAATTAGATTCTCTTGTGAGATTTGTTTTCTATGCAATTATGAGATGTAATCTTGCTACCTGTACTATGGCCTAGGATCTATACAAGATATAGTCCTATAAAAATAATTGGTTGCACGTTTATTTTGCAGTAATATGTATGGACTTTACTTCTATTGTGAAAGATAGTGTGAAAAGCTTTTACCTAGGATTTAGGCACTCTTCATGCTTGACGATACAATTATAGCTGTTAAAAATAGATAGAAAAAAATGGTCAAATAATGTGATGCAAACTGTTAAGTGGATGTGAATGGCAGAATACAGATATGAATATTCTAGTGTTAGTAGGTACTATGCTACCTGGCTTTATATGTTTATCAGTTGATGTATGTGATTGTATTTAGATTTGCATTTCCATACTGCATTTATTTCTCTATTTTTATTGTAAGCACATCTCTGCCCATAGTAGTATAAATTCTTAAACGGGTTTTTTTTTTTATCTCTACATTACAGGTTTTGGGCACATATATTGATGGCATATACATTTTCTTTCTGGACATTATATGTGCTTTATAAAGAGTATGGACAAGTTGCATCCATGAGATTGCAGTTCCTTGCATCAGAAAAAAGACGTCCAGATCAGTTCACAGTAAGACTGCTATATGTATTAAGAAATCGTAGACTTCAAGAGTTTTGTACTAAACTGTGCTACTGAAATCCATGACAGAATGTTAGTTTTTATGCATCTGTAACACAGTAGGTGGAAAGATACAATTACTAATGTGTCAGTTTTTCACTGAAAAAATAGAGATCTATAATATCAGCAAAGTAACTTTTCTTAACGAAGGAATTACAAAACTATTCTTATGTGGTTGTGAAATGATAACTTATCTGTGGTGAACGACTGCTTTGTCAGGTACTTGTGAGAAATGTGCCCCCGGATGTTGATGAATCTACCAAGGAGAATGTAGAGCACTTTTTTTTGGTTAACCACCCAGATCATTATCTATCTAATCAGGTATTTTAGTCATGAATATTCTGAATATATGTTTTATAATCCCAGTGGTTGAGGATGACACATTTAGTGTTTGCATTTGTGGTTGAACATCTTTGTATAGACTCTCATTCTCATTTCTGCCACTTAATGGTTCCCATGCAAAGAAAACATACTTTCATAAAGCATTTTTTATTTTTTGCAATTGATCTTTTATTTTTCTGCCACAACAATTTCCTATATTATGATTTGATGCTATTAGGTTTAACTCTTATCATTGTTTGATGGGAAGCTATAAGCTGTATGTTAACCATGTAGGTCATTTACAATGCCAATTCACTGGCAAAGTTGGTTGAAGAGAAGAAGAAAAAGAAGAATTGGCTTGATTTCTACCAGCTGAAATACTCCAGAAATCCTGAAACTAGACCCACCACAAAGGTATGGGGATCTGAATTTTATGCATGCTATAGTCACTTATCCCTAATTTTTTTACACGCTTCAGAAATCTAACTGCTGCTTACTGCATTATTCTGATAGACGGGTTTCCTCGGCTGTCGTGGACAAAAAGTTGATGCAATTGATTATTATACAGCAGAAGTGGAGAGATTGACAAAAAAAGTCAGTACCTCTTTAATTGTTTTGTTAGTCTGAGAAATTTGTAGTGTGAGGCTAATTTCATGTGGTTGCTGATTAAATTGCTTCTTTTTTTCCCCCAGATTGTTGATGAATATGAGAAGATTAAAAGTGATCAAAAGTCAGTTATGCCAGCTGCTTTTGTATCCTTCAAAACCCGATGGGGAGCTGCTGTTTGTGCACAGACTCAGCAAACTAGAAATCCAACGGTTTGGTTGACCGAGTGGGCCCCAGAGCCACGTGACGTATATTGGGAAAACTTAGCAATCCCATACGTGCATCTCAGCATTCGGAGGCTAATCATTGGTGTTGCCTTTTTCTTCCTCACCTTTTTCTTCATGATCCCTATCACCTTTGTCCAATCATTGGCTAGTATTGAGGGACTTGAAAAGAAGCTTCCATTCTTGAAACCTCTGATTGAAGCGTAAGTATAAAGTTTATTTTCGTCTTCTACTTTTTTTCCCCTTTCATTGTAGATTTTGGTTGCATTTCTATGACTGGTTTAAGTTTTGTTTATCAGTGACAACTAGTATAATGCAAGAGTACTACTCGAAGTTGTCTTGACAATGTTATCACCTTCACCCTGTAAAATAATATTTTAGCTATAGTCCATCGTTCACTTTTTATGTAATTTTGAGTGGCGCTATTGATTACCTTCCTGCAATTTCAACTGCTGTCATTTTATGCTTTAAGTCAATGTCTTATAATGCAGGGGTTTCATCAAATCTTTTATCCAAGGTTTTCTACCTGGGCTTGCTTTGAAGCTTTTCCTCATTTTCCTGCCATCCATTCTGATGATGATGGCCAAGATTGAAGGATTTATATCTCTGTCATCCTTAGAAAGGAGATCAGCGTCAAGATATTATATCTTCAACTTCGTCAACACATTCCTTGGGAGTATTATTGCTGGAACTGCATTTGAGCAACTAAGCTCTTTCGCAAACCAGTCTGCTAACAAGTACGTTAAAATTTCCAATATTTTGTACTCTTTAGTTTCATATTCTACCTTTTCATGTTCAATTATATAAAAGAAACAGCTTTTAGAATCTCTACATATATTTTAAGCTCAATTCAAATCTTTCTATTGATAGGATACCTGTGACAATTGGTCTTGGAGTTCCCATCAAAGCAACCTTTTTCATAACCTACATTATGGTTGATGGATGGGCTGGTGTTGCTGGGGAGATCTTGAGGCTAAAACCTTTGATAATCTATCACTTGAAGAGTTTCTTCTTGGTAAAGACTGAGAAAGATAGGGAGGAAGCCATGGATGCAGGAAGTTTCGATTTTCCCACTGGAGAACCTCAGATACAGTTCTATATATTGCTTGGCCTGGTTTATGCAGTTGTGACTCCACTTATCCTTCCTTTCATTCTCATCTTCTTTGCCTTCGCGTATGTTGTCTACAGGCATCAGGTAATGATGACACTAAGAGTTTGTCTGGATTGCACCAGATAATGCATTATCTTGCATTAAGGATGCATTTAAATTCTTAAGATTTAATGCATTATAATACAAGATAATGAATTACCTAGTGTAATCCAAACGGCAAACGCGCCATAATTTCTTCAAACCAATTAAGCATGTGAGAAAGAAACCTTTTATTTATTATCAGCTGTGAAGTTAGACCCTTCCATCTTGTATGATGCAGATCATAAATGTATACAATCAAGAGTACGAGAGTGCGGCTGCATTCTGGCCAGCTGTCCATGGCAGAATCATAAGCGCTTTAGTCATATCACAAATAATTCTAATGGGATTGATGAGCACGAAATCCGCTGCTCTAACAACACCATTTCTCATCGCCCTCCCAGTTCTGACAATATGGTTTCATCGCTTCTGCAATGGGCGCTTTGAATCTGCATTTGTTAAATATCCTCTGCAGGTCAGTAATCAATTAGTGTATTTTTTTCCTTTATAGGAGCAAAGATTATAATACTCTGTGACTGTGTTAGACTATGTTTTAAAAAACATTGATATGATATTGCCCATAACTTGCCATTTTTAGAAAGATATCCATAGTTTCATTGACTTAGGATTTTCTTAGAGTAATTTTTTATTACCAAATCAATGATAATTATTCTATATTCTTAGTGCATAGATTAGAAAGAAGACATGTTATTTGATTTTTGATGTTTGTATTTTGGTCTTGCAGGAAGCGATGAGGAAGGATACGCTAGAACGTGCTAGGGATCCAAAGTTCAACATTAGGGCCTTTTTGGAAAAGGCATACATGCATCCAGTCTTCAAAGAAGAGTTTGAAGACGAGGAAGGATCCGGTTCGGAGTTGGGCGAAGGCTCACAGAACGGTTCAGGGTTGCTACCAACCAAGAGGCAGTCAAGGCGGAACACCCCGGCACCCAGCAGAGTCAGCGGTGGCGAGTCTCCGACGCTGTTGCTGGATGCGTGAGTAAGGCAGGTTTGTAAATTAGGCCAAGCCCAAGGAACAATCTCACTTGGATTATAGTAAGAGTACAGAGCAGATCTTAGGATTTGGCGTGAGTAGTGTGTGTAAATGTTCAAGTCCGCATCTCTTTTTCAATGCAACAACGTTTAGAGTATTTTCCTTGATTGGTGGTATATGGTATATGGACCCGATTTGCATTTTTTTTTTTTTTGCTGAAATGTAATTTCGGATAAATGTAAGAATATGAGCCCCGAAGGGCTATACAAGCGAGTCCTAAACGGGGCATACATGGGAAGGCACGTAGGCCTCCCATACTATGCCCCGAGTAGTAAAAACAAGTGCAACATCTAAGCGCAATGGGAAGGCACGTAGGCCACCCAAGCTACGCACGAAACATCATCAAACTAACATCAAACCTAGTACGAACAACGAACGAACATACAAGCATTCAAACACATAGAACGTACATAAAGACATCACAAACATAGATCGGGGTAAAACCACAATGGCGCCTCACGTTTGCTTTCTTTTGTCCGGCACCCATGGAAGTTTGTCTTGAGGTTAAATTTTTCCATCTCCACCATGTCATGTATAACAAGTTGGTTGTCGGCCAAAGATTGGCAAGGCAATGGCACATCAAGATTGAAACCGGTCACCATTGGAGGTTCGGGGCCCTCCTAAAGGCATGGCGGTGCAACCTTGAAATCGGGCCATGCCCATGAACATATGGCAAGGCAAGTGATCGTGGTGGTGGTTATGCCAAATTAATCAAGTGGGGTCGGCCAAGGGTTTGGCAAGGACATGGCGCACCGAGATTTAACCGAGCGCAATTGGAGGTTCGGGGCCCTCCTAAAGGCGTGGCGGTGCATCCTCGGGAGCGGGCCATGCCCATGGTCAAGTGGCAAGGCAATTGGCTTGGCTTGGCTTTAGTGGACAAACATGGGTGTGATCAAGCCAAATAGAGCATTGGCGTTGGCCAAGGTTTTGGCAAGTGAGGGGCGCGCCTAGTTGGAACCGCCCACCATTGGAGGTTCGGGGCCCTCCTAAAGGTGTGTCGGTGCCAATGGGCGCGGCGTGCCTATAGTTTGACAAAAACCGGGTGTGATCAAGCCAAAAGATCAAGGGAATGGTGGCCAAGGGTTTGGCAAGGGGTGGCGCGCCGAAGTTGCAACCGGCCACCAATGGAGGTTCGGGGCCCTCCTAAAGGCGAGACGGTGCGACTCCGGGGTCGGCCAAGCCCATGATCAAATGGCGAAGCAAAGGTGTGTGGCGCGCCTATGGGGAAGGCAAGTGGGGCGCGCCGTTAATTTGAATGGGTGGGGCCAAAAATATGAGTTGGAGTTGTGGTTTGGCAAGGTGGCATTTGTGGGGCCGGTGGTGAAGTGGCAAATGGGTTGGCTTATGTGGCAAGGGTTGGTCCACATTCTTGTTAGTAAACAAGGTAGAAGGATGTATCTTGAATTTAAAATGACTTGAAAATGACTTGAAAGGACAAAAGAAGGCTAGAGTGAAACATGTGAAGGGGCTAGAGAAACATTACCCAAAATGGTGTTGACAAGCTCTTCCCCTTCCAAAAGGACCTTCTTTGACTTTTCCTCTTCTAGTTTGCATCCATACCAACTCCCAAAGTACCTTTTCCTTATGCAAGACATGTGACCCAACCATGTGCCTTTGACCTAACATGTGACCCATGGCCAAGCCAAGGTGGCCGGCCAACTTCAACTCCGGCGGTGGTGCCGCCCTTGCCGGCGGTGGTGGTGTGGTGGTTGAATTTCCAACTCCTTCAATCAAGCTCATTTTTTTCTCCTTTCTTTGGATCTTGATTCTTCCTTTCTTCTTTTCTCCTTTGAAGCCTTGAGGGAGTCGATTTAATGGAGGTTGAAGTAGATATGCGTTTTTGGCCCATCCTCCATTAAACCTTGAAACTTTGCATAAATCCTCCATGAGCTCAATCTTGGACCGCCGAATGATGGTTTCCACTTCCCTTTTCCAAAACTCACCATGTTCTTCTTCATCTTCAAGGTTGGTCTCCATGAAAACTTCTTCAAGCTCTTGTACCAAAGGTGAGCTCCAAGCCTCTCCCATGGAGGTTTTGGAAGAAATTTGGGCACCTTGGACTTCGACCTTGCATAGATCTTGTTTCCCCTCCAAACTTCGGATGTTCCTCCATTTCCATCCTCCATGAGAGCGTCAACAACATCTAGAGCCTTCATAGATTTGGACCTTCAATCTTGAGACATGAACTTGGAAGATGGTTAGAGAGAGCTTTTTCCATCATTCCCCCATGGCATCAAGGTTGGCCACGAGGGAGGCTTCCAATCCGCCGGTGGTCTAGGAACCATTTCACCATGCCAAGGATGGTGGTTGGAGGGTAAGGGCGGCGGAGAAGAGAGAGTCGAGTGGTGCCTAGCTTGAATGTGTGCCGGCAAGATCCAAGTCCTCCGGTGAGCTCCGGCCCGAGGTGGCTCGTGAGGAGGCCAGCCATGGGCGGTGGTGAGGGTCACGTGAGGTGAACCCTCACTGGAGCTCACCGGGGAAGGGAATGGACTTGGAGCCGAAGTGAAGTTTCTAGAGAGAGGAGAGAGTTTCTCTCTCTAGAGTGAAGGCACTACTACTCAAAATGGATGGTGGGCTTTGAGCCACACCAACCGGCCCAGTAAGACTAGATAAGCTGATTCGGATCCGCTACTGGCCCAATAACCCGTTTTTCACAAGAATTCCTTATTAACTTGGAGAGGGTGGGCCAAGTAACCCGAATCCGACCCGACAACGTAATGACCCACCATCATGCCAAGCCCGCGTTCTCTCAATATCCCGGGCTCGGCCCCTCAAGGGAGCATTTTATTGATAATAAAAAAAAGGCTAAGTAGTCAGCAAACGGGGGATAGCCCGACCCCTTACATCGTCATAAAGCAGAGAAATAATCCCCTCAGGCGGGGCACTCAATACATGAAAGCCTAAAGTAACTTGAAAAGCAAGAGACGCGAGACGATCGACAACCGTATTCGCCTCTCGATTTGCATATTTATTAGGATTTGGCGTTGTGGTTTTTCTAAAGATCATCCTGATTCGGTAAATAGTCACACATTTAGTTTAGGTTAGTCACTACAATAATTTTCATATTAGGATACTTATCCTAAGATTAAAAAGATACTAGCTGTATTTAGGTTAGCTTTATTTAGCATTTGATTCAAAGTTCGATTATTAAATAAAAATAGTTATTTTTTTCAAATTTACAATTTATTAAATATCCACCTCATCGGCTCAAAAAAAATATCCACCTCATTTGTAGGTAATGAATAAAGAGATTTTTCATAGAAAATCAATATACAACTTTTTCAATAACAATTGCCTATGCAGCAGAGAGGCTTGGGAGGAGCAACACCCCTAACGTGGTCCAACCCAACTCCGGTCCGAACGTAGGCACAAAGTGCCGAACCGAGCGAGGCTCAGCCCATCAAAAAAATAACAAATATCTTAGCTTAATTAATCACATTACCTGATCCTAAGTAGGATCTTATTAGAGTAGGATTTTAAATAATATAAAATACAATCTTGATCTAATTTCGATTTTACGTACGATTTTAATTATCCTATAAATGATTCTACAAATGATCAATATGATCCTCCAAAATGACTATTATGATTATATATTATTAAGAAGTTCAAGATTTACGTCTCATTTCCATTAAATTAGTACCCTCATCATCTTACAATATTTTTACTTATCAAATTAATGGCATTTATAATGTTCTTACTTCATATATAAGAAAATATACAATATGTAAGGTTATTGTCACATACTTTTAGTTATAATGTAAAATCTTACGATTCAGGGATTTGATCCGAAAGACCCTTTATAATCCGATCCTAGGATTCCGATCTTGACAACCTTAATACACAATAAAAATTGAAATTGAAATTATTTCCAAACTATTTTCTAAATTGAAATAAATACTCCATCCATTTCATTAAACTTGTCTTTTTAGTCTCATTTTTCTATTTTAATAAAACTTGTCTTCTTAGATATTTTGTACATTTCTTCAAAATTTACCCTCTATATATTAATATAAGATCTCTTTTATATATAGACTAATTAACTTTTTTCGTTGTGTATTAATGCATCATGGTATAGCTTATGCCTCCTCCAACCAACTGAAACAACACGAGATGAATTACCCTACTCGTAATTCGAAACTTACAGTTGTGGTCTTTGTTTTGACATTTTGGTGCCATTATCTTTTCGGATTGACATGCCAGATTTACAACGACCACAAGAGCCTAAAATATAATTGTACGCGGAAAAAGCTAAATGTGAGGCAGATAAGATGGCTAGAACTTATAAAAAGATAATGATATTGAGATATTATACGACTCGGGCAAAAGCCAATGTATCGTTGGCACTTTGAGTCGAAAATTAAATCGGGAAAAAATTATTGCGTGCCTAACACTACAACCAAGGTTGCAAAGAGAGTTCATAGAAAATGAGATCGAGGTTCGACTTCAGAGGAGTCAAGGAGAATAATGCTTATTGGAGATTCAATCCTCTTTTTAGAGTTGATACGACAAAGACAACCACTAGACATGCAAATGAGTAGGATCATAAGTGAGGTTCACCAAGGAGAGTCATTGGAGTTCATGGTGCATGATGATGGGATATTAAGGTTTAGAAACCGAATTTGTGTTCATATAGACGAAGATATAAAGGCCGTGATTTTGAAAGAGGCTCACTCATCATCTTACTCAATACATCTTAGCGCCAACAAAATGTATAAAGATCTCAAACAAAATTACTGTGGAGCTATATGAAGAGGGAAGTAGTTGACTATGTAGCTAGATGCTTGACTTGTCATTGTCAACAAGTTAAAATCGAATATTAGAGGTTGTTACAACAAAATCTGTCTCCAGAAAACTAGGGTATTGACTATGAGAAGAAAAGAGAGAATTTGCTTAACACCAAAATTGTAGGAAAAATGAGTCTCCTTTCTTATTAACAGAGGCATGCTTAAATAGAGAAGCAAGGGGGTAGGGTTTAGATATTTGGGTCTATATTAATTATAGGCTTTACAAATTAATATATCATATCCTTTTATTATGCTAATTTATCCTCCTATGATAAATAATTACCTTGTTTAAATTCTAGCTATAAAAAATCAATTACAAATTGCCTCTCGAATGAAACCATTTTTATGTGCAAGAAACCTGACATTCGATTTAAAGAAGTGTTTTTTTTGGAACGTGTTTGAAGCATATTCGTTCTATTTTGACTGAATAATTCATTCATATGATATTTTTATACATTTACTGGACTGTTCATTCATATATTCGTATATGGTCCGATATTCGTAAATAATTTGTGGGACCGCTCATTCATATACGTATATGGTCCGATATTGGTAAATAGTTTGTGGGACAACTCATTCATATATTCGTATATTAATCGAGTCCGCTCGTTCATACATTCGTATGTGAACGAGATCGCTCATTCATACATTTGTATATGAACGAGAAACATTCTTTCATGTACGTCCAAGCATTTCCTTACAGAGAACCTTATAACAAAAAACATTCGGAAGAACAAAAAACGATTCCTAAAGCTTTCCTAAGCTAACTAATGTCAAACGAAACAAACATAACAACGCCGCCCACAACTCTCATGGCTCCCCTACCACCACGGAGATTCCGCCTCCACCACCGCTGGTTCTCCTTCACCACCTCTCTACCCCAATCCTCGGCCCCACCACCGCTCCCTCCACCACGACACCGTTGTTGCAATTAGTGATGTCGGATCTCGATGGTGTTGCCCGAATCTGGTTGGTTCATTCCGCTTATGGCGGGATACCTCCGAAATCCACCACGCCACACTACTAATAGGAAATCCCCGAGCAATGAGTCACCTCTCCTCTGGGTAAACCCCAGCCGTCACTACAAAAGGGAAAAACCCTCTTTGGAGAAACCCTCCACCACCGCCTCAAAGCACCGGGCCACTACTCTGCCGCCACCACGGCTCCACTACCGCACTCACTCACACGGCCCTATCGACACTCTCAACAACACGGCTCGACCGCCATTTTCACGCCGTGGATTTACTGTCAGTCTCACCTACCCAGATGGGATCAACCGACGTTATCTCTTAGTTTGGCCGGTGATCTACGGCCCTAGCCGGAACACGCCGTCCCATTCAGAGATTGAATAAAAAGCAAAAAGAAAAAATGCATTAACAATCAAACCTACAACTTCTTTTCAGCAATTTAGGGAAACCCCCTTTTGGCTTGTCAAACTCAAATCTATCGGATTTGGCTTGTCAACGGGCTTTCTCGAAACCGCACCCTTCTCCGGTCGGATTTGACTTGTCAAACTTAAATCTGATGTTGGAGGAGGTGATCGCCCTTTTTTGATGGAAAACTCCGATGCAAACGGCGACCTTCCCACCACCATTGTTTGTGTGCGTCGTTCATACGCTACAAAACTTGGAAAAAAGAAAAAGAAAAAAAGGGCGTGTCTATCCTACGCTACCTTTTTAAGAAAATAAAAAAATATTTCACTACTAGTATCTAATACTCCATATAGTTCTTCTGGAAAAGCACGTAGACTGCACAACCCATATTAACCAATCCATTAAGAGTTAAGGCCTTCAAATCTTTGGTGTAATTGTTATTTGCCCTTTTGTTTGGTAAACAAATCTCTGCAACAATCTGGCAATTTTACTTGCCCTTTATTTTGGTAAACAAATCTCTACAACAATCTGGCAAATAAACCCATTCAAAGCATACTTAAAAAAAGAGGGAAATTTCGACCAAAAAAAAAAAGAGGGAAATTAGAAGTCCATTGTAAAATGTTCTTCTCTATTTTCCATCCGAACAAAAAATGGTAAGAAGAATTTTTAGGTAAGTTGTTTGCCTACGCGTACAAAGGAATGTCTTTTGTCTTCACCGACTATCAATTTCCAAAAAACATTGTGTTTTATTTTCTTAAAAAAAAACACATCAAAACAAGTAACAATCCATTTTACCCAAAAAAAATTGATCTTTGGAGATTTTTTCTCAAATAGATCACTCCTCCTTTCAAGCTGATCCTGCGGGTCCTTTGTGGCGATTTGAAGTTGAGTTGGTTTGGATCGAGTCGTGTCTGGTCGAGGTCATGGTCGAGCTTGATTGCTGAAGATCCCTCATCTAGGTGGGGGCAACGTCGAGGAGGTTTATTATGCACTCCCTGTTGGAGATGACCCATTTTCCCTGTGTACCGGCGGTGTTGCGTTCTGTTGTGCTTGACTCACCCATCCTGTCCTATTTTCTAGCTTCTGATTGCCTTTGGGTGTCTATATTGCTTGTTAGAAGTCCTTCGTGTTTATGCTCTCTTGTCGGCCTGTCCGATTGCTGATTGTTTCGGCCTCTCGATCTACCAGGAATGCCTGGTACATCGAATTCCTTTCCTTATCAAAAAAAAAATGTCAAACGAAACAATAGCGATAAAATAAACTCGAAACATTTTTTAAACTATTCGGCTATCTTTATCTCTGCCTCTCCTCGTCCATGCTAAATCGACGGTTGTGGTCGTGCTTCCGAAAAGAATGCGATTTGTCTTGAGACTGGCTTCGCCTTCTCTTGCCCCTTGCCACTTTAATGTCTTGATTGTCGCCCTCTTCCTCCCGCGGATGGCCTTCCCTGGCAGCCTGAACTGTCTCTTTGTCATGTCCGGGGTTTTTCGATCGTCCTCGACTTCCATAATTTCTTTGTGTTTCCCGTGACTGGTTGTCAATTCGGTGGTATCCTTGGAAATTTGTTGGGTGTGACTCGCTTCTTCTTTTTATGCATTTGGAAGCCCTTCTGCTAGATGCATGTTCCTCTCTTGTTTCGCGTTTTGACCTATAACTGGTTTCATGATAGTCATTGCGTACCCTTCTTCTGCCCGTTCATGTCCTTGCTAGCTTTGGCAGTTAGGGGTAACTTTCCAACCTATGCTTTTTGGTCACAAGGAGGCACAATTCTTCTCTTCGAGAATCACTTTCAAGCGGCCGACCTCCTTCCACGTTTTCATCAATTTGCCTTCTTGTTCTTGTCTCCCGGCCGACTCTTTCTGCAGCGCATTCCCCTTGGGTCCTTTCCACTTCTAGCTTCAAACGGGCGATTTCTTCCTTAGACCCCACTAGCTCGCTTTCTTGCTCTTGTCTCCTAGTCTTTTCCGCAACACATTCCCCATGGGCCCTTCCACTTCCATCTTCCATTCTCCAATCTTTCTAGTACTTCCAATAATCGAGATTTGAAACAATAACGATCTACTTTTGCCCACTAGTGATCATGCATCAGTGTCTTAAAATCTCTCGACATCTTTTGATCACGCTCCTCTTTACTCTTCGGCGGAAATAGGTCCTCGACACGTAGGTCAGATTCAGTGGTTGTTGTGTGATCTTGAGCGAAGCCACCTCTTTTGAGGTCTCGACTTTCTCTAGATTTCGATGGGACCGGGATCGGCAATGCAATCAAAGCTTTGGTTGGAGCTTCCACCTGCTTCTTTTCTTCAAGGGACCTCCCACGATTATTTTTGACAGGTCGGTAACTTTTAGATTGCACCTTCGCACTGAGTGTGCCCCCATTACTTTTCTTAAGTGACGTTCGATCCCGTAGTATCGTCGTCCTTATTCGCCATGCTGGAAGAGCGAGTATTTTAGTTATATTTTAGGAGTCTAGTTGCATATTAATTTAGATCATTTTCATGCATATTTTGCATATTTTATATTTATTTTGTTTTATTATGTATTTGAAATCTACACTGTTTTTTTATTTTATTTCAGGTATTTTAAAGCTATTTTTGGAGGTAATTAAGAGATCAAATTCAAAGAATACAATCAAGGCTCGAAAGAGTATATGTGCTGAAGGAATTAATGAAGTCAAGGATTTGGGCCCAGCTTGTTAAAGCCCATTTATTTGTTTGGAGCCCAATAGGTGGAATAAGGTCCGCACATGTGAATTGCAAGCAGATGAGTAATATATTGGAGGATTATAATAGCTTAGAGGCCACGTCAATATATATATATTAGATTAGCTTTAGGGGGCTTAGATAGTTTTAGTTTAGGTTTGACTTTTATTCTTAGCTTTAGTTTTTTATTGAAGCTGCAGACTTCCGAATTTTAACGAGAATTTCGGCCGGCACTTGTATTGAAGAATTGTGTTGTTCAAGATTTTACCCCTCAATTAAGATTATCTATATTATTGAGATTAAGTTTTATTAATTTTTATTTTATTTGCATAAATCATACTCCGTATTTGTTGGTGGATAGATTATCTATTGTGATTATGTCTTCTTTGACTAAATTCCTAGTTCTAGGGTTTTGGTGATCCATTCAATACATATTTAATTAAATTTATGTTCTTTGTCTGAATTGAAATATATTTGATTCAATCCTAGATGTTTTATGCCTTAGTAACTTTTGTGAATGAGAACTTATTAAAGTTTTCGGAAATTGAGACTGAAAGATACTTTTTCTTGTCGGAACCCTAGGATTTGAACCTGAGATTTCTTTATTGCGAAAGTGTTTTGATTTCTCTTGTGGATTAATAGTTGTCATAAAAACCTTAAGGTTGGCTTGAGTTAGCAAGTCGGGAAAACGGATGTTGACTCAGTTTAATCTTAAATTTTAAGTGTTGAATGGTCTCTTTCAATTGGCAAGTCGCGAAAGCGGATGTTTGTTGTGTTTAGGGCTGTAAGCGAACCGAGCCGTTCACGAGAAATTCGGCGTTCGGCTCGGTTAAAGTCCGTTCGTGTTCGATTCGATTTATAACGAACTGAACACGAGCAAGCTCGAAAAATAAATGAACCGAGCTTGAACACAAGAGAATTCGGCTCGTTTGTTCGTGAACAAGCTCGATTATATGTTCATGAACAAGCTCGATTACATATTCGTGAACATGTTCGATTTTATGTTCATGAACATATTCGATATGTTGACAAACAAATTTAATTATATGTATAAAATACAAAGTCAATAACCAAAAATATAGCCCATTAGATGGCCCAATTTAAAGTCGTCCAATATCCTATTCTAACTTCTAAGAAACCCTAAAATGCTGAAATGTGGATTAGTTCTTCCGCCTCCTCTGTCTATTTTCTTCAAACGAATCAAACCTAGAGAGACTCTCTCTCATCTCCTCGTCCTTACGCCGCAACTCTCTCCGTCCACTGCTCTCCACTCAGGACCCCCGCCGGCCGCCTCTCTCTTTGCCGTCTCCGACTCTCTCTCCTCTCGGATCTACTTGTAGTGCTGGTGTGGCCAGAGGAGAACGTCAGACGTCCGATTTTGGTCGTCCCTCTCAGATCTGTTAGAGACTCCCTCGGACTCCGCCGGCTGACGCGCTCTCCGACTCCCTTCTCTCGGATCTCTCCTCTCCCCGACTCTCGCCCAGTCCTCGTAGCTCTCTCCGGCTCTCCTTCGTTCTCAGATCTGATTGTGGTGGCGTGGTGCTGGTTTGGCCGCCAGAGGAGAGCCAAGGAGGTCCGATTTCTGCTATCACTTCTCTCCAACGCCGGAGGTGAACGCCAAGGTCAGATTTCTCTCCAACTCTCCCCTCTCAATCGGTTAAAGTCTTAGATCTGTACAACTCGCCGTAGTAGAACACTGATCTCCTATCTATCCCTTGTATTTGATGCTCTCAGATCTCTTCTAGGAGTTCCAGCGCTCATATCTTTCTTGCTTTTCCTACTCATCAATCCTCTCCAAGACCAGGTTCTGTTGAATTTGTGTGCTCAAGTTCTTATTATATCTGTAATGCATCTTCTGAGATGTTGATAATGCTATGTTAGACGTTGATAATGCAAAATGATTATGAAAATGATATATTGCTGATTTTTTGTTAATTTGTGATTATTTCTGAATGTTGACTTCAACAAAAAAAAACTTTACTGGTTGTTGAAATATACACGTATGAATCAAAAAAACATGACTTGCAAGTCTGGCTTCTTTGCATTAATTGGTTATTTCTGATTGGGTTTCTTTACTAGTTTACTGGTTATTGAAAATCCTCTCCAAAACTTTACTCGTGAGCATTGGAGCTCTCTATGGAATGCAAGGAGATAAAGAGTTAATAATGTCTTTGTTTATTTCATTACTTGTCTATTGAATATTCATATATAATGCGTGTGATCATATGTTTTAATTCTTTTGTAGAATGTGAAGAAAGAAGAAGTTACAAGATTTGAATATCCTCTCAAGGCTTGAAGATTTGTAGGATCAAATAAATTGTTGTTTGTGTTATGTTTTTCAAGACATTTTGTAGTTTGTGTTGGTAATATTTGTTCCATGTTTTGTATCAAAGACTTTAGACGGGGTTGAGCAGGTTTGCAAGATATTTGAGCAAATTTGATGTTTGCAAGACATTTGTATTGGTATTGTATGTTTCTTATATGTTGATTGTGTTAAGTTTCTGAGTTTCTAAATGAAATTTGAGCAGGTTTGCAGGTTTTATACATTAAGTTGAGCAGATTTTATGCATTAATTTGAGCAGGTTTGATTTGTTCGCAAACGAACTAAACGAGCAAGCTTGTGCTCATAAACAATATAAACGAGCAGGTTCGACGAGCTTGTGCTCGTAAACAAGATAAACGAGCGGGCTCACGAGCCGAGCTCGAACTCGACGAGCCTTAAACGAACCGAGCTCGAACAAAAATTTGGGCTTGAACCGAGCTCGAGCTCGAGCCCGAACAGGGCTTTGAATGACCGAGCCGAGCCTGAGCATTTCAAAACTCGGCTCGGTTCGGTTCGATTACAGCCCTAGTTGTGTTTAGGCACGT
The DNA here is from genome assembly GCA_964016875.1 of Fallopia convolvulus. Taxonomy (NCBI): domain Eukaryota; kingdom Viridiplantae; phylum Streptophyta; class Magnoliopsida; order Caryophyllales; family Polygonaceae; genus Fallopia; species Fallopia convolvulus. Next base: position 7,937,300 of record OZ024718.1, on the reverse strand, counting down.
TGCTATCGTTCGAAAGGACTTAGTGATTACCTTAGATAACTACCTTCAAATAATTGGAAATAAATTCAGGCAGAGTATAATTTTATTTATTTAAACATCGTTGTGGTGATCCTTAACCTTAGACACATCGATCCCATATATTTTATCCCTTTATTTGCATTATTACTTGTTATCTTAGATATAGATTTTCCATATTCTTTATATTTTGACCTAATTACTAGTAGAGTTACAATTGGTATTACATTGGTCCTTGTGGGATCGACACTTGAGGTACTACGATTGACCCCGTTTACTTGCGGGTTAGTTTTGGTTGCATCAAGTATTACCCCTGGGTTCTGCCGAGCCACAAGATCCATATGAGACTCCACGAGTTCCTTTACTATACTTCTGTATTTCCTTGATGGACTCGCACTCTATTTCTCGACCTCAGTCTTCGTCTCTTGACTAAGGTTCACTTACTTTGTTCCATGATTAGGCTTGTGCATGCCCTCAAACAATGTTTTTCGACGACGAACCTCCTCTTGTGATTTTGACTGTTCCGGCGATGGATCTTGCTTCCATATCTTGAGTGCTATACCCGACTTATCGCTTTCACGGTTGATATCTATCGGTGACGTGACGGGCAACGACAGATTCACTTCATGTAGGGTTGCCCCGGGATTAACTCCTACCTCTTCCTCTCCTTGGGTCGAGCTCGACGACCGGCTAGGTGTGCTTTGGTGGTGGTTCTTCGTTTCCGACGTGACTTCGGATGGTGGCGTTGTAGTAGGGTCTATGTTGATGGTGGACCGAAGGATCGGGGTGGTGGCGATTGCTCACGATCAACGGTATTTGCGTCCATATCAAGCGGCTGCGTGTATTGGATCGAGCGAAGGATTCCACAAGTCGAGTCGAGCAGAGGGCTCTTCGAGAAAGATTGGACGACAACGGTGATGTGCTTGCACACAAGGATGCCAGATCCGATGATATGGACATGGTGAACATGGGATTGATGTTCGATTCTCACAGACATCGCCAATTGTTACAATTGAATTCATCTCCAGAAAACTATGGTATTGACTATGAGAAGAAAAGATAGAATCCGCTTAACACCAAAATTTTAGGAAAAAAGAGTTATCTTTCTTATTAATGGAGACATGCTTAAATAGAGAAGCAAGGGGATGTAGTTTGGATATTTGGGTCTATATTAATTATGGGCTTTACAAATTAATACGGAGTATATCATATCTTTTTATTACATTAAAGGATTTTTTTGAAAACCACCTTTTAAAACAAGTGTTTTTTAAGAAACCACCTTTTGATTTTTTTTAAAAAAAACAACTTTTATAATAAAAACACTCAATTGTAACTACCTTGAGATATTTTCCATTATTATTATGCCCTAGTTAGACCAAAATACCCTTTCAAATTTATTTTCACTAGTATTAAAAATGTAAATGAAATAAATTTGTAAGGTTATTTCGGTCCAACAAGGATAAAATGTCACCGGAAAATAACTTAAGGTGGTTGAAATTGAGTGTGTATTATAAAATTTGTTTTTGTTTAATTTTTTTTAAAAAGGTATTTTTTTTAAAAACACTTATTTTAAAAGGTGGTTTTTGGAAGAAGAAAAACCTATGTTAAATTATCTTCTAGGATAATTAATTATCTTGTTTAAATTCTAGACATAAAAATCAATTACAAAGACCATCAGGTGAATTGCATTCACTCTCATTTCAAAGAATAAATGGAAAGATATCTCCATGGATTTTATAAGGGCACGTTTGGTATAAATTCGGGTATGAGAATGGGACACGGTATCAGGTTGAATAGGGCTCCGTTCGACAACGCTTATCTGGATACTTATAAGTACCCAGTTACTTATATGGAAAAAATAAACTTCGTTTTACTCCCTATGTCCCATTTTATTTGTCCACAAGGACAATTTGCACATGTTTTAAGGGAGGGAAAAAGCAGAAATAAAGTACAGTTTCTGCAGTGCATGTATTTAATGTTGTACAGTGTTATTTCAGAAAATGAAAGGGGAATCCTGCTTTATAAAAATGGACCAATCAGGAGAGAGCTTACAAAAAATTCCAACCAATAGAAAACCAGTATTCATCTTCACACGGATCCTCACATTTACAACACACAAACACTCTTTAAAAGCTTTAAAAGTCAGATATACAGTCCCTCATTTACATCTTCATCAATGGAGTAAATATACATTCACAACCACCTTTTTTACAGAAAAAAAGCCAGAAAAAACAAAAGATTTGCATTTATTCTCTGCATCACTGCCTGGAGTCATGGCTTCAGCATTTAATCTCAACGAGCCCCCTCTTTTAGAAGATAATGCAAGTCAGGTGGGGGGACAGTTTGCATTTGATCTCAACGAACCAGCCTGGGTCATGGAAGAAGATGAACTTCTTCATTCAGTCAACCAGGAAACAAATCAGCATCAAGCAGAAGGGGGTCAAAGCACACAAGAACCAGCACATCATCAGCCTTATACTACCAGGCTTAGCAGTGAGAAGAAATTGCAAATCTTAGTTAAGCTTCTACACATGGCCAATGGGGGACAACTTCCAAGAAATGCATTAAAGGATGTTGCAAATCAATTTCATGTATCTTCAAGGACAATTTCCAGAGTATGGAAGACATCAAAGCAACAAGAACAATCAATGCAAAGGGTCAATTGCAGTACAAATTATCACAAGTGTGGTAGAAAGAAGCAACAAGTTCAAAGTAGTGCAATCAAAACCATTAGCATGGGGGACAGAACATGCATCAGAGATTTAGCAGCCCAGCTCAACATGTCAAAGAGTGCAGTCCACAGATTGGTGAAAAGAAAAGCAATCAAGCCACATACAAACTCACTACATCCAGGCTTGAAGGAATCAAACATGACAAGAAGGCTAGCATGGATCCTTAGTCTATTACAAGGGAGTTCACCAGAGAGCAAGACAAAGTATTATTCCATGTTTGATTTTGTCCACATAGATGAAAAATGGTTTCATTTGAGCAAGAAGACACAAAGAGTGTATTTAGCACAGCATGAAAGGGGACATTACAGAGCTGCAAGCTCTAGCAAATTCATTCCAAAGGTGATGTTTACAGCTGTAGTAGCTAGGCCTAGGTTCAACACAGAGGGAGCATGCACATTTGATGGAAAAATAGGCATCTTCCCATTCACATACCAACAACCAGCTAAAAGAAAGTCCAAAAACAGAGAGAAGGGGACAATTATCACAAAGCTTGTGGAATCAGTCAATAAAAATGTCACAAGGCGCATGCTAATTGATCAAATTGTTCCAGCAATAAAGGAAAAATGGCCTCAAGATGGAGGAAACAAAGTGATATTCATACAGCAAGACAATGCAAGGGCCCACATAACACAAGAGGATGCAAAATGGCAACAAGTGTATCAACAAGATGGATTCACATTCATCTTAATTCAGCAACCACCCAATAGTCCAGATTTAAACATATTAGATCTTGGCTTTTTTAGGAGCATGCAATCATTGATGCACAAGAAAATGCCCAAGACAATTGAGCACATGTTAGAGGCAGTACATCAAGCTTTCTATGAGCTAGACCCAATAACTTTAAGCAATGTATGGATGACATTGCAATATGTTATGAATCAAATTCTAAAGGTGAAAGGAAGCAATGATTATGATGTGCCACATGTGGGTAAAAATAGATTAAGGGCTCAAGGCAATCTACCAATTCAAGTTGAAGCACCAATGTGGGCAGTTTTAGAAGCATGGAACAAAGTTAATCAAGATCAAGATGCAACTCAGCATACACAAGGGACTGAAGCAACAAATGCAGACCAAGACACTCAGCAAGACAATGATTTTATGTAGAACAAGACTAAGAGGAGTAATCAACAGATTTTTGCTTGATAAAGAATCTGTTGATCATCCACTTTTGAATGTAAATTATCAACTTTTGGGGACTAGTTAAAAGACTGCATGTAATGTTTCTTTTAAATGCAATGCAGATTAATGTTGCAGAAAACTGAAATGCATAGTACAAAAATCTCAGATGTCCCCTTAGCATCATTGAAACAAACCCACCCTTAATTAACATGACAACAATGGCCTCCAAAAAGCCACAATTAAGGGTTGGTGGCCTAATGCATGCCATGTCAAAGGGTCTATTGAATTTGCATCTCAGTCATACATAAACTTCATCATTGATTCATTATATATAGTGAAAAATCTCAGATGTCCCCTTAGCATCATTGAAGCAAACCCACCCATAATTAACATGACAACATTGGCCTCCAAAAAGCCACAATTAAGAGCCGGTGGCCTAATGTATGCCATGTCAAAGGGAATATTGAATTTGCATCTCAGCCAATGCAAGACTTCATCATCAATGCAAGAGAGAAAATAAGCATTCATAGTCACACACAAAAATGCATTCAATCACATAAAAACTGCACAAAGGGAGAGTGAGAAGGGGACATCAAAACAAAAAAACAACCTGCATTCAGTCAACATTTGCATCACAACAGCCAAAGCAACAAGCATTCGTTCAACATTTCCATCACAACAGGCAAAGCAACAAGGGGACATTCAACATTGCCATCACAACAAACAAAGCAGCATGCATTCAATCAAGGATAAGGGGACATATCTGATTTAATCTTCCTCATTTTCAGAGGCATCCGATTCAACAATTGTAGGCATCACAGCATTAACAGGGGATGAGGGATGAGACTCAGCACAGTCAGCATCATCAGTCTCGGCAGCACAGTCAGCATCATCAGTCTTGGCAGCACACTCAACAGATGATTCAGAACGTCGGGGACTATAGGAGTGCTTGCCAATACATTCGGCGCCCCACTCGCAATTTGGGTAATCAGAGCATTTATAAGACTCAGTTTCCTCCGAAGGCAGGGGAGCACTATACTCATCACTATTCGATTCACAACTCATCTCAAGATTCAGGGGACCCACACGAAACACATACATGAAACACATTGTTAACCAATATAACAACAAAAAAGAGAAATGACAAATTTAGAGGGGAAAAAGAGATGCCTACAAGATAAACAGATCTCTATTTCTCTCCTTTTGCTCACAATCTCTGTTTTTCTCCTTTTGCTCTCAAAAACAAGATGAACAAATCGATAATAGAAGAGAGAGAACGAGAGATTGAGATTAAAAAGAGAGAGAACAGAGATTTAGAGAAATCAAGAGGAACAACCGATTGAAGCTATCCAGATCAAAGTCAAACAAGAAAGAGGGAATTCGAGATCGGAAATCAAGATAGAGGAATTGTTTTCAAAACATTGAAAGACATCAGAAAAAAGAGAGAAGCCGAGAGATTTAGAGCAAATAAGATAGAGGAAATTTGAGATCCAAAACCGAAGCAACAGATCTGGTCAAAATACAAAGAGTCCGAACCAAATCGAGATCGAAGTCCAAAAAACAAGTGTTCTTGCCAAAAAATAGAAAGAGATCGAAAAAAAGGGATAAAACGAGAGATTGAGACCGAAAACAACAAGGGGAAATCAAGATCCAAAAATGAAGCAACAAATCTGGTCAACATACACCGAAATCGAACAAAAAAGAGAGAAAATGAGAGATTCAAAGCAAAAAGAAGAGAGAAAAAACCGATATCCACAAATCAATGAGAGAAAACGAGAATTTGAGATCCAAAACGAGGACAAAACCAGAGATTTAGAGAAAATATGAAGAGAAACGAAGAGATGGAGTACCTTTTATGAGAGACCGAGAGATTGTGAGCAAGAATCGAGCACCAGGAGCAAGAAACGACGAGAGATCTTGCGAGAATCCAGAGATTTAGAGCAATCCAAAGCGAGCTTGAGAAATTCACAACTCAATCTAAGTGTTTGAAGAGAGAATCGACAAAACAAGAGAGAGATCGAGAGGTATTTTCAGAGCTCGTGAGCTTTAACGTTTCTGAACAATGAGAGCTTTAGGGTTTGAGTGAGAGAGAGAAGAGAAGTTGAGAGGCAGCACATAAGAAGAAATGAGAGCTCTCTAGGGTTTCTCATGAGAATGGGAGTTTTAACATGCTCCGAGGCTTAAAATGGGTTGAACAAATTAGATCAATCCATGTTGGACCAAAGCAAAAACTGGATCAATTCAATGTTGGACCAACAATGGCCATTAATGGATCTCGAGTTCCATTGCACACCAAGCCAAATGAACATTCCAATAGCAATTTTGGCCCAAAAAAAAAAGAAATGGATAAAACTAAATGTGGAAGAAAAGTGGATAAAAATTTGGAAAAAAAATTGGATAAAATATCTCATTGGTTTAAAAAATTGAAAAAATGGGTAAAAAACAAAGGAAAATTGCTTTTTGTAAAAAATTGAGGTAGGGAAAGATGAATAGTTGATTGAGATAGAAAGAGAAAAATGTGGATAAAAAGTGTATTAGTTGAGGGTATTTTTGTAAGAAATGTATGGATAGAAAAGGAAATAGGGGAAAGTACGACAAACATTTCGGGACGCCCGATTTGGAATAATGGACAAACAAAAAGGGACGGAGGGAGTATGTGTTCGGCAAAATTTGCTTATTTGAAATAAGTTACTTATATCCGATACTTATCTGCTGAAAAAATAATCAGCACCCCCCAACCTTATGTCAAATAAGCTAACTTTTCTACCAAAATATAAGTAAGCGGGACCCACGTGATTTCCCAATTAAATTTTATTTTTTATTTTTAACCCTTCATTAAGCCGTTTTTAGTAATTTTACGCCTCTTGCTTAAAATATCAGCAATTCAGTTTACCGAACACATTCCGGATTATTTGGAAAATAAACAACTCATATAAGTATCTCATATCAGCATCCACGATCAACATCAACAACCATAAGTATCAGCATCAACATCAACATCAACATCAACACCGATAAGTACCGATTTACCGAACGGAGCCTAGGTATGGGGATGAAATGTCATTCCTGATTACTAGTGTTTGGGAATGAAAATTAGGGTTTATTTTTTTTATCTTAAATTCTACCATTTTGTCCCAAATTTAACAAATATGCTCCATCTTTATACATGCACACATCTCCCATTTTACAAATTTTACAGATTTTCGTTGTTCAAAAGGTGAAAAAGAAAGCAGAGAACACAGAGAAAGTGGAAATACACAACTTTTTTAATATTGCTTATTTTTTTATTCGTGTATTTGATCGGATGCAGTTTAAATTTTCAAACACTAATCAAAGCCGATACATTTGCACAATTAACCATACACACAACGCATTGGGAAAATGTGAGTGGCTGCGAGAGGAGACGGCAAAGGCTTGTCTGATCACTCACTTCGCTAGATTGAAGAAACCAAAGGAAAAGAGAGGGAGGAGAAGTGAGGACGTGGAGGTTGAAGGAGGCGGAGTTACAAGAGGAGGTTGAAGATAATGAACAGTAGATGAGCGGGAATGAAATCTCATACCCGAGGGTAGGGTAGAGTTTGAGAACTCCATAACTATCAGGCATAAGCGGAACTCAAGTGGGGCCAGAGGTGGCCATGGCCCCCAATCCAATTTTTTTATGTATATATGTTCCTTTTGTCGAGATTTTCGATTTGATATATTATACGCTTTAATATGATATCTGAGTAAAAAGTTATGAGTATTTGAAAATTGACGATATACAAACTATTTTTACAAGTCATTTGCTTAATTAAAGTGGTTTTATCATTTGCTAGATTGCTTAGTTTCATGATCTAATTGAACCCAAGAGCATGAACAATTAGTTATGGTTGGAATATCTTGAATCACACACTAAATTTATTAGAATATAATTTTTGAGGTTTTATTCAAATATTCTTTAGTATTTTGAATATTTTAAATTGAAAAAATATTAGCTATATTGAAAATAAATTTGGCCCCTACAATGAGAAGGTTTGAGTTCCGCCTCTGCTATCAGGTTTAGAGTATGGGTTTAAAAATAAAAAAATAGCATAACAAATATTTGATATGGAGTTTTCATTCCCAAACCCGAATGGAAGTACTTCCATTCGTGATACCCAATAACCAAACGCCCTCTAAAAGATTTACCATTATCAATAAGAGGCATGGATGGTAACCGGAGGGAATAAAAATGGTTGATGCTATTTGCACACAGTATTATGGCTGATTGCACCACACAATCTGTTTGAGTGGAGTCCACACAAATAGTTTGAGTGGAGTCAACTCGCACAATTTGAGTGGAGAAATACCCCTTTCTCGCGTCCTTTTTTTAGGATTTTGCCGACTCCTTTTTCGATCATTTAAACTTCTTTTTGTCATTAATTACATAAAAATTCTCTTTTCTATAATATATGAGTTCAATTTTTATATTCTACGAGTACATTTTTTTATAGATAATAAGTTCAATTTTTATGTACTTTGAGTTCATTTTTCATTATCATTCGATTCTCACATTACTAAAAAATTAATTAAAAAATTTCAAATTTTTTTACCTTTATTAAATTATTTTCTATATGAAGAAAGCTTTAAAATGTTAAATATGACATTTCAATTTTTATATACTACGAGTTCATTTTTATACACTAGAAGTTTAATTTTTTATGTTAGGAGTTCAATTTTCTATATTGTATGTATGAGTTCAATTTTTATATTCTACGAGTTCATTTTTATCTATGATAAGTTCAATTTTTATGTGGTTTGAGTTCATTTTTCATATAATTTGATTTTTCACATAACTAAAAATATTAAAAATAAATTATTTTTTCTCAATTTTTTTTCGAATTTTTTTAAAATATTTTCCTTTAAAAATGTTAAATATAACAATTCAATTTTTATATACTACGAGTTCATTTTTATTCACTAGAAGTTCAATTTTTTATGTTAGGAGTTCAATTTTCTATATTGTATGAGTTCAATTGTCATATTCTACGAGTTCATTTTTATCTATAATAAGTTCAATTTTTATGTTCTTTGAGTTCATTTTTTATATAATTCGATTTTCACAAAATAAAAAAAATTTAAAAAAAAATTCTTGACCATTGGATACATAATAAAAGAGTAAATCCAATGGTTGAGATTAATCCTCATTATAAGTCTAGTCCTTACCACAAGAGTGGTCCTCACCGGAATTATGCCCTTGTGAGCACAATACCAATAAAATGCATAACATACTATAGTAATTAGATAAAACATATTTAGTGCAAATTGATGAATAAATCATGTAGTTTTCATATATATATATATATATATATATATATGTGAGATATTTGATTATTATATTTGAGAAAACACTTATTTATAGTAATTCGTTTAGGGTTTAGGCTTAGGGTTAGGATTTAGGGTTATTGGTTAGGGTTTAATGTTAGGACTAGGGTTTATGATTAGGATTTTATGGTTTATGGTTTATAATTTAGGGTTAGGGTTTAAGGTTAGGGTTTAGGGTTAGGAGTAAAATTTAAGGTTAGGGTTAGGATTTAGGGTTATTGGTTAGGGTCGGTGACAAAAGAAGTGACGATGGATGTATCGAATGTGCACAGAGTTTAATTTTTAGGTTAGGATTTAGTGTTAGAGTTATGATTTAGGGTTTAATGTTAGGGTTAGAGTTTAAGGTTAGGATTAGGGTATTATTAGGGTTAGGAATTAAACTTTAAGATTTAAGATTAGGATTTGAGGTTTAGGTTTATAGTTAAGGTAAGGATAGATTTTAGGGTAAGTATCTACCCTAATACATTATAAAGCAGAACCTAAGTCTGTTTTAAAATTTGCGCCACGTGGCATTTTTGAATAAATTAATGTGAAATTATAGTTTAATAAATTTTGTAACAACTTATAGTATTTTTTCTATATATACTAAATAGATAATATGTTTATATAATTTTTTATGTATGTAATTTTCTATTTATGGATTTTGTATTAGTTTACTACAATAGATAATATATTTATATAATTTTTATATACATAAATTCCTATGAGATGATATTTTTCATATTAATTCAATATTTTTATCTCTTAACAAGATTTAGGGTCTTAATATTTTTTGTTATCTTTTAACAAGGCTTGAGCTCAAAGTATAAAATTTATATCTATATAATGATGTAATTTTGAATAATAAATATTGTTATATTGATATATTTTTATTTTGAGAAAAAGATATAATTTTATGTTGATGACTAAGATTATACGTAAATGTCAAAAAAATAAATAAAATTCGAATTTTAATTTAAATTAATAAAATTAGATTTTCTTTATCTTTTTATGCATTTATATTAAAGATTTTTTCTTAAATCAAAGTTTGATAAAAAAAAAATAGAAAAATTTACAAATCTATCTATAACTATATATTAAAGCTATACCTTTTCGAGCCATCAGAAAGATTCTGGCCCCACCTCATATTTATAAAATTATTTTTTATTTCTAACATATTAACATTTTTCTATTAAATTATTTTATAACTATTTAAATCTATCTTTAACATCAAACAAATATCTATTTAGTATAACAATATCTTTTGAAAACTTCCTTATACAAATATTTAAAATTAAAGATAACAAATTTAAAATATTTTAAAATAAGTATGAATATCTTTTATCTTTTAACATAATATCTTTTCACGAATTTATTTATATATATATATATATTCTTTTATAATAATAAAATTAATGATAAATAATTATAATGTTTAAAAATAGGTAATATAATATTTGATTATAAAAATTATACATTCTATAAGCAATAAATTACTTATATTAAAGTTTATATTATATTTTTATTTATTAATATCATATTTATAATGTCTATAAAATATCGAATCGTAGTCGTACATTGTACGATGGGTACAAGTAGTTAGGTTTATGATTAGGATTTTAGGGTTTAGAATTTAGGGTTAGTATTTAAAGTTAGGATAAGTGTTCAAGGTTTCATTTGACATTATAGAGTTGGTTGGTTAATTTGATCTTTATCTATTAATAGATAATGGGTAGATACCATATTATATGTTTAGATTGTTTCATAAAATATCACATATTAAAAAATAAAATAAAAATAAGTTTATGTACACATATCTTAAAAGTTTTAAGGGTTTTTAGGATATGATTTTAGATGTTATAAAAATAGATAATGTGTGTGTATATATATATATATATATATATATATATATATATATATATATATATATATATATATATATATATATATATATGAAAAGGGGGTCGATAAAAAATCCTAAAAGAAGGGGCGCGAGAAGGGGCATTCCTCCACTCAAACTATTTGTGTGGACTCCACTCAAATAAATTATACGGACTCCACTCAAACAGATTGTATGGTGCAATTAGTTATAATAGTGTGTGCAAAGAGCATCAACGATAAAAATCCTAATACTCCGTATATCATACGTAATTATTGTTGATACTAGAAAAAGTCATATATTTTGAGTTTACTTGTTGAACCTTAATTAAGTAAACAATGTGCTGTCATTGTAAACAACGTGCAGCAGCATAAAGTTAATTAAAGCAATAGCTGTCATTGCACGATTGAATATTCACATAAATTGTGAATGCGTGGAAAATTGGTAAGAAAGAAACAAAAGATTCGGTGTGGTGAAAACGAAGACTCTTGAATGATGCGGCATCATCTTTTTAACGATGACCCGCAGAAGGGCTAAAGTTTCATTACCCTTCCATTATCGAGAAAATGACGTGGCGAAATACAGACCGTTCTACTGTTTACGTGCCATGCACGTGTTAACGGTGTTAGGCGTGTTTTTTAAACCCCACTACCAAACAGCCCCTTACCAACCCGCTCTCTCCATCTTATCTTTCACCTGCAAAACAAATTTATCTTCACCTTACGATAAAATCCCCTAAAAAACATTTAATAATTTAATAAATTTAGGTAGAGATACGGATAGATACTCGTGTTTGGGAATTAAAAAATACGGAGTAAGGAAAAGCAAAGATAGAAAAACCACTACGGTAGTTATTGATAGGGTACAAAAAATTCGTCCTTAATATTTTTCGTTTCCAGCTTTAATTTTTAACCTTCCAAGCTCCTCTTTAATTTAAAACCCGTAAAATAATGAACATCTCTTCAATCTTTTAGACCTCCTTTTCAACCTAGAACGTTCAAAATAATGGACACATGAGTCAAAATAGTAGTAGAACCTGCAAAACAATGAATACAGAAGTTAAAATAGCACTTGCTAGCGAGTTCAGCGGAAATGAGGTGCTCATCATACATGACGAAGACATGTATTTATAATGGAGCAGAGGATGGAGGAGAGGGAGAGAAGTCAAAAACTCTATCTCTAGTGACAGGCCGATAATGTTCCAGGCATAACAAGCGATTTCTTGTTTTACAATCCACGCGGAAATTATGTCTTTCGACTAAGATGGAATCTTCCGTCATAACGAATAACCTTCATATATAATTTTATAATAAAATAAAATACATAATTAAAATCAAGCATAATAAATAAAAATACTTTTATGACGGATACTAAGGAAAATAATTATAGCAATTAAATTTACCCGCTCAAAGTAGTAAACGAGAATAAAAAGGAAGATGATTTTTTTAAATAAAAATTAAACGTTTTTAGTAGTAGTAATTATCATTTATAATAATTTTTAATTAGGTCAAGTTTTTATCGGGTCAATATCTATTATAAAAAATTTCTATCTTCATATAAAATACAATAAATACCAGATCCGTATATAAAAATTAGGTCATCTTCTCTGTTTTATCACTTCCGTTTTGTTTCTCTCATTGCATCCGTCACGTGAATTGCCATCACAAATCGCTAGGTGAAGCTCTCTATTTCCCCCTCTTTTATGCCTCACTCGTTCTGCGTTTCTTAATTTCTACCTTCCAGTCTCATTGAGTGTGTCTAAAAAGCGCTCCAGCTTGACTCCGGGTCAATTTGGCAGAAGGAGAAGCCGCCGAGATTAGCCAATTACAGATCGTCGTCGGAGAAGCTGAGTTTGGATTCCTGATCGGTGTCCGATTAATGTTTCCGGTGCGTGTTTCCTTGGCAAAACATAATTGAATTTTTCTTAATTCTATTGTTTTCCGTGACTGTTCCCTCTTCCGCCATGATTATGATGCTGATTTTTTCTGGAATGGAATCTGGTTGGATCTAATTTGCTGTTGAACTATTTCTGTTTGGAATTGGGATAGTGTAGCTGATCCGATTTAGTTTTGACGTGGATTTGAACAATATCTGCAGTAGTTTGAATCTTATTTTTAAACGTCAGTTCTGAACTTATTATGATGAATGTTTTGGGTTCGTTGATGTTAATTTTGTGATATTGGCTTTTCGCTCTGGAAAAACCTAAAATTTTGGGGAAAGAAGCAATCTTTCTGGATTGCGTTGATGTTAATCAGAAGACTATTAGTATTATTATTCGTTCTACTTTGTTTCTTAATTTTAGATATGTTACTTCTGAAATTATTATGATGAATATGTTTGCTTCGTTGATGTTGATTTTGAGATCGTGTATTTTTTCTCTGGAAAAACCTAGAAACTTTGGGGGGAAAGTGCTCTTTCTAAGCTGTGTTTCCAGAAGACTAATAGTATTATTCGTTCCCTTTGGTCACTTTCTAGGTGTTTATTATTCATGTACTCGATCATTTGGTTCTGTGAATTTTTGCTAAGAGTAAACATCTTTATCTCAGGGTGTGACCGTGTTTAGTTTATAATTATGTACTTATGGGGTGTAGATTTTCAGTATTCCTCATCCCCTCGAATTTTGGTTTGATCTACAAAACAAAGATATTTCTCAGTAGCGATGCTGTTATATTGACTTGCTAATTTGGGCTTGATTATTCTTCATCTCAATCTCTCCTTCTTTGTTCGCCATCGTGTTTCTTTCTGCCATTCCTCCATTACCAAAAGGAGTAATTAATCTGATAGCATTACATCTTAATGGTGTGTATTTCTTTGGTTTAGTCTTCTTTTGTTCTATCACTCTGCCATTCCTTCTCTTCTTTCTTCATCTTCATCCCTATTCTCGAGGATAATGTAACACTAAGTTAGTGGATAGATATGTTAGTTTTAAGTCTTCTAGAGAGAACAACAAGAGCTTGAATTATGCCTTATTGTTGTTTTTGTACTTGTTAGAGTGTGTCTTTATACTGAATGGGTTAGTGTTGGCAAATGAGTGTGGCATAACCTCTTGTTGTTGCATTAATTTAGTGAGATTTTTATTCTTTAGAGGGTAGTGACTTAGAATACAAAGGAGATTTCCATTTCCCCTTCAATGGGCAAGTTAATTTGCATTGCCAATGCAAGAAACTTGCATATCCTTTGGAGGTACCGAGGAAACATGGATGTTTCTATCATTGAAGTTGATGGGCGGAAATCTGATGAAACAAGGGTTGCCTTATCCATCATGTTATCCTAAATGATTACAAGTACGAGACGAGCATCCGTCAACCTTTTATTCCAAACCAACGGATGACCAATGCTTATTTAACTTCGGGGACCTTCATGAGAACAGACGATTATGTCCACACAACAGGGTGATAAGGGCAGCCTACTTGAGATTAGTCGGGGGAGCTCGTAGCCCTGAACACTCGCGTAAATTCATAACCATTTATCTACTAGATTTATCTTATTAGTTATGGTTTTATCTAAAATTTTGTCTATTTAAGGTGAAATGCACGAAACGGAAAGGATATTGTGTGTACACAATAAACGGCCGAATGGAGGGCAAGATTTCGACCACTTCAAAAAAGCACCGCTCGTAATGATCCGACAACCATGGGCAAACGTTGACCAAGGTTCGTTTGCCCGCGGTTGTCGGAGCTAGGTTGAGTTCATCCACCTTAAGTTTTAAGGGTATTGATGCAAGCAAGGTCTAATTACAAAGTGACAAGTTTTTGCTCTTTTCCCAAGGTAAGGCTTGTTAAGCAAGCTTCACACCATTATAAAGACAATTGCCTATGTAGAAATAAGGGGATCTCTCTCCTTCCCTCAATTTCAAACTCCTCTCTTTGTACCTAAATTTATCAAATACACTACTCACATCTCTTTCCCATTGGTTTAAAAAGAGATTTATAAAAGCAAGTAATAAAAAAAAAAAAGTAACTAAAATAGAAAAAAAATTTAGCTCAATAATGACTCTTAACAATTGTGCAAGTGCTAAATTGTCACCTTTTTTTGATAAGGAAGACCTATTCATCATGACGTCAGCCGTCCTAGAGCATCTTTGCGGATGAGATCACAAAGATCTGTATGGGTTGTCATACTCGGAAAATGTGGTATGTGACCAACTTTCGTGAAGGAGTCGGTCACCGAGTTTGTTTCCCTGAAGATGTTGGATAACAAGAATACAAAATCATCGATCCAGTGGACTTCCGTCAGTTCGGGATCTGGGGGGTCAAGATGTATATACCCTTGCCTCGGACATGTTGGATAAACAAGAATGTCTGAGATAAACAAGAATCAACATCAACATCATCGCCTAGACAAGTCCCGCTCCAGCAGGATCTGGGGGATCAAGATGGGGACACCCATAGCTTGAACATGTCAGGAAGATGTGCCCGAAAGACCCAATGAATGTGAAACTTTTTATTGAACAGGTCCACACACAATTAATGGCTAAAATGTCACTTATTATTGAATAGAGAGTGTATGTATGAACAGGAATTGTGAGTATGAACTTAGGCATTGGATGACATCCATGGGGGTTCTCATGATATGCAGGTGGACCACCACCCATATATCAAAGTCCTTGAGATATGTATGTATGAGGTCACTGGAGCATCCTATTTATTGAAAGTGAAATTGGTAGTGTTTTTTAACCATGCTTTTTCGAATTTGAAACTTTTTATTTTTATTTTTATTTTTGTGATTCTCATGAAGTGTAATTGATCATGTTTCAATATCTCTATTATTTCACAAAAAGACCTGCACGGAAAAAAAAAAAACCCATCAAAAGTGATTGAGGCAAAATTTTGCTCCGCATAAAATGATATGTTTGATCAATCTGAATACGTGTCAATGCTAGCTAAGGTGACTAAGTGTACCCTATTGTAAATAGACA
The DNA here is from genome assembly GCA_964016875.1 of Fallopia convolvulus. Taxonomy (NCBI): domain Eukaryota; kingdom Viridiplantae; phylum Streptophyta; class Magnoliopsida; order Caryophyllales; family Polygonaceae; genus Fallopia; species Fallopia convolvulus. The sequence continues at coordinate 7,921,315 of OZ024718.1, read as the reverse complement.
CGCTAATGGACACAAAAGTTGTGATATACGGAGTATATGATATGACACTTAAAACTGAAGCAGTAGTTTCTAAATACTCTCTCTTGTCAAAAGTACATCTGAGCTGCTCAACAAAATTATCGTAGTATGTGACTGAAGATTTTATTCATATCGAGGCTGAAAATGTGAAATTAGTAAATTTTAAGAAATAAAATAGTCTTTTTTCCTGCAAGAGAAATATACTGTTTTGGTTTTAATTTGATATGTTTGTCATTCTTTTGGTTCATTAATTTACATCGAGGAGAGTTTCTTGTATCTAGTAAAAGTATGTTCATTTATATGTATTTATTCATCGAGTCCTCATGCTAGCCTCTGCTTTACTCTTGTTTATTTATATGAGCTAATTACATGTCTCTGTAGAATTAATGCTGGCCGTGATGGAGAAGGACAACCTGCAAGCTGAGAGCCATGCTTTTCGCTCAAGGCGTTCCAGTGTTTCTATGAAGAGGCAGCGTATTGATGAAGAGTTCTATGGCGACTTTGAATTGGAGGCCCTCCTCTATGAAGATGAAATAGATGAAGAAAACACCATTGAAGATGACGAAGAGTATGAAGCTCCAAAACCAAAACGGGAAACATCATTATCCCAGAGGAAAAGAAATCTTACAGCCAGCAAAGTAATTAGACCTGACACTTTCTGTCACAAGCCAAAGAGCTCTTTCAAGAACAAACAGACATCTGGCTATGATCACTATTCAAGTGACCAAAAGAAGCCCGAAGAAAATCTCAAGGTTGTAAAGATACAGAATGACGTTTCAAAGATTTTAAGATCAGAGAGGAAAAGGAGACCCATTAGATGTTTGAATATGAACTATGAAGGTGAAATAGATGAAGAAATCATTGAAGAAGAAGATGACTATGAAGTTTCAAAACCAAAAAGGGCTAGAACCAGTAATGGAGCTGTAGAATCATTGTCCCAGAGGAAAAGGAATCTCCCAACTAGAACCAGTAATGAAGCTGACCGCATTTACAAACAGATATTTGGATTGGACGACTATTCTAACGACCAAAAGAAGCTCAAAGAAAATTTCAGGGTTGTAAAGAAGCAAAATGACATTCCAAAGAAATTGAGGTCAGAGAGGAAAAGACCCGTAAGACATTTGGAATGCCTCGGGGAAAATAGTGGGACTAGTGGAAGTTCTTCCCACAGTTCAGCTTCCTTTTTTTCCACACCTTCTCCAGATTCATGTATTAGCAGCCATGGTTTTAGCAATGAGAGACCAAAGAGAAACACAGTGGTAAGAATATTTCTTTTCTCAAAATTTCTTACAGGTATGAATATTTTGCTAAGAACTAATTTTATGGTTTTGTTACAGAAAAATGGACATGAGCGAGTTATGTGCCACCAATGCTGTAAAAAGGAGAGGCTTACTGTAGTGCCCTGCACCAAGTGCAACGAGAAGTTATATTGTGTTTATTGCATCAAGCTCTGGTAATTTGTTTATCTGCAATTCTCCAACTTAAAGTTATATAAATACATCTTGTTTTGACTCCTGCAATTGATACTTCTTGCAAACAGGTATCCTCAATTCTCAGAAGAAGAAATTGCAGAGGCTTGCCCATTTTGTCGTGGGAATTGTAACTGCAACTTGTGTCTGCATTCAAGTGGGAGAATTAAGGTTAATGATCACTCTGTTTACCTTGCAACTTGGGTCTACTATAATAAATTAACAATGTTATGATTTTTTTAACTTTTAGACATCAAAGAGGGATATTTCTGAGGATGAAAGGTTAAAGCATAGTTTGCATATAGTTAGATCTCTCCACCCATTCTTGAGGCAAATCTATGAGGATCAGAGTGAGGAGATACTGTTTCAAGCAAAAGTTGAAGGTACAGACGGTTAGCTTTGGATGAAGCCGCTCTACTATAACAATTTTCTTAGAGCACTTCTTGAACTGCTAAGACATCTTGTATTTTACAGGTAATGCATTATCTGATGCAGACATTCTACCATCCTCTTGCTTTGATGATGAACGCATTTACTGGCAAGTGTTTCTCTTTTTATCTCCCCCTTCAATTTGTGAAGAAATTTGAAAACAAACTATACTTTTTTCTTCTTCCTGAACTCATTTTAGTTTATGTTCATGAGTACAGCAACCAGTGTGCCACTTCAATATTTGATCTGCACAGAAGCTGCCCTAATTGCCCATATGAACTTTGCCTGTCTTGTTGTCGGGAGATACGGCAAGGAAATCTTCAAGGAGGGCCAGAAGAAGTTCTTTTTCGTTGCCCCTACAAAGGCTACAGCTACAGCCATGGTGGTGATCCAGATCCAGTCAATGATGACCCTCTAGAAGTTTCCACAGATTCTGTTATTCCATTAACTGAATGGAATGCACACACTGATGGAAGTATCCCTTGCCCTTCCAAAGATAGAGGAGGATGTGGAGACAGAGTTTTGGAGTTGAGACGCATCCTCCCTGTCAGATGGATAAGAAAGTTGTTAAAGAAAGCAGACAAGCTACTGGAGATCTGCAGAGATAAACAAGAAGAAACAAGTTGCAAGTGCAACTGCTCTGATGACAACCATCTGTACTGTCCATCAGCAGAGGATGTAATTGGTCATGACGCTCTTGTTCACTTCCAGAAACACTGGACAAATGGTGAACCAGTGATTGTTCAGAATGTTCTCAAGCAGACACCTGGGTTAAGCTGGGAACCAAAGGTTATGTGGCGTGCTTTGTGTGAAACAATGGACCAGAATCTCAGTTCAAAGATGTCGGAAGTCAAGGCAGTTGATTGTCTAATGAATTTTGAGGTACTGTATGACGCTCACCTTTTCACGTTATATCATAGGGGAAGACAATTGTATCATCAATCGATTTTCATTGCTTCTAAACTACCAACTTGAACGAATTTGTGATAAATTTTGTTTACAGGTGGGCATTAGTACTCGCTTGTTCTTTCAAGGTTATACTAAGGGAAGATCATACTCTAACTTGTGGCCTGAGTTGCTCAAGCTCAAGGATTGGCCTCCATCTGATAAGTTTGAAGATCTTCTACCAAGACACTGTGATGAGTTTATATGTGCACTGCCATATCAGGAGTACACAGATCCCAGGTCTGGATTGCTCAATCTTGCAGTGAAGTTGCCTTTAAATATCTTGAAGCCAGACTTGGGTCCAAAAACATACATAGCATATGGAGTTCGTGAGGAGCTCATCAGAGGAGATTCAGTAACCAAACTTCATTGTGACATGGCAGATGCGGTACATATTAGCTTAACAACTGAGAAGGATTAAAATATATATGTTAGCTTCTAAGAAAAACAAAATTATTTGCGAATGTCTGATGATTTCTTCTGTTGCTGTCCAGGTTAATATACTTACACATGCTGCTGATGTGGATTTAACCGAGGAGCAGCAGTCTGCCATTAAAATTTTGAAAAAGAAGCACAGAGTTCAAGATGAGGAGGAGGGCATTGTGCATGATGACATCCCATGTTCTGCAATGGGTGAAACTACAGGAAAAATGGGTTGTGCTCTCTGGGATATCTTCAGGAGGGAGGATGTACCAAAATTGGAGGCCTATCTAAGAAAACATGCCAGAGAATTTAGACATACCTTTTGTTGTCCAGTTGAGCAGGTATTAACTTTAACTTGTTTCAATTGCAGAATTCATACCATTTAAAGTCGAACTACTTCTATGATATCTCCATTTAGATGCCTAATGAATTTTATAACTGTTTGTTCAGGTGGCCCATCCAATTCATGACCAGTGCTTTTATCTGACTTTGGAGCACAAGAGGAAGCTCAAGGAAAAATATGGTACAGAACAAAATTGGATTTCACATGTGGTACTTCTTTCTTTACTGGTTTGAATAATAGTGTAATCTACACTAAACTGAATCTCATGTACAGGAGTCGAGCCATGGACCTTTGAGCAGAAGCTTGGAGAAGCTGTTTTTATACCTGCTGGCTGCCCACATCAAGTTAGGAATCTTAAGGTGTGATCAATATCAGTCTTTCATGGCTTCATACTATTCTTTGTAAAATAGTCTTATTATTCTTCATCTAATTCATTCATGGTTTCTCCTTTCACAGTCATGCACCAAAGTGGCTGTGGATTTTGTTTCCCCGGAAAACCTCAATGAGTGCTTTCGGCTGACAGAGGAGTTTCGGAAGCTTCCAAAGAACCATAGAGTCAGAGAAGACAAACTGGAGGTAAGAATAAAGGCCTTTTTTGTTGGTTTCTGAAATTTGCCTTGAGCTGAAGACTGATCTCACTTTCTTTGAAATTTTGAACAGATCAAGAAGATGATTATCCATGCAGTCAATCAAGGAATTAAGGACTTGGAGGAGTTGATATCAAGCAGAAAAGAAGTTTGTGGAAATTAGTAGAGACATCGTTACCCTGATAGAAATTGAAGGCTTATGATTGACCTTCAATATGCTTTTATTAGGAAAGAAATAGTTCAGCTAAAAGAAATTGTGTACAAAATCTGGGGATAAAATGTACCCGCATTAGCATCATACTACTGATGAATTTGCTATACTCTACTGTGCTTCCATTTGGTAGGATAGACTTCAAAGCAAGCCTTTGATCATTAGTAGAAATTTCTACTAAGCATTTATCTGCAGCATGTCAGTATCTTTAGAAAGATATAGGGTTTGGAACTCAACATTTGTAACTAGAATTAAGAACAATTAAACGATTTAAAATTAGGAAGGCGAGCTTGTTTTTATTGTTTAACGAATTTTTGTAGGTTGATTTTTTCGGTCTTAAAATGAGTTGGTTATCCTAGGTATATTAGAAAAAATAAATATAAATAACTATCTTTAGTATCATAAAATTTTACAATTATTGTTCTTTTGTCTTTATAAAATTTTAAATACTTTGAAATATGTAAAATAAATTTTAATGTATTTATAATTCATACGGAGTAGATAAAAATTGATTTATAAAACAAAAAAAAAATCCTAAAACTACATACCGGTAAAAGACAAGGCTTCAAGTGGGAAAAAGCAATGTGACTTCCTTCCCCTGAGGCAAAAGGGCAGACAGACTGTTTCATCTGGAAAAAAAACAATCTTTTTCCTCAATGTCTGAGCATGGGGCAGAGAGACCGTAACTGCACAATAAAGATTTGAACAGATAGCTAAATGTTGGACAAGGCAATATAAGTTGCTATAACAAAAAAATGCACTAATTTTAAGTGATTTTTTTAATGATGAGTGATAAATTCTAGGTTCGTGATTTCAACAAGCGTAGACCACGAATAAGATAAACCAGTTTAAGTAAACTGACTTACAAAATAGAAGGAAAGGCACCTAATTAGAAGGACGAAGGCAAAGATTTAAATTCGAGACCTCCTAACATCCCCATAGTCACTATTCTTAAAAATGGTCTAGGCCGCCTAGGTTCTAGGTGGTGGTCCAACGTTCTAATTTTGCTCTAGGTGGTATTATGATTTATGAGCGGCTAGGAGAGTTGGGCGGACTAGGTAAGTTGTGCGGGCTAGGCGAGTTGTGCGAGCTAGGCAGGCTGGACGGTCTTTTACGCAGGCTAGGCGGCCTGGGCGGACTCTAGGCAGGCACTAGGCTCGAATTTATACAAAAACATTATGATATGATTGCTCTTTATTTACATATTCTTACTAATTACAAATAATAACCCTATATAAAAAATTATACTAATCAGCCCAAATCCCGCCTAGACCCCCGTCTAACAGTTTAGGTGCTAGGCCCCATCCTACCTACTAGCCCCCACCTAACGTTTTTTAAAAGTCGTTAGTTCTTCCATGTAGGGTAATCTAAAGTGAATTTTACTTCTACGTACACTTAGAAGCCTGTCTAAATGTTCAAAAAAAGTTTTGCGATTTCTAGCGCTTGCCAGTCTATAAGGTCACCTAAGTATCCCAAACAAACATTTAGACAGCTAAAAACCTAGACAAATTAGGATTTTTTTAACACCTACATACACTTAGGCAGAATTTATAGAATAGTACCTACAACTAGTAATGAGAAATACAAGAGTCTATTTGGTAACCATGGTGGGGTTTGGTGCTATGGTATTGGGTTCAGATGCACAGATCCGAAAAACTATTTTTTATACTCTCTCCGATTCGCAATGAATGATCTTTCTTTTGTTATTTTTCACACTTCTTAAAAATAGTAAAAATTGTCTAGCGCTTGTCAATCTATAAGGTCGCTTAAGGCCTTATTTCACTTATAGTTAGAAAGGGATTTTGAGGTGTAAAGTGATTTTTAGTCTCTTGAAAAACGTAAAAAATAGAGAGAGTTGCACGGATTTCAAGAGTATTAAAAATGATTTTTGGATAGAAAGGGATTTTGGAGGAAAAGTGAAACAAGCCCTAAGTGTCCCAAACAGGCGTTTAAACGGGCTAAAAAACTAGACCACCTACGAAATTTTTAGAATAGTACCTACAAGTAGGAATGAGAAACACAAGAGTCTATTTGGTAACCAGGGTAGGGTTGGGTGCTATGATATTGGGTTCGGATGCACAAATCCGAAAAACTGTTTTTATACTCTCCGATTCGCAATGAATGATCTTTCTTTTGTTATTTTTCACACTTTTTAAAACTAACTTGAAATAGAATTAAAAATAATTTATTATCATAGATTTTAATGATTCAATATATATTTTCTATGTAATTTTTACATTGAAAATAGAACAAAATACACTAATAGATAAATGTATGTTATTTTTAGAATATATCATTATTAATTAAATCAAAAGGTCAAATATTATGAATAGAGATTTTAAGCTAACAAATTCATCTATTGCAAATAAGAAAGAGCACTTTTAGTATAAAATCATTTCCTATACATTCTTAGGGCCCGTTTTGTATTTATATCTTTGATATCAGATATCGGTATCATTACCGATATCAGATATCGGTATCATTACCGGTATCGGTATTATTACTTTTAGTATAAAGTCGGGATCTATAGAGGTGGTGAATACATGTTGTATAATTCTCAGATCTGTAAATCTGGAAATGGAGATGGCCGCTAACGACGGGAGAGCAAAGGGGCTCTCAAATCTGTAAAATTGGCGGTGGCCAACGAGTGCAGCTAGACGGTGCCAGCAAACTCTTCCTTCCGATAAGAAACAATCAGAAGTTATATCTGGGAGAAATAGCAGGGAGATAAAAGGGGAAGAAATGGGGCAAGTGAGAAGAGCAAGATATCAACCATAATTGGTATATCAAATGGGGGTTATTTCATATCACGATATCAAAAGATATCGTTCCATATCGATATCTAACAATGCCAAACACAAGATATGTGCCGATACCAATATCTGATATCTAGATATCGGCACCAAACAAGCTCTTAGGCCCCGTTTGTTTCTATATTAAGAATCGAGTTAGAATAGAAATCACTCATACTTTAATTTTATGATGGGTATAAACTCTAGTTTATTTTACTACTCATTATCATCCCCTTAATTAAAACAAACATTGGTATGGGTTTGACTCATTCTAACTCATTCTCTATATCATGAATATGAAAACAAACAAGATCTTATTCTCTTAAAACTAGGGTTTGAAAATTGGTTGGTGTTTGTACAAGTCAATGAAACCCCCAAATTTGATATCTTTGACAAAATACTTCATTTCAATTTAATACCTAATTTGATCATATGCCTCAAGTAAACTCAAATTTTTTTATGCAAAGTCTTACTTACTAACTCAATCTCAATTTCTTTACTACACAACAATTTTTTTACAAAACCCCAATTTGACAATTGCAGTTATACAAAGAAAAGTTGAGAAGGGATAGATTCTTATCACTAACCTTAAGAGATGAAGTCTTCGATGGTTTAACGTGTTCCACTTGATGTGCTTTTCTTCCATGGTTGGATTTGCTCCAACTTTGATTTTCTCTCTCCATGAGATACAGGGGAGGAAAGGTGGGAGGTTTTTTTTGAGGGCAAAGGTGGGGAGGATACACATTACTTTTCTATTTATATGGATACAAAAAAACCCTAGGCTTCTTTATTAAAGTCAATTACAAGATTACCCTTTTGCATAACTTAAATCATAAAGTTAATACTGTCAAACGCTGTGTAATTGTTAACTCACCACCGAAAAGGTTGCCGTAAAATCCGATTGGCACACGAACACTATACATTCACTTTTTTATTATTATATTTAACATTTAAGTGTTATATTTTTCGGATTAATTTTTGTTATTATATTTTATTTATACTGTAATAAATTGGAAGATGACCCAATAGCAATGTTATTAAAATGGGTGAATTTCATAAAACTACCCGAGAAATATGGGTTTGTGCACAAACCACCCGTAAAAATTGAAATTTCAGCAAACCACCAGTAAAAATATTTTGTTTGCAAAAAACCACCCATAAAAATATTCCGTTTGCAAAAGGCCACCCAAATCAACAATTCCGTTAAATTATTCGTTAAAAATATGGAATTTCATTATTTTCACTACTAAAATACCAATTTCTACTATTCAAACACCAAAACCCAAACGAAATGTTTTATTTCCGGATGAAAAAGAACGAGGAGGACGAATGAACTTCAATCAATCCAAATTCTCCGATCTAGGGAGATGAATTAGTATTTCGTGTTTGGGCTTTGGTTGAAAGAATCGGAGGTGTTGCTATCTCGTTCTTTAAATCCAAGTAAGAAAACATTCACACATCACAAATTCAAAATCTATGGTTTGGGTTTGTGTGTTTAAATGGTAAAATTGGAGTTTTAGAAGAGGAAATAATAAAATTTTGTTTTCTAACGGAAAATTTAACAGAATCATTGACTTGGATGGTCTTTTGCAAACGGAATATTTTTATGGGTGGTTTTTTGCAAATGAAATATTTTTACGGGTGGTTTGCTGAAATTTCAATTTTTACAGGTGGTTTTTTGCAAACGAAATGTTTTTACGGGTGGTTTGCTACAATTTCAATTTTTACGGGTGGTTTTGTGCACAAACTCATTTTTCGCGGGTGGTTTTGTGAAATTCACCCTATTAAAATCGGGATTCTAGGATCGAAACGTAGAACGATCTCCGGATTGGATCGTAAAATCGGGTCGTTGAATCGTAAGATTCTATATTATAACTAAAAGTATGTAAAAACAATCATATATATTATCGATTTATTATATACAAAGTGAAAAATATTATAAATTTTATGAATGTAATAAGTAAATTGTTAGTTAGAATAATTGAATATAATTGAGAGACAAACCTTGAACAAATTAATAATATATAAATAGTAGTAGTCATTTTGTAGAATCGTTATAATCGTTTATACAATCGTATATAAAATCGGATCGTACAAAAGATTTTATATGTTTTTATTGTGATCACTTAAGATTCTACCACAAATAAGATTCTACATAGAATCGTGAATCACTCCGTCACTTTGGATCGTAAAATCGTTGAATCGAATCGGGATTTTAATAACAATGCCCAGTAGCTACTAATCGATTGCATTTTTAATCTCTTTTTTTGATTGAATACTCTTCAAAAAAAATTTGGTTGCTCACCGGTTCACCAGAGCTTCGTCTTGGCTATATCCAGTTCGACCTCGGTCGAGCACCTGGCTTTGGCGGGTGAGTCTCTCAAAGGAATTTTTTTACATCCACTGGAGATGAACCCCAGACCTCGTGGATGTAGAGCAAGTCGTTTACCACTTGAGCCAACTAGGGGTCCAATTTACACTCCCTCATTCTTACACTCCCTCATTCTTACAAATGATGTTTATATTTGTTGTAGGGTGTTTTCTAATTGGTGTTTCTCAGAGTCATATCAAGTACCAAAGTTTTTCTTCTGGTTTGTGGTCAATAAAATTGAATATCACTTCTCTTCTATGTAGAGAGTGGAGTAAAAGCCCTGTAATAATTCAACCTCAACTTAAGGCCGATTGTTTTTGCGGAGATATTTTTTTGATATGTTTGTTTATTTATATGCCTTTTGTTTTTCCCCAATCTTGTTGGGCAATCTTTGAATTCTTTTGTTTAAAGCTATGCTTCATGTGTTTTCCTTCGAAACGGTTTTCGAAAGTTTCTCTCCATCGTTTGTTTTATGATCCTTGTGATATTTGTTTGGTTTGTACGTGTTATGTTATCTTTCAGTAATACAGTAAACTGTATCAATGGCAAATAAGGATTGAAAACAGAGTTAATGTTCAATCGAGGAACAACAACCCTTAACCAACCTGATGATTGATCGCAGAAAGAATCACAATTACCAAAGTAGTTGAAGAACAAAGATAGAGAGAATTGAGGTCAAAAGAATTTGATTGAATTTCTGAATGAATTACAATGTCACCCGAAAGAGCTATTTAAGCTCAATCAACCCCAGTAGCAGATTCATTACACGTGGCAACTAATCTCGTCCTAGATTACATTCTGTTAGAATATGCTTATTTTTATTATTTTTTTTATTACAGTGATTTACTATAACAAAATCTTCCCTCCTTGAAAAACCTTGTTGGATGCCATTCAGTACCATCTTTCTGTTGCGCAACCACTTAATAGGACCCAAGGTCTCTAACCACTGAATACCCAGCACCATATCACAGCAGCCCAAAGGAATTACCATCAAATCAGCCTTAAATGGAACCTGTTGGAAATTCCACTCAAATCCCTCAATTTTGGCACTTACTTGCAAGGAACTACCATCAGCTACAGTGACCTTGGTTGACCCAGCAGAAACCATCTTACAACCTAATGTCAGCCATCTTCTTGTCAATGAAATTATGTGTGCTACCCGAGTCGATGAGAATAAACAAGGGTTGTCTACCACACACTCCTTTAACCCGCATTGTTCTGAAATCAGAAACTCCAGCAACAGCATTTACTGAGACCTGAACTGATTCCTCCTCTTCCTCTTCTGAAGAAGAATTCTGACCCTCTTCTTGATCACAATCTTCATCCATTTCCATCATATATAGCTGAGTCTTCTTGTGCTTAAGATGATGGCCCGGAGTATACTTCTCATCACAGAAATAGCAAAGACCTTTAGCCCTTCTTTCATTCATCTCTTCACTGGTTAAAAACTTTTTTGGACCAGTTATCAACTCTTTTGGCCTATTTCCCAACACACCATCAGTTTTGAACTCAATCTCCTTTCTGGAAGAAAAACTACCCTTGTTGTTACCACCAAATGACTTGAAACCGGAGTTAGACTGCATACTATTCTTCCTGGGATGAGCAGTCTCATAGAGCTTGCCAAGCATATAGCAATGCCTGATTGTGCTTGGCTGGAACATTCTGACATGCATTTGCGTGTCCATTTTGAGACCAGCTAGATAAGCACTCACCAGGTACTCTTCGGGCAAATTAACCCTAGTTCTGATTGCTTCAAATTGGCTATGATACTCACAGATTCCTTGACTCTCCTGTAAATTCTTAAGCTCAGTGATCGGATCATCTAATAGTTCCCCAAACCTTTCCAAGATCAATTTCCTATAACTAGGCCAATCATTCACAACATTCCTCCCTAATTCCGTTTGCATTAGGGATTGGTGCCAAGTGGCAGCATGATCGTCAAAGTGAATCGAAGCTAATCCCACTTTTAACTCTACTGGTGTGTGATCAATTGAAAAGAACTGTTCGATTTTAAACAGCCAATCCTTCACCTTATCACCATTGAATCTTGGAAAGTCAATCTTGGATAAACGAGTGATACTTGAATATCCTTGCCTGTGTCTGGAAGGATCTTGAAGGATCTGTTGATTTGCCATAGAAGACTCCACACCGAATACTGGAATTTGATCATGACGACTCTGATTGTGACCGCCAGTTGGAATTTGATTGACAGCTTCGAACAATAGAGAGATATTTTCTTTGAATTCAACATCCATCTTCTGAATTCGTGCTTCCAGAGTATCGAATTTGGAGGCGACAGCTTCTTCCGCTTCTCGCATGGCCGTTTCCCTTGCTAAAGCTTGCGCCCTCGTCAACGTACCTGATTCCGCCATTGTCGCAGGTCGTCTTGCTCTGATACCTTTAATACAGTAAACTGTATCAATGGCAAATAAGGATTGAAAGCAGAGTTAATGTTCAATCGAGGAACAACAACCCTTAACCAACCTGATGATTGATCGCAGAAAGAATCACAATCACCAAAGTAGTTGAAGAACAAAGATAGAGAGAATTGAGGTCAAAAGAATTTGATTGAATTTCTGAATGAATTACAATGTCACCCGAAAGAGCTATTTAAGCTCAATCAACCCCAGTAGCAGATTCATTACACGTGGCAACTAATCTCGCCCTAGATTACATTCTGTTAGAATCTGCTTATTTTTATTATTTTTTTTATTACAATGATTTACTGTAACATTCAGTTTTAAAACCTCATAAAACTCTCTTTTTTAAGCAAAGAAAAACACCATTTTAAGACAATTTTTGTTCGCCTTTGATTCTAGACTTTTTTCGGTTCATTCCAGTCGTCGATTTCTATTGCTTCGGCTTTATCTCTTATGTTGTAACTTGTATAGCAGAATGATGAGTGGTATTATACCACCATTCCACAAGAAGAAGTCAATAACTCCAAGTAAAAGGTGTATCATAACACATACAACTGTGATATGTTTCAAGAGTGTGATTTGTACCCTTTTTCTAGCCATCACCTTGAGAAGATAGGCAATGTAGAAGTTTAGATGGACGCCTTAAAGACGAAATAATTCTAACGTGATTTCCATGTCATTAACGATGGACTTTGGGAACCCTTGGAGTTTGAACACGCTATTGAGATAATATTAGTCAACATCAATGGTGAAGTAGGTGGGTACTTCAAAGGCAAGAATGCAAGTACTTTATAAGTCAATCGACTACTATGAAACTAGTAGTAAATTTAGGTGAAGGGTTAGGGAGCCCCTCAATAGTAGTAAATTTACGTGTAGGATCGTTATTACACGTCTAGGCCGCCGACCTCAACTAAGTTATCGATCTCAAAGTGTATGCAGCGGAATTTAATAACAAGAAAGACTTACTTGACACAATGATTTTTATAGTGGAAACACTTGATCAACAAACTCTGTCAATCAAGTGTGAAAATCACTCCCTTCCAAGTTCTCGCTTGGAGTGATTAAAAGCTGTAGCTTGCTTTATTAATCTTTCGAATATGTTTACAAGAAAAACCCGGAGCTAAGCCTACTTTCCAAGTATGCTAGCACCCGTTTGAACCGAGTAAAATCCTATTCCCAATCAACTATCAAGCCTATGTACTCTCTTCTTTTTTCGAACTCTCGAACACTTTGTTTTTCTTTTTTCACACAATGTAGAATATGAGTTTGTACTATCTAAACCTAATCCCCAGGTGAATATAGACGAAAACTAGGCCAACTAGAAATATATTATCTTTTAATTCGGTTATGGAAAGATAATATATTTCTATTCATATAAAGATCATCCTAAGCATAAAAGATAATACAATAAGATAAGGCTTAAGGCTTAAGACAATCAACGAAGCCTTATCCAAGCATAGAAGATCCTATCTATAACTAGAATATCTCGATCATATCTTCAATATCGCACGCGTCTTCAAGATCTTCTCCATTTGCCTTTCTTCCACGTCGGGGACATGACTCACGTTGACGATTTGTTTCACAAACTCGAAGTCGGCCACGTGACTTGCGTTTGGAACCGTCAAAATCCAAGCTCATCTTTTATAACAACAATAAACCAGGATATGGAGCATTAGCACTCTTATTTTATTGGCAAACAAAGTAGTTTCAAACATTTTGATATTTTACACATTCTCTCTTAGTAGAACAAAGACGAAACTTTTTGAGTGGTGGAATCTCTACTAGAGTGGCCACCAAAAGAGGAATCATGCAACCATCTCAAATTATTTGTTTTTAAAATTGAGTTGTCACCAACCATAAGTTTACCTCTACATATATCGTAGCTCACCCTTTTCATATGAGGATTTGTAGTGAGATAGAGGGCCATGTTGTAATTCTTATATGATCTTTGCTAACAATTGATCATCCTAGCATGACTGCTTAAGGGGATCATAAGGATAATTTTAAGTAAATGTGAGATGCATTTGAAGCAACTGGGAATGATAGACCCTTGATAAAGCATTATCAATGACATTTCTACACCCCTTTTACATTGAATTCAATAATCAAAGTCCATGAACTTTGCAATCCATATGTGTTAGAACAAAGTGGTAACCTAGTGGTCGAGTAGAAATTTAAGGCTCTTCTAGTTTGTTCGGATAATGAAAAATACGAGCTCCACTTTTGAATAGCATGCACTACAATAATTAACTCCCTTTCATACTGTTATTGACGATGAATAAGAGACTTGTTGATGTAGCAAATGAGATGATGATCTTGCATGAGGACGTTTCTTGTACTAGTACCTAAAGCATTTGTTTCCATAACAAAACTTTTGTTGAAATCAGGAAGAGCAAAAACTAGGGTGGAAGAAAGGGTTGTCAAATCTTGCACGAGGACGACTCTTGTACCAGTACCTAAATCATTTGTTTCCTCCACAAAAGTTTTGTTGAAATCGGGAAGAGCAAAAACTAGGGTGGAAGAAAGGGTTGTCAAGTCTTGTAGGGAGATGCCTCTTAATGATGATGAAGCTTTACCCAATATTGGACCATGTTATTGATCTAGACGATCGTGAATGTGTTGTTCCCGATGGTCTTTCTTTTCAAAGACATTTTCAAGAGTTTTAGTACACATCCTAATAATTTTTTTCTTGATGACCTTCTTTTCGATAACGTGAAGTTGTGCTGGTGTTGTACTTACCCCATTCGTTCATTGTGCCTCCTTTGTTTCTTGCTAGTTGCTTTCTTCCTTTGATTTGGCCATTTTAAATTTTTACTAGATTCCGCTGCAACTTGACTTTATCAGGTCAATATTGTTTTTTTTTTTTTTTTTTTTATATGATAAGGATTAAGGCCGCCACAAGTAGTAATTGGGCTCACAAGCGTCCACAAGGGAAGAGAATTAGTTACTAACCAATTCTAAGGAGTAAGGGCAAACCACCGCCCGAGAGATTCGAAACGGTGACCTCGGGTACTACCCCAAAGGCCAAATCATTGAACCAAATGCCCGAAGCCTTGTTGTTGTTGTTGTTGTTGTTGTTGTTGTTGTTGTTGTTGTTGTTGTTGTTGTTTCCTTATA
Source organism: Fallopia convolvulus (assembly GCA_964016875.1). Classification (NCBI taxonomy): domain Eukaryota; kingdom Viridiplantae; phylum Streptophyta; class Magnoliopsida; order Caryophyllales; family Polygonaceae; genus Fallopia; species Fallopia convolvulus. The sequence goes on along the minus strand of OZ024718.1, from coordinate 7,906,190 downwards.
AATAAATGAAGTGTACCATTAACACAACTCTAATTTGTTTCACAAAGCCCAATCAGCTTAAGCAGGCCCAAGCAGCCCAATAAACCTTTCCATTTTTCTATTTTGAAGGTTTTTATTGTTTGGCTGGGACCACGGATAAAGCATTATCCGGCATACAATCTCTTCCCTCAATTCCTCCCCCGCGCTCCCTCCAAACGCCCAGCCTGCCATGGATACACACTTGAAGCTGGCATTTCAATTCCAAAATTTACACCATTCTTCACTGAAATGTCCAGCAGTTTTTCTCCCTGCAAAGAATTACCGCTCTCGTATCACTAGCCGTTACAGGAGCTTCCAATCCGGCAACGCTTCGAGTTTTCTACCGTTGGGGTTCGGAATCAATGTTCGTCGTCGGAGAAGCAGACTGAGAGCCGAGCTGGGTGGTGTGGAGGATGATAAATACGGAGACGAGACCAAGGGGCAACACAAGAGAGTTAGGGCATACCCTTACCACGAAATCGAGCCTAAATGGCAGCATTTTTGGGAGGAGAATCGAACTTTTCGAACTCCAGATGATATTGATACTTCCAAACCTAAGTTTTACGTTCTCGATATGTTTCCTTATCCGAGGTTATCCCATCTCTGAACCCTGTTTTCTGTGTTTTTTTACCCTTGACTGAAGAGTTTCCGATTCTGGATGCTCCAAAAAGAGTTCCTTTCTTATTTATGGTCTGCAATCAGGCTCAAATACGGCGTTATGAGCATCTCATTATCCTTAATCAATCTTTTTTAATAGGTTCCAGGCAATGTAGTGGCAAATGGTTTTCTTTGTCTTTTCAATTTGATTTTGAAGGTAGAGAAGAATTAGGATCAAAAAGCTTAATGCGCCTTAGTTTGATTAGTAGTATTTTGGGTATTTTCACTTTTCCGTGGATAATTCCATCTAAGGATTTCTTCCTGGGGCATAGTACTAGTCTACTAGACAAGATCATCTTTTTGTGTATCCCTTTAATTACAAGTTGATTTCATCACTGACTTTGGCAATATACTTTGTAGTGGAGCTGGTTTACATGTTGGCCATCCACTTGGGTACACAGCTACTGATATACTAGCTAGATTCAAACGCATGCAGGGCTTCAACGTTTTGCATCCGATGGGTTGGGATGCATTTGGGTTGCCTGCAGAGCAATATGCAATTGACGTATGTTTTCAGATCTTTCTGCATCATTTGCTTTGTGCCAGTGAAGTAGTTAAAATTTGTCTATTAAGTGACTAATATTGGTACCACATTTGTGACAGACAGGTACTCATCCCAAAATCACAACCATGAGAAACATAGAGCGATTTCGAACACAGGTGAATAACATTCTTATGCTCAGATATGGATCTTGTTAAGTGGATTGTTTGGAGTCCAGTTCCACAAACTGTTTAGCTGGTGTTTACAGGGTATGGAAGTTCCTTTGATTTTCAAGTCAAATTAGCACATCAGTCTGAAGTTTGGTAACTCGAATTACTTGTGGAAGATAGTGTGATTGGGGTCCCATTGCGTGTTTGTGTTTTGTTGACTTCACACCAATTCTTAGGACTGAGTTGATTAGAAGGCCACTACTTTGCAAAACTGCAAATTGTATATAGTGGAACTAACACATGCTTTTGCATTATACTCAACTAGGATTTTCTGATATTAACACTAGGGAAAAATATTTGGACCACCAGACACAGTTTGATGAACTTGATCTAGTCTCTCATTTTTTTTGTAAAGATTGCTTGCTTTTGACTCTATAAATGATGTCCTGGTCAATATGGAAATGCATAACATTATGGGTTTGAAACAGTTTTTATTTTCATATATTTTACTTTTAGTTTTGGATTTAATATAAAAAAAACTACAGTAGTTTAGTTGTTTGTTCATCTTATTTCCTCTCAGCTTAAATCACTGGGGTTTTCATATGATTGGGATCGAGAAATCTCTACAACAGAACCTGAATATTTTAGATGGACCCAGTGGATATTTCTTCAACTTCTGAAAAGAGGATTGGCATATCAGGTCAGGAATCATACTGCCTATAGAGCGTCCTATTTAGAAAGCTCTATGTGCAATGTACTCTGAAGTCTACACTTGCACATGCAGGCGGAGGTTCGTGTGAACTGGTGTCCAGCTCTCGGGACTGTGTTGGCAAACGAGGAAGTTGTAGACGGTGTTAGTGAGCGTGGTGGTCATCCAGTTATAAGAAAGGTTCTCTAAATCTGTTTTTCTTTTCCTCTTACTTATGTGTCTTGATGCTTCTCTTACTTCTATTCATTTCTCAATGGTTTTATAATTTCAGTATCATTGTTTATTACAAGCAGCCTATGCGGCAGTGGATGCTGAAAATCACTGCATATGCTGATCGACTTCTTGAAGATCTAGATGAACTTGACTGGCCTGAAAGTGTGAAGGAAATGCAACGAAATTGGATAGGCAAGTCAGAAGGTGCTGAATTGGAATTCCCTGTGCTAGATTCAAATGGAAATGAAACAGGCACTAAGATCACTGTGTATACAACTAGGCCTGATACCATATTTGGAGCAACGTATGTATTTTGCACTATGTGATACTCTTATATTCCCCTTCTCAACAACCTGTGAGCCTGTGTAGCATACTTCTTATAATTGGTGTCTTTGTGCAGCTACCTTGTCCTTGCACCTGAGCATCCGTTGTTGCAATCCTTAGTGTCCGCTGAACAGAGCATATATGTATGTTTTCTCTTCTTTTTCCAGTGCCTCAACAGTAGTGCATGATAAATATGTATGCATATGTGACTATTGGTTTTAAGCATAGGTGGAGGATTACAAAGAGATGGCGTTGAGAAAAAGTGACCTTGAACGGACTGAGCTCCAGAAAGAAAAAACTGGGGTTTTAAGTGGTGGCTATGCAATAAATCCGGCTAATGGAGAGTCCATCCCTATATGGGTTGCAGATTATGTTTTAGGGAGGTATGCCTGGGCATATTTTGACTATTATGGTTTCAATTATTTAATTTAGAACGGAGATCATAGTCTATTCTTAAGACTGACAGTCCGACACAATCTGTGGTAGTATCTGTATTCTTAAAACTCTTACCACCAGAATGTGGTATTTGCATTGAACTCAGAGGTTTATCTGTCATGTTTAATATGGAAAATCACTTGTGCTTGTGTATCTTTTTGTGTGCCATTTTATGCTCTAATTAATTCTGTTAAATGTTGAAATTGTTGCAGCTACGGTACGGGTGCAATAATGGCTGTACCTGCACATGATTCACGTGACCATGAGTTCGCTATAAAATATAAAATCCCTATAAAACGTGTAGTAAAGCCAGATGATGATAGTAGCAGAGATCACCAAGAAGCTTATGCTGGTAATGGTTTTTTGATCAATTCATCAAGTTTGACAACTGGCCTTGACATCAATGGGTTAAACAGCAAAGAATCTGCTTCAAAGGTCATTGAGTGGGCTGAGAAAACAGGAAGTGGGAGGAAGAAGGTACTCCTTGACACCTCTCTTTTTGGGAAACAGTAAATGTCTCTAATGACTGCTGCAGGAAATTTATAATTTTCTACGCACAGTGTATCATACTAACTTCCTTATGACATTGTTCCTTTTTTGGAGTGAATATACGGTCTCTTAAGTCTTTTATTGAATTCTATGTTTCTTCTTTGTATCTTTTTTTTATAATTTAGGTCAACTACAAGTTGCGGGATTGGTTATTTGCTCGACAACGTTACTGGGGGGAGCCTATCCCTGTCATATTTCTAGACGATACCGGGGAGAGTGTTCCTCTTCCTGAAACTGAATTACCTCTTACTCTCCCTAGTTTGGATGATTTCACTCCCACTGGAACAGGAGACCCGCCATTATCCAAAGCTGTATCTTGGGTGAGTATTAATATGCTTATCTTAGATTTAGTTTTATGTTGGTTTCCTTTAAACTAGTTCAATTTTCATGTGGAATCTAATGAATGTCTTTTTCATGCAATGATGCCTTGTCCATATGGTTGACCTCCAGGTGCAAACCAAAGATCCTATATCTGGAAAACCTGCCAAACGAGAAACAAGCACCATGCCTCAATGGGCTGGTTCATGCTGGTAATTTATTCTATAAGCTGATTCATAATTTTTGCTGTTCTTTAGTTTAGCTATAACAGAAGCTTCAAATCTGTATTACTTCCCCAGAGTTCATGTACAATTTGTAGCTCTTCTTCACAGACATTCAAATATTCTTCATTGTCTGATGGTTGTGCAAATTAAATTATTTTCAGGTATTACTTGAGATTCATGGATCCGAAGAATTCAAAGGAATTAGTGGATAAATCAAAAGAAAGGTCTGAGTATCTGCTTTTAGTTGCCTTATTATGCTTGTTTTGAAAGGTTAAAGTTCTTTTATAGGATGAAAATACTCTTACTAATATTTTACAATGTCTGCCGACACACAGATACTGGGGTCCAGTTGATGTGTATGTAGGTGGTGCTGAGCATGCAGTTCTTCACTTACTTTATGCGAGGTTTTGGCACAAGGTCTGTGCAATCTTGTTGTATGGTACACAATTCAAAGTTATATGTGGTTGCTGCTAAGAAATGCCTATTGCTCTTTGGATCAGAATTTGACTTGAGTACTGAAGACTATAGTTGGGTTCTATTTTAGATATCTCCCTTTTGACCACATACAAGTAAATGAAAATAAGTACACCCACAATATCTTTCATGATAGCTATAGTCTGCAAGGAGAGACTTTTAACCTTAAGGAAAATATAGGACAAAAGAAAATTGAGTGTGCTTTAGGAGTTGAGTAGCTGAGGGGTCAGTTTTAAGATTAGGTGGTAGCAAGTTTTTTACAGGCCACAATGCTAGAATGCTACTGTCTTTTGTTTAGGTAAGAGATTATTTGACATACATTGTTCTTTAGTATTGCTGAAGGGAACAACTGAAGATGTTGTGGAGTAAATTTCTTTGGCTATTTTTTTTAAGTTTATTTATTTAAGTTTGATGTTTACATGGCTATTTGAATATCTTTCAGGTTTTGTATGATATTGGTATTGTGTCTACGAAGGAGCCATTTAAATGTGTGATAAACCAGGGGATCATTCTTGGTGAAGTAAGTCAATCTGCTTGGTTATGTTGAGTGTTTTGTCATTTCAGGTTCCTGATTCTTTATTGACAGGTGCAATACACTGTCTTGAGAGATCAAAATGGCAATTTCGTATCTGCTGATTCAAGTAGCAATCCAAGTGATCTTCATCAAGAGAGCGTTGCAGCGGATAAAGTACATTATTTCTTCTACTGGCGTCATTTCCATCTTAATGACTTGACACTTATAATACTCCTATGTACATTCTTTAGTTGTTGTGCACCTTGGAAAGGTTTTAAACTTAATTGAAAACTTACCTGGTTTTTTAGGTCACAAAATCAGGTGATTCTTTTGTACTGAAAGAGAATCATAATATTCGGGTAATTGCCAGGGCTCATAAAATGAGCAAGAGCCGGGGAAATGTGGTCAATCCAGATGATGTAGTGTCTGAATATGGTGCTGACTCCCTTCGGTTGTATGAGATGTTCATGGGACCATTAAGGTGGTAATTCTTTTAACTTCTGATGCTATTCAAGAATTTGGCATATTGCTTACTGTTTTTACTGTTGCAATCTTAGAGATTCAAAACCATGGCATACAAGTGGCATTGAAGGAGTCCATCGGTTTTTAAGTAGAGTTTGGAGACTTTCTGTTGGCTTGCCTTTACCTGATGGTAAATACAGAGATGGAACTGTAACAGTTGAGGATAAACCTACCATGGAACAACTCCGTGCTCTCCACAAATGTATTGAAAAGGTGACTGACGAAATTGAAGGAACACGGTTCAACACTGGTATTTCTGCAATGATGGAGTTCATAAACGCAGCTTACAAGGTTTTCCCTGCTTCTTTCCTTCCTTTCTATGTCACTCTCTATTGTATTCCTTCTCGTGCCTATTGAATGAGCGTTTCTTGTACTGCATATTCAGTGGGATCGACTTCCAAGGTCAATACTTGAGCCCTTTGTTCTGTTGTTAGCGCCTTATGCTCCTCACATGGCTGAGGAACTTTGGTTTCGAATGGGACATTCAAGTTCTATTGCACATGTAAATTTCCCAAAGGTAAAAAAAAATCTATTTTTCATGAACCAGGTCTGATTTATTTACCAAATATTAAATGGGTCTGATTTTTTTTTAAAAAAAATTGTTCAGGCTGATCTTGCTTACTTGAAAGACTCCACAATAGTGTTACCAGTCCAGATTAATGGGAAGACGAGGGGGACAATTAATGTTGAAGAGAATTGTACAGAGGAAGAAGCCTTCAAATTAGCTACCTTGGATGAAAAACTATCCAAGTACATAAATGGGAGTACCATCAAGAAGAAGATATTTGTCCCTGGTAAGATCTTGAATGTGATCTTGGCTCCTCAGAAAGCAAAGGTGGCTCCATCATAATAAAACCTTTTACAGGTGATGTCAAAATTAGGTTTAAATTATAATAAGATAGGAAATCACATTTTACTTGTGTTTGTTTGATTGATTGTATTCTGTTTTCACATTCATGTTGTATCAGTTGGTCATTGCAGCCTCTCCCTTGTATTACATAAGAATGAATAAACGCGACTTTGTATATTTAAGCTTTGTGATATTTGCAGGAGTTATACAATCAATTTTTATTAATTTATTTTTAAATTTTAGTGATAGAGCTCATGGGAATGTTTATGGATTCATTCAACTCTCCTCTCAATGAAAATATTGCTATACAATCGCCTTATTGTTGTTGTTCTAGTTTTTGTTGTTTTCTTTTCTCAAGCTGGAAGGATAGCATAAGAGAAGATGTCAGTTAGTTAGGGATTTCGACAGATATGGCAGTGTGCAGAGATAACTGGAGAGAGAGGATTCGAGTAGTAGATTGCTAGTCACACGAGTAGACTGATCCACGGGGGCCTGAGGCTTTAACGCCTTTTTGTTGGTTTTAAGTTTTCAAGTTTTTTACCTTAGTCTAGTTTTTTATTTTTTTTGGTCTTGTCAGGTCTTCTGGGCGCACCCACTTGCGTTAAGTCAGGGATGTCCCTATCTTGACCCCCCAGATTTCCCGCAAGGGGAGCCCACTGGGTAAATGTTGTTGTTGTTGTGTTCTTTTCTCAAGCTGGTACATGATTGCACGCTGAAAGAAATCAAATTTAAATCTTACATGACGGATTTCAATAAATATTTGAGACATGTATGGAATAAGGGATTAAAAGTTAAGGATCAAAATCATAACCAGCCCAAACTATATTTCAATGCACAACTTCTCATTAAGCTCCCAATTCAAAGGCAACAATAATATGGTTTGGTAATAAACTAACTTGTTCCAGACATAACACTTGCCCTTTCTTGGCTATTATTATTGTTCTCTCTCCAGCCTTTCTGACGAGCCCTCATCTCCCACATCGCCTTAACCTTTCTCTGCAACTCCAAAGCTACTTCAGCCTTCTCCTTGGCCTCCTCACACGTCTCCATTCCCGAAGTGCACTTATCCGCGTCCTTCTGGTACTGCGATGTCATCTTCCTCGCCTCCAGAAACGCCACCTCAGCCTTGCGCTGGTTCTCTAGTGCCTCGGCTTCCTTCTTCCTCAGCTTTTCTGTTAGAAGATCCGCAAAGTTCCTCCTCGTCTCCTCTCCTAGCTCGTCATCATTTGGCTTCATGCAATCTTTACATGCACATGCCATACAATGCAATCAATACAAACAAAACACATCAAAAGAAGTTCATTTAATTTCTATGATCTTTCTAAATTCTAAAGTCGTCATCGTCATCATCATCATCGTCCAGTATAGTCCCGCTCAAGTGGGATCTTGGGGTTAAGATAGGGGCACCCATAATCTGAACATGTCAGGAGAATGTGCTTGATAGACCAAAGAAAAACCGAAATTCATCTATGTGACAATATAGGGCCTAAATCCATCTCAAAGGCATTGTATAAAGCCAATGAGCATGTGCCACATTAAGAAAGGATCACTTACTTGTGAATGAGGAATTCAAGCCTGCAATGAGAAAGGAAACAACATTATAAACAAAGGAACAAAATGAAAAGAAATTGGTTAGATTCTGTTGGGAGATGAAACCTTGGGGAAGAGAGAAGAAAGGGAAAGACGAGCAGTCGCAAACACAAGGAGGGCAGGCGGAGCGGTTGACGTCGGCAAGGAGCTCAAGGAGGTGCCAATACAATGGGGGGCCTGCAATGTAACAGACCATGGACATACCAATTACAGTAGTTGCCATCTTCACTGTTCTTGGGCTGCACATTCTTCCCATGTCTCTGTTTTGGTTTCCCATTTTCTTTTGGTTATGTGAGTGTTGTATGTAGTTTGAGTGAGTGTATCTGATTTGGTTAGTTTGTGATCTTTCTTGATTTCCAACAAGAATGTAACCCTTTGTTAAAATTTAGGGGTGGTAGTTCCAAGTGTCAGTAGTTTAAAGCAATTGAGAGTCAAAGTTCCACATATTTCGTGATGGCTGAATAAATTTCGGATTGAATTGTATACAAAACAAATCAATGAATTCAAAGAAAGTAAAATTTCCCTAAAAATAAGGAAGAAAGAGACATTCAGGTACTACATACCCATTTAATCATTTGTAGACTAGAACCCATAGAATTAAAAAAAAAACAAGCACATGTGCCAATTTGCTTGGGGGGGTTAATTTAGTTTTCTCAAAAATGTAATGCCAACAGGAAAAACTATTACCATGAAATTAAACAGAGAAGAAACAATTACTCCATAATTTTGACTGTCAAAAGGATGCTTTCCAAATTAGTCCAGAGTTACACGAGATCACACTCACTTATTTAAAGGGCTAATATTAGCAGTCCTTCGAATCTCAAATCTCATATGCAGGCGATTTTATATGATAATTTTCATAATAAGATTTCACTAGTAGTGCAATTTGAGTTGCCGACAATGAACAAGAATAACTTAAAATGCATTCTCCAGCATTTGAGGAGGCTCCACCTTGTACAATTGTTCAACAAAGGGCTTTCTCCATGGATGCAGTTTTTCCAGAATCTTGAGGGTTGAGATATATTACTTGGCTTATTTCTTCAGATACTCCCTTGCTCCAAAAATGGTGGATCCGACTCTTACAATGGTACTCCCCATCTCAATCTGCACATCCAAATTCCAAGGACAGAATTTACTCACAAATTATTTTTTTGACAAATCATAAGAGATAATGCAAGCAATACTTGAGTAGTTGAGTAGCTTGGTAACCATACACTTTGTTAAAAGTTTTGTGCTAAAGTTCAACCCTTTAGAGACAAACCAGACAGCAAACAATTAGGTTTAGTTCCACTTACAGCTTGCTCAAAGTCAGCTGACATGCCCATTGATAACTCACATTGTTCCTCTTCTATTTCTAGGGCCTTGCAAACTTCGGTTCTGCAGTTTGCTAATGTCTGCATGAGCAGAAACTCTGATTCAGGAAAATGCTGAAGGAGAGAGAAGCAACAAGAGATCAAAACTGAAGTTTCATTAAGAGTATTTTACAAACCTTGAAGTTTTCAGGAGTTGATGTATAATCAAGCATCCCAATGGTCATTAAACCAGAAAATACGAGATTTGGACAGCTCGTTTTGACATGCCTTGCAAGTTCTACACAAGCTGAAAGTTCCACACCAAGTTTGGCTATGACAGCATAAGATGATAAACTGTCAGCGTAAATCTGAGTCATGCAATGCAAACTATGAAACAAATCATCTATGATCACTAAAGACAAGGAAGCAATTGCTAAACAGAAAAGAATTGAGAAATTGTTGTAATTAAGTGAAATCTATCTGAAATTTTAGGTTTTTTTCAAAACAAAAAATACATGAAGGAAAAAAAAAGACATAATCCATAGTAAGAATTACTTTAAATCTAGCTCTCCCTCTTTATTGCTGTTTAAGGATGATGAGGGAATCTCCATTAGAGTAAGAATTACTTTAATTATGCAATATGCACCAGTCCACTAAATTAGAGGGGGAAAACCAATAAAGCACTTCATACTAAACAGACTCTTTGTTTTTATTGTTGTGCAATATAAATTCTATTATTCTAATTACTCACAGATTTCCCCGCTGGTGTTCACCTGCACCAATACTTTTAAGGGTTTCCTCCCAATGCTTCCAACCATACGATCTAGTTTATTTGCTATCTGCAATAACAAGGTAAAAATCAGTCTATGCGAATTATTTGAAAATTAAAGGGGAAAAATAAAAATCATCTCTCACTAGTTTATTACTGAGACTTATATATATATGTTTCTATTCTCCGTGATTAAATAGAAAGCATGAACATTATTATAACATTGGTTGATCAAGTCGAAGGAGAGAAATTTTAAGTTTACCTTCTCATCATCCACACTCTCCACCATGGCAAGATTTGGTACAGCAGCTGTATTAAACAAATTTCAATTAGATTTGATCCAAATCTATCTTTTACAGTCACTAAATTAGTATGCAAAGACAAGTAACATAAAGGAACAATGGAGCCAAGGCAGCACAGTATAAAGAGAGGCAAAAGTAAGACAAGGTGCATACTCAGAAGAGGCTTTACTTTGTTGCTTTGCAAATTTCCAATAAAATGCCACTCTACATCATCAGGAAGCTGCAAAAACATCCATCGACCGAAAACTTAACATATCTCCGGTGAATTGAAACAGACAAGCAAAATGTTTGATTTTCTTCAGAAATTGGGAAAGCTGGCACTGGGAATGGAAGGCTACCAAGAACCAAATAAACTAATAATTTGGCAAATTTGCAGTCACATTTCTAAGAATTTGATCTTTTACAATTCTAATCGATCAAGGTTCCAGGAAATCTGTAATTTCTATATGGAATAGCTTTTGAAATTGTCAAAAAATAAAATAAAATCAGATGCTATCAACACCGATAAAAATCTCAAACTCAACCATATTTCTCCTTTCAATAGAATCTAAGTGTAACAATCAAACAATGAATCAATAGAAACCTACACCTATCTTCCGCAAACTTCATTCTTGCTAACACTTTTCTTTTCCGAAATCTAAACACGAACAAGATCAATAGCTTCTTCGATTAGATTATCGATACAAATAGCAATCAAAAGAGTACATACCTCTGGAGCTTTTTCTATAAGCTCCTGCACGTAGTTCTCGCCAAAAATTCGGTGGCCGGCGTCGTACACCTGGCGGATAACGGAAACGGGCTTGGTCTTGCTGACGGCGATGACCTTCACCTGGTCAGGGCGGCGGCCAGAGCGCTCGGAGGCTTGAGCGGCTCGTTGAAGCACCGAGCGCAGGGCGGCGGCGGCTTCCACGGCGGAGGAAGCAGCCATCGGAGTGGCACTTGTTGGTTTCGTATTTCGATTCCTCTGGTTGTGACCTTGTTGTGGGGTTAAGGGTCTTCCAGAATTTTCTTTCTAGCGTCCCGTCTCTTCATTTGGTTCTTTACACTCGTCCTCTATTTTGGAGAATTTGCGTAAATGTCCCATATTATGAACTTTTCTACAAATGCCCTCATCTCGTGTTTTTTCAAGGGCTGTAAATGAACAGAGTCGTTCGTGAGAAATTCGGTATTCGATGCAGTTAAATCTTATTCATGTTCGGCTCGATTTATAAACGAGCCGAGCTTGAGCACAATTTTAAGGCTCGAAAGATACACGAACTGAGCTTGAGCACAAGATAACTCGGCTTGTTTGCTCATGATCGAGCTCGACTATACGCTCATGAGCAAACTCGATTATATGCTCATAAAAAACTAGATTATACATTCATAAATAAGTTCTAATATATATATATATATATACATATATATATATATATGAGTCCGGTTCAAGTGCGAATGGGCGCCCAGTTGCGAAATAAGAAAGAATAGAAGCCGTTGGATCAAGAAAAATTAAAGGCGTTGATCATTTCACTTAAAAAGGGGAAAAAACGGCACGAGCGAATTATCGACGAATTATTCGCGCATTTTTGAAAAAAACGAAAATAGGACACGCGCCCCGATTGTTCATCAGTATTGTGGATTTGTTCATCAATAATGTGGATTTGTTCATCAAAACTGTGATTTTGTGCATAAATAAACTATTGCTTGTGCATCAAAAATCTATTATTTGTACATAAAAAATGAACAAATGTGTATCAAAATTACATGCAATATGTTCATCAACATTGTGATTTTGTTCATAAAAAAACGAAAATATTTGTTCATCGGTTTGTGCATATTTGTTCATCGGTTTGTGCATATTTGTTCATTAGTAATATCAATTTGTTCACTGGTTGATGCATATTTGTTCATTGCCTTTTTCATATAATTGTTCATTACTAGATGCATATTTGTTCACTAGTAACCTCAATTTGTTCATTACTATATGCATATTTGTTCATTAATAACATCAATTTGTTCATAACTAAATAAGGCACAAGCACACCTAAAAAATAAGGGTATAATAATGAACAAATAAGGTTATATCCATGAACAAATAAGGGTATATCCATGAACAAATAGGGTATATCAATGAACAAATAATGGTATACCAATTTGTTCATAGCTAAATAAGGCACAAACACGTACACCTAAAACATAAGGGTATAATAATGAACAAATAAGGTTATATCCATGAACAAATAAGGGTATATCCATGAACAAATAGGGTATATCAATGAACAAATAATGGTATACCAATGAACAAAAAAGAAGTATACTAATGAACAAATAATGGTATACCATGGGTATATCAATGAACAAATAGGGGTATATCAATGAACAAATACGAGTATATCAATGAACAAATATGAGTATATCAAAACTAATTATATGTGCATAAAAAAACCACATAATATTGTATTCCTACACATAAATAAGGTTAAAAAATAAAAATAAAAATAAAAATTAAAAAAGTTCGAAATCAATGAACAATGTTATCAAAAACTCAATGCACAATTAGTTAGTATTGATGAACAATTGGTGAATATTGATGAACAAATCGCTATTTCTGATGAACAAACTGGGCGCGTCTCATAAAAACGTATTTTTCGAAAAATTCGTGAATAATTCGGGAAAAATTCGTCCGTATCGTATTTTATTGAAAAATACGCGAATAATACGGGAAAAATTCGCCCGTGCCGTATTTTATTTTTTTTAATGAATGTTTAATCAGGGGCGTTGATTTTTTGGAATGAACGATCGAGATTTATTCTTATTTCTCACACAGGCGCCCATTCGCACGTGACTCTTTCTATATATATATATATATATATTCCATACAATATATAGTTTATGTTAAATTACATAGTTTTGGCAATCTCTCTCAAACTACGTAGTTGAAGTTTTAGTTTCACTTGCTTTTATAATTGATCAAGTAACGAGTTGTTCGCGAATTTGTTTGACGAAGAAATTAAATGAGAGGTTCGTGAGCTAAGCTCGAGCTCGGTGAGCATTTAATGAACCAAGCTTAAAAAGCTCGAACCAAGCTCGCATTCGAGCTCGAACTCGCCTAGTTTTAACGAGTTGAGCTTGAGCAACTCAAAGCTTGGCTCACCTCGGTTCGATTACAGCTCGAGCGTTAGCCACCGTAGCTTCATCCCCATTATCTCATCACCACTTTGATCACCTCCACAACCATATCACCACTTCCTTTATAAATCATCATGTCCTATTATTATGTTTGTTTTCCGCTACATAAAAAACTGTTTTCTAAAAAAATACTGCTTGTTTTATTACTACCACTCCTCCCGATCCAACACAAATTTATTCAATGGTGATTATGGCAACTCTTACGTGGAACAAGTATGTGTGAAAGTCGACTTCGGTGAAGTTTGAGTGCCACCGTGGAGTTGTACTTTGGTCTGATGAATTTAAATCCCACCAATTGGGTCAAGCCCAAATCTGATTTCATGTTTTGCGCTCTATTTGTTATGTATTTATATTTGTGTATATTATTTTATATATATGTTTCCTACATTGCATATGTTTTAAACATAGTTAAGCCTTATTAGTTCTAACCGAAACTCGTGTTTTGATTTAGAGCTCATCTTTTCGTGTTTACTATATATTGCACGATCGCCGTCTAATTAAACAGTTTCAAGGGTAGTACTCGAAGGTCCCTAGCCTGGTTCGATTCCCATAGACAGTGTCCTCAGTAAAAAAAAAAAAACAGGTGTTTGATGCAGTTATGAATTATTTAGATGTAATATGATAAGAGTATAAGGCCATGCAAGTATTAAACTATATGGACCATGATTGCAAGACTATGCACCACCAACTTTACAAACAATTATATATTCATATCCCATCTAATATCCACATATATTATAATGCATTTTGCGTTACCTAAAAGGTGTGCAAATTAATAAGTTGTCATGTATGAAACTACGCCCATTTCTAGGGCATGGCTTCTGCCAAACTGCCAGATAATTTTGAAACAAGCAGCCAAACTGCCAGAACTTGTTGAAACAAATAAGAAAATTCAAAAGTTTTGAATTCTCAGTATGCATTGCGATTTTATATAAGTTATTTTAGTTGACTATAGTGTTATTCAACGATAAATCCGGACATTTATCCAGAAATCGAACAAAAGAAAATAGAAATCAACGTACGTAAATCCGGTAGAGAACCACTAAGTGAGACAAAAAGAGTTCAATTTCGCCCACATATTATAAAAATTAGACCTAATATATGCTCGCTACTTAACAAGTTACGGTCTTTCTAACCTATGCCCTAAACATATCGATTTTGGAAACTAAAACCATAAAAGAACTAAACCCTTAAAGAAAAACGATTTAAATCACTAAGTTATTAAAAATAATAAAATTTTCCAAAATAAGATACTTATCCTATACCCTTAGGGCACATGATAGAAAATCCGAACAAGTTAATTATATTATATGGTTCTTTTGACGGATAATATTTTGTTTTTGAAACTCAAATTTAGAGATTTCTGGTAAGTACCCTCGAGCTTTTAGCTTTTTCGGATAATGTCCCATAAAAAACTTATTCTAAGTAGTATCTCCGAACTTTTGCAAAAGTTCGACTGGTATTCTTATTTATGAATTTTCGTTAATTTATAACTAAATTAGTATGTTTTTTAATAAAAATGAATCTCACTCATTATAATGTTCCTATATCTTTCTCCATTTTCCAATACTTTGATACAATTTGCATATGCATAATGCATATAGTCGTATTCTTAACAGTTTACTTGACACCTAGTTCACAAGCCATATATGTGCTGGGTTAATGATTTGCTAGCAGTTTAGTGGAATCAATGATTTGCTAGCAGTTCGATCACTTTGCACAGCGTGCACTCAAATTTGACTTGAAATTAATGTAGCTTAATTACTTTTTTTTTTGTTCGAAAATGTAGCTTAATTACTTGTTCTTAAGTAATTCATTTTCTACAAATGATACATGGAGAATTTTATCTTATGAGAAATAAAGGTTTCAAAATCTCAGATAACCAAAACCAAAGATAATGGAAATTCAAAAAACTTTGAAACCCAAAACAACCATAAGTTTCAAAATTGAAACAAACCTCTGAGGTGGTACGATTGAGGCTTTAATTAACTTCTTGCTTCAGTATTCATATGGACATATCATCGGTGTAATATACTTACAGAAATATGGCAATGAATCTGATATCATTCAACACTAATAACATATTTAACCGGCATTTCTCAATTTTTGATGTTTCACCAGCTTTTTCACCATACTAATGATCCAAATTTCCTAATTTGTTTAAATATCTATACAAAATTTTCAGGATGGAATTTCACAATAATGTTGAATTACAGCTTCCAAAATAATCTCCGATTTCATCTCCCTTCGAGATTCCCAGTTTCACCCATAGAAAATTCAGCATAAAAAAATGAAACATTTTGCATTTCCCACATCGAGAATCTCAAAGCTCCACATTTCCTTTATATATGCACGAATTGCGATGTCTGAACGTCGAGCTCGGTAGTGTGGGCTTGTAACCCAAGTGGGGACATTAAGGTGATGGGACGGGGCCTTGGACTGAACTTGGCCGGGTTCATGGTGGCAGCTGCTAGCCTGCCCTCTCCAAGTAGGGAGTTTGAACCAGGTTTCTTGAGCCTCGGGTGACTCCTAAAGCGGAGTGGACCGCGTGAGGGGATGGTTAACGACTACTTCCCGCTATTGTCAGTGGAAGGATTAACGGGCTGGTGTCACCTGAATCCATTAGTGCCTAGGCGTTCAGGCCCTATTAGACCATCATTTTAAAAAAAAAAATCGTAGATGGTGACTTTGCTGAACCGGTTTTCTTGAGCTGCTCGGGTGACTCGGTTCCTAAAGTAGAGAGGATTGCGTGAAGCTGGTCTCACAGAGCGACGACTAATTTTCGCTCTTGTCAGTGGAAGGATAATGGGATAGTGCCACCCGAATTACCCGAGTGCCTAGGCGTTCCCGCTCTTGTCAGTGTTAGGATAACGGGCTGGTGCCACCTGAATCCATTAGTGCCTAGGCGTTCAGGCCCTATCGGACCATCATTTTTAAAAAAAAATCGTAGATGGTGACTTTGCTGAACCGGTTTTCTTGAGCGAAGGCTCGGGTGACTCGGTTCCTAAAGTAGAGAGGACCGCGTGAAGCTGGTCTCACAGAGCGACGACTAATTTTCGCTCTTGTCAGTGGAAGGATAATGGGATAGTGCCATCCGAATTACCCGAGTGCCTAGGCGTTCAGGCCCTATTGAACCATCACTTTTTTTAAAAAAATTCGTAGATGATGACTTTGTAAATCTATATATCTAGTTAAATAAATTTGGAATAAATAATAAACACGTTTATGAATTTGACTTGTGTGAGTGATACTGTGGTCATTGAGGCTTGTCAAAATGTATCGGTTTAGTTTATTTAATTTTTAAGGGTTTATAAATTTTCATATGGAATTTTATTTTCTAAATGTAAGAATACGTAAGTGTTTAGAAGGTAATCTGCGTTAAGAGATGCAGAGAGTACATAAGCTTGATACTCAAGATAACTTGGAGGCATTTGGAGCCTAAGATCGATAGAAAGAATAATAAGAAGATAGAAGGGAAATAATAAATAAACAGAAAATTGATGTTATCTTCTCCCATAATATTTAGTGCTTGAACTAGCAATCACCTTTTTGCTTATGGAATGTTCAATTAATAAAATTACTACCAAAATAAATGGCAAACCCAAACTGAGAACGATAATCATCAATATCAACAACCTAGCCCAAAGAAGCGAGTCTTCGTAAGGGAGGTTGGGGCAGCAGCGAGTCTTCAAGCGGCGTGGGTTTCCTGGATGTGGAGGCAGGCAGAAGGCCGCTAGGAGGAATCTCTTGATGTTCTTTGGAGAAGGAAGAATGGACAAAGAAATCTGATATCTTCTAGGTTGTTTCTAATCTCTCATATCCTTGATAAGACTAAATTGCCTTTGTTTATCCTTATATGTGGGTATGTTTTGTATATTTTGAACTATTGAAGTGCCTATCTGTTAGGCATCTCTATGAAGAAACAAATGCTCAAATGAATAAAACTAAGAAATCGTTAAAGAAAGTATGGTGTATGACCAATTTTCTAAAGAACAAACCGAGATTGTGTTATCACATGGTCAGCTCAGAAATCAGCCTACCATGGTCGAGGAGACCTTCATTGGTAGTGCTTCTTAGAAGCCTGTTGAGGCTGGCCCTTTGGGGTGTAAGATGTCTTATGAGGTTGCCCCTTCCTTTAGGCTCTAAGAAGGATAGAGGCGAAACAAAAGTTCATTGGAAACTGTCGTTGGATTCGTCGACTTGATTGCTCGGCTTTCCGTCTTAGACGGGTTTGTACACCATTCTCGAGTTCCCTGCGTGAGGAAAAAAAACTTGAAAATCCTTATGCTTGGGCAGCAAGTTGGAAATAATAAAGAAGGAAAAAATTAAAGAAATTCCAATGTTGGCTTCTGCTGATCTTGTTTAGTAAGAGTAGGAGGTTTTGATTTTTTTGAGAAAATCTTTGTGCTTGGGCCGCAAGTCTTTTTTATTTATATATTTATATCTATATTTAAATAAATTAAGTCCTTGCTAGGCAAGGCATGTTTGGTTTCTTTTGTTGCAGGTTTGCTGGAGCTTAATTTAAGTACTCTTTCCGAGGAATTGGAGCTGAGTTTGGCATTGGACCGAGTTGTATTGGGCAAAGTCGCTTGGTGCTCTGGAGCTTCTGAAGATCCTTCATCTCGGTGGAGGGAACGTTAGATGTCCATTTCGCACGCCCAAAAGGGGTCGACATGTTGCATGCGGCGCTATTTTATAGTGCTTTACTCACCCCGATTCCAAACTCTTCTTAGTTCTTATTTTGCGGAATCTTGTACTTTTTATAGCTTTTCCTGCATGCTTTGACTTTCTTAGCCGTTCACGGCTGCCGTTTTCTAACGGCCTCTCGGATTACCAAGTCTGTTTGGTATCCGAATTCTTACCTTATCAAAAAAAAAAAACCTAACCCAATCTAGTAAATGTGGTCAGGGAGAAATCAGAAGGCACTTGTAGATACAAACAATAAGATAATGTGCCTTTTAAGTATCACATGATACATACCCAATGAGAATCAGTTGGACAATGCATATATTAACATACCCGATTTAAAGCGGTAACACCTCAATAATTTATAAGGGATTGAGGTATTACCCATGTCAACAAGATCCAATTAGACTTAATTAGCGGTGTAGACTTCTTTAGAAAAAAAACTCCATAAATACCTGAAAAATATCAAAGTACGAGCGTAGATTTCGAATGCAAAATAAAATATAAAATATGTATGAAATGACCTAAATTAATATGCAACTAGACTCCTAAAATATGACTAAATTAGGCGTTATCAAATTCCCCCAAGCTTAAACTTTGTTTGTCCTCAAGCAAGCTCTAGTATCAAATTCCACAGGAAAATCAAAGGTGTCTCAACTCTCATCCCGTCATAAAATCAAGCAATTCAATGAATGTTTTAGATACCATCAATACATCATCAAAGCAAACAAATAACCATTAAAGAGACTAACAAGCTATCCACTTTAGACTTCACTTGGAAAATATAAGAATCACTCTCTCTCATGTGTTTAGGGGTAAGTGTTCCGCTCATCTCAAACTTGAAAGCTAAACTACCATAAGCTTGCATCATCGTCCTAAATCTCCACCACAAAAAACTAAATACATGATATAAATCAATAGGTCTTTTATGGGGTTGTAACGGAACCAAGGTAAAAAGAACTAGGTAGGGAAATATTTTAATCACGTGGTGCTAATCCAAGAAATAGAATTAACTAAATCAATACACATTTACGAAATATTTTAGATGAGCATACATAAAATCAATATATAAAATGACGCATTTGCGAAATAAAAATAATATATAAAATGAGACATTCAATTCTCGAAATGAAATTAATATGTAAAATGATGTATTCTCGATATAAAATAAAAATAATTTAACAAGATCCGCACCTGACACGGATATTACGCTAGTAGGTATAATTCTTGAAAGGTGAAAGAAGTAGAAATTCCTAAAAAATTACTTCCTCTATGAAAAATAACAATTAAACTAAACGAGGGCTAATAGAAGGGTTGCTTTTTTTTTTGGTGGATTGGATTTTGATACGTACCCGATAAGATTGGATTTGATATGGACATTAAAAGTTCAAGAGTCAAATAGCAATACAATACATAAACACAACGATCAAAGTTTTGACTTATGCCAAACTTTATAAAATCAAAAATAGTTAGGAGCGAATTTGACTTGAATAAAATAGTACATAGTTTGACTTACAAACTTAGAAAGCCAACGTCTTAGACTGCATTTTTCCTACTTTTCATTTCGTTTTCGTACTTGAAATAGTTCAATTCCGATCACATACCTAACTTAGGCTTATTAACATGAAAAGCGCACATGGAGGCGTGTTGAATAACGAAATTTGGACAGCTCCATCTCCACTAATGATCACTTCAAATTGTAAAAAAATTACGTACACTTGCAAGTTGCATGCCCCACTACCATGCACAACTATATATACATAACCTCACCCCCTCTCTTTCCATTCATTCAAATCTCATTCTTCCATTACAACTCAAGTTTAACTTCCATTTTCCATATCTCCAAATTCAAACATGAAAAGCCTAAGCAAGATCATCCTCTTATTATTCCCCCTACTCATCTCATCACTCGCCGTTAGCGGCTTCTCAGCTCCAAAACCTCATCTCGATCACCATCACGATCTCGAAGATGACAAACAAGAATCACAAAGTCGGTTCTTGAACTATTGGAAGCACAAGAACGCCGGCCATAAGGCGGAGAAGAATCCGTACCGGCCGAACGCGGGGAGGATGACGTGTGACAGGTACCCACGTGTGTGCCACGTGAGGGGGAGCGCGGGGCCCGATTGTTGCAAGAAGAAGTGCGTGGACGTGAGGAGCGACAGGCTTAATTGTGGCATGTGCGGGAACAAGTGCAAGTATCCGGAGGTGTGTTGTAAGGGCACGTGCGTTAATCCGTTGCATGATAAGAAGCATTGTGGGCGTTGCGGGAACAAGTGTCGACGAGGGAGTTTCTGTTACTATGGAATGTGTAGCTATGCGTGAGCTCGATCATGGCGGATGTTTTATCAATTGGGTTCAATTGATTCATTTGTTTTTGATTTGTTCATTATATATATGTATGTATCTCATTGTTGGGATTGTAAAATTGGTAAGTAATGTGGGTAGTTAAGGTTGTGTACTAGGTCAATTGTATGGCCGGCCAGCTGCTCTCTTATATACGGGGATTCTATTGTATGTTTATTATGGATCGATTTTTTGATGTTTGAGAAATTTTCATGATAATGATCGAATAAAAATGAACTTAATTTATTCAATTGTGTTGAGTTCCATATATATGCTTATCATTTGATATTGATTTTCTTTTAATTAAAAGTGATAATTATACATATGCCCAAGAAATTTATAACTTTATGATACGCTATTATTGTTATCCATTTTCCAAAAAAATTTTGAACTTTTTTTGGTGAGGGCACGGCTCCATGAGAGTCGAACCGAAGACCTCTAGGTACTACCCTTGAGGCTTAACCGTTGATTAGATGTACGAAGGCCAAAAAAAAAAAATATTAACCGTGTCTAATTTTTATATCAATGATTTAGACTTGGCTCTTGTTTTCTTTTTATTTTTGTTATAAATTCAATGATCGAGGTTATTGAGAGTCAAAACATTTTACTTGGAGCCTAGTATAATCTATCCTTAATATTTTTTTTTAGCTGTTGCTATGATACGATTCTCCACAATTGTACGAGGTAGTACTTGTCTTAGGCCATTTATTTTCCATTCCTTTTCGTCATTTATGAAATCACTTACCTTGAATGACTCTCTAATGAACGTGTTATCAATTGCATGTTCTCGTAATGGGGTTTGCATCGCCTACTTGTCCTTCCAAAACCTAACAGTATTGTCACTCCTACTTGCCAAATTAATACCTCTTTAAACTCTTATCTAAAGTTTATCGGTTTTTTCCATTGCCAAGACGCATGTATTAATTAGACTGTATTTTAAGGTCGAAATCTATGTTTTAGTCCAAAAGTTTAAACTTATGGTTAGAGTTTCACATCCTCTTATATACCATCTTTTTTTTTTGTATTGGTCGATGTGGAAAATCCACATTTCTCCCAACACCCCCCAAGTATATAACAAGCTAGCTAGGACCGATTAACTTGAAAACATATTTAGAATTTCACCGCTCCGTGTATATTTCTACTATTTCGCTTGCATTCGTAAATGTGGAATGAGTCTGGTTCAGGTGCGAATGGGCATCCAGGTGTGAAATAAGAAAGAATAGGAGCCGTTGGATCAAGAAAAATCAAAGACGGTGATCATTTCACTTAAAAAGGGGAAAAACGGCACGGACAAATTATTGGCGAATTATTCGCGTATTTTTGAAAAAAACGGAAATAGGACGCGCGCCCAGATTGTTCATCAGTATTGTGGATTTGTTCATCAATAATGTGAATTTGTTCATCAAAACTGTGATTTTGTTTATCAAAACTGTAATTTTGTGCATAAATAAACTATTGCTTGTGCATCAAAAATCTATTGTTTGTACATAAAAAATGAACAAATGTGTATCAAAATTACATGCAATATGTTCATCAACATTGTGATTTTGTTCATAAAAAAACGAAAATATTTGTTCATCGGTTTTGGCATATTTGTTCATCGGTTTGTGCATATTTGTTCATTAGTAACATCAATTTGTTCATTGGTTTATGCATATTTGTTCATTGCCTTTTTCATATAATTGTTCATTACTAGATGCATATTTGTTCACTAGTAACCTCAATTTGTTCATTGCTATATGCATATTTGTTCATCAATAACATCAATTTGTTCATAGCTAAATAAGTTGATATTTGTTCATCAATTTGTTTTGGCATATTTGTTCATCGGTTTGTGCATATTTGTTCATTAGTAACATCAATTTGTTCATCAATTTGTTCATATTTGTTCATCAACATTGCTTATTGCCTAAATGTACAAGTTGATAGCCTTGACACATAAAACATAAGTTTATTTCAGTTCACAAATAAAGGTATAATAATGAACAAATAAGGTTATATCAATGAACAAATAAGGGTATATCCATGAACAAATAGGGTATATCAATGAACAAATAATGGTATACCAATGAACAAAAAAGAAGTATACTAATGAACAAATAATGGTATACCATGGGTATATCAATGAACAAATAGGGGTATATCAATGAACAAATACGAGTATATCAATGAACAAATATGAGTATATCAAAACTAATTATATGTGCATAAAAAAACTACATAATATTGTATTCCTACACATAAATAAGGTTAAAAAATAAAATTAAAAATTAAAAAAGTTCGAAATCAATGAACAATGTTATCAAAAACTCAATGCACAATTAGTTAGTATTGATGAACAATTGGTGAATATTGATGAACAAATCGCTATTTCTGATGAACAAATTGGGCGCGTCTCATAAAAACGTATTTTTCGAAAAATTCGGGAAAAATTCGTCCGTGTCGTATTTTATTGAAAAATACGTGAATAATACGGGAAAAATTCGCCCGTGCCGTATTTTATATTTTTTAATGAATGTTTAATTAGGGACGTTGATTTTTTGGAATGAACGATCGAGATTTATTCTTATTTCCCACACAGGCGACCATTCGCACGGAACTCTTTCTCATATTACATCATATATCTCTATATTCCACATGTGTACAAAATTCGCCCGTGCCGTTTTTTCCCCTTTTTAAGTGAAATGATCAGCGCCTTTGATTTTTCTTGATCCAACGACTCCTGTTCTTTCTTATTTCGCATCTAGGCGCCCATTCGCACCTGAACCGGACTCATTTAATATAGTTAATAAAGTGTTGGAACGATGTTGGGACCTCTGGTTCTAAACATCGGATCAACGATACAGTTCTCCGAGTTTTGGTAATGACAAACGCTATAAGGGAACTAATGTGCTTTGATCAAGTATTTCTAAGGAACACAGGTTTAGCAAAGAACTTCCATGAATGAGCACACAGTGAAGAGTTCCCATCAAGGGAACTCTGAAGAGGAAGGTTCCCATGAAATGAGAACTCCCAGGAATGCCCAGAGAACACAGGCTTATACAATGAAGAGCTTCTCTCAAAGGAACTCAGCAGAGGACAGTTCCCACGATATGGGAACCCACATGTGAAGACAAGGACCGATCAGCGCATATCACGGGATCCTGTCTTGGACAGGATGAAGGCACAGTCTGAGGAGCAGACTGTCACGATTGATCCAACGGTCCGATCATCTCAAGAAGTTGACCTAGTTCAAATCGAAGTCACATGTGAAGAAAGTACAACTTGGGCATCAAGCAAAGGGCATTTCCGACACAAATGAAAGATGCAATTGAAGCCCAAGTTCACTCGAGTATAAAGCCAAATGAATAGTGCTCGGATTGAGTACTTCTCCTAGAACCCACAAATACCCACAACAGAAGAAAGAGAAAAGAAGAAGAGAAGTCCTGGCGGCGAGTGTCTGATCTCGACGACGGTGAAGCCGAGTTCCCAGGAGCAAGGGAACTGCGATTTGGTGTAAGGTTTGAATTACTTATTTAGAGATTGTTGTTCGCTTAGGAACTCAGTTGAGAAGATTCATTAGTGTTGCTAGAGTTAGGTAGAACTCGTAGGAACAGAGAAGTTTGAATCTGGTTGTTTGTAACTAAGGAACAAATCAATAATATAAGTAATTCATTCAAAATCCTCCAAGCGGAGGTAGAGGTTTACCCATACAACTAGTTGGTTGTAGTGGGGTTCCTCTATAAGGAACTGTGTTTCTTCAGTGTCTTAACTACTTGCGATTATTTCTTCCGCTGCATTGGGAACAGCTTAACAGCCAGTTCCCAAGCTCTTGCTAACTCATTTACGATCCAACATAAAGCTTAGTCTTGTAACCGGATACCGGATAATAGTTGAGTGTAAACCGGTTCAACATGTCAATCCACTATAAATAGAGTGTAAGCTCGTACGAGCTAACTAACTCATGTAATTATGTTAGAATGCTTATTCCTGAAGTTTCTATCTTCTGGAATTCTTGAAGTTCCATATTCAATCGAGAGTTTCTGTTCTTGTGAGCTTCAATTCAATCTCAGTTTTCTTTCATTTTTGTTTGTCAAAATGGAAAACCTATAATTCTCCCAAAAATATATAACTAAAAGCATATTATAATATGTCCATAGATGCAAGGCCCGATCAATTTAATTATAAGCATGTCATCAGGGCAAGTGCTTAATTAGTTCTTGTATGTTTTTCATGGTCTAAATTTATTTTGACCAAAAAAAAAACGAAACTTCTATCTCTGATCAATATATGATGACATAAATTGTTTTAAGAGACTTAAATTGCACATTTTCACTTCTTGCTTAGTTGCTTACTTGTTTAGTCAACTAAATTACTTAAACGTACCGTTATATCTCAAATGAACAACCAAGGCTCCAACTGGCCTACCTATTTCTAAATATCAATTAATATATGCAAAGTTATAATTAAGAACTCTAATGGAAGAGGAAAAACCTCCTTTATAATTTCAAATTAATTATCATATAGGTCAAACATGCAACACTCCTTGCATTATATCATAATGAATTCTACTAGCTAGGAGTTACGTACCAAGCATAATACTATGGATGAGTACAAATTAGGACAATTCCTCCCCTAAAAACAACATCAAATCCTCTTCAATTATCCTAATTCTTGAGCTTAATATACCTCCTACATTTCCAACACCATGACCTTACCAATCCTTGCAAACTTTCTCATAGCACTTACAACATTATGGACACCAGCCTATTCCCATTTCCACAATTTTGACTACGACCTAGCTCCTCAACCCCAAATCCCTCCAAGCAACTCTATGAACTCCATAGACGCTTGTTGGAGACCCGACCCGAATTGGGGATCCAACCGCTTCGCCCTAGCAGACTGTGCCAAGGGCTTCGGTCAGGATGCCCTAGGAGGCAAATCAGGTACCCTATACACTGTTGTAGACCCATCAGACGACCCGATCCACCCAAAGCCTGGAACCCTCCGCTACGGGGTGATCCTCGACAGCCCAGTTTGGATCACATTCAAGAAGGACATGGTGATTACACTAGAAAATCAACTTTTTGTGACAAGTCACAAGACAATTGATGGGAGAGGAGCCATGGTGGAGATTGCCAACGGTCCGTGTATAAGGGTGGTTGATGTGCAACATGTTATTATACATGGAATTAGCTTCAAAGGATGCAAGCCTTCGAAGTCTGGGGCAGTGACAAAGAGGGCTTTCCACAAGCCTGAGGAAGAGGGCGGTCAAGATGGGGATGCAATCGCGGTTGAAAACTCGAGCCATGTTTGGATTGATCATTGCTACTTCACTAGTGCCAATGATGGGCTTGTTGATGTAACTCATGCTTCTACCAATGTCACGATTTCGAATAGCTATTTTACCAATCATGACAAGGTAAGCGCGCTTCTTTACATATCCTTGGGTGTTGATCATGAAATTGATGTCTGAGGAAATTAATTTATAGGGAAATTATGTCGTTAGTATACTTTTTTTGAATGCGTGTAAACTTGACCAAATGCATTTTTGTACTTGATTTAGGTGATGCTATTAGGGCATAGTGACCAAAACACAGCAGACAAGATGATGAGGGTTACAATAGCTTATAACCACTTTGGTCCGGGCTTAGTCCAAAGGATGCCAAGGTACAAATACATTACCAAAGAATGTGTCCTCTAGTCTAAACTAATGACTGCTTGTTTCGTATTGGATGAGCCCATGTAAGAAGGCCTCACATGTTTTAAAGTTACTCAATTTTCAGGACTCGAAATTGAAACCTATGTTTAAAGTTATCAGAGAATACACAAAATACTCACTTATGTAAAGTACTAATCATGCATGTGTGGTTATTATAGGGTGAGGTTTGGATATGCACATGTTGTAAACAACAAGTACGAAGGATGGGGGAAATACGCCATAGGAGGAAGCTCGGATCCTACCATACTAAGCCAAGGGAACTACTTTGTGGCTTCAAATGAGAAGAAGGAAGTGACGTGGAGGGAACCCGAGGATCATCCTACACAATGGAGAGGTTGGGAATGGAAAAGCTTCATGGATGTGTTTCTTAACAAGGCTTATTTTGTGGCGTCTGGTACCCAAAGCATCAACAAACCAAATTACACATTACCACAATCGTTTCAAGTAGTAGATGGATCATTAGCTCCCCTTCTAACTCTAGATTCAGGGCCCTTGAAATGCTCTCTCCATGTAGCCTGTTAGTTTATGTAATAGCTAGGCAATGCTAAATTAAGTTGTGTTAGTTTCTTAAGTTGCTTACGTTAATTTTGATCAATAACATAAGGATCTCATCTCCATTTCTTTCAAAAGAAAAGTGATACAGATGATTCAAATTAGTTACTCTGTTACAAAGTATATGATATGTGTACAAACACAAGTAGAAGCATTGGACAAAATCTTATAGTAGTGGCCGGTGGAAAGGATACATATAAGTATAACTAAACTATAGATTTGTGTATGTAGGATGGATTGAAGTGTAGAAGAAGAAAAGAATACCAAAAAGATGAAGCTTAATTTTAAATAAATTAAGTAGGGGAATACTATGAATTGAAGGGAAGAATAAACACACATTAATTCCTTTACTTTTTCTTAGAAAAGGCGATTCTCATTGCTTTGAACACCACAAGTAACAGGAGTTGTGGCCTTCATCTTCCTCAAGTACCAAATTCCACCTCCTACACCAACCGCCCCTGCAACTGACACTAAGCTCACTGTCCCTGCACTCAAATTATATTCCAAACAAACTTTATAAATTCAACTTATTAATTTAATTTTAATTAAGGGCAAAAAAAAAAAGTAAAATTAGTCACCTGCTATTGCTCCAGCATGTCCACCGGTCTTTTTATTTTGATGATCTACAATTTAATTAAATCAAAAATTAATGCTATTTATTCTGATAAAGATAAATAAAAATTAACAAATTTAATTTACCTTTACAAAAAGTAGTGATATTCCCTTGTTCACACAAGCACTGGAAATCCAACGACGTCGTATCGAACCCACACATTCCGCCCCCTTTCCTCCTATCCTCGCAATCCAAACACCTCCCCGTCACCGGAATATCGAAATCCACCCTCACCCCATACTCAGGCGCCACCGCCACATCTCCGCCTCCGCCACCGCTCTTCCAATACACGCTCGTGTATGCCGAGCAGTGCCGGAGCATGAGCCGGAGCGACTCCGCCGCCTTGGGGTAGTACGAGCAGCAACTGGCGCCTACGCCGGAGAAGGCGGCGGCGCACTGGGGGAGGTGGCGGCAGAGGTAGTTGGCGGAGTCGCACGAGGAGGCGCACCGCTCGGGGGACTGCTCGCAGAGGAGGGAGCGGGGCCCGACGATGACGGCGTCGTCGCTGCAATTGAAGAAGAGGAAGTCGTTTTGGCGGGAGAGAGTGAGGTGTGTGCTGCTGTCGAGGCTGAACGGAGTGCGCGGCCGCCGGAAGTCGACTCCGTCGCCGCAATTCCACATCGACGGGTCGGAAACCACCAGGTGCGGGTCCGGCGCGTACACGATCCGCCGAACCGCATACCTGAACATCAATTATTTATATCACCGGTTCGGTTCGGGACTAAAATCGGAAATAGGTCCCGCTTAGGTACTGGAACTCTGGAAGCCTGATCTATCATAACTATAAACTAAAACGGAGGTTAAAAAAATTATTAAGAGACACATGTCACTTTTAGATTGGACCATATCACTCCTTTTTTTTAAAATAATGATATAGTAAATTCTTATCCATGCTTTAAGAATATTGCATAGAAAATCCTAATATTAAACAATCTTTTATTTATGGACATGATAGATAGGAAGATCATTAGAATACATATTTTATTTTTAGATAGAATCGTTTTTAACTAAAATATCTTAATTTATTATTTTTAATTATTTATATTTATATGTTAAATAAAACAATTAAGATATTGATTTTTTTAAAATATCTTTACATATATTAATTTTTATTTATGATTTAAAAAACCCGTACAAAGTACGGGAATAGATACTAGTCTTCCAGTATATCTATGTATCTGTCTTGGTCCGCCTATATAATCTTTTAGAGCGCCCAAAATTTGCCTAAGGTTTTTTAAAATATTGTACTGAACATGCTATTAACTTATCTAAAAAATAAGTTCAATCCAAATTTCAACTTCTTATAAGTTTTGTGTTATCGAAACCCAAGTAAACAAGCACTAATTTTAGCTTCGGCCGGATTTAGCCCAAGTTTTGGTTTACGCTGAGTTGTACTAACCCAAACCGAACCAACCCAAACCTAAAAAATAAAATATGTGAACCAAAAACATCAAAACAGTCTTTTGGTTTGATTCAACTTAACCTTGAAAACTTATTCTACTTTCACATCAAAATAACTTTCTCTCTAAATTTACACATTAAAGACTTGAAATACGTGAATTATCTTTATTTTTTACGTTTTTCAAGATAAAAAATAACATCGCAAATTTGATTATTAAATTTGATTATTAAATTTGATTACCTGCCGGAGGGAGTGCGGAGCTCAAGGGTGTCGCCTCCGGTATCAACGTCAAAGGAGCAGACGAGGAGGTGGCGGTAGTACGGGCTTCCGCAGCCATCACCGAGACCAAATGGATAGTTGATTTGAATGCCGCCGCAGGAGGTTCGGCAGAGGTTAGATTGAGCCCGAGTTTGTGTAGGATAATTACACGATAATGATGTGATTAGGATGAGTGTTAATTGTAGGGAAGGAAGCAAAGAAGTGAGAGGATTCGTTAGACCAATGTATTTTGAATTCGACTTGGAGTGAAGGAAGTGGAGTGGATCCATGTTTGGTTTTTGATGGGATTTTGTTTTTGTTGAAGGAATAAGGTGATAGAGAAATTGTAAAAATGTAATGGCAGGGAAAAAAGCTTTGAAGTAATGCTAATGAGTGATAGTGAATGCTTGTAAGGTATATACATGTTGCTCTGATTTTGTAACTTTTCCTTTTATGATTTCTTGTGTGTTTGTTTTGTGCTTTTTGCTTTTTGGAAGGAGAAGTTTGTTGGAAGAATTGTAGTACTACTAAGCTAAGCTTCTTCCATCTCAAATCCTTTACAAAAAAATGTTTCATTACAAATATGATTGGGCCTTACCCTCAAAGCCCAGAACGGATCGGATTCAGGCCCATTTATAATTTCTGGGAATATAAAGGCCCATGAATCATGAAAAGAATCATAATTTGTAACACTGAATTTCGGCAACTCTCACAATATGTTGTTGTTCTCAAGTACATTATACGGGGCCAGTTTGGATGACAAAAAGATTGTCAACTCAAAGTCATACCTAAAAATCCTTCAAAAAAAAAAAGTCTTGCCTAAAAAATTATAACACGCCGTAATAATTTTCTTTAAAAATAAAAAAAGAAGATTGAGCATTCGTCAAGTCAAATTTGTAAATTTTAAAGGGCCCCAGAATTGAAGCGAAATTTAATTTTAATACATGTATATAATATGCACTAGGAAGATGAGTATAGACAGATTCATGTTGAAGTTTGGATATAATGTTATGAAAGAGCAGTTAAGCGTGACGTTATGATCAGAAAAGCGACCCTCTTTTAATTTCCTTCAATTATTCAAACATGACGACCTCCCAAACTACCCCTGTGCCAAAAGTCTTATGCATGCAAATAATCTATATCACTATATATATATATATATATGCTAGTAGTATTTGTTTCATTTAATAATCTATATAATAGATCTTGAAGGTAATAATAGTATAGGTAAGTCCCTATAATTGAAAGTCTAAATAGGTGGCGAATTGTGAACTTCACAATAAATATACACAGCCAGTCTTTAGACTCCAGCCAACCCCACTTTTACAAGTGAACGTGACTAAAGAAATAAGTCTATGTTTTTTCTTACAATTTGACTAACTTTCCAAAGTCATTTAATCTAGCCATGTTACTCGATTGATAAAAACATGTTACTAAATCTGGCTAGGTACAAATTGTATATAGAATGTCCATCCAAATTTAAACTTTATTGCCCTCCATTAAATATTAGTAAAAAATATTTAATGTGGTTGATCAATCAGAAAGATACATATATTAATCGGAATAATCTGTCATAAGGTCAATAATTATGAAGCTGTCGATCCCAATGCCAAAAAAAAATTAAAAATTTGTATTGTTGCAGAGAATCTTCTTACTCTACCATTTTGTATCTGATGAATATAGTAGTAGTTGTTTTAGAATATTTGTAATTAATTTGAATAAACCAATCCTCATTTTGGTACGCATCAAACGTAGAAGATTAGAATTATATAGTATTTTCAACAAAATACAACAAGCAAATTACTACGCGATAATGAATCCTTTTAACTCTTTCCCAATTTGCTGTGAATTTCAGTACTAAAAACAAATTATCTGAAAACTACACATTTGAATCTCAGTATTTCATACGTTCTAGACGACGGTCTACGTACGTACTACCAAGTCTTTTTTTTCTTAAATGTCTTCAAATATTATACTTGAAGTAGTCTAATAATCAATGTGAAATTTATACATGCATGTACTCCGCATAAGCATTTGGCTCCTTTTTTCATACATGTGGATATGGTTTTATTGCCGAAAATGTGAATATTTGCAAAGTTAAAAAGAAGTCACGCCATGGTCAACAAAGGGTGGTTGCATGTTGACCAGGTAAAGAGCCTCTATGTCTCCATTAAAACGACGATGGATGAAAAGGGCAAAGTTAGAAAGGAATCAATAATTTGGAACTAAGCAAAGCTTGACCAAATTAAACTGGAATAGAACGAAGCTAGCTGGTCCAAAATTGTGCAACTTTATTGGTCTTCATGTCTCCATTAGAATAAGAAGAAAATGGAGGTTATTGAATATGTTAATCAACTGATCGATCAAGCTTGGCTTTCATTTGATTGGATGAGTTGCAACACAAGTTGCAGGCTGATTTGTGTACGTAATTGAAGTTTGCACCAATATGTTGTGGTTTTCCACAATTCTAGCGTTATCGTAATTTTTTAGCTTGCTTTTAATGGCCGGTAAGGGGATCGATATGGACAAATTAAATAATTCGAAATAAAGGAAGATACAAGACTCAAACGTAACCCTAACCCATATGCGGCAAATCATCATTTTACACATAATTTGTGACGGTGGGGGCTAAATTCATTTGATAATTTTTTTGGTTATAGAAATATTTTTTAATAAAATATAGAAAAAAATTATATTTTCTGTATATAAAAAAATTATATAATTTTTTTTGTATTTTTATGTATAAAAAACTACAACAACAACAACAACATTGACCCAGTTCAGTACCCCACAAGGGAGTATCTGGGGGGTCAAGATGGGGCACCCCTGGCTTAAAGCTGAGGAGGTGCGACCGAGAGAACCAACGAAACCGAAAACCGACGACAGTTGTAACAAGCAAAACAGAACAAGTAAAAGCCTAAAGACAGATTAAAGGAAGCAAAGGGAAAACAAAACACAAAAGCAACCACGGGGAACGAAACACCATAGCCACGAAAAACCAAAACCAAGCGGAACCGTATGTCCAGGTGACTATAGCTGCTGTCTGCCACTCGTATCTTCTCCCTCCACCTATCCCTGCAAGCTTCCAACTCTGTTGAAATTTCTGCCTCTGATTCCTTTCTTTGCGGCAAAAGGAATTAGGTTTGAACATTCCTGCACTTACACTCCACAACAGAATGGTCGTGTTGAGCCGAAACATCGCCATCTTCTTAATGTGGCTAGAGCTCTTCGTTTTCAGGCAAGTCTTCCACTTGATCTTTGGGGAGAATGTGTTCTTACAGCTTGCTATTTAATAAATCGTACTCCGTCTAAATTGTTGCATGGAAAAACTCCTTATGAGATCCTCTACAACCGGCCTCCCAATTAAAATTATATTCGGATTTTTGGGTGTTTATGTTACGCTTCCCAACTACCCAAAGATCGGGATAAATTTGCTTCTCGCACTATGAAGTGCATATTTCTGGGTTATCCTAATAGCATTTGTGGTTGGTGGTTGTTGGAATTAGACACTAAGCGTGTCTTCATAACTCGAGATGTGGTATTCTTTGAGGACATTTTTCCCTACAGTGAGCCTGCCCCAGCTAGCATTCAGTCTGTTGCCGCAGAGCCCGATCCGACTATTTATGATGATTCACAAATTGATATTGTGCCGGTTATTAACCCCCCTGTTAACGACAGGGGGAGTCCTGAAGCACTTGCTACACACCACAACACTCGTCTCCGGCGTCCTCCGTCTCGTCTTTAGGATTATATTTGCAGCACCACTCATGCTATTGACCCCCCCTCTCTGCATCACCACCTGTTTCCAAATCATCGTCTTCAGGTACACCCTATCCCATAGTTGCTTATGTTTCTTGTCATAATTTTTCTCTACATACTAGATTTTTGGCTGCTGTCACGTCTGGCCATGAACCTAGTACATATTCTGATGCCGTTAAATCTGCGGTTTGGAGAGATTCTATGGCCTCTGAAATTTCGGCATTGGAACGAAACAAGACTTGGACAGTTACCACACTTCCGCCAAATAAAACAGCCATTGGCTGTAAATGGGTGTATCGCATTAAATACCGTTCTGATGGTTCTATTGAGCGCCACAAAGCACGATTGGTTGTGTTAGGCAATCGACAGATAGAGGGTCTTGATTTTCATGAGACATTTGCTCCTGTTGCAAAAATGGTGACTGTTAGAGTTTTTTTGTTTGTTGCTGCTATTAAAGGGTGGGAGTTGCATCAAATGGATGTTCATAATGCCTTTTTGCATGGTGATTTAAATGAGGAAGTATACATGAAACTTCCTCCTGATTTTTCTGCTTCACAGTCGGGGCTTGTTTGTCGCCTTCAAAAGTCTCTCTACGGACTTCGGCAGGCGCCTCGTAATTGGTTCTTTAAGTTAGCTGCAACTCTTCGTTGTTTTGGTTTTCACCAGAGTCATGCCGATCACTCCCTCTTTGTTTTTGCTCGCGGTTCTATTAGCTTACATGTCCTCGTCTATGTTGATGACATGATCATTTCAGGCAATGATTCTACTACTATTTCTCGTTTTAAGAATTACTTAAGTTCCTGCTTTCATATGAAGGACTTAGGTGTTCTTAAATATTTTTTGGGCATTGAAGTTGCTCGCTCAACTAAGGGTATTTTCCTTTCTCAACGAAAATATACTCTTGACATTCTTTCTGAGTCAGGATTATTAGCAGGCAAGCCGTGTGATTTTCCCATGGAGCCGAATCACTAACTTGCCACGCCTGACAGTATCGACTTCGATCAGTCTGAGCGTTACCGTCGTCTTGTTGGACGCTTGATTTATCTTATTATTACTCACCCGAAGATTAGCTATTATGTTCACACATTAGCACAATTTCTTCAGACTCCTAAGATTGATCATTGGCACGTCGCTCTTCGTGTTTTGAGATATCTTAAGAGTCATCCGAGTCAGGGTCTACTTCTTTCTGCTGCCAGCTCTTTACAGATTTCTGCCTATTGTGATTCCGATTGGACCGCTTATCCCCTATCTCGCCGCTCTCTTACTGGTTTCTTTGTTTGTCTTGGGGAGTCACCTATTTCTTGGAAGACAAAGAAGCAGCATACAGTTTCTCGTTCTTCTGCTGAGGCAGAATATCGCTCTATGGCTTCTGCCTGTGCTGAGCTTCTTTGGCTAAAATCATTGCTTTGCTCTTTTGGTATCCGTCACTCCGCTCCTATGCGTCTTTATTGTGATAGTCAGGCCGCTTTGCATATCGCTGCCAATCCCATTTTCCATGAGAGAAACAAACACATCGAAATTGATTGTCATTTCGTCCGGGAGCATTTTCAGAATGGCACAATCGTGCTTCTCATATTCGAACCACTGAGCAACCAGCAGATATTTTCACTAAATCTTTGGGTCGACAACAGTTTCCGTTTCTTCTCTCTCTCCATGTTGGGCATTCTTGATTTACATGCTCCAACTTGAGGGGAAGTATTAAACTAGGATTATCTTATTTACATATATATATATATATGATATGGCTTGTTATGTAAGCTATCTTATTTCCCAAGTTAAGTTATCTATCTATCTTGTAACTATATAAACTC
Organism: Fallopia convolvulus; assembly: GCA_964016875.1. NCBI lineage: Eukaryota > Viridiplantae > Streptophyta > Magnoliopsida > Caryophyllales > Polygonaceae > Fallopia > Fallopia convolvulus. The sequence continues at coordinate 7,871,483 of OZ024718.1, read as the reverse complement.
AATTGCTATCAATGAGAAGGTAGATTTTACGCTTCCAAAATTATCTCTCCAAATCCTTCAAACGCGTTATAACTCTCAAGCAAGATGAAACACGTAATGAAATAAAAGACAAAAAGTAAAGCCAAGGTAGCAATATGATAATCGATTGATGACAATAGTTTTGAAATCGCCCTCGATATGAATACAAGAGATTAGATGGTCTGGCTAGATGTAATTTCAAAGACAATGAAAGTATGATCGATTAATAGCTTGTGAGTATGATTGTAAATTAGACGTTGTCCCCTTTTTCCTCCACTCATGTGCTTTTATATTCCTTCTCCTCTCATGACCGTTGTAGGCGATTACGAGCTCCCCTCCTCCCGTGGATGTCACTGTTGTCGTTAATAATGCAACCGATATTCGAAGATCCTCTATGGCCATGATTTTCGCCATTACTCCACCGCTAGCCACGGTCTTCTACAATTACCCCTTTGCCCGTTTAATGTTTGTTGATATGGGTCTGGCGTCTCCAACGTAGCGGGTCTTGGGCTTGATTTCGGGGGTGGGGGGGGGGGGCAACAGGTAGAACTTTAACTCTTTCTTATTAGACTATGGAATTAAAATCTATTTCCTAGATTATATAAACAAGGTATGTGCCCCCTTTTGAGTTTTTATGCTGAATTAATTTGTCCTATACACGAAGATGTCTGGTTTGAGCCTTGGAGGTGGATTTGGGGTACGAACACCTCGTTTGTCATTGTTTTAAGGCTAACTTGGAGAAGAAGGGGGCTCGAGATTTTTCCCTAACCAAAATCTGCACCAACACTTTTGGCGTCTCTATGGGAACTCTCGCGAAAACCAAATGGAGCACACTGAGCAAATCCTAACCGATTTGGAAGGATAAGATGGGGACCACCACGAGACCGACATCGGTGTCCACATCTTGTCAATGAGTGGCAGTTGGCCTCATGATCCTCATCATCGACACCAGCGCAGAACGCGCACGAGAGGACAATCAAGGCGACGATCGTGACGAAGGAGTTAGTGTGAGCCTACGTCGAGACATCAACGGCGGCGGTGCTTCATCCGGGCTGGCGGACACGAATTGGACCATGATTGTCCCAAGGTGAATCACGAGTATGATCAAACGAGGAAAACGACGAGCCGAAATGAATCGGAAGGTCGAAGAAGTCGCGGATCGCTAGGACGCAACGGTCACAGCCAGCGAGACGAACGATCTCGTGCCGCATCAGATGAGGATTGAAAAACCCGAGAGGTAGGGCTGGTCGAATCTCGAGGCATAGGAGCCGGAATTGAAGTAGGGAGAGCAACACCGTAGGGAGAGAACCAAGAGTTGAAGCCCAGTTCGACACGATCGTCGAGAGGACGTAATCTGCACCCTCACAGAAGTGCCTAACGAGCTCTCCAATGGGCAGAATCGAAGACATAGGAGGTGTCAATGTCAAAGAGAAAGCTCGAGGCGAAGGGTGAAACCCACTAACAACAGTTGGGAAGAGGAGCATTTGTGTAACACCCCTATTTTACAACGATGGGTATTACCGCTAGTGACCTCGGATTTTGAAAACTTTCGGTTTTGAAAACAAAACCTGGCAATCATTTCTCCTTTAATTATGTCCTATTTTATAATTTAAAGCCATGGGTGACTTTGGACAGTAAAATCCGAGGTCACTAGCGGTAATACCCATCGTTGCAAAATAGAGGTGTTACAATTTGAGAAGGAGAAATCGGGATCACTCCCATGCCTCTGACTTAGATGAAGGCCGATCAAGAAGAGGCGGGATTCGGGGAACGACGAGTCTCCCTTGTCACATGGTTAGCGAATTAGGAGGTTGGAAAATTGGTTGAAGAAGTTAGTAGACAACCAAGGAGGATTGATGGGAACTATTCACGAGCAAGCTACTCATAAATTGAGAAAGCTTACTAGCACTCCTTTCTCATGAGAGATCCGGAAGTTGCATTTGTCCGCAAAATTTTTGACTCCGCCTTGTATGATGGAAAGAGCGATCCGTTGAATCATATGGCTAGTTACAACCATCGTATGGTACTTTGGGTGTCCAATGACGCTTTGATGTGCAAGCTCATTTCAGCTAGCCTAGGGACCAATGCTGTGAACTGGTTCCATTCTCTGCGCGCCAACTCATTTCACTCTTGGAGGGAGTTTTTTAAGCGGTCCATGTTTGATTTTGCGGCCAACTACAAGGATCCCACCTCTTTTGACAAGTTGTTGGCAATAAGGAAGAAAATCGAGGAAAGTGTGCAACAGTTTGTGGCACACTTCATGGCACAATATCCAGAGGTGGATAACTGCACGGAGCAGATGGCTATATCTGCATTCAAGCTGGCACTTTCGCATTCGTCAGAACTTAGGGAAAGCTTGACACTTCACTACCCAAAAGAAATGACTAAACTTCAAGAGAGAATCTGAAGCTATTCCAGGCTAGAAGATGACATGGGGAGCATTCTTGAAGGGTTTCTTGAACAAATAAATTTATATTAAGACCCCGCTGAGTATAGCGAAGTCAGGATCGTCCGCAGGGAGAAAGTCAGTATCAAGTTTTGTAACTTATTACGCAAGCAATCAAACAAAGCAAGGGTTTTTATCAAGTAAGAGAGAAAATCTAAGGTAAAGGTATCACCACAACAATAATCACGCAATGCTAACACTCATGAAACATAAAGATCATGCTTTTATCACATAAAGACGCTAACTTTCGTTAACTAGAGCAAGTAAATCAACTAACTTTCGTTCAATTAATAAACTTACTATCTAATCTCTTCTACTTCAACTAGAATAGATCCACTTTCGTTTCAAAACCCTAATTCGACTATTCTGATTCAAAGTTTCCGCTTTCGTTTCAACTATGAACGAGAAATTTCAATCCACTTTCGCTTTAAGGATTAAGAGCAAGAGAATAGATTCATGCAATAAAAACAATCAAATCATGATCAAGAGAAAGCATGCACAACCATTGTTGGGTTCAACCCCAACCTTAGAGAGGAAAACTACTCACCAAGCATAATAATTGAAAACAAAACTGAATTAAAAAGGAAAAGTTTACAACTTTGAATTCAAAACAAACTCGTTCTCCAAGCAACACCAATCTCTACTCTATATCCTCTCCTACCAACTTCTCTCTCTCTTCCTCCTCCTCCTCTAACGTGCCCCTCGGGCCCTAGACATGTGTTGGTTTTCCCCCCTCGAAACAAAGGGTTCAACCTCCTTTTATAGAAGAAAAGGAGTACTAATTCAACTAGGAAACAAGATAAACTAACCTTCCTAAAATACAAAGATAGAATAAATCCTTAAGATCTCGGGATAGAGAGAAAGTCGACGAAAGTCGGCGCTACGCACGACCCAAATGGGTCGTGCATGAGCCTCATAGGGTCGGTCCTAAGGGTTCCTCTCTCTGTTTGGGTCAAGCATGACCCTGATTGGGTCGATCCTGAGAGCATTCTTCTAGCTTCCTCATCTTGGTTTGTGCACGACCCCTTCCTAGCTCGATATTGGGTCGATTTCTTCACCTCTCTTCATGATTTCACTCTTCTTGGCCCTACTTCCTTAGCTCATCAACTCAAATCTTCCTCATAGCTTGTCTACCCTCTCTTGCAATGCTCCAAACTCTTCTTTCAAGCTCCAAAACTCTTACAAAACCTATAAAAACACCACCAAAGCTTATGTAGACTCCATATCTTAAGAAAAATACGAAAACCTACACAAACGACTCAAAACAAAACACAAAACTAAAAGAAAAGACTCAAAGACACAAAAACACTCCCTAAAAACACAACTAAAAAGGCGGATATCAAGCATTTCACGGGATCAATGGGGGACGAGAGCCTAGACAAGCAAGAGGAGGAGGTTTTGAACCAAGTCCAACGTCGATTATTACTCGTCTATGGCATACCGAGGAGTAAAAACTATATTCCATACACCGATGTACCCAATCATCACCAACATCAAGAACAAGCCATATTTCGTGTGGCCCATAGGTGACGTTTCGGAGAGCGAGATGGAAAAGCCATGGAAGTTTTGTTCTTACCATTGGTCGAAAGGGCACATGACACAAGAATGCAAAGCCTTAAAAAAGCTTCTAGAGTCATTAGTGGAGAAAGGATACTTAAAGAAATATATCAAAAGAGGCTCGTTGGAAAGGAGGGAAGAGCAAAAAAGGAAGGGAGGAGTGCGCCCCACGACGAATGATTAATGTCGTTCATGCCTGGAAAAAGGAAGATAACCAATTAAGGCATCAGAACCAAAAGCTAAGGCATTCAATGAAAGTTCTTAAAGTGGGTGAGCAACCTAACAAGAAGCCGAAAATCCTTGAGGAAGAGACAATCACTTTTGGAGAGGCGGACATCGAAGGGGTAATCTTTCCCCATCATGACCCCTTAATCTTGACCGTTGGGTAAAAGATGCGGTTGTGTGGCAAGAAATAGTGGATTCGGGAAGCTTTGTGGAAATTATGTACTATGTAATTATTTGTGGAATTTGGTGAAAGTTATCAGCTTTTGTGGACCATTAAAGCAGGCGGCGCTAGGCTCATCTTTCTTGAAATGATTCTAGGTCACTGTTTCATTGAAAGGAGATGGGTTTAAATACCCGTTTTAGACTTTACATCCTTGGACCACATATTATCCGTATTTACGGAAAAGTGACATAACTTTGCTAACTATTACTAGTCTCCACCCCCCCCCCCAAGCTAGAGGATGGTGAGGGACGATACATGCCTAGCTTTGAAAGTAAAGGAGTTTGATGGACAACTGGTGCGACTTTGGTGAGAACATCTGCAATTTGAGAGGAGCTAGGAATGTAGCATAGTTCGATGAGCCCTTCAAGAACCTTGTCCCTTGTAAAGTGAATGTCAATCTCAATATGTTTGGTTCTCTCATGAAGAACGAGATTGTGAGCAATTTGGATGGCGGATTTATTATCACAATGGAGATGAATTGGGCATGTTAAGTCGAGGCCAAGTTCTTGTAAGAGTCGAACAAGCCAGACAATTTCTAAGGACGTTTGAGCCATTGCTCGATATTCTGCTTCAGCTAAGCTGCGTGACACCACACTTTACTTCTTAGATTTCCAGCTGATTGGAGAATTGCCAAGAAAAATGACAAATCCTGTGATAGAGCGTCTAGTGGACGGGCAGGAAACCGAGTCTAAGTCAGTGTATGCGGCTAGAGCAAAGGTGTCACAACCATTGAGTAAAATGCCATGATGTAATGTGCCATATAAGTATCTGAGAGAGTGATGAAGAGCATCCATGTGAGATGTTCTTGGTTGCTGCATGAACTGACTGAGTGCTTGCACGGAGAAACTGAGGTCTGGTCTTGTGTGAGTGAGAAAATTGAGTTTCCCAACTATACTTCTATAGACTTTTGCATCATGATGTAATTCACCTTGGTCTGGCAACAGTTTGACATTGAGAGGTAGAGGAGAATAAATTGGTGATGAGATTTGAATGGAAAACTCATGCAAAAGAGCTTTGGAGAACTTGTGTTGTGTTAGAGCTACTCCCTGGTTGAGATAATGTACCTCAAGGCCCAAGAAATAGTGTAAAATGCCAAGATCCTTAATGTTGAAAGTTGAGTCAAGAAATGATTTCAGAGAACTGATTTATGTAGAACTAGACCCAGTTACTAGCAAGTCATCCACATAAGCAGCTACAATGGTCAAATCAGATTTATGGAGTTTTATGAAGAGACTATAGTCATTCTTGGATTGAACATAGCCTCTTGATTGAAGGGCAGAAGTGAGCTTATGAAACTAGGTTGTTTGGATGCTTGTTTTAAACCATAGATGGACTTGTGAAGGCGACAAACTAGGTTGTTTGGATTTGGAATTCCCTGAGGCATTACCATATAAACTTCCTCATATAGATCTCCATGCAAGAATGCATTATTGACATCAAGCTGGAACATGAAGTGGCAATGGAGATGATGGTCCTTATTGTTGTCATTTTTACCACTGGTGAGAAGGTATCATGGAAATCTATGCCTTCTCTCTGAGTGAACCCTTTTGCCATGACCATGAGCCTTGCTTTGCACCTTTCAAGACTTCCATCAACTTTAAGTTTGACTTTGTATACCCACTTACATCACACGGGTTTCTTTCCTGGTGGCAATGGTACGGTGGACCATGTTTGATTGGCTTGCAAGGCATTTAGTTCCTTCTTCATAGCTAAAATCCAGTTTGGATGATTGACAGCTTCACCATATGATGTGGGTTCAGTGTAGGAGGAAAAATGGCTAAGAAAGGTTGTTGTGGAAAGGATAGATAAGAAGCCATGTGAAGAGGATGGAGTTGAACAATGGTTGCATATGTAGTCTTTGAGGTAACCAGGGGGCTCACAAATCATGGTGGATTGTCTGATGGGAGGTGGTGGTGGTGGGGTTGGTTGGTTGGAGTCATTTGAGTTGGTGTCATCTGAAGAAATTGATGATGAAGAGTGATCAGGGTTGAAAGGGGAATGGTTAGGAGAAGGAGAATCTAGTGAAGGAGAGGTGGAATTGGGGATGAAGATGAATTCTGTGCTGTCTATAACCAGAGATGGAAGGGTTAGATTGGAACTGGTGGAGGACAGATGATGAAAAGGAAAGTGAGATTCATGGAATATGATGTCTCTGGTAAAAATGACCTTTTTTGACTGAAGATCCAAGGCTTTATAACCTTTCTTGCCAAATAGATATCCAATGAAGACACAAGGAGAAGATCATGGCTGAAATTTGTCTCTATCTCTTTTGCTGGTGACCACAAAACAAAGGCATCCAAAAGCTTTTAAGTGAGTGTAGTTTGGCTCTTTATGGAAAAGCATGAAGAAGGGTGTCTTGTAGCTTATGGAAGAGAGATGAGTTCAATTGATGAGGTAAGTGGTTGTTAAGAGGCACTCTCCCTAATATTGGATAGGTAATTTGGATTGGAAAAGGAGAGCACGTGCTACTTCAAACAAGTGTTTGTGCTTCCTTTCGACAACCCCATTTTGTTGAGGCGTATCTACACAAGAATCACAAGATGTATGATGAATGACTCCAGAGGATGAAAAGAAATCTTGTGCTAACTGACCACAGAACTCAGATGCATTGTCTGACCTAACCACTTTGATTTTTGTTTGGAATTGGGTGTGAATGAGTTGAAAGAAGGTTTTAAGGACAGAAAGAGCACTACTTTTGTTGCTCATGAGGAAGGTCCAAGTGCACCTTGTGTGGTCATCAACAATGGTTAAGAAGTACTTATAACCATCATGAGTGAGATTTTTGTATGGCCCCATGTGTCAATATGAATCACATCAAAGGGTGTAGTAGCTCGGTTGGTAGAATTAGGGAAGGAATTTTTGTGTTGCTTTGCTTTAGGACATATTTGACAAACGTGTGATGGTTTGGAGAGATGCCTCATGAGAGGAATGTGTTTCATAGTGTTAAATGAAAGATGACCTAGTCTACAATGCCAAAGTTCACATGAATCATTATATAAAGCATTAGACTTAGGTGAAGACAAAGCATAAGGTTCATCCATGGATTCAATATAGAAAGAAGAATGTAAAACACTATTCTCAGGATAATAAGAAGTTGCACAAATGGTATGCTTACAAACTTCAGGTTTGTTGATTAGATAAAGGACATTCACTTGATCACCAATGACCTCCGAATTCTTCATCAAAGGGCCCTAGATCAAACAAGTTTTGGGAGTGAATATAACATTGACAGATAACTCTGTTATGAGCTTATGAACAAACAATAAATTGAATTGAAAGTCAAGGACATGAAACACATTGGACAGGGTAATCCTAGGAGATAGGACTAAGTTTCCAGTGTGTTGGATTTGGGCAGATTTTCCATTTGGCATTGTTATGTAAGAAGGATTGGATATGGTTGTGATGTTGGTAAGAAGGCAAAGGTTTGGTGTGATATGGTTGGTGCCGCCACTGTGAATAATCCAAATAGAGTTAGCATTAGAGAGAAAATCAAAATTCTTACCAGCTAGAAAGGCAACGCCACCAAGTTTCTCCCGGAGTTCAGTTTTGGCTAGAAGAGACATCGGCTTGGAGACCTGCTCTTGAGTAATGCCATTAGCTGAACTACTTGGATTGAAGGAAGTTGTGTTGGCTGCTCCTCTACCTTCTGAATTGTTGTTGTTGTTGTTGTTGGTGGTGGTGGTGTTGGTGTTGGTGTTGTTAGGGGTGTTGGTTGGATATCCAATAATTTTCTAGCACGTCTCCATGGTGTGTCCATGAATTTTACAGTGCACACAATAGGGTCTCTTGTAGTTAGGTGAATATCCATGCAACTTCCAACAAGCTTTTGTTGAGTGGCCTCCAACTCTGCAATGATTACAATACAAATTGTTGTTGGACCTGCCTCTTCCTCGTCCAAACGTATTTCTGCCTCCTCTTTGACTAGATGATTTCGTTCTGGAATGATCATAGGAGTTGTTCCTTCTTTGAGCAGCCAGAGCAAGTTTTTCAACATCATTGTCTTTCTCTTTCTGTGCACTTAGAGCACTAGCATCAGATGAACTTTTGTGTTCAATTCCTGCCTCTCTCTGTTGTTCTTCTTGGAGAACCATTCTGTAGACATCATTCAGTGTAGGCAGTGGACTCATCATCAAGATATGTGCCCTCACTACATTGTAAGACTCATTTAGACCCATGAGAAACTGAACAATCTTCTGGTCTTCTACTATGCTCGTTACCACTACACTGGATCCACATGTGCAAGCAACATTATCAAGCAGCAATATGTACTCATCCTAGAGGCGTTTCATTTTTGTGAAATAAGATGTGACAGAAGAATTTCCTTGTGAAGTTTAAGCAAGTTCCCGTTGTATTTGAAACACCCTTGTTCTATTTGATTTAGCAAAGCGAGAGGCAAGTTCCTTCCAAATCTGAGAGGCTGTTTTATAGTAGATTACAGACTTTGCAATTTCTGCCTCAACTGAGTGTAATATCCATGAAATAACCATGCTATTGCATCGGTCCCATTGGGAAGACAAATACGGGTTGCCTACTGGTTTTGAGCAAGTACCTAAAACAAACCCTAACTTGTTTTTAGACATAAGAGAAACCTCCACTAACCTTTTCCAATGGTTGTAATTCTGATCATTGAGCAGGCTAGTAGAGAGTTTGTAGCTAGGATGGTCTGAGTGGTGGAGAAAGAGCTCATCACTTGGATTCAGCTCTCTGCGTTCTCTGTTCAACCTTTCTCATTCCTGCTGCGACATCTATTCTTGAAGGATCCTTAAATCGTCATCTTGATTTTGATTCATGGTTCCTCGCTCTGATACCATGTAATTATTTGTGGAATTTGGTGAAAGTTGTCAGCTTTTGTGGACCATTAAAGTAGGCGGCACTAGGCTCATCTTTCCTGAAATGATTCTAGGTCACTGTTTCATTGAAAGGAGATGGGTTTAAATACCCGTTTTAGACTTTACATCCTTGGACCACATATTAGCCGTATTTACGGAAAAGTGACATAACTTTGCTAACTATTACTAGTCTCCACACACTATGACCTATTCAATAAGCTCATCAAAATACAAGAGGATCTTATGTGGGCTTCAATGTAGCTAACAATACTAGGGGCGTATCCGATATGGTTGTTGGGAATTGTGCGGCTACCAGTGACATTAGGTGGAAAGACAAAGGTGATAGATTTTATCGTGGTAGATTTTCGACCCATATGGTTGCATTCCACGGGGTCGGTGCACTCGACATTGCATCAAATGGTCAAATTCCGTCATAAGGGGAAACTTGTCACAATTTTTGGAGATCAAGCAGCTGCGCAAAACTGCCTATAGTCAGTCAAGTCATTGACAAGGACGTGAGGATGTTTGGCTAATTTGCTAATAAGGGCGCCCTCTTTTCTTAATGAGGTTTTATAATGAGGCCTTGATTTTATTTATGTTTTTCTTCTTATGACATTTTGCTTCTTTATTAAGTATTTTATAAGGTGTTTCTCTTTCTCGTATAACGAACGAAGTCATTCCACTAAAAGAAAAGGGTCGGGAGATGTGTTTAAAATGACAACATCCAAAGTTGTGGCTACTTCAACCAAAAAGGGCAATTCCTTATTCAAACCGAAGAAGTGTTGTGTGGTATTTGTTTTTACCTTTATTTGTTCGTGTCGAGGTTCATATACAAGAGCAACGAAGAGGATAAAAGCGCGCACAACTACAAAAAAATTCTTAATGAGTAGAACGAAGCGTTACGAATGACTTGAAAGATCCTTAATGATTAGGATCGAAATTGACTACGAAAAGTCTACAAAAGCGTTCATTAAACGAAGGGTTACTAATGACCTGAAAGATCTTTAATATGAGAAGGATCGAAATTGACTATGAAAAGTCTACAAAAAACCGTTCTTAACGAGTAAAACGAATTGTTACAAATGACTTGAAAAATCCTTAATGAGTAGAATCGAAATCAGGAAGAAATTAAAAACGTTTGCATAATATTTCCTCGGTTCGAAAAGTCTAATGCAAAGGGACGAGTGATGGTAAAAATCTACCATATAAACTTATTATCAAAAAAATAGGTTTGGATATTATCTCTCAAGATATAATTAATTTATTAAAAAGATTTTGTTAACAATAATTGGAATAACCTGACCCTAGCATGTTAGCTTAGGGAGTAAGAAAGCCAGAGTTATATAAACAAGGTACCACCCTCCCCTTGGATTCTTACATAGAATTAATTTGACCTATTTATGAGGAGGTCTGACTTGAGCATCGGAGGGTCTAAATACCCCATTTTTCATTGTTTACAGGTTAACCTAAGAAGAAGATTCGAGGTGAATTAAAAGGGGCTCTAGATTTTGCCTTAACGGAAATTCGTACCAACATGAACAGAGGGTATAAATTAAACGACCAATAGACCTAATTTCTTTAGGTACACAATTTACCTTTGTAAATACATGATTTATTATCAACCAAAAAAAAATACATGATTTATTAAGACGTTTGAAAAAAAAAAATTGAGATCAGGTAAGATGTGTGAGACAGTGAACTTTACGAAAACGTTTTTTCACCAACTTCTCTGCTAATTAATGTAGAGCCTCTCCTTTAGGTAATAAAAAACAATGAATTCTAATGTAAGTTTCAAAAGGGTTTAAAAATTATTTTAATACCCCGAGTTAAAAATTGGATAAATTGACAAACAAAAATAATCTTAGCCTTTGATATATAGTAAAATTGAATAAATTGACAAACAAAAATCAAGTACAAACTTTCCACGCATGTTATGATATGGTATGAAAAAGGATTTATATCCAATTTGAAAAGGGCAGGGAAGAAGTCATATACTAGTTTGATTGAAGACGAAGTTACAATGAACACACTAGGTCACTCATTAGTCCTTACAGATCGGGTGGGGCTAGTTTGGGGAAAAGACATTGACACCCTTTTACAAAAACAAATCAACAACTAAACTCTGTTTGCATTTATATTCTCACTGTTAAATTAGCTAAGACCCTAACATTTCATTCTCTATACGTATTGATCAAGAGATTAGTTTAGCAGTAAAATGAGTATTTATATCGTCAAAATTAAGGACTTTAAACCTAGCTGAAAATTTTGAAGAACATGTATATTTATTCACTGATGATTAAGTCATGTCTTTAATTAGGGAAGTGAACACCGTCGCAGACTCCCTCGCTAGCTTAGCTTTTTTTATTCCGCTTGGTTTACATCGTTTAGACGAATGGCATGTTGGTTCCTTTTCTTTGTTGTTGGACAATGTCCGGGGCCGGACGTTCCCCCGACTTTTTTGCTTGTAAGTTACTCATGTCGATAGAAAAATCCGAAGAAGCGGGTTGATTTGCTGCATTAATACGCTCTTCTTCTTGTAACAAGAGACCAAATAATTCATCAGAAGAAATAGGATGCCTTTGCATATTATACGCAGTTAGAAACACAGAGTATGACGAATCTAACCCGTTAAGAATATATTCAATAAAGTCATGATCAGAAACAGTGTAGCCACATTCAACAAGAGCATCAGAAAAGCTCCGCTTTTTCTCCACATATTCAAGAATATATAGACAAATTGCCTTTCGCCAAATTTTGCATCTAATGTTTGAGAAACATAGAACGAGCCCTAGTTTAGGCAAAAAACATGCGCTCGAGAATAGCCCAGGCATCATGAGTGGTCTTGGCACGAGCAACATGCGCTAATAAAGGTGTAGATAAAGTAGAACGATCCATAAAAGAATGAACCTGTTTTTTTTAGTCCAATCAGCAAACATTGGATTGGGAATAAGAGGTGTTGTAGAACCCGATGCAACAGGAAGAAATTCAGACGGTGCAGTGTTGGGTAGAAGAAAACTATCAACATTGTAAGCCTCAAGCGATGACTTGATTGTATGACGCCAAAGAACATAATTTGTGCGTTCCAACTTGATATTGAGAGTCGGAAAAGCAAGCGATGGGACTGATGCACCCAATGCCGCAGCAAGGAGGGCACCAGCGGATTTGTGCGGCGTTGCCTCTTCGCGAACAACGGTGGTGAAGGCCGTTGGGATCGTCGGCGTGATTAGCCCGGTGGTGACGCCCGTGATTTCCGAAGAGATGGCGGGAGTAGCGACTCCGGTGGTGGCAGCCAGCGGGTCGTGATTAGTAACATCACCGTCGGTCATTGTGATAAAATTAGGGTTTGGAAAAAAAAGGATCGTATTATGCTCTGGATACCATGTGAAGATATAATATTTGTGTGAATGTAATCTTGCATTCAATAGAATACCCAAGAGGGTTTTTATATACAAAGAGTTACTTGGGGCCCAAGTGATCTTATCTACCTTGGAACCCTAAGATAAATATAAGGAAAATATCTTATAAAATATATAAAAATATCTCAACAATATAATCTTATCCTAATAAATGTCAACGCGCATGGAAGATGAGTTAGACCGTTGGAAATCGCATTCTCGGTGAATTTGATTTTGACCGTCCAATGTCTGATTGGGGTGGGTCATACCTTTTCGAATTGTGAAAAAGCTAATGAGCAAGACTCAACACTTTACCATGAGCTCTAACACTGTTTCGGGCATTTAATAACGATTCAAGGCTTAAAATAGGGTTTTAAATATTTCGGGACTTTTTCGTAAAATCTAGTTTTTATATCTTGTATCTTATGTCACCTCTCTCTCTATATATATATATCGTTTGTAGCCCTGAGAACATATCTTATCATTAATTCTTATAATATAGAGATTTTCTCTATTTTCTAATGGATTTCCAGTTTGTGTTTTAGGATTTCATTACTTGTTATTCCTTGTGTTCCAAAACTCAAGTTTGTGTGTCTTTTTTATACTTCCTGCTGCGTCAGTCTCCCTCTCTTTTAAAACTTTCCAGGACTTGGCTCTTTCTCGACAAAAAAAATTGATGCTTAACTGCTTAAGAGATTCCTCGTAAATCGTAATAATAAAAAAATGACACTGAACGATAAACTATACATTTTTAGTCTTTAATTTCTATATTAAAATATTTATTTATTTATTTATTTAAATATTTTGATCTCTACCTTCTATATTATTCCTCTAGTAAATATAATAATTTATTTGATAATTTTATTGAAAAGGGTAAAAAATGTTAAAATGAAAAATATCTTGATGTAAAAAGAGTTCATACATTAAAGGCAGTATCTGAAGTCGTTTTGCAACGGTGATAGTCGTTGAAAAAGATGCAGCATACGAAGTATTTGGTCCACATACTAATCATCCCATGATGCCCATAACCAATACCCACGACGTTTCCATGCTTTTTTTTAGCACGAACGTGTTGACTGTTTTTTTTTTGAGAGGAACGTGTTGACTGTTTACCAAAAGAGTGAATTGATTTAAGTATTATATTTTTTTTCACACACATATACTGATATACTATGGATTTTTTTTTTTGAAAAGGTAAAGATTAGGAGACCCCCTATGGGGGGTGTTCTAGAGCATCCTTCCGGATGAGAGCTAGTAGCTCTAAGTTATCCAACAAGAGTCTGGTAGGGATACTGTGGCCCAGCTTGGAGATTTTGTCGGCCACAGCGTTGCAGTCCCTACCCACATGACGGACTGAGACAGATACGAATTGTTGTAATGATATCAAAATGTCTGCTATCAATATTTCTATCTCCCATGGACATACTCCATTATTATTAATAACCTTAATGACAATGAGATTATCGCCTTCAATTTCAAGATTTTCTATTCCTAGTCTTTGTGCTTCCTTAATTCCTTCCCTAAGTGCAATTGCTTCTGCTTTTAAGATCGAGATGGATCCTTGCTTATTGACTCCTAAACTTATCACTTCTGCTTTGTGATTTCTGATTACAAATCCTGAGGTTGCTAGACTAGAACTGAGTTTAGAGCCATCAAAATTTAATTTCATATAGTTATGTGGCGGTTTACTCCATGTCTTCCTTTTTCTTTTCCTTTTCACTTGTGTAATTTTTGTTTGTTGTTCTTGTTTTTCTTCATCTTCTATCCATTTCTTTGACTTATACCATTGAGCAATTTGATTTTTCATATATTGTTCTAAGTTTAGAATGAAGTCGTTGGGAGTTTGTTGGAAAACTAACTTGTTCCTTTGATGCCAAACACACCAACAACAAACCGCCAGTTCTATGAAATCATTTTTATCCATCACTTTGATTAGATCATTTAGGAATGATCCGGCAGATTTATTTCTTGTGTCCCAATGCTTGATAATAGCTTCTGTTTTAATGTTGATTTGCTTTACTAATTTTTTTTGTATGTGGGCATTCCATTAGCAAGTGTCCTATGTCCTCATATGTACAGTTGCACATTAAACATCCTGGAGGGGTAGCAACCCCTTTCTCATGTAGTCTTGCTTTCGTAGGGAGCCCATTGTGAACAACTTTCCATAGAAAATTTTTCACTTTAGGATATATGTCTAATTTCCATATCCAATTATTCAAATGCGGGGTTTGCTGGTGCACTCCCGAAATCAGTTCTATTGCAGACGCCGTCGAGAACCATCCATTTTTGCTAGGGGCCCAATATAGTCGATCTTGAATCCAGTTTTCTGGTATTGGGGTTTCGACAATCTGATTTACAATCTGGCTTGGAAGAATGCGTCTTAGAACATCTTGCCTCCATTTCTTGTCATTTGTAATGAATTCTTCCACAAGGGTAGAATTGTTCACAGACTCTGCATTTAATGCATATTTATCTAGTGACTCTGAGAAGAGCCATTTGTCCTTCCAAAATCTTATAGTTCGTCCATCACCAACTTGCCAGATAAGTCCTTTAAAGAATTCTTCCCTGAGATTCATTAATTTTGACCAATACCATACTATGGATTTTTTAGTTTTAGTATAATGAACTCCTTGTCCGAACCACTACTCCAATATGAAATATAAATTATAACTAATTGATATTTTGGTCTTATTTCACTTTTCTCCTAAAACAACTTTTTACTTAAAAACTACTTTTAACACTCTTGAAATTCGTGCAATTTTCTCTACTTTTTATGTTTCTCGAGACACAAAAATTAACTTTTCACCCAAAAACCGTTTTGACCCCTATATAGTTGGGTTGAATCTTCTAAATTTGCCTTATTGTTAATTAAACTGATTGATACATTTAATTTTATTTATTTTTCTTCAATTATCTAGGTTTTAGTAAAGTCCGTAAATTGATAATCTTGGGGTTGAGCACGTACGAGTATGCACACATGTGCAAACAGGTCAACGACATAAGTCTAGTGAAGCCATATAGGCCAAGGTACGATTAGGCCAAGAAAGCCAAGAGGAGATGGTGGTTATGCGACATAATGGAAGATTTTATCTTAAACAAAAAGATAGAATTTCGCTTAGAGTAGGGAGCAAGATATCGCTTGATTGACCTTTAAGGCATTGGGCCGGCCTTAGGGATAGATTTTTCGGCTCCCTAGCTCTCCTTATTTCATTATAAATACACGTCTTCGCCGTGAAGAGAAAGCAGACTAAAAGCATATTGAAAACACTCATTCTAGCATTGAACATGCTAATATTCGCTTAGCTCCTTTGTTCAAAGAAACTCATGCTCGTTGAGTTAATTATCTTGCTTTTCATATTTCTTCTTTGACGCTCAATCGACAACTACTCTTTTGACTTAGGCATCGGAGGTGGATTATGGGTCCCCCCGCCCCCTTTGTCCATTGTTTTACAGGTTGCAGGTTAAGAAACAATTAGAACGAAAGAGGAAGAAGGAGCATTTAATTAATGCATTAAAGACGAAATTTTTGTGCACTAATAGGAATGCATAAGCTAGTTGCTACTTGGCCAATACGGAGTATTTGAAAATGTGATCGATTCAAACTACTTTGGCCAATACAAAACTGAGGACCATTCACAGGAGTCTTGTTGTTGCATGTTGTTGATCCGTAAATTCCATAAATTGATAATCTTGGGGTTGAGCACGTACGAGTATGCACACATGTGCATACAAGTCCACGCCATAAGTCTAGTGAAGCCATATAGGCCAAGCTAGGCACGATTAGGCCAAGGCACAATTAGGCCAAGAAAGCCAAGAGGAGATGGATCGATCTCTGTAAATCGTGTTTGACTTAGACGCTTAGACATGAAGACAGATCGAGAAAACCCTAAGCAAAGAACAACAAGAAAAACGAGCGAATACGATGACGTAGTTTGACAAATGCCTACATCTGTGGAGCCTTAAAGAGGAGGCACATCTTGAACCACTATATCTCAAAAGTATTACAAAGCCGGTTACAAACACAAAACAGAAGAGAAGATCAAGTTCAGACAACAAGAACGGAGAAACAGAAAAGGTAGAAGAAGAAGTACGTAGATATAGGGTTTCGGCCCCATAAGGCTGATGAAGCTCTAAGTTAGAGCTTCGTTGGATCTCGACCACGAATCGGAAGGAGCAAGGTCATCGTTGAGTAACTCCATCACTACATCACCGGAATCGCACCACCGCGCCACTAGATTTCTCTCTCTCTCTCTCTCTCTCTCTCTCTCTGGAGCTCTCTAGATGCGACGCTTCGACTGAATGAGCGAACAAGTGAAAGCCCAAGCTTACAAAGCTAGGGTTGTTGACAAGCCCCCAAACACATTGTTTTGGTTAAAGAGAAGCGAGCCTTCAAATCTGAATCAGACAAGCTAGAGATTGGGCAGTCTGCTCTTTTAAGGGGCCAGAGAGTGCCGCCTCTCCTTCCAACAAAAAAAAGAGATTGGGCAGTCTCACTGGATCCCAATTCCCACATACTCAAGTCCAAGTGATCTAATAATACACCGGCTAGTATAAACCCGAGTTAATTACTACCTCCAAACCAGTCTAAACCAGGGAAGTCATAGCTCGATTCAACTAGTTTAAGCGTGCTAAAAAATCCAATGAACAAGGTTCTCTACTTAGGTTATTTTCTACCTACATTCTATTACATGTTATGTCATACCATGACTTATGTCACTAGGATTTGTACATATTTAACATAGAACATTACAAATGCCATCTTAAACTATGTATAAATACCAGAAGTAATATGCTAAAGATATATATGGATTCAAGAGATGATTCTTCTTCCATCATTGGCTCATCTCCATATCTCAAGTGACATCATCGATATGGAGCCCTTTCTTACAGAAAATAAATATGTTAATAGGGACTATCTTTGTTCGAAATTTTATGGTGTCTCCAGGTGTTTTCTTCACATTAATTTCATGGTCCTTCACCATTCTCCTGATAAAGTGATATCTCATATCAATGTGTTTAGTACTCTCATGATAGACAGGATCCTTACAAAAGATACAACACACTCTGACTATCAGTGAAAAAAGTAGGCAGGTAATTTATTGAAAAGAAAAAAATAAGATTTTTTTATATTTGATTAAGTTAAAACATCTACATAATAAAATAAAAGGGTGAATTCCTTCTATGGTCCCTAACCTATCACATATAGTTCTTATTAGTCCCTAATCTTTATAAATGCTTTTTAAGTTCCTAATCTTTGAAAAGTATTACTATTTGGTCCTTTTTCATTTTAGACTTTAAGTTTAATTACAACCAAGCACCCAAACTTTATATTTATTTTTGTCATAATACAAATAGTTATTTATTTTCAAAAAATATCACAATCTAAACATTTTAGGGAAAAATAATAAATTATCATTCCATATTTACCCCTTTTTCAAAAAATAGTACCTTTTAAAAAAAAAACATAATTTTAAAAATAAAAGGTGAGTTATAAATATTTATTTCTTTCTTATTGAATAACAGTCATTAAAATATTTTATAAAATTAAAAAAAAAACTTTTCATTAGAAAATCTAACTTCCCTTATTTACCCGTTATGTTTCACTTTTTTATAAAGTGAATTTTTAATCCATCAATTTTTTGAAATTATTTTATAAATTTTATAAAAAAAATCACCCCTTATTTACCCTTTGTTAAAAAAAACTAGTAATGTTTTTCATATCAAAAGTGATAGATTAAAAAAATCTAAAGTCGTACTTGTTTGTACAAAATCATATAGTTAAGTGAAAAAGGTGTAAATATATAGTGATATTTTATTATTTTCCCTTAAAATGTTTAGATTGTGATTTTTTATAAAAAAAGAAAAATATTAGTGTTATGAAAAAAATAAACATAAAGTTTGGGTGCTTGGTTGTAATTAAACTTAAATTCTAAAATGAAAACATATGAGCTATGCACCACCCCATTTTTTTAGTTTGCAACATTTTATTTTCTATTTATTAGAAAATAAGCCCAAATTAATGTCTCGTTTCAAGGAAGCCTAGGCTTTCATGATTCCTCCTCTCTTCACTCAAAATCCATTGAATATCCATTCAAAATTTTCTTTTAACGTTCAAACTCATCCTCGTATACTCGCTCCTTGATTCAGACCTTCGCGGGCGTTTACGTTGTTCATCTTGCAGAGTTCGGACGGAGCACAAAAATCTTTCGCGAGTATATAGATTTTGTACGCAACAATTTGATGTGCATTTCTTATCTGCACACAAGCTTTTTGCGTGCACTGCTTCTTTGCACACAATCTTCCCGCGTGCATTGCTTTTATGTACACAATATTCCTGCGTGCACTCCTATTATGCATACTTGCAGATTGTGTGCAAAATTGTTTTGCACTCAATCCGCGCATGTGCATGTATAATTGCGAAAATTGAAAAAACACTTATACGAATGGTGAACATACCATGTAATCTCGACTACGTAGCGATCGTATTCGGAGCTTCTTTCATTGTCACTCGACATTCTTTAAGCAATAAGAATATGAAAATATTTAGATTTGAATTAGGGTTGCAGACAATAAAGAATGAGAAAATAAGGAGGAAAAGTAAATTTGGACTAGTTTTGTAATTTTAAAAAAAATTAAAGTTGCAAACTAATTTTAAGAATGTTGCATAATATGAGCGAATGAAAAAAGACCAAATAGTAACACTTTTTAAAGATTGAGGACCTAAAAAAATATTTACAAAGGTTAGAGATTAATAGAAACTCTATATAATATATAGGTTAGGGATCATAGAAGGAATTAATTCACCCTAAAATAAAATCTCTAATAATTTAAGAAAAATCCTTGCATAAACTGGAATTCATAAGCTAGTTGGTCTACTTGGCCAATACCGAGTATATAGAAATGTGATCGATTCAAACTAATTGGCCAATACAAAACGTACTGATCGAGGACCATTCACGGGAGTCTTGTTGTTGCATGTTTTATTGTTGTTGATCCATCCACGTACATTTACGTACGTAGCCTATGCTACCCATACATATACGTAACTTTTTTTTTTCTTGGTCAATAAAGTCGACACGAAACTATACTCTAAACACTTTACATTAATGATCGGCCAAAAAGGCTATTTTTATGACTTAGGGTTGAAGGAAAAATCCAACTTCCCTACCACGACAAATTAAACTTAAACCTCTTCACGTAATTTACCTCACATACGAATTCACAATTTTTGTCATGCAATTTAACCACTTAAAATCAAGACCCCCAACTGCATTTAGATACTCAAAACTCAATAGAAAAATTGATGTTTGATCTTCCACTATAACTTAATTAACTGATGATATCTTAAATCGTTGTCACATGAACGCGCGCATGTTAATAATTAATTTTAGGTTTATAATAAAATAATATATGATCGACTATAGTTTTGATAAAGTTTGCAGTTTTTGGTGGTGGATCGAGAAAATTATGGTTTGGACTTATGTGACTTGTTGGGCTGTGGCATGGCCAGCTTTAATTGATATATACAACTTTCTCTTGTTCGCCACTTGTTTTGTTTTTGGTCGAATGTTCTCCACTTAATTGTTTATATGTTTATAGATATAAAGTACTTGGGACATTTCTTCTTCTTTTTCTTCGTAGATTCTACCGAGGCCAATACTTTCCAAAATGGGTGACGAAGTTGGTCCATGCCATTCTGCTTTCCCACTATATATCTATCTTCTATCACAATTCACAAGTACATCTTCTTAATTATCATACAATTCAATTTTCATGCGAATGTCATTTGGCTCGTGCATCAATTTTTTTTATGGGCTAGGATTCGTCCGGTTCGGCACTTTTACTTTTTGTGCCTACGTCTAGACCGGAGTTTGGTTGAACCCCGTAAGGAGTGTTGCTCCTCCCAAGCCTCTCTGTTGCATACACACTGCTAGAGAGTCTCGAACTCGAGAACTCTAGACAAATGCTTAAACGACCTAGTGTCAATTACCACTAAACCAATATGTACTTGGTTGGCTCGTGCATCTTTATTCAACTTTGTTTGCTTGCTGCATTTAGATATGACAAAGATCCGACCCGATTTAAGTTATAAAAAATACGATTTTATTTTGGGAAATTAGGAATCAGAAACTTACTTAAGGATCCTTGTAAAAGTCCGACATGCCAATATAGCGTGGGAGATCATATGTCCGTTTGTGCGGATATGCGTTTTCAGCCTAGTAAATAAGTTTATTATAGGGTTTCATCTTAAAATCAATTAACATAAAGCGAGTAATCAAAAGTTTATATACTAGACAACTTTTTTTCTAGCATTCCAATTTGCGGTATATTTTCTTTCACATGGACCCTCAAGTGCAATTACCTTGCCCTGAGACCTAGACCCTCAATATGACAGTTGCACTTAACGCCATACCGTAAAGTACATTAATAGATTAGAGACCCAGACCAAACCACTCTGATACCATGTAAATTTAGATATGCATAAAGTATTAGAAATTTCCCCTACCTTCTTATTGGAAACAACTTACAATATATAGGAAAATTCTAACTTAGGCTAGTTCTAAGGTGTACAAAACAAATTACATTTAATTGTATATAAGAAATAAAATTATCTTAAAATAATTTTATCCTAATAGTTGTACATGTAATAAATCTTGATCTATTGAATTATCTATAGCATAGAGTAATATTTTTCGTTGGTGGAATTGTAGAATACATATCCTAGCTACTAGAATATGTCCTAGTCATTTTGCCCAATACGTACATCTCGAAAATGAAATGAAGTTAATAAGTTATTGCCCCGATTTTAAAATTTTTGGAGAAAAAAAGTGTCACAGAGAGTTTTTCAATGCATTATTGAGTACGAAAGAAGGATCTTGATCCTTTTTCAAACCAGCCATACCTAATTCGTTTACAACTAATATCACATATAGAAGTTGGTCAAATCCTTATTAGCTACGCCTACATGTACATTTTTTTCTGATTATTTTTCATAAACAAGTTTTCCAGCTGAGGTTTGATGTTTAATACTCCCTCCGATTTAAATTAATTGTCGTTTTAGTAATTCAAATTTGATGCATTTTATATGTCGTTTTAGGTTTTCTAGGCAATTGATTAGGAGTGAGTTATGAGAATTGTTATTGGAATGTGTTTTTATTAATTAATGTTATTCATTCATTGGTTGAAAAAAGGTAATGAGTGGTAAAATTTAAAAAAAAAAATCACCTTTTTGAGTTTAGTTAATGTTTTTCTTAATTCTTGTGTCAAAAATTAAAACGACATTTATTTTAGATCGAGGGAGTATCATAAATACGGGGGTCAATTCTAGCTGAGGTTTGATGATGTTGAAGTTCATTGACTAGGTACCGTGCGTACAACACTCTAGGTAATTTAACTAGCTAATCCCAGTTCAACAAGAGGCATATTAATGGCTATTCAAGTAATTAGAATGATAAATAATTAAGCAAATTCAAATCAGGGAGTTGTATCCTTGAATAATGGTTGAATTATGGGGGCCAAATTAGCCACAAGACGTGAGGAAATAGACAATTTTATTGCTTAAAAATATCAGAAGGATCGAATATACCTAACAATTCAAACTATGACATGCTCAAGCTATTGACATAATTGATTAATTAATTTAGATTGAGTAAGCAGTAACTACTATGCATATAGGTGCTATATATACTTTAATTTTGATTAGTTGCATATATACGATTTGAGTGAGGAGAATTAAAACGCTAAAATAAAGTATGTAAAAGCGATAGTAGTATCAGGACGGGTGACTTTCTGGGAAGTTTTCGGGTGGACATGAGATAATGCTTCTAAGGTCTCGAACCTTACAGTTAACACACACAACGAATCATGAACCTCATAGTCAAACCATCATGAACCTAACACAAGATTCAAAATATTGTTAAATCTTGCATATTTCCAACCTTCTATGAACCCTGAAAACAAAGATCAACACTCGTCAAATTTTGAAATCCTAGATTCAAATTGTTTCAAATCGAAAATCATATCCAAAGTTGATTATATAAACCTTAGATTAAAACAATTTCATATCATAAATCGTATTCAAACTCGACTGCATGAGCACATACTTTGATTTCTTTGTTTTTTCGTATGAAAACTAGAATTGAAAAATGTGAAGGAGATATGGTTTTCTTCCCTTCTCAGGAACCGAATTTTGATGGTTGTTATTCCTCAACTGCCATGGCGATCAATTACGAGCTTCAGTCGTTGTTTTCACTAGTGATCTTCGACTTAAAGTTGGTCACCTTTGAAATGGAAGAAGTTGCGAGTTTCGGGGAAGAAGACAAATATTGTTATGTTCTGCCCCTTGAATTACAAGTTCGTGTTGCCATTTATTGTTATTTAAAAATTTACCTTCAATTCGTAAAAATTTGTGGCATGCACGCATGTGTATTTGCCCTTTTTCTTCCCTTTTAATCTCAACCTTTTATTTTCTCTATCCAATAGCTCAAATTCATTCCCAATGTTCACCCTAACAAATGTTTCCACCCATACTTCCCTCTGATCGATGGTGATTAATAGATATATATAAGAATATGGATCACATGAAAACAACCCTTATCATGAAAACTACGGACGAATCTCAGCCATCCGATCCATCCACAAATTTTTTTACATTTTATTTACTTTTTTCTTTATGCATTTTAGCGTTTGTAGAATGATATAATCAAGTATGAACATAAAACCATAAAACGTGAACATGTCGTACATATATATGAAAATATGTGACTTTTACATGAACCTTGCATACTAAAATATGAACATATGTATATGATATGTGAACCTACAATAATTTGCATGCCTATTTCTGAACTTTTTAGAATAATTGTATTTGAACCTCGCCTTATTGTATTATGAATATGTGCATAAAATATGTGAACGTTTTGTGAAATGTCATATTTCCGAATTCAATGACAAAGAAAATTAAAAAAAATTTAAAAAAACGAAATTATCATTATACCCTAAATATTAACCCTTCATCCTTCTACTCTAAGGGTCCTCATTTATCCCTTGTTTTCATGTTAAGGAGTATTTTCACTCGGATCACTATTATAAATATAGTTTGTTGGTTATGGATCACATGAAAACAGCCCTTATCATGAAAACTACAAATTATATTCGGTTGTCCAACCCATTTGCAAATTTTTTATTTATATTTTTAACATTTTTTTTCTTTAGGCCGGGGTTTTAACATCTATGGAATGATATAAACAAGTATGAACATGAGACCATAAAACTTGACTCGGTCGTACTAATATATGAATATATATGACTTATACATGAACATCAAAATCCTGAACACGAACTACTAAAATATGAACCTTGCATGCTATTATATGAACATATTTATATTATATGTGAACCTACAGTAAACTACATTCCTATATTTGAACATTTTAGAATAATTATATTTGAACCTCACCTTATTATATTATGAACATGCCTATATCTGAGCAAAAAGGAGGTCATCGGACAAGACTTGGTCTACTTAGCCCTCACATATGACATAGCCCAAGATAGGACCTTGTGGAGGGGTAGTGTTCGGTACAAGAGACGTAAGGCTTTAGGCAGTGGGTATGTTGGGCGCTTTACCTAGGGTGTAGTGGTAGAAGGTCGTCTTAGTGTTGTTAGTTTGTTTTGTTGTTGTGAGCATTGGTTCTTTCTTTTTGTATAGTTTCCTTCGGTCCTTTAGGACCCTATCGTGTTTTTGTGCGTGTTTTTGCCTTGATTATTTATTTGAGGTTTCTTTTTGAATTGTTTTTCGTTTTGTTTTTTTTTTGGGTTTTTTGTTTTGTTTTGCCTTTGCCTTATATCTATTGGGTCTATCGAAAACACCCCCTCGACTTGCTTAGGGAAGTGCATACATCCAAACCCCTAGACCTTGTCAGACGAGATTTAATAGGTAGTATTTGTTTTCTTGTGTATCAAATATGTGAACATCTTGTGAAATGTCATGTTTTTGAGTTTAATGGCAAAAACAAATGAAATATTAATTTGTTTTTCTTCAAAAGCCCTAAATTACCATTTTATTCCTAATCTTAGCCCTTCATTCTTCTAATCCAAGAGTCCCTATTTGTTCCTAGTTGTCATGTGAAAGAGTGTTTTCACTTGAACCACCCTCTAAAAATAAAAATTAAGAGGATTTAAAATTTAAGTGGGACCCATGTTTTAATTTTTTTTAAAAGGTTTGATGATGTGGCATAATCAAGAGGTGGACACATAAGTCAAATGAATGTGAGGCCGACACGTATACAAAAAGCTTCTTTTTTAATATATAGATTTAATTTGCTAACAATATTGATAAATATCTCTCGGGTTTATTTTGGAAGATCGAAATTATTTAAAATTTAAGTGGGACCTTTTTTGTAAAGGGTTGGTGATGTGGCATAATTGAGAGGTCAACACGTTAATGAAATTAATGTTAGGTTGACACGTATGCAAAAAGCTTCTTCTTTAATATATTGATAAATTTTTAATAATAGTAGTATAGGATGTACTATAAAAGGTCTTTGAGTTAGACATGTAGCAACACTTAATTTGAATGTGCCCTCCAAAGAGAGGTATCATTTACCATTAGAAAAAATAAAAATAAAATTTCAATAAAAAGTTGGAAAGACTCCATTGTCTTTCTAGCATCTCTTTAATATACCATTACAATAGTTTTACTTGTTCTATAAAGAAAATGATTAGATGATAATGATATTAGTACTATGCATCCTCTTTTCATATGTGAATACTAAAGCATACTTTCGGAGGAGAATACGAACTTTTGAGTCATTCAAGCTATCTTCCGATCAGAGTTAGTGAATTAAGAATACAAGTTTACCAATAACTTAGTACACTTCTCTTAAGATAATGACACGATTGAAGTCATGGGTAGTAGTAATACTCATTGCCACATATATGATACAACATCTATTCTCAGTTTAAACAATTAGTCAATGATCAATCTCAGATATGCTCAATTTAAATTAACTTACCCACACTTTACTCTTAGCAAATATTAGACTAGACATGTTGCAGACCGAATGATTTCGCATTCCCCAACCACGTTGGGTATAAGAGAAGTGCCACGAAGAGCATGATCCATATAATTGTATACTTTGATGGTGTCAAAGTTCAAGCAAGCGTCTCTAGACCCACCTAAGGGTGATAATCGCAATCCAAGATGTGCTACAAGATACCTTTTAGTTTATCTATATCAGTTCTTGATTTGGATGTACCTTCCAAATAAATTTAACCATTTACAATTAACATGTATAAATATAAAAATAAAAATATTAAGATAATTTAGAGGGGAGCCTATTGTCTTTCTAATGTCTCTATACTATATCATTATAATAGTTGTACTTATTTTACAAAAGAAAATAATACAATGGTAATTTTTTTTATAAGGTAAGAATTCGGATACCAAACAGACTTGGTAATCCGAGAGGACGTTAGAAAACGGCATCCATAAACGGCTGTGAACGACAAAGCATGCAGGAAAGCAATAAAAAGTACAAGATTCCGCAAAATAAGAACTAAGAAGAGTTTGGGATCGGGGTGAGTAAAACACTATAAAATAGCGCCATAGGCAACATGTCGACCCCAATTGGGCGTGCGAAATGGACATCTGACGCTTCCTCCACCGAGATGAAGGATCTTCAGAAGCCCCAGAGCACCAAGCGACTTTGCCCAAAACCACTCGGTCCAATGCCAAACTCTAACTCCAATTTCTCGAAAAGAGTACTTAAATTAAGCTCAGCAAACCTGCAACAAAGAAAACAAACATGCCTTGCCTAGCAAGGACTTAATTTATTTAAATATAAATATAACTATATAAATAAAAAAGACTTGCCGCCCAAGCACAAGGAATAAGACTTGCGGCCCAAGCACAAAGATTTTCTCAAAAAAATCAAAAGATCCTAATCTTACTAGCATTGGAATTTCTTTAATTTTTCCTTCTTTTTTATTTCCAACTTGCTGCCCAAGCATAAAGATTTTCAAAGATTTTTTTTCCTCTCAGGCAGGGACCTCGAGAATGGTGTATGAACCCGCTTGAGATAATCCCGGAGCGCCAGGGATTATTATTGATTTGTTTATCATAGTCAATAAACATTCTTATCAACAACTCATTTGTAGCTCCAAGTTTCAAGTTGTTTAGAAATTTCAAGTTTTCATTCATGAGCATAAGTAGCCAATTACCATACTGGAGCATAAGTATAACTCATAGTCGTGTATATAATCATATTCATAAACAACTCATAGTCTTTATTTCCACCAATGTATATATCATATTCATAATCAAGCTTTCTTTGCCCTTGTCTTTCTTGAATCCCGAAGGATTAGCCCCAAAAGGCCTTTTCAAATCACTACCAATGACGGTCTCCTCGACCATGGTAGGATGGGTTCTTTTCTGATAATGTGTAAACATATTCTCAGCTTGTTCTTTAGAATAAAGATGGTCAGAACACAACCTTCTTTAAGGCAATTTTGTTTTTCTCCATTAGTACCTCTTGGTTTTCCATAGAAATTAATCCAAAGGAACAACCAGAGCCATACACATTCAACCAAACTACTGAAATTCAACATAGCAGATCCATCAGATAATAAGAGAAAAGCCAAGTTCTTATTAGGTAAAAGAAAGGAAAGATACAACCTGGATACAACCGTGAGCCGCCAACCAACCTTGCTTCTCCAGAAAGTGCGTGGATCTTGAAGATGCAGTCCGCGTCGCCTCTTATGCCGCCTCCTCAAGGCGGGAATGAACTTGTCCGAAGCATAACATGCTTCACCTGCTCTGGTTTGGGGCAGGACACCAGAGCCAGAAACATCGGAAGAAGCCGCCCTCATCAACTCGAACCTCCAAATCTTCCATGATTTGAGATGAGAGACCCCTTGATTCCTCGTCCTCCTTCTACCCAGGAAGGAGTCGCCCATTCCATATGCATCGCAAGGACCAAAATTGTCAGCGTGAATCGAAGTTTTCAATCCCGACTCCAACAATTTTGCAGAAAACGATTGATTTTCGATGTAAATCGAACACAAAATCTTCCATACCAGAATTCTTGCTTCATTTAGAGAAGAAAGAGAGAGG
Organism: Fallopia convolvulus; assembly: GCA_964016875.1. NCBI lineage: Eukaryota > Viridiplantae > Streptophyta > Magnoliopsida > Caryophyllales > Polygonaceae > Fallopia > Fallopia convolvulus. Next base: position 7,843,675 of record OZ024718.1, on the reverse strand, counting down.
ATGGAGAGCTGGATTGCTTGAAAAGGGGCTAAATTTTCTGATTTAGGGTTTCAAAATCGGGGTTTCTGTAGAAGGAAAAGGGGGCGAGAGGCTAGGGGTGAGGGGTTCTCAAAAGAGAGCGTTTTCTTCATTTTTTTCCGAGTTATATTACATAATACAATGGTAATGATATGAATAGAACCCATCATCTTTTCACATATGAAAACTAAAACATTCTTTTAAATGAGAACATAAACTGTTAAGGGCATAAGGATGCAAGTTTATCAAACACTTAGTTCACTTCTCTAATGATATGAGAAATTTGAAAATCTAAAAAAGATTTATGATGAATGAATAAAAAATGTGAATTCTGATTTCCCAAATACCACTCAAATCTTCACATACCATTGATAAGTTAATAAAAATAGACAATGTTCTTTTAATTAGTGTAACATGAATACATGAGTCAAAATCATATGTAGAAGGTATAAATGCATAAGTTAAAATCCTAAAAACCAATGGGACATATAAAGACATGAACTTGACTAAGTTAAAATCCAAAATTCATTGGATTGGTCTGACTTGTTGTTTTTACAAAATTTTAACATTTATTTTATAATAAAATTTATCATTATAATATCTATAATAATTTTTATTTTTAAATAATATTATTGAATTAAAATATTACTTCAATAATCATAAAAAAAGTAAACACTCTTCTGTTGAGAGGGTTTCTTGACAACAAATAAATTTATAATCAAGACCCCGCTGTGTATAGAGAAGTCAAGATCGTCCACGAGAAGCAAGGTTGTTTGATTACCAAACTATAAAATAAAAAGCGCAGAAACAAAGCAAAACAGAAACAAAAGAAGAAAACAAGGCTACGACAATCCTCGGTACCAACCTTGTCAGGGTCGGTAACGACGCTGGGTTTAACACAAACTAAGCAAACAAGACACAAACAACTACAGGCTCGGTACCGACCTGTATGCCTTGGTAACAAGTCGGAACGAAAGTAAGACGAAGGTAATTCAGAGGTAAAAAGATTTACGACAAGGGCTACCACAACATAATCATGCATATGAACTAGTGTGAAGGATAAATATCATGCCTCAAGGATAAAGCTATCAACTTTCGTTGACCTAAGCAAGTAAATCAATCAATTTTCACATTCGTTATCGAACAATATCAACATTCAAGGTTACAACTTTCTCTTTCGACCAAGTGATAAACTCAAATTACTTCGACTTTCGTATAAGTATAAGCACAAAACAAGTAGTAAAGGATAGAAGGCAATCAAACATTCATCACACACATTCAATCATGCATAACTATGTCGGGTTTCAACCCCGACCCTAGAAAGGTGAACTACTCACTCATGAGAGCCATCAAACAAGCGACTAGATTGAATGAAAACATTGAAATAAAACTAAAATAAAAGCTTACTTGAACTGTAAAAATCTCGTCTTTGAAACAACCATGTTCGAAATTGAAGAACAAAACAAACAAGGCTCGAACTCTCTCTCTCTCTCTCTCAAACGTGTTCTCAAAACAATCGTTTCTTCCAAACTAACGAACAAGCCCCCTAACTTGTATTAAAACAGGGTATTTATACTAAAAGAAACTATCTAACAAGGGTCCTAAAAGATAGAAACTTTCCTAACTAAAAAGATTACGAGATAAAAGATAGAATTGTTGAAAGTCGGCGTCGCCTACCGACACATGTCACCTCGGTAACGACCTGCACAGGGTCGGTAGACTCTTGCTGAACTCCTCTGATTTAACTATGTTGCACAGCTCGGTACCGACCCTCACAGATCAATAACGAGCTCTCTATTTCGGATTATTGTACATTTTTCATAGCTTCTTCTTGGATTCAACGGGATGTTCAAGGCGTATTCCTTCTTCTCTTCTCTTTCACATACTCCACCATCAACCACTTGACTTAAACTCTCTCGAAAATGCTCCTTTCTGCTTCAAAAACCTATAAAAAAACACAAAAACGGAGTAGCTTTTATACTTTTCACAAAATATGTAAACTTATCCAAAAACACACAAAACAAGAACTAAAACAAAACTAAACAACTCAAGAAAAACACCTAAAACTATACTAAAAACATGAACATCAAAATACCCCATACTTAAGCTTGCTTGTCCTCAAGCAATCATCAAATAATAATTAAAACCAATCAACATGCTCATCAAGCAATAGACCTTATCTAAAAAGCAATTTCAAAACCATAGTAAAAAAATAGCAAATGACTATTAACGTAATCACACATATATAAGCACTAATAGACATAAGCAACCACAATCCAACCTTACCAAGGATAAAGTGTTTCTCTCAACTCTCATGTGTTTGGGCTATAAATTCATCTCTCAACTCAATCTTATATGCAAAAGCTCATAGAAATTGGAACTTATATCACCAAAATCTCCACCAAGGATTTGTCAAAACAAGAAAAATCATCAAGAGAACTTAGGCTCAATGAAAAACTTCATAGAAGCTTCCATTCGGTCGGGTTGTAATGGGGCTCGGTAAAAACAAATAGGCATGGAAATATTTTGGCTTTGTGGTGCTAATAATATCCGGGAATCAAAGACTCCTAAAAAATCACATATCTCCAAAACTTCATAAGAGAATATACCAAACTCCCTTCTCTTTATGCACACTCTCTTCACTCACCTATTAAAAATCCTAGAAAGTCTCATAAAAACATAAAGAATCTCTGGTATAAACTTTTGAACATTGCACATCTTCCTTCTTATTCCTTTCTTTTTTTCTTCATTTTCCTCTCGACATACCTCGGTACCGACCTGAAAGGGTCGGTATGGAGCTGCAGTTTCCTTCTTCTTTTTTCTTCCTCGAAAACCTTCGGTACCGAGCCCACATAGGCTGGTATCGATCTGATATTCCTTTCTTCCTCTGTGCATTCTTTTTAACCAAGAGACCTCCTTACATAATTTAAAATAACTCCTCTCCAACTAAGTCCTAATCCCCAGAGACTTCCAATCTACCCCCACCAAAACCTTTATTTTTGAACCAACACATATCTCTGCACTCTACAAAACAACTCCTCTCCAGCTAAGTCCTAATCCCCAAATAGGGTCAAGCTTATCTCGGCTAGGGATAATTTTGTGGAGCAACAATAAAAAGGCTTAAAGGCTCAAATTGGCTTCAAAAAGAAGGATAACGTAAGGGTGGATATGGATTAATAGAGCTTATGAAAAATAAGTTCTCTATCATATGACTTTCACAAGTAATGAACTAAAAATCTTATACATGTCTCGAGAAATAGATAACCATCACAATTCCAAGAGATAATATACATAAAGAGAGCAAATCACACATGAAAATCAAGGCTAAAAATAAGAACTCACAAGGTCAAAATTTTTTTGTTGGATTGCAACTACTCATGCTACAATTATACATGCTCAATTTCATCATATGCTATTTCATCATAAGACTCAGGTTATACTATCAAAAACATGCTAAAAGGAAATTACATGGTCATGCAAAGATGAAAGCAATCATAGAACAAAAAGATTAAGGGTACTCATCTGTTCTAAAATCTTTTTGGATTTTTCAATTTTTTCAATTTTTTTTAAGAAAAAGAACAACTGAAACAAGAAACAAACCAAAGCAAGAACATAAAAACAAACAAACAAGTTTTCTTTTCCCTCCCTACCCCATACTTAAAATTACAGTATCCCCATTGTAATAAAGCAACTCATAAGAAAAGATAGGGAAAATAAAGAAACTCACAAAGTAACTGTCGAAGTAGAAGAAACATCCTTGAAAGCGAGATCATCATTGGTTTGGTGGTGGGAAGTAGTGCTCAAAGTTGCCCATAAACTGGTACATCGTCCGCCAGCGTTCCTCATCAACCGTCACACGCTGCTCCATCGTCCTCCAGCGAGCATCAGCCCTTTGTTGTCGTGCATCATCAAGAGCCATGACAGCTGAGTAGACATCCTCCCAATGACTCATCCGTTGGTGGAGCTGAGTATGCTGCAAATTCAGCTGTTGCATCTGAGAAGACAAATCTTGAGCCCATGAAGGAACATCGAAACTAGCGTAGTTGGTTTGGGTCTGCGGCTGGTAATGGGCGTGCTGCTGGAAGTGGTCGTTATGGATGAAAGGAGCGTAAGGCACCATGCCGAATGATTGTGGCTCGGTAGGATGATGAGCAGGCGTGGTGTCGAAGTGAAATGCCTCGGTATTAGCCTCAAAGTACTCGGTACCGAGGCCAGGTTGCTCGGTACCGATGTTGGCGTGATGTTTTGGGGCCTCGGTACCAACCTGTGGATCCTCGGTACCGAGCCCTACCGTAGAGGCTGGCTCTTCCTCTTCCATTGCAGCTCCTTATCGCTCATATCTCGTCTCATATTCCCGTAGTGTTGGCTCGTCTTGAGGCTTCTTTGCCAAAAGGAATGGTTGAGACGTCCATGGTTCATACTAGTATGGCACATGCAACAGCTCTAGCTTGTCCCGAGTTATTACCGCGGTCTGTCCAAGCACCATGGTAGCGACTCCCCCTGGATATCTCTAAAATATACCAGAAGATAACAAATACTTTGAATCCATCTTTTGGGGACGTTGTGCATTGTAGCGCCAGAGGTCGACATTGAGAGCCATCGCCAAGAGGCTTATCAAATTGCCACAACAAACCTCTTTTCAAGAGGCCCCGTGCTTCTCCACATACTTCAGCCATTCGTACCCCAAATTCATGGGGGCGGGGTCCTCGAAGAGAATTGTCCGAAGGCATCCAACCTCCATCCGCGTTGGCCTGGAAAGCTCCTTTTTGGGCCAAATGGTGGCACCCAAAACTCGGAGAATGATCCTGAAAATGGGGTTGATGATGTGCGCCCCTGGAAGTGCTGGTGCGGTCGGGTTGACTTCCCCAGAAATGTAGCTCCATGTATCTATGACCTTGAAATCATCGGGAGCCTTGTGATCACGGGATTGGTTCGGGAAGTCAAGGAGGCGGTTGAACTCGGCCATGGTGAACTCATGCTCAGCGTTGCCTAACCGGAACTTGATCCTTCCTACAAACGTCTTGGTCTTGAAACTGATGCGGAGAGTGGCTATGAACTCGGAGGTGAGAGCCGGATAATGCGGGACATTCTCCTTTTTGAGGAGATGTGGCACACTGAGAATAGCGAACGCGTGCTTAACATCCTCATAGATGTCGTTGGCCTTGGCACTTGATCTTGAGAACCATCTTGTGAGGTGGTACTTCTCAATGACAGAGTTGAAGATCGTCAATTGCTCTCTAGTCGGCAGGATGACCTCATCCATTCTCGGAGGAGATGGAGATCTTTCGGTCCTCCTCTTCTTTCCTGCCCTAGAATTGGCTCTGCTTGTGCTTGCCATTTGGTACCTGAATATAATATTAATAACCGAGGTAAGATCCACTCCAATCAACAAGAAAAAGCCCGTACTTCCATTCAGAAATGGCCTCGACCTACCTCGGTACCAAGCCAAGAGGGTAGGTATCGAGGTTTCTGGGTTTAGCTCTGGTTCTTGGCGATCATAGGTCGGTACCGACCCTCACAAGTCGGTAACGAGCCTGGGCGAGAACAATACGCATGAGTTTCCGACTCCCAATCCCCAAATTTTCAACATTTAGCACAATTTCAAGCAAGATTCCACACAAAAACATACAATCGAATACTTGCAACCCCATACTTGCTCAAAGCCCTATCTAATCATGCCAAAAATTGCCAAAAATCATGGTGAAAATCATGCAAATCAAGAACAAGTTACTTCGTGCTTTTCTATCATCAAAGTTCAATGCAAAACAAGCATAAGGAATCCGAAAATCAAACAAGATTAATCACCAATATTGAGGCATGGCAGCACGATGGCAATAAGCACACGCAATTTCAAATTTACACAAAGATCTAGATATGAAAACTACCCAAAAGTACCATGAATTTTTCAAGAAAAGAGTTTAGGGTTCAAGAAATCATACCGTAGTCTTGTGAATTTGAAGAACGAAAATTGGATTGCAAGGGTAACGAGGGTGTGAAGCTTTGGTAACGAACACACGAGGTGTTGTTCGGTGTCGAATGGGGTGCGGGTTTTTGAGGGCGAATGCGGTGTGCGGCAGCGTGGCGTGGAATAAGGATGAAAATCGGCTAGATCTTGAGAGATTAGGTGAGGATTGGTGTGGGATTTTTGGTTTTGGGAGTGTTTTTGAAGGCTTAGAGTAGAGGCGGCATGGGGGTAAGGGTTTAGAGAAGGAGGAGTTTTTAGGTTAGAATCACTTACCCGCCCGCGCATCTCGATCTGGGTTCTGTCGCAGGTCGGTAACGACCTTTGCAGCTCGGTAACGAGCCTGGGCAACTCTTTTTCCGGCGTCCTTTCGTGCCCAACTTCTGTGGCATGTTAGCCCAAAAATATCTTATCCCGCAAACTTCTATACTACTAAAAACTCAAAAGAAATCTAAGAAAAAGAACTATAAAAAGAAAAGAAAACTAAACTAAAACTGGGTTGCCTCCCGTAAGCGCTATTTTTAACGTCGTTAGCCCGACAAACTTACCTGGCTTAATTAAGGTGGCTCCTTTTCAGGTTTGTCGGGGTCGTGGAAAATCCCATACTTAGCGGTAAAGGCATTGTTATTTCTTCTTACTAAATTCGGTCCTTCATCCTTCAACAATATGCTTGGTATTCCTATACAGGGGTTAGTGAAGTCTGAGAACCAAAGAGGTTTCGACTCATCTATAGCATCTATAACTATATATTAAAGCTATCCCTTTTCGAGCCACCGGAACGATTCTGGCCCCACCCTGTGTTTACAAAATTAATTTTTATTTCTAATATTTTAACTTTTTCCTATTATATTCTTCTTTAACTATTTAAATCAATCTTTAACATCAAACAAATATCTATTTAGTATAACAATATATTTGAAAACTTCCTTATACAAATATTTAAAATTAAAGATAACAAATTTAAAATATTTTTAAATAAGTATAAATATCTTTTACCTTTTAGCATGATCTTTTTTCACGAAATTATTTATAGATATATTTTTTATAATAAAATAGTTAATGATAAATACTTATAATGTTTGAAAATAAAAAATAGGTAATATCTATAACTATATATTAAAGTTGTACATTTTCGAGTCACTAGAACGATTCTAGCCCCCACCTTATATTTAAAAATTAATTTTTATTTCTATTATTATAACTTCTTTTTATTAAATTCTTTTAACTATTTAAATTTATATCTAACATCAAAAAAATATCTATTTAGTATAACAATATTTTTTGAAAGCTTCCTTATATAAGTATTTAAAATTAAAATTAAAATATTTAAATATTTAAAAATAAATAAAAATATTTTATCATATATCTTTTGATGAATTTATTTATAGAAATATAGTGATTTTATTTTATAAAAAAATTAATGATAAATATTTAAATTTTAAAAAATTAATAAAAATAGATAATAAAATATTTAATAGATATTGAAGTATTTGATAAACTCTAAATTTACTTACATGAAAAGTAATAAAATAACAAGAATATAATATTTGATTAAAAAATTATATACATTCTATGAACAATAAATTACTTATATATTAAAGTTTATAATTATATTTTTATTTATTTATTAATATTCTATTTATAATGTTTATAAAATATCGAATCGTAGTCGTACATGGTACGACGGGTAAAACTAGTGAATAGTGGGGTATGTTGTAGGAATATGATATAAGGAATGATCATAACCGGTGATAGTGAATCCAGAGTTAGAATACTCACCTTGATCAGTTAGTGAGGGCGCCGGTTCCGAGGCAGATGAGGTCGTTATCGACCAGTCTGAAGCAAACCCTCCCTCAGTATCGTGCCAGAATGCGCCTCCCTCGTCATATTGTTGTAGGAAGGGTTCGGTACCGACCCAAGGGGGTTCGATAGCTGGCTTAGCAGCGCTCTCATAATCGTTGTTGCTTGAAAGGGAAGGTTTGGGCTTAGCAATGTCGAGCTCTGGCTGGGGCGTCTCGATTTTTGCGGCTGCGGCTGTGTCATTGGCAGCTTGATTGAGATTGAACTCGACCCGCTCTTCTCCTATGTCAAAGGTGAGGAGTCCTTTCCGAACATCGACTCGAGGACCTGCCGTAGCAAGGAATGGTCTGCCTAGAATAATGGGCACAAGCGGGTCTTCGTGCGTATCAAGGACAATAAAGTCGTTTGGTATGAAGAATTTGCCACTTGAATGGGAAAATCATCTACGACTCCAGTAGCCTTTAGACTAGATCTGCTTGCCATGTATAGCCTCATATCAACGGGTTCCAGAGGTCCCATATTAGCTTTTGACCAAATAGATAAGGGAAGTAAACTGGCACTAGCCCCCAAATCACATAGTGCTTTGAAACGGTGGTCGCCAATCCCGATAGTGATAGTAAATCTCCCTGGGTCACCTAGCTTTTCGGAAAGGGCTATGGATCGGACCTCATCTGTCAGCTCTGTTATCGACCTTTTCCTGCTAAGAATGTCTTTCAAAAATTTGGTGTAAGCCGGCATTTCGCTTAAGGCCTCAGCGAATGGTATAGAAATATTTAAGCCTTGAAGAATTTTAACGAAACGCTTAAACTTGTCTTCTGTTGAGTCCTTAGACTTCTTAGTAGGGAAGGGGAGAAACTTCACCAATCTCGTAACCAAAGGGGGCTCGAGAGGTGGTGATGCCGGATCGACAATCGGGTCAATCGGTATCGTGAGAGGGTCGGTACCGACCCTGATGGGATCGGTATCGAACCTGGGACTAAGGGAGTGGCTCGGTTTAGAGAACTTACCTGAGTTGGGGTCGGTGACGAGCTTTGGAGCATCGGTACCGAGTGTTTTAGGCTTGGTAACGACCCTCTTCGGCACGTTATCAATCTGGGTCGTGGCATCATCTTCAGTACCGTGGTCCTTTTCCTTGGCTTCAGCACGATCTGGTAGCGTCTTTCCGCTCCTGAGGTGTACAGTTGTTATCTGTCCTTTAGGGTTCTCGTCGGGGCGTCCCGAGAGTTGTAATATCCGCGATATTCCAAGTTCTTTTTATATAATATTTATTATCAATTATTTTATTTCTCTAATTTCTGGAAAATCAAATTAACTTCTATTATTTTTATTTTGAAAGAGTTTATCAAGAGAATTAAAATAGATAAACATGCAATAAAATAATTCGAGGGGTATAGATTAATAAGTGAGGTAAATTAATAAAAAGAGCATTAGATAAAAATAAGAAATTTATTTTATTTCATAAAATAGATTATACAAAGGCCTAGGAAATTAATTTACAAGCCTTGCAAAAAGAATGCAAGAGCCGGGATTCGAACCCGAGATCTCTTGCACTCTAACCTCACACGCCCCTCACCAAATCCCGCTAGACCATTACAATTTCTTGTTCACTTAGCCAACCCTTATTCTCTTATAACAAATAAACTCTTTCTACCAATTTCAACATCAGACTAAAGTCTGATTGATGTACGTTGATTTGAATGTTGGCCATTACATGCCATTTCCACCTCCCTCTTGCTTGTTAACCACCCTAGAAGCATCACCCTTCCATCATCCTGTAGAAAGCACAAGGTTAACCAATGCATGGACCTCTCTTCCTCCTCCATTGGTCCATACCATTGGACATGGATTGAATCAAGCTCCCAACTTGTCTACAAATACCCTCTTCCATGCACTCATTCAAATCTTTGCTCTCTCTTCTAGCAAGAACTCCTCACTTCATCAAAAATCAGCCTCAAACTAGTTCATAATCCTCCATTAAAATATCATTAAAACACCACAAAATTCCCTCTTCTTCCTTTGGAGCTCCCGCCGGACCACCTCCCTGTCCCCGCCGGACGTCGCCGCCCCCTCCGCGCCACCGTCTGCCCACGCCGGAGCCGCCGCCGCCTCTGGTGGTGCCGCCCAAGACCGCCGGCCTCCTCCCCTGTCTTCTCCTCCAGTGTTATGTAAAATACAGAATACCAAAAAGTATAAAATCCTATCCTAAATTCTATTTATTTAATTCATGCAAATATGAATTTATAAAGTTTTTATATGTTATTAGAAATTATTTTAGGAAAATAAAGAATAAAATTATGTTAGTAAGATCTTGTTAGTTAAAAGCTAGAAACAAACTAGTTTACCTTGGTAACTTAAGATATAAACAAATAGATAGATTTTTATGGATTTTATTACATGCATGCCTCTTTCATAATATAAATAGTGGATTTTATAAAATAATTATAGCATACAAGATAATAATTATTATTGTCATCTTTGATCAAATAGGAATTTTAAAAGTTATTATGCATGCCTTAAATAAAAAGATAAAATCATACTATATGATCTTAGAATTAAAAAGGTTTAGTAAATAAAACCATTACTATTTTTATATATGAAGTTAACAAATTCCCTAAGTTAATAAAAGTTGTTGCATGGCCTAATCTATAAAAGATATAGGATTTATAAAATTGAGTGAATAAATTAAATTACGAAAATAAATATTTATTCAATAAAAATATGAACTTTAGCATATCTTTATATATGAGAGTTATTACAAAATATCATCTATTATTAGGATATGATAAATAAGATATTATTAGCATATGAGTTATTATTAGTATATTATAAGAACAAGTATATGATAGCATGGGATTTTTAGTTATAGAATATAATACTATTAATGGAAATATTACTAAGTCATCTATAAGGAAAGTATATTTTTATAATCACTAGGTGTAGAGATATTTGCATAAGATATGAGTTCTAGGATAAAAATATCAAGTAAGATATTACAAATATTCTAGGAGATTATTATAGCATAAGGATGACTTGCATGAAAGAAATCTTCTAATTATAAAGAAGATATTATTTTTATAAGCTATAATATTTAAATAACAAATTATAAATATAAAGTAAGATTAATCTAAATTTAGACAAATTACCTTATAAGGAAATTTAGAAACTTCTAGTTATGGAAACTTCCTTATAGAGGAGTATATACATGACAATTTTATTTAAAAAGGATTATGTAGGTAAATACTTTTCCATTAAGAAAATATTATTAATAAAGTATTTTAGATAAGGTAGTCAAAATTATAAGTTCCATCCTAGAATAAATGGGAAATGTAAAAGTACTAGTTTATTGTCATGAATAAGTAAAAAGGATAATTTTTAATAATTATTTTACTAATTATTTATAATAAAGATTTTACGGAATAGTAAGGATATTACAAATCCAAAATAATAATAAAGGAATATTATTATTTTGAGGAAAATAACTTTCTAAATTATTATTATAATAATTTAGAATCTCTAACTCTCTTATAAAAAATTATAAGAGATAATCCAAATCTTAGAAAGAAAATCGTGATTTTGAGCCTTTTCGTAAATTTCCGTAACAATAGGTCGGAATCCTCGCTCGTAGTAGGGAATCGCATAAGTTTCGTCAAGGCTCGTGTGCTAGAACTCGTTACGCTAAGGCAAGTGGAATTTCCCCTTGCAACCTTTACATTCCATTTCGTGAAAATCCTTGATTGTTGGGAACAATTTGTATGCTTAAATAAAAATGAACCTAGGAAATATTGATTGCTAGAAATAACGACAATTGTTAGCGTAGTATGCTTTATATTCCTTTGTTAGGATTATGTGCTAGCATGTTGGTTATCTTGATTGATTACAATCTCGTTCAGAGATTTACTTTGAATAAACTAGAAAGGGGTGCGGGTTAGCCGACACCTCTATATAACCTTACTAAATCGTACGTCCATACGACTTTCGGGATCATGATCTCCATCCGCTCCGATTGCAAGGAGGGATTGTGCGGCACTCTAGCTAAGTGCCGGAGAATTGATAGTTCTCCTTCGGGTGGCTCGGAATATCCGTGTCCCACCACTCTCTATTGAAAATCATTAATAAAGTCGAATATTTTTCGTCACTATATAAGATAAGTGCGAATGCACACCGAAGACACCAAAACCGGACCGGTCTCAAATGATCGATCCGGCTCTCGGTCCGCTCAGGGCGCGAGAGGTTTTCACTTGTATGAATTAATGAACGTTCCCAACATTCTTTCGAAATCCTAAAGAAGTCTACAATCTAGTAGTTCTTCTATTGCTCATCGAGATATCTTTGTCCAAAGATATACTCTCCTTCGAACCTGAAAGCTCCACATCAACAAGTTTCATTATATAGCCCATCGTAAACACAACCTTAATCCCTCTTTCGATAATATTTGAAAATTCCCATAATACCCTCGGGAAGTTCCCTTCCCGCTTGCTTAGTCTCTTAGACTAATTCTTCTTTTCCGCATCTTTGCCTGACATTCTATCGCCCCTCGCGAATTATGTCAAAATCTAGGAACCCCAGCAAGGCGTGAAGTGAAGTGAAGACGAAGGAAGAACAAGGATTTCAAGATGTATCTTTCTATCATTTTGCTTTAGTTTCATTACGTTTCAAGAACAATCAGGTTTCGCATTTCCATTCTGAACAACTTTATGTTTGAATCAATGTAAGATGTTTTGTAAGAACTAAGTCTCCCTCGAGAGCACCTTTTCTCATTATGTAATATGTTTTATTCCGCATTTTAATTGTTCTATATCATTCTAAAAGCCTTGGGTGACTTTGGACGGTAAAGTCTGAGGTCACTGGCGGTAATACCCAATGTTGTAAAATAGGGGTGTTACAATTGTGGTATCAGAGCAAAACGTTTTTGTTTTAAAACCGAAAAGTTTTAAAACCGAAAATTTTCGAAAATTTAGAACCTTCAAACCCTAACTTTTACTTCCGCTATTTAACACTTTCCTTTATAGAAAATTTTCTTCTTTACTCTCTTCCAGAAAACCTAGGATTACTAACTTTTCAAATTCAAAATTTCTTAGCTAAGAAAAATATGTTTCCAAAAGATATTAGAAACCTCACATAGCAAATACCTAGTTCTAGAACTTATCTTTTCTCAAAAATCTTTCCATCTTCTGAAGAACTTGAAATAGTACGAAATTTTCAAATTGTAGATAATATAAGTGTTTCTTTAGAAATTTCTACTTTCACATTAGAAAAAATTGTTTAGTAAACCCAAGCTTGCACGTCCTAAAATCTTACGTTCTCAATAAGAAAAACCTTAGGATACCTAATAGGGGTAAGAAAATGAAAAACAAAAAGTAAAGTTTTGACTTGGTAAATTTTCAAAAAAATCTTGATATCCTTCACTACGTCTTCCTTCTATAGAAACTAAGGAAGTTCTATACTAACGCCTGTTTCCTTTTCCTTCCTCAGAAAAACCATGGATAGCCCAAACAACCACTATGGAAACCATGTCAACGAAGCCAACTTCGGGATGCAAGCCTCGAACCCTTACTTTCCCCATCCTGACGCTGAGTATGAAGAATACCAACCCGGAGTTGACATGGAGGTTGATCAGATCGGGGAGCCGTGGGAGGAGTCGGAGGAAGATCCCGAGGAGGACCCCAACCTCCCAATCGGGCTCTCAGATGACGAGGCCGCTCCGGCTGCACCGCCCCCATCACCAGCATACGAGCCCGAGGACTACCCCTCGGAGGACGAGGAAATGGCCCCGGGTTATGAACCCGAGGAAGTTCTATACTAACGCCTGTTGATGCGGTTCTTTGTGTCAGCATTAATCCCTTGAAAGAAGATTTCTTGGAGCACATATGGTGGTTGCCCATGAGTGGGGCACTATCTGAGCATCTCCATGTATCTCTCCCACGTCTCCACAAAGGTCTCGTTAGGCAGCTGGTGGTAGGAGGTGATACGCTTTCTCAACTTCGTTGTCTTAGCAGGGGGAAGAACTTTGTCAAAAATTGATCATACAAAGCCTTCCAAGTCCTGATAGACTTAGGAGGTAAGCTCTCTAACCAGCTCAGGGTCTTTCCTGTAAGAGACCACCTGAAAGCTTTTGACAAAACATATTCTAGAGAGACACCTTCAGCAACAATAGTGTCACATAAATCAAGAAATTTTTTAATATGTTCCATAGGGCACTCAGTAGGTTTCCCTTCAAACTGAGCCCGTTTAATTAAGGATATGAATTGAGACTTAATCTCAAAAGTCTTATCTATCTCCGGAAGCACAATTGCGGACTCTGGCACCCTTAGTTCTGGATGCATGTACTGTTTAGCATTCCTCGGATAGGCATTGAGTCGTTCCTAGAGAGCAGTTTTCTCAATCCGTGTGGCTTCAAGCTGCCTCTGGAGTGCAGCCATCTGTTGTGCCATCTCTTTAGGAGTCGTTGCCATGGCTTGGTTTCCTCTTCTTCTGCAGTGAAGGGTGCGTTCAGGTTCAGAATAATAACCAGTGGTATCAAACTCGAGCCTGCGACGTCCTGTTGGCATAAGCTGAGAAAACAAACAAAAGAAAACAAAATTAAAAACAAAAACGGGGTCGGGCTATTCCCAGACCCACGAGTAATCAAACAAGAACTATTGCTTCCCCGACAACGACGTCAATTTGTTGAGAGAGTTTCTTGACAACAAATAAATTTATAATCAAGACCCCGTTGTGTATAGCGAAGTCAGGATCGTCCACGGGAAGCAAGGTTGTTTGATTACCAAACTATACAATAAAAAGCGCAGAAACAAAGCAAAACAGAAACAAAAGAAGAAAACAAGGCTACGACAGCCCTCAGTACCAACCTTGTCAGGGTCGGTAACGACGCTGGGTTTCAACACAAACTAAGCAAACAAGACACAAACAACTGCAGGCTCAATACCAACCTGTATGCCTCGGTAACGAGTCGGAACGGAAGTAAGACGAAGGTAATTCAGAGGTAAAAAGATCTAGGACAAAGGCTACCACAACATAATAATGCATATGAATTAGTGTGAAGGATAAATATCATGCCTCAAGGATAAAGCTATCAACTTTCGTTGACCTAAGCAAGTAAATCAATCAATTTTCACAAATCAATTCACTTTCTACTTATTTTTGAATCCAAAGCTCGAAACTTTTATTATCGAACAATATCAGCATTCAAGGTTACAACTTTCTCTTTCGATCAAGCGATAAACTCAAATTACTTCGACTTTCATCTAAGTATAAGCACAAAACAAGTAGTTAAAGGATAGAAGGCAATCAAACATTCATCACACATATTCAATCATGCATACCTATGTCGGGTTTTAACCCCGACCCTAGAAAGGTGAACTACTCACTCATGAGAGTCATCAAACAAGCGACTAGATTGAATGAAAACATTGAAATAAAACTAAAATAAAACCTTACTTGAACTGTAAAAATCTCGTCTTTGAAACAACCACGTTTGAAATTGAAGAACAAAACAAACAAGGCTCGAACTCTCTCTCTCTCTCTCTCTCTCTCTCTCTCTCTCTCTCCTCAAATGTGTTCTCAAAACAATCATTTCTTCCAAACTAACGAACAAGCCCCCTAACTTGTATTAAAACAGGGTATTTATACTAAAAGAAACTATCTAACAACGGTCCTAAAAGATAAAAACTTTCCTAACTAAAAAGATTACGAGATAAAAGATAGAATTGTTGAAAGTCGGTGCCGCCTACCGACACAGCTCACCTCGGTAACGACCTGCACAGGGTCGGTAGACTCTTTCTGAACTCCTCTAATTTAACTCTGTTGCACAGCTCGGTACCGACCCTCACAGATCGGTAACGAGCTCTCTGTTTTGGATTTTTGTACATTTTTCATAGCTTCTTCTTGGATTCAACGTGATCTTCAAGGCATATTCCTTCTTCTCTTCTCTTTCACATACTCCACCATCAACCACTTGACTTAAACTCTCTTGAAAATGCTCCTTTCTGCTCCGAAAACCTATAAAAAACACAAAAACAGAGTAGCTTTCATACTTTTCACAAAATATGTAAACTTATCCAAAAACACACAAAACAAGAACTAAAACTCACTAAAACAAAACTAAACAACTCAAGAAAAACACCTAAAACTATACTAAAAACATGAACATCATCTCCATCAACTGGGTCGACCCGAACACAAAAGAAACCCACAATGACCTGAAACTCGATTGACCCATAAATTTTATCGACTTGAACCCATAAAAACCGAACATGAACCCTACCAAACCCAGCCCTTTGACAAGTCTAATTCTAATAAAAGAAAAGTAATGTAAAACAAAATAGACATTTCAAAATGTTAAAATTAGTTTAGGTAATCCTGGCCTAATACATCAATTTGGTATCATATTAGGTCAGAATAAATCTATATGATTTGTTTGGGTAATCATGGCCTATTGTCAAACATTTTTTAATACCAAATATGTATTTATTCTTAATAAAATCTACATTTAAAAAATTAAAAAAATAACTACTATGAGGATTTATTTCCAAATTTTGATATCTTTGTGAATAGAAGCTAGATCAATTCTATTATTCTATTCCTTTACAAATCTCATTTGACTTTACTCATTGGTTGTGAAAAGATATACAAAACAAAAACTTATGGAGGACTAGGAATCAGGAAAACTAAACATCTGAACAAAGCTATGCAAATGAAACTTTTGTGAAAACTTCTGGAAGAACAAGCTAACATATATGCGTCAAGATAATGAATGAAAAATACTTGAAAAATACACCACCACTTTCGTATAAAAAACATACCAATACATGATGTCAATGGACGAAATTAATGAACCTCCGGGAAGAGGAAGGACGAATTGGGCAAGTTGGTGACGGTAGGATAATTAAGTTCTAGATAGATAGGTGGCTACTTCAGGATATACTAACAAAATTTGCATTAAATCCTAATGCGGTTAACGAGTCCAAGCTGGTAGAAGAATTTATCACCAATGAGAAAGAGTGGCGTTATGATGTTCTTTGTCGTCTTCTCCCAACTTAAATAGTTAATCAGATTATTACAACACCTATCCCAAAAAATCACATACGGGATCGTTTTTACTAGACCCCTAGAAAAAATGGATGTTTCTCATTCAATGAGAAAGAGTGGCGTTATGATACAAAACACTTATTCATAGAATGCTCCGACACTCAAAAAATAGAACATAAAATTAATGCAAAAACAAAAACTGTGTCACAGAACTATGATACAAGAAATAAAATGACGACTATAATATTAAATGAACTATACCACAAGTTGGGAATTAAGGACTTCAAAGAACTTGCAATAACGTGGAGGTGCATTTGGCACCAACGAAATAAATTTGTCTTCCAACAAACCCCAAATGACTTTATTTAGAACTTAGAACAATATACTAAGAACCAAATCATTCAATGGGAACAAAAAAAAATGGAATGAGGACGAAGAACTAATACAAAAAACACAAACCTCGAATAAAGGAAAGATGAGAATGGAGAAGTGGTAGAAACCTGCTCTTAATGTCTTTAAATTAAACTTTTCTAGATCAAAGTAAACTTCAACTGTTTCCACATCGGAATTTGTAATTAGAGAATATAATGCACAAATAGTAGGATTAGGAGCAAAGAAATATCGGGTTGCTTTGGTTTTACAAGTAGTAACAATAGCACTTCGGGAATGCATCCGAGAAGCCAGGAAATTCGGTATTACAAATCTGAAATTAAAGGGGACAATCTCACATTTATAAATGCAATCAAAGGTACATGTACGTGTCCGTGGGAAATAAGATGTTAATCTCGGACATCATGGTTTCACTCCAACAATCTGTGTTTATCTCCTTTTGTCATGTTGCTAGGGAATGTAATATTGTGGTCGACAAAATCGCTAAATTGGGCCACAACATCCCTACCAATAATCTGATGGATAGCTTAGAACTCCCAATTCTCATCCGTAAGGATGCTCTAGGACGCCCCCCGTAGGCGGTCTCCTTTCTTATCTTATAAAAAAAATCTCATTTGAGTTTAACTCTATTCTCAACTCTAAATAACTCCAACTTTAACAAATTTTTTAAGGATTTTCAACCTTAACCAAAATTAGTTGAAATTAAGTCTAGATTATTGTAACCTTAATATTATGAACAGTTTTAAAGGGATTTTCTAACCTTATATAACAAATCGCAAAATCTTTATGCACACGAAAAAAATGCCCGGCGCACACATGATCTCACGCTTCATGAAGCTTGTAACAATGAAAGGGTACCCGATGGAGGGGGTCATACCCGGTGGGGGAAGCATCACAGTTCATGAAGCGTGTCGATTGAGTTATATTAAACGCTTTTAAAGGCGTTAGGTTATCATCTTCTTCCTCCCTTCCTCTCGACAATAGACAAACCAGAACCCAAATCCCGAGATTGTTGATTCTTGGAAACCATTGTCTTCCTACTCATTCTTAAATGGTGCGTGTTGTTGGTGGTTGACTCGGCTAAAATTGTTGTGCCAAGATCAAAAATAAATAACCCTAAACTACTAACTAGTATAGTAAGCAAGCAAGGGGTCGAACCCAAAAGAATCGGGATTCTGAATAATCAACAGGGAACAAGACAAGGGTTTTTGGGAGTTCAGGCAAACAAACAAACAAGCAAATATTATTAAGGATTAAATCAATTGGAAGAAAGTAGAGTTTATTCAACCAATTCCACCTTTTTAATCATTCGATCATTGATTCATCCACTTTTCTATTAATTCCCTAGTTAATTCCAATCCTTATAAAAAGATATCCGCTTGTCCACGGTCCAAGCAGAATTATGATATGAACAAGAACGCTTAATTCAAATCATGCAAGGTATTAAGGATAGAATGATATTAAATAATGCAATCAAGCTACGAGTCTCATGCATAAAATAACAATCAAATACTCTTTCTCAATTCTAGTCCACGGTCCTAGAAAAGAGTTGTTTCAAGGATAAATAAGATTGCACAGACAACAATCAAACCTAATCCAAACAGTAGATCTAAGTCAATCAAACAAGTTGATCAGGCTTATTAAATCAAACATAGATCATATAAATAAAAACAAGAGTGTTGATATTAACTAAGGGATAGAAAAGTTACCAGAATCTCACGAATTACATAAAAAGGTTTCCTTGATCAAACAAACTTCAAAGGGAAATTAGTTCTCCATAATACTGAAATAAAAACCTAAAAGTAAAAGTATTCTAGAATTATGTGTTGTACCTAAACTGAAAACGAAACTAAGCTTAAATAGTCGAAATAACAACCGAAACCTAAAAGATATAATAATAGATATAAGATAGAATAAACGAAAGGAAAGTCGGCTCTCGGATTTTTGCTGACGTGGACTTCCGCGGGCGCGGTGAACACTCTCCGCGATCGCGGACTTGATCGTGACAAAATTCCAGCGGTGTTTTCGGAAGATGTTTTGACCACCTTAGAGTGGGAATTTGAACTCGCCATAAAAACATGAATTGTATCTCTTCGAGTTAGCCCAATGATACCAAATTCAGCTTCATCCGATCACCGTAGCTCCCGAAATAAGCGTTACAAGAAAGTGGTTTCGAAACAACTCCAAATCAACACTAGTCTTCAAAACTCTTGCAATGCTCCAAATCGTGTCTTGGGTCTTCATATGAAAATTATGCTCAAAACTAACCTAAACACACTCAAATCATACCTACAATACAAGAGTTAGCCTATACTAAATAGAGTGTATCAGTGGTTGTATTGTTGGTGGTGGCAGAGGTCGTCATTTGACAAAGCAAGACGCCGACAACAATTTGCAAGCAGCTGATACGGAGGCCGAAGTTGGGAGAGACGCGCATTCCCCAGGTAAAATTACGAATTCAGATTAGTTTACACTACTCCTGTTGAATTGATTTGGGGGAAATTGTTTTTGAAGAGAATATTTGAAAATCTTCAAGGCTGATGTTTATGTATAGCCATGAATTAGAGGAATTTGGGGATTTTGAATTCAATGTAAGTTATAGTGGTTGATTTGGGGCATCTAGGTTATATAAATGCACTTCTAAATAATTGAAATCGAAGATGTACCAGCTTTCTTAAACACACAACTTGGCAAGCTTCCACAAAAGCATGAAATTGCTCTAGTGCATATTAAACATCTGAATCAATTCAATTTTTTGCGAATGGTAAAGTTTGTATTAGAGGGGGAAGAGATACAACAAACACACTTGACAAAACAAGAGGTGTGTGTAAAATACAAACAATCAAAAGAGTCCTATAATACCTCCGATTACCAAGTTTGGTCTAAAACAAAAGAATTTCCCAATGCAAAAAGCATTCTTGTCTGAATGAGGCTTGAGCAATTCACATGTAGCTTTACGATTCAGTGTCTTGTATGGTTTGGCCAAACAAATAATGGGATCAGGTCTGGAATTTGCATTCAAATAACTCACAGTAGCACCTAGTTTCTGCAAGACTACATCTCTGATTTTGAGAACATTTTTCCAAATCCATAAATCATTCTGGCTACTCCTAACAGTTAGCAAACTTTGCCCTTTAATCAGATTTCTAGCAGCCCAAACTTTTTCTAAAAATCATGTGTAGGCTTCCGTTTAGACCTCATTTAGATGTTAGAAGGTCACACTTTACCTAGCTATCTAACTCATCTAAACATCCGTTCGAACCATTTAAATAACTATACTATCTATGTAGGTATTAGACGCCCCTCTATACTAATAATTCATCTAACATTTTTTTAAAACATTGATTATAAGGGAAAAAAAGTAGCGGGAACGGGTGGAAACCTTCATTGTTTATTTAGGCAGAAGAATGCACGAAAGAAAGACAAACCTTTGATGGTGTCAAAGTCCAAGCAAACGTCTCTGGACCCACCAAAAGGTGCTTACAAAGTCAACCTTTCTCAATCTCTTCTTCATCTTTGCAAGCTTCTGCCCAACGTGGGCGTCTATTCTATACTTCTTTCTTATACACATCTCCCATTGGTCCAACTCCACGTCACCCTTTTCGTCCTTTATATAATACTTTTATATTTCTTTTCCTTCCTTATACGACATTTAAAATTGTGTTTCACTTCTTTTTGTCTATTAGTAAAAAACCCAGGTGTGAAATGACCATTCAAGGCACGTTAATAATATTCCGATTCTAGCTAATAAATTTGACTTTACAATAATTTGAAAAAAAATAAAAATAAATCTCAGCTTCTTTTTCCTTTCCATTCGGGTGGTTGAGAGGAGTAGTCCACACACCCTAATATTGCAATTGATATAGTAAAAAAAAAAGTAAGGTCGTGTTTGGTTGCAGTTTTATTTTGCCCGTCAAAGCTGATGAATTCTGGTTTTGTGTAGTTTATATTTCCGTCACGTGGAACGCGCCGCAGCTACCGGGCGGTGGATCTCTTTCAAGCAACGAAATTGCATACGAAAGTCTCCCTTAAATCTCTCTCTCTCTCTCTAAATTAATAAAATCCCTCATTTATGACGCACCATCTTACGTCATAATTAACACCCTTTCCTCACAGGATTTGTCTCTCCAATTCTAATCTCCTCCAAATATTAATTCCCAATCAAAAACCAACACGTACGTATTTATAAAATAATTTAGGGTGTAGACTAGAGCTAAGATGTATAAGATAAGCATTGAATAATGGAGAAAATTAGTTGACGTGTACGATCATACAATAAAATATAAACATAAATGAATAATTTTCCAGCTCGTGTAGGGCAATATGTATAGACGCGTTAGAGATCGAAAATGAAGACCGTAACGAAAGAAAAATCTGTTTTTTTTTAAAATATCTCAGTTATTATTTATTGGTAGTAATAATAATAAATTTTTTCTTTGGTCTACGGTCCATCCTTTTGAACCTCTCTAAAGCCCTTTTTATAGCCCCATCAATCTCCTCGACACTGTTAAATAAAGACACTTTGATAATTCTTCAACCCTCAAATCCTCATCCGCATCAGTTTTCCTCCTGTTGCAGATCGATCTTGATTGATATACTTCATATATGGAAAGAGGATGGGGATTAGCCCTTGAATCCGATCGCTTCGCCAGCTTAACCGC
Source organism: Fallopia convolvulus (assembly GCA_964016875.1). Taxonomy (NCBI): domain Eukaryota; kingdom Viridiplantae; phylum Streptophyta; class Magnoliopsida; order Caryophyllales; family Polygonaceae; genus Fallopia; species Fallopia convolvulus. Next base: position 7,821,817 of record OZ024718.1, on the reverse strand, counting down.
CAAGAATTTCCTAGTAGATCGCCGCCATCCTCATCATCATCATCAATCGGTTCTTGATCAATCCCGCCTGTTGAAAGAAGATCCGATCATCAGAAACAGGATGTTCAATCCTCATCGTAGTGAGTTTTCCGGCGTCAATTTGAAGGCGGAGCAGCCGGAGGAGATGGAGGAGGGCGGCGACCACCAGCACCGGTTGCCGGTGGACGAGGTCGACTTCTTTTCCGGGCACCGGGGGAACGATCGTGTTAAGGAGGAGATTTCTCAAGCTGGTCAAAGCTCTGATGCGGTTGTTAATGTAAGTTATTTAATGCGTTTTGTTAGTATACATTTCGAGAATTGCGTTTTTATTTTTATTTTTTGACCCAAGTTTCTAGTTGAATTTCAATTCATATTACGGATTTTTTATTTTTTTGTTAGGATTGGGATTGTGCAATCTATACGTTCACACCTCAATTTAATTAGAGCCACCCAATACGAAAAATCACAAGAATTATACTGCTTATATTCGATCTCTTAGTTATATATATCAAGAGTGAGATAATATTATGTCGGTAGATTCATTTTTTGTAAAATGAATATTGTGTAGACTGGTTTGCACCTTCTGACAACTAACACGGGGAGCGATCAGTCCACGGTTGAAGATGGAGTTTCATCCATTCCAATCAACAAAAAAACAAAGCCTGATGAGGTACTTAATTATAATAATAATAATCTATAGTACTTTTTTTATTACAATACACAACCATAAATACTAACTATAAAGTTTTAATAAATCTCAGTTGGCGATGCTACAAGGAGAGCTAGAACGGATGAACGCGGAAAACCAAAGGCTGAAGGGAACGCTTGCACAAGTCAGCCAGAACTACAACTCCCTCCAAATGCACCTCATTGCAATGATGCAACATCAGCAAAAGCAAAACCCTGACCCGGTCCAAATCAAGCCCAAATCATCATCCGACAACAACAACAACGTTAACGAGGTGGTCGATGATCATTCGGCTCGATCGCAGCCGCGTCAGTTCCTAGACCTCGTACCCGAAGACGAGTCCTCGGAGCGGACCTCGTCGGAGGATCAGTTGATTGATCATCATAGTAAGAAGAGAGAGGAGAGTCCGGCTTCGGAGGAGCAAGGTTGGGCGGCGGCTAACAAGGCTCCTAAGTTGACTGGTTCGTCGAACCCCGGTGGGAGCCACCATCAGTCGGTGGCTGCAACCGCTGAGGCTACTATGAGGAAGGCTCGCGTCTCAGTTCGTGCCCGATCGGAAGCCCCAATGGTTCGTTCATCATCCTAGAGCTCTATATGTAGATAGGTGGATTGATTATTGTTTGGTCTTTGCTGGTTACTGATATGTGTATCAATTGGTAAATTTTTCAGATTAGTGATGGATGTCAGTGGAGGAAATATGGACAAAAGATGGCCAAGGGAAACCCATGCCCTCGAGCTTATTATCGGTGCACAATGGCTAACGGATGCCCCGTCCGTAAACAGGTACAAACAATTGCTAAGATCGAGAATAAATATACATTGATGTATGAAGTATTCATGTTGAATAACACTACGGTAGCTAATGAGAAGAAGTGTACAACGTAGGATAAGATAAATGAATGAACCAGATTTAACACATAGGTTTGTATTCATGTCTATTAATTACTCTATATACATAATTGTTCATTTAGACTTTGTGTGTGAAACTTATATGTAATGCATATATTTTTGGCTGGCAAACTTAACTCTAAGACGTTGAGTAAAGGTCTAATATACAAGTCACTTGCTTACCTAAATTTGAATGATTCACATTGCTCTTTTATAATTAACGTAAAAACATTCTTAAAAGTCCGGTGGGCCAATATAGATAGAAGAGGTAGCTATTCCAACGCACATGTGCGACAGTCTTACTACATAATCTCATGAGTTCCATCGTGAAACCAATTAGCAATACGAAGAAAAAACCCCAATAGTATATATAGGGCTTGCTATACTTAGTGTAAATAAGTAATGCTTTTTTGCCTTAAAAGACATGAAAAGTAATAACTTTTCACATTTTTCAATACTACTTATTTGTAATAAGTATAGCAATCCAATAGGCAATTTTTTCTCAATTTTCCGATATAGAATATCTATCTTCACAACATTTTTAGTTAACTGACCCAATCCATGTATTGATATATAACATAGAAATTTATGCTAATTATTGTACCTACATGACATTCTTTCTATAGGTACAAAGGTGTGCCGAGGATAGATCCATACTCATAACAACCTACGAGGGCAACCACAGCCACCCTCTGCCACCAGCCGCCATGGCAATGGCATCGACCACCACGGCAGCCGCCAGCATGCTCCTATCGGGCTCAATGCCGAGTGCCGACGGGCTCATGAACCCGAACTTCCTGGCCCGGACAATCCTCCCATGCTCCTCAAACATGGCCACCATCTCAGCTTCAGCTCCCTTCCCTACTGTCACATTGGACCTCACCCACTCAAATTCCACAAACCCTCTTCAGCAATTCCAGCAGGCCCAACAACCTCCGGCCCAAAACCTTACCGGGCCCAATGGGCCGGCCCAAGCCCAACATCTCTCTAGGATGCTTGGCCAAGTATTGTACAACCAATCAAAATTCTCTGGCCTACAAATGAGCTCTCAAGAAGTACATCCACAACAAGGTCAGCAACATGGCACCACCTTTGCCGACTCCGTGAGTGCTGCCACCGCCGCCATCACCTCCGACCCCAACTTTACCGCCGCCCTGGCTGCCGTCATATCGTCGATTATTAGTGGTGGTGGACAAGGGAATAATGGTGTTGCTAATAACAATAGTGGTGCCAATGTGAATGGGAGTAAGGGAGGTGGTGCTAGTGGTAGCATGCATCAACAGGAGAAGCAATAATAGTGAAAGAATGAATTAAAGAGTGATGGAATTATGGGGGAAAGAGAAAATTTGTTAGTGTTTATTTTCTTGTTTAGAATTAGAAGTTTGTTCATACAAACTTTCATTTCTTCCTTCTTGTGTTTGGCGATACTTTTGGCCTTGGAAGTGGGAGAAACTAAGAAAGATTATAGGCTTGTAGACATGGCTCATCATTTGATTTGTTTTTTGATATTTTGAATAATTTCTTCCGGAAATAATAGTACATAAATACAAGCTAATGGTGAGATTGATGGAATTTCCGTTCTTTTTGCTTGAATGGAGTTGACCTTAATTATTTTGTTGCCGCTTTAAGTTGTTTTTTTTCCATAAGAGAAACTTAGGCCCATTAAATATAAAAAAGAGAGATTTAAACTCGCAACTTAATGAATTATAAATGTCATCACTTACCAATTAGACTTTTTTTTGGTAGAAGGAGAGGCGGCACTCTCCGACCCTTCGAGAGGGCGTTTTATTAATAATAAAAAAGGGCTAAGTAGTCAGCAAACGGGGGATAGCCCGACCCCTTACATCATCAAGTAACGGAATAGAAATCCCCTCTAGCGGGGCAAGCAATACATGATAACCTAAGGGAAACGTAAAAGCAAAAGAGGCGAGGTGGTCTGCAACAAAGTTGGCCTCGCGGTAGACATGACGGAACTGAGTGCTCCAGTTCCTACTAATAAAGCCTTGGCAAAGAGAAACCAAGCTAAAAAGCGGATGACTCCTACGCACACCTGCATTAATAGAATTAAAAACAACTTGGGAGTCTGTTTCAATGATAACTTGCCTGAAGCCCTTCTCCCAAGCTAGCTTAAGCCCATTAGCGATGCCCCATAATTCCGCCATAGGAACGGTGCACGATCCAATATTATGAACGAAACTGCCCACCCATTGACCGTAGTGATTCCTAAGGACACCTCCCGCGGTAGCTCTTCCATCCCTAACCGCTCCGTTTGTGTTGACTTTAATCCAATTTTCCTCGGGACAAGTCCACGCAATATCCTGCAAGCACTTAGAGGGAGTAGGAAGAAAACAAGAGACCTTACTAACTGCGTCTCTATACTCCCCAGTTTTGGGTTTGATGAAGTTGGCCTTGTCCCTCACCTCCACAGTTTCCTTGAAAGTGATTGCATTTCTCCATCTCCATATCCACCAAAGACCATTTGCCAACACATTTCTCCATTCCAAAGAGTCACAGAGGTCGTACATCATTAAATTATGCCTAATCCAAGTAGAGAAGGAGTCCTGAAAAAAGGAAGGAGCATAATCAGTAGCTTTAAGATTTTGCCATAAACTACTCACCTGATTACAATCGCGAAAGAGATGCTCATAGGTCTCCTCTATCCTTCCGCAGCAAGCACAACCACCATTGGAATTCATGTGACGCCGTCTTCTTTCGGCATTCGACATCACACCACCTTTACACGCTAGCCAAACGAAATGTCGAACCCTCTCAGGAACCTTCAGTTTCCACACAACCTTGAAGATAACTTTGTCAATCTCCTGTACATCCATGTTCCCCTTCAGCAGCTCGTACCCAGAAGAAACAGAGTAATTCCCATCAACCGTATACGCCCAACTCAGATCGTCATCAGCATCTGCAAACCCTTCGTGTACAACAACAGCAGCAATCTTCAGCAGTATCTCATCCGGCAACAAGTGTGAGAACAGTCCCCATTTCCAGCCCACGTTATCTTCCCAATAATCTCGAACCTTACTCCCAGCAAGTTCATCATCGAGTTGGCCAACAGCAACACATTTCAGCGGTTTCTCAATCAACCAGGGGTCGTCCCAAAAACAGATGGATTTACCATCCCGGAGGCTCCAACGAATACCCCTCATGATCACGGTCGAAGCTCCCTGTTATATACTTTTCCAAATGTGTGACGCACCCGACGATTTTCCAAGAGCGGTAGAAGTGTATTTGTTCTTCAACACCGTAGTCCAAAGATTTTCATCTTCCATAATGAATCTCCAACCCATCTTACCCATCAAAGCCAAATTCAGCTCTCTCATAGTTTTGATTCCAAGACCCCCATCGCTTTTAGGCTTCGTGATTTCATCCCAAGAAACTTTGTGGAGTCTCATATGCTCTCTACAGCTACCCCAAACGAACGATCGGTTTAGCTTGTCAATTTCACTACAAACCTTCTTCGGAAGTAACATCGAAGACATGGCGTAAACCGGTATCGATGAGAGAACCGACTTGGTTAGTGTGATCCTCCCAGCAAAACTCAGAGTTCTAGCCTTCCAACCCACAAGCTTCGTATTGAATTTATCAAGCAGGCCCGAAAACGTATCTTTGCTGATTTTTTTGTGAAGAACCGGCATGCCGAGGTAGTTTCTGAGGTCTTTGGTGACCGCAAAACCAGTTTCAGCCTTTATCTGTTGCACCACTCTTTCTTGAACATTTGGAGACACAAAGAACTTCGATTTAGAGGTGTTGATCCGTTGTCCCGAAGCTTTGCAAAAAATGTCAAGGCATTTCTTAATAACCTTAGCCTGCTCAACCGACGCTTCCGAAAACAAAAGGATGTCATCGGCAAAGAAAATATGGGAGATCAAAGGGCCGGTTCTGGTCAATTTTATGGGTTTCCATTCCCGCTTATCAATAGACTCCAGGATAACGTGGCTTAAACGCTCAATACAAAGCAAAAATAAGTACGGCGAGATCGGATCGCCTTGACGGACACCACGTGTAGGAATGAATCGCGTCAAAACCTCTCCATTCCATAAGATTTGCATCCGTGGGGAGGTCACACAACTCACAACCCACCGAATCCAGACTTCCGGAAACCCGGCAACCCGAAGAGTCTCCTCAATGAATTCCCAACTCAACCGATCGGTCGTCCGTGTTGAAATCCAAAATGAACGACGTTAAATTTATATTATTAAAATAGGCAAATATAGACTTCAATCTTTCTTATTTGACGTGCCTAACAACCTACCCCTTATGATATGTTTACAAATTGATTATCTGCGTCTTCTTTTAGGTTATGCGCGTGGTTACACTCACTAAGTTAATTCTCTCTTTTGGGTGACTTGAGGTCTTTTAATCGACCTCACTTCGAAGGTAGCGTGGTCTTTTCAAATGTTTCAACATGTCGAACTCTGTAAACAAGATAGTCTTGATCTAGAGATATTTTTCGACCCCTGTAACCCTTGCCTTCTTCAACCATTTATAGATATTGGATAAAGTCATCGTTAAGGTTTTTCCGTTGTGGGACGAGCGAGCTATTCCCGTTTGATTGGTTGAAAGAGAGGTGGCTCTTGATTGGTGTGAACAACGACAATCTTGATTGGTAAAGGATGTGGTTCCTAATTTTCTTAATCTTATGTGGGATGGATCACCACGCTTTAACTAAGATCATGATTATTTTTTTTTTACTTTGTTTGCATGATCTTTTTAGATGAGTGTGTATGTCTTTTTAAACGAGTGTGCATGACTTTTTTTTTACTTTGTTTATATGATCTTTTTAGATGAGTGTGTATGCCTTTATAATTGAGTGTGCATTCTTGACAAGTGATTAGTGAATGTGCATAATTCTATAAATAAGTGTGCACTATCATAACTAATTAGGTGTGCATGACCATTTTAACCAAGTGTGCATGACCGACCTCTTATATAAGTGTGCATTGTATTATAACAAAGTGTGTGTACCCTTATAATTAAGTGTAAATGACCTTTGTAATTAAATGTGCACACCCAATTGCCAATTATACAATAATGTCACTCAGTTATATAATCATGTACGCTTAATTTCCTCTCTTCACCCTATTATATAGAAACAATCTATGCTTACTAAAGGGAGTTGGCTCAGGTGGTAAGCGACATGCTCCACATCCACGAGGTTTGGGGTTCAACTTCAGTGGATGTAAAAAAAATCCCCTTTAGGAGACTCACTCGCCAAAACCAAGTGCGCGATCCGAATCTAACTGGATATAATCAAGACGAAGCTCTGGTGAACCAGTGGGCAGCTAAAAAAAATCTATGCCTAAAACATGCTATCTAGGGTCAATAAGTGGACCACATGATTGACCAAAAATAATTGAGCAGAGGTGCGCAACCCAGATAGGCTTATGGGCCAAAAAACACTCAATCGGCACGTCAAAGAGACCCGTTGGGCTTTTCTAACGCCTAAAACAATTATATATTTCTTGTCCATCCTTGTTTTCCTGAAGCCCCCAGGTCTAGAATTATCTATCCAATCAGTACAAGGATAAGTTCTTATAGAGAACTGGAGAGTCCATGCTATTAGGCCAGGTTAACATTCAGTACAAATCTAATAATCTTAATTGGTAAATCTTGATACTTGACATCATTCTTCTGACTAGAGCATAAATGGGAATGGCTTGATACTCTACATCTTAATAATCTAATTGGGAATGGCTTTTGTTGTGAACTAAGAAAGTTTCTTGCACTCAACAACATCAAATATCTTAAACTTTAAGCTAGCAAAACTTATTTCCTACATCACCAATTAATGTGAACGAGTCCAAGCAAGTTCAACTTCATTTCCATCCACTTCCATGTCCTTCAAGTTTTCGCGTATACCATCATCTATGCATATGTAATTGTACACGCAATTTCAAGCCTCCATATAGACCGTATAGCCATATAGGACATAATTAAGTGCACAAAATATACCATTTTAATTATGATAATATAAAAATATTCTGATTTAAAAACTTTCAATCAACGAAACCTTCCTGATCTTGCAAACCAGATTATGGAGAAGTATCAACCGTTGATGCAGCGGCTGCATCGGTGCACTCTCACCACAGCGGATCCCCACCCCTAATAAAAAAAATTTTAAAAAAAAAAGGAAAAATGGAGAAGAGGCACTCAGAAGCAGGTGTCGCGTGACGGGCATGCATTCAGTCTTCCACGCCACGTAATACCCTCCATTGTCAGTTACCAGTCACTCTCCTTTTTGGCTTTTTCCGTCCTTTTCTTGAAGATTCCGGGCCCCACATCGTCCATCATCAAACTCATCCAACGTCTCTCACCGCAAGCGCACCCTAACACAGTGTTCGCGACCACACACTACCCCCTGATTCCAGTTTTGTCTCCATCGTCATCAATCCACTATCGAACCTCCGACGAGCAAGATTAGCGTGAACCCGATCGGTAACGTATGAAGTGTTTTATCCGTTGATTATTTTCCTAAATCCTAATCTAACGGTCACTATAAGGCGTTTCAGGAAATTGGACGGCCAAGATTAATGGCCAGCTGATTCTTTTTATTCACTTTTTCTTTGTCGTCATCCCCATTATATTTTTCCTAAATAAGCGGCATCCATAGTATACCTACCAGGCTTCCACACTATATATTGATGCTCTATACAGCAAAGAGAGGTGTATCTCCGAGCTGTTTTGATTTCGCAGTTCATTTCGAAAAGGTCGGTTTCTCTCGTTCTCACTCTCTCTGAATTTCTTTTCCGTTATTGAATATGGAGGTTTGTAAATGTAACATTGCGAATCGAGTTGTTTCTGCTTTTGTTTGTATTTGTTCTGTTTCGGTTCCATCGAAGCAATTCAATGTGTTCATTTCGTTGCTTAATTCTTAGCGGTTAGGGATTTTGGCGTTTCATCGCGGTTAGGGATTTTTGCACGTCAATTTGATGTGTTCATTGCGCGTGATGGTTGGATATTTTTGCTCCGAAAGTATTGTTTTGCCTCCTTCGAATTAGAGTTTTAATTTTCCGATTAGAATGTCTTTCCACATATCATGTTGCTTTCATTGCGTGGTAGTTTCTTACGGAACGAAATTTCTTCAGAGGAAGGGAAGCAGGAGACTTTAAACTGTTTTTCTTTCGTCTGTCATTGTCTCATCTGCTTGCCTTTGATTGAAACAGTTTTGCATGGATTGTTGGAAACTCCTACTTGTTTGAAAATTTTCCTTGATTACTTGTACATTTAAACTCGATCCTTCTATACATCTTGGATCGTAAGAAATCATTTGAAACAGATCTTTGTTTGATCACAGGTCAACATGAATATGAAATTCAAGGCTGTATTGGTTCCACTGCTGCTGTCTCTGCTTTTGTCTCCATGTGTTCACTCTGCGTCTAATGATGGATTGTTGAGAATCGGACTGAAAAAGAAGAAGTTCGATATGAACAACTGGGATGCTGCTCGGATTAAGGGGAGAGAATCGCTGAGGGGAGCCCTTCTGAAATACAGTCTTAATGGCTATTTAGATGGTTCTGAGGAGGGGGATGTTGTTGAGTTGACTAACTACATGGATGCTCAGTACTTTGGGGAGATTGGTATTGGTACCCCACCACAGAAGTTCACTGTTATCTTTGATACAGGCAGTTCAAACCTATGGGTGCCATCAGCCAAGTGCTACTTCTCGGTTAGTACTTGTAGTCCTTGTTATTTTGCTCCAATCACTAATTTGATTGAGAATTGCCATTTACCTGCAGCATGTTTAATGCTGTAATATTTTGATGCAGATTGCTTGCTATTTTCATTCCAAGTACAAATCTAGCATGTCTAGCACTTATAAGAAAAATGGTGAGCTTTTCCTCCTGATTTCTATTCTTCTTCTTGCATGTGACTTATGGTTTTTCAGAATGAATCATGAAATTACCTATACAGTGCGTGTTATCCACTACTCAGCAGTCAGGTGCAACTTGAACTTAGGGATTTAAGATGCGGAACAATTCTGATATATATCATCTAACATGCAGGAAAATCAGCTGATATTCATTATGGAACTGGAGCCATTTCTGGATTTTTTAGCCAAGACAATGTCCAAGTTGGTGATTTGGTTGTAAAGAACCAGGTGTGTAGCAGAGATCATGCCTAAATTTTCTTATGTTATATCTTCTGATATGTAGTAATATAACTCTTTCTTTCCAGGAATTTATTGAGGCAACAAGGGAGCCGAGTGTGACATTTATGGTTGCCAAGTTTGATGGTATACTTGGTCTTGGTTTCCAAGAGATATCTGTAGGAAAAGCTGTTCCAGTATGGTATGCTTTTCGCTGATTAGCTTCAATCTTCGTTGAATTTTGTGTGACATTAAATTGAATTTTCTATATGTGCAATGCAATTGGTAATTTTCTGTTGCAAAAGCTGGTTTTCCTCTTACAAAAGAACTCATATGATTCAGGTACAACATGGTTAAGCAAGGACTTGTTAAAGATCCTGTGTTTTCCTTTTGGCTGAACCGTAAAGTTGAAGGAGAAGAGGGAGGTGAAATTATTTTTGGTGGAGTTGACCCAAATCATTACAAGGGCAAGCACACCTATGTTCCAGTGTCAAGAAAAGGATATTGGCAGGTATTGATGATATGATTTAGATCGATGTTCATGTTTGGTATTTAATGATTCCAGTTTTTACATCACTTACATCTATTTTTCTCTTTTCCAGTTTGATATGGGTGATGTTCTTATTGACGGCAAAGCAACAGGTACCACAGAATGGGTTAGCTAAATAATTATGATAGATAAAGGCAGATATAATATCTGAAACAATGGATGATGATCTTTACTTGCAAGTATTAACAAAAAAAAAAATGTATTTGCTTGCCAGCTAATTTTCCTTCACTTGACAGGGTTTTGTAAAAGTGGTTGTTCAGCCATTGCAGATTCTGGGACTTCCTTGCTGGCAGGCCCAACCGTGAGTTCTTCTCCTTATAACCGAGATTAAATGCTGTTGCTTATATGGATGTGTTTGTGAAGCATGCTGGCTTATTACCTTGCACTTGTTAATTTTTATATATAACTGTTGGTTCTGTTCTTTGAAAACAATTGCAGGAGGTGATTACCATGATAAATCAAGCCATTGGAGCTGATGGTGTTGCCAGCAAGGAATGCAAGTCTGTTGTTTCGCAATACGGGGAAAGAATTTTGGATTTGCTTCTTGCAGAGGTGAGTCATCCTGTCATCTTTCTAATGTTTCTAGGGAGATTTACATTTGTTTCTAATTTCTAACTTTCTATTCCCACACACATCACTAGTGTGTTGTGCCTTCCATCTAGAAATTTGATTAACAAACATTCATATCTGGCATTTGAACTTATCTTTCTTACCAATGTTATATGGACAGCCTTTCTTCTTCAGTTATATCGTGACATAAGATTTTTCTTTAAGTGAAAACTGTGTTAGTAATTCATCAACTTGGGAGTTTGGAAGTATTATTGCTAGTCCTTAGTATAGCTGTGTTAGCAATTCATGCTATGTATGTTCTGATAGTTGCTCCTTTTCCCATGATTTATTTTTCTCTGTTGCAGGCATCGCCCAAGAAGATCTGTTCACAGATTGGTTTGTGCACCTTTGATGGAACTCGTGGAGTCAGGTAATTAAGCAGTTGCACTACACTCTGTTTTTTTTGCAGCGATTGCTTCTTTTGGACCTTTGCCTTGCATACTCCAACTACTCACTCTTAAGATTCTGTTGTACAGCATGGGTATTGAAAGCGTAGTGGACAAGGAAATCACTGGAAAATCCTCCGGTAAGCTAAGTGACACTACATGCTCTGCTTGTGAGATGACTGTCGTATGGATGCAGAATCAACTCTCTCAAAATCAGTCTCAGGAAGCAATAATCAACTATGTGGACAATGTAAAAACCTCTACTCCTGTAAATCTTTTCATCCAATAGAATCTTTTAACTGGGAAATCTTACTATAACCACATCCTTTCTCAAAATTCCAGCTCTGTAACCGCCTCCCAAGTCCCATGGGACAATCCGCTGTTGACTGTAAAAGCATTTCTGCTATGCCGAGTGTTTCCTTCACCATTGGAGGAAAAACCTTCACCCTAAGCCCTGAAGAGGTAAACATCATAGCTTTAAACTTGGTTTTACTTTCAAACTGACAAAACTCGTCGTTTTGAACTTGGGTTATTATTTTCTCCAGTACATCCTCAAAGTGGGCGAGGGTTCAGCTGCACAATGCATTAGTGGGTTCACTGCTTTGGACATCCCACCTCCACGTGGCCCTCTCTGGTAAACTCTCTCTACTTTCAAACATGAATTCTTTTCATTTCAGAAGTGAAATTGATTGTGTATAAAATTGTGCTGTGAATGCAGGATCCTGGGAGACGTGTTCATGGGTCGGTACCATACTGTTTTCGACTACGCCAACCTCAGGGTTGGATTTGCTGAAGCAGCATAGTTTTATGGTTGTCCATGTTCCTGTTTTATGCTGTATACATAAATTTGTTTTGAAGTGTTTGCAAATTGTAAGTGGTTGAGTTTGAAGGATTTGAAACTTTACATGGTGGGTTTGGCCGTTTGTTGTTATCAACGCTGTTAATTTTGTAAATATTTGAAAGCAAATGCAGTCTCTATATTCTGTGGTAAAATGGCTAGCTTTACTTCAGACTAATTGCACCATAGATACCTCTAAATCTTTGTAAACATCATAGAATTTTAATTGTTCTTCTCATTATACTGACCATTTAAATTCCCAGAAAAATACACTGAGAAGGGAGGGAATCATATATGTACGCACCAATTAACTTTTCAAAATTAAGAAACATTTAGAGCATCAAGGAAGGTTGTGCCTTCTTCCAATCCAATCCTTTTGTAAGTGTACCATTTCATTCGGAATTCTTTCACATCTATCCCTTCTCCATATCTTTCAATCAAATCAACAGTATAACTGCAAAACTTTTGTGGATATGAAATTCTCATGGTGCCTTGTAATTTCTAATCCCACGTTAGTCATTCTTTGCATTTTCTTGCCAAATAATGCCCGCAAGCTTTAGATGCTCCAATATTTTTTTACTTACTCTACACTAACTTCTCTTCTTTTTTTTTAGGTCTTGTCTTATGACACGTTCTGTTTGATTGGCCATTACCACTCTACCTCAGAATCAAGTACTTCATAGCCACGGAAGACCTTTTTATTATCAATCTCTCCGTACATGTCACCATGGGATTCGAACTTTATCATTACCATACATGTCACCATGGGATTCGAACTTTATCATTAGAGCAACAGAGTATTGATAACTTACAGAGTATTAAAAAAAACATCTATACTTAACGTAAAATTTTTTAGAAAAATTCAATCTGTTTCTTACTTGAGTGTTTTACAGATCAATACTACGTAACTTTTATCTAGCTAGAAAATTGCAAACAAGAAAAAACTTCTATTCACGTCTGTCAATATTTTGCGACCCTTCCCTAATTTTCCATGAAATGTGAATTTTCTTTATTCTAAAATTAAAAAAAAAACATAAATGGAGAATAAGTGAAAACAAATAAAACTAATAAACTGCGGTCAAGTTCCTAGAATTAACATGAGAACCATGCAAGCATTCAACAGTAAGATGCTTCTATCTATACAACCAATGAAGCAAGAGGAATTGACTAGGTATCAGCCTTCTCAGATTCTGCAGTGCTTTGTTAACCCACTTGACCATGAAAGGGAATCAGAATTTATGCCTAAAGGATGTCCTCCATTGGTTCTACTTGCTAAATGCTAATGTGTTTTCAGATACTACATAGATATGATACATACAACAAAACATACATAAACCAAACTTAAGGAAATCACACTTTCGCCTATTACGTGTAGATTTGATTATAAGATTCTGCTGATGTTAAGCTTGACATATAACCCTATTTCATAAAACTCCAAACTCTCAAATAGAATATTAATGTATGACGTACGTTTAAATTCACGGCACAAAGACAAGATACGATGGAGCTTTTGTTGTCCTCTAAAGGTCAGACTTGAAATCCTGTTTGTCTCCATCTTAAACATCATGGTATATAAATAAGCAACCGAAGTAACCATCACAAATTGCAATAGATTTTGAGCAGCCCTTTGCAGAAAACCTTCTTCCTCCTATATTATACATTAACTGTCCAGCCATGTCGAACCAACCTCCACTCCAGCTTGTCATTGATCCCCCAGCTACTATCAATCCGAGGGAGAGAAACCCAAACCGTAACCATCCATCAATCCGTTACAAACGATCACTTTCGTCAATTTTAGCCAGGCTCCATGCAGGCTACTTCAGAATGAGCCTGTCCTTTGGAGGCCAAGCTCTTCTATGGAGGATCCTAAGCCAAACTTCTTCTAACTCCCAAAACACATCAATCTTGCACATCTTTCAGTTTTTACCCTCCACTTCATTTCTCCTCTTATGGATCCTTTCCATTTCAATACTCACTATTCTATCCTTTCTATACATCCTAAGATGTTTCTTCCACTTTCACTTAGTGAAAGCAGAGTTCATACATCATGTAGGAGTCAGCTACCTCTTTGCTCCATGGATTTCATGGCTTCTTCTACTCCAATCAGCTCCCACATGGGTATCACCAAACACAACAGTCTACCTAATCTTATGGTGGATCTTTACTGTTCCAGTCATAGCCCTTGATGTGAAGATCTATGGTCAGTGGTTCACTACAGAAAGAAGGTTTCTGGCTAATCTAGCCAATCCAACAAGCCACATCTCTGTGCTGGGGAATCTTGTGGCTGCACAAGCAGCTGCTCTTATGGGTTGGAAGGAAATTGCTGTCTGTATGTTCTCACTTGGTATGGCCCACTATTTGGTGTTGTTTGTCACCCTCTATCAAAGGTTATCAGGAGGAAACCACCTCCCAGCAATGCTTCGTCCCGTCTTCTTCCTGTTCTTTGCTGTCCCGAGCATGGCAAGCGTAGCCTGGAGCTCTATCTCTGGATCTTATGATACCACCTCCAAGATGCTTTTCTTCCTCTCCCTCTTTCTCTTTGCTTCATTGGTAATATACTATTGGCTGTTTTTATTTTTGGATCAAAAATATATCAGAACTATAATGAAGAGTGATGGTCTAATGATATAGCTAGTCCTCAGATCTCGTCTCTATGTGACCTTACCTTAGAGGGAAGAGGTAGAGAGGAAAAGAGCATAGGGAACACAAGAAGGAAAACCGATTTTTGCTGCCTAAAGATGTAGTTGGAAATTAATAATGATGTGTGAATAAAATTAACTCAGACAGATGAACCACTCCTTACAAGTTGAGTTAGTTGACTAGGAAGCATATGCCTCTTTCAAGTTGTTATTATTCAATAAATCAAATTCTATAACCTTATTTACAAGAAGTAACAGGTTTTTGTCTCTTACCAGTTACCTGTGCATTTTGATTGAATGAAACAGGCCTGCAGGCCAAACATCTTCAAGAAGTCAATGAGGAAATTCAATATCGCTTGGTGGGCTTACTCGTTCCCTTTGAGCTTCCTTGCTCTCGCCTCTTCTGAGTATGCAAGTGAGGTGAAGGGCCAATTTGCACCGGGGCTAATGATCCTTCTCTCAGGTGTTTCAGTTATAGTATTCCTTGGTCTGATGCTGTTCACAGTGCTCAACACTACGAAACTGCTTAGAGAAAATGATCCTATTCTCGTCTTTGCAAAAGATCCGACAGTGTAATTTTCAGGCTATAGATTGTAAAGATCAAATCAGGACTATGAAAGATAGTCCATCACTAGAAAAATCACATTATTACCAGATCAGGGTTGAATTGAGTTATCCCTATCAAGGAAGTTAACATCCTGGTTCCAGTTGAAACTTGAGCCATAGAGACAGCTTTTTCTGCATATGTTAGCTTAACTTCTTCTTCCTGCAAAGTGACAATAACATGGCATTAAGTATAATGAAAATGACCAATTAAAGAAACTGATAAAATGGCCAGTCATTCAGAAGAAGGCAAAAGATTTGCTCCACTTCTTTCATATCTTGTTGTGTCATAATTGCACAACTCTTTAAGAACATTCAAAGCTAGGCTTGGATTAATACAACTGAATGAATTACATCAAACTGCAAAATCAAACTTGTATTAAGACAAATCATATGGATTACAAACAGCAGACATCCTCTTCATCGAGCAAAATATATTCATTTCATTCTTTAATCTTCCTTTTGTTCATCTATCCATGTAGTCAGAAAGTGTAAATCAATCCTGCCAAAACAGTACAGACTTATCAACAGATTCAAAGAGCAATTTGTTCATTTTTGACAGGATAATGCTACAAGCGACGATGCAGTGACTCTAGTTGGCTGCGAAGCTCTTGGTTCTCCGCTAGCAAACGGTCATACTCAAGAAGCAGCCCTTCAGATTGCTTACGGAAGGCCTCAGTCTTGGCTTCTGCTGCATCTACCTCCTTGGCTTTAATCTCAAGATCAGATTGGAGTTGCCTGACAATGTCCTTGAAAGAACCAACCTGTTCCTCTCTAGCTTTGATATCCTCTGGTCCACCAAACTTCACCTGGCTCTTCTGTGCAGCATCCATGGTTTTCCTTGTCAAGCGAAGCTCTCTGATATAGTGGTGCAGCCGATCTGTCAGTAGTGCCAGGAATAGGAAGAATGCTGGATATAATAAATCAAAAACAGAAAGTGTCAGATTGAAATTGATGAAGTAAACAGCAGGTTAGGTTAGGACATTATAGAACAGATTCCCAATTTGAATACCTACAAGGCTACAAGCCTACAACCACTGAAACATGTAGGTCAACCAATCCTTTGCTGTTAAATTAGGGGGAATTACACTTGGCTATCCAATAGTTCTCCAAATCTCAGTGATTCTGACGCTCAGTTAAGCAAGATATGTGGAAATCGGATTAGCAATAGAAACAGAAGATGTTAAAAAAAAAAATCAATCAGATGTCAACGACATTCTCAAATTTATCACAGATTTGCGCAATCCCTAACCAAATCAGACGAGTCGTCACAATTTCAATCCATAATCTTCTCATGTCAACAAAAATTAAGACAGCAAGTGTAGGTACAAAATTAAGATTTGAGAGAGAAACCGTTACCTAAAAGAGATGCTTCAAGAACTTGATTGGACATGAGGACCTGATCGGTAGGATTGACACCGCCATCCTGGATCCACCTTTTCCGTATCTTGAAAATGGTGTAGATGGAGGAAGAGAGAACAGTCAACACCGTGAAGGCGACGGACTTGACGACGACAGGTCCCCGGCCGCGCTTGAGCCGGTCGAGGACGGCGATCAGGAACTTCCTCGTCGGTGTCTTGAACAAAAGCGACAGGATCACCGCCGCTTCCAAGGAGATAACAACGAACAGCAAATGCAGCATTTTGGATATTTGTCCCTTTTCTTCCGCCGGAAGATCTACAAGTGCGTGATCGGCGGAGAAAGTGAGGATCTAGAAGTAGAAGGACGATGGGAGGAGAGGGAATGGAAGAAGAGAAAGGCGGGAGAGAGAAACGAAGATTTTTCTGGTTTTAAGCAAAGAGTAATTAATTAAGAAAAAATTGTGATTAAGGGGAGCCATTATCATTCATCACATTCAACTCTTTTTAGTGTTGCCGGTTGCCACTCCAAGTCTCCAACTAACAAAATTCCTTCTCCCCTTTTCAATTAACAAATGACGTCGGTGCTAATGACATTGAATGCTGAGCACATTTAGTTTACCATGAAACACGCCATTTCCAGACTTAAATAACTTGTAAGAAAATACTGTATGATTTATATTATACCAAGTACCTAACTCCAATTTAAGCTATAAAATTGCATAATCTAAACCCCCAAGTTTATACTATTTATAATATTGGAAAAGTATGAAAAGGTGGTAAGTTGATAGTTAACTTATACATATAATATTGGATCATTCCTACAATTTTAAAGTTAACATTCCTAATAAATGGCGGGCAAATGTTGTTTTAAACACAAAATCAACTTGGATTGAATGATGCATTGAAAGTGCAATTGGAAAGCAAGGCAATATTTTGTTGGGGAAAATGACAGGAGTTTTGGATCCTTGGGTAAGAGTAATACATAAAATCACCAAAATGATTCACTAGTTCTAGAACCGGACACATTCAATCAATCAAACTTATTATTCAAGCAAACTCATGGTATGATGTATTCAGCAAACAACAAGTTACAAGAACAACACAGGGTTAATCAAGCACCAACAATCCGATGATTTTCCAACTCATCTAGGTTGGCTTGTAATATTTAGTAGGAACAAAGGGCATTTTCGTCACGCTTCCGTCATAAGACTTTCCTCTGATCACAATACTGACCTTAGTCCCAGCCTTGTGGTTACCAGACTTGACATACCCCATGGCTATGTTCTTCTTCAAGCAAGGGCTAAACCCGCCACTCGTCACCTCTCCAAGGCTCTCGCCCTTCTCGTTCTTGATCTCGCTGTGGCCTCTAGCAGGGGGCCCGCTTGAGATCAGACCCACACGCCTTATCTGTGGGCCCGTCTCAATTTGCTTCAAGATAACCTCAGCCCCCAAGAATCCTCCTTCTGCTCTCCTCCTTTTGCCAATGGCCCATGTCAGTCCAGCTTCAACCGGTGTGATGTGTTGCTCAAGGTCGTTACCATATAAACATAAGCCAGCTTCCAATCTTAGACTGTCACGTGCGCCTAAGCCTGTTAATCTCACCTTACCTTCTGATTTCTCCAAGATAGCCTTGGCAAGATCCACGGCATTCTCTGATGGAACCGAGATTTCAAACCCGTCTTCACCAGTGTACCTTTTAAATGTCATGAGATGCAAAAAATTAAGCTTTGTTTGGCATAACACTTTACAATGACATTTTAATAATAATAATAATGTGGTTTTATGGTAAAAAATACATTGTCATACCAAACATACCTTAAAATTGTTTAAATTGAACAATTCAGCACAAGGGAAGAGAGAGTCATTACCCAGTCCTAGTGAGATAGCAATGAACACCATTAATCTTCAACATTTGAAATTCTCCAAAGTAAAACTTGCTCAAATCCACTTCGGTAAGATGTTGAAGAACTGGGCCAGCTAGAGGACCCTGATGATGAAAAGATTCAAGATTCAAGATTTTGAATAAGAGTAAATATTTGCTAATTGCATTGATGAAGGAAGAATAAAAGGGTCAACCTGGAGAGCTAAAAGCGACCTCTCATCATGAATGTGCCATGACACATCACCGCCTTTTGCCGTGAAAGCTTTCATATGCTCCTCTATGTGTGCCAAATCCTTATCTCTACAGCCAGCATTTACAACCAGGTAAATATGGTCATCCTTTACCTTTGTGATAACTGTGTCATCAATAGCTCCTCCCTTCTCATTGGTGAAAACGGACAAAGTTCCAGTTCCGGGGGCTAATCCAGCAATGTCCCCAACAACAAGCTTCTCAAGAAAAGGAATGCAGTCTTTGCCTTTAAGGCTAAGCCCACACATATGAGCCACATCAAAAAGACTTCCGTTCTCCCTGCAATTCACGGTGCTGTCCATGATTGAGTCCTTGTACTGAATTGGCATGCTCCAACCAGCAAAGGGAACCATTTTGCCACCATTTGATACATGGAAGTCATAGAGAGCTGTTTTCTTGAGATCAGCCTCAGATGCAAAAGTCCTAGAGGTTATGACCTTCTTCTCGGCCTGAGCAAGGCGACGAGATATGGATTGCCCAAGTTGCCACAATCCTCCTCTCATCTTCAAACCTCAATCAAATTGTTCCTGTAATCATATATATTAGACCATGGCAAATATTATCAATCTAACAAGCACTTGTGGGAAAATCAACTATTAACCACACATAATGCCGAAGATTCTGAGAAAGCTGCCAATTAGATACTTTGAAGCCAAATAGCATCAAGGAATGACACAAAGTTCAACCCTTCATCAACACAATAGGGGAACAATAATAGCTTTTATATGGACATCATTTTTGAGGGCGAAGTGATGCTTGCAAATTACTTCTGATTACAAATCTGTTCCAACTTTTTTTCAGGCTACAGTGATGCTTGCAAATTACTTTTCGTTTGAGATTGATTGCCAATCTGATTTTAGATTGATTACAAATGTGCTCCAACATCTAAATCTGTTCCAACCCCCATCAATTCAATCGGTGGAGTATCAATCAACAGCACCCCAAGAATGGAGAAAACCAATTGCTGAACAAATTCAACCTAACAACGTTCAAGTCCCACATTACTGAAAAGCAAAGCAAATAAGCTACTAATTCGTATACATCGACTCAGAGACAAACAAAAAACAGAAGAAGAGTAGAATAGAGCAAGAATAAATACTGTCATTAATCTCAAATAGGCAAGACAAGAGGCAAAAAGCTTTCAATAGAACTTGCAAAAGAAAGTAAATCTACCTACCACCGCCAATCAGAGCAACAATGAAGGATCTTTCTTTCATCTGAGGCACACGAAAGTTTTTTCGGCATGAGCTAAAGAAAATTTTCAACGAGACACTCGGCATTTATATATAGAGTAACGCTAAAATAAAACAACTCCTTATCCTATAAAATAAGAAGCGTTTAGAGCCCTTGGATCAAGGTTATTCAAGGGCTGATGTTATCCCTTTTAGGGACACGATAGTATTTTGGTAATTTTTCAAAAATTATAAAAGTGCATTGTTATCGTGAAAAGTGCATCGCTATAGTGAAAAAGTGCATTAATAAGCCGAAAAAGTGCAAGTAAAAATGAAGTCAACATGGCACACGCTCCATGTTCGGTTCACTGTAAAAGTGCATTGTTATCGTAGAAAAGTGCATTGCGAATATCGAAAAGTGCATTACTAAATCAAAAAAATGCATCATCTTGGGCGTCAAATTGACTCGACTCTGATTGAGCTCAATCACCCAAAATATTTGTGTTTAGTAATGCACTTTTTGGTATATAGTAATGCACTTTTTCACCATAACGATGCACTTTTGTAATTTTCAATAAATTACAAAAATGTCACCGCGTCCCTAATTTCCTAGAATATCAGCCCTTTGATCAAGGAGATCCAAGGGTTCTAAATGCTCCTTATTTTATAGAATAAGGAGTTGTTTTATTTGAACCAAACTCTTATATATATGGCAAATTACACCATCGGCTAGAAACTTTTGCAATTTCTTTTATTGGTCCTTAAATTTAAAATTGATGCATATAGTTCCTAAACTTTGCACCTTTGGGTTATTAGAATCTAACTTGTAAGGTTTTGTATTTAGATACCTAAAAATATTATAAAGTTTTCACACATTTGCTTGCATTAGTAAATTTGGAGTTATTTCATTTTTTTCCACTCGTTTCTCTTTGCAGTCTGATTTCTCCTTTATTCTCTCTATCTATGGTTCTAAAACTTTGTTTAGTTGACAAAAGGATTATAAGGGCAAAAGTTTCAATAGTTTAGGAACTTACATAAAATTATTTAAACTTTAGGGACCAATAAAAATTCAGACAATTACAGAAAAGGGTGAAAGGCAGTGGGTGGATGAGATGGAATCCACTCAGCCAAATCCCAATCTTCAAGTGAGTGGCTGCAACATAATTGGCGTTTGCGCGGTGTCCAAACCAGACATTTCTCAATTTTCCCATCAATTTTTTTTAGTTCACATCAAATCAAATCTTCCCTGTCCAATGTGCAAAAATTTTAACTTATCAAACAGTCTCTCTATGTATCAGTTTATAGCTCCCACGTCCCTGAAATTCAGTATAGATTGTCAAACAAATTCTTCTCATATTGCTCTAGTCTTCTATTCTTCAAGTTATCAGCTCAATTTTGACTGATTCACAAATGAAAAAGCTCACATTTGTAAGCCAACCAAGAAGAAGATACAAACTAAAATCATAACTTGAACAAGTTTATTTGCAGCAACAACAACAAGTACCATTTCCTAACAAAAACCGAAAGCAAACATATTACAGATCATACAAATGGATCCGTCGAGATGAGGAATCCTTGAAGCTGATCAAACCTAATCACCAAATGAAAGTGTCACCCAATTTTCCTAATTCCTCGAACCATCTTACAACTATCACCCCGTCGTGATACTGATGCAAGCTCAAGAAAACTTGATCGATCAAACTGAAAATCAGAAATCAAAGGTGGAAGGAATTAATAATGAACCCAAAAAATGTTCCAATCTAAAGAGGGCGAGTGTGGCGTCCTCTTGCCCTTCCACAGAGAAGAGCATTCTTAGGAATGGGAAGCTCGTCTCTTGGAGAGTTGGAAGGAGTGTAAACTCTCATGTACAATTGTTGTCCTAAGTATTGCCTTGCCCAATTCTCTGATCTTATGTTCCACATTCCTACGTTGTCTAGTGACATATATATCGCTGTCCATGACTTTGGATATACCTGCATTGAATCACCAGTTGATTAATTAGAACACATATAGAATCAAGTAATGCAACCCTTGAACTGGAATTGCAAGAGATTACCTTTAAGCAATAAATGTCTCCCACAAAGTTGGGCTTGTTCAGATGTCATTCAGTATAAAGAACTTATGCATCATAGGATATTACATTTTGAACTTGCCAAACATCACTTAAATTTGTTTTAGGGTTTATAATTCAGTAACATGCCATATAATGCATCCAAAGGCAAAATATTGACATAAAAGAATCATAGCTTCTAGGAATTGGCTTTATAATTCAGATATATACCTGAACTGTAGAGCGAGAAATCGCATCCCTCAGGTTGTAACCTTTTCTACTTGCAGCTGTCCATTGCCCTCCATCCATCCTGTTAGCACAACCATTGTCAATTGACAATCAATGAATATAGTGTATGAAAGCTTGGATCTTTTTGGAAAAATAATGATATAGTTCTCCCCAAAAGTGAAATATCATGACTTTTGCAATTTTTAAAACTTACCCAACAACAAAGAAGGCGTAGCCATTAACGTGCCAAGACTGGACGCTGTCTTCCCAATTCTGGAAGATGATCTCAATGAAGGATCTGTAATCAGCTCCCAACACAGAAGTCTGGAGGTAAGCAGCAGAATTCCATGAGGGATTGCTGGAGATGCTGTTGACACTGTACACTCCTTGGATTCTAAAGTAGTCAGCCAACTTTAATGGTGTGTCAGGTGCAACATAAGACAAGCCGTTGACAGCGTATCTCTGCTTGCCATTAATCCAAGCAGCTGAATTTGCCAACATAATGGTACGCGAGAGTGGCACCATTCCATAATGATATGAGCCTTGTGGGTTCGGTCTTGGCCCACTTGCAGTCAAGTTCCTCCTATTACATTTAAAAATATAGATTTAACATTATAATCTCAATTTGGAATGCAACAAACCAAATCTTGATTCATGAACAATATTTTTTTGGTTCTGTTAGGAGGCACTTTGGTCATTATAACGTCACGAATGTCATCACCTACTTAGACTTGACTTGATTCACATAGAAATGAAATTACCTTATAGTTCTGGCTTGATAAAGGGACAGGCTGATTTGGGTGGTGGGAGCACCGGGAAGTGGCCCAGAAACTTTCTTCCAGGAGTTGCTGTAATGAAGGATGGCTGCGGAGGTGAGTACTTTTTTGGTGAACCTAGATGATACGGCAATGTAGTAGTCTTGGGGCGCTTGGTTTGCTGTCACAAGAACCGACATTGACTGACCCAGATGGATGTCAAGGGAAGTGTAGCTCGATTGCACCGTGTGGGAGCCCTCAACCTCGACCAGCTTCATTGTGTGGCCTTGGATTCTGAAGTTTATGGATGTTGCTATTCCCACATTGGATATCCTGAACCTATAAGTCCTCCCTACATGCCCCAAAAACTCAGTTGTATATATGGTAAAATGGTTTCAGCTGATCAATTTGACCATTGGTAAGAGTAACAAGTAAATACCTGGATTGACGGTAAAGGCATGTCCATTCCATCCGGCGCCATTGATGAGGAGACCATCCGGGGAGGGGAGATCATGTCCTTTGTTTAACCTGGTTCTAAGTCGCTAAACAAACAAACAATAAAGATGTTACATTTTAGTATTTTACAATGAGGTAACTTTTGTACTAGTATAAAAATGAAGTTGCATGTGGTTAAATTACCTGGTGGCTTAATCTGAACCAATCTCCGGTAAGGATGGTGAAGTCGCCTGCAGGAGGAGGGAAGGGGACTGGGATTTGAGGGCGGCTGAGGATCCTGATGCCACCAAAGCCGCCAGCGGCACGGTGGAGGCTGAGAGAAGGGAAGTAGAAGAAGCTTCCAATTTGATCTTTTGCTTGAAGAACATAGGTGTAATTCTTTCCTGGTGGAATTGGACAGTTTGTGCCTGACACTCCATCTTGCCATGAATTCCTCCTGTTTTGCAACCCATTCCTAGCAATAACAGTTTCTTTAATTAAGATTTGCTTAGAGTTTACAACATATTATTGGGACAATGATAAAATGACAGAATCTTTGAATAGGTTGAGGCCACATGTGAAGTATGGTGGACTATAATGTAGCCAATCACTCCACCGCATGAGCAATAATGATTTCACGGGTCTGTACAATCTGACTAGTTTACACTATGTTTTCTCCACTCCATTTCCCAAACCCAGAGAGACTTGTTCACACTATGCTTTTAATCCTATGCTACATCTTTTCCAGAAAATCACATTAAAAAAATTGTTTCATTATTACTAAATAATTATTTAAACCCCAATTACTGCATCTGTCAGTTCATCACCAATGTATATTAGCAACATTGTAATACATGATTTTCTTCAATAATGGAGATTCAAGTTCCAGGGCTACACATGCATCAACTATCATGGCATGAAGACTTTTCCATGAACAAGGAGAAATTCATTTTTAAATCTGGAACTGAGAAACCATATATATCCTAATAAATGTACAATTTGATCTAAAATCAATATAATAATCCACCCATACAAGTGCAATTAAATACTGCTTCAGCAGTACACGGCAAACAACAAGAATACAGCTTGACAACTAATAAAAGCTCTGAACCCAAAATTTAAAGAAAAATCAGTACAATGCAGTGTGATAGGAAATGAGAAGAAGAGGAAGTGAAAATGAGAATGTTACCAAGTGAGAAGGAATGGCTCATTCAAGTAGTTAAACACACTGATAACCAAGTTGTCATTGGTCACACAATCAATTGGAGGACCTGGGAACTGCCCATTAATCAAGATTCCCTGCCCAAATAAGAGAAGCAAGAAAAGCAAAAACATGAACACCAAATCCAGATAAAATGGTAACACATTGTACCATATGTTTAGCATTTACTAACCTGTTGTTTGACACCCAGTGGGTAAATGTTCCCATATGTGATTTTCCAGTTGTAAAATCTATATGGGTTATCTCCATTGCTGACCTGGATCAGGAGCAATAGAAGGATGAGAGCTGAGAAATAGGACATAATTTTGCTTTCTCTCATCTTATCTTACTCTTTTCACTATCTATCAAACAGATTTCCAGGGAAAGAGTTTTTCCCAAGTGAA
Source organism: Fallopia convolvulus (assembly GCA_964016875.1). Taxonomy (NCBI): domain Eukaryota; kingdom Viridiplantae; phylum Streptophyta; class Magnoliopsida; order Caryophyllales; family Polygonaceae; genus Fallopia; species Fallopia convolvulus. Next base: position 7,796,763 of record OZ024718.1, on the reverse strand, counting down.
AAATGGAGACTCTCTCCTATAGATCTCACTGGTATTGTATGTCCTGTCAGTAAGGTGGAGACAGGAGGATTTATAAAGGGTATGGCTGTCCATATCTCTTGTGAGGTGAGAGGTGAGGTTAATTATTAATTTATTATAAGGAGTGAGAATTCTGTGTGGAAAGTTAGTGAGGTCAAAATTATTGAAATGAAGTCACAGAATTACACTTGAAAATCTCTATTTTAAGTTCATGCAAATCATCAACAAATGTATATTTGCTTAGTGGTTAATGCTGTAGTTTTTTTTTTGTTTAAAAAAACACTTGATTTTTCACATTTGGTGCAAAAAGATGTCATCTTTTAGCTTGGTTGTTCATGAGAATGTATATTTGTTTGGTGGTTAAATGCTAGTGTAACTTGGTTGTACTTTATAAGTCAACCATTTATGTCACATTATCACTCTATTACACATAGCCTTCCTTTCTGGAAAAGCCTAAATCATTGCTCTAATATCTTCAAAATTGACCACTTTATTTTGCCTCATCAATTCAACAATCCTACAAAAACGGAGAGACATGCGCTAGTCTATGAAATTTTGTTAAAAAAAATACTACAAATTGATGCAGTTGACAATGGAAAAAGAAGCAGCATCACATGGCATGAGGAACCCATGTGAGATGGATTCACAAATAGCCTTACTCAAATCAAGTGAACATTAGAGAGCTTGTATAATATTGTTATTTGTTAACCCAAAAAATGTAAAAAATGGGAAGATTGTATTTTTACTACCTATAAAATAGAAGATGTAAAATGCAAATACAAGATCCAATTGCCAAATAATAATGACAAACGTAGCAGAAGGGGAGTGTAGGGTTCCAAAGAGGGCCACAGCTCACACATGATGCCAACCTGCAAGCTTGTTTTGAAGACTGAAACTTTGGAAAGCCTGGCCTTCACATGTTCATTTGGGATTTCCCATTTACAAAATTTTTAAAATTGAAATTAATTAACCCTTTAATTAATTAATTTACCCACTCTCTTTCTCTGACTTTCTTGCTCTCTCAATACATGCAGAAGAAGAGCCCTCGTGAGACATTAACTGATACCCTGTAATCTGTCTTATGTTTTTTTACTAGTTTTCATGGGAAACAAACTTACCTATTCCAGGACAATAATATGTAATTAGAACTTAGAAGCCACAATTATTATTTTCTTTTGATTAGTAAAGTCATAAAGAATTCGATGTATCACTCCGTCCTTGTAGATCGAGAGGCCAAAAAATCGACACCTGGACAAATCGGCGAGAATTCAATGTACAACACAGGCCTTATAGAGATCAAAAGACCAAAAAAAATCGATAGCTAGACAAATCGACATGAGAAAACAATAGGAAACCACAAAACAAAAGGACAAGAGAAAACAACAAATAGGACGAGGACGAGGAACAGACGATGAGAACAATTAGGGAAAATGTACAAACCAAGGTCTTAAGAAACCATTATAGACACCTTAGATTTAGACTTGTCTACGGCTTGAGGCATCAATATCACATCCATAACTTCTCCAAACAAACATCTTCAAACCGTCAATCTCAAGACACATACAATATCTAAAATCCTTAAATCTCTTTTTTTTTTTTTTAAATCAAATCTATTTCAAGTTGTCAAACTAGAGTGAACAAAAATCTTCGGCTGAACAGATTGTAACACAAACCAGAGCTGAACCACAACAATTTAGTATTAGTCATATAGATCAATGTCATGGGAATTATTTTTTCTTTGTTATTATAATTATTATCTGTTAATAGAAAATGAGTTTGTGCCTGGGGTAGATGCATGTTTGATCCAGCATAATGGACGCAGAATTGCAGATCTAGAAAAGCAAATGGACCACCAATATATATTTGATGGGAAACTGGGCCTACATTTCATTATTGTTGGTACAAGTATGGAGCAAAAAGAAGAAGCATACAAGGAACCTTAAGATAGTGAAACCCACTTATGTCAAATAATTAAATCTTAGACGCTCCCTATGAAGCTTGAAATATTAATCAGAGAAATATTAAATATTTTCAGAACTGAAGATAGAAACAACACTGCATTGCATTATTAGTTATGTTAATACAGCTTACCTACAAAATAGCAGCATGAATTTTTTATTTATTTATGATGGACCTCATTTTGAGGACACAATAGAAGGAATGAACAAAACAATAGAGATGACTAAGATACAGAGATTAATTATGTTGCTAATCTGGGTGAAGGGTCCAATAGAGCTTGCTCCACTAGCTTGAGCTGTATTAGAAGCTGCCTTTGTACTATTACTTGCCTTCTTACTACACACACCCAGAATAAACACATATTAACACAATCATCCAATAATTATAGTTCAACACAAAACCAAGGTATCAAGATAGAAAAAGAGAGATTATCAGAGACAGCATTACCTTCCAGGAAAAATGCACCTGCCATGACCTGCACAGCAAAGAAGGTGGTCAAAATCTGCAATTGCTGTGACTTTCTAGTTTGCATTAGCAATTGGAGAACTTCTAGATGTGAACAAACCCATAGAGTAAGCTGCATTATGCTAAAGAAGGGTTGAGTCATAAATACTATCAAGTTTAAGACAATATGCAATGTCACAATATGGTTCAGCAAGTTGAGGTTTCAATTACTTTGGCCCTTTTCTTTACTAATTTGATAGCATTTCCACTCTTCCTTAATTCAGAAAAAGAATGCTGCTCAAGACCATAAGCCAAGTCAGGAAACTCGAGCCTAGTTTCCTTATGTCATTTCACAAAGGACTGGAATGAGAAGTAAAGACAAAATTATATGAGTCCCATTTAGTAACAAGCAATTTGCCCAAAAGGTGAGTGAGTTTCCTGTATCAACACAATATGCTACCTTCACGGGTTCACTCCCATATAATCACAGACAAACAAAGTTACAAAAAAGAAGGGCCAAAATATCCTTTCAATCAACAACCCCACTTTTCAGGAAATATCAGCAATTATATAACCATTTATGAAGAGTCTTTTCTTCTATTTAAATCATGGGAATATCATTTGCTCTACTTCAACAAGGCTCAATAGCTCAAGCATTCAAAACTTCCCAACTTGCCATCACAAAAAATGGTGCAGAAATTATGTTACTGAAAAAATATACGGAGTAAGTTATTATGTTATAAAGTAAATTAGTAAATTAAGAATATTAGAATGCAAAATCAAAGAAATAAAGATGATGCTTACCAGGGTCAGTTGTAGTGATAGTGGCTGCACCATTAAAATCACAAGACCCAGGAGCCTTTCCTTCTTGTTGGTAATAGCTATCAAAAGCATAGGAAGCATGGCTCTTCACATTGTTAGGCTGATAACAACTCTCCCCATGCTGAATCTCACTACAATTCGCCCTCCCGGGCCCACAAGCCCAATCCAACGCCGTTTGCAACGTCTTCATATCCACCCCGTCCATTGCAATACAAAATGTCCGGTTTGTACTGTCATTTGCCAAGAAAGTGCCAATCCCCGAAACGTGCAACAGATACACCGGTGTTTGGTTACCGGAAAACAAACCCCAATTGGCCTCTGAGATAGGAGAAGACCTCAAATCCTCATTGAACAACTCATAAATGTACACATTGGACGTTATCTCAGGGTGAAATGGTGTACCACTCCTATCAAAGACATGCTTTATAAGATTTGAGTTGTAGGTGTCTGCATTGTCTAAGGTAGCATAAGGCTCTTTTGAGTCCCCTTTGGAAGGCCAACCAGTTTCAGTCACCATAACAACAACATCAGTCACATTGAGATTTTTCATGGAGAAGTAGGCGGAATCGATCATTGCATCATACACATTTGTATAGTGGAGTAAAGTATTAGGGTCCACCATCTCCTTTGAGGGAGTCAAGGGCTTGAACAATGAGTTATCCAATGGCACCACCCCATTGTTCTCCATGAAAACATAATAAGGGTACAAATTCATCATAAGAGGGGACTCGTTTTTCGACAAAAACTGGATAATTGGTAACAAATATTTTGTCATGGAAGTATTGAAGTATGCTTGAGATGGTGGAAAAGGGTCTAAAATCAGGGATGCTGAATGTGGAGTTGAGACCTTAATCTGACTATCAAGTTTTGCAGCAACAAGAGCAGTGTAAAGTGATTCAATTGCTGGAAGAAGCAAAGGGGCAACAGAAGGGATTGTTGTTAAGACTTCATCACCAACAGAAATGGCAATAATTAGGGTTTGTGGGTAGTGAGCCACCACATGGCGGTTGACCCATGAGGCGGCTGTGGTATTTGAGGATCCAATTGCAATAAGCTGGTTGTTGGGTACTCCAATTATGACCCGGATCTTGGTCCGGGCCAATGCTTTCAGTGTATCTGGGTCAGCATCATAAAGCCTGACATAGGTTATCTTTTGGAATTGAAGAAATGTAACCAAATCTGTTGGTGACAAAAAGTTTGAAACATCTGTTCCAATGTTTACGCCCACATAGGGTCCATTTTGAGTCTGAGTTTGCTTGATTTCTGCTATCAGCGTCCCTTCAACTAAAATTCCAGACATAAACCCCAAAAGAGAGAGCAATCAGAAAAATCCACTGAGAATGAACTTGGGTTTGCTCAAATTGATGAGTTATGAACTGGGCATGTGTTCAATTAAGCAGAATCAATCAAATTCTCATATGGGTTTTGCTAAGATTGATGAAATAAGAACAGGGTAACTACTAACTAGCACTCAAACTGATATATTTGAAAATTGAAGATGTATAAAGTCAGCAAATGACCAAAGATTTGTACCTGAAAAGAGTGTCAAGTGAGCAATAAGAAAGAAGATGTTGAAAGTGGAAACAGCAGCCATTAAAGTGTAGGTTGAGCTCCACGTTTATCATCCTCTATCTCTGGTTCAACTCCGGGTCGTTGCATTTGCCTCTCGCCCTCTCTTCCACCTACTAATTTAAGAAAAGTCTTTCTAAAAATCAGCTGCTGTAGAATCTCTCTCTCACTCAATTATCTCTCTCTACAGATGATGGGACATACTCCTCTGCCATACACTTGGTAGAAGTTAAACTCCAAATGGCTCGCTGAAAACAAAGAGGAAAGAGGGAAGGAATTTAAAGGCTTCAAGTTTTGATCTTTGTAGGAATTTGACCAAATTGACCTCATTTACCGACAAGGGAACGGTTGTATGAAATTCATAAACACCTGTTTTGAATTTCTGTAGCTGTCTTGTGTGTTTGGTGAGAACAGTAGCGGTAAATAAATGCAAGTAGTATTAGGAAAATAATTGAATCTTGAGCTGTAAATGAACTATTTCTTTCTCTATAAGCTAATTCTGTAACTGTTTGCCTATTTAAGAAACCCTCGTAGATATGCTAGACATATGGGAGACATCACTTGATTCGAATATTAAATGTAAATTAACATTGTAATTCCTTGGGAGAGTTTTTTTACACAAGAACATGATTCAATTTACAAGATAAAGGTCGAAATAATTGAAATAATCAATAATCGGATAAACTGATAAGGGAGTACAACCATGAAAAAAACTTCAAACAAACAAGAAAGAAACTTAACAAACGATGAGAAATCAATACACGCATGCGAGGGGTGAGCTAGAGAGGATTTGAATCCCTTAAAATTATTGTATATTAAATTAGTATTTTTTGTAAATTTTAAATATATTTTTAAATAATATAAAAAATCTAATCTATTAGTAATAATATTAATGGTTCAGATTTTACCAACTCTATGAACAACTTAAATTAAAACTCTATAGATTGTCATTTTCTCAAGGTAATATTGGGGTTTTCATTTCATACAAAAAGAGAGAAAAAAAAAAGTATTCAATTTCTTGTTCTACTTTTTTTTTCAAGGAGCAATAAGAACGGGGTTTGGAAGAAAAAAACCATACCTGAGGGTTAGGTAAGAATGATTTTGTACCAAGTATAAGATATGCTTGTGATAGCATTGGATTCATAAGCATATCAAAGTCACATCTTTTGTAGCTCCACATCTTTCTAACCAAACTGGCCAAGTGTGAGATACAGTACATAGTTTATCTAATAAAAACAGAAATGAGGCAGCATCTTGTCTGAATAATAGTAAGTCATATATTGAATTCGAAATTTCGAATAGTTGTTGTCTTCTGGGATTCTTCCAACTTGTGAAGTGGTGAGAGCGACTGATGAGTGATGAACAGCCCTAGCTTTGTTGTGTCTTGCACCCAACACATTACATTACATTACCTTCTTTATTTATTTTTCCTTGCATGAATTCTGACGACTCTGATAAAACGGTAACATATAAACTGATAGGAATCACGAGTGCATTGAAAGCACTTTTTGGGTCTCCTGAAAATATACAAATGCAAACTCTCTGTCATCCGCATATATATTGAAATATTATTTTTTTTATTATATTTTCTGGATTTTACTCAAAATTATATCATTTAAAAACGAAAAAGATATTTTTATTTTTCAAAATAAACAACTTTTTTTATAACTCGGAATCCACCTTTGGGCAAACACTAGGCTCGTGACCAATCCGGCAAGGACCACAAATCAGATAAAATCGGGTTACACTATCTGGCTCAACCCAATTAAAGAAAAATTAAGGTGAAGACTTAATTTTTCGCCTAAGTGAAAGAAGGTAGAGATATTAAATGAGACCACTCAAGATTCACTTACCTCCTACCACTAAGGCAGAGGGACATTCCCATACCTCTTATCACACAATTAGCTAAGGAAATTGCATATGTAACAATGAGATCTTGACTTTGACATGTAGTAGTAGCCACACTTGGGCATTAGACATGGAGTACACAAACGCAATGTTTTGAGTAAAAAGTGTCTGTATTGACAATGACTTCAGGGTTCAAACATTGCTTTCTACTCTTGGCTCTGGAACATCTTATTCATTTTCGGGCCTGAGACCAAATCATGATTATTGACGCTTCTTTTGTTAATAAATAATTGTGTGATGACATTTTCACTCTGTATGTATGCTGTTATAAATAAATAGTGCACGACACTTGACTAGTTGGATGTTATAAAATTTTAAAAGGTTCATTCTTTTGCCACCAAATCAATTCAACATGGCACTCACCAAATAACCAAATCAGGTAAACAGTAAAAACTAAGGAACAATCTATCCAATTATTCCAGAGAAGAAACATGTACACATGATAACTCTTCCCTACCCAACTCAAACACTGAACAAAAAACCCCACCTCATCCCTCTATTATTCTTACCCTCCTTCACCTTATAGAGCATCAATTTACCCAAGTAAAAACATCAGATACTCTCCACATCACTACAAAAATATAAGCACATTACAGCTCTACAGAATCCCACAATTAGCACTTGTGTGCTCCTGTAGTATTCATCCTCCATTTCCCTTTTCCACATGATCTCTTCACTCCTTCAAAACTCGCCTCTTTTATCTCAGGGCACTCACAAAAGCCATCAACGACTCGACGTCTCGCTTCTCGGACGGGTACTTGATCGGCTGAGAAGAGTGCTTGGGGAAGAACAAGATTGTTGGGAAGCTTAGCAACTGCAACTCTCTTGCAGCAAACTCCTTCTGATCACCATCTGCTCTGAACTTCCCCACCTTCACCCCCGAACCCGCCAGCTTCTCGGCCAGCTCATCATACGACGCCTCCATGGCTTGGCAAAACCCGCACCACGGCGCATACATAACGACGATCCACGGCTCTCTTCGGTCATCCAATTTCAGCAAGTTCTCAATTCCCGCCCTGCTCAACGTCACAATGTCTTTCGACTCAAAAATATCTTCCACCTTCGCTTCAGCTTTACCGTTCCCGTTTACCGACTCCTTGATATTTCCCTTGTGCAGCCCACACTCCTTCGCCTTTGCATCCTCCCACCACCATCTCCCCTCCCGTTCGTGCTGCCCAGGGAGAACAGCTCTGGTGCACGGCTCACACCCAATCGAGACATACCCTTGAGCGTGCAATGAGTTCACAGGAACGTTCATTGCCCGAAGGAAGTTCCAAACGTCGTTGCCTTTAACATTAGCGACGGGGTTCCACTTAACAAGGCTGCCGCTCCCGCCGTCGAGGCCTTCAAAGACAGGGTCGACTTGGACGACAGGGACTTCAGAGCGGGTTCCAGGAGACTGATCTTTTCTCTGGCCCGTGATCCAGGCCCGTAGACCCTTGAGAGCCCGTCTTAGAGGCCGGACTTTCCTGACTCTGCAGCATTCTTGGTGGCCGTCTTCGTAGAAAGAGAACAGACCCTTGTTTCGGACGAGGGCTTGGACTTCGACGGAGTCAGGGAACATGTATTCGATGTGGATGTCGTAGTGCTTTTCGACTTCATCGAAGAAACGGTATGTTTCGGGGTTTAATCGTCCTGTGTCCAGGCTGAATACCCTGAAGGGTCTGCCGGTTAGCTTTGCGTATTCGATCAAAGCAACGTCTTCAGCACCACTGCATTAGAAGAATGTGGAAATTGAAGTTAGATTATACAAAAGATCAGACCAATTATGCATAACGCCACACCAATTGCAGACCAATTTCATGTAAAACAAACATCTACAAATCATGATTAGTAAAATCTTAAGTTAGAGGTATAGAATTACAACCTAATTGATTGGGACCTATTTGCAAAAGTATTTTTCCCTTTAATTGGTCAATTAAGGGCGGCCGTCCAGGTGAATTTAACATCAACTACAGACCCAAACTCACAAGGATACAAATGGGAAGAACATTGGTCTATGTCTTCCCACTTTTAAAAGAAATTACCAGCCTAGCAATTGATTAACTTTTAATGGCCGAATAATAAAATCAATAAAATTAACAAAGAAAAAGGAAATTAATGAATTAGATGCTTTCTTTAAGAAAAGGTATATTCTTTTCCATAAGAATATATCCAAGTTGACCAGGCAAGTAGGAACCTAGATGGCTAGATGCTAATTGACAACAGAAGCAATGAATGAATGTAGACAAACAGACGTCTGGATTCATTATTCCAGATTCCCCCAAAATTGAGAATAGACATAACTCATAAGCAACTAAAACAACAAACCCTAAATTAGTCTAATCTGTGAACAATCATAAGAAAACACCAAATTGAATTCAATACTTGACGGGAACCTATTTATACCTGAAAGCAATGGCTATGTCATTTCCGAATTTCTCCAAAGCCCTGTCCATAATCTCAAGAGGGGAAGCGCTCTCAAGCTCTTTAGCCAGCTGCTCAAAGTTAACTTCCTCTTCTACGATGTCCACCTTCTCGATCTCCTCTGTAAAGTCAATAGAACACAGGGGATAACATCGTCAATGCCAATCCCAAGATCAAGACTTTGAAACAATTCAATTTTCAGAGGACAATATAACGAACCAATTCCAGGGCCGACGATTGTTGCCGACAGAGGGACGATGGAGTCGTTGCGCTTTGGCTCGGCGCTTACAGAAACGCTCCTCTTCCTGGAGTAGCTCACGGCCGCGGGATTAGCCCGATCCAACGGCTGATAAGAGCCAATTAACGGCGCTGTGGAGAACAAGAACTTTCATATGAATACAAATTGATTTACAAGGATTTTAAAAAATTGAACAAAATTAAAACAATTAAACCACCAAATCAACAAATTGAAGCAATGATATCGATGTAGGGAGAAAATCTGTACCTCTGAAACCAGAGGCACCATTGGAGGACCTAGAAGTTGAAATTGAAGCGGAAATTGAAGATGATGAACTGACCGCCAACGCCATTGGGAAGCAATTTGGTGAATTTTTCCTCTTGTTATGTCACTACTTGAGAATTTCTTCTTGTCCTTCTTCGTTTCCTTGGAACGATAATTTGAGGTTCTGAGGAAGGCGAGAGGAGTTTTAAATGGAGAGGGGGAGGTTGCGTTTTCTAAGGTTCATTGAACCTAGACGGATTTTGAGACCTGCTTAAGCAGAAAGATAGATGCTGGACGCGTGTCAGCGATTTATTGGTTAGAGGCTTAAGAAGTGGGAGGGGCAGGCTCAGCGCTTCCGTCATGTGGCGAACCCGCTCAGTTAATATTTTTCCTTTTTTTAAATAAAAATATTATTTTTGGACCTACAGACGAATATGACGTGGGATACACACGTCGGTTCATGAGCGCATTCGGCCCAGCACATAAGTCCGTGGGGTTGCATTCTAAAACCAATTGGTAATATGAAGAGTAGCTCAAGAGTATATATGTTGGACAAGTTATATTAGAATTTCCGATTTGGGATAACAATCTTTCACAATAATACTTTTGAGGAATAAAATGTTATTATTAAAAGATTCTCGCCCTCTATTTTTGCCAAGAGACATATATACCACGGTTCTCTCTAAAAAAAATTATTACAACCGGGTGGAGTTGATATAAGGAACTCACTCTATGGTTGGCTGAGCGGACTAACAAGTTGCATATATGGAGGAGTATTCAAGTTGGGGTCCAAAGTGTTGTAGTTGGGGCACGATGGTGTGTTAGTAATAGAGGAGTGGCTAAGTTTTGGACGGACAAGTGGGTAGGTGACGTTCGGTTGGCTAATGTGGCGTTAATTCATGTTTCGAATGAGTGGCTTAATCTTCCAGTTAATACTTACTAGATTATGGGTGGGGTGGAACTAGGCCTTGTTTTCTGGAATGTTGTCGAGTTCTACTCTGTTGAAGCTCGCCTCGGTTGCCCTATCGGAAGAACCGGATTTGATTGATGTTCTCAGTTGGAGTTATCTTCCTCGGGCCAATTTACGGTGTCCACGGCTTATGATCTCATTCGGACTGATTGCATTTTCCTTGGTGCTAATCGGAGTATTTTCACGACACTTTGGAGTCTTAAAGTCGGTGAGAGAGCTCGTTTCTTCCTATGGATTGTCCTTCATGGCGCGGTAAATTTCTTACAAATCTAGAGCGGGTTCGGCGACATTTTGTCGTTATTCACTAGTACAATAGAGGCCCTCGCACCGCGATTTTTTTGTACATCGGACCGCGTTTTTAATTCCGCGGTGTACAATGTTGCAGTCCGAAAATCGGACCGCGCTTTAGTGTTCCGCGGTCCGACTTTATTTCGAACCACGCTTGTTTAGTTCCGTAGTCCGGCTTTATTTCAGACCGTGCTTGTTCATTCCGCGGTCCAACTTTATTTCGTACCACATTTAATTTTTACGTGGTCTAGTCTCGGATCGCATTTTTTATCAACAAACGTGGTACTCCCTCCGTCCCGGTTTGTTTGTCCAAAAGTACGGTTTTTGTGGTTATTAAGAAGGGTGTAAAGTAGTATTGGTAAATGGAAAAGTGGATAAAAGATGAGATTGATTGGGGGTATGTTTGTAATTTTATAGGGATAAAATGTGTAAAGTAGTACTCCCTCCGTCCCCGAAAGTTTGTCTTGTATTCCTCTTTGGGTGTCCCGTAAAGTTTGTCCACCTTTTCAACTTTCCTTTTATATCAATGTTTCTTACAATATTACCCTCATTTTATCTCATCTTTTACCCCCCATTATCTAACAAAAAATCTACCCCTTCAAACCCATTTTAGTCTTTTCCTTTCTTTTTCTCTTTCTTACCATTTTTACCCATCACAATCACACTCTCTCCCTTCACCCTATTGGCCACTTCATCTTTTCTACCCATTTCTTAATATATGTGAAAGTTGTCCTTTAGGACAAACTTTCGGGGACGGAGGGAGTATTGGTAATTGAGAAAGTGGATAAAAGTTGATATTAGGTAGGAGTAATAATGTAAGAAAATTATAGATATAAAAGGAAAGTAGACAAACAAAAGGAGACGTCCGAAAAGGAAACTGGACAAACAAACGGGGATAGAGGGAGTACGAGCTAGCGTAGTTATTTTGGCAAATATGAACCGCACTCATAATAATATCGGTGATCCAATTTATTTGTTCTACTTCTCCCCAGTTTATATAGACCTGTTATTAGTATAATAACATTCATAATAAAAACGCTCCACAGTATACAAAGTCATACTACTCTACAGTAGTACAAACACATATGTAAAAGAAGAGTTTTCATTAAAATTAAATGTAAATGCTTGTTCATACACCAAAGTGACATTTTGAAGGAAGGGGTGCGGGATATGCTAACAGTTGAAAGAGCAGATCTTCGATGTCGTCGATCGAAATACTTGAAACAGTAGGTCGATGGAGGAGTTTTGGGTGAAAAGTAGGGCGCAAGAAATGCTAAGAGTTGGCAAGGGGTTTTCCGCTTTTTTTTATGCCCTAGACCGCGGTTAAGATAATTAGCGTGGTTTGTGTATTTTATCCACACCACGTTAATCAATTAAATTGTGGTCCCAAAATACTTTATTACCCTCACATCGCGTTTTGTTTATTAAAGTGTGGACCGATTATACTTATTTTCTTAAAAAATTAAAAATATACCACGATTAACTTAAACGCGATAAACATTTTGCGGTGCATACCCCTATTATGTACTAGTGAATGCCCTATGCTCGATATGTTCATCCGATGAGGAGTCGTTGATCCATCTCTTACGCGACTGTGACATCACATCACAACACGTTTTTGGGACGATCTTCACCCTCCTCTTGCCAGGGAAGTCTTTTTCCAGTTTGATATTGCCTTTTAGATTCGTATAAATATTACATGTGATTTAAATTTTATTTTCGCTATTGCCTTATGGTGGATTTGGAAGTGGTGTAACAATTTTATTTTTGATCAAGCGCCTTTCACATGTAATAGGAAGGCTTTTGTCCTGGAGCGTGAAGCAGAGTACTCGATCGTTATGACCTTCATGGAGCGTGTTTGTGGGTCTACGAGAAAACTCAGAAAAGTTGAGAGCTTTATTGTTTGGAAGACTCCACTCGAGGGTTGGGTCAAAATTAATATTGATGGCTCTGCTGGACATGATGGCACGTCGGCAGGAGGAGGAGTTATTAGGGATGCTGATGGGTAATGACAATGTGGTTTTGTGCATAATATTGGCATGTGTTTCTTTCCTATGGATGGACTTTGGGGGCGTACCAAGGTTTGCGGTTAGCTTGGAATCAGGGTTACAGGAACGTTTGCTTGGAGTTGTCATCACCCTTTATTTAGCCTGGTGTTTCGATGCCATCATGCCAAGGTTTTCTTAGAAGGAACTGGCGTGTTTAGGTCCGTCATATTTATAGGGAAGCCAATGTTGTGGCTCACTTCCTTGCTTCGTTTGCCTTTTCTTTTAGCTTAGATTTTTCATGTATTGCTTGACCCGCCAGAGGGTGTTATTTGTTTGTTGTCTGCTGATGTAAGGAGTCGGGCTATCCCCCGCTTGATTACTACCTAGCCTTTTTTCCTTTTTATTAAAATTCCTCCTTGAGAGGACGGATAGTATTGTCTTTCTTTCGACCAAAAAAGGAACTCACTCTATTGTCTCTTTAAAGAGCATACCTTTAGGAAGTGAGCCCACCCTTAAATAGACTAAAAAAAAGTCATTTTCTTAGAAATATTTATTTAGGAATTAGTGCTACATGTCCCATTTTTAAATCATTTTGTAAATTTGTTTTTTTTTTTAAAGTTACATTAATGCCCAAAACAATAACTCAAATTTCTAAAAATATAGCATAAATACCCAAAATCATGCCCTTTCCTATTTTAGACAAATATTAAAATAATTCAATTTTCTTTATAATTGAAAATAAAGAAAATAATTTTTACAAATTAGCAATTAAAATCAGAAAACAAAATTGAAAAAAAAAAGATAAAAGAAATGTAAAAATATTGTAAAATAATTTCTTGGTTATGATTTTAAAGTATGAAACGAAAAATCAGGAGTGGAAAAAAAATAAAATAAAAGTTAAAGATATGTTAAAATATACTAGTTTGTTAAGACTAAATTTTTTACTGTCAACCTTGTATATTAAAATGTCATACTTCTATATTAGCCTTGTATACGCTATTATATTTGTTACGAAATCTTAATTATGTCTCTTTTATGAGTAAAATGAGAAATATTATGGGAATTGATATCAATCTTTAGTTCTAGCGAAACAAGTAGAAACTTGTGAAACATCACTGGGAACAAATGTAGTAGAATCTTTATTCCCAGTTGCAACATTGTTGAAAACATATAGCATGTTCTATGCTTTACCAAGCAACAAATTTTCCTTCAAATGAGGACCTTGCAGGCTTGCAGCCAACAAACTCCAGCATCAAAACGAGCAACACATCGCATCTGAATAACCAATTTGTTGATAGAAAGCAAGCTAAATATAAATTTTGGTACATGAAATACATCTCTCAAGATAATCTGATTAGTCACTTGCACTATACTAGCTAATTTGACTTCTAGAACCTTGCCATTTGGCATAGAAATAGACATTGATGATGACAATAGATGCATCTCAGAAAATAAATTTAAATTGAAAGTCATGGGGTCACTTACTCCGGTATCAATAATCCATGTAGATTTTGAAAACAAAGATCTAGATGAATTGAATGATGAAGAGAAGCAGCATGTAATACCAACCATGTGAGCATTAGAAGAATTGCTTGAAGTGTCAACTGAAATCTTGCTTAGCAATGTCATTAGTTGAGAGTATTGATCATCTGTCAAACCAGAAGAAATAGATGAGGAATTCTGTTAAGAACTTTATGTTTCAGCAACTGAATAAGCATTATTAGCATGATGTGATCTTGGCTTTCTACTTTTGTCTGGATACCCTATGATCTTATAGCATCTCTTAACTGAATGATTCGTTTTCTTGCAATGTGTACAAAAATAACTCATCTTTCCCTCGTTCTGAACATAGTTTCTCGAATTCATTGCACCATTAGCAAAATGATCAAGATTTGAACTTCCAGACATGACATTCAAAGATGATGATTCGATCAAAAGCTTGCTAGTAGAATTGATGTCACGCTGTTTCTCCTCTTGAATTAAAAGAGAATAGGCTTGATGAACATTTGGCAAAGGATTCATCATGAAAATACTTCCTCTAGCAATCGAATAGGATTCATTAAACCCCATTGAGAATTGAAGAAGACGTCGTTCATCATGCAGTTTTCTAATAGCATCATCCATACCGCAAGAACACAGTGGAGTATTCATTATAGAATCTTTCTCATCCTATAGCCTCTTGATTTGAGTAAAAAACCAGAAATTCAATTAGAAGAATGTGAAATAGTGCTTAATTCTTTCTCAATTGAAAACTTGTGTGCAACATTGCTTTGTGCAAATTTTGCTTCTGATCTCTCTAGATTTGTTTTGCATCACCATATAGAAGAAAATACTCAGCTATTTCCTCTGTCATTGCATTAGATAGCCATGAATAAACCATTGCATTGCACCATTCCCATCGACCAAAATCAGCAGATTTAGGATCCGGACAAACCACATATCCATTGATGAAACCGAATTTATTCTTTGCTTTTAACACAATCACCATTGAGCTTCTCCAAGAGTAAAAACCAGAGCCACGAAGACTTTGATAGCCATAATCATCCCTGAACTATTCAAAAGGATGAATGTACAATGGATTGTTCGAATCCATGAGGAACAACCAAAGAATTGAACAACCAAGAAGAAAATCGATCGAACAAAAAAGAGGATTTTTGGGGCAAAAGAGAAAAGAACATAGATTCTCAATCAAAGATAGACCAAGGAAGAGAAAGAGAACACGAAAGATGAACTTCATTCATTAAATTGATTTCTGTTACAACGAATTCAGGTACTTATATTTGCTTCACTCAGAAGCTTCTAACTAAACAATAACCTGGCTAAGCTAGCTAATTACCCTGAACTGAATTTATTCTAACAATTCTTTCAACATAAATAATTTATGCTTTATAATATATGTATTAGTTAGATGACAATATAGTTGATCAAAGATAGTATGAAGTTGTGTCACATCTATTTAAAAATTAAAGTAGGGCTTTAATTAAATTGTGCAACTTGGGGGTGGTCCAACATATATGCTATGCAATTAAAAATGTATGTGAACTGTTTTTCTTTAGGATAATATATGTCAATATCCCGTCAATCCACGTACGTACAATATTTGATGGCTAGTTGAGTAGTTGCTACACGATCAATTAAGAAATGTTTTACGAGTGTGGTCGAAGCTCGTATGATCGCAACATACATTATACGAGCTTTCCCCCCTTCTTACTCTCATTAATCATATATTGTATTTCATTGTTACGTACAATAACTAAATTTAAAGGCAATTTAAAAAAGGATTCAACTAACGTGTACCATAAACATACAGTAATAATTTAGTTTTAATTTATTTTAAAAACTATCTCCTAATATAAAATTGATAAACCCTTTTAAAAAATATAAAAATGTCAAACAAATATCATACTTATTAGATTTGAGCACACATTAGAAAAATCTTTTAAAAATAAATAAAAGTATATTGTTTCTTATATTATGTAAGATTTAGAAGGGACCAAGTCTCAGTCATTATCCAAACTTATAATATTTTTTTTGAATGAGAACTTAAAATTTTAAGGAAACTCAAATTTGATCCAGAGAAAATGTGTGGCAAGAAATACGATTTGATCGACCACTCTATTTACTTCACCATAATCATAATTAATCTATATTGTGGAAAAATAAACTTGGATGTGTGAGATGAATCAGATGAGCATTTACATTAAAAAAAAATCAACTTATCCTAGTTAAAAGAATAAATTCATTTTTAAAAATCCATCTATAAGGTTTGTTTAAAACTCCACCATAATATGATCGGAAAAAAAAATCAATTTACATTTACAGAATTTTGTGTATATAAAATGAGGACCCCTTTACTTGATTCATATTCTCACAATAATATGATGAAAAATATATGATAAACGTGGGTTCGGTTCTATTACAACCGTGGAACCGAATCGGAAAAAAATAACAATTTCGCAACAAGTGAAACCGTGAGTCGATCGGTCCCAATTCCACGTTTCCTAGAACCGGCGAATCGATATTCCGATCCTTTATAAAATAAAAAATAGATGCTGGCAATGCAGAACCGTTGACACAATTTTATATTTTCAAAATTAACCTCCGGTTCTTCTGTTCGGTGTCCAGTTCCAGAACCCGAACACAACCACTAATATATGAGCTCTCTTACCGCGATTCCACAACGATATGTGTCCACAAAACTTTAGATACATGGATATAAAGTGTGCTAAAAAAGTACAGCCCATTTATCTTATGCACCCTATTCCCTTTATTTAGTTGATAATTACCTTACCATGAACATAAACTAGCGAGTAGCGACCTTTGGATATGCACAAGAGTTGATGCAAAACAATTAAAAGTTGGAATAAAATTCCTCAGATTATCGAGCAGCCGGGATTGCATTTGTGACGCAAGGACGTCCACATACATTTCAATCCATCGCCTTCAGTTTGTTACTTTGTTAGCTTTCTAAATTGGTGGCGGCAGGTGTACATTGAATATTTTAAAGGAAAATAAAAACACTAATAAAAATGTTTACGCAGTCACTCACCCTGTCACCCACATATAAACGACAAACTTATAATGCAAATTTGAATATTTTATTTATTCGTGCTCCACCAATTTTCTCTTTTTTGGTGGAAGTGGATCCTTCTTAGATCCGCTTTATAATATTCCACCACAAGAAAAGTCCGCATTTATTTGACCAAATTAAAGCCGCATATATTTATTATTATTTTTGGTTGAATTTTTATAATATTATTATTATAAACAAGATAATGAATTTTTCCTGCGTGGAACAAAAATTGAAACTTTCTGGATTTTGGTTTTCCGGTCGCTATCCTTAAATCAAATTTTTTTTTTTGAAATGGTAATTTCCATTAGTAAATAAGGATATACAAAAGTTCGTACGAGACTAGTTTCAGTACAATCAATTTTGACCAATCACAAAAAGGAGAATCAAGATTACAAGAATCAATACAAGCATTCAGATCAAACATCATTGAGAAACACAAGAATTCTTCACTATTCACCCAGCCAGTGCTTTAGGGTGTTCCTTCGGTCGACGACTTTGGCCCGCATTCATGCTTTGGTTAGATGGATCACTTTCAAAGCACATATATCTGGGTTGGGTGTGGTAGCCTGGAAACATACCTGATTTCTGTGATGCCATATCTCATATGAGGTCGTAGTGAAAGCGACGATGCGGAATTTAAAGATGAGTGATTCCTTTCTTTTACTGCTGGAGAACCAGGCAAGCCATTCATTGATGCATCTCAGACGGATTTGAACACCAGTCCATGCCATGACTTTGTATAGGACTTCGGAGGAGAAGACACATTCAAACCAAGTGTGCTGAGTTGTTTCGGGCATGAGTTTGCAGATTGGACATAGGTTGGAGGTGACGATGTTGATGCGGTTCAAGCGGTCCATATTTGGGGCACGATTAAGAGCAACGAGCCAAACTATGAAAGAACATCGAGGAATATTTGGGGCCTTCCAGATGATTGACCCCCATGGCCTAATCTCACCCTTGTTTCTCCGGAGATCATAAAGAAGACATAATGGATCGATTGATTTTTTATTTGATGAAAAAATTATTAATATTCAGTATGAATTATGCAAACACTCTATAATATCAAGTGATATGATCTCATCAAAACAATCTAGCGATTATATGATGATTGATAAAACAGTAGTCATTAGATATCAGCGTTACCATATTGTTAGAATATAAATTCATCACCAACAAGCATGGAGTATAGTGGGAGGGGTTACGCTTTTCTTCGCCGAGGTCGAGTGTTCGACTCTCAGTGGAGGAGAAATGAACTTATTGGAAGAGTAGATTCCACCAAAAAAAATAAAGGAGTTCGAAATGAACTTGTTGGGAGAGCAGATCCCACCAAAAAATAAAAAATAAATGAACTGGGGTGGCAATGACCAAAAAAAAATATAAATTCATCTCACGTCTAAAAGATGGAAATAAGCAAATTTATTACATAAATTTTTACTTACTTTTTCTATTGTTAATTAGTTTTATAATGAAACGTCAGTTAATTTTTTGTATGTATAATTTTCTGATTTAAATCCCACAATATTTCACATGGTATCATAACAGTTTCGGTTCTAGGCCCGTTTTTTTTTAACTTATTTGGGCTTAGGTTTAGTGGTTGATGATAGACTTGTTTGTCCAAGTGCCAATTGGATCAAACCAATTACACCTGCAATAGCGTGTTGAAAATATAAGCTCATCTCACATATAAAAGTTGAGATTAAACAAACATATTATATAAGCTCTTGAGTCACTCTTCCTAGTGCCAATTGTCTTTTGGATGGAACTTCATTGGGCTTGTGTATTAAGTTTACATACAAATGACCCTCAGTTTATAGACCATGAACTTTCACGTATATGTCCAAGGTTGGTTATATATGAACTAATGTATATCCCTATATTTTAGCGGACTTCAATTTTAGGCTATGTTTGTTGGGTACCAAAACTAGTTTGAGTTTTCAAATATTATTTGTATAAACACCATTTACTTGACACATAAAAACTAATAAATGCTACTTTTTTTAAAGCTTTGGAAGAAGTTTTCGGTAAATTTTTAAATTAAAAAATATTATTTTTTAAACAAAAACAAGTGATTTAAAATGATAATATACATGATTATGATTATTATTATTATAACCCATTTAAAAATATTTTTCATAAATATCTACCTAATACATTATAAAGCAGAAACCATGTTTATTAAAAAAATTGCACCACGTGATATTTTTGAATAAAATAATGTTACATTTTTTATAATAAATATTATAATTACTTGTATCATTCTTTCTATATATCCAATTTTTTTTATAAGATAATAACTTGATCTATATGTTAATATTTTTTATGCATATCTTTTTTATCTTGTAACAAAATTTGGGATCCAAGTATATAATTTTTTTTATCTATATGTTGATAATAACTTGATCTAATATTTTTTATATTAATTTTATGCATAATATTTTTTTTTATCTTTTAACAAGACTCGAGCTTCAAGTATATTTATCTATATGTTGATAAAATATGGGGCACAATCTTAAAGATTTTTTTTATAAGTTACATAATTTTATTACAATATTATATACAAATGTTTTAAATTTTATATTAATATCATAATATTGTATAATCTTTAGTAAAATTATCCCGTGCGTATCACGAAGATTCAACAAGTTTGTCATTTAAA
Organism: Fallopia convolvulus; assembly: GCA_964016875.1. Classification (NCBI taxonomy): domain Eukaryota; kingdom Viridiplantae; phylum Streptophyta; class Magnoliopsida; order Caryophyllales; family Polygonaceae; genus Fallopia; species Fallopia convolvulus. Next base: position 7,776,660 of record OZ024718.1, on the reverse strand, counting down.
AACTAGTAGCATCTACGAACCTATGAACAGAGATTAATTTTCGATCCGTATGAATTGAAGGACGCCATGAGTTTTTTTTATTATCTCGGATTAAAAATTTAAACTTAAATTAAGATATGATATAAACTACTTTACGTCATATATGATACTTACAAAGCTACTTGTGTATTGATAATGGGCCCGTTTGGTATTGATATCCTGATATCAGATATCGGTATCAGGTTATATCTTGTGTTTGGTATGGGTGTATATGGATTTAGATATCGGTATCGGGTCATATCTTGTGTTTGGTATGAGAGTATATGGATATCGGGCCATATCTTGATATCAAAACAAAGTCAAATGCATGATAGTTGATATACCCAAAAAAAGAGGTATGAGAAATATGCGATATGAATGATATCCCGATACCGATACCGATACCGATACCGATACCCGATACCGATATCTAATATCGATACCAACGAGCCCTAATTGATATTGATAGTATCGGCTGTCGAGACTAGTGAAGGGAGGATATTGTTATTGGGCTCAAACTGTTTGATCTCATATTGGGCCAATTCTTATGTGTAGGGTTACAAATCAAGCACCAATTGAAAGTAGTGCATTCTTCTTCTAGCTTGTAGAAACTAGAAAAGGGGCCACATGAATAAATTCCCCTGACACCAAATTCCAAATTGGTAGCCCATATCACAAAATCAGGGACAAAATTGTAATATTGTATAGTTGTAGGATCATGTGAAGAACATGGATGGGCCACACGTGTAATAACATCGAATATCCATTTCTAAGCTTTTTGAGAATGTGACGCTCCTCCTAATCCTATAAACGGCAGATCACGACCGTCCAATTTTCATGACCGCTCTTTGGACGAAGATCGCTGCCAGATTCATTTGTCTTGTACGAACTGTTTTCTTTCTTATCTCACAGCCGGTCACGTTATCTTTCTTATCTATTGAGCTCTCTCATACAGTCATACACACTCTTCTCTCACTCTCTAGGCTCAACAGAGCGATCGCCCGGTGACTATTTGCCGATCTCAGCTTTCTTCTTTTCTTGATCTGGTAAGCTTTTTTCAGACGCGCTCTTGATTGCTTAAATGTGTAGGATTTTGGTCAACGAGTTAGTTTTTGATGAAGGCCAATTTTGGTTGGTTTTGTTGGATGATCTTAGGTATGTGCTAGAAATCACTTGAAATTGTTATCAGAAGGAATCGTTTTCTTATTCCTTTTCTGTTTGTCGCTTGATTGAATTGAAAGTGATGCTGTATATTTTGTTTGTAAGACCTACTGATCAGATTCCTAATACAATTAGCAAGTATGGAATTGGCTTTAAGCTATGACTGTTTAGGTGAAATTTGTTTATGTTAAGTGAGCTGAATTTGACTTAGTGATCGAAAAGTTAATATGCATACTATTGCATTTTTTATTTTCAGTTATAGTAACGGGGTATATGAGGTTGTGTTAATTGAGGTGTATGATCAAGGGTAAAGAGTAATTGGAATTTGTTGGGTGATGACTGAGTTACAGTTTTTTTTTGTAAAAACTCTAATTCTCTCCAGGGTGTTTGTTGATCCTCCACGTTCAATGCACGAATCCAACTTAACTAGCTATATAAATAAAACTAATGCTCTTAAAAAGGTAATCAAATGGCTGTGGTAAAAATATGAATGTTCATGAACCAACATGCTTGCCTAATTTGTCTTGACTTCCTTGGTTATTGGCAGCTTCACTTGTGTGAAGATGCCAGCGGGTGCACCCGATTTGCTTGAATGGCCCCAGAAGGACAACCATCGATTTCTACACGCTGTCTACCGTGTTGGTGATCTTGATCGCACCATTAAGTATAATTCTGGACATAAATAATACTGCCTTAAAAATGCATAAGATATCTGAGCATATCACAATTACATGGTTATGCTCCTTTTTATAGGTTCTACACTGAGTGCTTTGGGATGAAGCTGTTGAGGAAGCGAGATGTTCCTGAAGAGAAGTACTCAAATGCGTTCCTGGGTTTTGGTCCTGAGGAGTCTCATTTTGTTGTAGAGCTGACCTACAGTAAGTACTTATCTGCGTGAATTTGTTTGGAATATGTGGCAAACATACACCTGTATTATCATCTCCTACAATTTTGTGAGCTATTTGGTTTTTGGTTCACATGAGTTCCTCCTATCAGTTTACATTTGGAATTTCTGTTAGTGTTACCTTTTGAGAGATATGTATCCACGCTGTTTGTTTCTATACCCAGAATCGGATTAGAATGAGGAATTGGGTTGGAATAGGTTTCACTCATACTCACCTCAAAGATAAGGTATGAGCTCATGTCGATCTATTCCTTATACCCTAGGTATAGAACCAAACGGGTAGTCATCATCATCTTAGCATAAAAGCATATTGCAGTGCTATATCTGATACTCCGAGTTGTTTTTTATTCTACAACTTGAGAATTGAACTATTATGTTTCTGTAAAACAATATTAACGAATGTTGTCTGATGTGGGATTGTAGATTATGGAGTGGATAAGTATGATATTGGATCTGGGTTTGGACATTTTGCAATTGCCACCCCGGATGTAAAGTGCTCTTCACTTTCATTGATTGAGAACTAAACAGATGAGCTTTTTATTGTTGAACATCACTCTAACCTTTTCACTTCAGGTTTACAAACTAGTTGATACCATCCGGGCCAAAGGTGGTAACATTACCCGGGAGCCTGGTCCTGTGAAAGGCGGGTCAAATCACATTGCCTTTGCAAAGGATCCTGATGGTTACACCTTTGAACTCGTCCAAAGGGAAAAGATTGGTGATCCCCTTTGTCAAATTATGCTTCGCGTTGGTGATCTTGACCGCTCCATCAAGTTCTACGAAAAGGTATCAAAATATATGCTTGACGCAGAACAAGCACTTCTAATCTGGTTCTTCTAGTCATCAATTGGGAAATTAAATACTTGCTGGCTAATATTAAATACATTATTGCAGGCCATGGGGTTGAAGCTGTTAAGAACGATAGACAGACCTGAGTACAAGGTCAGTATAGTGTGTTAAGATGAAGATCAATTGAATACAGTTTAATTTTTAGTATTGAAAGCTAAAAAAGAGGTATTCATTGCTCATTATCCAAAAGAAAGAAATTGTGCACTTGACAATCTCTCTTTGGCATGCAGTACACCCTTGCTGTGATGGGATACGGACCTGAGGATGAGACCACAGTCTTGAAGCTGACTTACAATTATGGTGTGACAGAATACACCAAAGGAAATGCATATGCACAGGCAAGAACAAGCCCTTTGCCACAATACATGTTATAATCCATGAAAGTAACTATTCACTTCTGATCTGAGTTTTGTGCTTGAAAACTGAACGCTTAGGTTGCCATTAGCACTGATGACGTGTACAAGAGCGCTGAGGTTGTGAACTTGGTTACCCAAGAGCTTGGAGGAAAGATTACTCGTCAGCCTGGACCTCTCCCTGAAATTAGCACCAAGATCACTTCCTTCCTAGACCCAGACGGCTGGAAGACGGTGAGAGTTCGCGCTCCTAGATGTGTTAAGCTTAGTTTAATTTTTTTAATTTTAGACATGGGTTATTAACTTGGTATATATCTGTTGTGAAATGTGACACAGGTGCTTGTTGACAATGAGGACTTTCTGAAGGAGCTTCAGTAATGGTGTTCTTGTTTCGGATGTTTAGAGGAGTTGGGTCATGAGTAAAGCAGATGAAAGTCACCTGTATATGGTGAATTGCTTTCTGGTGTGTTGTGAATCTGTACCAGTGGACATTTTTCATCTTAATGAGTGTGTTAATCTGGTGTGTTGTGAGTCTATGATGCTGTGTGTGTTGGCTAGATCCACCAAAACTTGTTGGGAGCCAGCCAAGAGCAACTGTAATAAGCTATCAACACTCGAGAATTTGGAAGATTATGTCCTCTCAAGACAAACACATAACATTGCTTAAACACACTTACAAATCATTACAGCTTTCATTTCCATGTCGGAAATATTAACGAATCTTGAGAGTGAATCCTATGCGGGAGACATTAGTGATTGTAGGTTTAAATAGACGAAATTAAGTTAACTAGAGATATATTATTTTCCAATTCGGTTATGGAAAGATAATATAAATCTAGCCACACAAATATCATCCTTAGCATATAAAGATAATACAACAAGATTGTGCTTAGGGTATAAGGCAATGTTGGCACACTACCCAAATTGATCTATAACTAAAATAGCTTGATTCAACATCACGCGCATTTTCAAGATCTTCACCGTTTGCCTTTACTTTATGTCGAGGACATAGCTCACGTTGGCGACTTACTTCGCAAACTCGAAGTCAGTCACTTGACTTGCATTTGGAACCATCAAAATTAAAACTTCGCTTTTTCTAACAAAGTTTTTAGTAATTTTTTGAATTAAAAAAATATTATTTTCTAAATAAAAATAACCCTACTATAAAGTGGTTTAAAATGACCACTTACTACAATAAAGCAGTTAAATATTATCAAACAGTGTATATATTTGTTTGAAACTATAATTACCTTTATAACTAGTTTTGTAATCCTATCTAGTTTTACAACTTCGACTAATTTTTTTGGTGACTTAACAAACATAGCATCAATCATAGTTTCGTGCATCACACATTACTATTACTATTGTTTTGTACATCACATTTGAATGTAAGTGTATTGTTTTGTGCATCACATTTGAATGTTAGTCCAAACAGTCTTGTCTATCATAATAGTACGCAGGTGTATTGTCTATCACATTAAGATATGATATAAACTACTTCACGTCATATGAAACTTTTTTTTTTTGATTAAGCATATGAAACTTACATAGCTACTTGTACTCGAGTGAAGAAGGGAGGAGGATCTTGATATTGGGCTCAAACTGTTTGATCTCATATTGGGCCAATTCTTATGTGTAGGGTTACAAATCAAGCCCCAAATGAAAGTAATGGATTCTTCTTCTCGCTTGTAGAAACTAGAAAAGGGGCCACATGAATAAATTCCCCTGACACCAAAGTCCAAATTGGTAACCCACATCAACAAACCCTTTGAACCACCATTTACTCATTTTCCATTATGAGCACGTGTAAAGTTTTTACATCACAAAACAAGGGACAAAATTGTAATTTTCATAGTTGTAGGATGACCCCACGTGTAATAATATCGAATACCCATTTCTAAGCGTTGAGAATGTGACGCTCCTACTAGAAACGGCAGATCACAACCGTCCAATTTTCATGACCGCTCTTTGGACGGAGATCGCAGCCAGATTCATTTTTCTTGTAGGAACTGTTATCTTTCTTATCTCACAGCTGGTCACGCTATCAATGGGCACCGCTATTTGATTCCCACTCTAGGGCTAGAAGCATCTATTGAGCTCTCTCATACACTCTTCTCTCACTCTCTAGGCTCAACAGAGCGTTCGTCCGGTGACTATTTGTCGATCTCAGCGTTCTTCTTTTCTTGATCTGGTAAGATTTTTTCCGATGCGCTCTTGATTGCTTAAATGTGTAGGATTTTGGTCAACATGAAGGCGAATTTTGGTTGGTTTTGTTGGATGACCTTAAGTCTGTGCTAGAATTCACCTGGAATTGTTATCAAAAGGAGTTGTTATTCTTATTCTTTTCCTGTTTGTCGCTTGATTGAAAGTGATGATTTATATTTTGTTCGTAAGGCCTGCGGATGAATTTCTAATTCAGTTAGCTAGTATGAATTTGGCTTTAAGCTATGACTGTTTTGGTGAAATTTGTTTGTGTTAAATGAGTTGCATTTGACTTAGTGCTCGAAAAGTTAATGTGCATACTATTGCATTTTTCTTTTCAGCTATAGTAACGGGGATACTCATGGTTGTGGTAATTGAGGTGTGTGATTAGGGGTTAGCAAGGAAACAGCAATTGAAATTTGTTAGATGATGACTGAGTTACAACTTTTTTGCAAGAACTCAATTTCTCTCCTGTGCCTTTGTTGATCCTCCGGGTTCAATGCACGAATTCAACTTAACTACAAGCTATATAATTGTGTTAAAAATATGAATGTTCCTGAACCAACATGCTTGCCTAATTTGTCTGAGTTCCTTGTTGTTGGCAGCTTCAATTGCGTGAAGATGGCAGCGGGTGCACCTGATTTGCTTGAATGGCCCCAGAAGGACAACCATCGATTTCTACACGCTGTCTACCGTGTTGGTGATCTTGATCGCACCATTAAGTATAATTCCAGACATAAATAATATTACCTTAAAAATATGCATATTTTTGATATATCTGAGGATATAACAATTATATGGTCATGCTCCTTTTTATAGGTTCTACACTGAGTGCTTTGGTATGAAGCTGTTGAGGAAGCGAGATGTTCCTGAAGAGAAGTACTCAAATGCATTCCTGGGTTTTGGTCCTGAGGAGTCTCATTTTGTTGTAGAGCTGACCTACAGTAAGTACTTCTCTGCGCAAATTTGTTAGGAATATGTGGCAAACATACACCTGTTTTATCTCCTACAATCGTGTGAGCTATTTGGTTTTTGGTTCACAGGAGCTCCTCCTATCATTTTACATTCGGAATTTCTGTTAGTGTTTCCTTTTGAGAGATATGTATAAAGATCTACACGCTATTTGCTTTCGTATCTTTCCAATAGTTCTGCTGTTCTTCAAATTTATCTAGTGAATTCTCATGGTCAATTAGTCATCATCATCTTAGCATAAAAGCATATTGCAGTGCTATATCTGATACTCCTAGCTGTTTTTTTATTGTACAACTTAAGAATTGAACTATTATGTTTCCGTAAACTATATTAATGAATGTTGTCTGATGTGTGCTTGTAGACTATGGAGTGGATAAGTATGACATTGGATCTGGCTTTGGACATTTTGCAATTGCCACCCCAGATGTAAGTGCCTTTCACTTTCATTGTTCAAGGACTATACAGATGAGCTTTTTATTCTTGAACATCACTCTAACCTTTTCACTTCAGGTTTACAAACTAGTTGATACCATCCGGGCCAAAGGTGGTAACATTACCCGGGAGCCTGGTCCTGTCAAAGGCGGGTCAAGTCACATTGCCTTTGCAAAGGATCCTGATGGTTACACCTTTGAACTCATCCAAAGGGAAAAGATTGGTGAGCCTCTTTGTCAAATTATGCTTCGTGTTGGTGATCTTGAACGCTCCATCAAGTTCTACGAAAAGGTATCAAAATATAAGCTTGATGCAGAGCAAGCACTTCTAATCTGGTTCTTCTAGTCATCAATTGGGAAATTCAATACTTGCTGGCTGATATTAAATACATTATTGCAGGCTATGGGGATGAAGCTGTTAAGAAAGATAGACAGACCTGAGTACAAGGTCAGTATAGTGTGTTAAGATCAAGATCAATTGATTACAGTTTAATTTTTAGTATTGATAGCTAAAAAAGAGGTATTAATTGCTCATAATCGAAAAGCAAGAAATTGTCCACTTGACAATCTCTCTTTGGCATGTAGTACACACTTGCTATGATGGGATACGGACCTGAGGACGAGACCACAGTCTTGGAGCTGACTTACAACTATGGTGTGACAGAATACACCAAAGGAAATGCATATGCACAGGCAAGCACAAGCCCTTTGCCACAACACATGTTATAATCCATGAAATTATCTCTATCTATTCGCTTCTGATCTGGGTTATGTGCTTGAAAACTGAACGCTCAGGTTGCCATTAGCACTGATGACGTGTACAAGAGTGCTGAGGTTGTGAACTTGGTTACCCAAGAGCTTGGAGGAAAGATTACTCGTCAGCCTGGACCTCTCCCTGGAATCAGCACCAAGATCACTTCCTTCCTAGACCCAGATGGCTGGAAGACGGTGAGAGTTTGAGCTCCTAGATTTGCTAAGCTTAGTTTAATTTTTTAATTTTAGACATGGGTTATTAACTTGGTATATATCTGTTGTGAAATGTGATACAGGTGCTTGTTGACAATGAGGACTTTCTGAAGGAGCTTCAGTAATGATGTTCTTGTTTCGGATGTTTAGAGTTGTTGGGTCGTGAATAAAGCCGGTGAAGTCACCTGTAGATGGTGATTTGCTTTCTGGTGTGTTGTGAGTCTGTACCAGTAGACATTTTTCATCTTAATGAGTGTGTTAATCTGTAATAGTACATGCTTTCTATAAGATGAAATATATCTGGCTTAAGGTCTATGATGCTGTGTTGGCTTTTATTATCTGGTACGGTTTCATAATTTTAAGATATTGAAAATTTGCTAGATCCACCAAAACATGTTGGGAGCCAAGAGCAACTGTAATAAGCTATCAACACTCGAGAATTTGGAAGATTATGTCCTCTCAAGACAAACACATAACATTGCTTAAAAACACTTGCAAATCATTACAGCTTTCGTTTCCATGTCGGAAATATTAACGAGTCTTGAGAGTGAACTATATAACCCATGCTTGAGACATTAGTGATTCTAGGAGTGATTGATAAAGATTTTGATTGTAATCCAACTTCATCACTTATGAAAGACATTATTTATACCGGAGGGGTAAATGGGTTAGGTTACGGGACTTGCGAATTTATGACTTGGCCGTTGCCCATCGAATTTATGACTTATGAAAGACATTAAACCGTAAATTTTTACTTCATTTCCATTGCTACTGGGTAAATTTTTTGCTATGCGTTTCAATTTAAAATCACAAATATATATGTATATATTAAATTTAAAAATCCACATACCAGGATATACAAAACACAAGTTTTACATAGGTAAATGAATAAAATCTAACAAACAGTAAATGTTTCTTCAAAAATCAAGACGACTCACAATGCGAGAATTAGTAAGTAAGGATTAGGAAGGGTTGACGTATTGAGAGAATTGAGTAGAGGTAACTAGGTAAGGTAAGTAATAATATTTAGATTGGTATAGGATATTGTGAAAGTTGGTGAGCCGATAGATTGAGGGTTGTACTTGATGTTCTATCTTAAAACAGATAGATTGAGGGTTGTGTTTGATGTTCTATCTCAATGTATTTAAAGGGAAACTACCTACTTATATCTATATAATAGGGTGATAAGCAGATGGTTTGGGAAGCAGGTAGTTGGGTCAAGTGATGGGTTGAGGGTTCCTCACTCATATCTAGTATGTGCCACTTCACTAGTTACCCAACCTGTCTATCATTTGATTTTGTTCAAGTTATCACCATTATATTTGGTTCGGGTTATTCGGGTAGGGTGTTCAGATGGAGATAATTTCTAGGCCTACATTATGGTGCTCTTATTTTGCACAAAGTGAAGATAAGGAGGATAACTACAATGCGTTTGTTTTCAAGTATAACGTGCTAGTGTCAAAATGTAACCCCCATCTCAATAACTATGTCATGTTATATTTTCTGTCGTATGTATAGAAATGAGTAAGAAGATCTTGATTGGGATGGGCTAACAACCTGAGCTGCAGTTGCACTTGCTCCTACATTCTACAAAAATTAATTAATTAATTAAAGAAACAGCTTTCCAATTAATGGTTCTGAAATTGTTCCATAAAGACAAATAATAATTCATCCACTCAAAATTCGAACAAGAAAAGAATAGTTTGTGGAAAAAGTCTGTCAAAAACCCCAAAATAAAGAAAACCGCAGAAAAATAAGACACAATATACAGCTATAGACAGGAGTAAGGCAAGGGTTTTCTCTCTGCTGCCACAAACAATACTCACCAAAAGTCGCGCCCTTGCCCTTCTTTGCTCTTTGCCCTTGCGTTGCGTGTTTCCCCTTTCCCCCCGCTCCATTCAGCAACACCCGCCTACCTGGAAATTACCATTTTACCCTCCCCTTTTATTACTCTTCCTCTTTACCCCCTCTGTAACGCCACAAACCCCCCCCCCACACAATATTTCAGTTTCCATTTTCAATTTCCAGTCGTTTCCAATTCCAAATCCCTAGAATTCATTCCCCAATTCCGTCTCGACGGCGACGGCCGCAATGTCCAAGATCTCGGCGACGATCCGGCCGGATGAGTACGCCGCCAGCCCCGCGCACTACGCCATTGCCGTCGGCGATCACGCCGCCCTCTCCCGCCTCTTCGCCTCCCTCCCCATCCTCCCGGACCCCTCCCTTGCCCTCACCGAGTCAGACTCCCTCTCCCACGAGCGTCTCGCCGAGCGGATCTCCTCCGTCCTCGACCGACGCGACGACATTCCCTACCGCGAAACGCCGCTTCATCTCGCCGTTCGACTCAACGACGCCTTCGCCGCTCGCGCTCTTGCCGCCGCGGGCGCCGACATTTCACTACAGAACGCCGCCGGTTGGAACCCCCTCCAGGAGGCTCTCTGTAGGCGAAGCTCCGAGATCGCTCAAATTCTAGTCCGTCAGCACCACTTCGCCGCCTGGTCTAAGTGGCGCAGGAGGCTTCCCAGGCTCGTGGCTGTCCTACGGCGGATGCGTGACTTTTACATGGAGTTCTCCTTCCACTTCGAGAGCTCGATTGTTCCGTTCGTCGGGAAAATTGCGCCGTCGGACACTTACAAAATCTGGAAGCGCGACGGGAATGTGAGGGCGGATACTTCGCTCGCCGGATTCGACGGACTGAAGATTCAGCGCGCTGACCAGAGCTTCCTCTTTCTAGGCGAAGGCGACGGAGAGAATGGAGTTCCGGAAGGTTCGCTCCTCGTCCTCAACCGCGACGACAGGAAGATCTTCGACGCGTTTGAGAATTCTGGCTCGCCGATGACCGATTCAGGCGTAGCCGAATTTTGCTCCCAGACGAGCGTCTACCGGCCGGGGATGGATGTGACGAAGGCGGAGCTGGTGAGCCGGACGAATTGGCGCCGACAGGAGAAGACAGAAATGGTTGGAGAGTGGAAGGCGAAGGTGTTCGATGTCCAGAACGTTGTGTTCAGCTTCCGATCTCGGAAGGTCGCCGGATCCGACAGCGGAGACGCGGCTTCTTCCGGTGAGCAGGTTCTTCCTCTGGAACTCGAAGAGGACTCAGAGGAAGGATTTCTGGTAGCGGAAAACCCTAGCTCTTTCGGCATCGGCGAGTCAGACAAGCGTCGGCATAGCAGCTACGTCGGTAACGGAGGCCTAGACAACGGCGGTCGGAGGCACAGCACCTTCGCTCGAGAGGAAAGAGAGTGGGTGACGGTGAGTAGGAAGAGCGTGGACATCAATCTGGCACCGACGAGACGGAGGAGTTCAGTATCAATGGCCGCGCCGCCGCCTGTGCCGGTGGTGACGAGGCCGAGAATGGTGGCTCCCGCGCCGTCGACGAAGGAGAAGGAGTACATAAAGAGCCTCCGTCCATCGGTTTGGTTAACGGAGCAGTTTCCGTTAAAGACGGAAGAGCTGCTGCCGTTACTGGACATCTTGGCCAATAAAGTGAAAGCCGTTAGGCGGATGAGAGAGCTGCTCACGACGAAGTTCCCTCCGGGGACATTTCCAGTAAAGGTAAAGGTCATTTTCGGAAATTTATACGTCTGGGCCCACTGTTATACTGTTTATCATTATTTGGCTTATGTTATTTGATTTTGCAAAAAATTTCAAGCTTTGATATTTGCAATATCTGAGAATGGGCGTGGAGCATTACCTTACCTATCTGTCTGACGACTGATTTGCCCTTGGAAGATCTTTCCTATTTTCCTTTTTCTTTAGCTCGTCCTCTGTTTCCTTTTGGTGTCTTTTGATGCTGTCAAAGCCCCGGACCAAAGAAGATCTGACTCTTGGCTTTGGCCGGGTGGTTGCTCAGTGTGTACTTGAAAGTAGAGAATTTTGAAAAATATTCATTAGATTTATCATGTGGCGTGTGTGGGGACGTGATGGTCGGTGAATTCAAATAGAAGGAATCCAATTGGCAGATATAGTATATGGTTACTACTAGTTCACAAGCATAGATACAGTAATTTAGTAGTACCCACTTTGGTGGGGTTTGGGCTCTAATTTATTTGTGAGTTAGGTCCACTTGATCCCATGTTTGTCTCGGGAGTTTGACGTTTGATTAACTTAATCTGTAGGACCCAATTAAAGTGGATTAGACTCTAATGTGGGCCCCAAAGTGCAACTAGTATAATGGAGAGAGTTTTGCTTGCAGCAGCCTTACAGGAGGGCTTTCACTTTTCTTGTGATGCTAATTATGTTGTGATTCTTTTTGCTATAATAGACTGCTTTGCTGCATTTGCTTGGTTTTTTCCTTCACAAGAACTTGATCTGGAATTCAATTGGTGGATAATTTTCTTTGAAGTTGCCCTGTTTATTAAGATCCACTTGATTCCATTTAGTAGAATTAGGAGATCTAAATCTCTGTGATTTGGTTTGTCTTATAGATGGATTTGTTCAAATTAGCTTAATGAAATCATTACTTTATAGTGATGATAAACAACCTTTAAGTTCACTTCCTCTTCCAATAAGTAAAAGGGAGAAGGCAAGAAAGAAGTATGTTATGGACAAATTCCATGTGTAAAGTTTTAAGCTTTAATTGTAGATAATTTACATTATATGGAATTGATTAGAAATGTGGCTTTAATTTTTTGCAGATAGCCATACCAGTGGTGCCTACAGTAAGAGTGGTGATCACGTTCACAAAATTTGTAGAGTTGCAACCTGTGGATATTTTCTACACACCGCTATCTAGTCCCATACACTTAACTGCTGGGAAAGATCGTTCTGAGGAACAGAATGGGAAAGGCTACTCATCTTGGCTTCCTTCATCGTCTTCCTCTTCAAAATCTTCTCTACCATCATGGCTAAGCCGAAGCAATAGCCGTAATTCAGCTAACAAGCTAATGCAGCCGTCATCCAACGCAAAGGAGTCTGACCCGTTTGCAATCCCAACCGAATACACATGGACAAACATCGACAGTAGAAATCAAAAGGTGAAGAAAACTAAATCCGTCAAGAAATCCAAGTGAAGAGATGGAGAAAACTAAAAAGAAAACAGGAGACAGAAAAAGAGAAACATGGTAGGAGAAAGCTTGTTAGTGCAGCTATGAGCTTCACAGAAGTTTCTCAGCTCGCAAATTTATTGTAGATATATCTTCCATAGAGCTGGGAAATTAGGATTAAGAACTTTTCTATTTGAAGAACCATGCATTGATTGACAGGTATCATGCTCTTCTTCATTCTCATCCATCTGTATCGGTTTGTTGTGCCTCAATCTTATGTGTGGTCCTGATGGCAATGGCGGGGTTGTGTAGGTTTAAAATGGATGACCTTGATATCTTGTCAATAATGATTTTTTCTTATCATTCTTGTTCAAATAGTTTAAATTCTTCATTGGATGAGATACTATACAGATTTCACTTGCTTGTCATTTGGAATATATGCATTTCTTCAGAGATTTTAATAGGATCATGCTGTCTTGACAGTTACTGATGTCTACTTCTTAGAAGAGAAGTTTATGTTTTTTATTGTCTTCTTGTGCTACATTGTACATGGAACTTCTTAGAATGGCATTACAACTTCGTTTTCTTTCTATGCACCGGATCCTGCATCAGTGTTTCGTCTTCTTTTTTCGGGTTCAATAGAACTAAGCATTTGAGAGCAAAGTTGCAAATGCAAGCAATTAGTCCCGTCATCATTATTGAACACTACGGATTTGTGGGTTGCTCAATTTGATAACTTTTTCCATGAAGAACTCTTTAATGATAGAATTTACACAAAGAACAGGATATTTTACTCCATGAAATGATCAATTTGGATAAAGGGTCATCACCTTACATAGTTTTTTGTTTGTTTGATTTGGTAATGGTGGTTAAGCTGCAATGTATATTATTCTTATCATTAATCCTGCTTGTTTAATTACTCAACCTACCAACAGAAGGTATAGCAGGGTGGTCATTGCATCACAATTCTTCTGTATTTCAGTGTTCACACACAGAAGAGCCTCCCAACGTCATTTTCACCAGCAAAGTTCTTACGAGCCCCACGATGTTTCCAAATTTAATCATACATTACTTGCAAAAAAATACCTTAAAGGGGAGCAAATCTTAACGAACAAAAGGCTAAAGTTGTTTGAATGACGGCGTATCTAGAGGACCCACGTCAGAAGACAAAGAAGAACATGATACTTCTTTTTTGGTGAAGAAAAATAAAAAACTTAGTGTTAGTTGGCACGTCATATGAAGAAGAAAAACAGCAAGAATAAAGGCAAGAGACAGCCCGTCAAATATCACCAAAAAGACAAAGCCTGCCTTTGTATAACCCAGATTTTCTCAAGTCCTCGTAGACCACTCCACTAAATCAATCACTAATGCTGACTCACTTGCCAAACTGGGCCCATCAGTATGGAACCATTGTTTCGGCCCAAATCTGTATAGGGAAGTCAAGAAGCAAGTACACAGGCCCAAATTAAGTTATATGGCTCCACATAAATAATGGTCCGTTTTTTTTGATACGCCGTTTTGCACCACGCCATAGCGGGAAAATTATCATGTGTTAAAATTTCACGCCATTGTATAGCGTAAAATTTTGGAAAAATGTTTTTAGTGTCTCTAAATTTTTGCCTTTTTATTTTGATGTCTAAAAAAAAGTTTATTTTTTTTAATATCCTTGAGGTTTTGACTTTTTCCATTCACACCCCTCTCCGGTTCAAAATATTTCAATTCAAACTTAACATTGTGTTCATCACGCTTAAATTAGTAGGATTCAACTCTTAATTTGATATTATTTTTTAGATTTTAATTTGTTAATATCTTCTCAAATTTCGTATTATATTTTACTTTATTTGTAAGTGTATTATAGTATAAGAGAGCGGATCACGTGCGAATGGGCGCTAGGGTGCAAAAAGAGAATGCATCTACACCGTTGATCTAGCATGAATTATTTGGACGCCAAAAACAGCGCGTGTAACTAAACGCTCCAAACGTACTTGTCGCCCAAGCTAACCCGACAGAAAAGGCAATTTTTTTTCTCTTTTCAAAACAAAACCAAAAAAGATCTTTCTTCCTCTGCGAAAATAAAGCTTCTAAAAATGATTGGAACACAACGATTTACGATCTTCGAAAGGAGCTTTGTTCAGATTTACAAATTTGAAGATCTGACTCATTGCGATTAATGGAACCAGGTAAATAAATGAATTTTTCACTGATTAAACACAACGATTTACGATCATCGAAAAAAAGAGCTTTGTTCAGATTCTTTCCCTGATTAAAACTAATACAACACGATTTTGAAAAGTTTCATTGCATATATCGTCAAAATTTGTTTATGTTTAAGCATTACCAATAGGAAAACTCCCATTTTATGGTTTTGAGGAGCATTGCTATGATTTATTTGAGAATATTGTACATTAGTTCGCATTTGTTCAGAAATATCTCGGATTTGTTCATTGATATTACACATTTGTTAAATCCAAATTTTGTTCATACATATCATGCATTTGTGCATGGCTAACTCTGATTTGTTCATACATATCATGCATTTGTGCATGGCTAACTCTGATTTGTTCATACATATCATGCATTTGTGCATGGCTAACTCTGATTTGTTCATACATATCATGCATTTGTGCATGGCTAACTCTGATTTGTTCATACATATCATGCATTTATTCAATAATATCAATAGTACGTGTAGTGTATACAATTGCGTATTTACATGCTTCTTTTGCCTGTAATGAAGGAAAAATAGAAGATAAAAAGGAATTAAAGATCGTGATCTCGCCTGGAAACACACATTACTACATACCATTTTGTGATGACAATTTAAGACCTAAAGAGGGGATGTTGTTTAAAACATGGGAAAAAGGAGTAAATTTCTACAAAGCATACGCAGATGCATGTGGTTTCCAAGCACATGCTGGTACAATTACAAAGTCTTCAGATGGAACTAACACTACAGTTTGAAAATACATGTTGTGTAATAGGGCAGGATTTAAAAACTCAACTCGAAAAGAAGAAGACAAAGAAGATGATGAAGATAATGATAAAGAAGATGATGAAGAGAATCATGAGGAAGAAGGACAACAAGGAACAGTTAAAAAGAGAAAAAGAGTAAACAAAAGGTGTGGTTGCATTGCTAAACTGGCTATGAGACTTTCTGGAAGAAACGGATATGTTGTTAAGAAATTTGAAGAGCGTCACACCCATGTTATGTTTGAAGATGAACAAAAACACTTTGCAAAGAGCAATAGGAAACTGACCTCCTTCCATCAAGATTTCATCATGAATTGCATACGAGCAAACATTGGTACAAGTAAGTCATACCAAGTCGACAAGGAGTTTGTTCGTTCATATGCAAGAATTGGTGCAACTATAATTGATTTCAAGAATTTTAAAAGAGATCTGAACTCCTTCATGATTGGGTGTGATGCTCAAATGGTTATTGACAACTTGTTCAAGAAAAAAGAAAGATGTGACGCGTTTTTCTTTGAATACGATGTTGATGAACAACATCAATTAACCAAATTATTCTGGTGTGATCCTATTGCAAGGAAGAACTTCTCATATTTTGGAGATGTTGTCTCAGCTGATGCAACATACAAATCAAACAGGTATGAAAAAAGTTTATTTCTGATGAACGAAATTAATTCCTTTGATGAACAAATCGTATATACTGATGCACACAATTAATATTTGCCTTCACGAATTTACAATGAACAAATTAATTCTTTTGATGAACAAATCGTACATACTGATGAACAAAATCACATATATTGATGAACAAATTTAATTCAGTGACTTTCAGGTATGAAATGGTGTTTGTATCATTCACAGGGGTTGACAACAACAAGAAGAGCATTACTTTTGCATTTGGGTTGCTTCTAAAAGAAGATATCGAATCTTATGTCTGGCTATTCCAAAGATTCAAAGATGCGATGATGGGCAATGAACCATTTGTCATTCTCACTGATCAAGATCCTGCAGTAAGAGTGGCAATTGAAAAGGTTTTTAAAAAGGTTGTGCATCGTTTCTGCATGTGGCATATCATGTTCAAGGTACCGTCAAAGGTTACAAATGATGTGTATAACAATGATCAATTCAGAAGCAAGTTCAACAAGCTTGTTTGGAGCAATGAAATTAGCCGGGAAGATTTTGAAGAGACTTGGCATTCCATTATTGCTGAATTTGGACTTGAGTCAAACACTTGGTTGCCGCTGATGTTTGAGCTACGTCACTTATGGATCCCTGCATACTTCAATGATGTAAACATGGGTGGGCTTCTTAGAACAACTTCAAGGTCTGAAAGCCAGAACTTTTTCTTCTCGCATTTCATTGGATCCACATCTTCTCTAGTTATCTTCATGATGCAGTTTGAGAGTGCACTTGATTCCCAAAGGCACAATAAGCAGAGGTTAGACTTTGAAACGTCAACAAGCTCTCTCACTCTAATGACACCATTGGATCTAGAGAAACATTGTGCATCTGTTTACACCATAAATGTCTTCTATGACATCCAGACAAAAATTGTTGCTTCTGTATTTGAATGTGGTCTAAGCAATTTGTCCAAGGAAGACAACATCCACGAGTATCACATCAACGTGCAGTTTGGAAAGGTACATGTTGTGAAACATGAGCTTCAAAATGAAGAGTTCATTTGCTCGTGCAATAAGTTCATCAATATCGGGATTCCATGCTGCCATATGTTTTTCGTATTCAAAAACATTGGGTTGAGGAAGGTGTCAGCTAAGGGGACAACACCGAATGAATGAGAAGAAGGTTCAACAGTTGAACACTATGATGTCATGAATGAGAAGAAGCTGTTGATTGCTGATTTATTGGGTGAGGTACATTCTTGCATTAATGCAATAGGGGACAACACCAAACAACTCAAAGAGCTGATATGTTTCTTGAAGGAAAAAAAGGAAACATATCTGAGCTTATTGGAAGGAGAATCATCTACATCAACAAGGCAGAGTTCAATCCAAACATTCTTGGGAAGCAAACCGAGTGTTATTGAGGTGCACCCTCCTGAACGAGCAATGACAAAAGGCAGGAAGAAAGAAGGGCGTATTATGGGAGGTAAAGAGAAGGAAATGAAGAAAGCAAACAAGGAGCAAAGGACTTGTGCAAAATGCAAGAAGCTTGGACACAACAGCAGGACATGCACCTATGTTCCCAATTAGATCTCTCATTAATCATTGATTTCTGATACATAATTGTTGCATAGTATTCTTAATTGTCGCATTATCAATGAACAAATTTGGGTTTTGGATGAACAATTACCAGTTACTAATGAACAAATTTACTACGTAATGAACAAATTTGGGTTTTGGATGAACAATTAGCAGTTAGTAATGAACAATTTACTATGTAATGAACAAAAAATGAATGAACAAAACCTAATGTTTTGATGAACAAATCTAATTCATGGATGAACAAATCCAAGTTATTGATGAACAAAATATAAACACCATTCTCAATCGATGATCAAATCGAATGTATGATGCATAAATCTAATGTGTTGATGAACAAATCGAATGTATCGATGAACAAATCTTAAGTGTTGTTGGAAAAATTACGAATAAAATTACTCTTGACACAAAAAGAACATGAATAACAAATCACAATTTCTTTCTTCAAATAAAAAATTCATTCTCAATCGATGATTAAATCGAATGTGCGAATGAACAAATCGAATGTGTGAATGAACAAATCGAAGGTATTGATGAACAAATTACAATAAAATACTGTTTTCTAAAATCAAATTGTATAACACAAAAAGAACCTGTTCAATAACCATCATTCACAATGCAAAACTAAAAAAAAAAAACCAAATGTCTGCACCATTCAAGCCATACGCCACCATAAATTGTATTCTAAACAAACCATACAAAAAACACACAAATCCATTCACAAACTGTTTTCCAACAATTCAAGCCATACATCACTACTTATTCTTTGCCTTCCTTGTAAGAGGAGCACGAGGTGCGACTGTCGGTTTACGAGGGACAAATTCTTGTACAAGCTTTTCAGCTGTTGCCTTGTGCTCATTCAATGGACTCAACACCAACTCATTACAATACCTTATCCTCAAGTCATCAAGTTGATGCTGATCATGTTTATTGAGTCCACACTCCCAACCAGACAAGCCGCTGCCAAAGTATGTTTCCATGTGCCGTATCATAAAAGTTCCACAATCAGTCTTGTTTCTGGTATCTCTTCATTTCATCTCAAGACGTTCATATGGAACCCTATCCACATCCTCGAACAAAGAAGCCCTCGCATACATCTTGAGAGTCTTCAAAAGATCAACAAAGAGCATTCTCTATAAAAATAAGAAGAATAAAACAAACAAAACTCAATCAATATTAAACACACGTGTAAATGATGAAAAACAAAATATTAGAAAAAAAAAACATAAAACTCACCAATCTAGCAGGTACATGCTCATACTTTGCTTCCAAGGGCACATCAGTCATTGAGTTATCAATTATGTGGAAACGTGGCACTCTCACATTCAACGCAATACAATAGTAATGTGATTCGATACAGATAGGAAACACAAACTGTAAAAAATGCAAAGAGAAACAATCATGAAAGAAACCTTATAATGAATAAATAACTAATGCCTATGAACAAATAACTAGTACTGATGAACAAATAAAAGAATACCAATGAACAAAAAATGTCATACCAGACCAATCTTGTGCACATTAATCCACTTGAATTTTTCAAGACTTTCATGAACAGCATTTGTGAAAAACAATTTCGCATCCTCATCACTAAAATCCTTTTTCAGTGGAAAGGCCTGCAAAAATACATATAAGCATAAATTACATTGAGAAAAATAAAAAGTCATAAAAATAAGACAATGTGATTATAAAAAATCTTTTTCTTACCAAATCCTCAGGATGCATAAAAAACCTCAAGGGTTTTGAGTCACTTTTCCACTGCTCTTGAATATTGAGATAACTACTCCAAAGCCCAAAAACATTTGATTCCACTTCAGATTTTACCGTCATTGAAACAAAATCCTTTTTCATAGCGGATACATGCATCATCTTAAAGATTTTAACACTACAAAAACATCAGAAACATGTAAACAAAAAAAAATGATCAATTTTCATAATAAAATCAACTTGAAAAGGTATAAAAATAGAAATATGTAAAAAAATATATACTATTCTACACATTGTTACCCTCTTTGATCAGGAATGTCTTCAATAAGCCAATCGAATAATTTATTCGCCGCAGGAGATACTTTTTCTGTCAAAACAACACTCCTTCCCATGTAAGGTGACTTCACATAATCAGAAGGCTTAGATATTCTTTTATCAAGTACATCCTCACCAGTAAGTTTAACACCAACGGGAGTGTCAATCGAACTAGAACCAACCTCCTGCACCTCATTCTTCATCTACAAATGTAAACAAACCAATGAACAAATGTTAGTTTGTGATGAACAATTGCTAGTTTCTGATGAACAATTGTTAGTTTGTGATGAACAAATGCTAGTTTCTGATGAACAAATGTTAGTTTGTGATGAACAAAATGCTAGTTTCTGATGAACAAATGCTACTTTGTGATGAACAAATGTATTTTGTGATGAACAAATTAGAAAATCAATAAACAAACCTCATGCTGAATCTTGTTCATCTCCTCTTCAAATTTCTTGTTTGCTTCATCCTCCCTCTTTTTATCTAACTCCTCTTGTTTCTTCTTCAACTCCAAACCAACTCTCTTTGTTTCTGCATCCCTTTCCTGTTTCTTCTTTTTTTATCCTCTTCCTTTCTCTTCTCTTCATCAATCTTCTTTTTTGCCTCGGCATATTCCTTCTTCCTCTTCTCTTCCTCTTCTTCTTTCCTCTTCTTCCTTTCCTCTTGCCTCTTCTTCACCTCATCCTGCTTTCTCTGTTGTTCAAACTTCTCAATCCTCTTCTTCTCTTTCTCCTCTGCTTCTCTCTTCTTATCTTCCTCTTCCTTGTTCCTCTTCTTCTCTTCCTCATCTTTCAACCTCTTAACCTCTTCTAGACGCCTTTTCTCTTCCTCCTCTTCCCGCTTTTTCTTTTCTTCCTCTTCTCTTTGTAACTTCTCTTCCTCCTCAGCTGCTTTTCTCTTTTTCTCTTCGTCCTCTTCCCGCTTCTTCTTCTCCTCCTCTTCTGTTTTCCTCTTCTCTTCCTCCTCTTTCTTTCTCTTCTCCTCCTCTTGTATTAAAGCATCCTCCCTCCTTATGGCTTCCAACTCTTCCTCTTCCTGCTTCCTCTTTTCTTCTACTTCTCTTATCCTCTTGTCCTCGTCATCCTTTTTCAACCTCTCTTCCTCTTCAATCCTTATACGGTCTTCCTCAGCCTTCTTTCTAATTTGTTCATCAGTTAATCCCTACAAACAAAGGAAATCTTCAAATCCTTCTTCCTTTTTCCATCAACCTTCCTGGCCTCGTCTTCTTGCATCAAAACGCTTTCCCTACCAATGTCTGTAACACCAGCCCAATCATCATCCAGAGTAGGTGGAAACACACCCAGTTCAAAAGAAGGTAATTCAAAACGCTTCTTTGCCTTCATTGCAGCCTCAATTTCATCCAAAACCTTTGTAGCTTCCTCCCAGAATGAATTTTGGCTTGGAGATTCAGCGTCTTCTTGGGTGCCAGATTGGGATGATGATGAAGCAACCTTCAACCCCAATAGCTTCTCAAAAGCTTCGTTGATCTTGGTGCAAAGTCCATGGCTGGCAATTTCAGTAGGAGCTCTTTGCACATGATCAAGATATTTTTTTAAAGATGATGCAAGCTCCATAGACATCTCAAGATGTTCTTTCAGAAATGACTGCAAAAAGAAGTAATCAATATAAGTACATAAAAGACACAACATTATATGAACAAAATGTTAGTTTGTGATGAACAAATGTTAGTTTGTGATGAACAAATGTTAGTTTGTGATGAACAAATGTTAGTTCCTGATGAACAAATGTTAGTTTGTGATGAACAAATGCTAGTTTGTGATGAACAAATGATATGCCAGTTTTAATGAACAAATAAATATAGATCACAATACTGCAAAAAACATGCAAAAATCAAAAACACATACATCACCGCCATCACCAAGATCAATTCGTTCTTCAATATGTTCAGCAGCAGGGGCTTTCCCTTCATTCTTGTCGTGATCAACACCGGGATAAACAAAATCAGGCAAACCTCGAAACCAACCTTTTCCAAAACCACCCTTCTTAACCTCGAAAGTCTCTCTCTCAATAAAGTAATCATGGTTGAAATGCTTGATAATGGGGAACGATCTTAGAGTTTCAGGTCGATGGTAGATCAGCATGCAATCACAATATACAATCTGTCATAAAACACAAATTAATGAACAAAATTAGTCTTATTAATGAACAAATATGCAAAAATAAATGAACAAAATAATGATATTAATGAACAAATTAAACAATCATACCAGCAACAATATGATAGATCCTCTGAAAAAACCATTGTTTGTTTTCCTCCATGAATCAACATTCTCAACCAACTTCTCCACAAGATGAGCACACCAATCGTACTCACTTATCTTATCCAAGTCAACCAAATGATCCAAAAACCTTAAATTTACACCACCATTTTGAATGCTCTCTATACAGAGCGTGTAGAACAATATAATGAAGTTCCTCCTAAACCAAGCACCACCGTTATCAGCCTCCTTGATCACTGCACTCAAATGCCCAATTTTAATCTTCTCAAACTCCATCAATTTGTTCTTCCCTGTCACCTCATCAATTTCAGGCAACACAAACTATTCTCTAAAACTATTGTACAAGTCTGAATGCTTGACAGTCTTCGGGACAGAAATTATCCTTGGACCACGAGGTAGACCAAGGTAGAATTGCACAAGCTCAGGTGTTATCCTAACACCTGGTCCATCACCCATCTTCAATGTACAGGATGCAGGATCAAAACAGCTAACAACATAGTAGCACAACTTACTAGGTATATCAGTCACATCCCACTGTATGAGGTGCTCAAAACCCATCTCTTTAAGAGCAGTAAACTTGATCCCCCCCCCTCAAAACTAGCAATAACTTCACAAAGCAGCTTGGGAGAGTTCCTGTGACTCAACGACAAGTGCCCACGCTTCAACTCTCTCAATGGCACCTTCGCTTTTGACTTTTTCCCACCACCTTGTCCTTTGCCGACAACAATATCAACTTTTCTCTTCTTCCCGACAACTTGTAATTCACTAACGGTAGAATCCATCTTCCTCTCAGATGGTTCATTTATACTCACTCCCTTTCTAGGGATCATATCAATAAGCAAAACATCATCGGAGGATTCATCAGAGGCAACCTTTTTACCCTTGTCAAGCCGACGTCTCTTATTTGATGGGGAAGACTCAACAGTCGGCTTTTGCCTCAATACAGGCACTTTAGTCGCGATTGCTTTTGAAACCGGCTTTGTAGCCATTGATTTTCTTCTGACATTCTTTTCGCCAATGGAAGAGGCATCACATCCGGATTTGCTCCTTATTTCTATAACAAAAAAGGGATAAAAAAGACAGTGCAAACACATATTTAACCATCTATTTTAAAAGAACAAAAAAAAACATACCAAACACAACAATAAACCTCTTCGAATAGCACATATTTCATCTTCTCCGATTGTCATTGTACTAAACCTTAGATGTTTTACTTGTTTATAATTTGCAGAACGTTGTTTAATAGATCCTGGATGAACAAATGCAAGTTACTGATGAAACAAATGCAAGTTACCGATGAACAAATGCAAGTTACTGATGAACAGATGCAATTTACTGATGAACAAATGCAAAATTTCTTATGAACAAATGCAAGTTTCCGATGAACAAATGCAAGTTACCAATGAACAAATGCAATTTACTGATGAACAAATGCAAGTTTCTGATGAACAAAATGCAAGTTTCTTATGAACAAATGCTAATTTCTGATGAACAAATGCTATGCTAGTTTGAATGAACAAATATGCACAAATGAATGAACAAAATGCAATTTACTGATGAACAAATGCAATTTACTGATGAATAAATGCAAAGTTTCTTATGAACAAATGCAAGTTTTCGATGAACAAATGCAACTTACCAATGAACAAATGCAATTTACTGATGAACAAATGCAAGTTTCCGATGAACAAAATGCAAGTTTCTTATGAACAAATGCTAATTTCTGATGAACAAATGCTATGCTAGTTTGAATGAACAAATATGCACAAATGAATGAACAAAAGTCAACATAAGATCACTACACTTCCCCCCTCGTACGTATACCAAATCATTCCATGCAACTAACTAATCCACAATCACCTATTGCAAAACTCAACATCAAAAACCTCGATAAAAACATCATATACGCACATGCACACATAATTTGTATTTTATTCAAGTGGAAGAACCAAAAATCGAGTAAATAGAAAGTGACGATTCATGCATTTTTTTATTCAGAAAAGCACAAAAACACCAAAATCGACACAATCTCCTTCAAACAACTCAAAATAATCACTAAAAAACGAAACGAAATTAAACATTTAGAATGAATACACTCGATAAAACGAAGACCTTGATTCTCAACTGCTTCGGAACCTAGGGTTTCAGTAAATTTAAAAGGAGAGATAACAACCTTGATTCTCTTGAGATGAACTTTCCTTCTCCATTTAGAACTAGCTTGAGGTTTCTAATGTCGTTAATGGTGACAATCAGGCTCGAAATCGCTACGACACAGTTTAGATCACACTTGAACTGCTTCAAACCGCTTCGGAACCTGGAAAAACTAAAAAGTGAGTGAGAGAGAAATGGCGAGAGAAGAGAAGATGAAGAAGTTTATAAAAGGCGCGTCTCCTAAACGCTCTATGTCGCGCGTTTCGTTTTTTTACAGTTTTTTTTTTAAAATAAGCAGCAATCTCAACCGTACGTGTGATACGATCGAACGACCAGGGGGCTTTCGCATTTCCCACACACGCGGGCGTTCGCACACGACTCTATTTCTAGAAAGATATATATTAATCCATGTATATTAATTGCGAGATCTTAGTAGAAAAGATTACACCTTGTTCTCCTTCCCTCTGCCAACAACCGTCCTTTCTTCGCTTTACGATTTTGCACTTGCGGGTCGACTTGGCATAAGCGAGGGTCAGTCCTGAATGATGGCTTTTCACGCCATGTTTGTGGTTTTTAAATTACCGTTCGATTTTATTATGAACAAATTAAGTCTTCAATGAGGCTTTTCAAGTCATGTTGTGAACTTAAATTTTGGATTTTTCGTGGTGCAAAGAAGTTCAATTTTGTTAGTTTTGGTTGAATTGAGACATAGCTTTTCACGTCATATATAATACGGAGTATATAATATACATGTTATTGCATGCGGTTGCATTATGGTTGTTCAATCAATTGTCGAGATTGATATTCGTGTCCATGATTGTTCGATCTAATTCACGTAGATTCTTTGTTCAATTTTAATGACCTTAGCTTGAGCGAGACTAAACATAGCAACTGCTTGATCATGTCTGCATGTTTTCAATGTCCATGAGAAATTTGATCTATTTTCCACAATTGCATATATTGCTTACTGGTTTTCAATTTCAATCAACTGTTATTGTGCATTTGTATTACTATGCTTAAATTCTCGTCCCTCTCCAAATCTCTATACAGGTTCTTGTCAGTACCCTCATTTGTGGAAAGGCAGACGGTTCGCTCTTCTGTCGTTGATGGCGCCTTTTTCCTCCAACACGACATCTTTTGGTACCGGTATCCCAAGCCCACATTCCACGTCCTCCCGGGGGCATCCCCGGTGGGTGAGTCGCTCTCCTTCCTTTTTGAAACTAGCCGTGTTTTGGCCTCTAGCCAAGGTTTACTCCTCCTCCGTAACGTACAAAGTTTGCATAGCACCAAAAGCTTGTCCCTTTGCAATCCTGCTACGAGGAGCTACGTCGCCCTTCCTTTACCCGAGTGGCTCAAATTAAGACGGTGGGCCTTCTTCGGGTCCACCCTTGAGTGCCACCCAAGAAACCTCATCAATACTGATCCTCAGTTTGATGATTATAGTGTTACGATTCTGGTATTCGAGGAGAACGATTCGGAGTACCAATTGGCAGTGTACAACAAAGGAAAGTGGGAGGTGCACAAGTTAAACAGCCCCGTAGAGGAGGGGCGGCGGCTCGAGTTACGTATGCCCGTTTGTCTCTTCCGAGGAGGCATTGTCATACATTACTTGAGTTACGGGTTTTTAGTTCCTCCACCGGAACCGGATCCGTACTTGGTGGCTTATGATGTGGGCATGAAAGTGTTTTCGAGAAGGTTCAAGCTGCCAGAGGGCTCGTGGGAGGGCGGAAAGTATTATTCTCAACCCATGATTTTCAAGTGGAAGAGACCAAATATTAATGGTGGTGAAACGATCGGTCTTGTGGATATACATAGCAATGATCGCAAGTATAAAGAGCTCACGTTTACAGTGTGGGTGTTGGAGGACTATGAGAGCGGGTCGTGGAGGAGGGTGCTCCAAAAGACCGCGGCTGAGATGGGGGTGCCCGAAGAGGATGTGAGCTTTGTGAGCGGTTCATGTGATGTTGTTAATGGGACGGGTTTGATGTTTGCGATGAAGAGTCGAGTGTATTTATACACCATGGAGGGAGCCCACTCCGGGAGGCTAGAGGTGGTAGGGGAGCGTGACTACCGCGGGGACGGGACATTGACATTCGTGCTCTACGCTAACACTCTTCGCCCCGTTTATGCAGGGGAGAGCCAAGTTGTTACATTTTGATCGATTTACGTGTATGTGAACCAAAGTTACCAAACTAAGTCGCGTGTGTTTTATGATATTGTATACATATTCAAACACAGAAGATGAATTCAGTGTATTGATCCCATACCCTTTTGAATGTTCATACGGAACTCATTCATAATCTAATTATTTTCCCCCTTTTTCTCATTTGATTTGAATGTTCATACTGAACTCATTCATGATCTGAATTCAGCGTATTGATCACATACCCTTTTGAAGCAGAGAAATCCACATACTTAACCAACACCAGTGGAAGAGCAAAGTAGAAGAAAAGCTCAACTTGAGTATATTCAATTGATTTCATTAAAACAAAGAAAAAAAAAAGACAGTAAATCACTAATCAGCATGATGACGATGAGATATTAATTAATGTGCAATTATAAACTATGGTCTGCGAGAAATGTATCAGAAACAGCTAGTAGTGGGAGTTTGGGACTATACACACAGATCAATTGTCCATGGTTCTTGAACCAAATGTGTTCTCTCCGCTGTAGGTCATGTAAAGAAAGCCATCGTCGTCCTTGTATTCCTCATAGATTGCAGAAATCAATGCAGCTGTAATACTTGCAAACATTAGTGACCATATATTGCATATATTTGGAAGCAGTGTCATTGAATTATCATAAAGCTCACCTGTTGGTGGCAAGGTGTTCTTAACAAACACAAAGATGGCCTTCTCAGCACTCAGCTTCACCCGTTTCCGCACAACATAGACAAACTGTCCAACAGTCAAATCCGCTGGCACAAGGTACCTGCATTTTCATCGGTCAATCAATAGACGAAAAAACAATGCAAGATGTATTGATCAATCGAAGTGAATGTGAATATAGCCATTGTTTCTTGTGAATGAACTATAAAACTGTTAAGTAAATGCCATTTGTTTGGTACTTTTTCTTGTCAATGTCGGGAATGTCGGTCCTCTCAGCTCTCTCCACGACCACCTGAAACAAATCATCCAACCATATTAATCTGATCAAGCACTTACACACTAATGATCAATAAAGAAGGCCCTTGTGGATTTCTTACAGGAATCCTGTCTGGATACTTCTCTCTAATGCGAGCAGCTTCAGCCTGCCTCTTCTCTGAAACAATACATGTGATTTCGGATTTTCCAGGTTAGAAATTAGAAGAGATGACAATACTCAACTTCTTTACAAGTTTAGGTTTGAATCGAAAAGAGCACCACAATGGCAAACTATAGAGATCTTGAGTGCTTAAACCATTGTGAAAAATCATGAAAAAGAACAACTTCAGAAACAAGTAGTTTATCTCTTTCTTTGAAGAAAGGACACCTCCAAAGTTGCTTGATGCACTCAAAGATCAACAATCAATAATCTACAGAACAACTTTACTATCCTCGAATCGAGGAAAGTTGTGAAGAAATCAATTCCTGGGTTCAATTTCAATTGACCACTAATCAACATGATTGGAGTTGCAATTTAGTTCTCTTAATTTTCTTGGACTCTCCCATTTAGGGTTTCTGTGTAATGTTATAGGAACCTGATCGAAACCCCTTAATCAAGGAATCAAATAAAAAATCAGAACACCTTTCGCATGAATTTGCATAACCAATATCAAGACTCCAAAATTCAATATGATTCCAACAAAACCGAACTCAATTAGGGATACGAATATCACCAATTTGCAAGATTGGCATAGTATCATCATCATAATCATCCAATTCAAATCAAAGATACAAAGCATTTTCCTTTTTATTCTATTCTATTCTAATTCGTTAAAAGATTAAAAGAAGGAATATGAAATTACCAAGAGGGTGTTCCAACTTAAAACAGCTTTTCGCCATGCCCAATTTCAGATGAGCAGAGTCTGATCGTCATCAGCAGACAAGAAACATCACCCACCACCCAATCGTCAACAAATTATCGAAAAGGGGCGACAGGAAAAATATCAATAATTAGAGGAAGGCAGACAAAAGTTTTAAGAAATTAATAATAAAAAATCGATTGATTAATAGAGAAGAAGATTACCAAAAACTTGAATGAATTGCCGGGGAATTTGATTTCACGGGGGAAAAGAAAGAAGACAGAAGAAGAAAGGAGAAAGACACTGTACAAATAATGTTGAAAGAGATGGGAAATAGGGATTTTTTCGGATTTTCTGTTTGGGCCCAAACTCGAGAAAAATAGAGGCTCGAAAAAATATCTACGCTAAAACAGAGGATTCTTGGTTTGGACTTGAAGACCAAAAATTCTTTCTTGTGGAAATCTCAACTTACAAGATTGGATTTTCGGTGCAATCAAAACAAACTTAGAAGATTGAATTTTTTGTTCACCACGTTAACTAGGAGTGTTTCCCATGCTTTAAAATTAGAGTAAATTACACAAAACCACCCAGTTAGGATTTGGGTGGTTAATTGAAAGCTTTTTGTGTTTATGGGTGGTTTTGTGAAAATTAACTTTTTAGGGGTGGTTAATTGAAAGCTTTTTGTGTTTATGGGTGGTTTTGTGAAAATTAGCTTTTTATGGGTGGTTTTTTGAAAAGTAGCATAATTTAAGGGTGGTTTTGTGTAATTTACTCTTACAATTATACAAATCATTATTACCAAAAAAAAATATACAAATCACGTAGGGTTGTAATCGAACCGAGCCGAGCCGAGCTTTGAGTTGTTCAAGCTTGACTCGGTTAAAAATAGACGAGTTCGAGCTCGAACGCGAGCTTGGTTCAAGCTTAAATTATTGTTTGAGTTTCGTTCATTTAAATGTTCACCGAACTCGAGCTTGTTCACGAACCTCTCATTTAGTTTCTTCGATAGACAAATTCGTGAACAACTCGTTTACTTGATCAATTATACAAGCAAATTAAACTACGTGGTTTGAGAAACACCACCAAAACTATGTAATTTAACATAAATGTTATATTGTATATAATATATAGTATAATATAGTTTATTCATGAACATGTAATCTAGTTTTTTATGAGTGTATAATCGAGCTTGCTCATGAGCATAAAATCGAGTTTGCTCATGAGCAAACGAGTCGAGTTATCTTGTACTCAAGCTCAGTTCATTTATCTTTCGAGCTTTAAAATTGTGCTCAAGCTCGGTTCGTTAACAAACCGAGCCGAACACGAACAAGATTTAACCGAGCCGAACACCGAATTTCTCACGAACGGCTCGGTTCATTTACAGCCTGGCATAAGTTTTCTTATAGGGCTAGCTTATAGCATCTATTAAAAATAAAGACTTATGAAAGTTCTAAATTTGACTCAAAGGACATACATCACTTGTGACATTCGAAAGGTTGATCTAGGGGTACTGCCTGAGGTCTTAATCATTCAAATACATGCCGGAAAGTGCATTTGAAATTGATTGATAACATAAAAGCTTCATTACTTATATATAAGTAGAAGATTTGATTGATGATTTTAAATATTAGTGCCAAGAGAGCTATTATGGGCTGCTTGGAAGGAAAGGAGGTGTCAGCTACGTATATGCGCATTGTACAAGATATGTATGATGGTGCCTGTTGGAATGAGTGTGTTAGAAATACAAACACTGTTTCTCTGGGAACAGTGAACTGGACAGCGGAAGTATGCAAGACTTAACACGATTACTTATAGTGGAAACCTTCAACAACCAACTAGTTGATTGAAGGAAAAACCACTCCCTCCGTAGAGGAGTTGTAATGCTTCTCTTAGTTTTATTGATTTCACACGAACTACAAGCAAGTAGAGTTATCAAAGATAGTCTTATCCTATTTTCTAGAACCTAGACCTATCTAACTCAACTTCTTAGCCCTAGAACGATTCAACAATAAAACTAAACCACAACACAACTTACAGTGATCAGCTTCAGACTTCACGATAACTTCACTAGTAATCGGTAACTCTAACCTAATCACTTAACCTTATTTATAGTGCTATAAACTAATCCAATCATATCTTACTTACTTTCGTAATTCAGATATAATTAGTCATTATTTTATTCACTATAAACCAGATTTACATTGATTCTATCTTATCTAATCTTAGAAAGACTCGAACCAATTATCCACTAAATCTTGGAGATATTATTCGGCAATATCCACTCCAAGATCTTCTTCAAGTAACAACTTCATCCAACTATCAAATCTTCCGAGATCTGATTCTCTCGCAACTGATTTACGCGCTTACTAAATAAGGAAAGATGAAGTATCTTCGCACTGCTATTCCCTCACACTGTTCCCTCACATCAGTGCTTCATTGACTGTTCTTTTACGTTTTGTATAAACCTGTAATCTACATTACAACTTACACAAACATAGAGATCGTTAGTCCTTATAGAGTTTGTCATTATCAAAACTAAAGAGGAGTACTTGACACTGGTCCCATGGTAACATACATTGTTCCCATGATACCAGTATCCAACAGTGCCTTGACGAGTGTGTATATGCTAGGTGGAGATATATAGTACTTTCTGGTCGGCTTGCATCAAGTGTTGGCTTTAAGCCCACTCCTTTTTTTTTTGTCAATGATGGATGTTTATCTGGGGCTATATATAAGTGAGGTTTTGTGATATATGTTGTTTGTAGATGAAATAGTCTCGGTTAATGAGACGAAAGCTAGTGTTACTTGCTAGTAGTAAGCTAGAGCTATGAAAGGAAATGGCTTAAGTGTATCTGGGTGAGGGCACAGAAGTGTAAAAAATGGAATATGTAAAGTTTAAGTTTGATGAAGAGCAGGGAGATAACTCCGACACAAAAGTGTATCTAGGTGAGGGCACAAAAACAAAAACAAAAAGAAGAATTTCAAGTATCTAGAATCTTTCTTACAAAGTTACAACGGTATATACATGGATGGTAAACATTGACTCCTAATAGGTTGGAAAAATGGGAGGATAGCTAACTTCGGGAGTGCTATGCAACAAGGTCGAACTGTTGGTTAATTAAAAAGGTTTTGGAGTGAAGTTTATGATAATAGAGATGAGGATGTTGCAATGGATGTGTGGAATCACGAGATTGGACAAAATCAGAAATGAAGTCATCAGAGGAAAGGTTGAAGTGGATAGTATTGGAGACAAGATGGGTGAATCACAATTGTGTTGGCTAAGATATGTGCAAAGGAAGAGGGTCGATGCTCCAGTGCAAAGGTGTGAAGTGTTGGTTTTCCAAGACCTTCGCAAGGGAGAGGTAGGCCTAAAAAGATATGAAATGAGGTGATTAGGCGGGATCTCACCCTGTTATCACTCACAAAAGAATTGGCTCGGGACAAGAATGTTCAGAGGGATAAAATTAGAGTAGAGGACCCTTAGTTTTGATGTTTGTTTATTTAGCAAGATGTGCATTGTGTTTTTCGTAGTTTTTGGCACTCTCTTCGCTTATTTGCTTGTCAGTTTGCTTTGGATTTTTGTTGTCCTTTAATTTATTTGTTGTCTTTCAAAAACACCCTTTTTATCGTGTTCAGGGACTGGGGTACGGATGAGATCCTCCGTCCTCAAGTTATGTCCCTAATTTGTGTCTCCATTATATTTATTGATCTACAACTTCCTTGTGTGTGTGGATACATCTTGACTCCTAAGATCATGCAACAACGGAATTATATTGGGCTGATGTTGTTGTTGTTATATTTTAATTTTTATATAAATAAAGTTTGTTTATATTGACATTTCAATTTAATTTCAATTTTAAAATTTTATATGATTTTTGCAATTAACTAATTTTAAACCCTAATTCCCTTACCAAACCCTCTCACAAAACACTCGCAGAAATTCCAATCAAGCAGCACACTCGCTTGCAAAAAATTTATTTCCTGTTTCTGTTGTTTTAAATTCGAATTCTAGTTTGCCTGCTGGCTTTTCTGATGAAGTTTCATACGATGCTTCTGCTTAATATTATGGGTTTGTTTCATCAAAAAAAACCTCTCGCAAAAATAGTTTAGTTTTTTTTATCACAATTCATATACATGTAGTTAAAAATCATGCACATTTATATAAATTATTGGAAAAATGACTTACAATAATACCAAGTATTCAATTTGAACCAATAATAATACGAACTTTAAAAATCACTAAACAATATACAAACTATTATGACATTAATCCAAAATAATACGAAGTTTAAAAATGGCTTATAATAATACCAAGTATCACTTTGAACCAATAATAATACGAACTTTATACAATCTAATGAAGAAGAAAATTCATAACTTTTTTAATCGAATCCGCCGTTAAAACCGGGTAAACCCAAATCCGGGATCGTTGCAACTCGTTGATCTCCGACTTTCCCCCCTAAACCGATGCATTCGGAGACGACGCTGCCCACTACCCTATCTCTGACCGCCCACAACCATCTCTCTATTGTTTGAATTTGATCTAATTTGTCAAAGTTAAGTCCCCTAAGTCCAACCATAGATTCTAATTTCGAGTGAGATTTTGAGAATTCGTGCTATCTTGTGAGCGTTTTTGTTGATTTTGAGATTTCATTTGATATCTATCCACACGCAACTGCTATTTGTGTTGGTTTGTGATAATTTGGGTTTATTTTGAGATTTCATTCAAAATATATATGTGGTATTATCACAAAGTGAGATTTGTATAGAGTTCGCATTATTATTGGTTCAAAGTTGAATGATAATTTGGGTTTAATTTGGATTTCTTATAAATTTTATCACTCATCACCTTTTTTAACCAATGATATGTCCATCTCGATCATGCTTTTTTTTCCGGGTCTTTTAGGTAGGTTCATTTTATAGCCCATATATGATATATCCAACTTTACATTCACCTACCCCTTTGAAAATATTGGCTACTAAAGCTTTCACCTCCATGTCATTCGATCTCTTCAAAATTATATTTGCTTACTTGTTTCATCAAACTTTCAAATCAATGTCTTTGTCGTATAATGTCAAATTGTTTTTGTTTAACTTGCAAAAATACGCAAAAATTACATTCTTTCTACCTCCCATTAGAACATTGAAAAAATAGTTCATCGATCTTTACCATCGATAAATTTAGTTTTTTTATTTAATATATACTCCCTCCGTTTCAAAATAGTTGATCTTAGACAAAACTTCACACATATTAAGGAATTTTTTTTTTCCCAAATTGCCCCTATAAGTACTCTTTATTTTTTTTCAATTATCAATGTAAATTTTGGAATATGTGTAAAGTGGGGTATATATAAGGGTATAAATGGAAAAAAAGTTACATGAACAACTATTTTGAAACAAAAAAAAATATCTTTAAGAACAACTATTTTGAAACGGAGGGAGTACATGATTTTTAAGAACTCTCTAATTAATGTGTGATGTTTTCCATCAAATCAATGTTATATATGGAATTGTGATGTTTTCCATCGATAAAATTTACTTATTTCAAATAAGTTACTTATATACGATACTTATCTGCTGAAAAATAATCAGCCTCCCGCAACCTTATGTCAAATAAGCTAATTTTTCTACCAAAATATAAGTAAGTGGGACCCACATGATTTCCAAATTAAAATTTATTTTTTATTTTTTTACCCTTCATTAAGCCATTTTTAGTAATTTTACCCTTATTGCTTAAAATATCAGCAATTCAGTTTACCGAACACATTCCGGATTATTTGGAAAATAAACAACTCATATCAGTATCCCATATCAGCTTTCACGATCAACATCAACAACCATAAGTAGGGCTGTCAATTATCCATGGATGACCGATCCACCCGTTTAACCCACCCGAAAATAAACGGGTGAAAACCCAATCAAAGCGGGTGATGGGTGGTTCGGGTGACGGGTGAAACGGGTTATGGGTCGGGTAAGGGTGAGATTTTATCGCCCAACAACCCACCCAATAAACCGACCCGTTAACCGACCCATCACCCGTTTCACCCAAAGCACCCGTATAACCCGTTTTAACCCATAATTTCCAATATGTATGGGCCTTTGAAGTCACCAATATAACTCATTTCGGGCTTGTGTTATGGGATTTGTTTTGTAACCCATCTTTGACTCCGTTTTGATATTTATTGCTTATGAGATTTGTTTTTGTTTATGTATGGATTATTGATATTTGTTTTAGTTTATGTATGACAATTTATTTATAGACATAAAATAATGCAGTTACATAACAATTATACGGGTGAACGGGTCACCCATCTAACCAGCGGGTGATGGGTGGTTTGGGTGATGGGTGAAACATTTCACGGGTGACGGGTGGGTCGGGTGGGGCATTTTAACTTGCGGGTCGGGTGGTGGAAGTGCTCCACCCACCCATAACCCGACCCATTGACAGCCCTAACCATAAGTATCAGCATCAACATCAACATCAGCATCAACACCGATAAGTACCGATTTGCCGAACGGAGCCTTAGTGTTGTTCGACATGACTTAACTTGATTTATAATTGACACAAATAAATAAACTCTCTTAGAAGTGTTAAACACTAGTAATTGATGGAAGCTTATCGAAATTTACTAGAGTTAAATCTATCTTGTAAGCTTCATATGAGTTTGTGCAAGCTTATGAAAAACATTTTCATATATTAAAGGCTTAAATACCTATATAGCCCTTCAACTTTACAAACTCGGACACATAACTCCCTGAATTGTAACTCGGTTCAACTCAGCCCTCCAACTTCATAAAGAGGACAGAAAACCCAAAATTGAATGTACCCTTATTTCTATTACACAAAATTGGACTAGAGGAGAGTGATGGCCATGAATCATGATAGACCTGCCAAATTATCGTACTGGTAAAAATATATTAATGTATTTAATTAAAGTTGTCTTTTCTGATAACAATTATTGTAATTAATAAATAGAACACTAATATACTTAGACTTGTTGGTCGGGTTGGGCGGGTTCGGGTTCGGTTATTTCGGGTTCAGTTTTGTTATGGGTCACAGGTCGATCAGGTCGGGTTGTAGTGGGTTTTCGGTCGGGCCGGGTTGACCAGCGGGTCTAAAATATCCTCTTTGTTATGATTATTAAAATCATTCTTAATTAAATAATAATATTTAATTATAATATATTATTTTTATTTATTTTGATGATAAAATATATTATAATTTTCAAAATAAAATTTAAAAATTCTATAAATATACTAAATCGGTCAACCCAACGGGTTTCGGGTTCTATCAGGTTTGGTTGATTTCGTGTTCAAATTTTCGGGTCTGACCCTAAAATTATCGAGCGGTTCGGGTCGGATTAGCGAGTTAGGTCGACGGCTCTAGATATACTACATGTATTTAAAGCTGGCCGGAGTATATATTTGTGTTTCAGGACAAAAAATTCAAGTAATATCATTATCAACCGGATGGCAAAATAAATTATCTTGAACTAGGTTGTATATATTTAAAGTTGTCTTTACTATTGCATTTTTAAAATTAATTATCTTAATTAGTTATTATTATCTTGAACATGGTTGAAATTCAGTATATGGTTGAGTTGAGCTGAGTGTAGTAGGGACTGGATAAAAATAAATTATAAATATATAGGTATAATGGGTTTAAATGATTCAAAAAATGGGTAAAGTGGTCGGGATTGATTCAAATGGGACTGAAAAAATGGGTTTGAATAACCGTTCGACAACGATATACTTATATGAGTTGATGTTGATGTAGTTCATGCTGATGTAGTTGATGTTGAAATTATGTGCTGAAATTAGTAGTTGAAATGAGATGTTTATATTTTATATAAGCTACATAGTGTTTGAGAAAATAATAGTTTATAAGAGTTAAAAATGATAGAAAAAAGGTTGAATTAAATTTTAACTAGTTCAAATAAGTGTATTTCAACTCCATAAGGACCTCTCCCCTTCACCTTATTTTTTTCCTAAGATTTCAACTACTATCAATTAGTATAAACACATATCAACTACCACACACGAACACCCATGTAGTTGATTTTTTTTCCATTTCAACTACATAAGCTCATTTCAACTCTCATTTCAACTCTAACGAACGGACCCTAAATGATTCAAATGTAAGAGTTTAGGGAATGAGTTGAGCTGAGTTCAAGTTCAAGGGGTAAAGTGTCCGGGTCATCATAGTTGAAGGGCCATATAAGTATTTAAGCCTATATTAAATTACCCTTAGATTATAAATGAAATTTTTTAACTAATTTATTTAAATATCCTTCTTCGTAATTCTACCCTTATTATTTGAAAACTCTCGTAGAAAGTTTTTTCAGCTTCAAAATGTAGAACAAACCCATAATCTTATATGACCTTTGATTATAAACTAATGGTCAACTTTTTCATTAGATGTAACCTAAAATTATATATATGTGACCTCTTAAATACTTTCAACACATAGAAGAAGAGGTCTTAAATTCAATCGGGATTGGATCCTATGGAGGTTATCTCTATGTAAAGTTCAAACTACTATCCTAACATAACAGAATAAATCCTATTTTTAGTTTTAAAATAGCTAAAATGTTAAAATATTTTTAAATCCCAACCATTAAATTTGGTTTGTGTGGTTCACATACTTAAAACTTCGATCACACAGAGTTATTTTATCAACTCTACGGGATCTCATTTCATGATACGCTATAATATTAGGATAATTAGATTAAGAATATTGTTATTTCCTTTTATCTAGGATTTATTTTTATATTTTAGTAAGATATAATTTCAGCGTTATCTTTTCCGTATTAGATAGATATGAGTATTATTATAAATATTCTTCTATTGTTATATTTTTAATCAATCAGAAAGAATTATCTTATCCCAAAACCCTAATTCTCTATCTCTCTATTCTCCTCTATCGTTCTTTTGACTACTCTATCTATCAAATCTATCTTCTCCTTTTATTGTTCTACTGCCTTGTCTAATTCTTCTTCTCTTATAATCAATCTCTTCTCCTATAATCTAAATGCTACCGTATCAATTGGTGCTTTCATCCCTGGACTCTGCGTTTCCATGGCCAACAACGAGGAGGATCGAACGTTGTTCGTCCTAATTCATCGTGAATACTACCTAATCTCCGATCAAGTGTTGTATCAAGTATTTTCACAAATCGGAGACTTGGAAAGCATTCAAAGAGTAGGTTATGGGTCTCAATTTTTTTGGCAAATCCAATTTTAGACTCATGAGTCCGCTCTCAAGGCGATTAAATATCTCTACGAGAGGTGCATATACGAAGGTTGTTGTCGCCTAGAATTGTTCTTTTTGTCCGACAACCCCCTTACGGCCAATCACAACCAAGTCAACAACAGTCGCCCCACCTGCACCCGCGGCGACTTACCCGGCACCCGCGGCCAATACCCCGACGCCCGTGGCCAAGGCCCCCGCGCCCGCAGCCCCTGAGCCCGCGCCTGCGGCTCCCGCCAAACCACACCCGACGCCTGCGTCGCTTTCCTCGCCCACATTTGAACCGATTGTGCGGGAAGTTGCGCCACCGCGCTTGAAGATGCAGGCACACCAATCAAGTCCGAAAATCTTTGGAGTTAAACCAATTGACAACAACTTCAAAGCATGTATGGATGAATTGGTGGAACCCGAATTTCCAGCTTTTGAAGGCGATATCTTCATGTATTGGGTTAGGAGTTATGGGGTTCAAAACCAATATGCTTTTATGGTGTTGCATCAAGCAATGCTACATGTGCAATGGGACCTTGGTGGATTCAGCTCCAAGATCCTTTCAACGGCGGAGAATTGATACGCTATAATATTAGGATAATTAATATTAGGATAATTAGTTTAAGAATATTGTTATTTCCTTTTATCTAGGATTTAGTTTTATATTTTACTAAGATATGATTCCAGCGTTATCTTTTCCGTATTAGCTAGATATGAGTATTATTATAAATAATCTTCTATTGTTATGTTTTTAATCAATCAAAAAGAATTATCTTATCCCAAAACCCTAATTCTCTATCTCTCTATTCTCCTCTATCGTTCTTTTGACTTCTCTATATCTATCAAATCTATCTTCTCCTTCTATCGTTCTACTGCCTCGTCTAATTCTTCTTCTCCTATAATCAATCTCTTCTCCTATAATCTAAATACTACCGTATCATTCCAATTCAATCAAATACTGTCGGATAATATCGCCCTAAAGTGAGCTACCGTACGCTGGTTTTGAGAAGAATACTATAATGATTTTTCTATAATATATCCTAATAACATATTATAAGACAGTTTGATTTAGAAACTAGACCCTAAAAATAAAATAATAAATCTTAAAAATATATAAATAACTCTAAAATATAAAATTTAACCAAATCTTTCTCAATGGAACTTCTTATAATTTGTTAAAAAAATGATACTATAATAGCGTGGAAGAAAAACTTCCCACATTGAAAATATAAAAAATAATTGTATAAAATATAAGTAGTTGGATTACTCATTCTACTGTCGATCAATTGAACATTATGGGCTTAGCACATAAGCCCATAACACACTTATGCTCACAAAAAAATGTATAGACCCTATATTATATATTGATCCATCGAACTTTATCAAATAGAAAGTTTTTACTTTCACCTCCCTCCTCCCATTAAATAGCCAAGAAAATGTCTAGTCTCCATCATATATTTTCAATGAGTGTCATTTCAATCACTAAATAACCTAACATCTACAATTTTGCCTTTGAATTGTTGACAAAACTCAACGTGAACAACTCTTTATATCTTTTCTCAAAACCCCCTCGTTCTATTTGCTCCATTTTGATGAGATTTAGCATTCCCTCATCGCCTCACGTACCCCCAAAATACCCTATAAATTAAATCCTCCTCTTCCGACAAAACATATATCTTTTCATTTTTATTGCAAAACATAATCGATCACAGATACTTGTATATATGCATGTGTTGATTTGCCCTTAACTTGTTATGGGCAATTTTGGTAAGGCTTTCTTAAGAAGTTCATGAGCATGTACTAAATATGGTTAGTGTGCAACTGTAATGAATTATGGATGTATGTTTTTGCTCCTTACTTCTTTCACTTCTGATGTGATTTATATATTATATATGATCGACCGATGGGATATTGGTGCGGTTCAATCAAAAGCCGGAGCTCTTTGATCCTAGATCTCTGTTTATTTGATTGAGTCGTGCCAATATCGCATGAGTTTAATCATTTAAGAGCCAACGGTAAGTAACTAAAGGTCCCTTATTTAAGATTTTAAATACTAGTACTCCTCATAATTTGTCTAATTGAATTAAAGGTAAAGTCTTTATATTGTACTTATATACATGTTAATTGGCAGCTGTATTTATTTTACTTTTTTGCAGGGTTTGTCTTCGGTTTCTAAATGGCAAAGCCACCTTTATACGGCTTGTGTGAGTAATATACAATATATACAATATTGAAGTTGGACAAATTTTTTCATGTATAAACTGAGGGATAGAAGATTGGCGAGGATATAATAATTTGACCTACATTTAAAGAAGTATGTAGATCGATCTATGTATTATATGCCACGATTAATTATGTCGTATTGTTTGCAGCATGCAATTAGTGGATGAAGAGCACGTAAAGCATGATTAGGAAAATAGAGACATTCATGAATCATTTCAATATTGTGGGTAGTTGTTATCGTCATGATGAAGGAACTCCACTGGTTGATCAATTTATGTTGTGAATTTGTGATGTATGTGTACATCATCATACATTACGAATTTATGATTTGTTACGTATCGTAGTTAAAATCAAGTTTTTTTTTGTCACCCTGAAAAATATTTCTTGGCCCCATAAACCAAAATGTTACAATTCACAAGTAAAAGTAGTTATCATCGATCAATTAGAAACATATCCCAAATCAGAGCATTAGCTAAATCACAGTTCAAACTGCCAAGAGATCTAAACCAAAGCTTGGTCCAAAAAAAAAAAGATCTAAACCAAAGGGCCAAAAAAATAAAGGTTTCTTGTTTTTTCGATATGGGCCTAAACGCTAGTCCAATTTTGTCCCCCTTCTTTGTTTCTCTAATTCGAGGGGGAAGGAGGGTCTCATTGAGTTCTTACGCTTTCATATCTATATCGCAGTTCATCCGATTACTACAGGGATAAAGTGGGGGAAATGGCCGATACTACTGGAAGGATTCCACTTTGGATAATAGGTACTGTAACCGGCATTCTTGTAATCGGTTTAATTTTTATATTGATTTTAGTTTTATTTTTCCTGATTCATATTTTTCTATATGACCATGATTTGCACTTGACCTTAATCGAAATTAGGTTGCTGCATGTAATATTACATGTCCCCATGTGGTGGTAATTTTGATTTCATTAATAATGGTTTGACAATTAATTGCAATCGCTTTATTAATGATTCAGTGAGACCATTCTGTATCTACACATACAGAATGGGACATGCAATAATTATATTATACAAAGTTTATTAGGCATCAATAATCAATAAAAACTTCATGTATTATACAAGGATAATTATATTATACAAAGTTTATTATTCAAATTCAATTATACAAAGTTCTACGAGATTGAGGTTAAGACATAAAAGATAAGAGACATTACAAGTATTATATGAGAACATGAGAGATAGTGAAGATATTTAGGGGCTTGTGCTTTCATTTAAGCCACTAACTCCCTAAGGCAAAGCCATTATCGTTATCAAGGTTGAGAAAATCATTGACATTTAGACTAGTCACATGTGACCTATCCACATATTTATTATCTATATAGTTGGTATCGGTAGCCCTTTCTTTATTTTTTTTTATCTTGGTATAATTTCAGTAGGTGTGGAGCTGTGCGACATACCTTTGACTGGTGACATTCATGTCACATTTGTAGCATATTGTTTTGGATTTCTGGTAGGATCCTGATGGACCAGTCTAGATCTTTTGCTTCACATCCTCCTTGTAGCCATGGTTCTCACGGTGATTATCGTGGCCTTTGTTGTAGCCTCGGACACACCCATGGCCACCCTGGACTCCCATAGTTAGTAGTTACCACGACCTCGTCCACGCCCATTATTATGGCGTGATTTCTGCCACGTTCATTGTCATTTGTATAATGAAACGCTTTGTTCATAGCATATCTGTTGGGACTGTTGTTGAGTTTGGAAGCCTCAAGATGTGGTTTTTCATTAGGAGCTCATTATTCTTTTCAAAAACCAACAATACTTTCAACAAGCCAGAATATCTTTTAAAATTTTCTTCTCTATATTGTTGTTGCAATAATATATTTGAGGCATGCAAAGGGGAGAAAGTTTTCTCCAATATTTATTGTTGAGTGATCATCTGGCCACATAGTCTCAATTGAGATGTGATCTTCTTGATAACACTATTGTACTTAGTGATGGACTTAAAGTCCTAGAACCTTATAGTGTTCCATTCGTGTGTTGGGAATAAAACTTCATTTTGATGAGCATATCGCTCATTTAGGCTCTCCCACAATTCTCTTGGATCCTCCACAAATAAGTACTTAATTTTGAGACTTTCATGAAGTGATGGCGGAGGAACACAATTGCTTTTGCCTTTTCTTGTGGGGCGGCACTATTGTTAGCCGCAATTGTTTCTTCAAGGCCATTTGCCTTTAGGTAAGCCAAGACATCAACCCTCTATTCGAAGTATTTTTGCCCCGACAAATAAAGGATGTCAAACTCTCTGCAAAATAAAGGCTTATCATAATCAATACGGAGTATTATAATTTATGGGTCGTGTATGGGACGGTTCTTCAACATGTCAAATCAAACAATATATGCATCCTTGTAGATGATATGTACATATTAAAATGAATAAAGATAGATAACGTGATTCAGAGAAGTAGTCAATCATTATATATGCATAGACAGTATCGTAAAACAAAAGTAAAAGATCATAACAAAATAAAAGAAAATATTTAGCGAAAAATTTGAAATCTTTAGAGTACTTAAAGTCCTTAGGGTCCGTAAAGTCCTTATATCCCGATTCCCTTTCATCCTTTTTTTTTATGCGTCCACTTTTTTCACCCCCGACCTTATCTACTCCTCCACTTTTCCATATTCAATCTTTTTAACCAAAATTTCTTTCAACATTGTTATGGCCGACGATGAAATTATGCGTCATCTTAAAGCTGATAATAGGAAATTTATGATTGACCTTTTCATTTGTTTTGTTCTTATTATGATTAACAACATCATACTCGTATTCCATTTGGTTAAAACTTACTTACATTATGAATATAATGTTTATATATATAACGATTTTTCTAACCTATGCTATAAGGACATAGATTAAGAAGATTAAAAGGGAAATCCTCAAATACAATTTTTTTTTACGGCAATACAATTTTTTTTACTATTTATATATACCTTTATCTTTTACCTAAAATCCTCAAATGAATCCAATCCCACGTCTATTATTTATTAACTAGTTGTCCCCGTCGTGCCCTGCACGACTATGACTCGATATATTTTTAGATATACTATAAAAAGATATTAATAAATAAAAATATAATATAAATAATAATTGTGGATTGGTGATTTATATAAATTGTAAAAAAAGCATAATTCTAATTAAAGATTTTGATAGCAAAAATGAAAATAATGTGACATTTAATATGGATTAGCAAATAAAATTGACTTGACATGTACGTATATTATCAAAAAAACGTTACCGGGAAATTATAATTGAAAATTACAATTGTAATTGGCTAGATTTGTATGTAAATTATCAAAAAAATCAAAATTGAAAATTCAAAGATATATCATAATTGAAATTTAAAGATTTGACAATAAAAAGATTTGATCCTATCTAAATATCATAATGGGAAAAAAATATAGACTAACAAAAAAAATTTGACTTGATTTGTACATAGATTGTAAAACCGTAACTCATTTTTTCTATATATTTATTATGATTCATTTTTTTAATATCGTAACTCATATTGGAAAAGTCAAAACAATGATAAAGTTGTCGAAAATATGTTAAGATTATCTCTAGACATATCTATTCTAATTCTTTGTTTTAGAAAATATGTTAATTGTTAAATTTTCTGTTCAATTTATTCAATATGTACATATGGTCATATGGATCAATAATAATTTATTATTAATTTTGTAATTTAAAAATAATATAGG
Source organism: Fallopia convolvulus (assembly GCA_964016875.1). Taxonomy (NCBI): domain Eukaryota; kingdom Viridiplantae; phylum Streptophyta; class Magnoliopsida; order Caryophyllales; family Polygonaceae; genus Fallopia; species Fallopia convolvulus. Next base: position 7,733,093 of record OZ024718.1, on the reverse strand, counting down.
ATAAGATCTCAGTCTATATTTATATGAGTTTTTTTGGTAGATTATATTGAAGAGTTGTTAGGATCATAAAGATATTGGTAAAAAATATTTTTATATGTAAATTTCTCGAAATATGTAACTAAATTTTCAAAAAAACATTATCATAATCCAATATAAAAAAATTAAAAAATTGATTGAGATTTGTAGATTATGTGGCAATATGATGTGTACATAATATATGAGTGACATGGAAAATTTTTGACATGTGGACTATGACATGGAATATTTATAAAGACGTCTAAATTATAAGAAAATGGCACGTGTAAAAATCTGAGGTGGCTTAATATAGGATCGACATGTGGCAAAATCCTAGGTGGCGTAATGAGAAGGCTCCAAACCTTATTGCTTTTATATATATAGTAGATTTTTAAAATCAAAACATAAAAGGATTTTCCTTTTGGTACCCTTGGGATTTCGCCTTTTTCTTTTGGTGCCCCCAAAAAAGTTATTCCTTTTGGTACCCTCGTGGTTTTAACAAATTCCTTCCCGTAACCAAAAGTTGCCATTTTACACTTTTCATCCAATTTTCGTCCAAAAAATAAAAAAAAAGAAAGAAAAACCCTATTTTTTTTGCTGAGTTGGCTGTTTTCATTTACCCCCAATCTGCTGAGTTGGAAAAAACCCAATCTCTCGTGAAAACCCTCTTTTCCTCCATAATAGTGCTTCAAATCAGCCACAAAGCAATCTCGGCTTCAAAGAGCAAAAAATACATAGTCAACGATTATACATCACCATTATTGCCATTAACTAAACAAATCAGCCACAAATCCACAATAGTGCTTCAAAGAGCAAAAAATACATAGAATTAGCAACAACTTCCGTCCTTAGGCAAGGAAGCTAGGCAACAAAGCAATCTCGGCTGTGATTAAACAATAGCAGCCAAACTAGCATCAATAGCAACCAACAGGAAACAATGAACCCGAATTTCCCTAATTTCTCACTTTCCACAATTAAAAACCCTAATTTCACAATAGTCAACAATGAACCCCAATTTCTCCTACCATAAACCCTAATTCGAAATTGAGTCACTAATTTCACACATACAACAAGCTAAATGGGTTAGATTTTAGAAAATCTTACCTCTTCGTTAACTGGAATTCTCGCCCAAGTCTCGCGACCTCGTCCCCTTCGACCTTGTCTTCTCGTCTCTCGCGATTCGCTATCAAGCTCGTCTCCTCGTGGCCCGCATCTAGCGTCGCCGACCGTAGCAACACCGACGACTTCTTGGTTCGGGCAACCACAATCTCCGACGTCCGTTCTGTCTCGCGAGAGGCCTTCTGTATTCTGGAGGAAAAGAGGGTTTTCATAAGAGATTGGTTTTTTTCAACTCAGCAGATTGGGGGTAAATGAAAACAGCCAACTCAAAAAAATAGGTTTTTTCTTTTTTTTTTTTTAATTTTTTGGACGGAAATTGGATAAAAAGTGTAAAATGACAACTTTTAGTTACGGGAAGGAATTTGTTCAAACCTCGAAGGTACCAAAAGGAATAACTTTTTTTTTAGCACCAAAAGAAAAAGGCAAAACCCCATGATATCAAAAGTAAAATCCCAAACATAAAAGAACATAAAAACAGATGCAATGAATGTGTTGGAGGATGGGAGGAGCGAAGAAGCGGGCGGAAACTTCGAACCCTAATCCCGCCACTTCTCTCTCCTGCTCCTTTCCCGCCTCCCAAATCTCCTTCTCTCCCTTCAAAACCCCCAATTCTCTACTCCTCTCTCCCAAATCTCAAATCCCTCTAATCCTACAGTCTAGATCTCAATTCTCCACTCTCCTCCTCCCTATCTCATCTCTCATCCCGCCATGAAGGCCTCCGTCAGCAGCACTCTCGCCCCAAGGAACGAGAGCAAATACCTAAAGCCCGGGGCTTTGGCTCTACTCAGAGACTCTCGTATCCGCAAACCTCAGATCTCCCTTTACCAGCTCGTAGCTGCCTCCCTCGCCGCCGCCGAAACGGCGTCGCTCCAATCCGGAGCCGTCTCTGCCGCTGCTTCCATGGACGCCGATGGTCCGTGCTTCGATCTGAGAAGATACCGATCTCCTCGGTGCCTTGGCCGGAAGAAGCTCGTGGCTGCCACACCGATCTTCGCCTGCTCCTCTTCTCAGCCTTGATTTTGTGAAGCGTGGATTGTAAAATGGGAATTGTCCCTGGTTAGGTTTTTCTTCTTCCTTTTTTGTTTTGTTTTGGATAATCTGAGGCAATTATAGCTGATTCACCCGCATGAGGGTATACTGTGGATGTGTGATTCGGGTATGTAACTTGTAATCTTTTTGCAAAGAATAATGATGAGAAGCAGAATAAATTTAATTTCAACTGAAATTTTTAGGGCTCTATTAATTGATCGGACTACTAGTAACTCCGATTCACTACTGTTTATTCTCGATTTTAATTATGGTGTGTGATAATTATGGAAAATCCGTGTTCAATGTGCATAAGGTGTTTCACAATTTGCTGCGGCTCCTTCAGATTCCTCTTAATTCTTATTGATTGAAGCTGCCTTTAATTCACCTACTAATTAACCAGGATATTTTGATGCTCAATTGGTTCAAGCAACTGGTGATGACATAAATCGGCCTTTATATCCGATGTTATCGCCTGATTTGATGATATCATTATGAAATTTTGTTTAGATTCCTCTGCGAAATGAATCATCAAGCTTAGACTCTACAATTTGCATCTATCTTCTTTGATAGAACTAGTTGTTGGTATTAATATTGTAAAAGACTTACAGAAATGGCAATTATCATATATCTAAGGGTTCAATTTTCTTTCAATCAATTCAAGTCAAAAGTCTTCACTCATGTTTATTGTCTAAGAAAGATCTGGTTTGGCTCAATATATATAAATTGCAAAATCTCGTAAAGGTTTGCTATAAAATTTCCATATGCACACTCACAATCATCAGGTATGACATGGTGGCCTCACTATTGCTTACATATGAACTTTCTTTGCTCACCTTATGATGCTTGTGTATGTTTCTGTGATAAATGAGCAAGTGGTGCAAACCATATGTACATTTAAACCTTGCAGAATCGGGAGATAGGTCAGATGTAACATGCTCCATAAATGTAGAATTCTTGCCAATGTTGATAGCCTGTTAATTGATGTGAAGTGAATTTATGGAAGGTGTATTTGCCAGGAATGAAAAGAATTACAGTGTTGATCCTCAACTTCTTATAACATGGTGGTAGTGTTCAGTGGTCACTAGCAAATGCAATAGATATGAACTCTATTTTGCAGGAAAAGCATACACAGTGTGGGGATGGAAGATCTATCAGCTTCATAAGGTATGCTCATGTAAGTCGTCAATACAATTTCAACCACAGTGCTAAATTGCTAATCAACTCGAGTAAATCAGGAGAGGATTGCCATACTAAGAAGAAACATAATGATTCTAACAAGAGAAGATCCTGAATGCCAGATGGAAAGAAGAAATTATCAATTTCTGAGAAAATTGAAAATGTTGCATTGTTAATGGCACCTCAGTGACTACTACTGACCTTATTGCAGGAAAAACATACACAGCGTGGATATGGAAGATCTATCAGCTTCAAAAGGTATGTTATCAAAATCTAAGTCGTCAACGCAATTTGAACCACAGTGCTAAATTGCTAATCAATTTGAGTAAATCAGGAGAGGATTGCCATACTAAGAAGAAACATATTGATTCTAACAAGAGAAGATCCTGAATGCCAGAATGAAAGAAGAAATTATCAATTTCTGAGAAACTTGAAAATGTTGCATTGTTAATGGCACCTCAGTGGCTACTACTGACCTTATTGCAGGAAAAACATACACAGTGCGGATATGGAAGATCTAACAGCTTCAAAAGGTATGTTCTCCACATCTAATTCGTCAACGCCATTTCAATCACAGTTCTAAATTGCTAATCACTTTGTGTAATGTGGAGAGGATTACCATACTAAGAAGAAATGTAATGAATCTAACAAGAGAAGATCCTGAATACCAAATTGAAAGGAGAAATTATCAGTTTCTGAGAAACTTGAAAATGTTGCATTTTTAATGGCACCTCACACTGGCTACTGACCTTATTTACTTAATTTCACCAATTTGTAGGTAAAAAGGAAAGGTTACCAAATGTGCCTTAGCCAAATGGCGATGTATGTAACTTTATGACATGCGTCTTATCTCTTTACCTATATTTATTAATTTTATTTATGGATATATAATCTTAAAGTTTAACCAAGAAAAAAGGCAAATTGAAATATTCTAGCTGCTGTACTTTTTTTTTAAATTTTTTTTTATCGACTTGATTAGTAGAATCCGTTTCTTTTAGATGCTATGCTTTATTGAATTTAGGGTGAGAGATTTTGTCGGTGGTTATGAATATGAATACTAATTTATCTTAATATACCGATTAAAGAATCCAAATTGTGAAGTAACTCACATATCAATTACTATCTACATCACTTCACTACCTCTATATCAATATATCATAATTGTTGCAGTTCTAAACCTTTGTAAATTTAATAAGGAAACAATTGATAAACAAGTATCATAAATACTGGTATGTAACTGCAGAAAAAGTTAATAATGACTTATAAAACAACATTTAAAAAGTTAAAAGGATAATTATTATAAAATTGAAGGTTGTATAAAAATCTCAAAGCTGGATGATATTTTTTACTCCATCTTTTCGTTTACAAGTTCCAACATCCACAATTTATCAATAAAATAAATATTTCCAGGTTCCCATAAGAGTAAAATAGATTAATAAATTACAAAATTTCTTTAAAAAAATATTGGATATAAGAACACGGAATTGTCCATTCACGTGACTTTGGGAGTTTCTTCACTCCACTTGCCCCATTTTCTTTCTTTCATTTTCATGTGTCATTTTCACTTACTCCTATGGAGTTTAATCACTAAAAAATTGATAAAACCAATCAAATGAAAATCTCAATAATCACTCGAGATTTTACCTTCCAGATCCAAGCAATCGCTATTTTTCATCTATTTCTAGCAGTACATAGATAATTTTCAATCCCAATACGTTAGTTTTTGACTTTTGATGCATTTTGCAATTTGCCTGAAATCTATAAAATTAGATTTCAGGCAATAGCGCTCCATATATATTTATTATATGTATTAACATTTATGAATGTTTGAATAATGATAATAATGACTCAACTTGATGGTGTCATACTGCCATATGCCTCTTCCTCCTTATCTCTTATGTCACCCCACCATCCCCACAGCACCAAAAGCCATTATTTAAGAACAGTCCAAGGAAAGCAAAGTCAGTACTGGAAGAGAGATGGGTCTCAAAGCTCTGCTTCTGTTTGCGTTTTTGGGTATCTCAGCTGTGGCATTTGCTTTAGAAGATGGAAGCTCAGGGCTTTCCATGAACTTCTACAAGGACACCTGTCCTCAAGCAGAAGACATCATCAGAGAGCAAGTAAAGCTTCTCTACAAGCGTCACAAGAACACTGCCTTCTCCTGGCTAAGGAACCTTTTCCATGACTGTGCTGTTGAGGTAATTAATACTTTATAACATATATGTCTTTTTTCCCTTACCCACATTATAAAGATCTGTTCTTTTGTTTTCCTGAATTTGAACATGGGTTCTAGTGGAGTGGGTAATGTTTTAATTTAGTGTGCCTCTTTTTTGTGTGTGCCTTAGTCTTGTGATGCTTCACTACTGCTGGATTCAACAAGGAGGATGATGTCTGAGAAGGAGATGGACAGGAGCTTTGGATTGAGGAATTTCAGGTACTTGGACACCATCAAGGAGGCTGTGGAGAGGGAGTGCCCTGGTGTCGTCTCCTGTTCTGATATTCTTGTGTTGTCTGCCAGAGATGGAATTGTTGAGGTAATTATACCCATATTCTCTAGTACATCTGCTTTTGTTAGGATTTGTCAGTATCTTTGAAAAAAAAAGCTAAAAATTATATTTTCCTGTTCAGAGATGAGTTTCTTGAAGTGGGTGATGAGTCAAATCATTTAATAGGATGAAAAAAGGGTCATTTCCAAGTTTAATGCTATGATTTTGGGGGGTTTTCAGTTAGGAGGACCTCAGATTCCACTCAAAACAGGCAGAAGAGATGGGAGAAAGAGCAGAGCTAATGAGCTGGAGCAGTATCTTCCTGACCACAATGAGAGCATGTCAGTTGTCCTTGACAGGTTCAAGGCCATTGGCGTTGACACTCCTGGACTAGTTGCCTTGCTTGGTATACTTTCTTTATCCACCATTTCTTATATCACATATACACATATTACACATCCTTCTTAAAGATTATGCTCTTAAGCTAGATCTACTCATGTGTACTTTACAAGGAGTTTGTGTAGCATTAAATATCATAATAAAGTCACCTTGAAGAACTACAAAAGATTCCTTTTTTGAAAAATTGCAACAGAGATTAGAAAATGAGTACCCTAGAGTTTGAACTATTTTGTTTATGCAAAACAGGAGCTCATAGTGTCGGTAGAACCCACTGTATGAAGCTAGTCCACAGGCTTTATCCAGAAATTGATCCGGCTTTTAACCCGGATCACATCCCTCACATGCTCAAGAAATGCCCCGACCCGATCCCTGATCCGAAGGCAGTGCAATACGTGAGAAATGACCGAGGTACCCCCATGATCCTCGACAACAACTACTACAGGAACATATTGGACAACAAAGGGTTGCTAATAGTTGATCACCAGCTGTCCACTGATACGAGGACAAGGCCATATGTTTTGAAGATGGCTAAGAATGCAGACTATTGGAAGAAGCATTTTGGAAGAGCAATTGCCATCTTGTCAGAGAACAATCCTCTCACTGGAACTAAGGGTGAGATTAGGAAGCAATGCAGTGTTGTGAACAAGCTCCACTGATATGGCCTCAACTTTGTGAATCATTTCTTTCCTCAAAAGAAGAGGAGATTCACAATTTGATGGAATAAAATGAAAAAATGCTAGTGCTTCTTTATGGGGTGCTGCTTTTTTCTTAGATGCCTTTTGCTTTTTAGTTATTTGCAAGTGTTAATCCTGAAAGTGGTCATGGTGCTGGTTTTCAACATTGGATCATTGTTGATTCCTATTTGTCATGACAATCTTCATGTTTCTTTATAGTTGCTCTCTTTAGTCTTGTGTATGAAGTGTGCAATTTGCTTTCTTAAGTGGGTCTAGGAATGATGGCGTGGGGTATGAATGCTTTGGATGCATTCATGGAATGTTGGTGTACTACTGTATATTGAGTGATTGTGCCACTGTATGTTTGATCTCAAGTCTCCAACTTCATGTGATGATGATGATGATGATGATGATGATGATGATGATGATGATGATACATTGCACTATTTTCCACTTGAAAAAAAAAAGTAACTTCCACGCGCAACCCCATGTAAAATAGGTTTTTTACAAGATAACCAATAATAGTAAGAAAACAAAAGTGTTTAATTTATAAATCACTATGCACCACCTAAACCTAGCTCTTAATTAGTGTAAAAAAGGGTTAAAAATAAAGAATCGCATTCTAGTAGAACCCTAAATTGAGGTGTATTATGAATCATTATGTGGAGCGTTGGAATTGAGGTGTATTATGAATCATTATGTGGAGCGTTGGATTTTAAATAATGGACGGATATGATTAAAAAAAGAGGGTGCAAAAGTGGTTTTACGGGTAAGGTTCATTGGATTATCCCTCTCCATATCTTTCAAATTCCCATTATTTTTCCTATTTCCAAATATTATTCGATCAACCTCACTCTCAACTCGAACGATTCTCTCTTGATTGGTACACCGCCTCTCAAACACCATCAAGATCATGTTCGTTCTTCTTCCACAATTACTAGTAAGTAAAGCTCCGCATTTTCGATTTTCGTTAGATCTAGTAAAGCAATATAAGTATTTCGAGTGGATATTCAGTCTTGATTATGCAATTGTTGTATTTGCTAAAATATTCTAGGGTTTAGCGTTTTGATTTGGCTCAAATTCGAGATCTCTCTTATCTCTTTCTCACTGTGAATCACTTGAGAGGTTCAATTAGTCTTCCTACATGCTCTCTTTTCTCCTACACTCAAGACGCTCGAAGTGTTGCTCTCTTCCTCGTCCTGCTCAATAAGTCGAGTGGTTTGATTTTTCTTTTAAAAAAGGGGAGATTTTTACCAGGTTAACCATCCTCCTTCTAATGTAAATCATTTGATTTGTGATAAAATGAATTTATGTTTGAAGACGCTCGTTCTTAAAAAGTTATTTCTTTATTCATATATGCGTGTTTTATTATTCACATATGCATGACTTTTTATTCATATATGTGTCACTGTTTATTCATATATGCGTGGTTGTTGTTATTCATAAATGTGTGGCTTGTTATGCACATAAGCTCGAATGATTATTCATGTAAGGCCCGAGGCCTAATAAACACTATCCCATGCCAACCCGAGGACTTCTGATACGGAATTGATGAGCTCGTGCACGTCGCTTCTGTTTGTTTTCCATGTCCCGATCTTGTCAGCTTTAATACTCTTCTTCTTTTACTTGCAAGACTTGAACTTTGGGTGAGAAGACTCAAACTTTAAGGTTCTCAATCACTTCCTTGGATTGCAAAGCAACAAGGTTTGTAAATTGATTGCTTAAAGAACAAGTAACAACTCTATTGAATGTGTTTGTGATTGATTTGTGTTTGAGAATGAATTAGAATGATTGATTGCAAGAGAAATTCGAAATTGTATGGTGTTTGGTGTTGGACGAAATTCAATAGGAATCAAGAGAGATAACTGGGTTGAAGGTCCTTGGAATAAGAAACAAGGTTTCTATTCCAAAGATTTAATTCAACATGTCTTGAAAAGAAAGATTACAAGGGTTTGCATAGGCATAGATAGCCAACTGTCCTATACTATTCTTAAAAGATATTATTGCAAGACAACTAATAACTTAGGGCTCAAAACATATACAATCCCTTGTACTTGTGCAAATTGGTCATTTAGACACCTCACCTTTGGTTTAAACCTATTGAGCACTTAAGCTTATAATTTGGACCTATTAAACACATGGTCGCTGACAACCTCATTGAGTGTAAAATACGCGCGCTGACATGTCACAATTTTTTGTCCAAGTGTGTGCCACATAAGCCCAATGTGTGCCACATATGGTCACTTACAATTAAATAAGTGATTTAAACTGATTTATTAAAAGAAAAAAAAAGAAAAAAGGGAAATTGGGGAGCGAATTTGACATTGTCGACTTCAAGAATGTCGTGCTTCAAGAATCTCATGCACCTTCTTTGTTCGATTGATTCGATGTAGGTAAGTGTGATATGCCAGAGTATGAAAATGTCGGGCCCGAGATTATGTGATTCGTTCCACCTACGCTTCCCAGCGGTGACGAATCCGAATTCGTTCTACGAGTTCGTCGTTTCATCCCGACTCTCTCTGGATCTGGTTCTCTAGTAGCGCCTCAATTTCCGGCGGTGATGAATCCGAATTCGTTCTCCGAGCCCGTAGTTCCGTCCCGACTCTCTCCGGATTTAGTTCTTTGGTAGCCTCAATTTCCGGCGGTGGCGAATCCGAATTCATTCTCCGAGTCCGTCGTTCCGTTCCCCAATTTTCCTTCACTCGTCAAATTCACTCTAGATCTGGTTTTAGCGATTTTGCGGTTCTCTGGAACTGGATCTGGTTTTAGGGCTTTTGCTGTTCTTCGAGTCCGTGGTTCTCTAGATCTGGATTTGGTTTTAGGGATTTTGCGGGGTTTTGGATCAACATTGATGCAAATTTTGGGGATTTAGGGCTGATGCGAATAGCTTTATGCTTCTGGTGCTAGAATTAGATTTGAAACTAAATAATTTCCTTTTGCATGAAGGAAGATATGGTGAGAGAGGAAGAAGAAAGCCAAAAGCTTTCTAGAGGAAGAAATGGCGAGAGGGAGACGAAAAATAAAAAGGAAGGAGGTGGAGATTTTATATTTTTTTTGTTATTAATTTTCCAAGTCAGCCTAAAATTTTAATATCCTAATGGTTTCACTCGCCCAAAAGAATGTCAAGTATACGCGCATTGCCACATCAGACAACATGTGTTTAATAGGTCCAAATTATTAAGTTTAAGTGCTCAATAGGTCCGAACTAAAGGTGAGGTGTCTAAATGACTAATTTGCACAAGTACAAGGGGTTGTATATGTTTTGAGCCAATAACTTAGGCTCCAAGTAAGACCCATATTACTTTCCAAATTTGTTCGGCCAATCTTGCAAGGTCCAAATTGATAAAATAATATGTTTTCTAACTTGAAAAACTATAAGCCCACATAATATGGCCCATAACACATGGTCCATATATGTAGAAAATCCTATTAAAAATAAAAGCATATTTAGAAAGCACTATAAATAGTAAGTCTCGGATAAGCATGCAAATAACTCTTGCATGTGAGTGTGTCCAAGTCAAGCTTGAACATGGTGAATAGAAGTGACCCATCTTGGATCCTTAGGCTCGTCCACCATAGCCGAAATACGAGCTAGAAGAACCATTGTAGCTTTCTTCAACTTCTTGGCTCGGTCTCTAGTGATTGGTCCATCAAAGGGAATATGAGCCAAGTCCTCGATGTCTTGTGGAGTCATGGGTGCCTGTGGTGCATCAACTCTTCAGGAGGTCATCCATCTTGGTACTACTCTCGCTCCTACACGCTTAACTTCTAAGTTCTTTGTCCTCACTTGAACCCAGAAAAGGAAAAACTCTTGTTAACATGAGGAGCACCTCAATCCCTTATAATTTATCGGGGTGTTACAATCTCCCCCACTTAAATACTTGACGTCCTCGTCAAGGCCCAAGCACCATCCTCTAGGTCGAGTCACCACCCTCCAGGCCAAGTGCACTCGTAAACTAGAGTCGGCTCTGATACCATTGGTAAGGCCCGAGGCCTAAGAAGTGCTATCTCATGCCAACCCGAGGACTTCTTAGGAGGTCAACCATCCTGGTACTACTCTCGCCTCTTGTTGATAGGGATTTACTTAACAACAAATAAAATTTGTAGTGAAGACCCCGCCGAGTATAGCGAAGTCAGGATCATCCACGGAAAGCACGATTGTTTGTCTATCAACTAAAAAAAGAGAAAAGAAGCAAAACAGGCAAAAACAGCTACGACCAACTTCGTTAACGACCCTGACAAGGTCGTTAACGAACCTGGAAAACTAACGAACACAGAACTATTAATGACCTAAACACAGGTTCGGTACCGATCGTATGTTGACTCGATAACGAATGATTCGAAAGCAAACAAACAAATTCAATAAGATAAAAAGATCTAGGATAAAAGTTACCACGACATAGCTATGCATATAAACTCGTACGAAGATAAAGATCATGCCTTTAAAGATAAATTCATCAACTTTCGCTGACTAACAAGCAAATGAATCAATTCTCATAAATCAATTCACTCTATCACTTGTTTTGAATCCAAAGCTCGAAACTTTCATTAACGAACAATATCATCATTCAAGTTTACAACTTTCTCTTTCGATCAAGTTAAAAACTCAAATTAATTCGACTATCGTCTAAGCATAAGCACAACAAGCAATTCAATAGATAAAAGGCAATCAAAACATCAACTTACTCATTCAAACATGCACAACTATGTCGGGTTTCAACCCCGACCTTAGATAAGAAGACTACTCACTAATCATCGAAATAAAGCAAACAATTTTAATCAAAGAAGACATTGAAAACAAACTAAACTTACTTAAAATTAAATAAGAAAATATTATCTTACAAACTCCGTAGAATCCGAAAACACTTAAGAACCCCGAGCAAGATCCGATCACCGATCCTAAATTCTCTCGATCGATCGAACTCAGTTCGACTTCCTCTCTTACTTGACTTCTCCTAGAACTCCCCCCTTGTCTAGGCTTAGAACAAGGGTTTTTATACTAAGAAACTATCTATTAAAAAGGCTAAAAGATAAAAACTTACCCTACTTAAAAGATAACAAGATAAAAGATATAACAACCTAAAGTCGGCTACGCTTCTACCGACACTGGACCCTCGTTAACGACCCCACACAAGGTCAGTAGAAATTTCTAATTCCCTCTAAAAAAATTCTATCTTCCAGCCTTGTTAACGACCTTCACAGGATCGTTAACGAGCCTCTGTTTTAGCTTTTCTTGAACTTCTCCTCGACTTTTACTTGGACTTTTTCTTCGATCTTCCCATGCAATCCTCTTCCTTATCTTCCATGCCTTCCATCCTCCACCACAAGACCTCTACTCAGCTCAAAAAGCGTTCCTTCCCGCTTAAAAACCTACAAAAACACACAAAACGGAGTAACTTCCATACTGTTCACAAAATATGCAAACTCATCCAAAAACACAAACTTTCTAAAACTAAACTAAACAAGAAACACACTAAAAACTAAACTAAAAACACGAACATCACCTCTGCACACTTAACTTCTAAGTTCTTTGTCCTTACTTGAACCTAGAAAAGGAATAGCTCTTGTTGACATGGGGAACACCTCAATCTCTTATAAATTATCGGGGTGTTACAATTCATATATGCGTGATTTTTTATCCATATATAAGTGTTTTGTTATTCATATAGCATGCCTTTTTATTCATATATGTGTGGTTCATTATCCATAAATAAGTGACAAGCTAAAAGTTGTCATGCCTTATCAAAAATAAATCTCTAATACTAAACTCGGTATAGTTTGTAAGTTGGGGTCGAACCCAAATGAAATTTCTATTCCCAAGTTTAATTTTTTTTTTATCAATTATGAATGTAAACAAGGAGATTTTGATTGGATTTCTAATTCTAAGAAATAAAGCAAATAACGAGCAAGTAATCAAATTGGGTTTAATAAAGTAGAAAGACAATTTCATTCACAGTATCCACTTTTGGGTTTAAGTTTATTGATCATTGATTCTTCATCAAGTATTTCATATCCAAAGATTATTCCTATTCAGATCTTGTGTAATTAACAAGTCAACGAGTCTTGCAAATACTTAATATCAACCAATCATAAATCAATTTAGGGAAATTCCGTCTGGTACCCCCGAGTTTTGTGCTTTTCCGGATGGTGCCCAAAAAAACTTAATCCCTATGGTACCCCCGAGTTTTTTGAAATTTCCGTCCCGTGCCCTTTCTTGATTTTTGTCCAACTTCTTTCAACTTTCCGTCACATTGCTAATAAAAAGAAAAAGAAAAAGAATTTTTTATGATAAAGAAGGTTTTTTTTTTGATAAGGAAAGTAATTAGGGTGACCACTAACAGCCTAGTGGTCGCCCTAGAGCATCCTGACGGATGAGGGTAAGTAAACCCGGATCAACTGCAAGCGGGAAGGAAGAGACACGTCTGAAAGATCCAGCAATAAAGTCCACCACAGAATTGCACTCCCGATAGATGTGAGCGATACTCCAATCCTGGAACCGAGCAAGCAAACAGTGGATATCCGAACGCAGCAGCTCAATCTCCCACGGGCAGCGCCAGTCACCGAGTACGGCCTTGACCAACAACAAATTATCGCCTTCAATCTAGATCCGGGGAATGCCACGTCTGGTGGCCTCGAGAAGTCCCTGGCGCAAGGCGATGGTCTCGGATATCACCTGGTTATTGCACGCTTCACAGCCTTGTGGGACTGGGATATGGTTAGCCGCAAGCCTAGTTTTAGTCGGAAGGCCGTTTCTAGCCACTTTCCACATGAAGTTTTTCATTTTGGGAGGGATGTTTAGCCGATTAATCCATTCTAGGTTAATCTTAGGTTCACCTTTGGATTGGTGGAGCCATTGCATTGTCGAATGAGTGGAGTACCAACCATTTTTGCTTGGTTGCCAGTATAGTCTGTCCGGTATTTTATTGATGGGGTTAATAATTTTGGAGATTCTTTCGAGATCATCTTGATTAACAACCTGCCTCAACTTTTCAATGTTCCATGAGTTATCCTCATTGAGGTACACCTCAATAAGCTCCTCCCAATTAATGAGGGTTTCAACCCCTGGTTTTGGGTTGATGGGACCATTGTCGGTCCAATTTTCTTTCCAAAATCGGATGGTTTTGCCATCCCCCACTTGCCAAATGAGCCCCTTAGTGAACATGTCTCGTAGGCCCACTAACTTGGACCACTGCCATGATGTGTTTTGTTTTTTCTTGTAGTTTAGGATACTTTCTGTTTTGAGGTATTTTTCTGTCACTATTTTGACCCAGAGATTGTTTGGTTCTGCTAGGATTTTCCAAAGTAGTTTCATTTGTAGTGCTTGGTTCATTTCGGCAGCCTTGGCAATTCCCAACCCCCCGTGAGCGGTGGGTCGACAGATGGAATTCCAACTTATGAGTGGTTTGTAGTTGTTGTCCTTGTTTCAGAAGAAAATTTTGTTGATATTGTCCAGTTCTTTCAAGGTTGATTGTGGTAGCAAAAACGATTGCATTATATAGTTTGGTTGTGCTGAGAGGTTTGCTTTGATTAGGGTTTTCCGCCACTCTTGGGATAAGGCGTTAGCTTTCCATTTTGTTAATTGGGATCTGGTGCGTAGTACTAGGGGTTTAAAAGTGTTTTGTGTTACTCTCCCGTTAATTATCGGGCACCCTAGATATTTATCCAAGGCAACTGTATTTGCAATTTGGAGGATGTGTTTTATCTGCTCTTTTGTGTTGTTGTTTGTATTTTTGGTAACTTGGAACGCGGATTTATGGAAGTTGACTTTTTGACCAGATATTTGGCAATAGTCATCAATAATGTCTTTAATATTTTTGCAGGCATGGCTATTGGCTTTTGCAAAGATGATGATATCATCTGCAAAGGCTAGGAAAGAGATTTTTGTTCCATTTCTCGAGATTTGGATCCCGATGCCACTTTTTGGGTTGGTACTCATAAGGTGGAGTTGTCTTGCCAGAATCTCAGCGGCAATAATGAACAAATATGGTGATAGGGGGTCCCCCTGCCTGAGGCCCCGTTGAGGGTAGAATTGTTCTGTTGGTCCATTGTTGACAAGGACGGAAAAGGAGACTGTTTCTACACATTCTCGGATCCAACCCACGAATTTGTCGTGGAAGCCAAATTTGTGGAGAATATCGGACAGAAATTCCCAACTAATTCGATCGTAGGCTTTTTCCATATCAAGCTTGATTGCGATCCACCCCTCCCGCCCACGTTTGTTACGGAAGGAGTGGAAAATTTCATGCGCAATGAGTGTGTTATCGTGGATACTCCGATTCTGGACGAATGCCCCTTGCATCGGGTGGATAAGTTTGTTTAGGACGTTTTTGAGGCGCTTTGTTATAATTTTCGAGATTACTTTATATATGGTATTGCATAGGCTAATTGGCCTGTAGTGGTTGGTTGAATTGGGGTTTTCACATTTGGGTAATAGGGTTATAAATGTGTGGTTGATTTGTTTCAAAATCTTCCCTGTGTGGAAGAAGCTTTTTACAGCTTTGGTCACGTTCGGTCCAACGATATGCCAATATTTTTTATAGAAGCTCGCCGACATACCGTCCGGGCCGGGGGATTTGTCATCCTTAATGTCGAACATTGCATTCTTAATTTCAATGTTCGAAACTGGTTTTGTAAGCTTTGTGTTGTCTTTTTCTGTTATTTCTTTTTGGATGGTTTGGGTCATGTCTTGGAGCTTGCTGTGGTTTATTTCCAAAGCCCGGAACCGGTTTTGGAAGTCCCGTTTAATTTCTGTTTTGATGTTTTCTAGTCCTGTGATATGCGTACCATCCGTTGTTCGGATTTCTTTGATGTTAGTTCTATTTCTTCTACCGCTTGCAATCCGGTGGAAGTATTTTGTGTTTTTATCATTAAGTTTAATGTGGGTATTTTTAACCCTTTGTTTCCAATAAGAGTTGTGGAAGTTAATGAGGCATGACCGTTTCTTCAATAGCCTTTCCTGCTTTTGAATTAGCTGCATATTTTTGTGTTCAATGATATCTTTTTGAATGTGAAGCAGATCTTCATCAAGTTTTTTGATTTGTTCAAAAATGTTTCCAAAAGCTTGCTTATTCCATGCTTTCGCTTTTGATTTGAGTACTTGTGTTTTTTTTATAAGATTAAACATATGAGATCCACCCGCATTGAGACGCCAAGCTTGTTTGATGACGTTTTGGAAGTCCTTTCTAGAGGTCCACATCATCTCAAATTTGAAGGGTTGTGCTTTAAATGGAACTCCCGTAGGGAGGTCACACGAGATTGGACAATGATCAGATGATGAGAAAGCGTGGTTTTTGGTCGCTAAAGATGGGTACCATTGGATAATCTGGTTGCTACGAGGGTGCGGTCCAGTTTCTCGAAAGTAGTGTTTTCCAGGTTTTTGGATCTTCTCTAGGTGAATTTATTCCCAAAAGTAGGGATATCACCAACGTCACACTCATTTTTAAAGTTGATAAGCCGTTCAAAACGGGAATGGTTTGGGTTTGCACCTCCTTGTTTTTCATTAGGGTGTTGGATTTCGTTAAGGTCTCCCATCAGGATACAGGGAAGGTTACAAGTTTGGATAAAATCTTTCAACTTTATCCAAAAAGGTTCTTTGTCTTGTGCCCTAGGCGGCGCATATGCAAAGATGATGATCATTTCATTATTTGTTTCCAAGTTAGCATAATGGAAACCGATGAAGCGGTTATCTTTATGAATGGTATAAAGAGTTTCATTCGAGAGTTGTGAGCCCTTCCAAAGGACACAAATTCCGCCTGAAAATCCGTTAGCCGGAATGAATTCCAAGGAGTCAAAACCTGATTTTTGCCAGATTTTACAATCAGGAGGTTCTTGGGCTTTTGTTTCTATAAGGGCAATTAGGTTAATATGTTCAAGGCGGCATAGCGTACTGACTTCAGTCCAGAAGGACCTACGCTTAATGGCCCCTGCAGTTCCACATGCAAAACTTCATGGGTCAACCGTGGTGGAGTGGTTTTTGGCCATAGGCGGATGGAAAAGCATCCATAATTTTGGTTTTGTCATGTTGTGCTGAGGTATTATAATTTCAAATGTATTTGTAGTGGTTCCGTTAACTGAATTAACGATAGTCTCACCATTTTTAAACTTAACGGTCTTATGGTTGAAATCTCGGGAGATCTTCCTGTGGGTAGAAGTTTTGTCTTGGGTCTTATTGGGCAATATTTGGTATTTTCCAATGGAGAAACAGAGGGAGCTGTTATTCAATGCACAACTAACGTTCATGAGTTTGTATATCACCTTTTTGCAGATGAATAGTATTATAAGGCGAAGTTGCCCAAAAAACGGACAACCTCGCCAACCCGCTTGAGAGAGTTCATGAATTTTGTTGGGTGTGATAATCCCAGTTGTAATATGGAAGTGTAGGGTTTTTGTGCCCCATTTTGATCTATTTAGAATAGCTTTTGTAACTTTAGGTTTTCTTTTAATAGCATTTTGTTTGATGCCCACGACTTGGTCATGCATAGAGATTTCTACCTCTCTATTACCCATAAGAGGGGTTTTGATATTATAAATAAACAATATGCTGTTGAGCATTCTTGTCGCTTTGGCGACATTGGTACAATTTTGTAGCTGGATTTGATCCATAGAAAATTTGGTGTTTTGACACAAATAGCTTCTAGAGGCTATTAAAGGTAAGAGACTCCATTCTGTTTCCATCGGTTTTGGTGTGCGTTTATTAGTTGGGTCCGCCAATTCCCCCTGTAAACAGGAAAGGCGACTTGGCATCAGAAATTTGGTTGGAGCCATTTTCTTAGCGTTGATTGTCACAACCTGCAACAGCGGCAAGAGACTACAATGCAGGTTACAATTGAGCATGTTGTTCGCCAACTTGCTAGAGTTTGCATTATAAGCATAGATCCATTTGAAGGTTTGATACAGATGGTAAAGAGTTTTATTATGTCTGCTGAGTTTTGTTTGTTCCACTCTACACATGGCAGAGTAGACAACGGACTTTGAGTTAAAAAAGGTGGGTACCATACAGTGCTTTGAGGGTATGCCTCCAAAGAAGCAACACAAAAATGTGCACTTCAAGAGGATCAAAGATTTAAGCAAATTAGGAGGATTAATATAAATAAGTAAGGGTGAACCTCTAGAAAACAAACCAATTTTAGCCAAGTTTTTTGGAAAGGGTTGTTTATTACCCCTAAAGAGCTTAGATGCTGCAATAAGATTAGGAATTGTAAAGGGGGCAAATGGGGAATTGGCCTTCAGCCAAGATACAAGAAAGAGGAGATGATTAACAGTGATTGAAGCGCTGACATAGAGATTTGAAAAAAAAGAAAAGAAAATATAATTAATATTATCATTCACTAAAGCATATCTTCCCATTTATCGCATTTCAAAGAGGAGGCTTCTCACAAAAAACACCAAGTCCGACAATACCGGAGAAACATCAAATCTGAACTCCGAGTGCTAGTGGTTGAAGCGCTGGTTGCCGCTGGTGGATGGAGGGCGGAGGACCGACTATGGAATGGCAGCAGGCACCGCTGGTGGATGGAGGGCGAACGACTTTATAGGTGGCGGGTGGCAGCAGGTAAGGGGGTGTAAAATTGATATGAATATGGTTATATTTAGGGCAAATTAGTTTGTGTTTAAGTTGATTTCTATCTTTAATTATTATTTTAGGGTCAATTTGAGAGTAATATGCAATTGTAATTTGAAATTAGGGTTTAAACTTATAGTTAGGGTTTTTTAATTGAGAGTCAAATCTAGGTATATAAGGCAAGGATTGTACATTAAGGTTTCATTTAGGGCAAAAGGTTGTAGTTCTTTTAGATTTTTCAGCAATATAAAAGGGATGGTGATTATGGTGAAATTTGGGCAATCTTGCCTATGTCTTCAGTAGCACAACTATTAGTTGTGTGTAAAACGTGTTGAACATGTAAAATGTGAATTATGGTGAATATATGTTTCAACCAACATGTAAGATTCTGAATTAGTCATCAAGTTAATTTGTGTGTAAGATAGTTTATTTCCATGTCAATCTAGTCATTAAGTCATTATCTAAGATTTTGAATTTTGTGGCTATGATTCTGATTTATGCCCTTGTGTGTCACTTTAGTCAGTTTATTCATCAAGTTAGTTTAGTCAGTTTATGCCTTTAACTCCATTGACTTATTATTATGTCTTTGGCAATTATGAAATGCAGTATGGGAGATAAAAAGGTACTAAGAATGCGTCACAAGCATGTCGAGTACTTAGATATTGTGGTGGATGACCCAGACAAGTGTAGTATGTTGGATTTCTTCATTGAATTGTTAGAAAGGGCTGCAAAACAAGGGTTCCGTCTTCCAGAAAATCCAAGTTTATGGTATGTTCATGAATCTAAAAGTCATAAGTTAGAGAGGGATAATGATTTGGTCGAGATGTTTGCTTTACATCATGATAAGATGGTGATTAAAATTGCTATTGGTTCTGCGGAGTCTCCATGGGAAAATTTGGTATTAACAAGCAGCTTGATTGAATCAAAGATGTCATCAGTTGATACAAGTCTTTCATCCTCCCACCATACTATCCCATCCACGAGATATATGGATGAAACAAATCCTGCTTCTGCTTCTGAACTAGTGCCAGAAAGGAGAACAATATCCTTTGATGTCCCGCTACATGACCTGCCTAGCCATGGCACAGCTGCTCCTGAACACCCTAATTCCACTTCTTTTAGTTTGCAAGAAAAGAGGATTCCTTCTACCTCTGTAAGGCGAAAGGGGGGTATATGTTCCATTCGAAAAGACCACTTCATCTGGCCCTGAAATGACTTATGGGAGCCTTAGTAGAACACGAGAGAGGCCATGTATTAATGATAACATGGTAGGTGAAACTGATATTGTTGATATTATTGCAAACATTGATGATGAGGATGATGATTATGAGCCGTCAAATAGTTCAGAGAAGGAAGATCCACTTAAAAACATAAGCAATGAGGATGAATTTATTGATGAGGATGACACTTGGCTTGGTGATGTTGATGATGGATATGATCCCGAGAGATCCCATGAATGGAAATTTGATAAGGAATCATACTTTGACAGATTGTATGAGAATGGTGAATTTTATGCTGATAATCAGTTTGGGAATATTTCATTAAGGATGTGGATGAGTTTCTTCAACAAGGAGCACTTATCTAGTGTTTTGAGGGATTAATGTATTCAAGAGGGATTTTCCACCGTCACCTTAAAATCTGATCGAAAAAGAATGACAGCTATATGTGCATCTACTGGTTGTGATTGGAGGATTCATGCCTCTAAATTACCAAATGGGTATACTTGGGCTATAAAATCCTTAACAGGACCTCACACATGCACACGGTTGGGTTTATATAATCCTATGACAACTGTGAGTTGGGCAGCAGAGAAACTACTAGAGGATATTAAATCGTCTAGAGATATCACATGAAAAGACATAAATGACAAGCTATTGGAGAGATTTGGCATTAATTTGAGGAAGACTCCAACATATGATACAGAGAAGCTAGCATTGAAGCAAATAGATGGAGATCATGACACTTCTTTTTCTAAGTTGCCAACTTATTGTGAGGTTTTGAAAAGTACTAATCCTGGTTGTAAGGCACATTGTGCTTGGAAAGTGGCAGAAGAGGTTCCAGAGAAGCTCATACAATTCAAGAGCATTTTCATCTCTTTCAAGCCCATGATTGAAGGTTTTAGGGGCTGCAGAGGACTGATTGGTGTGGATGGTGCTCACTTGAAAGGCAATCATGGTGGTGTATTGTTGTCTGTTGTTGTTGTGGATGAAAACACTGAAATTTTTCCCTTAGCTTATGGAGTTTATGAGAATGAAAGTAAGGACACATGGTCACAATTCTTGTATCACTTGAAAGATGCATTAAAAGATGATGTCAAGCCTAATTTGACTATTGTCTCTGATAGGCAGAAGGTGATGCCACTGAACACTCTTTTTCCCTTAATTTATTACCTTTTTGGGTTGTAATTGACTACACTCTTGCATTTGTAGGGTATTGAACCGACACTAGATGATGTCTGGCCCACTATTAGGAGGAGGTATTGTGGTAGACACTTGTGTGCAAATTTTAAGAAGACTTACCCAGGAAAGTGGATGCATCAACTATTTTGGGGAGTTTGTGATGCTTTTTCTGAGTTGTTTTACAACAAGGTTGTAGAGAAACTACAAAAAGCAGGTGGTTTTGGTGTTGTGCAGTGGTTACACAAAACCGGAGATATTGCAAGGTGGGCAAGACATAAAGCGTAAACGAGACGTGGGAGCCAACCATTCTCACACTCCAGATTTTGTAGATGTTATGGGATCCGCTCCATCATAGATGATGTAATAGGGCTTGTGTTAGCTTTTTGGTTTTCATTCTAAAGCTTTTATAGACATCAAACTCTATGTTAGCTTTTTTATCAAGGCAAAACATGTGATCCTACTTAAACTCTGTAGCTTTTTGGTGCACTAATTCTGAATTTAGTTCAGCAAGGAATTTCAGCCAACACCTGTATGTTTATTAAAAATGCAACTGTATGTTAATTAAAAATGCAGCAAGCAGCTGTATTTGTTGTTGCAACAGGTTTTAAAACAGGTTTTTAAAACAAATTTTTAAAACAGGTTTTCTGGTTGTGATTTGAAACAAGTTTTTAATAATGCAGCAAGCAGCAAGTAGCAAACAGATTTGAAATTGGTTGTAAAATGCAGCTTTCTTGTTGTAATGCAGCAAGCAGAAATCGGCAAGCACCTTTCTAGTTATAATGCAACTTTCTAATTTGAAACTGGTTGTTATTGAAACTGATTTTTAAAATACAGCAAGCAGAAATCAGCAAACAACAGAATCGAACAAAAATGACTATTTTAATTCAGCAAACTGATTTTCAAACTGGTTTTTAACTGATTTTCAAATAGGTTTTTAATTCAGCAAGCATAATCGAACAAAAATGCAGACTTTTCTCAAATTCAGCATCAATCAGAAATTCAAAATGACTATTTCATAGCATAAAAGAGACTAGTCTAGTTCACTTGATTACAAACAAGTTTGTTTACACATATCCAATACACACTCAGCCAATACATTCAAGTCTAAGCCACAAAACAAATTACATAACAATCGCTACTATAACGCGATGACCAATAAAACTAAGTACAATACAATCGCTACCTTAACTAGCCCTTGCAAATATGACACGGGATCCTTAACAAGATTCTTCAATTCCTCAATGTCATTTCGAGCCACACCGACATCATTTTGAAAGTTGCTTTCAATTCGGGATCACCTATCTCATTTGACTCGTTAAACCATCGAAAGAAATTACACACATCACATTTATAATACAATCTATTCGGATTTTTCCAAGACTCGAAAATCTTAATTGAAGCTCTTTGCGTCGGTTGACATCTACAGTTTACGTTTCTCGCTCTAAAGGATGTCGATGAGGTTGATGAAGAACCGCGAGAATCCATATCTTTTTTCTTGAGAGAGCCTAGTTCACATACAAAAAAAGCAACATTAAGAATACATACCCTAAATCCTTTGTTTTACTCTGATGTAAATTGTATGATATGTAAATGCTTGATAGTTCATACAAGAAACGTACAGAAACAATCTAAAAAAGCACAATGTGAAAGTGGTGGATAGATTTCTACCGGCAAAACAAGATATAAATCATGCGTATAATGCATTATAAACCTCAACAGTCCAGTCATTCGTATTTATTTAACCACACAGATACTAGATTTCACAAATAAACATTACATCAGACATGGTGGCTCAGTTTCTGACTCTGAGCATTTCATCACAAACTAAAATAAAAACCTCTCAATGACCAATTATTTGGGAATAACAGCTGAATCAAGGGAGACATTGTTGATCCTCTCAAGCGAGAGCTATTTGCCAATTTAAACTCAAAATCCCTAAACCCAAAATTGAACGTACAAACAACAAATTTAGGCAGAAATTAACTATATTGTACTCTAAATTGCCCTAAATTCAACCATTAACACATTATTTGCAAAAAAGCCCTAAATCACAAGAACAATCACCTGGAAATCTAGCCCTAAATTCGTCCGTTCACCGCACAACAAAATTCTATGCGTTCACCGAGTAGCAGCATCCGCCCGTTCACCGTGCAACAACGTCAACCCGTTCGTCCGTCCACCGCCCGAGGCCGCTCCTACTCCGGTGTCCGTTCTTGTCGCCCTTCCTATCGCATGCCCCCTGCTCTCTCTCTCTCTCTCTCTGTCGTGTTTCGTCGTTCTGATAGAAATTAGGGAATGATATAATCTGGCATATAAAAGGTAAATATTAATTATATTGTATTTTCCTTAGGATTTTTATCATAAAAAATTCTTTTTCTTTTTCTTTTTATTAGCAATGTGACGGAAAGTTGAAAGAAGTTGGACAAAAATCAAGAAAGGGCATGAGACGAAAATTTCAAAAAACTTGGGGATGCCATAGGGATTAAGTTTTTTTTGGGCACCATCCGGAAAAGCACAAAACTCGGGGGTATCAGACGGAATTTCCCATCAATTTAATATTAGCATTAAGAACAAGGATAATTCAGGATACATGCAAACACAAAAGAACGAGTTAAGCATTCACATGCAATCAATTCTCTTTCTCAATTGTCTTAGTTCAATGAGTCCTAAAACAATAAGTTTTCTACCAAAGATTGAACTTTTCAACGAGAAAATCTCAATCCTAGCAATAGAATATAATCAATCTTAACAAGTCGGTCAAACAAGAAGCAATCAATAACATTCAATATCAATTAAGCACAATATGAATTGATATAATCAAAGGAATAATACTTTAGAATGGAATCTCACAACTTACTTGATTCAAAAGCTTCAACTAATGAATGAAATTAACACAGGGTTTAGTTCTCCAGAACAAAGGTAAAACTCTCTAAGAGTTCTTGAATAACAATGAAAGATAGATTTGAAAATAAAACCTAACAAGTCTTTTAAACTAAGAAAACACGAACATGAAAGATAAGAAAAAGGCAATAATTAAAATAAACTCGAAAAGTCTCCTCGTGCGTGTAATCGTGCAGAATCGCGATCGCAGTAGTGGAAACCGCGATCACAGTTTAACTTCTTCAAAGGCAGCTTATTACTGCGATCGCGGCGGTGAAAGTTGCGGTCACGACCTTCAAACCGTGTTCACGTATATTAATTTTGGATTTTGTAAGATTTTAGGATCCTTTGATCCAATTTTACGATTTGATTCAAGAGATTCATAGCGATCCGATCTTAATAATTTTCTTAAGTCACACCTCAATAAAACTTTTTTTAAAACTTCCTTCTAGGAGATTCCCTCTATTCTCTAGCTTTTTTTATGATGATGAATCCACCTTCGGTGGTAAACACCGGGCACGTGATCTAGTCGACAAGGATCACGAATCAGGTAAACTAGCTTGTGTCGACCGACTCGACCCAATGGAAATAGGAATAATAAGACTTGATTTTTTTCACCCAGGTGAAGGGGCGGAAGCAAGGATCAAATATGAGACCTTCCAACATCCCTCATGCCTCTTATCACTAGACCACCCATACGGGTCTATCTTACCGCGTGTTTCCACTCCATGTTAATTTTTTTTACCTCACCTAGAGCATCCACTATGGATGAGAACTGGTTACTAACCAATTCTAGGAAGGAATGGACAAACCGCCACTCGTAGAATTCGAAACGGTGACCTCGGGTTATTACCCCAAAGTCTTAACCGCCGAACCAAATGCCCTTTATTAAAAATCGTTAAAAAGGACTCTAAAGTTGAGACACAATTCTAATTTTGTTCCTTGAAACCGCTTTAAGTTTTTTTTTTATAATACAAGGGAAATATTAGTTTACCCGTACATTACAGGGCCAACCTGAATCATCACTGTGGATGATCTTGAGGAATTCCAAAACAATAGGACATTGACTAACATTTAAGCTTAAGCGTTCTAACGAAATAACATTACAAACTGACAAATCTTGCGCTGCAAGGATCAATTATTGAAGGAGAGGCGTGGGGACGAATCTTCTTGCTATTAAATCGGCTGCATTATTACATTCCCTGTAACAATGAAAAACTTGAATATGCGGAATAGAGTCAAGCAAGGAATTAATATCATGGACTAACGACTGTATTTCCCAAGGAATTTTCCAGACTCTTTTAATCGAATTAATTAGAGAAAGATTATCTCCCTCAATAATGACATGAGAAAATTTTGACGAAATCACAAACTGAAGACCAAACCAAAGAGAAAACACTTCAGCTTGTAAGATGCTCATAGAAGGCAACTCTTTCCTATCCAAACCGAGAATTTTACTTGTGTGGTCTCGAGCAATGAAACTTGCAAAGGTATTCGAATTTTGTTTTTTAGAAGCATCAAATTTTAATTTTATCCAATTGGGAGGTGGCTTTACCCAAGTCGCATTATTATTTCTTTTCCTGACCGAGGTTTTCTTTAGAACAATAGGATTTGCACAATTCCATTGAAGATGTTGTGAGAAGGCTAAGTCATCTGGCAAGCGGTTAGAAGAGAGCCTAGTCAGATTAAAAATAATCGCATTCCTATGACACCAAACATACCACCATAAAAAGCATAACTGGTTAGAGTTAAAATTTGATTTCAAAGTTGCATCATTTTTTGAGAAAAAGGGCAATGGAAAAACAAATGATTAATTATTTCAATGTCGTTTTGGCACAACAAACACCAGTTAGGAACCGTGTTAAAGAACCTATTTAACCGTTCCGTCGTGGGGACACAGTCAGAACAAGATTTCCATAAAAAAGATTTAATTTTAGGTGGAATGTTCAACTTCCAAATCCATCCAAACCCTACCAAAGGTCGGGGAGGAGAATTTGATAAAGTCGAAGCAGACTGGACTGAGAAGCACCCATCAACCTCTAGAATCCAAACAAGATGATCCTTAGATCCATTAATTGGAATACGAATTTGAAGAATTAGGTCAACTATATTCCTTGGAAGAATTCGAGTGAGGGCTGAATAATCCCAGGAAAAATCATGTATAATAAATTTAGACACTCGAAGTAGAGGATTGATGTTGTCATAATAATTCGTCAGGTTAAAACTTTCAACCCAGATGTCAGACCAGAAGTTTATTTTTTGACCATTACCAACCATCCATCTAATTCCCAAAGAAAAGGGCTGACAATACTGAGAAGGCGGCCAAATTACCAAAAGGTGGCAGATGAATTTTTCCTTTGATACTGAAGCAAGGATCCAGACCCAAGATATTTATCTTTAATGATCCCCACCCAAATGTTTGAAGGTTGAGTCATAATTTTCCATAATAATTTTATTTGAACAGCCGAATTATTTGCCTGAGCCGAACGCAAGCCCATTCCACCCTTCTCTTTTGGACTGCAGATTTTCTCCCAACTGATTAAAGGGTGATAATTAGGTGTAAATTTATTCCAGATTTTTTTTTGTTTATTTTTTCTATTTCCTCCCATACCCCTTAGGCAAAAGGAAAGATTGCATAAGGTAATTAATTTGACCCATCGGATTAGACTGAATAAGAACAACCCGACCTGCTTGGGAGATAGGATTAGCCTTCCATTGAGAAAGTTGTTTCTTTAGATTTGAAATAGATTCTACAAAAACATTGTTCTGAACTCTACCTTTTAAAATTGGAATACCCAAATATTTTTCCATCGAAAAGTAATTTGAATATTAAGAACACTTGCTAGCGAAATTGCTAGAGACCGAGAAACATTTGCAGAGACTTGGAAAGTACTTTTATGAAAGTTTGTCGATAAGCCCGAGACTTTTGAAAAAGTTTCAAGCTTTTGTTTAATAAAATTCATATTCGTGAAAGACGCCTCAACGAAAATCAGGGTATCATCCACAAAACAAAGAAAAGGAAGACAAACCCCCTTTTTAACCAGCTGGATGCCAACACAACGATTAGAATGTAAGGATTCTTCATGTAAAGTTCTTGCAAAATATTCCATTGCTATAACAAAAATAAAGGGAACAATTGGGTCGCCTTGACGAATTCCACACGAAGGCTTAAATTCTAGGCCCGGAGCGTTTAACAAGAACCGACAAAGAAGACGTCGAGATACATGTCATAACCAATTAACCCACTTCACATGAAAACCAAATTTTAGAAGAATAAGTTTAATAAAGTTCCAATCTAGTTTGTCATAAGCCTTTTCCATATCTAATTTTAATGTCATCCAACCCAACTTACCTTTTTTCTTTTTATGAAAGGAATGGAAGACCTCATGGGCAATTAGGATGTTGTCTTGGATCAAGCGGCTTTTAACAAAGGCACCTTGTAAAGGATGAATTATATGAAGAAGAATTTCTGCTAAACGAGAAGAAAGAATTTTTGTAATTGTTTTATACACAGTATTGCACAGACTAATGGGCCTATAATGATTAATAGTAGTTGGATTTGTGATTTTTGGAATAAGAGCGATAAAAGATTTATTTATAGAAGTCAACATATGGCCAGAGTGGAAGAACGCATTAACTGCCAGAATAACCGATCTGCCCACAACAACCCAATAGTGTTGAAAAAATTCACCCGGAAAGCCATCCGGGCCAGGAGATTTATCTGCTGATATATCAAAGATTGCATTTTTAATTTCCGCATCAGTTGGAGAGCGACACAGACTGTCATTCTCAACTGAGGAGACTAAAGACGGAATAATTTGAAGATCATTAAGAGAAACAGCGCAAGAGATATTTCTCTGAAATCTCACAGATAATTCATCCGAGATTGCTTTTGAAATAGATTCTTGTCGAAAGAACAATCCCATCAATCGAGGTAAAGGAAGAAATTTTTTGTTTATAGGATCTCATTTTTGAAATCGATTGAAAATATTTTGTATCTTTATCCACGTTTTTTAGGTGAGTAGCTTTAGCTCTTTGTTGCCAAAAATCATGTTGAAATTGAAGTAAGGCGTTGTAAGTTTTTAGGTGTCGATATAATTTTGAACGGAGAGAACTATTCAGAGGATCTAGGAGGAGAGCCGCATGAAGAGAATCCAAAGCAACACTTGATTTTCATAATTGTTCATAATTATTATTGGAATTATGCTTTGCCCACTTTTTCGAATATTGTTTTAATAGATGTAATTTCTGGTGTAAACGGAACATACAAGAACCAGATAAGTTATATCTCCAAACTTTTTTAACGAGATTTGAGTATGAAGGGTTTGCACACCAACCTTTTTCAAAACGAAAGGGAAATTTAAGGAAATGATTTGGCGATCCTAGAGCAAACGAGATAAGGCAATGATCTGAAGTTGTGAGAGGATGATGATGAACTAATAAATTAGGGAAAAGAGTTGTCAAGTCTTGATGGATCAACACACGGTCTAACTTTTCAAAAATCGTCTCCAGAGAAGACGTTACACCAAGTAAACGAAATCCCGAAGTATTTGCGTTTAAAAGGCCCAAATTGTTTTGGAAATTATGTAAACGAGAAAAACGAGAATTAAAAGGCGCACGTCCTCCGTCTTATCAGAAGGACTAAAAAGTTCAATTTAAATCCCCAACGATTAAGAATGGGCCATTAAGATCAGAAATATCAGACGATAAAGAGGAAAAAAAATCATCTTTATCACTCTCTCGAGAGGGAGTATACACAAATATTATAAAGAAGGTAGTGTTCTGAAAAATAAGTTTAAAAATGATTTGATTTTGAGCTATAGAATAAATTGACAATGAGCGAGTAACTGAGGTTTGATTGATTAAAATCCATAAACCGCCTTTCGTTCCCACGAAAGGAGAAAAGAAGGCGTCTTCAAGTCCAGATTTTCGAACCAAATTTATTAAAGGAGGATCTTCCGATTTTGTTTCAGCTAAGCAAAGAATGTTCAATTTAGATTGTTTTCTTAAGAAATCAACTTCTTCTCAGAAATTATTTCTGCGCACACCTCTAACGTTTCAATAACCAATATTCATAAAACAGTTTTGATACGTAACTTGTCATATATAAGAGATTTCAGGATAGTGAAACCGCTTTATGTTGAATGGAAATAACAAGCTAGCTAAGGATTCCTTTGGCGTAGGAGTTTGGTGTATTTTACTTAACCACGTACAGATATAGCAATGAATATTTACAGATGTAGGTTTCTTTTTACTAACTTCGATACTAAAATGGCAGGTCATTAAATAGAAGATACCATTTTCACACATTTGATTGGCAGAAAAATTTATCGTTGCCATTTATATGCACAATAACTAATATCGATCTCAACTGGGCTGCATGCAGATAGGCTTAATGCTTGTACAGAGATCGAAAGAGAATAGACGGTAGAGGAGAAAATTTAATTGTATTTTATGGTATCCCATCAAGAAAGTTAATGGTGTGAAATGTTAAAAAATTGCTTCTTTTTCATTGAACTTTGGTGATTCAATAATGCAACACAAAACTTTCGTATTGGAGAATCTAATCACAGCAAATCACCACAAATGATTTCATGGTATTGAGAGTTAGTGCAAAAACATCTCATCTAGGATGAAACCACTTTACATGCATGAAAACAAATGCTGATAAGTTTATAAGCTTGTACAGCTCAAATTTTAATTTGAGTTTACTTATCTCATCAGTGAGGCTCTGCAATGACTAACTTTGGCAGTATGGTTAACCACACTTTCTGATCAGATCTGAGGACTCCAAGTTGGAGCTTTTTTAAAGAATCCAACTAAGGTGATATGGGTGCCTTGCGTATACAAGATCATATACACAGTGATAAAGATAACATATACAGAAGATGGAAAATGACAAATTGATTGCAATGTAGCATAAAATTTTTAAATAGCCCCCACAGTGAGATTGAGAGACATATTTCAGACTACCTACTGCAAAATACCCATATATATTTAATTTGAAATAAATTTCATTGTGTGCTTGAACATGAGTAAGGTATGTAATCATCTTATCAATTAGCTTGTCTTATGGGCTATATTGTGTGTGGATCATGACCTTATATGTAACTAAAACGGTCAAATCCGACACGGCACTCCGCTCAATCACGGACCACCGGAATATCACATAGTATTAGAGCTAGTTTAGTTCTTATAGCTTCAAGTTGACTATAAGAGATTGACATGCTCCCGTTAATCTTGGGATTGCTATAAAAGAAATTGGGTGCTTGCTCACATCTACCAAATTGAGAAAAAAGGCAATAAAATATGGGGGAGATTAGACCTCAGTCCGGTTTCGGAACCGGCAGTTTCGGTTCCACCGAACCTAGGAACTGGAACCTTAACCGGCCTTGGGCCAATTCCCCGGTCCCAAGCCCGGTTCCTTCTAATTCGGAAACCGAATTTTTTTTTACCATGACCGCGGTTTTCCAACAAAACGTTTTGTTGAAAATAGAAGGAAAATCATGACCACAGTTTCAATTGATGACATAAATCGAGATCGCGACTCAAGGTGCCATGATCGCAGTTTAATGTGCCAAGAAAGAAACAAAGAAAGATTTGGATAATTAAAGGGCTTGACTTAAAATTAAGATGCCTATGTATCCTCTCACGGTTATAGAGGATTCAAAGCCCATGTAGCTAGTTCTCTTACGGTTCGATACGAAACCCGCTTGCTTACCATCTACAACGATCAATCAGAACTGGATCCGACGGAAGCCGAGGGAGTGCTTTGAGAGTCGTCATCCAGGCCGTCTGAGTCGAAAGTTTTGGATACCTCCGACTTTTGTTGATGAATGTCCGCCATCTTCTAATCACACATGCACACTTGGGCTTCCAAGACATTGGGGTTTAAGCTTGATCGCTTTGCATCTAGGACGTCTCCTCCTTCACGTACTAAATGTTTGCTCCACCGATACAGTTGAGACGGGAATAACAAGCACTTGAGTCGCAATCTTTACCATGGTTGGAAAAGTCTTCTTGTGGGTTTTCAACCAAGTTAAAATATCAAATTCATTTTCAACAAACTCAAAATGGGTTGTTAGATGTCTCAAACTCCGCATTTGAGCTCGAATGTCTCGATCTCTTGGTAAAGTTTTATAAAATACAAGCCCCCACATTTTACCGAGGCGACTCGAGCTTGAAGAGGATGAAGATTGAGATTGTGGAGGTAATGGAGAAGAAGAAGTAGCACTAGATAAATATTCATTAATCAATTCCCCAATTAATCTTCTAACTTTAGTAATCATACACCCAACACTAACATCATCATCATTAACATCCAATTCTAATACATCATAATAACCATTCAAAAACATTTCTAAACCGGTTATCTTAAACCTAGGATCAAACACACAATCAACAAGATAAATATCGGGAATAACTTTATAATAGTTCAACCATTTCATTTCATAGAACCACAAATTTCGGGAAATTTAAACCCCTCACAAAAAGCACTCACCACATTCAAGGCTTCAAAACAAAATAAATGAGCACAAGGTTTATAAACATGACTAAAAGTTAATGTTGCATCATGAAAAACTTTCAAAACTTTTAAGATTCTATAACAATAATCCCAAGCTTGAGAAATAATGGGAGTTTTCGGAAAATATTGAGCGGCAAAAAAAGTTAAAACATCTTTGTAAGACATGCATCCATGAAGTATTTTAAAAGTGGATTTCCAATGATGGCAAACATCTTTTGAAAAAGTTCGGTGTCTAACACTCTTTTGACCACAAAACAAGTTCCACTCTTGGGCGGTTCGGGTGCTAGCCCAAATATGACTAACAACATATCTAATAGGGGAGATTAAAAGGAACATAATACTTAAACCATATTTGGCACATAAGTTTAAAATATGGCAAACACATCTTATATGAAAAATACTTCGCTCCAAGGATTGGTTGACAATGAGGAATCAAATCTCGGATTGAAGTGGTGTTGTTAGATGCATTGTCAAACGAGATAAAACTCGATGAAGTAATCTATACTCTTCCAAAAATCATTAAGGCGATATGAGAAATGTCAAATACTATATAAGTCAAAACACGTTTTTGCACTACAAAATGATCATTAAGAAAATGACATGTTAGGTCTATGTATGCATGTTTTGCCAATGATCACTCCAAATGTCACTACAAATAGAAACTTTAATATCATTTTGACCAAAAAAATTCACCAATGCTATTTTACGGGCTTTATAAGCTTTCATCACATTACTTCTTACCGACTTTCTAGTGGTCGGTTTTTAAGCGAGTTGTACATGATTAGTCATCCAATGGTTAAACCCCTACTTTTCGGCAAAACTAAATGATAAGTGATCAACACAAATAGACTCGGCAAAAGCATATACACTATCATTATGGTTATAACTAAATAAATGAAGGTAATGAGGTTTAAGGGAAGAAGAGGATGCAAATCTGAAGAGTTGTGATTGTCCTCGCATCATTCCCAACTTGTCGGGGTGTTCTCTCTTCACGTGTCTTGTCAACGTTTCATAGCTCGATCATGCCTTCCAATAGTTACAATGAATTTTATATTTCTCGTTAGGTGCATCTTAAACTCTCTTTCGAAAATGTTTTGTAAAATGTCGGATTTCAGCTCGAGACCCTTGGCCTCGGGTCCATCCACTCTCTCATTTTCATCGGGAGTTTTATCATGGAACGATAACGATTCTCCCACATTTTCAACTTGAGGATTGAGATCTGATAAGATAATAAGAGGTACGAATTCTACATTAGCACTCTCTCTTGTGAGGCAAAAATGTGATCAACAGATCCCTCCATTTTCTTAAAAATTGTAATTAAGCAAAATGAGAACAAGGTACATATTAAGAAGATAATGAAATACAAAGAAATATGATGTAAGAAAATTATGTAATTTTTTTGAAAGGACAATTATGCAAATAATGTATGGAAAAGAAAGTAATTATAAATACTAGTAAAGATTAAAAATGAGAGTATTGTAAACTTATGAGTTTGAGAGATTGGTAGTGTGGATTGGATTGAGGTCATGTATGTGTGTATTTAAAGGAGAAAATTATGGTTGAACAAACAAACTAGCCGTTGGAAATAATGCACAAAAAAAGTAGTCGTTTGGCCATTCTGGCCAGAAACCGCAACCGCATGTACCAAAACCGCGACTGCTGTTTGATTTATGGCCAGAACCACGACTGCGATTTTGTACCACTATCGCGGTTTTAGTTTCCAATGGCTACTTTTTTTTTAAAAAAAAGTAGTAGTTGGCCAGTTCCGACCCGGTGGAATCGACGGTTCCAACTGTTGGAACCGCCAATTCCATCGTATTTTTATTTTTTAATATTCTAGCTTGGAACTGAAGTTCCAAACCGGGTGTATCCGCCGATTCTCTGGTTCCTTGGGTCGGGGAACCGGGACTAGAACCTTGGTTGGAAACGAATCGGCGGTTTCGATTTCGGTTCTGGCCGGTTCCGAACTGGCAAGTTTCCTGGTTCTGATCTAAGTCTAAGGGAGGTGAAGTCCCTGCTCATTACTTTAAATTTTTGGGTAATGGATTAGAAGTAGAGTTGTCAAAAGCTGACCAGACCCACAAACCCGACCCGAACCGCCCGGAAATTTTAGGGTCAAGACCCGAAAATTTGAACTCGAAACCCAACAGCCCGCAGCCTATTGGGTTGAAATCCAAAACCCGTTGAGTTGACCGATTTAGTATATTTATAAAATGTATAAAATTTATTTAAATATATAATATATTTTATTATTAAATTACAAAAAAATAGTATATTATAATTAAATATTATTATTTAATTAAAATCTATTTTAATAATCATGAAAAATTCTATGTTTTTGACCCGCTGGTTAACCCGACCCGCCCGAAAACCCGCTGTGACCCGACCCGATTTAACCTGTGACCCGTAACGACCCGAACCCGACCCGATTGGTTGGTCTAGTTAGAAGGTAAATCCCGATTTTATGTTTAAAAATAGTCAAATAAAAAATTTAAAGTATGTCCCTAAAGAGTTGGACTTGAGTTTTGGGTTTCGGACCAAGTCGTCTTTATGTTTCGCGACTTCTGAAGATCCTTCATTTCGGTGGAGGGAACATCAACTGTCTTTTTCGCACATCCCGAGTTCGGTTGATCGTTTTTGTCATGCACTTTTTTTAGTGCTTACTCACCCCGAGCCTAAACTTATTGTCGGTCTTTCTGTTTGGTTGTTTGTACTTAGTGCTCGCTCTTTTAGCTTGTTTTTAGTTTGTGTCTCTACCTAGCTGGTCTCAAATGCTGTCTCATACGACCTCTCGGTTCACCAGGCTTCTTAAAAAAAATCATATCAATTGAGGACTCACAAAATAGTGTGTCAACCTAATTTAAATAGTCTCAAACTTTCTATGTAGTAACTTAATATTTCAAACATTATATTATGTTAGGTTTTTTATTAAGATAATACTTAGTACACTATTTTCTTAATAATTGGTTTTAGAATTAGATTTCTATTAGGCTTATGCATATATGCCGTGTATGTGTGTGTATAGCCTCGAATTTATTAGTCCAAAGACTTGTATGTATACCAGAGTCTCTCAAACTTTAGATAAGGCAACTTGATATTCACATTGCTATATGTTTATTGGTTTTCAAGACATATTTTTTATACATACTAGCAATTGGTTCAAATTTGCACCTTCTAAGCCATTTCATATAACAAAGTGAATCAAAATTTGCCATTTCATATGTAGTAGTTGCAAGAAGAAATAATCTCATAAGCCCAATCTTAGTGAATCAAATTTGCACCTCTTAACCCAATTTCATATCACTCTGTCCTTGTCTTGCAAGTTGCAGGTATTCTACAATAGAGGTCTGGCCTACTACTAGACCAAGATTTTTTTTTTTTTTTCTCATTACACTTTAGGAAAGGCTTGGAGATTGACAACAGTTCTTGATTAGTAAACATTTAACGCTTGCAATAATGGCGGAAAATTTCACAAGAGAAACGCCCCCCAAAACCCACAGAAATCAACAGTAACCCATCATACCAGCACCTGGTTTTGTGGTCGACATTCAAATAAAACTACCCTTTTTTCCCCATTTTTATTTGAGTTGATAATCAAGTTGAGAAGTTTGTTTAAATGCCATTGACATACATTAATTGTTATTTGTTACTCCCATCTTTGCATGTCCAATGTAAGTTTGGGGTAGCACCAAACCCTATTAAATGCAGTCTTTATATTAGCAATTTCTTTTCTCATGGTGTTTATCTCTTGTGGGTCTTTCAATTCTACTATTTAAATGAGACCCTCTTTATCTTCTTCATTCATCATGCACACTAGCTCTGTTATCTCTCACTCTTGCCCAAGTTTGGTTTGTGTGATGGAGAGTTTTATATACAGAAAGGCAGTTGATTGTTGGTGTGTTTGCATGCGAATGGGAGATTCTGGGTTTCAGTTTGGTTTAAAATTGTTGCAAAGATCTTGTTTGGTTGTTAGTCTCTTTATCTTTGCAATTGGTAAGCTACATTCCATCGGCCAAATCCTTTTTTATTATGGCTTCTTTTGCATGCACTTAACCTGTTCGCCAAAATGCCAGTGGACCATGTACTCTATATTTTCACCTCTGAATCATAAACTCTCTCTTTTCCAACATGATAATCATGATTAATTGAATAATTTGGGTCCACCCTAGATCTTAGGCTGTGCAAATCAATGAAGTTACATGTGTTCAACTCTTTTAAGTCATGCAATTGGTGAAGGATTAATGAAAAGATGGACCATTTAATTATGCCTTGAATATTGTAGCTTCATATTGATGATGATGGAAAATGCATGATTTTGTTGTTGTTGCAGGAGGAGCATTTGTAGGAGGAATTGCTGGCGCCATGAAAGGCCAGACCACTGAAACAGGGTTCTCCAGAGGAGCAGCCATTGGAGTCATGTCAGGCGCCATTGTTGCCCTTGAAATACTTGATTCAGTCATCCATGGTCATTTTCTAACCAAGGTATATCAAGATTCTAATTTTCATGTTAAAGAAAGAAATGGAGTTAATTTGGAGAAAGTTTAAGAGAAGAGGGTTTAGTTATTCCTAGCTGTCTAAGGACAAGAAGCCTGGGGCTACAGGATACAAAGTAGGCTGTATTTTAATGAAAATTTAAATTGGAACAGCACACAAGTAATTGCAAGAAGTAGCAATTTATAACAAACTGAAACATTCTACTATAACAGGGAAAGATCATTTATAAGTACATTTAATTTTTGAATTGACAACAGCAGTTAATTAGGCATGATGTTAACCTTGATGATGGGACTTTCCTTCATTTTGTTATTATGTTTTTTCCATAAGAAAAATCAACTCCATTTCTTTTTAACTCTTGCACAAAAAATTGGTGGGTCAACCGTCAACTCATGTATTTGAAAGAATTCAACTGCATCAATAAAACGGCTTTGAAACCATGACTTCAGTCTAATTGAGAGAATTAAACACAATTCTGGCGTATAATAGAAAGTTTACATTTTAAGTGGTGTTTTTATTTATAGCACAGCTTAATGATCTTAAAACAACAGCATTAAATGTCACCTAATTGAGAGTAATCTATAATCTTAATGTTATGTAATTGACAGTAATAAAACCTAATGTCACGTGAACCCATTCTTGATTAAATTTAGCTACCTGTTTCTATCTGATTACATCTAGCTACATTATTGGAAATTCACACTAAAACCATGAAAGTTTTTTGTTATTCTGCAGGTTGCCCTTTTTGGCAGCATTTTGAATGGAAAGGCCTTTAGAGAATGGGTCAGCCCTGCAATTTTGAAGGCTTATCTGTGGCAAGTAAGTAAATTTAACCTCTTAACAAAAAAAATTATCTTTTGGTAAAAATACCATTAATTAAAACCCATTATTCAGAAACAACATTAGAGTTGATTTTGCCACTTAAACAAAATTTTGAACCACAGACAAGCATGCTTGAGGGGAATGTAGATGTTGTTCGCGACATATATGGTGTGGACGAAACAAGAGGGCTATCGATTGAGATCATAACGAGGCTTCCGGTTTTCAATTTCCATCATGATCATGATCACAGTATGCTTAATGATGCAGTTTCCTGCACCATATGTTTGCAGGTATAAACCCATTTCTCTGTTTCAGACATGAAGTGTATATAAAGAATGGAACTTTATGCAAATCTTTATCGATTTAACCGGTTAAACTTTTCGGGTTCGTATAGGATCTTGTGGGAGATGAGAGGGTGAGGATTCTTCCCAAGTGTGAGCACGTGTTTCATGTGGGCTGCATAGATGAGTGGCTTGTGAGAAGTGCTTCTTGTCCTGTTTGTAGAAATCAGGTGGAGGATTATTGATAGAAATACATGGAAGAGAAGAGGAGAGAAGACACATGCATGGAAACAAGAGAGATCTCACCTAATTGTAATGTTCTGTTTGGATTCGAGGTGAAATCAAGAAACTTCCTAGTGTTGAAACAAAATGTTTGATTTCAATAGAAGTTTGGTTGCCAAAACATGTAAAGGGGAAAAGTTTGAGTGACAAGATTTGTGAAGTACTGATGTACCAAAAAGCTGATGTTAATGTCAATAAACTCAAGCTCCGTTTATTGTACGAATTTATTCGATCTCTTGTATTATATCAATAGTGTTATTCACTTATTCCTTCCTGTTGAATTGACAAGTGAAAAAAATGATAATGTGTAGCTTACAATAAGGTTTAATTACTCGGAAGGTGATATATGTTTCAGTGTAGTGTGTATGACTGGTCCCAATTGTTTGTCTTATTATTGCAATCTGTACAATGTGTTTTTATGTGCAAAAGAGTAAATTTAATCATATATTTTTAGTTAAACAGTATTTTATATGAATCTATAATGACTATTACCGATTGTTGTTCTTTTGATAGATACTTGATAAGAAAACAGTATACTAAGTACTACTCCTAAGTGTTCGCTGGTTTAGTGGTTTCACATCTTGTCACTTTGTAGCAAAGATACCTTGTGGGAATCTTGAGTTGAGGTTGTATAGTATTATTATTTTAAAAAGTTACATTCCTTAATTGTTCCTCGTTCTTTTTTTTTTTTGGCAAATCGGAGTTCGTGACCCACACGGCAAGAACCACGGACTAGGTAAATCGGCTTATGTTGACTAGCTCGATCCAATGAAAGAAATGATAGTGAGACTTGATTTTTCACCCAAGCAAAGGGAAGAAGGCATGGATCAAATCCGAGATCTTCCAACATTTGCCTACCTCTTATCACTAGGTCATTTTTTGTGGAGCTAATTGTTTCTTATTGTATGAAGTACATCATATTCAAAATTTTGTTTTTTTATTGGAATAAGCTACAGTACATTTAATGTTAAGTAGTACAACAAGGATCTAACACATAAAATTCTTACAGCAAGTTCATCGGTTGATAAAAAATGGGATCCTCAAAGGTTAAATGTTCAAAAATTAAAAAGAGACGATGGACCAATGGTTCAAATGGGCAAAGCAAGCATAGCTTGAAATGAGACTCTTGGGAGGTGATAGCATGCATTTTTATAGTATTTTAGCCTTTTTAGGTCATGCATATTAGGTCTTAGAGTTGGTCGATTCATGTATTTCTTGGGTGTTTGTAACACTATTATCATTATCTTCTTCGTTTCGGATGTCTACATTCGAGTTTTGCATGATTTCTGGCACTTTGGATTCAAAATGAGTTTAAAAAATGTATTCAAAAGAGTTAAGATGTTCAAGTATCTTTTCCGGGGATGTTCAAGATAATGTTGAAGATCATTGAACCCCCAAAAGGTGTTGGGAAAAGAATGCTCTTGACCATGCATTAGAGTTTAAATTTTGACATCTCTATCTTTCAATACTTCGTTCGGGAGCTATGGTTGTCGTTTCAAGGTCATTTTGGTTTCATTGGAAAGTTAACTCGACGAGCTATATTTCGAATTTCTCCGAGTCAAAATTACAACTTGAAGAGGATCAAAAGTGTCTCCGAAAATCATACCGGGAAACTATCCAACCTAGTAGTTGCACGGGTTCTTGCCAAGATAGTCAAGGTAGGAGAGAATCCGATCGGATTCTTGACCGGGTAGTTGCTCGGGTTCATCGTCGTGCCTCTTCGAAAGATTCAATGGATGATCCGACCGGGTAGTTACCCGTGTGACCGACTTTGTTATTTTCGAATATTCTTTGTACTCTTTCCTTTAGTTTCGTATAAAAACCCTTTTAGGGAGATTTTTCTAGGATGATCTACTATCTATCTTAACCTTGGGAGACAAGTTTGGAGGATTTTAGAGATTTCTCTAGTTTGGCTTGGATTGAAGTATGGATCTCTTTGAAAGACAAGTTTATCTACTCTTCGAATTCGGTATGTTGTTTATTCAAGTCGACTATCTTTCTCTCATTTCCATATTTGGCTAAATCTCTAATTTTGAGGTTAAGGTGAACCCAATAATGAAGTAGGTAGATATGAGTTGTTATATTTGGTTGAATAGAAATTTGAATAAATGTTTGATTCTTTCCTAGGATGCTTAATGACGTACTTAACCTATAATTGGAAATCCTATTAGAGTTTGAGTCCAAAAGGAGATGATGATAATAAGAGACTGATAAATTGAATTTAAGATTATTTATTCATCCTAGATCCCTAGGATTGAACTTGAGAATTATTTGTGCGAAAGTGACTTAATCTGCCTTGTGGAATTTTAACTATCGTAATTGATCTTTGGTTGAGTAGATTCAGCGAAGCGCGGGAGCGAATGTTGTTTTTATTCATCTTTGATCTCTAAAGAACGTAAAGGATTTAAACTTGACTAGCTTTGTGCGAGAGCGACTGTTAGTTGGGTTTAGGTCCAACACTTATCGTCTGAGAAGAGATAGTGTTGGCATTAGATAGGTAGTTCTTCAAACGACATTCATATTGAAATCCAAATAGATATCACCTAAAATCTACCGAAACATTATTACGGGAATCCTAACCTTGGAAGTTTTTCTCTCATTGTATGTTTTCATTATACTTTGATATTTCTACATTCAAAATCCATCATAGACACTTGTTATTTGTTTATTCCGACTTGGTCTACTAGTTAGAATTACAATTGGTACTACATAGTCCCCGTGTTCGACACCTTGGTATTACAACCAAACTCGTATACTTGCAGGGTAGGATTTGTTAGGAGGTCATGTTCAATAGGGATAAAAATTTGCACCCAATTTTGACCCACAAACGGAAATTACTTTTGTACCCTTGAGTTTCTGCCTTTTTCTTTTGGTGCCCTAAGAAAAAAACTTATTCCTCTTGGTACCTCTAGTGTTTTGGCTTTTCCAATTGGTTCCTCGATCTTATGTTCAAATTGATTAAATTCAAGCTCATCATTGTGTTCCCACCCTTAAATTGGTAGATTCGACTCTTAAAATACCAAAATTCATAACTGAACCATTCTGATTTGAATTTCTAAACAATCCTCCATTTTTAAGGGTTTTAAGGGCAATTATTAGAAATTAAAATTAGGATGATTCAGTTATGAATTTCGGTCTTTTAAGAGTCAAATCCTACTAATTTAAGGATGAGGAACACAATCATGGGCTTGAATTTAATCAATTTGAACTTAAGAGGGGCATCAAGAGGGGAAACTCACCCAATCCACTAGACATCAAAAGTCAAATAAGAGTTTTAGATGCAACACAAGCACAAAGACGAATAACTACTAAGTAAAGGAAACAATAAGACAAGAAACAAGGTACAAAGAACGAGAAGAGATTAAGATGGAGCAAAGTCCCTTTGGAGGACACCACAAAAACTATTGGAAAAGCTCTGCACTTACAACCACACAGTAGCTCTCCGCTTCTTCACCTCCCTTTCTCTCCTTTTCTTTTGTCTAGGCCAGGATTAGATCTTCAAGCCACCATAGAAGCACTAGGGAGATGGTCGAAGAAGAGAGTAAACCCTAGAAATTCTACAGCGGCGGAAGAAATAAACGAGACAAAGGATCTTTCTAGGGTTTGCTTGCTTTTATATCTAAGGCATAAGCCAAATTAATGACGACGTTCCAAATATTCGAGCAACGCTAGAGAAGAATGGGCTTTGTCCAAGTTGGGCAAAAAAACTCAACCAAAATAGGCCCAAAACACCAATTCATCTTACGCCAAAGCCTAAGTCTCCTCAACATAACACACTAGCAATGAATCGGCATCACCAAGGACTAAGACCAAGCCAAGGCTAATCAACATCGAGTCTTCGAATCACCATGGTTGCCAGCATGTTATGGAGAATATTGCAACTCAAACCTCAAATGTACCCTAAACTCTACCTAATCTAGTGCTTGCAAATGTATATAAAGTCAACTGCTCAAAATATTAAAACTTAGGATTATAAAACATTACACCCTCCTATTAGGAACATCATTGTAATAGCGGATAGTTTGACTAATTTTGCTCTTATTTTCAATTCCAACTTTGCTGAATTTTGAACCTCGTATGAATTTTGTACCTCATCATGATGATTCTATTTAATTCTCATACCCTATTCCAAACCCAAAAAAAAATTACACATACTTGAAGGTAAATTAAAAATCAATGGTTTAATGAGCCAAGAAGCCCAACTCAAGAGTTGAGTATGAGTGTCCCTTTCTTGAGAAAGGTTGGGGAGGGAAGTGGGCTTTCTTTGTTTCATCTTTCAATGCTAAACATTTCTTCTTCTTGACAATGATGCCAATTTGTATCTTATTTTTCTTTAAATGAAAAACAAAAGAAAGAAGAAGACAATGCCAACTTGTGATGCTCACATATACACACATCTCCTTCTTCCAAAAAGCGATTCCCATTTGGTTTTTCCTTCTTCCTTGGAATGGATGGCTATTGCTTTGTTCATCCCCACCTCTCTTATAGATTTATTCTGCCTTTTAATTTTTCTTGCTAGCACATATACTCCTTTTTTTATAAAGAAATTATATAAATCCAAGAAAAATACATAGAAAATGTATTTAATCTTCCCAAAGATGGTTTCCGTTATTCTTCATTTTTTGCTTGTTTTAGTGCTTATAGCAAATGTATACCTAATACCAAATGTGACAACTCATATAAAGGGAGATGAGTTAATAGGATAACTTTTGTACCCTAAAATTTCAAAGACTGACTTTGAAAATAGAGAATTTGTTTTATAAGACTTTGAGAAAGTGTTATATGCCCTCAATACAATTCAGACTCGTATATATAGTTGTTGTCAATCAAAGGGCATGGTTATTGGTTAACTTCACTATCATTACTATCTATGACCAAAAAATGGCTCCATTATTCTTGAAATTTTGCTTGTTTTAGTGTTTTTTATAGTATATATATATCATATGTTGACAACTCACAAGATATGAAATGAGTCAATAGACGAATCTTTTTTATTTTCCTTTCGAGAACAATTAGAATTTCTAACCTCAAGGTCTATGTAATGACGTATCAATAATTAATTAGTAAACCATGTCCAAATAACATTTTAAATTAAGAAATCCAAAATGTGACGAATGTTGGAATAATATTTTCCATCAAATATGTTATATGTGTCATAATATCAACAAAGAATGAACTTTTAAAGCACAGGAGAGAGTATTTTATTGCAAACTACTACCAAGATTCTTCAATCAGACAAATAACTACAAACAACATTTTTTGTAACTTATTCAAGAGAGCAAAACTTTCTCAAATTTTATTCTGAAAAAATCTCCAAAAAAAATTTACAATTGAGATGTGTATCTGTATGATTTCATTGTTTTTTGTATGGTTCCTTTGTTAGCCATAAAAATTGAAATTTAAAGATATCAAGTGTCATTTCTACACTGGAAAGTACAATAATTGAGCTTAAAATCACTAAAATAATATACTAAAAGATTAAAAAGAATACAAAGTACGAAGAGAGACCAAAACAAAATTGATACCATGAACCAATAAGAGAGGGAAGAAGAAGAACCTTCCGTTACCGGGTCACTAACTACTGAGTCGACTCGTTTATCTCCGAGTCCATTGAACTGAAATAAATGATTGACCCAAAAGTAATCACAAAAAGAAGGTGGGGGATTAATCATTAAATTTTTTTTCCATACAAAAAAGTCTTCTTCGCCACTAATAATAATTCAAAAATAATAAAATCAATATTCAGCCATCGAACCCGGTCTGGCTCCAGACCGCGTCCCTGAGCCGCCTCAAATCGCGGCCCTTGAGCGTCCGGCCCACCCCTTCAAAAACCGACGTCGAGTCCTTCTTCCGGCTACGCGCCAGGTACTCGTGCGGCGGATCCACCGCCGAGTTACGCTCCTCCTCCAACTCGCCGCCCTCATCCGAGTCATTCATCGACTCGACCGAGTTCACTCGCAGTATCTTTCTCCAGTCCGGCACATTCATCGGCGCCGACGACGCCATCTGCCGCTGCCTCCGCGGCGGCGTCTCCGCCGCGAATCCGTCCTGCGGCCGCAACTGATGGACGATCCTAGACGACGTCGTTCGGCCCGTGGGTTCCTCCTCGAATGCCATCGTCAAACCCCCCACGCGCCGATCTCTCCTCGGCATCATCGGCGGCGGAGGCATGGCGGGGGCGCGTGACTCCCACTCGCTGTCCTCCTCCCCGTTCCCGTAATACTCGTCGTCTCGTCCGGCGCCGCCGCCGTCCACCATCGACCAGACGTCCTCTTCCCGGAGCTCGTGCGATTCCGACTCGCCGTTGGTGTACGAGTGGCCGCCGTAGGTTCCGAGGTAGCGCTCGCTCCGGCTGATACTCAGCCTCCGTCCCTTCGCCATTAAATTATACTCCGGCGCCGACGATCGGAAAAATTGAGTGAGAAAATTTAATTAATCGATTCAAAGGCCTGCGAAGGCGAAAGGGAATTCCGAAATTGAGAGTGATGGGATGTTGAACTGCGTTTTAAATTATTCCTTTTACTTTCTCTCTCTCTCCCTCTCTGAATCTCTCACGAGAAGTGCTCTGCGAGCTCGAGCTTATTCCATGGAGGAAAATCGTCAATCGGTACCATGAGCTCAGTGTGGGGCATGTATATATAGCATGTTTATTCATTTTTATATTATTTTTTCCTTTATTGTGGTGGGACCTAGATAATTTCATTTGAATTAGAATCTCATTTCCCCTGCATTTCCCAAGCAAACAAAATGTTCCTTTCTTTTTTCGTTTTTTTTTTTGGTTTTCACCCTTCCAGGGATTATTACCTCGATCAGAAACTTTCAGAACTGTAACTTTGTAAATCCTTGTTTTTTAACTACTGGACCTTTTTGTAATAATAAAACACTATGAAAAGTCGAAAACGTACTGTAAGAATTAAATTTGGGTAAATTTTCTTGTTTTGTGAAACATTTTATGCATTTAACAAAATATTTAAAAATGTGGACAAAAACAAGAAAGATAGTTGAAACATGAAAAAGGCGGAGCCCACCCACGGGTGAGGGGCGCGTGAGCGCGTGGGGGGAAACTCGTTTGTATTGTACGAAGGGATACATGGGTGGAAGCTGCCAATCGGCAAGGTGGCTTCGTGAGTAAAATTGTCAAGTTGCATGGATCAGCCAAAATACAATTGAAATG
Organism: Fallopia convolvulus; assembly: GCA_964016875.1. Lineage (NCBI taxonomy): Eukaryota > Viridiplantae > Streptophyta > Magnoliopsida > Caryophyllales > Polygonaceae > Fallopia > Fallopia convolvulus. The sequence continues at coordinate 7,688,778 of OZ024718.1, read as the reverse complement.
ACACTTCTCCCATTATCAGCAGTTCAACTCCTCTTCAAACTCGGTGTAATATTTTGTAAGTTTTTATACAAATTAACATTGCAACAAGTAACGATCTTTAGTTCTTAATTTACTATTACAATACATGTTTTAAGAAAACGATTATGATAGTTGGACAGTTGCACCAAATAAATTATTCGTTTGCATTTTAGAATTCATATTCATTAGTATGAAATTAACATTAATCTAGCTTTCACATTACATCATGTGTATAATAAAATACTGATGTTGATATAGATGTGTGGTTCCGTCATTTAGTGTGACAATTTTTATTTTATTTTTTTTATTTAGCAATGGAATATCATTGATGCCAATATATAAGTATTTATTTAACATAGGGATATATAATAATACTCACCTGTTTGATTATTTTCCCTATAGCTACCCAATTCAAGTTGCTTTCTGAAAACGATATGTGTGGACTATTGCATTTTCTTTTGGTTTCAAAATTAATTTTTTACTCTTAAATTTTATCAAAATTTTCATATATAACGGTTAGTGCACAAAAATTCACCTTCAATGCATAAAAATTCGTCAATTGCTTCCTTAACCTAGAACCAGCAAAACAATGGACAAAGGGGAACCCATAATTCACCTCTGATGCCTAAGTCAGAAGAGTAATTGTCGATCGAACATCTAGGTAAAGGACAGGACTTGCTAACGAGCTCAGCGAATATGAGGTGCTCATCATACATGGCGATGACGTGTATTTATAATGGAAGAGAGAGGGTAGGGGGCCGAAATATCTACCCCTAGGGTCGGCCCATATGCCTTGTCACCCAAGCAAGCGGTATCTTGCTCCCCACTCCAAGCGTAAATTCTATCTTTCGATTAAGATAGAACCTTCTATTATAACAAATAATCACCATATTTAATTTTATATAAAAATACTTAAAGATATAAAAAGCATAATATATAAATAAAATATCTTTATGGTGGTAGATAAAGAAAATAATTATGACGATTAACTTTACCCGCTCACAATAACACATTAGATAAGCAAAAGATGCATAAAAATTAATAAAAAATAATCGCTATATCGGATAAACCAAGAAAGGTTTTTATTTTTAACTGTGATTCCTTGTATTCGATAAGTTTACTAATTCATTTCTTGCAATCTCTCTCCTTAGCATATAATCAAGCCTGTCCCACGTGAGGTGGCCTAGTGGTAAGAGACATGAGAGATGTTGGGAGGTTTTAGATTTGATCCTTGTCTTTGCCCCTACACTTGGGTGAAAAACCAAGTCTCACCATTCTTCCTATCATAAGGTCGAGTCGGTCGGTGTAAGCCGGTTTACCAGGTTCTTGTGATTTGTCGGCTAGTTCACGGACCCGTAGCCTACCACCAAAGGTAGGTCTCTCGTTAAAAAAATTATAATCAAGCCTCTTTGTAAACTGAAAGCATAAATGTACTCAGAAGTAATTAAACTCAAACATCACTTAGAATCCAAGAATTAATCCACCAACAAATGTACTCGGAAGTGATTCTTGAGTCTGATTCTTATTTAGCTTGTGAAGATAAGATAATTGTCTTAATATATAATTACTTGATTACTCCTCCTATTATTAAATGATTTTAGAATAAAACTTCATGGGCTTATGTTATAAGGATATATCATTATTATTATCTTATGTATTAAGTTGTAGCTTGGGGAGTAAGCCTTCTAACAAATCCTATAAAGGGATCTTTGTAACCTCTTTCTAATCAATGAATTATCTTTCTACCAAAACTTGACATGGTATCGGAGTCACCACATCTAAAACCCTAATTTTTTTTACGTCCACCAAATTCCGCCACCGTCCCTTTTTCCGATCGCTTCCACCAATGGCTAAAGAAGAGACATCTATTGTTGCCGCCCAGGCTGTGCAAATTGCCGCCCTTCAACAGGCACTTTCCGCCGCTCAGATCACATCCAACACTACCCCGAAACCGAATTCCCCGTTCTATCTACATCCGTCCGATTATCCTGGTATCACAACTTGCCCTATCGCTCTAAAGGGCGATAATTATAATGTGCAACTCCCTAAATGCAAAGTGAAAGCTTGATTTCATTGATGGTTCGGTTCTTAAGCATGTCGATGGACCCTCCAACATCGAGTATCGGTTTTCGGTTAACTCCATGATCGTCAATTGGATCGTACAAGCTATTGATCCGTCTCTCCGGTCATCAGTAACTCATTATGCTACATCCAAAAAGCTTTGGGATGACTTAAAGCAGCGTTTTTGTGTCGGTAACGGCTCGCGAATCTTGCAACTTCGATCGGATATCGCCAACTGCCGTCAAAAAGGGAACTCCGTAGCTGCCCACTATGGAATTCTTAAAAAGCTATGGGAAGAACTAGCCACTTATGTCCCTTTGGAAAATTTTACCTGCTCGGGTTGTACCTTCAGCCTCAACGCTCGCTTGACGAAGGCGAGGGCAGAGGAGCGCACTCAACAATTTCTTATAGGACTCGATTATTCATTGTTTGGCACACGTCAATCCAATTTGATGGCATCCGATCCTATTCGGCCTCTCTCTCGTATATATGCGTTAATCATCCAGGAAGAATGCCATAAAACCATTATGAAAGACCGCGGCCAGGAGCGTGATAACCTGGCTTTTGCGGCTCGATCCCCAACGCCGCTGCGCCAATCTAGTGCCACGCCCATCGACCGCAACCTGCTGCATTATACTCATTGTGGTCGGAATGGACATAGTGCTCCAACATGTTTTAAAATAGTCGGGTATCCCAACTGGTTTATGAGAAGAAATATGCCATCCACGGGTCTCCTTCATCTTTGACTGGTCGTGGACGTGGCTCGTCGGATGATTTCGGGGTTGGGCGTGGCAAAACTGGCCGAGGACGAGGCAACATAGCCAGTGCCAATGCAGCGCAACAACAACTAGTGGGCGCTTCTTCGGGTTCGCAACCCAACGCCCAAGATGGCCAAGCCTTCGGGAGTCTCTTCAATTCTCAATGGAAAACTATGGTTTCTCTATACAATATTATGAATATTTCTGTTGCCTCTAATAAGCTTTCTGGTAAGACTTCTCAACCTTGGATTCTAGACACAGGCACCACTTTTCACATGATGGGAGAACCCGAATTTATTATTCGATATTGCTCCTATTGATTCTATTAATATTATTCTTCCTACTGGAAAGACTTCTACTACTTCCCAAGTCGTGTCCTTATATTTTGGAACTTTGAGAATTCCAAATGTGCTTTTTGTGCCTCGTCTTACTTGCAACTTATTATCCTTTGCTCAATTGATTGGCGATCTTTCTTGAATTGTGACGCTGACCCACATATTATGTGTCTTACAGGACTAAAATTCAAGGACATTGATTGGAGCGGGTGAGAAACGAGGGGGGTATTGTAACACCCTCTTCCTACCCTGGAGGTATTACCGCCAGTAACCCCGATTAAGACTAAACCGAAGCTACCCAAGGCTTTAAACTGACTGAACAAACTAAAACAAACATTACAGCGGAATAAATACAATTGGTCTTATACAAACCTTAACCCAAAAAGAATAAATAAATAGAACAACCTTCTAGTTGAACAAAATCTTCATCCAGTCTTCCTTAAGCTCTTATTTCTGAAACTCAGCTTCACTTTGAAGTAGTTCAACTATGATCTTCACTCAAGTATAACCATTGAAAACCTTTCTTCAACTTCTGGAGCTTCAAACATCTGAATCCGCCTCTTGAATCAACTTCCAAGAAATAACTGATGTGCCGTAAACCAACGATGGACACCAGCCGACCATATAAAAGAAAAGAAAATGGACGGGTTAGGTTAATGAAAGACTAGCAAGCGGAGAATCTAACTTGGTTCTTATGGTTGTAACTAAACATATTGGCATCCAATTCCGAATAGACTCGGATTATGATCCAACAGTTAGCAGTCTTATAGAGAATAAGAAGGAGACTCGCATAGTCAAGAGAGAGAACACCACCGCTTGTGGTTTCTTTTAAGAAACATAAACAATTGTTGGGAACTCATATTAATCACATCACATTTTGAAAAGCCTCCATCGACTAATCAGATTCACTTAATCAAAGTTTGATTAAGAATCATTCATAACCGGGAGCAAGAATGACTTTCCGACTGGACGAACCATTCAGGTATATTAATGTGCCTAACACACTTATCTTATATTACTTTCAAAACTTTTCACAAACAGGTTGGTGATTCATAATCGGCTCGAACTACTGCCGAAATATTTGGTACCGTAGAGATCATTGGAATATTTCATCCATGGTCATCTACCCTATACCTTTGGTCCCGTAGAGATCATAGGAGTATTTCATCCATGGTCATCTACCCTACACCAGGATCACAGGACTTAAGCTATCCTGTATCTCTCATTTGCATATGGTGAGGTAGAGATCCCATAGGCCTATTACCAGGTCGTCTACACTACACCGTGCCAATTGCACTTAGCTAGAGTGCGCATCAAACCCCTTGCACGAAGAGCAGGGGAAGAGTCATGACTCGCCATTAGGATTAGGCCCCTCCTAATGTAATATTCATTTTAAGAGAGGATATGGAACCACGTTCCCCTCCCTGAAACTATCTTAATCACAACAATGTCTCAGCGAGAGACAACAAACAAGGTCGCACATAACGGACCTAAATCCAGTTCTAGCGCAAACTGAATAACAACATGGTCATTATTTCTAACAAATATAACAACCTATCATATTTTATTAATCATACAAGTTGTTCCCAACGCAAATATTAAATGGGATCCAATTCCTCATTTAATAACAATAACGCAAGAGAGAATCGTCCACTTGCCTTAGAAGGCGTGCTCAACGTCCTCAGCGATTCCAACAGAAATCTTTATCATCCTTCTGACAAATATAACCAAATGATTTCTCAGCAACGAGCTCACAGAAACACTTATGAGTTGTATTCCCAACTCCTACAACTTCCTAATCGATAAACGATTTAATTTCCGAATATCGATATATAATAAATCCTTAGTTATCATGCTTTAAGGAGCCATCTTGGCGGAATTATAACTAATTATCCGCTTCACTTTTGAAACAACTTTCTAAACAAAAAGTGTTCCTCTGCAACAGTTCTAAAGGGCTACCAAATCTCGGATCAAACGGATTAACAACGAATCCTGAGTAATTATCCGAAGTCCTTTACCTGCCAATCGGTAACCAAAACTTGTCTTCGCTATAACGGAAGATCCGGACGTCCGTTTCTCGAGCGGTTTGAACCTGTAGAACCGTATCAACGTCAAGATTATAAAAACCATAAATTTAATTAGCAAAGCGGAACCAAAAGGTCCTTTCGGTGGCTCCGTAACCAATCCGCTAATTAATTTCGATCGTATATACCTTCACTCGAGCCCATGTCTCGTTTGGCTCGATCATGGCTCGATCCCTGAGCCCGAGGGTGGTTGGGCGTTGCCCGACAGCAGCTCCCATGGTGGTTGGTGGTCGGAGGGTTGTTGAACGCCGGCGACGTCGCTTGACGAGCATGAAGACAGTCGGCGGTGAAGGAATTCTTTCTCCCCGAGTCCGACGTTCCGACCCGATTCCCTGGCTAGTCCAGCTCCCCTTGCAGCCAGCTCGCACATGGAAGAAGAAGGTGAGAGGTGGAGGAGCTAGCTAGAGGAAGAAGAAGAGATGTGGTGGCCGACGGTGAAAGTCTCACGTCCGAGCCCGTCGTTCCGTCCTTATCTCTCTCGACCCTTTTCACTTGTTTGAAATATTTGATAGACTTTGACCAAGCAAGAAGATAAGCATCCCACTCTCTCGTTCCTTTCTAATTAAGACAAGAGAAGGCGGTTTAACGAGATTTCCCGTTTCGGAACGGGACTCGCGTTAAAGCGGTAAAATTATGTACCTCGGGTGGAAATCTTACTAAATACAAAACGTCCCGTAAATTATGTAGACCAATAAAACCAATTTTTCATGATTTTATCTTGCTACCCTCAATTTTTAGGGCTTCCGTTTTGTATTTTAAATCCTTTACGGTATATAATTAAAAAGACGGCTTATCCAATAAATATTCTTTTTCCACTGAAAAATCCTAGAATTCACACCGATCCATAAAATCATTTCTTTGTGATTTTAGGATATCACCAAGAATTTTCTAGGATTTAATCTCCAACAAAAATATTGGATTAAGCGTTAAAACGGACTAAAAAGGTTAAAAGGATATCCGAGAAAAATTCAAAAATATCCTCAAAAACCGCATTTATTACAGGTATATTGGTTGTGGGCTTTCAAGTCGGACGCACGAGCATGTAATTCCTCTGCTACTGTATTCTTGGCTAATCTATTGCATTTAAATTTGGGTCGTCCTTCAGATTCTGTTTTATCTCATTTGCCTATGTTACAAACTTCTAGTAATTCTACTACTATCCCATGTGATTTATTTTAAAGTCCAAGTAGACTCTTGTTTCCTTTTCTAATAATTATAAAGCATATGCATTGTTTGATTTAATTCACTGCGATATATGGGGTCCCTATAGTACTCCATCTCGTTCTGGTGCTTCTTATTTTTTTACCATTATTGATGACCATTTCCGGGGTGTCTGGGTCTTTTTGTTGAAAGCAAAATCCGAAACTACTAAATGTATTGAACTGTTTTGTGCCATGGTCTCAACACAATTTAAGAAATAAGTTCATCGGGTTCGGGCCGATAATGGAACAGAATGTTTCCATTAATTTCGTTCTTTGCTAAGCATGGAATGTTGTTTGAGAATAGTTGTGCTTACACCCCCCAACAAAACGACCGCATTGAACGCAAGCATCGTCATTTATTAAATATTGCTCGTGCTCTTCAGTTTCAGGCTCGTCTCTCTCTATCTCTTTTTGGGGAGAATGTGTTCTTACTGCCTGTTATTTAATTAATCAGACCCCTACTAAACTACTTAATGGTCGCACCCCGTATGAATTCCTGTATGGCCGACCGCCTAATTACAAGTTCCTTCGGGTATTTGGATGTTTATGCTATCCCCCTCATATTCTGAAATCTCGGGATAAATTTGCTTCCAAAGGCAGACAATGTATTTTTCTAGGTTATCCGAATGGAAAACGTGGATGGCGTTTATTTGATCTTGTATCTCAGAAAATTGTTATTAGCAGTGATGTCACATTCTATGATCAAATTTTTTCGTTTGATGAGTCAGTTTCTGACAGAGCTTCTATGGTGCCTATCGACATTTCTCTGGGTGTTTTTGATGACATGTTGTCTTCTGACTTTCCCTTGATCACATCTCCTCCTGTTGTTGACGACAAGGGGAGTCCGCTTTTTGTTCCACCTTAGAGTACTCGGCAACGCCGTTCACCGGCTTATCTGCAGGATTTTGTTTGCAGTACTACTCACATGCTTAACCTCTCCCCCTCTACCACGACATCACCTGCTTCCTCTACATTGTCCTCCGGTACTCCATACCCTATAGCATCTTATGTCTCATGTATTAATTTTTCTGCTTCTCATTCTAGGTTTCTGATTGCCGTCACCACCAGCTATGAACCCCGTAATTATTCTGAAGCAGTAAAACACGCCCCTTGGCGTGAGGCAATGGCAGCTAAAATCGTTGCTTTGGAACGGAATAAAACATGGACACTGTGTGACTTGCCTCCCAGGAAAATTCCTATTGGTTGCAAATGGGTATTTCGCATCAAGTATCGCTCTTCTAGCGCCATTGAAAGGTACAAAGCTAGCCTTGTTGTTCTTGTAAATCGCCAAGTTGAGGGTATAGATTATCATGAAACTTTTGCTCATGTTGCCAAAATGGTTTCTGTATGAGTTTTCTAGCTGTTGTTGCTATTAAAGGCTAGGAGCTACATCAGATGGATTTTCACAACGCTTTCTTGCATGGTGATTTAGAAGAAGAGGTCTATATGAAGCTTCCCCTGGGATTCAGTGGAGCCTCTCCGAGCCATGTTTGTCGCCTTCAAAAGTCCTTATATGGACTTCAACAAGCTCCCTGAAATTGGTTCTTCAAACTTGCTCATTCCTTAACATAATTCGGCTTCTTACAGAGTTATGCTGATTATTCTCTCTTCACTTTTGCTCGTGGTTCTGTGATTTTGCATGTTCTTGTTTATGTAGACGTTCTTATTATTCTCGGGAATGATGCTTCTACTATTTCCAAATTCAAGATATATTTGCGTTCTTGTTTTTCTGTGAAGGAACTTGGGGTTCTTAAGTATTTTCTTGGGATTAAAATTGCTCGCTCTCTTAAAGGGTTGTTTCTTTCTCAACGGAAATATACTCTTGATCTTTTGACCGAATCTGGGAAGCTTGTCGGGAAGCCCTGCGACTTTCCCATGGAGCAGAATCAACAATTAGCCCTGTTTGAGAGCCCATTGTTTGATCAGCCGGATCAGTATAGGTGTCTGGTCGGTTGTCTCATTTATCTAAATATCACTCAACCAGATATTTGTTTTGCAGTTCATACTCTGGCACAGTTCCTGCAGTATCCTCGTATTGATCATTGGCATGTCGTAGTGCGAGTCCTGCGCTATCTTAAATCTCATTCGGGTCAAGGTCTTCATTGTCAGCCTGGAGTTCTCTACAAATTTTGACTTTCTGTGATTCAGACTGGGCCGCATGTCCTTTATCCCGACGCTCTATTACAAGTTTATTTAATTTTCTTGGGGAGTCTCCTATCTCTTAGATAACAAAGAAGCAACATATTGTTTCTCGCTCATCTGCTGAGGCAGAATATCACTCTATGCATGGTTTCTACTTGTGCCGAATTAATGTGGCTAAAATATCTCATTTTCTCCCTTGGCGTTTATCATTCCTCTCCTATGTAGATTCATTGTGACAATCAGGTTGCTATGCACATTGCGGCCAATTCGGTTTTGCATGAGTGCACAAAGCATATTGAGATTGACTGTCATTTTGTGCGTGAGGAGCTTGTTCGTGGAAACGTTGGTTTATCTTACATTCGGTCGTCGTAACAGCTTGTTGATTTGTTTACTAAGCCCTTGGGCAAACAACAGTTTTGTTAACTACTATCCAAGTTAGGCATTGTAGATTTACATGCTCCAACTTGAGGGGGAGTAGTAGGATATATTATTATTATCTTATGTATTAAGTTGTAGGTTGGGGAGCAATCCTTGTAACAAACCCTATAAAGGGATCTTTGTAACCTCTTTCTAATCCATGAATTATTTTTCTACCCAAACTTGACATATGTGTTGGGTCTAACACACATATACGCAAACGGATGTGTGGACCCCACGTTATATTGGCCTACTAGACTAACATAGATATTAGTCTTTTGAACTCGAAGGTTAATATGTCATTTTTTATCTGGCTTGGTTTGTTAATGCCAAAGCCTTTATTAATAATCTATATTTGGATAATCCTATTCAATCATGTGAATTTTGTAGCGGATCATTGAGCGTCTATTGCTTTTTCATTTCCCTTAGGTCTTCATGTTTTGCATCTTTTGCTCAACCCACTTTGCGGGATTTCACTTTTATTATTTAATGATGTTATGAGTCAAGTTATTTTTCGCTTGATTACTTTTTAGTCCTTTTTATTTTAATAAAAATTCTCATAAATAAGACGGAAAATATGCCTATCCTTCAATTAAAAAAAATCTTAGGCTTGAAAACCTGATTTTAACTCCCCCTGTCCTATAATGTTTGTCATGATTTCTTTTCCGTTGTCCCAAAATATTTGTCCACTTTTATTTTATATCTATACATTTCTTACAATATTACTCTCATTCAATATCATCTCTGGTCCTATTATCCAATCAAAAATCTACTCTAATATCCTTTTTAGTCATTTCCTTTTTTTTTCTCTTTCTCATTCCTATTGGCTACTTTTTTCCCTTTTTTTTAATTTGTGTAAAAACTATATTTTATGACGAATATTATGGAACGGATGGAGTATAAGGTTATGGAAAAATTGCTCCAAATATCCCAACCTTTCATTCGGTTGCGCACTCTACCCCGACCTTTTCGAATTTCACAAAATATCCTATACTTTGGGGATAGTTGCACACTCTACCCTCGAAGTGTCCACATTTTGGGTAAATTTGTGGATTATTTCCTCACCTTTTCATTTTGTAACAAAAATACCCAACTCGTGTACAAATAATTTTAAAAATTATAAATCTTGTCCTTGTAAGGATTAAAACATTAAAAAAATAATCATTTTAGATCTCTTTTTGTTCTAAATCAATTTTAGTTGAAATTAATTTAAAATAATCAATTTACTTTATATAAAAATATATTTGGGTAATGTCTAAAGTAATAACATAGCCTTATAGATTTACTTTTCTCATTTATATGAAAATAATCTCATTAATTTTATTATTTGGCTAATATAATTTCTCCACTTCATAATTAACCACATAAATCTATAATCATAACTTTGACTTTGAAAGTAGTTCATCTTAATATTTTTTTGTCCATTATTATTTTTGAAATAATTTTAGATAAATATTAATAAGAATTTTCATAAACTTATTTTATAAAAGTTTAAAAATTTTGAGTTATTATATAATCATCGAGTCCAACTTTTTTTCGTCGAAAATAAATAAATAAATTAATTATGAATATTTTTTAATGCATTGTTTGGGTTTCTTTTTTTTTTTAAATAATTGAGTTTTTAGTTTTTCATTTACTAAAAAGGAAATTTGGATTTTATGTTTAATTTAATATTTTTTTATTTAATTAGTTTGTGTCACCGTGTTTAAATAAACAAGCCAGAACATAAGTTGTATACTATCTTGTTGGTTAAGTTAGACAAGGTAGAATATAAGTTTTTAAAATTTTATAAAAAAACGGGTTATGGATTTTTTTTCTTGTGTCTAAATTTTTTTCGAAAATGATAATGGAAAAAAGTATTAAAACGAGCTACTTTGTAAAATAAAAGTTATGGATTAATTATTTATGTGGTTAATTATAAAGGTGAGAAGCTATAACATAAATTTATAAAAACGTTATGAAATCTTTTTTATTTGTGTCGAATGTTTTAAAAAAAGTAATAATGAAAAGAGTATTAAGATGAACTACTTTGTAAAGTAAAGGTTATGGTTTAATGATTTATGTGGTTATTATAAAAGTGAGATTCATATTAGCAAATAATAAAAATAATTATATTATTTTTTTATAAATGAGAAAATTAAACATATAACGCTATGTTATAAGTAAAATTTGTTTGTACATAATTTGGACATTTTTGTTATAAAACGAAAAAGTGAGGTGCTAATTCATAATTTTACTCAAAGTGTGGACACTTCAAAGGCAGAGTACGCAACTATCCCCAAAGTATAAGATATTTTGTGAAATTTATAAAGATCAGGGTAGAGTGCGTAACTGAATAAAAGGTGGGATATTTGGAGCAATTTTTTCAAAGATTATTGAGTATTTCATCAGTGATTAGAATCAATCAAAGCTTGTTTGTAACTGGATATATAAAACAGACCAAAGTTTGGAGAAGGACCCACAATCCACATGGTCAAGGCCCACAAAGCCTTAAATCTCTTTTGGCTCACATCCGACGTGGCATACAGTAAGTTGCCTATCGTGCTCTTGCTGACGCAATTCCCACTTATTACTTCTTTGTACATCGCTGAAAATCCTATAAATTTCAGTTTCGGTTGTGCCTCTTTCCCCGCTCGCTATATTTGCGAATTAATCCAAAAATCTGTATTTTTTTTGAAAAATTAGTCATATTCAACAATAGTATTTGCATGACAGGGGAAAAAATAGAGCTTTTATTTAATTATTTTAACATTACAAGTTCATTATTGATGCTACTGAACCAATTAAAAGGGCGTAATCAAATAATTGATGCTCCATGGAATCATGTTACATACATTCACTCTCAGTTTTGTTAAGTTTCGTGTACAAAATATCTTAAAGTGTACACCAACGGTGCATTGGCGTAGTGACGTTGGGGCTACGCTTGGTAGGACGAACTGTGTGTTTGATTCTCCGTAATTTCGTTGGGAGGGGTCTGTTTTAATCTCATTCAGTATCCCGGTCTGGACGTAGCCCATACGGGTGAGCCAGGCGCAAGAGCAAAAAAAAAAAAATTTTAAAGTGTACGTGATATTGTCAAATGGGTCAGATGGTTCAAGTTTGAATCAATCAAGATAGGGTCAAACCGGATTTAGGTTGACGGTTTGTTAAAATTTACTAGTCACGTAAGCCGGGTTGTTATGAATTTTGGTTGGGTCAAGATCATCATTTTTAAAACAATTATAACCATTAAAATAATATTATAATTAAATGCTCTGTAATATTTATTATACTAACTTTGATTCTTAAAATGCGTCGTTAAATAAAAAGACACTTTTATCAAGAATTATTTAATTACTAGACAAAATATAATCACATGCACGTATATTAATTGAAACATTCAGTAATTACCCAATGACAAAAAAATAAAGTTATAGAAAAGAGGGAGAGAGGTTTCTAATGATAAAATAATAGATGTAGAGAAGAATTGTCACTTAATTTGAATCAAATTCTATTAATTGGATTTTTTTCACATGGAAGTTGTGGAAGGATGAGAATTTGTGAATGCTAGTAGAAAAGGCTTTAATAACACTCTTTAATGATCGGATGAAGTAATATTTAATGTGAACAATATAATAGACGTGAAACATTGTGTTGAGTTAACCCAATCGGGTTTGGGTACGTAGCTCTTTACCCATTGATTTTTGGCTGAATTTCAACCCAATAAACTTAAGCGGGTTCAATCATTTTTAACAAGTCTGAATCGATATGATTAATGGATGTTATGAACGATAAAATTTTGTGTGAATGTTATCTAGCATTCAACTGATTATCGCAAAAGGGTTTATGTATACAATTGCTTGAAGCTTAAGATCTTATAAAATAAATATAATATATTTTATATCTTAGCTAATCCTCCCTCCCCACAAGCTCATGGAGGATTCTGAACATGCAGCTTGGACCATAATTGAAGAAATTTATCGATCTTGGAGCTCAAGGCTTATCATAAAGGAAAAGATCTTATAAAATAAATACAACATATTTTATATCTTAGCTAATCCTCCCTCCCCATAAGCTCATGGAGGATTCTGAACATGCAGCTTGGACCATAATTGAAGAAATTTATCGATCTTGGAGCTCAAGGCTTATCATAAAGGAAAAGATCTTATAAAATAAATACAACATATTTTATATCTTAGCTAATCCTCCCTCCCCATAAGCTCATGGAGGATTCTGAACATGCAGCTTGGACCGTAATTGAAGAAATTGAGAGGTACCAATGGCCTTAGTAAAGATATCGGTTAAGAGAACCATCTTCAACCTGCTCACATACGAAATAATAATCGATCTTAATGTGCTTGGAGCGATGATGGAAAACCGGATTAGCCGACATATAAGTGGCACTCAGATTGTCATTAAGAATAATGGGTGGTCGAATAACAGGTGTTTGTAGCTCAAGAAGTACTTGTTGAATCCAAATAATTAAGCTCGGTAGAAATGAATGCAATAGCCTTGTATTCAGCCTTAGTGCTGGATTTAGCAACAATATGTTGCTTCTTGGAAGCCCAATGATAGAGCATATAGGTATATGTGTTAGAGCATGTTTTTATTCCCGTTTTATGCATGTTTAGCTAGATTTTCTCTTTAAGTTGTAGTTTAGGTTTTATTTCGGTTTAGTTCGAAATCTACGCGTTTGTGTGCTTTATTGCAGGTTGGAAGGTGAAGCATGGTGGATATGAAGCTAAGGGACGGAGCTTAGGGGACTATGGTGGAGTTTGAGGAAGCTTAAAGTGATTCAAGTGAAGATTAGAAGAGCTAAGGCCCAAGAGCTTGTGTGAAAAGAACACCTCTATCTTGCAATGGTTGGTTTGGGATCTAAAGTGGTCGGATGAAGCTGAATTTGGTATCACTGGAAAGCTAACTCGAAGAGCTACAATTCATATTTTTACTCCGAGTCCAAATTCCAACTCTAAGGGGGTCAAAACAGCCTCTGAAGTGTCACTAGAGTTGATGCGGCGACGGCGCAACCAAAGTAGGGAGAGCGCGCCCGCGCTCTGGGCGGCACCAAACCGCGCTCCAGCGGTCGACGCGGCGATGACTTGGGCTTTGCGAGATCTTGTGGGCCGACTCTAATATTTCTTTTAGATATTTTTAGACATAATATAAATACTTTCTCTAGGTTTTATTTGGATTATTATGCTATCTATTATTCTTGTGTTCTAAGTTTTTGAGTTTGGAGATTTGTGGGAGACAAAACCCTAGTTTTGCAATTGAAGATCAATTTGACTCTTGTAAGTTTTATTTTTCTTCAATGACAATGTCTAGCTAATTTTCTCATGTCCAACTAGTTAGTTGAAGTTGTATGCATGATTGTTTGTGAGATTTGAATTATTTTAGTTTGCCTTGACTAGATTGAATCTCTCCGTGCTTGATTGATTAAATTCGCTTAGGATTATAACAGATTGGCCACCTATTTTACTTCTAGGTTGAATTAGAACTAGAACAATTAATAGACGGTGGAATTTGATTATTCATGGATGAATCCTTTGATTAAACTTATAGACGGTGGAATAAGGGTAATCAAAGGCTGAGAATTTAATCACAAGATGTCATGAATAGACGGTGAAATTCATGATTATTATTTCTATTGAATGCTTTGAACTAAATTGCATGATCAATCTGACATAGAAGGTTTTCTAGGTTAATTGGTTAAAGGGTTGTTAAAGACGATGTATATTAACAACCACATTAAGCTTGAATTCATAAATTCACAATAGATTAGTCAAGGGGAATTGAAATAAGGATAATCAAGGATCAAATCTCATGTATGCAACGGATACAAAACTGGTTGGACGCTTCTCTCCATATTTGAATCTTAAATCATATTTACTTGCTTTGGTTTAGTTAGTTTCAATAATTTAGATTTTAGTTTATAATCACAAAATCCCCCTTTTACTTTAGTAACATTACTTAAATACGGATATTTCGAGTCTCTGTGGGTTCGACCTTTACTTCCACTTTGCTAAGGTTAGGAAGTTAGGAATTTTCTTTGATAGTGCTTTTATAACGACGTAAAAGTGCTCGTCACCCAACTAATCAGATTGCCGCCATAATAGATAGAAAAACCATGCAGAGACCTGCAACCATCACCATCAGAGGCCCAACCAGCATCATAATAGGCAATCAAGCGATTATCCTGAGAAGAACGAATAACAAGGCCAACCGAAAGAGAGTCATTAAGGTATCGAAGAATCCGCTTGAAAACAACCCAATGAGTCTCAATAGAAGAATACATATACTAACAAACGCAATACACTACATAGGAAATCTCATGTCCAGTGACAGTAGCATACTATAGAGCCCCGACAATGCTCCTATATAAAGACGGATATAAGGAAGAGGATCACCAGAACGAGTCAATCGGGAAGCCGGCTCAACAGAAGACGATATAGGCATGGCATCATGCATTTTGCTATGAATCAAAATATCCCGAATATACTTTTGTTGAGATAAAAGAAAGTAGTCAAAACCACGAATTACCTCTAAGCCGAGAAAGTAATGCAACGGCCCAAGGTCTCGTAAAGCAAAAGTTTGATTCAACAATTGAACAAAATGGTCAATATCAGCAGAGACCGAGTCAGTGATAAGCAAATCATCAACATAGACTAGAATGTATAACATAGTAGAACCATGGCGACGAACAAAGAGAGAAGTGTCAAAACGACAAAAACGAAAACCATGACATATAAGAAATTGTCGAAGCTTGGTGAACCAAGCCCGAGGAGCCTGTTTAAGGCCATACAGTGCCTTTCAAAGCAAGCAAACATGATTAGGTCGAGCTTCATCAATGAATTCCGGCGACTGGGTCATAAACACCTACTCTACATGACAGATCTCCATTAATAAAAGCGTTATTAATATCAACTTGTCTAATAGCCCAAGAATGTTGTAAAGCAATGGAAAGAACAATTCTGATAGTATTAGGCTTCACAATATGACTAAATGTATAAAAGTAATTAACGCCTTCTTCCTGATTATAGCCTTTTGCTACCAAGCGCACCTTATAGCGCTCAATGGATCCATCTACTTTTTACTTTATCATGTACACCCACTTACAATCAATAATATTAGAATTACAAGGGCGAGGGACAAGTGTCCAAGTTCCATTATGCAAAAGGGGATCAAATTCAGATTGCATAACATGTTGTCATTCAAGAGATTTAGAGGCTTGAAGAAAAGTTTTAGGTTCATCATAAAGGTCAAAAGAGACATGTAATGGATGTTTGGTGGAGGTGAAAGATTTAGGTTTTTAAGCTGTTTGTTTTAGAATGAGCGACCATTTGATGGGTAGAGATTTCCATAGTTCGAAAATAAGAAGGAATAGAAGGAGAGGGCGAAGAGGAAATACTTGAAATTTTGAGAAGGAACCATAGCAGAGGCGAGCTCTCCATCCAAGGAACGTGAAACCGAGTTACCATCTTGACTAGGCTTGGTAGCGGATGAGCTTGGCGAGGGAGAATGATCCGGTGTAGGACTAGGAGAAGAAGTCGGTTTTGCGGTAGGCAATTCAGCCTACATGGGGACTAGGGAAGGGTTCGGTTGAGGAGAGGGTGGTGTAGTGGGCAAGGTGGACGTAGTGCATGGGGAGTTGACGATGCATGAGGGGTCATCGGCCAAGGAGAGACCGCCAATTGAAGTAACGAGGCCGGTGGTGAGGAGATGATTTGGGGTGAGGAGGTTGGTGTTTGGGCATGAATTGGATAAGGGAATGTGGACTCATAAAAAATGACATGGCGGGCTATGTAAACTCGATTTGTGGGAACATCGAGACACATATAACCCTTATGTTTTGAACTATACCCAAGAAACACACAAGGAGAGGACCGAAATTCAAGCTTATTGGTCGTGTATGGTCGGAGAAAAGGGTAACAAAGACAACCAAAGCTTTTTAAGAAGGAATAATCATGGATTTTATCATAAAGAACCTCAAATGGAGATTAGTAGTTTAGGATCAGAGTGATGATTCTATTATGCAAATAAACGGAAGTGACAAGCGCATGCTCCCAAAATAAAGGAGGTAGTTTGGAATGAGACAAAAGTGCTAGACCATTTTCAACTATGGTACGCTGACGACATTCAGCCGCCCCGTTTTGAGATTGAGTGTGAGGACAAGAGACTATGAATGATACCTTGAGTTTGTAGGTATTTTGAGACATTACGATACCCCCCCCAAATAGAATGAAATTGTTTAATTTGGGTAGAAAACTGGGTTTCAACCATCTTTTGGAAGTGTTGAAAGTGAGAGATAACCTATGATTTTTGGGAAACAAAGTGTATCCATACAAACTTGGTGCAATAATCTACAAATATGAGAAAATTTAAATTGCCATTAAATGAAGAAACTGAGAAGGACCCCAAACATTCGAATAAACTAGTTCAAAGGGAGACAAACTAGAAACATGAATTTTAGGAAGAAAAAGTCTATGACTTTTTCCAAGTTGACATGACTCTCAAACTGATTTTAAATTATGCAAAGACACTAGTAATTGAAATCTAGAAACTAAACGACGAAAAATAGACTCATACGGGTAACCAAAGTGCTCATGCCAAGTTTGAAGAGTGGTCTTCTCACCAAGATAGGCTCGTGGAGATGGTTTTGTGGGCGTGGGGGTTGCCAAGTGGTATAACCCGTTTTCAACGGTTCTTTTGAGGAGTGTGCGCTCCTACTTGTCTTTCACAAAACAAAAAATAGGGTAAAATATCATATAAACATCATTGTCTTTGGTCAATTGAGAAACACTAATGAAATTTTTCTTAATTTGTGGAACAAATAAGATATTATGTAATTGAATAGGCTTTGGATAAGCAGGAAGAGTAGTGTTGCCCAAATACGTAATAGAAAGAAACATATCATTGCCTACTTGTAAACCAACATTGTCGATGTAATTAGAGTGCACAGAAAGATTACCAAAATTAGAGGTATCATGCTTGTTGGCCCCGATGTCAAAAACCAATTCGGATCAACTAGTATGGAAGGCGAATAACACATCAGATATGCCTGATGAGGCTGCTGAGATCCCAAATAATTAGGCGACTGATTTTGTTGTTGTTGCAAGTAATAGTCACCACGACCGCCACCGCTCGACCGCGACCCATCACCCCGGCCCTGACCGCCACGGCCACCATGACCCCCACGATTGTTGTAATTTGGGTTCGTGGGGTAGAATTCCATGAAGTTCTGTTGTTGTCGGCAATTTACGGCCTCATGGACAGGTTTCAAACAAAGTTGACAAGAGGGTAGAGAGGAAGAGCCCGCATCAACGGATGGATCAGAACGCGAACTAGACACACGATTTCTACCCCCACAGTTAGCTATGTTGGCCGGAAGAGACACATCATAGGCCGGCTGAATCGAAGTTGAGATACGCTCCTCTTCCTGTAGTAGGAGCCCTAGAAGTTCATTAGAGGATACGAGCTCCTTTTGCATATTATAGGTAGTCAAGAAATCCGAATAACTAGAAGCAAGACCATTGAGAATGCATTCAACAAAATCCGACTTAGATACAATATACGCACATTCAACAAGAGTATAGGAAAAACTGCGTTTCTTCTCTACATACTCAAGAATAGAAAGATTGCCTTTTTGCAAATTCTGCATCTGTTGTTTAAAATGCATGGATCGTGTCCTAGTTTGGGCAAAGAACATGCGTTCTAAAATAGCCCATGCCTGATGCGATGTTTGAGCACGAGCAACATGTGCAAGTAAAGGAGTAGAGAGAGTGTAATGAATCCATATTAGAATGAACCTGTCTTTTTTTCTTCCATTCATTAAAATTGGGATTTGGTGGAGGACTGAAGGAGGCATTGTAGAACCAATCGCAATAAGAAGTGTTGTTAGCGATGCATTAGCCTGCTCGCCAAGAGAAAATGATCAATGTTGTAAGCCTCGAGTGCAGACTTGATCGTATGCCGCCATATATAGCGTGTAATTAGTGCGATCAAGCTTCACATTCAATGTCGGATAATTCAACATGGTGTTGGTGTCGGAAGCCACATCCAGAAGAGCACCGACGTTAGTCTTGCCGGATTGTGAATCCTCGACCGTGTTGGTTTTCTATTGAGAATCACCCATGATGGCCGAAAATTAGGTTTTTTGAAAAAAAAATTTTGCAGATCGTAACAAGCTCTTGATACCATATGAACGATAAGATTTTGTGTGAATGTTATCTTGCATTTGACTGATTATCCCAAAAGCATTTATACATACAATTGCTTGAAGCCTAAGAGATTTTTTCTATCTTGGGACCCAAGGCTTATTATACTAATATAATATATTTTATATTCTAATAGATGTATTTTAGAAACGAAATTATTTTATGGAATTCGATGTACTTGAGATTATTCAAATTTATTTTATAATTTATGGTTTTATTTTATAAAAGCAACATATTTTTAGCTTGTATCGGGAAGATAGGGTACAAAAACAGAAGATTCATTTTGTTAGTTCGTTCTTCGGATTCGAAGATTTGGTCATATGACGTATATATTCGAGGCTCAAAAACATACATAGAGCACATAGGTTTAAATTTTACCAACCCTATATACCCACAAATCCTATTATACCAGTCTAACCGATTTCTACATCTGCACGAACTATACTATTTCAATAATCACTTACTTACAAATGGTCACAGAAAAAAAAAGTTGAAAGAAATAATAATATAGTAGTAGTATATAGTAGATGAGTTGGCGTGTTGGAGTTGCCATTAAAAAGTAAAAACGTATTGGCACACATTGGATGGCTGAAAAACGGATGGACCCTGTTGGCTTCGTACCAGGGCCCTCAAATCATAGACTATATAAATCAATTAGATTTGTATTTTTGCCCTTCAAATCATATATTTCACTTTTTCTACCGTATTTTGGTAAAAAAAAATAAAAAATTACCACACATACGGTTGAGAAAGTTTTTATGGTTTTACATGAATGTTTATAGCAACGAAAGACTTGTACAAGTTTTCTGTTTGTGTACAACGAAACATGTTTTGGTGCAATTCTTTGTTTTTTATATTAACAGTGATAAATAAAAACATTACAATTTGCATGTACATGGCAATGGCTGGGTTTGTTATTTGTACTAGCTAGTTGTGGTTACTAGTTATTTATTCATCTTTGTTTTTATTATAGTTTTAGAGGTTTGAGGAAGGAGGGAGGGGCTCAATCAAAACTGACACAAAATTTTCACTTATAGGGAGGAGGGTGGAGGCCGGAGGGTACCAACACCCAGTTTTCCCCCTTCTGCTCCAACAATGGAAGGTGGGCCCAACTCTGGCTCAGTGACTGGACCTTTTGAGTATATGGGGTCCACTGACTCATATTGGGCTTCATTGGGCCCATGCCCAGGCCATGGTACAATATTTACAAACCAAGTCCCGAGTATCCAATGCCAATGCCACCCCATTCATTACTTCCATACGACGTGATTGGCCGATCAATTTTCAAATTAAATCAAAAAAGAAACTTAAGCAGTAGTAAAATATTAAAAAATACCTTATAACCAATTAAAACAAAGGAGTACAATAGGGAATATGATTATGCAATAGAGAAATCGGACCGATGAATACACATCACTTGAAAAAAAAATCTCAAGTTCTAAGTTTCAATGGAGATCAACTTTTCTTGCATTTGGAAAGATGACCCGGGTAGGAGCCGAGTTGGTCTAGTCGAGGTCGTGGTCACGTTTGAGGAATCTAAAGATCCTTCATTTAGTGGGACAATATCAGGGTGGTCTATTTACACTCCCCGGATGGAGATGACCTGTTAACCTACTTCCGATGACACTTCATTATGTTGTGCTTAGCTCATCCGCCCTCCCCTCGTGTGTTCTTTTTGTCCTTTTGAGTTTTGATTGTATGTTTAGTCTCTTCCTTACTTGTTTGGAGTTTTTCGTACTTGTTATATCTTTTTTTTCCAACTTATCCAGCTACCGATTTTTTCGGCCTCTCGATCTGCCAGTCTGCTAGGTATATCAAATTCATTTCCTTATTAAAAAATAGCCTGAAATTATATAGTTCTTCTTGTGGCGCTCCGCACAATCCGCTCCTCATGTTGTTCTTCAATTCCAAATCGAGCACCAATCAAAGATTTGTGTTTGCTGTTTTGTTTGCATTTTCATATTGAGCAAGTAATTGTTTTTTTAGTCTCTTAATTTACACATACTTGGTACATCAAATTCTTTCCTTTTAAAAAAAAACATTAAAATTACATATATACAAAAAGGAAAACTAAAATTGTTTGAAATATGTGCCTACAAATTAATATTAATATGTATATAACAAGTGATATAACATGAATATTTAGAATTAGATGACGTTTTTAAAATTGTTGAGTTTTAAGAAAAAAAAAACATGAAAAAGTCATTATCATACACTCTATGTGCTAGATTTATAATTTGATATTTTGTTGGAGCGGGTAGGTACACTTGAAGTTTTGGTGAAGTATGGATAGAAGCAACATATTCGCTACAAGCTGACATATACGACAAAGATAAATTAAACGTTGTCGATCATGTCACACTTGTTTTATTTCATTTTTTTTTATATCTAGGATAGGTTACCAAGTGATTTTTTTAAAGAGATGTGTCTTAGTTGCATATGTTTTCGAATGCGGACTATCAACTTGAAATTAGCTAACATTTAATTTTTGTTAGACATATTGAAATAATGAATTAGTAATAAATCAAAAACTTAAACTATGACGTACGTGGTTTTCTAACAAGTATGAAGTAATACTAGTAGCAACTAGCAACAACAGAATACTTATACATATACTTCATGATTTGGTTCAATCAAATTGCTTTACGGGACCCACTAAATAGGTTCGTTTCGTAATCAAGGGAGATAATTAGGTAGGTATGTGTCTATTTTCCCCCACTTGATAACTTCTCTGTTTTAATTTTATATATAAATAAATAGTGGAACAGAGCTGATCACGAAAAATTTAGGATTCGGCTCGGTTAAGACTTAAGACTTAGGTCTTATTTGGTTGAAATTTATGGAAATGTAAACGGAATGAAAATAAATGTAGTTTATTTTCGTGTCATGATACATTGATAAAAAAAATCAACTTGTTTTGCACAACCTATTATCCATTGTAAAAAGGGAATTGCTCTACCTCAATCATTCTTCTATCAAAGGGGTAGGTAACAAAATGGTGGAATCACTCCCTTCTATCTCACTTTTACAATGGACAAGTTGTTGGAAGATTTTTTTTATATAAATGTATTATGACACTTAAAATGGTCTAGATTCATTTCGCTTATGTTTCCATTTACGTTTCTATAGGTCACAACAAATCAAACGGGACCTTATTTGTATTCGGCTCAATTTGTAAATGAGTCGAGCTGGAATGCATTTTTAATGCTCAAAAGATAAATGACGAGCTTGAGCACAAGATAACTCAGCTCGTTTGTTCGTGAGCAAACTCGATTAGATATTCATCAATAAGGTCCCCTACATATTTTTAGTGGTCGATCTCTCTCAAATTACATATTTAAAATTTTTAGGGTCATTTACTTGTATAGATGATCAAGTAAATGAGTTATTCACACACTTGTCTCACGAATAAACTAAATAAGAGATTTGCGAGCTAAGCTCGAGTTCGGTAAGCATTTAAATGAATTAAGCTTAAACAATATTTTGATCTCGAACCAAGCTCACATTCGAGCTCGAACTCCCCTATTTTTAACTGAGCTGAGCTTGAGCAATTCAATGCTCAACTCGGCTCGGCTCGATTACAACCCTATATATAAATGATTAAATATATAGTAGATAAACCTTCTTAGCTGCCTAAACTAAGACGTGTTATATATACATGAAATATATATTTGATTCATAAAACCACAAATTGACAAATTGAGTTTAATTGACACTTGTTCTAATCTTTACATAAACTAGCTATAACGATTTTAATATGTGTACGTATTAAATTCAAGCCCATTCTTGTATCTCCTACCCTTAAATTAGTAAAATTAAACTCCTGTAATATCTAAATACCTAAATTCATACATGAGCCAACTTAATTTAAATTTCTAAATAATCATTTATTTTAAGGCTAGTTGAAATATTTAGAGATAGTTTATATATGTACGTGCGTATCAATTTGGAGATTTTAAAAATCAAATTTTGCTATGAACGAGAAACACAATATGAAAGACTTGAATTTAGTTAATTTAAACCGTATATCAAACAGAAAATCTAAAACTTTAAGGATATTAACAAAAAAAAAATTAAACACTAATAAAAATACTACAAAGGTGAAAGGAAGAGAAGATTGTGCCCCCTTAATTTCTGTCCCACCATGCACGTCTTTAATGCTGGTGCTTGAGCTGTTACATTCAACTTCAATCCACATAAACTGGACCGAATTGACATCTACTCTACGTAACTTTAACACATATTCGATCGGATATATAATTATATCAATATTCTATACTCCTATGAAAGAAACTAAAACTTCCTTTCATACAAATTTAAGAGAAACCTAATTAATGTTACGTAAAACGTTTGATCCATGTACAAGTTCTGAGTACTGCAATTGTATCAAATTGTGATCAAATTAAAGAACTAATGAACATTAACTTCATGTTAATTAATGATCTTTATATACGTACCGTATCAAATTGCGTTTCACAACTTGCCTAACATGGACACACGTACGTACAATATTATGGGGTTGCGTTGAAGAACAACTTTCACATAATTAGCACATAATTAGCTGATTGATCACTAGAGAGAATGTAGGGCAATTGTCATTAGGGCCAATCTTTATATATTGACAAGTCATGCTCATGCATCTAACATATGTCGACTCAATTAAGAGAAAATGAATCATAGTTTAGGTATGTGGGTGGTTTAGAAAGATGATTGTATAAGCTAGAGATTGATACCGGCCATGAGAGTAATGGTTGCATATTCTTGATCGTGATGTAAACTGTAAGAAGTTGTACTATAAATATATTTATGTTGAGTTTTGGTTGGGAGTCGTCCTATTTGTTTGGGTCATTTATAGGAATAAATTAAATTTGGATTATGTACGTTCTGTTAGGTAGTTTTGAAGAATTTAAGGCCTATTAGCCTTTACAAGCTATACAAAATTGTATCAAAAGTCATATATTGTAAACAGGTTAAAGGTAGTTTTGAAGAAGGTGATCTCAAAGGGGCTCTAAGCGTGTTTGTTTCAGGAAGGTTGATGATAATGTTTTGGCTGCTTTTGAACGTACTCTTCCACTTCATGAAAAAAGGTCAAAGGTAGGAAGGGCTATATGGCTTTGAAAGTGGATAAGGCGAAAGCATATGATCGGATGAAATGGGGGTACTTGGATCGAGCAATGTATAAGAATGATGGGTTTTTGTGATGATTGGATGAACTTGATCATGAAGTGTGTCAACAGTGTTTCCTTTTCGGTTTTGATGGATGCATATATGGTAGGCTGTCTCAAGTGTTCTTGGCCTCATGCGGACTCCGTTAGGGGGCTCATTGTCTCCCTATCTCTTGCTTTGTGTAGAGGGTTTTTTAGCCTTTTTAAGGAGGAGTGGGGAAGAAGAGAAGTTGTAAGGTATTCTAGTTAGTTGCTCGATCGGTGCCAGTAGTGTCACAACTATTCTTTGCAAATGACAATATTTTATTTGCTAGGGCTAATTGTCGATAAGCACATGAAATTGTACATGTACGGAGCAACGTCAAGTCTACAAATTAACTTGGCAAAGTCATAATTGTCTTTTAGCAAGAATGTGAATGTCGGAGTTAGGTAGTCTATTCAGGGAATCTTAGACATCCAAGAAGTGGAAATAATTAAAAGATACTTAGGATTACCGACTATGGTAGGAAGGTCAAAGAAGATTATATTTGATCAGGTGAAGGAAATAGTCTGGAAGAATATTAGTAGATGGAGAGCTAAATCATTATCAAGGGCGGGCAAGAAGGACTTGTTGAAATCTATAGTTCAATCTATTCCCATCTACACCATGTTGCTTCCTTTTGCCAATGGGACTGTGCAAGGAGATAGATCGAACAACTCATGCGTGACTTCTTTTGGGGTGGGCAAGGTGACAAGATGACTCTTCATTGGATGAGCTGGGATAGGATGTGTCCACCAAAAGCGAAAGGAGGGCTTGGTTTTCGGAGATTGGAAATGTTTAACTTCGCTCTCCTAGAAAGGCAAGGGTGGCGACTTCTTCAAGAATCAGACACCTTGATTGTGAGTCTCTTTAAGGCACGATAATACATGCGGACATATTTCCTTCATGTCAACCTAGGGCATAACCTGAGTTACACTTGGTGGAGTATTCTTAGAGGCAAGGAGATTATAGAAGAGGGGTCGTATTGGCAAGTGGGAAACATAAGTGATCTAAATGTTTGGAGTGACAAGTGGATCCTGCGATCGACTTTTTTCAAGGTTTTGGGCAACTTCCTTAATTAGGGGTGCAAACGATTTGAGGGTGATAGACTTAATTCACTAGGATCGGGTGTGCTGGAAAGAGGATGTTATTAGGTTGTGGTTTTTACAATGCGATATGGATCATATTCTTAATATTCACCTTCTCGACAGTAAGTGGCATTTCAGATCAGCTCGTATGGTACCACTGAAAAGATGGGAACTTTACGTTAGAACAACCTACTATGCTCATATGGCAGTCGTTGAGATGCACAAGGACAAGGGAGAATCCCATGATGGCTAGAAAATGTCCCGATGGAAAGGGGATATGGAACCGCGAAGTCTGTCCACAAATAAAATCTTTCTTATGGAGGGGTTGTAAGAATGTTCTCCCATGCAAGCCCAACCTTTTACAAAGAAAGATCGTGCAAGAACCTTTTTGTGGAATTTGCAAGGAGGTGGAGAATGAGAGACACATTGTTTGTGGGCATGCAAACTGCCCAAGATGGTGTGGAGATATTTTCCTGAGATCGAGTCGATGGGCGCTAGTTCAGACTCCTTGCTCGATTGGACGGAGAAGGTTGGAGAGCTATAGTCCGGTGGAGATCTGAATTTATGGGCGTCTATTGTACCATTATGGCGAGCCAGAAATGCAAGTGTCTTCAAAGGGGTGGTTGTGAACCCTGCTAAAATCGTGGAGGGCAGCGTGCGGGGGTTGGAGGATTCACTTGTGTAGGTTTGGTTAGTGCAAGGACGGTAGAGGCCGTGACTTTAGTTCAGATGTGAACAGGACCACAACATGTCTGGGTTAAAATCAACTATGATGCTTCTATCCAAGGTCGGGAATGTGGTATTGGGGTTGTTGTGAGAGACTCAATTGGCAATTTGGTGTTCACATGAGCCAAGAGGATTCAACGGGGGATCGACATCGAGATGGCAGAGGCTTAGGCCATTCTCTGGGGCATCCAAGTTGCGGAATTGTTGGACCTTTAACCAATGAGTTGGATTGTCAGTAGTTTATCGATCCATAAGTTCTTAACTGGGGTCCTACCTCGATCGCTTCTAGATTCTTTTCTGGCCATTATTATAGAGTCGAGTCATATGTTTGGTTCTTGTCGATGGGTGTTTTTAAGACGAAGCGTCAACACGGCAGCTCATTGGCTTAGCAGGTGGCTTCTGTCATCCCCATCTTGTCTAGTTTGTAATTTTTCTTTCCTGTATGAGTTTTACGGTGTCTTGTTAAACGATTTGGAAACAATTTAATAGATTGAAGTGTGCTTTTTTCAAAACAAAAAAATAAGTTGCTTTATGAGTGGGTGTTGGATATCAAATTAAATTATTAAATTTATTTTTGTTAGCTCATGATGGTTTACGATTATTAATTTTCGAATTGCTCCTATTAAATGTAGTTCTATGCACCATAAATAAGTCAAAATGTAGCTAGCTGCATGAGCGTACCCAATCTATAACATGTTTATACATGTACGAAAAACATTTATTTGTTATGTATAACATGTTTATTGATTAAATATGTAAGATGTTTATTTGATTATTAATTATATAGAATTCCATATAGCATGTTTTCATGACGTATATATATTGTTTGTTGAAATATATTTATATTTTCAACAAAGTTATTTTATGTTGCTGAAATTCTGATACAAAAGCGTGAGCAATTGTAAGAAAAAGGAACATCACAAGACGCATTGTTAGTGTTGATCGAGGAACATATATTATTCATAATCCCACAAATCAGTTTAGAGATATATGAAGTATATATGAAGTATAATGCATCAATTAACTAGCCAACTAGGCATCCACAAGTTAATTAATAAAATTATACTATTGATTTGTTGTTTATAAAAGCACTTAGCAAAGTTAGCATATACTTGAGATATATACAGCACTTGTTTTGAACTTTTCAGCTATAGTGGATTGAGTTACTTTGATTAATCTCTTTTTTCGGTTGAATACTTTTAATTAATCTTGATCAGTTGATCCATGTCAATTGTCACCAATCAGCACTTTTTTTTTCGATCGACGTGCTTAGATTAAATTATTACTCTTATTAAGAAATTTAACAATGATACGTTTTTTTAATTTCGTGAAACGCTTACCAAGAAACTTTCTTGCATTCATATTCTAGCCTACAAAAGTTTCGTTTATCCGGCATCCTATATATCTGGTAATCTTAATCAAATTCTAAATATAAAAATTAGCTTCTGTTTATATAACTTATATGCCTTCTTTTAGCAAAAGAATATAAAAACAATAAAATTATAAGTCATATACTCATATTCATGTATACATCTCGTTTGCCATGGATTTGATAGGCGTTTTACAAAAGCACATACTCCTGTTTTATATATGGTTTTTGCATTTTGTTCACTTTAAATTTGAGATAAAAGTATAAATGGTAATGACTAATGACTGACTAGTGAGTGAATAAAAGACATCAATTCTATATAACAAAGAAGCTCAACATGTGCCCTAAGGGCATATATAAGTTAGAAAGGCCGTTCTTAAATGAACCAAAAAATTAGATGTAAGCGCACACACACAAAATGTACTTCGATCATTAATGTTTGAATTTACCTTTTATCACAAAAAATAAAGATATAATGGTGAGATACAAATTATATATGGAGGCCTTGTCCATATTTGCAATGTGCCTAGCTCATTTTCTTTGGATATAGGATTATTGCTAACAGTCCTAAACATTCCGAAAGTTCTTATATGTGAGAAGCTTGTGCTCTCTCGCCAATTTATCCAATTATCGATTATTTTGATCTTTTAATTTATTGAACCTATCTAATAAATACATTAAAATATTTTCTTCTAAAAAACTATATATTTTAAACCGTTTTAACTTCGATGTATCCTATTAATAAAAACTCTGATACACTAATAATTTGGGGAAATGGATGTTCCAATACAATTCCAGTATACTTTGGACTCACAAACTCGAACATCTCATTTGCAGTTTGGAATATTCGAACATGCAACATATTATATAAATATAATATAGTTATGCAACATATTAATTAAACAACTCTTTTTAATGAGGTAATGAGAGATCCAATTTTGTTAGTAAATTCAATCTCTAAATTCGTAGATAAAATGCACGAATTAAATTAAATAAATTGGTTTGCATCCATCGACTCAATCCAAAGAAAGAAGGAACGATGATAATTTTAAACATCTTCATTTTTTCTATCACTAGACCACCCTATGCAGTTGGGACTAGCTATAAATCTTTAATTAATTAATTGGTATTTGATATTAATTTTATTTTTCGCTAGCTATAGATCTTTAATTAATTAATTATGAAACATGCATGATTGATAATATATGGATTATGTCACCGATGACATTGCACTTTAATTTCGAACATCATAAATACAATTACACTAGTATATACTACTCCGTGTTAAATTTTCCAATGGACTTTTAGTTAATAAAATAGTGTGAGATTACATCTCCTTTTAATTAATATTATATTTTTATATAGGGTCGAAATTTACTTTTTAACCAAAATTTTTAAGTTAATAGACAAAGATTCATATGGGTATGTTGTTAATTTTTCTCTCATGTTTTTTTGATGTGGGCAAGTCATCCAACCTCTCCACACATAATAAAATAATAAATAGAGTTTATCTATCTCTCATTTCTAAAGATAATATAGGTTAAAGACGTACTCTTCAAATAAGAAAGAATTTATAAATTTATATTATATAAAATAATTTTATTTATTTTAATAGGATTTTAAGTTTTAAAACAAGAATACTATAAAAATTATATAAAAAATTCTACTTTGAATTTATTTAGAAATTAAGACATGAGAGAATCTTACCCTTTCCATCACCTCCAAACAACAGTGCTTGATTAATTAATTTGACCCACCACCTTCGATCCCACTTGGTCCACAACTATCTAAGCTAGTTTACAATTATAAGTTACAAAACAATCATTCTTTCGACCAACAAAAACAATAATTCCTTTCCCCAACCTAAGTTTTTCAATTTGATCTATAATTTGCAATCAATGAGTAAGTACGATCGTTTTTTTTCATTTAAAATACGGGGACCTCAAACTTTTCCTAACTTCAAAACCATGCATGAGATACGTACGCTCGAAATTAAAAAGAAAATACAGCCATTTAATAATTTTTTTCAATGAGTTTTTTTGACTTCTTGGGGAAGAGAATTAACCCTTCACTTCTAAAGTGTACCAAACTCGAGAATTATTCGGGCATATCTATGATTATAAAGATCAATTGCCTATAGTGGTTAAATCGTTATCGATCACTCTAAACGAGTATTTTATTATCTTTTTACTCTATTATATTGATGGATAAACAATGATATATCATATATGTGAGGAAACATATATTGGTGCTGTTATTTTCATTTCATTTCATATATGTGTCATCATAAAGCATCTATCTCAACTTATGTTGCTTTAATTTGTACTTGTCAAAGAAAAATAAATTAAAAAAAGTTTTGATGGTTGTAAAACTTTGTAGCCATTCATCTCCTCCACTTGGGTGTTTTGAAGTAGGGGAGTGAGTGGGGTTACCTCTTGGCTCTTGCTCAATGATGAACATATATCATATTATTTTTTCACACGAATTCATATGATATAAAAATTAAAATTGATTATAGGGATTTAAATTTGAATGTCACTCTCAAGGGCCCTTGATTGAATCATTCGTTTCAATTAGAGGCAAAATAAATTATAAAAATAAGATAACTAATTAAAGGTTTGCTTCTTGTTATGCTTCACTAATCAAATGATTATGATCTCTCATTTTTTATCCTTCATTTATCGAAGTGTTAGTGGTATGGTCTTAGTAGTGACACAACGGGATAATGATTGCCTGATTTCGATATGTTTATGTGACACGACACCTTGAACCATATATTATACAAAAATTAATTAATCATCCGTAATTTTTTATTGTTGATTTTATTTACTTCTTAAAATCTTTTCAGATCTTATGATCACAAAACTTTGGTTTATAAGATTCCTAAAAGGAGGGGGGAAACCTTGATGGGCCTCCAAAGCCCAATAACAGTGCAAGTGGGTTTAGTGATGTGGGCTAGTACGTTAGAGGTTCTAGTTCTAACTTAAGACTTTGCTATGAGCTTACGTGAAGAACAAAGTAGAGGCTGATTTTGTAAAGAAATTTCAACTTAACACCAGCCATCATTTTTGGGATCAATTTTTGGAGTAGTACATTGCATAAATATTTTTGATTGAGGCATCTCGGAGTCTCGGACACACAAACAAAAATGTTGCTTGGCTGTACAGTTAAAAATTTAGAACGGGTTAGCTTATAAAACTAATTACAATATACTTATACTTTCCTCATAAAAAACAATATGCTTATATAAAGCAGGAATTGAATCAAATGAAAACGTGCCTTAACGTGAAAACTGGGTATGATTTTCATCCGTTAGATCATGCACAATAGACGGCTATGATCGAAGCACCTTTTTATTTTATTTTTAAGCTTCAGGGGGCAAATTCGTCATTATGCATGTTTTATCATCTTCTCCATCAACGCATTTGTGAAATGCTTGTTCCTCTGCCTTTCGATCGTCATCTTTAATAAATTGCATTTCAATCATTCTTAGGTTGTTTATCTCCTATTCAATTAATTCTTCTCTTGCTATGGATTCAAGTTCAATCATGTATGGGTTTTATTCTTTTCGAATCTCGTTTTCGTTTTACTTAATTTTGGGTTGGAGTTCTCCTTTTGAATCTAAATTGAAATCAATATGAGTGTGAATCGGTACCAAGTTTCAAATGTTTAGTGTTTTCATGTTGCATTCCTACTTTCCAATGTCCCATATTATGTTTTTGACTTCTTTGATCAAGTGATTTGAAACGCACATTACATGTTTGATAAAAGTCCTAAAAGAAGAGGTTTACTTGTAAATAAATCAAATGATTTTATGGGTTTCATTGGATAGTTAATGACGATGAATCACGATGAATCATTGAGTTTCGTTGGATTTTTGAATCATTTGATGTTGTTTGATGAATAAGATGATGAATCATTGGATACTGATTAGATAATATAAAGATCTCTATGAATTTGAGCTACTAAAATATAGTATAAATATGGAGCTCGAGAGAATTTCAGCTTCCTAACAAAGAAGAAGTTGCCACATTTATTGTAATATGTCTAACAAATTAAGCTTATCAATGTCTCAGAACTTCCATTGAACTTCATTAGCTAGTGTAAATAGCTCAAGTATAAACAATTATTTTCATAGAGGGTCCATGCATGGTTCAATGAATCATTACCAATATAGATTTCTTGTGAAATAAACCATATTTCATATGAACATCATATGATTTTACGTGAACATAATATGATTTTAAGTGAATCTTACATCAGTCTTGTTTAATCTAATTTTTCCTACTTTCCTATTTGTTATAGGTTGTTCATCAATTTTTTTGGTCAATGTGAGAAATTGAGCAGATGTGAACATCAGAGCCCTTTAGAGTGTATGATGATTCATGTTAATAGAAATCTGTCGAATGCACTTTCAAATCTTAATTTTCTGAATTTTGAGTTTATCCTGATGATCTTCAAACAAGAGCAAAGATTTGAGTGATGTTACTTTGTTGAAGTCTGATCATACTTAAAGTCTAGGCTCCAAAGTTGTTAGATCATGCTCAAAGTCTAAGCTCCAAAGTCTAATCATACTCAAAGTTGTACATATAAAATATGTGAACGTGAAGATAATAAATATTAACTTGTGAAAATGAGTATACATCATTTTAAATTGTTATTGAGTTTCTACACTAACCATCCATAAAACACATAATGCATCATTTTACTGCAACCAGAATCATTATAAAGCTTTCAAACATGTACTCAGTTCTTACAAATTGTCATGCCATCATTTTTAGTTGTTAGTTCAACATTAACTATCAAGTTTCTACATCATCAAAACTAGATATTGTTTTAAAAATCATTACTTTCTGTATTGTTTTCCATTCAAAACAAAATTAAGCTCTTTACATCCTCTAACTTTTTTTGTCTTTTTTGTTGGTTGAGTGAGAAGATCATTCGAACTTGGATCATCTTCTTCCAAGCGTTGGTTACTACCATCTCCAATTTCTTCACCGCCAAATGGTTCAATCGGAGCGTAATTCGGGCCTTGACTATCATCATTTGATGATGAACCACTTTTGCTTTCTAAATTTATGAAAAAATGAGAAGATATAAGATAAATTTTTTCTTGCGATAATATGAATATGTGAACAAAATACATGAACCTCTTATTATTATGCATGCACATTTATATGAAATATGTGAACATCTAACTTTTCTATAAATTATCTGAACCTTGTGACATTTGATATGAACATCCAAACTATATATATGAACATGCAAACAAAATACATGAACTTATTAGTTAAATTACCTTATTGACATTTGGAATATCTTATAACAACAATCAATCAATCGGAGAAAATAATTACATACACAAATGTGACATATATTGTTAATTTACATGAAGTATATATTATTTTCCATACAGAATGCAAACACTAACTCCAAAATACTCAGAAAATGCTTGAAATTTAGTTTTCAAATGGTAGAGGCCATGAAATTAGTGTGGTACATTCATAAATTGAAAATGTTGCACAAACAAGACACAACCTGATTTAGAGTATATTCAGCACAAAGATGACATCAAGAACTCCCACAAATAATGGAACGTAAAATAAGAAGAGATTGAATTAAACTATCCAAGACTCCAAATATAGCGTGCATTACTACTTCTCCAATTACTCAAACCACAACCAATTACCATCAATCAAATCACTGCCAACAATAGGATTATCGGACACAACTACAAGCATAATTACATAGGATTATTTGGCATATAGAACAATTTCGCAAAAATATATGAGCCATTGAATCAATTGAACCTTAGAATCAAAAAAATTCCAGTTATGAACCCTAGAATCCAAATTCGAAAGGTATAAGTTCATTTCTTATATTCTTAGTTTAATATAAACAAGTGGGCTAAATACATGAATTTATTAGTTTTATACATGAACATTCATATGCAATATATGAATATACTTTGCCAAATTACTATGACATTTTTAAAAGAAACATGTGAACTACTAAAAGAATTTTGTGAACTAACAAGAGATTAAACCATCTAAAAGCCAGTCTCATCGCCAAGCCTACTCACTATCAACAGAAGAATACCAGTTCAACCATGTGTACACAATCAAAGGGATTCACAAAAGAAATCAAGTGTTTCAACAAATATAATAGTATCACCAAATTGCATCTCAAATTCAAATCCTTCAATTCGCAAAAACCCTAACCCCATGCCTTCGATCATCAATATCACTAATTTCCAAGGGAAACAAAATAGATAGCATCTAGATACAAAACAATAACCCTAAATCAATGTGTTCGAACACTAATAAAATAGGGAACACCCAATTGCATCTCAAATTAAGAGTTGTCAATTCACAAAAACCCTAATCCCATGTCTTCGATTTACTAAAAAATTGAAGCATGGATGGTCTTTTACCTTATTCGGAACATGAATTTGCTGACGCTTGCTCCTCATCTGCCATTGGGAACCTTGAATTCGAATTTTTCGGAATCGTTTGCACTTGTTTCGGAATCATCGATTGAGAGGTTTTTGAGTGTTTTTTGTGAATGTTGTTTGTGTATTTTACGTCGTGAGAAGGAGAGGGGTATCTGGAGGGCTTTTTACCATTTTGGATTTCTTTTTGTTAGTATTCACAAAATTGCCATTAATATTCAATATCATCCGCGTTTCCTTTTTCTTCTTCTTTTCCTCTTGTTTTAATCCTAGCCTCACATTCAATACATCCAACGGTTCAGATTGAATTCCAGTTTTCACCCTAAGCTAAGTTTCCACCAGAAACACCCTCATATAAAGCAAGCATTTCTAACACATATAAGTTTTTAAAACCCAATTCTAAAAGCTTTAATTAAACAAATTGATTAAAAAATATTTCGTGTATATAACATGCTTGATTAGCCCGTGAAAATCCATCACTGTGCAGAGTGCACACTGTTAGGATTACCGTGTTAGCAAAACGCAGAGTTTCACTTATTTTCCTTTGTATTTTCTTATTGTTCAAAACGCTGTGTTTTAAGCACTGACTAACACGTCAGTTTGCTCCTCTTTCAGCTCTCTGTATTTAGCACAGTGTGTAACGAACTTCTACCAACTAATGGAAATTGCTCTACAGCTTTCGCTTACTCGCTCTCTCCCAATCACTCATCTATTGTGATTTTCTTCTTTTTGATCTTGTGACATGGTATCAAAGCAGTAGCTCGATCTACTTGCTTTCGCGATCTGATTTTGCATCTTCGTCACCATGGGTGTTGAAGATAACCCAAATGGGAAGCTGGTAGAAGGAAAATTTGGGGATGATTTTTCAGATTCGAACCATTGCTTGTACTTGCATCACTCTGATCATCCCAATTACTCATTGGCGACACGATTTCTCAACGATTCCAACTATCATCAGTGGAAGAGGGTTGTGGAGGTTTCAATTATGGCGAAGAACAAGATCTCGTTCGTCACCGGAGATTGCGTTCAACTAGAAGTTGGATCGCTCTCGGAGATGCAGTGGAAGCTCTGCAATAGTATGGTTATTGCGTGGTTGCTACATTCAATGGAGAAGGAGATTGCTGAAACCTTGTTGTATTACGACACCGCTGCTCAAATCTGGGCTGACCTTCGCCAACACTTTGGACAACCTAGCTTGGCACAGACTTATCAAATCCAGAAGTATCTCTTCAACATAACTCAGGGTAACATTTCAATCACATCCTATTATACAAAATTCAAACGTATATGGGATGGATATTTAGTTCTGGCTGAATTACCCAAATGTGGGAAGTGTGATTCTGTTTGTCCTATTCCTCAAATGATGTTGAATCAACAAGTTCTACAGTTTCTAGTAGGCTTAAACGACTATTATGGATCTTTGCGTGCAAATGCTTTAATGATAAAACCTACTCCAAATCTGGGAGAGGTCTATCGAATGGTTTTACAAGAAGAAAAACAAAGGAGCCTATCGAACAGTACTTCTACTAGTGTTGCTGAATCTGTTGCTTTGAATGTTTTCCCTAAACCTAAATCGAGCTCTTCAAATTCTGGTCACACTAACACTGATAACCAGAATTTCAATCCAAAAGGGGGACGACAGAACAGTGGAAATCATGGTCATAATGTTGGTTCAAATCAAGGGACATGATCTTCAAATGGTAATAATGGTACAATGAAGAAGGTGAATTACTACTGCGATCATTGTAAGGTGCTAGGACATTCACTCAGCAGATGCTACAAGGTTAACGGGTATCCTAAGGACAAGAAAAAGAGGTTTGCAGGCAATGTTGTAGTTGGAGATGAGAACAAAGAAAATGGAGGCAAAGGGCACACAATCACCAAGGATCAATATGACAAATTGGTGGCTTTACTGGAGCATCAACAGACTGGGGGCTCTTCCGCAGACACCAACAAGACATGTATGTTGGCTGGTAAGACTTTTTGCTTCTCTATCTATGGTAATACTTTTGTTTGGGTCATTGAAAGCAACACACCATATTAGCCCTCACCTAAATTTGTTTGTTAACTCAAAGCCTTGTATGGAATCCAATTTCATAACTCTTCCCAATGGAAAACATGCTAAGGTAGCAAACATTGGAACTATCCAGCTTTCACCACAAATCACTCTAAAAAATGTTCTCCATGTACCAGAATTTTCTTTCAATCTTCTATCTAACAGCTCAGCAAAGACATACATTCTAACATCCTTTTTACTCTTACTAAATGTCTTCTCCAGGACCCTTCAACAAGTACTCCTCAGGTGCTTGGTGAAGTTTCAAGAGGACTCTATCTTACCACTACTTCAAATAATCAGTCTATCTAGACCAATGCTGTTCCAGCTTCCAAGGCTTTTAGCCAATTTTGTTCACCATTTTCCTCTTGTAATAATGAGCCGAACAATGACTCTTATGTTCATGCACATAGTGCTATGTCTTTAGAATTGTTGCATTTGAGACTAGGTCATGTACCTTTTGATGTTTTGCCTCCTTTTCCCTTTTATAATGAGATTAAAGGTGCCAAGCAAAATCAAATTTGCACTATTTGTCCCAAGGCAAAGCAACACAGAAATTCATTCCAAAATAGTAGTATTCAAACTACTTATGCTTTCCAAATGTTGCACATAGATATATGGGGTCCATATGAAGTCAAAACTTATAATGGATTCAGTTTCTTCTTAACCATTATTGATGATTATACTCGAACCACTTGGGTTCAATTGCTTACACATAAAAGTTATGCCAGTGTCTACCTAAGATAGTTTATTCTCTTTGTTGAAAAACAATTCACTTGCTCTATCAAGTTGTAAGGTCAGACAATGGTGCTGAGTTCTGTAGTAATGACACACAATCCTTTTTCACACGAAATGGGATCTCACACCAAACAATCTGTGTTGACACACCACATCAAAATGGTGTGGTAGAGAGAAAACATAAGCATCTCTTAGAGACTGCTCGAGCACTTTTATTTCAATCCAACCTTCCTAATTCCTATTGAGGAGAATGTATACTAACCTCTACCTATCTCATCAATCGATATCCTTTGGCCAGCCTCAATTATCTTACACCTTTTGAGAAACTACATGGCACCCCCACATATTCTCATTTAAGACCCTTTGGCTGCCTTTGTTACATGTCCACTCTAAAGAGGGATAGGACCAAGTTTGATGCTCGAAGCTCGCCAAGTATATTCCTTGATTACCCTCTTGGAACCAAGGGATACAAAGTCCTTGAGATTCATACACAAAAGATCCACATCTCTAGGGATATACATTTTCATGAGCTTGTGTTTCCTCTACATCTTCCAAACATTCAGTTGTCATACCATATTCCCCTACCCACGACTGATCAAGCTTGTGATCCCATCTTCATACCTTCCTCCACACCTTTTACAACTATTACAGACTCAACACCATCTTTACCAGATCCTTTGCATTACTTACCTTCATCTCTGGATGATGTGTTGTCACCTACTTCAACTCCCTCAGATTCTACTATGACCATTGATAACTTGCATTTTAGAGCATATTAGGACATGCATTTTAGGCCTTAGTTTATATGTTTTCATGCATTTATTTCATGTTTCTAGTACTTTTAGTTTAGTTTTCGTTATGGATGTCTACACGCGTATATTTATGCTTTTCAGGTACTTTGGAGAGTTTGAGCTTCATTGGGACGCGTTTGGATACAAGACGGAATCAAGACTTCAGTCTAGAATGCATCAGGGACCGGAAAAGATCAACTGAAGAGCCGAAAAAGAAGGAACCACACGATCAAGGCTAAGGTCGTGCACCAAGGTGCACGGTCGTGCAAGCGGTGTTGAAGAAAGTTCGGATCGTGCGCCATTAGCCCGAGCCAGTTGGGGGTCGTGCTCCATACACGCACGATCGTGTGGTTTCTCTCAGACAAAGGTGTCGCCCGTGCGTTTGAAAACGCACGGTCGTGCGTCCCCTAGGCCAGGATCGTGCACTTTGTGAGGTCGTGCGTGGCCTTGTACGGTCGTGCACCTTGGCGCACGACGCGCGCCGGTGGTCGTGCGTCCTTCATATGACGTGTTTTTAGGCCGCCTCTCTTAATTTATCCTTAGTATAAATACCCTCTTTTTCTATCTAGTTAGGGGTTGGACTTTTTAACCTAGTTTTCTATTGATTGAGACAAGTTTAGAGAGATTTTGGAGAATTTGAAGACCTTTGTTTAATTGAGTTTGGATTTGCTGGATTTGAATCAAGTTTGTTTGTTTCTTCAATCTGGTATGTTGATTCTCATTGTTGCATTGATTTCTTCTATTTCCATGTCTAGCTAAACCCCAAATTCTAAGATTGGGGTGAACGCAATGATGTCTAGGTAGACTTATTTATTAAATTGCACAATCCGTTGTTTGAAGCTTTGTTTGATTCAATCCTAGATGCTCTATGCCTTAGTAACTTTTGTGAATGGGAACTTGCCAAAGTTTGAGACTGAAAGGTGAAAACTTTGATAAGTAGTCAGACAGAGAATTGAGACTGAAAGGTACTTTTTCCTGTTGGAACCCTAGGATTTAAACCTGAGTTTTCTCTATTATGAAAGTATTTTGAATTCTCTTGTGGAATAAAAATTGTCATAGAAACCTTAAGGTTGGGTTAAGTTAGCAAGTTACGAAAGAGGATGTTGATTCAATTTAATCTTAAATTCTAAGTGCTTAAAGGTCTAGATTATAAGTTGCAAGTCACGAAAGTGGATGTTTAATTGAGTCTAGATACGTTTGTTAACATTTGAAAGAATTTAGCGGATACATTAGACAATTGCCTTCAAACAGAGTCATAATTAAGGTTGTGCAATCATCCTTTATAGTCTACCGAAGCATTATTATGGTGATCCTTAATCTTAGAAGCCTTTCTCTCATTTATATTCTCATATTTTACTTGTTTGTTTGCTTTAAATTAGTTTCATAGCAAAAATCACAATTCAATCTTTTCTTATTTTATGACTTAGTCTACTGCTTTGAATACAATTAATACTACATAGTCCCAGAGTTCGACACCTTGGTATTACAACCGATCCCGTACACTTGCGGGGTAGGATTTGGCCTATCAACCATTTTTTATTCATCACCTCAGGTTCAATTCCCACCACCAAATGAACATGTTAGAAGGTCCACTCGACCACACCATCCACCTAGTTATTTGCAAGATTATGTGGTTAATTTCTCCAATGTTGCACCTCAATTTCCTCTTTTAGAAGGATTTGCAACATCTTTCTTTGCTCAACAAGCTTTTACCACTTCTGTTTTCAACACCATATCTGAGCCCAAAACCTATCATACTGCCTCTAAAGACTCAAACTGGATACTTGCCATGGATTAGGAGTTAAAGGCTTTATCTACTAACAATACATGGGAAGTTGTTGATTTACCTGCAGGTAAGAGAGCTATAGGTTACAAATGGGTATACAAAATCAAATTAAAAGCAGATGGCAGTATAGAGAGATACAAAGCTCGACTAGTGGCAAAAGGTTATACCCAACAACATGGTTTAGATTTTGAAGAAACCTTCTCCCCAGTGGTTCGAATGACAACTGTAAGAGCATTGATATTTATTGTTCTTCACAGAGATTGGAAGATTTTTCAACTGGATGTTAATAATGCATTTTTGCATGGGTAATTGATGGAGGAAGTTTATATGCAAATGGCAGAGGGTGTTGACAATCCACTCAGCAAAGTATGCTTTCTCAAGAAAAGTCTATATGGTTTAAAACAAGCTTCAAGACAATGGTTTCATAAACTAACAATAACTCTGGTTACACTGAATTTTGTGCAGTCAAAGTATGATTCTTCACTTTTCTTACAACAAACCAGTACAAGTATGACAATTTTAGCTATATATGTGGATGCTAATCTAAAGCAAGTGTTACATTCTATGTCTAGCATCAAAGACCTAGGAGAACTAAATTACTTCTTGGGCATTAAAGTGGTTCATCAGGGAGATTCTTTGATTTTGAGCCAGTCCAAGCTGGCTAGGGGACTTGTTGATGAAGCTCAAATCCAACAGTTGCATACTCGAGCCACTCCACTCCCTCTCAATTTCAAGTTTGGTGATCCAAGGGATGGAGAACCACTCTCTGATCCTTCCATCTATAGAAGCATGGTGGGAAAACACAATTATTTGACCAATACAAGGCTAGACATCTCATTTGTTGTCTAGATTCTGAGTCAGTTTCTACATAAGCCATTATCATCACATTATACAACTTTGCAACATCTGCTTTGTTATGTCAAGGGGACCATACACTTTGGCTTGTTGTTTGCACCTGGTGATCAAGTCAAACTCCAAGCCTTTTCAGACTCAGATTGGGCTAGCTGCCCCATCATTAGACGTTCTGTCACAGGGTATGTGGTTCTACATGGATCCAACCCCATTGCTTGGCGTTCTAAGAAGCAAGCCACAGTATCACACAACTCTTCTGAGGCAGAATACATGACGTTGTCACAGGCAGCAATAGAGGTCACTTGGTTAGTGAACTTGCTCCAAGAACTAGGTGAGTCCAATCTTAAACCAGTACAGTTATATTGTGACAACAAATCGGCCTTACATATTGCTCAAAATCCAGTGTTCCATGAGCGCACAAAACATTTGGAAATTGATTGCCACTTCACAAGGGAAAAAGGTTATGGATGGTTTTCTTCAACTATATCCTTTTTGCCCACAACAAACCAACTTGTTGATGTGTTGACTAAGATTCTGTCTTCTCACCATCATCAAGAGCTACTCAACAAACTTGGTATGTTTATCAAACCTTCACATGTTCCAGTTTGAGGGGGGCTGTTAGGATTACTGTGTTAGAGCAAAACGCAGAGCTTCACTTAATTATTTCCCCTTGCATTTTCTTATTGTTCAAAACGTTGTGTTTTAAGCACTGACTAACACGTCAGCTTGTTCCTCTTTCAGCTCTATGTATTTAGCATAGTGTGTAACGAACTTCTTCCCACTAATGGAAATTGCTCTACAACTTTCGCTTACTCACTCTCTCTCAATCACTCATCTATTGTGATTTTCTTCTTTTTGATCTTGTGACATAGACCATGCACGTGGTTAATATTTCGTCCCTTTAACCAAAAGTATAATCTCACCACCATTGATACGGAAAAATAAGTCCTATTGCACGGATTGGTGTATTTTTTATTTTTGGTAAAAAAAATTTAGGAGAAGGGATGGCGTCTTAGTCCAAGAACAGGAAAGATCCAAGGGTTCAGAGAGCTCTTACAAGGGGATTTACATTTGCCTCACCTCAAGAAAACTAGTGGGTTATCGAACCTGCGACCGATCAGACCCAATTCCTATCTTGTTCCACTAGGCCAATCCCGCACGGATCGGTATATAGGAGGAGAAGAGAAAACGCATTCTAAATGCTAGTGGTCAAAAGGCTGAATGTTATATATTTGATATTTCTAAGTTAACAACGTGCATATACATATGAATTAAAACAATTAATACTCCTTAACATGATAGTACATGCTAGCTAGAGTTTACGGCTGTTGTCTTGGGTTAAAAGAACTAGATATCCATATCGATCGAACCCCATGAAAAATGCTGATATCGAGTTGCACATAATTAAACAAAGAAATCGTATAGTCGATCGTACTCTAGGCAACA
This sequence comes from Fallopia convolvulus, assembly GCA_964016875.1. Classification (NCBI taxonomy): domain Eukaryota; kingdom Viridiplantae; phylum Streptophyta; class Magnoliopsida; order Caryophyllales; family Polygonaceae; genus Fallopia; species Fallopia convolvulus. Next base: position 7,647,084 of record OZ024718.1, on the reverse strand, counting down.
ACAAAATTGTAGGATAGAACTATAGAAAGGTGAGCGATTTTTATATTGTAATTGCATAGTATATTCGATCAAATGGGTCAAGATCGGACCAAAGAAGCTTGAGATTATAATAATATATTAAACAAGTAGCTAGGTTTGAATTAGTAAGTGGTCAATTATATGACATGGAATTAGATAAATATATACAAGCTAATTCAAAGTTAAATGTACAATTATTTGGCTTGATTCAACTAAAAAAAATAACAACAATTTGGCTTGATGTTGGTTTGACGGCCCCCATATCCAAATGTCCGGGCAGCCGCCGTTCATGCAAGGACAAAATTTTATCGTACTTTTTGGACCGTCTCGTCAAGTATGAACTAATCTTAGTAACACTTTATTACTTTTTATTCATTTTGGATATATAATATTATAGACTAATCGACGTGGGCATGTAAAATGTGTTTCCCACTGTGTTGGGGATATTTCGCACTTTAATGTTATGGAAATTATATATTGAATTCATTAAACTTTAACCTAAATTTATCATGCATCCTTTAATTGAATGGGTTGGTATCAAATTATCAATTGGAGAATTATTTATGAATCTTATAACTATACAAAGGAAGAAGAAGAACATTTACTAATATATGAGATTTAAGTTCAATAGTAAAAGAGAAATTATTTTAGTGTCCTTGGATTTAAGAATTATTTTCAGTTGAAGTTTTTGTGGTTTTGGGTTTTTTGAATGGTGCCCTTCTTCGATTCGAAATGATAATTAAATTTAAATCCTTTCATTGTGTTCTCCTAAAACATCAAAATTCATACACAAATCATTTCGATTTAAATTTCTAAACAATTCTTCATTTTTTAAGGGTTTTTAAGAATAACTGAAACCATTTTTAGAAACTTTCGTTCGCCGCCTTCACACCCCCTCTAACCATCGGATTATCGTCCAATATTTTCCTAACATCTCGTGAATTGAATCGCACGCAAACAATCCCATTTAAGATGTATCACAAAAACTCGATCCCTTCTCAACCAAAGTTATAAAACAAACAAATCTTAAGATATCAATTAAAGTAATCATACACCAGAGCACCAATGCAACTAGAATTTAACACAGTAAAAATTAGTCCATGTTTGAACCCATAGTGGCAGAGTGTGCATGGTTTCAAGTGACTAACCAATAAAATTATCCCCTACAAGTTGAAGTTTATCCAATAAACCTAATTACTAACCCAGATAGTATCTTGCAGATACTTGCACATTCACACTGATTCCATCCCCTTTTTCTGACTGTAAATGCACTAATCCATCACATGCATAAATTAATTGACCAGTCAAACCATCCCGTCCACGTTGGCATCCACGTGTGCACAATTTCCATCCAATATTTCTACCCTATAAATATACAAAACCCCCATCATCTTCAAAGTTAACAATCAAGGAAAAGGAATTTTAGCCAAAAAAATAATTAATGGGGAATTGTTGCATGAGGAAATCTTCTTCGATGGTATGGGGCGGGGAAGACTGGGGCTCAATGGGCCGTGTTGGGCCGGGCCCGGATGACGACGTCAAAGAGGGGCCCCTAGGGGGCGCTGTGTCCGCCGGAGCGGAGCTCAGGATCAAGATTTCAAAGAAGCAGCTGACGGAGCTGCTGAAGAGGGCGGAAGGATCTGGTGGCGGCGCGTGGGACTGGGAGAGTAAGGAGGCGGCGGCCGGGAAGGTGTTGGAAAGGTTGATAGAGAGAAGCGTCCGGGTGGAGGTTCGCCGGCGATCTTGGCGGCCCAAACTTCAAAGCATTCCCGAACATGATTAGCTAGCTAAGCGCTATTTAATTATTAATTAATTATATTTCTTTACTTTTCAAAATCTCCATTTTGTATGTAAAACGAGGGTGGTTGTAAATATGTTATTTTATTTTTATTTTTTTGTGTTTATGTATAGCTTAGTGCAAATACAGATTTGTTGTTGGTTTTGTACAAATACTGCCCTTTACACAGAGGCAAAGTTATAGTTAACTAGTTAAGTTCGTGCAATTGTGTAAATTTATGTTTGTTATACCTTCTCTTCTCTTTTTTTTTTTGTGTTTTCAAAGCAGTTTTTATTTTGTAATTAGTACTAGTTGTTCTTGGTAAACTATTAACTTCTGGTCAAATTCGCAAGAGTGTTTCCATATAATTCTCTTAATTCTAAAAAAAAAACACTAAAAGTTAAATTTTGCTTCTAATTTGAAAGAAAGAAATCAGTACAAGAAAAATTCAAGGGATTTTTTTGCTCATATTTTTTCATTTAAACGTTTAGAGATATTTTTTTTGATAAAGGCTAAAATTAAGAGGGCCCTATCTTCGAGATTCGGATTGCGGATCGAATAGAATCTTGAAGATATTTAGCAGCTGCATCATTCAAGTTGTTTTAAAGTGAGAAGCCTTTCTGAGGAAGTATGCAAATTTTGTTATCTCCTTGTCAATATGGTGCATTTTGAAACTTCTTAGGTGAAGCAAAATGTCATCTTGCAATATCTCAAACTCCTATAGACATCTTCTTGATCTCCTTGAAAATGTGATCGATAAAGTGTGTTCACAAAACCCTCATATGAAGCAGGATGTCAGCTCGCAACCTCTCAATATCTCATATATTGTTAGATTCCGGGGACCAAAAGAACGGATGACGTGTCGGGGATTTTTACCACTTAGCATATAAAGTCGGGATCCACCCTTTTTACCCAAAAGCTTAAGCCATTGGGTTGAGTTTCTTCTTTCTTTATATGCTAGTGTGTTTGGGCATTATTTCCGATGTGGGACATTATTTTTATCGTCCAACACGCCCCCTCAAGTGGTAACTAGCCTGACCTAGTTAGCACTTGAACATTTTTTTCTAACGGATCTAGCGTCTCAATCTCTTTATAGCTAGCCCGCTTTTTTATTTTTTTTGACGGATTTAGCATCTCACTCTCTTTTAGCTATATATCCGTTTTTTTAACCAGGAAAACTGGACCCGGACCGAACCTGCTCTGATACCACCATGTTAGATTCCGGGGACCGAAAGAACTAGTGACGTGTCGGGGGTTTTTACCACTTAGCATTGGGTAGGGTTTCACCTTTGCTATATATGCTAGTGGATTTTGTAATGTTTTCTCGATGTGGGACTCATTTTTATCATCCAACACGCCCCCTCAAGTGGTAACTAGCTTGGCCTAGTTAGAACTTGAACATTTTTTTACCATGTTAGATTTCGGGGACCGAAAGAACGGGTGAGGTGTCGGGGTTTTTACCACTTAGCATATAAAGTCGGGATTCATCCTTTTTACCCAAAAGCTTAAGCCATTAGGTTGGATTTCTTCCTTCTTTACATGCTAGTGTGTTTGGGTATTATTTCTGATGTGGGACATTATTTTTATCATCCACCATATATGGACAGTTCCTTGCACCCTTAATAGCGCTAATCAAACCAAAGTTTTCTCCTTAATCTCAATGTCTGAGTTCCTTCCACTTAGTAGAAGCCTGAATACAAGTGATCCTATATTCAAGCCTTTTGTGGTGACATTTCTTAAATTATGTGTAGAGTTTTTAAAAAAGTGCCAACTCCTTTTTCGAATACCACAGGCAACGTTTTAAAATGTGAAAAACTTACTCTAGTGATTAAATAAGGTGCAAATGTTTAAAGATTGAATTTAAAAATTAGAGGAAAAATTTGAGAATAATTAAATAATTCGTTTTTTTAGTTGATGAACCATTTTTATTGTAGGAAGTCGTAAGCTGGTGGCAAAATATGGAACGGCAAAACTTGTTAGTACCAATCTATCATCCATCATATGTCACAATTCTATGCCCATGTGATAATCGGCCCATATATTTTTACCATAATACATTTGTGCGAGATTCCACTGCATATTGGGCTTAGGGTGTTTGATAAAGGGGATGGGATTACATGTCATGCAGGCGCGCTTGGACAGGATGGTTAGTGTTTGAGATAACCTTGGCGAAAGTATTACTATAAGAGTTAGCAAGTGTTGGTTTTAATTTGAATTCAGCAAAAAAATTACTGATCAGTACAACAAGCTGTTACATTATGAAACATAATTTTCATCAGATCAAAGAAATTTCTTATAACACACACTTTGGTGACTTTGTTGTTGAAGACTAGCCAACAACCCAAAGAAGGAATATGAAATTAAGGACTCGGGATAGACAGTGAAGAAGGCCCCAAATCACATGTAATTAGCATATAATATGTTGCAAGGAAAAGAGCAAAGCGATAAAAATGGAGGGCTCAGTCGAGCATGTAGATCCTAGATGCAATGTCATGAACCAACCAATCGAATCCCTCGAGCAGCCCATCACCAGTGTATGCACTGCAACCCACAATTTTCCAGTGCCTGGTTTTATCCATCGCCTCCAAGTTAAGCACCTGATTAAAAATGTACTCCGATTACAATAACTACAAGGCATAAAATCAAAACAGATGTTGATATTCCTGGTCTCAAGATGTGTCACTTGTCAAATAAGATGGCAGAAATGGATACATATTGTTTATAAACACCAAGACATTATAAGTGCAAGTGCTTAATATAATTCAATAAATAATCTTTTGTAAACCAAACTAATGATGCTACAGCCACACCTTTGCTATTTCATCAGGGGATAGAGCACCCTGTATGTCCTGCTTATTAGCAAATATCAGGAGAGATGAGCCAGACAGCCTCTGCAACAAAATCAAACAAGAGTAACCAGCATATCATAAATAATCCTTGCCCGTACTAGGACAACTTTCTTTAGTTTGTGCTGAAATCCTTAGAAAATTATAGGTAGAAAAAAGAGAAAAGGCGAGGAGAAGAAGTCAATGGTTTTTTTTTTATGAGATAAAAAAGTCAGAAAATTCTCATATTAACTCAATATGCAGTATTACAGTAGTAGCAAGTTCTAAGATAATACTAGAGTCTATTTACTTTTTTTTACAATATTCCGGAATGTATCATGGCCCTAAATTAAGTAAGGGATGAAGATTGTTGTTATGGCATCTTTTAAGTTTAGGAGGTATAGTTAAAAAAGAAAAAGGACCTAATACTAAATGTATCAGTCAATACGATCAAGTGGTGTTAATGCATCTTTTTATCATGAATTTTCTGCAGAAGATATAGACCATACCATTGTATTAACAGCCATCCATATGGGACAAGAGGATTCATATTGGGAAAAAGAATACCTCCTCCTTGAGAAGATTATCTAGCTCATGTCTACAATCATCCATACGTCTTAGATCTGAACTATCAACCACCCAAACTAAACCATCAGTTTGCTCAAAGTAGTTCCGCCAATAAGATCTTATTGTCTTCTGCCCTCCAACATCCCATATATTAAGTGTATACCTGCCAAGTTCATATAAAAACATAACATATAAATTCCACCTTGCAACCTCTCAAAAATTCCACCTTACAAGAATCTGAACTCAATATATATGGCAACCAACTTATTTTTTAAGATGTATTTTTTATTTTAGCTGAGCAAGATCAAAGTCCATTTAGATCTAGAAGCAAAGTCTTTGTCCTTTTGGAAACTAACATCACAAATGAACTGTTATTTATGTCACAAAATGTGTGTTTGGCAAGACATGCTAATAATCTATACAGATATGCAATATAGTGATAAGATCTGAAAAAAGTAGTTGATAAGATGAGGAAATCTTATAAGGTAAAGTACATGTTAAAAAACACACTTCAAGACACCACAGTGAGCTTAACTGAGATCAATTAGCCAAGATTTTGACCGACCCGCGAGAAGCCTTTTGCACCAAGCTAAGGGGATAAGTTTACAGTTTATGCATGCAGTTCTATAAGGGGGAAATGAAAGCAGAATTCTGCTCTCTCGAGGTCGTCCTTCTTTAGGTAATATAAATGGCAAGTTACCAAACACACCCCCAAAACACCCCAGTGAAGAGGGCTGAGACAAATGCCTTAAAGAAGTTCCAGAAGAGAGAAACAAGACATATGTGTAGTTCAAAGAGCTTCAATATTAACATCTGTCATGACAATCAATAGCAAAAACGAAACAAAGAAGAATAACATAGCATCAACAAAGATTTACTTTTGATAAGAGATTGTCTTGATATTGAAGCCCAATGTTGGACTAATAATGCTGGTATCCTCTCCATTAATTTTCATCACAATAGTAGTCTTCCCAGAATTATCAAGACCTCTGCAAAAAGATAAATGGCCATAGAACAAAGGAAAATTGAATCAGAGAGAGAGAGAGCACAATGATAAAAAAAAAAAGAACAAAATAAACAGGACATACACCATTAGTATTCGCATCTCTTTCTCCTTTTTCTTGATTTTCCGGATAATGCTCAGAAGACCCATTTCTCCAACTAATAAACTCTATCTGCTCAAGTAATCAAAAACTGAATAAATGAATCATCTCATTGTAGATATGCTGATGAAAATTTGAGAAGCTATAAACTCTAGAATCAGAATCAGAAATATTAACAAGATACAAAAAATTAGGGTGACTAAATAACAGACGCTCTATTCTTACAAGATAATTCCCAACAGTAGATTATGGTAGCTAAAGTGAATGCCAATTGAGGTTTTTGATTTTTTGATTTCATAGTTCCTACTCTGTTTCATTACAGATTGAGCACTTCCACCCACAAGAATCACAAGAACCACACCAACACCAACACCGTTATGCCATCACATTTTTAAATCAGTTGTAGTTTAATATGAATAAAATTAACTAATCAATGAATCACCCAAATTGAATTTGAAAGAGACATACAATTAGATCGGAATTTGGAAGAGAATTTAAATACCAAGTTACTGTTGGAGTCTTGGAGAGATGCGACAAGCCGACAACGAGGAAGGTGTGGTAGGCTGCCGGAGATGTACTGGGCTGGTAGCCGGTGCAGCGACAAGACGACGATGAGGAAGGTGGGCTGGCGCCGTTGCAATGGCCGACCGCGATGAGGATCGACGAGATCTGGCTGAAGGGATGGCGGCCTGGCACCACTGGCTGGCGCAGAAGGAGTGAAGGAGAATCAGATGGGATGAAGAAGTGAAGGAAGGAGAAGGCCAGAGATGTGCAGTGAGAGTTGAGACCATGTTAGAGACTCCACATTTGAAGCATAGAAAGACCTAAATAGTAAATAGGGCAATTAACTTTTGCATTAGCTAAACATCAAATTAAAAAACAGTCGATTTCCGAAAAGAACAATTCTACTTCTACATATTTACCAGAATACCACCTCTGTTTACTACTCCCTCCGTTTCACAATAGTTGTTCTTAGACAAATTTACACATATATTAAGGAATTTTTTTTTTCCAAAAATTACCCCTATTAAAAGGTACTTTATACTACTAAAAGTTGCTTTGGAAAAAGTGTATATAATTAATGTGGTGTAATTATTAGGGGTATAAGTGGAAAAATTTCTTATATGAACAACTATTGTGAAACAAGAAAAATAGTCTATATGAACAACTATTGTGAAACGGAGGGAGTATCTTCTTCCGATCCCTCCTTTCTTTTGTGAGCCCGAGAACTAATCATCATCTGATCTTCGTCTTCTTTCTCTTTCTTAGTGACTTGTGAGTCAGACGACCCCCGCGAAGAATCCACCAGCGCCGTCTTTCACCGGCTCGCGTCGTCCCAACAACCGTTGAGGTCCCTCTGCATTCGAACCACCGGCGACCTTTTTCCGCCATCCTCCGACCGCATATACCGTGCCGAGATCAAACCCACCACCAACAGCCCGTCAACTTCGATAGCCTTGCCTTTGATCTCTCCTTTCCGATCTGTCTTGGACTCTCGGTGAGCTATGAAATTCGGCTTTTCATTATGCATATATGTTATTCTTTCTTATTTTTCAATTGATCAGCCTTTCTTTTCTTTGGCCTGTCCATTAGGCATTTTTCATTCGTTTTGAGTTGGAATTTCAAATTGAAGGGTAGGGGTTTTCTGAATTTGGTGATTTGAGAATTAGGGTTAGGGAATTTGGTTAGTTCGGGTGGTTGCTTTGTATTTCGATTTGTGCCTCAGTTCTCTGTGATTTTTATACCATGTATGCTCTTAATTTAAGACACCTATATCTTTGTACATGAGGTGTTTGACAAAAGGCCTCAAATAGATGTTGTGTGTTTCACTGACTTTATAAATCGGTGCAATGCTGTGTTACATGATTGATGCATATTAATCATACAATGCAATGAGTCGGGTCATATTTGGTGTTGGTTTTGAATGAATTGGTTATGCGCAGTCACAATGATTTATGATATTCCATCACAATGGTGCTGCACTGACTTCTTTGTTGGATTCATCAGGGATTATACATGGTTGGATTCATGCCCTTTGTATATGATTTATTTTGTTACTCTTTTGGCTTTGGTCTGTTGATTTCAGCTTTCGATCCTTGGTTTTTCTGATCTGAGTTTGAGTTCTGTCTTTCGTGATTTTGAATGGGTGTTTGATTGGACCATGTTGGCGAGTAATCAGTTAGCTGAACATCCATCCTACCCTTAGTGAGTTCATGTTCAATCTCCTTCATCTTCACCAGTGTTTGCTCTTTTAATTTTAGAACCAGAAACTATTAGTATAAAATACAGATCATTCATTTAACAATTGCATGATCTTATTAATGACTGAAGAGCTGTATTTATACAGAAAGAGATTACAACTTACTCCAATTATCCAATATCTTATTTTTGGTTGAACCAATCATCCAATATCTTAGGAGAGGTAACTAACAATAAATCTTTACTTAAGAATAGGCAAACAGACTAACAACCTAACAACAAAGGTATTGTTAAATGTATAATTTGTATTTTATACTAATAGAAACCAGATTACAAATAATGCAGTTTTTGGAGTCAAGAGAGAGAATATAAATATAGAAGCTTTTATAATTACCTGATTCATTTTCTTATTGGAAGCTAAAGCCTCTACTTTTGTCAAATAATAGTTATCTTGTCTCTACAATAGTACAATTAATGAAAATGAAGAATTAAACATAAGAAACGGGAAAGCAGTATCACAAAGAATGAGCTATAAGGTTTTAGAGGATTTGTACTTGACAGTGGAGTTGAAAGGGAAGTGCCAGGAAGATTGAAACCAATAACCATGATCATAATAAGCAAATGAAGAAAACTCCATGCCATTTTTTCTTTCTGTGTGTTTCTCTATTGTGCAAAAAAAACTTGCCCATTTGACATGCTTTTTTACAGTGTGACATTAAATCTCCAAGACCAAATGTAAAAATCAAGAAAGCGTACTGCCCACTGAAGATAGTGGAAGCCTGGAGCACATTAAATTAAATGCATTCTACAAATAAAGAAAACAAAAAAGATGTTCATCTTGTATACTGCTAACGTGTGCTTTACAATCTTTTTTACGTGTGTATTTTTACCTCTATAAATTTCTTTGCTTTAATTTTTACCTTCCCATAGTGTCATTTGTGATATGAATATTATATGCAGAGATTAGTTAAGAAACTGGTATTTGGGAAGTGAGTATATGTCAAATAGGGTTAATTAGTAATTACCATACATTAATCACTTAGCTTAATTGATGCTCAGGTATGTGCTGGGTTATATGGTTTGAGGAATTATAATCTGTTTAATTAGATGGATTGAAACATGTTATTGGTAATCAATGTTAAATGTGCTTATAGATCTCTTCTCTTGATCTCTCAAGTCGAAATTCATATTCTTTTTTTTTTTTGGGGGTCACGAAATTCTTATTCTTTTTGGAAGTGCAACAAAGCGTTGTATCAATCTTATCAGGTCATGGTTTGCATATCATGAGCGCATCAGATTCCTTGCCTTAGTTTTGCTGTTTGTCTATGCTAAGAGTTTGTTCTTCTTACTTCTATGACTTTGTTTTCTTTTGGGAGTTTGTATTGATAGTGGATATATATGTCGTTGAATTAGATGTATGTGATTCGTTTTAGTGGAATCCGTGCGATCAGACTCCTATTCGTTTTACTGGAATTAGATGTTGAATGTTTTTACTCGTATTTGTTGTTTAAATCGCTGAAATTGCATGAAATTTTTCGGTCAACATTCAGTTTTTTAATAGAAAATGCATATGTCATACACAGGACGAAGAAGTTCTCATTGTGGCTTTGAGACTACGAAAAACCACCATTACACCCGCGTGCGTGCAGCACGCGGTCCTCCCCTAGCAATACAAAGAAGACAAGAAAAACAGTTCTCATTCAACCCAGCTGCTGTTGTTCATATTCTGATCCAAATCGGCTCTTGAAAAGTCATTCAGATCAGATGGGGAACATTTTTGTGAAGAAGCCCAAAATTACTGATGTTGATCGCGCGATTCTCTCTCTGAAAACTCAAAGACGCAAGCTTGGTCAATACCAGCAACAGGTAATCGTTCTTTCTCTCTAGATTTCAATAGATTCTGGGAGCCACTATTAGGTCGAAAATTTTCAACATTGAAATGATATACGATTCTGTCAGGGTTTTGATTTCTCAGCCTCACATAAATTCAAATAGGTATTTTGTGGTTTGTGATCTCACTGTGGTCATGGGTGCTTAATCTGGAGACCATCGTAATCGGGATCTCCATCTCTGGGAGGCACTATCAGTTTTTGGTTTGTTATTTGTCTTTAGTTCTTTTTTTGCCACAAATACTTTCTGTTATGCTTATAATTAGGTGGACCATTCATAGTTAATTTCAGGGCACAATTGATCATTATATGTGTGGGGTATTTCACTTGATTTGTACAAGAAGGGCATCTAGTAGTATGCTGGTTGAGTTTTGGGGGAAACTTGAAATACTGAACTCAATCATTAGCTAGATGCAGCAGCATATTCTTAATGAACATAGGCACATTTACTCTGTGTGAGAGTTGTTGACTCTTAACAAATGAGCAATGAGATGATGGTCCATTGGACTCGCATGATGTATAATGTGCTAAAACAATATCTGATGAACTTATAAAATATACAGATAGTATTAATTCCTATTTTTGGGCTTGTGCAAGTCTAAATCAAATGTACTCCTTTATCCCATTTCCCATGCCTCTCATAGTCACCACAAAATGTCTATTCTGGGCTCATTAAGTTGATTTTCTTTCAGCTTGAAGCTGTGATTGAAGCAGAAAAGCAAGCTGCGAGAGAATTGATTCGTGAAAAGAAAAAAGACAGGGCCTTGCTTGCATTAAAGAAAAAGAAGGTGCAGGAAGAATTGCTGCAGAAGGTTGATGCATGGCTCCTTAATGTTGAGCAACAAGTAAGTATAGGATTGGCATGGTACTTTGTCCATTTTAGATATTATTTTATTCATGCAACCCTTAATCATATGAGATCACTGATTATTGGCTGTTATACTCTGTTATATGTTTTCTGTTTAGTTGGCAGATATTGAATTGACTAGCAAGCAGAAGGCTGTTTATGACAGTTTAAAGGCAGGGACCAATGCAATAAAGGCTATACAGAGTGAGATAAACCTTGATGATGTACAAAAGCTCATGGATGATACTGCTGAGGCCAAAGCCTACCAAGATGTGAGTTTGTGTTGTATCATTTTCACTATTTTTGTTTCCTTGTGATTTTGCCGTAAAGTCCATAGTGTACTGTGAGGAGTGTAAGCTAAACATGGAGATTTTAGCCTTTATTTCATGAAAAACAAAGAACAAATTACTGCAGCAGAAAATGATAAGGTCCCTCCATTATTGAAAATATGATGCCAAGAAAATGAGGTCTAATAAAGGATAAGGTGCTATATGGTGAAAACTGAAATACATTCCTTTCCCCTCCCTCCCCAACCCACCCATGACCCAACACATAAAATTCTCATCTTCATGATGAAAAAATATGATATCAATTGCCATATCAGCACCTGATACAAGGGTGAATCTCGTATGCCTAATACGTTTTGGTCTCTGACTTCTTCTTGCAGGAAATAAATGCCATTCTTGGGGAGCAATTAACCACAGAAGATGAAGAGGAAGTTTTGGCAGAATTCGACAACTTGGAAGCATTGGTATGTTTGATTGCTCTTTACTTGCTGTCTCATTTGTATTAGTCTGACATATAGTTTATCTCGCAATAAGAAGAATATCTCCATTTTCTTCATTTTTTTATATTTTTTCATCTAGCTTACATGATTTTTTAATATTAGAAAAGATGAGTGATAAGAATATTAAACTGAAATTAATTTGAAAACTTACACTCTATATTGTCTCTGAATAATGCTACATTTAGAGATTATATTCATGTACATCTAGATTATGGTGTGGCAAATATATATGGATATGTAAAGTTTCCATAAATTCTTGTTTGGAAATAATATCCAAGTTGAAGATGTCATCACTAGCTACATATACTCTACAAATTTTTCAGTAGATATAGGGTCTGTTCAGCACATGTACTATTATGCATGATAATATATTTTTTTTGAAAAGGGATTCTTGCAACCAAACAGATATATAAAAGTATGTAACAATTAGAGAGAAAGTGGGACCCTTTTATCTATTTTATTGGTTCATTTAAGTGCATTGTTTGGTCTGGAAACTTCTTTTCACAAATAATGCATTTTTTGCATAATGTACATGGAAACGAACGAACACATTCACTACATTCATTCTCATGAGAATAAAAACCATTCCTTCTTTTTTTCATTGCTCATTTGTCATCATCAGACATTCAGACCATCTAGCACAGTACTATTGTCACACCTGACTTTCCCCTTTCTTACATGGTCTCACTTGACCATTATTTTTCTTTCTGTGCATAGATCACTTCCGAAGATCTGCCTGAAGTTCCAACTGAAACGCCCCAAAATGATGAGCACCTTGACCTGCCTGATGTGCCAACAAAGGCTCCAGTTGCTACAGAAGAGTCTTCATCCAAAGTGGCTGAGAAGACTAAAGGTAATCCCATTCTCCTCTTACTTTGTCCTGTCCTCTGGTGCGCATTGCTTTGTGGATAACCTTTTTTGAAAAGAAAAAGGGGAAAAAAGAAAAAGATGAAAGACATAATGAATCCCTTTCCCTTCCTTTGTGGAAGGAAAGAAAAGGAAATAAAGATTGTTTTCCTGTTGCCTCTCTAATCAAGGAATGAACTTTCTCAGTGGTTTTGGGTGCGTTTGTATCGCACTAAAAGGCGCGATCCAAATGCGCCCTTTATCCCTTACTTTCTCCTAAGGCTATCCCGAATATATAATTTAATTCAGATCTTATTTCATGTACTCTTCCCTTTACTGCTGATTTTGTGATGCTTAAACAATCTTTTGTTATAGTTATGGAGGAACCTTTGCCCGCATAGCCATACCGTTCAAATTCGAACAAAGCTGGTGGATGGATGGATACCATGGGATCTGATGGCACTTTTTTACTTTTAAATATGAATGGCACAGATTTCCAGCTTGCTTATTCAAAGTTTATCATTAAAGGTTCCCTACAACACGTCTAATTATTATGATTTCTGCTTTTTGTACATCTGTTTTACCCGTTTTGTTTGCTCTCTTTTCACTTTTCCTTTTGGGGGTTTTGAATCGAAGCTTGTAACATAAAATTGTATAGATGATGCATTATGCCTTCGGTTCTCTTACTTTCAGCTACAGTTATGCATTATGGAACTTGGATAAAGAATGAGGGAATTCAGTATTATAATAGTTTGATTTACCAAAACTGAAGTGGGCTTCTTCTCCATTACAATTTTAACAAATCATCGTCCTGTTTACAATAAGAATGGACTTACAAGGTGTTAAACTCTATGTATCAAGACAGTGTGTACAGAACGACACCTATCAAGTAAACCAAAACAAAACTCCTGTGTTATGAACACTTGCCTAATCTGAAACTGAAAATTTACTTGACAATTCTGCTCCTTGCTGACCCGAAACTTTAACAAGCATTGACAACACCTCCTTCATATTTGGCCTTGCCTGGGGCGTCTCTGCAGTGCATTTCAGACCAATCCGAAGCAGTTCACACATATCCTCCTTCCCTTCATCGCCTTCCAACTGGACGATCAATGTCGACAACAATGATTGATCCGATAACTCTGATGCCAGCTGTCCATTCCCAGTCACTCTTCTTACTTGCTCAACCAAACACTCTTCACCTCCATCAACAGCCCTCCTTCCTGTGGCAAGCTCCATAGCCAACACTCCGAAGCTGTACACATCGCCTTTTGTTGTAGCTTGCCATGTCTGGCTATATTCCGGTGCAACATAGCCTACTGTACCGGCCACTATTGTGCTGACGTGGCTGTCCACAGTATTGTCCAATATCCGAGCAAGCCCGAAATCAGTCACTGTCGCTTTGCCATTCTTGTCTAGCAAGATATTGCTTGCTTTGACATCTCTGTGTACAATTGCAGGGTAACATTCATGGTGGAGGAATACTAAAGCTCTTGCAACATCAATGGTAATAGCAATTCGTCTTCTCCAATTCAACTTTGTTTGATCTGAGATTAAATCTTCTAAGCTCCCACCTTCCATGTACTCGTAGATTAAAATCTTCTGTGACCTGTCAAGACACCAACCGTAAAGAGTGACTAGATTTGGGTGGGGCCAGATTGCACTGTTGCCACAGAAAACCTCCATTTCAGCACGAAACTCTCTTTCCCCTTCAATTCCTTCTCTTTGCTGCTTTTTCACAGCAACCTGTCTTCCATCAGGCAATATTCCTCTATAAACGGTTCCGAATCCTCCTGTCCCAATGATGTTATCCTCAGAAAAGTTGGCTGTGGCTTTCAGGATATCAGCGAGGGTAAAAGGCGTTTTGTTGACTTTGATTGTATCAGACAACCAAGGCGAAGACACGCTTGAGCTGGATGATGAGGAGCCATATTGGCGAAGTCTGCTCTGTAAGAGATATCTTTGAGTTTCTTTTGGGCCTCGTATAAAAGAACAAACAAGGATCGTGAACGCGCCACAGATCAAGAAGACGAATACTAGGATCAAGAAGATGAAGAATGTGGCCTGTTTTAGGATCCCTCTATTCCTTACGTGGGCAGTTCCATTCTTAGGTGATGGTGAAATCGGTAAGGAGTTGTTGAGGAATGACGGCAAGCGTAAGAGCGGGTCACCAAGGAACGAATACTTGTCAAACGTTGCTAATTGCCCTGTTGATGGAATCACACCAGAAATCAAAGGGTTATAAGACACATTGAATTTACTCAGCTCATTTAAATTGTTCAGGCTTGTAGGGAATGTGCCTGAGAAGTTGTTGTAGGACAAATCAAGGTTTTGCAAGCATTTAAGGTTCCCAATCTCTGAAGGAATTGTACTAGCAAATCCATTTTGGGAGGCATTTAGGACAACCAGTGGCAAATTTCCAATTTCTGAGGGCAATGCACCAGAGAACTGATTTCCACTTAAATGGAACATACTGAAATTCTGCATCCTGCCAATATGTTGAGGGACTTCGCCAGAAAACTGGTTTCCACTTAGCTGAAGGTAGCCAGAAATCTGAAGTGTCCTTACATTTGTTCCAGGTTTGCACACAGGAAACAGACCGTACCCTTTAAGTATCCGGTCCCATATGCTTCTGCAACTCTTTCTTGTCAGCAGGATATACACAAAGCTAAATGGAGGGTAGTTTGCTGGTATCCACCTCTTCATTACTAAACACTCTCCTGACCCAGGAATAAGAGGACCGCTATTTCGGTTCATGAGAAACGTGGGATTTGGGTTTGCACCGATTTTGGTCAACTCTTGTGGGATTGACCCGTTAAACCGGTTGTTGGCTAGGTTTAACCACAGTAAGCTGTTACAATTGCCCAGCTCTCGCGGGATTTGACCTGTCAGTGAATTGTTCGCCAGCATAAGCCACAAAAGAGATTTCAGGTTTCCAAATGTGGATGGAATTCTTCCAGTTAAGTTGTTGAAGGAGAGATCGAGCACTTGGAGACTTTTTAGGTTTCCGTATACAGGTGGGATTGGGCCTGAAAACTGGTTATAGGCAAGAACCAAGTACTGCATTGTTGATATGTTAGAAAACTCAACAGGAAGAGGGCCTGAGAAATTGTTATAGCTGAGGTCTAGGCGAGAAATATTTGGTAGTTTCAGTATGCCTGAAGAGTTTATCCCTCCTGTGAATGCATTTGTATGAAGAACTAGAAACATCAGCTGACTGAACCTGCCGAAAATCGGTGGTATATCCCCACCCAAGTTGTTCTTGCTTAAATCCAAGAAGGTCAGATTAGTGCAATTCAACAGTGATTCAGGCAAATCCCTTGAGAAGTTGTTCTTCCCTAAAATCAAAGCCCCTAAAGTGGAAACTGATCCAAGAGAAGAAGGGATCTTGCCCTTGAACTGATTTCCCCACAAATTCAAGGCATACAAGCTCTTACAATTCGAGATCTCTGAGGGAATTTCCCCACCAAACTGATTCTCTGATAAGTCCAGAATCTGCAGGTTGCAATTCCCACTGAAAGATGACGGAAAAACTGAGCCAAAGAAGCCATTCTCTGAGAGAGAGAACTCCTTGAGCCTTGCAAATCCATTCCATAGTTTCCCATTGAACTGGTTTGCACTCAAATCAAGATAGTCCAAATTCCAGCACTGCTCAAAACACCCATCTACTTGCCCTGTGAAGTTATTAGTTGATAAATTTACAACCTTCAAATGCCCACAAATGGCTGGGAAGGTAAGCTGGATTTCGCCATGAAACCTGTTCACTGATAGATCTAGGACCTCTAAGCTGCTCAACCCAGACACATTCAACTCTCCACCAATCAAATTGTGCGACAAATTGAGATACTTTAGGGTTTTGCAACTTCCCAAGTCACTAAGAATCTGCCCATTTATTGTGTTCTGTGAGAGGTCAAGACGGGAGAGCGCTGTCAAAGCAGAGAAGTTACCGAAGATATCTCCGGCGATGCTACTACAAGAGAGATCAACGCCGGTGACTCGATGGCCGGCGCCCGCACCCGAGGAGCTGCAATTGATTCCCGGCCAGTCGCAGGGCGTGGAGCTATTACCAAGCTGAATCCACTGAGTGTATCTTCCCCTATTCACCTGGTTTTGCTCTTCGAGAAAGAATTTCAAGCTCAACAGAACTTGTGTGTCTGTGTCCAGAGAATCTCCCTCGACAATTGCACCTATAATAATCATTAAATAACAATTAAAATAATCAAAACCCTTCGTGAATCAAAGATTTTCTGACAAAACCCAGAAACGGAAACTGGATGAAACAATCTAGAACAATTGGGTTTCATCATGCCGATCAGGTGTTCGATGAAAAGCCGCAGAGAAGAAATGAACGAAAATAAAATAAAAGGCTCACCTTTGAGTAGAACCAGAAAGATGTTGAAGAGTAGTAGCAAAAGCAGACAGGCAACAGAATTGGATTCTTTTAGCATAATTGATTTATTTCAGCTCAGAGTTTGTTCTTCTAAAATCCTCCCCGCTTTACGCATGAGCTTAAAACATGGTTCGCCAATGAATGAAGATTATGTAAACTCCATGGATGAAGAAGAGTATAAAAGAAAAAGAAAGGAGGGTTTGTAAATATCGGAGAAAGAAAGAAAGGAGAGAGAGATGGAGGGGTGTTGGGGTTGGGATGAAAGCAAAGCCATGTCATGGAAATTCTTACTTTTGGGGCAGTCAATTATTCAAAGTTCAAAGTTCAAACAATCAAACCTAATTTTGTTGATTAAAGATTTCTAATTTATGTTTTTTTTTGGGCAAGGGGGAATAAAGGACTCATTTTTCTTGACGTTATTTTTGTGGTGAGTGTTTATTGTCAAGGTTGTCAAGCTCTTGTGTTTGTTTGTTGGAACAAGTCCTTGGCTAGTTGTAATTTTTTAACCCTACATCTTTCGATCTAGTTTATATATGGATAATTCTAATTATATTATATGTATTTTCATAAAACAAATATTAAACTCAATATAGCCATAAGTATTGTGAAGACAATTATCCCACATCCGGAATACGAAGAATAAATGCCTATAATATATATCCTTGGGTTACTCCGTTACTCCTCAAATCACCAATTGGTTTTAGGATAAAATCACATGAGCTTATGTGATGGGCTTGTCGCGTATGTGCGCTGGGAAGGTCTCCCTCTCCGTCCGTATTGTGGCCCGTCGAACTTTAACAAATATATCTGTCAATTGGGTCGGGTTATTTCGGGTTTGGGTTGAATAGGGTTTGGGTCGATATAGGTCACATGTTAATTGGATGGGGTCGTTGCGGGTTTTCGTAGGGGTAGGATTGACCTATCGGGTCAAGAATTTCGAATTTTTTCTGACTATTAAAATAATATTTATTATTAAATAATATTATTTCATAATATATATTATTTCAGTTTTCAAAATAAATTTTATATATTTTGCAAATAAAATAAATCGGTTCAATCAATTGAGTTTTGGATTTCACCCTATTGGATTCGAGTCTTTTTTTGACCCATTAATTTTTAAGTTGGGTATTAATCCTAAAATTTCGGGTCAGATCAGGTTGTCGAATTGGATTAAGTTTTGATAGATCTAGTCATAAGTATTGTTTTATAATATTTCACTATTTATATGGCGTATGATTCAACATTTTTCTTAGATTTTTTCTATTTATGAAGAAAGGAAAGATAAATGTTAATTTTAATCTCATAAATTAAACTTGATATGAAATCATTAATTAATTGGCTAATAGAGTAGATATGAGAATGTAAAGTTAAATTGATTGAAAATTAAATTACTACAACTTAGTGTCATTATGGTTAATCAATTATTATGTCCCTATCAAAGGAAAGAGTGGTTGTTTGTCATCATAAATTAACTCTTTTAAACTTTTAACACCTACCAATGCTCACCATTGTTTTGTTGCATCTCCCCAACTAACCCACTTCAACCATGGTAACAAATTCTTTATTCAGGTTCCTGATCCTTATGTAACACACTTTTACCAACCATATATGCATGTTAACGGGAAAACATTAGAATTTTGTTTCTCCATCCCTCTAACACACATGATAACAACATATTTGTCCTCGAAAGCATAACAACTATAGTAAGCTTAGTAGAACATCATTCTGATCAATTAACTATAAGGTCACCGTATATTAAACAACGTAACCAAAGGTGTATCAAATGGACTCCAAGGGTTTACTATACTTTAATACTCCCTCCGTTTCTCAAAAGTAGTCCTTTTAACCCATTTACTGTATCATTTTTTATAAAACATGTGCTTTTACCATTGTTTTCTATTTTTTTTTTTCAGTTATACTCTAAAAAAGTGGGATAATTTTTTTCATTTTCCCATTTAATGTAAGATTGGGATCACTTTTTTCATTTTTTCATGTCACTTTTTTTTCATTTAATAAGACTATATTAGGTATAAATAATGTTCTCAATAATCGTGTAGTGGTCTAAAAAGACAACTTTGAGAAACAAATGGAGTATTAAAAAGCCAAAGATTTAAGGTATTATAATGATAAATAATAAATTATAAACAAATACAAGTATATCCATACATGCACAATACATATATGATACTTGGTCATTTAATAATTTACAACATTATATAACATTTTCTTATATGAGGAAAATATACAAACATTCTTCCTACCACTAGGTCGAAAAATGACATGACTAATGAAAAGTTTGATTTGCAAAATAACATAACTGTTGAGCCGATCGGTGCAAGCCTGTTTACCTGGTTTGTATACTTTACCGGCTAATTCAAGGACTGGGGATTTACCACCAAAGGTGGGTCCCTCGTTAAAAAAACCGTTGTTAATATATTATTTTTTATTTCTAATAAAATTAAAAAATTCATTACAAAACAGAAATGATGTTATATATAAGGTTACACCATGTTGATAATAGAATTTAAGGAATTTTAACATACATAAATAGGCTAAAAACATGTTTGTAAAAAAAAACAAAAAACTTAAGAAATAAAAGGGAAAAATAAAAAATCTAGGGCATGTGTGATGGTCAAAGGTTATAATTTGGGGTGGGTACAAAACCAAATCAAGAAAGCTATCACAAAATTCCCTGTCCTGTCTGCACCCTTGAGTGGTATGGCCCCTTGTTTTATTGTTCTTCCTCAGCCGCCTTTTTTACCAAATTCAGATCAAATTTTGTACAGTACTGTATAAAACAACCAAACTAAACAAATACATGTACCCATATGCAGGAGGTTGTTCCAATGCCATTACCAATGTTAAATTGGGTTATACCTTTACAAAGATGTATTCTTAAATTTGAGTTTGGCCGGTTTTCTCGATTGTCTATCGGATTTTTTAATCTATCCCAAGATAATTTTAGGGGTTTTATTAGACATTATAGTATATAGTTTTCATAGCTTGAACTCTGTAAATAAACACTAATAAAGTATCCTATTTTTTCATGCGAATTATTGTACTATTCAAGTCGGCTTCTTACTGTCTTGTTATCTGATAACTTTAAACGCATATATTAATTAGTTCTTTACTGACCCGCAGAATTGTCTTTCTCCTATCTGGTTATTCCAACTTTTTTGCTCGGTGCTTGTTTATCTTGTTCTTTATCTGTTTTGTTTGTTTGCTTTCTTCTTGTTTGGTTTTTTTTATCGGTTTATCCGGCTATCAAGTTTTGTCTTGGTCTCTCAATCTTTCAGACCTAGCTTTTTTTTTTTTTCAAAATAGATGTTCATATATAATTTTCATCCATTTATATCCCTAGAGTATACCCCACATTAATTAAGTACTCCACTTCTCCCAAGACAATTATGGGTAATTGAGAGAAAAGTAAAAGCATCTAATATAAGGATAAGGGAAATTCCGGTTGGTACCCTCCAATTTTATCCTTTTCCGGTTGGTACCCAACAAATAAATCTTTTCTGAATTATACCCCTCAATTTTTGTTTTTGTTTGGTATGTGCCCCTAAATCAGAAACGTCGTTAAATTTTATCTCATTTCGTCTTTTTTCTAATTATATATAAAAAGATTAATATTTCCTTTTAAAAACAAAAAAATATAAAAACAAAGGAGATGTGATGTGGGTGATCGAAGATGCGGGGTGAAGGGCCGTAATCGGTGAGCGGCCTGTGAGACAAGAGATAGGCGGAGACGAGTGGTCAGCCGACGACGAAGATCAGTCGATCGACAACAACAAGCAATTGACCGATGACGACGAACAATTCCCACGATTGGAGACGGAAAACGAGCGACTTTTTTTTCTTGATTCTAGGTTTAAGGTCAAATCTTTAATTGGTGTGTTTTAGATCTAGTTTAGGACGATTTAGGGTGTAATCTAGTTAATTTCTATTCCTTTTTTTTGTTGTTTTTGTGTTCAATTAGTGGTAATTTTGATTTGAGTTGAAGTTAGGTTTTGGAACTTTAATTGATTTCTAAAAAGGGTTTTTTGGGTTAGGGTTGAATTTGGATCAATTTAGGGTAATTCTCACTTTTATTATACATTTTTATATCTAATCTAGAGATTCAATGCACAACTTGGAAGATTGTAGTTGTATTGTACTGATTTATGGTTGAATGTGTTAATCAGGAGGAAGAGAAAGAGAAGGGCAGCCAAGGTAGGATGACAATCTTTAGGGAGGAGTCAAACAATGACATGAAACATGATTTTTGGCCATTTTAGATGACGGTGGTTTAGGTTCTCAAGCTTCTTCCATTGTTGAGGAGAGAGATAGAAAAGTTGGAGTTAATTGCTGCATTATGGATTTATGGGTTGGAGTTTTTTGGCTTGAACAAATGATAAATTAGTACTTTCATTTTTTTAGTTTTTTTTTATAATTACAAAATAGACGGAATAAGAATGAGATTTAACGGGGTTTTGAAGTTGAGGGCACAGACCATACAAAAACAAAAGTTGAGGGGTATAACTCGGAAAAAGTTTATTCATTGGATACCAACCGGAAAAGGATAAAATTGGAGGGTACCAACCAGAATTTTCCTAAGAATAATTTGGGGAGAAAAATATTTGCTTAATATTTGTGAATTTTTATCTAAGAACCTGTATTATGAAAAGAAGTACTTCAAATTCCTTTCCTTATCTAAAAAAATAATTATATAGGTTTAAAAACTATTTACGTTGCTTTAAAAAAATCAATATAATGCACAGTCCTACAGAACTCTATAGCAATCGAAAATGGACAAAAATTCAAAAAAGGAGGGGACAAAACAATTCAAAGTGGACTACAATCTACCCACATCAATCATATTGAAGAACTAGTACGTACGACGAGTCAAACACGTCATGCCAATACGTGTCTGCCAATAACTTTTATTTTTTTTCATGGAAATTACATCATTCGGAAATCAAATGTGTTGTTCCGTTCATCAATCTTAAACCATTTTCACAAACTAATTCCGAGTATAATAATACTAAATCGAACCTAGCCAAGATCAATCGTATTTGAACAAAATAGAAAAACCAGACCTTATCTACAAAACAAATAAACAATAGAAAAGGGAAAACAAATGAAAGAAAGTGAAGTTCCATTTGCAAATTAAATTTGTCTACATTCATCACAAACTTTGCGACTTGGACACGTTTCTCTTGACTGCCTATTCTTCTTGTGATAAACATGTTTTTCCTGTCATGAACTGATTTATATTTTAAAATTTTTATGGGTAGATGCAAACGTAACTTAACTTGTTTGCAAAGGGAACAAAAAAACCACACATTAAATTTTAACAAAACTTTGATATCAAAAAGAATTGAGATGGTATGATTGTAGACATTATATTTTAGAAGGTTTGTTAAGAGCTTAAAACTTGCAAGATTAAAATAAAGATTGCTATTAGCCGTATAAAATTGAATAGAGAAGAGCATCGCTTCAAAATTACTCTTTCGTTGAAATGCATTAAATTATGACAACAATTAATAAGTGTACAACATTGACCCTTTTGGCAACGCAATTTGACTTTTCTATTCACTTTTTTGAAAACCTTGTCACTGTTTTTAGTTGTTGGCCTATAGAGGTTTATTAATTCTATATACCAAACTCTTTAAACCCTTTCGTAAAGCAACTATGATAGAGAGGTGCAAGAATATCATTTGTTGCGTTTTGAGCTATATAAATGTAAACCATCAGGGGGAGAGTAGGGCTGTGCAACCGGACCCGATACGATCCGGTCCAGACCAGTGGACCGTAATTCAAAAAAAAATGGACTGTAGTTAGGACTGGACCGAATCATTACGGTCTGGTCCTAATACGGTCTGGTCTCGGGTTTGGACCGGTTTGACCGATAGGCAACCTTAACTTAATTAATTAAGCATAAATTAGATTGATTGAATAATAAATATATGACCCATCAAATTAAAGCTTGTTAGCTACTAAAAGATCAGATCTCATCGTTGTAAATTACTGTTCAATGTGTGCATACCCTATACTGGTACATCTTCTTCGCTGCACCCAAAAATTAACATAAGAAATTGATGCAAATTAATTAAGCAAGAACATATGTATATTTGCAGTAGGAGCGTATGTATATATAAAAACTGATCAAGCTAAACACAAAGCGTGGTTAATTAGTACCTAATTAACAAAGATTTCAATCTCTTTTCATTAGTACTCTGTAACTTTGCTGGTGGAAAATCGAGATCCACAGACAGATGAAAGAGACCCAAAAATACAAGGCTCGATCTCTAGCTAATTATTGCAAAATTGGGCCTAGCCCAATTACCGCCTAAATGCCTAATAACAATTATATCATATAGCTTAATCAGTTTTACGGTACGGACCGGAAATTCCCGGTTTTGGACCGATACCGAAATTTTCAATTTTTTTAGACCGAGGACCGGACCGACTCAGTCCCGATCTTGGACCGGACCGTAACATTCCGGTGCGGTCCTAGTTTGCACAGCCCTAGGGAGAGTGTTCAAGACAGTCTTTAATAGTTAAATGCAAACCATCACTTGTTGTGATTCATATAATTCCCCGAACAGTCAATAACAATAATACTGGATAATTCTGTTTGCACAAAGTGGGTCCTTGTGCATATTACCAACAGCAATTAGTCAATTACCACTATGCAAGATCATCCTTAATAACTCTTTTGATTTTCAAAAGTGCATACATGTTGAAGATTAATTCATATTTGAAATATCTAGAAGGCAACGGAAGTTTCTAGAAGATGCAAGAAGGTTATGGAAGAATCTAAAAGATGATAGAAGGATGCGGAAGATTCTAGAAGATGTCGGAACTTTATAGAAAATTCTAGAAGACATTAAAATGTTATGGAAGCTTATAGATAGTTGTGAATATATATAGAGATTATTCTAGATTTGTAAGGAGATATCTAGATTGGAAGGATCTAGAATAGCTTAGTTAAAACTTAGTCTAGAATTCTCACATGCCTATAAATAGGAAAGTGCGTGTAATAGTTTGGATCATCACTCAAGTAAGAGTGATCAAGTGTGGTAGATCGAGCTAATGTGTGGAGAGGGTTCGATTGAGAGTTAGTGTGGGTAGTGTTGTCACACGTGTAAGTTAGAGTGTGTGGGTGTCCCATCATATAAGAGTGTCGAGTTACCCGCGTCTTGTAATATCTTGTACATTCACTATATATTACAAAGTCACTTTTGTAAAATTGTGTCTTTGCGTCGATGGGATTTTGGAGGGTGTACAAGAGTCCTGGGTGGGTTGATTTCCCAACAATACATAATAGAAGAAATTAACATGGGACAAGATCTTCTAGCTATTGTAAATCATGCGGGGACTTACAATTTGAAGGAGTTGTTCCTAGTGTCATCAGTGAATGTTGGTGCTAATGCTGCACATAAAAATTAGCAAACATAAGTCAACAATTAATCTATACATAAAAACATACACTAACATAAAAACATAAGTCAACAATCTGCACATAAAAATTAGCAAATGTAAACACTGTAAATTGAGGAGAGAAAGATGACTCTCTGAGTTTTCATTCATGCGTATATATTGTTACAGAATACAAAAGATAATCCCTAGAAATCAGGAAGTAATCCTTACCAGAATAATATCTAAACTGATAAAGGAAACTATAGATACAAGATATTTACAAGATAAAAGATTTACGACGCAAAACAGACTCATGAGGGTGAGCAAAGCGATGAGATCGAAGCACGCTCACCAACAAAAGAAACAGGACGACTCGAATGCAAGGGAAAGGATAGGCGAGGTAGACGGTAAAGGCCATTTTCAACGGTTCCTCTTAGTAGAATCTGACCCTGCATGTTCTTAACAAGACAACAATTGGCATGAAATTCAACATAAATATTATTGTCTTTAGCTAATTTAGAAACACTCAATAAGTTTTTGGTAATTTGAGGAACGATAAGTATATCATTTAAGATTAAAGGCTTGGAAGCATGCTTATGAGATAAAATAGATTGCCCTAATTGAGTTACGGGGAGGGACATACCGTTACCTACAACCAGCTGATCAGTGCCATCATAATTGGAGTTAATGGTCAGATTTCCAATTTCAGCAGCTACATGCCGATTTGCCCCGGTGTCAACGACCCATGGGTCAGCAGCAATTTCAGATTGACATTCTGCCGTGTAAGCCGATCGATTTGCTGGAGGCTCGGGCTGATTAAGAATTGCAGCAGCATGACGGTTGGTGACTGGAAAATCAGCAAAATTCACCCTATTTACGCAGTTGAAAGCCTTGTGACCAGGCTTGCTGCACAGTTGACAAATTGGGCGAACACGCTCGCCACCAGCAGAAGAAGAAGAAGCACCTGCAGGGGAGCGTTTTGGTGGAACACGACCAGCAGAGGAACGGCCACGCCCGCGTCCTCGTCGACCCCGAATAGAGGCCATGTTGGCTGAGGGAGTGATTGAATCAGAGAGGGCGCGAGTGTCCTCTTCCATACTCTGTTCTTCTTGAAGAAGGAGCCCGAGAAGTTCATCCGAGGAAATGGGTTCCTTGTTGATGAAGATAGCGGTGCGGAAGGACGAAAATTGAGAGCCCAATCCAAGAAGAATGTATGACACCAGTTCAGCGTCGGAAACGATATGAAGACATTCCGCTAGTTCATCGGCAAGGGCTCGCTTCTTCTCGACGTAATCAAGAACCGAAAGAGACCCCTTGGATAGGGTTTGAAGTTGATGACGGAGATGCATCTCCCGAGCCCGAGTTTGGGCGTGAAACATGTGCTGGAGAATTCCCCAGGCTTCAGCAGTGGTATTGGCTCGGGCGACATGGCCAAGCAAAGGCGTGGTCAAAGTCGACCGGATCCAGAGAAGAACCAACCGGTCCTTGCGAACCCAGGCCAGATATGCCGGGTTGGGAACTTGAGGGAGCGATTGACCCTCAGTTGGAGTGGCAGTCAATGCTGCGATTGCAGCCTCAGTAGAAACACCAGACGACGCAGAAAGCATAGTGGCTGGATCAGTAATTGTGGCTGGTGGTGGAGAGCCCGGAGCCGAGAATGAGGCGAGGTCAAACGCTTCCAATGCAGAGCGGACCGTATTGCGCCATAGGGAATAATTTGTGCGATCGAGACGGATTGCAAAATTGGGGAGATGAAAGTTTGGACTAGATCCATCAGAGGAGGAAGCGGAAAAGAGAAGTTGAGTGGGGGAGGTAGGTTGCGAAGCCATTGATCGTGAGGATCGAAGGTTAGGCTGATACCATGTAAACACTGTAACTTGAGGAGAGAAAGATGACTCTCTGAGTTTTCATTCATGCGTATATATTGTTACAGAATACAAAAGATAATCCCTAGAAATCAGGAAGTAATCCTTATCAGAATAATATCTAAACTGATAAAGGAAACTATAGATACAAGATATTAACAAGATAAAAGATTTACAAATATAACAATATATATTAACAACAAACATAATAGGAAAGCCAATATGTGTTGATAAAGTCACTTCTATGGTGGATCGCATCGCATCTCTTACGCGAGACTACTTGTTGATGTTACACCAACTGAATCCACAAGAAAGGAGATATGTCTTAAGTCTAAATGTGGTTTGGTCTTCAAGAACAAAATCACCTTTGAGTGGCTGCCTTGGAAATGCAATACTTGTGAATCTTTTGGCCACATTGACTCCTTTTGCAAGCTAAACTCCAGGCCAGGGGTGCCTTCGAGCATAGACCATCTAAGCATCATAGACCACCTAAAAGGTGGGTTCCTAGGAATAGCCAACCATCTAAGGCTGCCTTTGAGCATGCTGAAAAAGCCCACGAGGTTGATGAAAATGTTGTTAAAAATGTGGTTGAAAAAACTGTTGAAGATGTTGTACAAAGAGTTATTGGCAATGTTTCTAAGGAGTGGGATCACAAAACTGATTCAGATGATACCCAACCAGCTCCTTTGAGTATAGATCTTAATGACCATGGCCCGACACCGTTGAATTTAGCCCCTCTAAAGAGTTAGCTGGCCTGTGCAAGCTCAGCCTTGACCAATCGTTTCGAGACGCTCATGAAGGGTTGTAGTAGCCCTATAAAGGCCGACCATGTCCGAGCTTAGAATCGGGTGTTAGATCGATCTTAGAGGGAGTGGTGACCCCTATAAAGTAAGCATGATCAATAACTATGCTTACAAGAATCATGTTAGTGTCATGGGTGTTTTAGAAACTAAAACTTCGAGAATCAACGAAGACTTGCTTGCCACTCGTTTGCTTAGAGGTTGGGATTATT
The DNA here is from genome assembly GCA_964016875.1 of Fallopia convolvulus. NCBI lineage: Eukaryota > Viridiplantae > Streptophyta > Magnoliopsida > Caryophyllales > Polygonaceae > Fallopia > Fallopia convolvulus. The sequence continues at coordinate 7,619,555 of OZ024718.1, read as the reverse complement.
GTACTGAGAATTGCACAAAAGAGAGAAGCCGGATGAGGGTGATGTGGAACCCTCGAGTTGTGAAAGTGGAAATTTTGTTGAAAACAAGCCAGGCCATACATTGCAAGGTTAGTGACACTAACTCTTGTTTGAGTTTCTTTCTCACGTTTCTCTATGCCGTTAATTTTGGCTGATTCTATTTGCACTCAGAAATTAAGCTATCCACACCACGCAATATAATTGTGTGGAGAATTGCACACAATATATTTGCGCAGGCTAAGTGAAGTCAAAGTCCAATACAAACCCTCTGCATGTAGATGATATTTTTATATAACCAGCACTAACTAAATTGGACAAAGCTTTCACTCTCATACAAAGAAATCGTTCACATGTACTAAACCCCCATTGCTTTATCTTTTTTTCATTCATCACCTAATTTTTCTTTTCAATTTTAACCGCCTTTTTTACTTAAAAAAAGCATGTTAATAATTTAATATATTTTCAGGCAATACTCTCATGCCCCAATTTAGTTAGTTTTCCTAAATTGAAAATAACATAATTAAAAATCAAGGTTTGTATGGTGAATGTCACTATTTAAATATGTAAGATATTTTTTTTTTACTTTTGTATATATTAGGTATTTTTTCCCAAGTGTTTAATTTAAGAGTGCCTTTTAATAACCTTTTATATGATTCATCTGCATAAAAATAGTCATTATGACATTTTTAACACTTATATATAAGTAGACTATAAAAATATGTATTATATCCCAATAATTAAATTATTTTGACTAGTTGAATTTTATTGTATCTATTTTGATTGGTTTAATTTTAATTTGTGGAATTCACATATACAATTAATTTATAATTCTTCTCTTGTATCTTAACTAACTAATTTATTTATGGAGACAACATATATGATTAATTTATAATTTAATCACAAAGTTCATATTTAAGGAGTTGTAGAGTAAGTTATAATCATAAAATAAACAAAACAATACTCAAATCATAAATTTTTAAATTTTTACTTACTAAAATAGAAGTGATTTCCTTAAATTTTTTAATTAAAATAAGTATCATGTAAGCAACTCCCTAACATATATGAATATCTTCTTATAGTAGAATTGTTATGAGTACTTTTCTGTTAGGTGTTGACTGTTGATATATGTAATATAGTTTTTTGTCTTGTTATGTTTTATTTGTTGTGTTCTCTACTTGACTTGTTGTTAAGAGTTTATGGTTTGTGGGCAATACCAATAAAGTGTATAACATAATATAATAATTAGATAAAACATATTTATTACAAATTGATGAATACATAATGTAGTTTTCATATTGAAGAGATATATTTGATTATAATATGGGTTAGGGTTTAATGTTCAGGTTAGGATTTAGGGTTATAATTATGATTTAAGGTTATAGGTTAGGGTTTAATGTTAGGATTAGGGTTTATTATTAGGGTTATGATTTAAAATTTAGGATTAGTATTTAGGATTTAAGATTAGGAATTGAGGTTTAGGTTTATGATTAGGGTTTAGGGTAGAGTATACGGTAAGTATTAGGGTATATGATTAGGATTTTATGGTTTAGGGTTTAGTATTTAGGGTTAGGGTTTAAGGTTAGAGGATTTAGGGTTAATGGTTAGGGTTTAATGTTCAAGTTATATTTTATGGTTTAATGTTATGGTAATGGTTTAATGTTTGGATTAGGGTTTATTATTAGGGTTAGGGTTTAAATTTTAAGATTTAAGATTATAATTTGAGGTTAGGATAAGGATAGATTTTAGGTTAAGTATTAGGGTTTATGAGTCCAAGGTAAAGCATGTAGATTTTAGGGTCGAGCGTCTAAGGTGAAGTATGTATAGGGATTTTGAAAAATCATTGACTATTTTTTTTATTAGATAAAAATTAGGATCCCCTAAGGGAGACGTCCTAGAGCATCCTTGTAGATGAGAATTTGGAGTTGTACATGATCCACCAGGCAGTTATTATGAAAGTGTGGCCCAACTTAGCAATTTTATGGGCCACATCATTACAACCCTTAACAAATTCGACCAGAACCACCCGATAATTTTAGTGTCAAGACCCGAAAATTTAGACTTGTAATCCAAAATAAACCGAACCCGATAGAACCTGAAACCCGTTGGGTTAACCGATTTAGTATATTTATAAAGTTTATAAAATTTATTTTAAAAATTATAATATATTTTATTATTAAAATGCATAAAAATAATATATTATAATTAAATATTGTTATTTAATTATAAATTGTTTTTAATAATCTTTAAGAAAATGATATTTTAGGCCCGTTGGTCGACCCGACCCGACTGAAAACCCGCTTCAACCCGACCAGATTGACACGTGACCCATAATATAACAAAACCCAATTTAAACTAAACCCGAAATAACCGAACCTGAATCTAACCGACCCGACCTGATTGACAGGCCTAGCTGCTAATCATACTCGAACATAAGGTTCCTTAACATACTACTAGTGATTAGGGGTGTCAATCGAGCGAGTCGGGTCGGGTTGTGGTCGGGTCAATTCAGTTTCGAGTAAGTTCAGATTCGGGTCAAATTTGGATATTTTGAAAATCGGGGCAAATTAGGTTGGATTATTTCGGATCGAGTGCTCAATTAATCGTGCAAAGTCGGGTTTCGAGTCAATTTTGGTCAGGTCATTCGTTTTTCGGTCCAAATTGATTTCAGATAAGTTTGATTTTGGGTTTAGTTTGATTTCGGATTTAGTCGGATTTTGGGTTTTTCGGATTTCGATTTTGGCCGAATTTCGAGTTAATTTGATTTCGAGTAAGCCGGATTTTGATTTAGACCATATATCGAATGATGATTTTTTGTAGTTTAACTATGTTGAGGAGGGTTTCTTGACAACAAATAAATTTATAGTCAAGACCCCGCTGTTGTATAGCAGAGTCAGGATCGTTCCACGAGAAGCAAGGTTGTTTGTTTATCGACTACTAAAAATCAAACAAAAGCAAGCAAAACACTCACAAGCAGCCTCGTTAACGACGTTGTCAGGGTCGTTAACGAACCACCGTAAACAAAAAGACCAAAACTAACGACCTAAACAGATTCGGTACCGAGCCTACAAACTCAGCAACGAATATCACTTCAAGAGAATTCAAATAAAACAAAGATCTAGGATAAGGGATACCACAACATAGTCATGCATATAAACTCGTAAGAAGATAAGATCATGCCTTTAAACAGATAAATTCATCAACTTTCGTCGACTATCAAGTAAATTAACCTATTTTCATAAACCAATTCACTCAATTGCTTGTTTTGGATCTAAAGCTTGAAACTTTCGATTCAAACAATATCAACCTTCAAGTCTATAACTTTCTCTTTCAATCAAGTTAAAAACTCAAATCACCTTGACTTTCATCTAGGTCTTAAGCACAACAAACAATCTCAAAATAGATAAAAGGCAATCAACACATATTCTTACTCCTTAAACATGCATAACTATGCCGGGTTTACCCCGACCCTAGAAAAGAAGACTACTCACTACTCATAACTAAGAAACAAATAAATTCAACAAAAGAAATCATTGAAAACAAAACACTACTCAAATTAATAGGAAATATCGTCTTACAGAAATTCAGAAGAAACCGAAAAGAATACAAAACACCGAACCAAAATCACGATTAACGACCTCGGTAACTCTCGTCCACCGAACCTTCAATCTCGACTTCGATCCTCTCTCTCTACTCTCGGCTCTTCCTCTTCTCTTCAATCGATCCCCCCTCTTTTCTAGACTAATAAGAGGGCTATTTATACTAATAAGGCTAGAAAATAATAAGCCTAAAAGATAAAAACTTTCCTAAAAAGATAGAAATAAAATCTAGAAAGATAGAAACAAAATCTAAAAAGATAACAAGACCTAAAATACATAATATAATAACCCTAAAATCATAAAAAGATACTCTACCGACACGCAAATAAATTCCCGCACAGGATCGGTGAGTCACAGAATCAAACTCTCGAAATCTTCATCTCGTGGCCTCGTTAACGAACCCTTGCAGCCTCGTTAACGAGCCTGGGTTTGGCTTTCTTCCACACTTTATCTTCTAAAACTTAGACTTCGACTTCTTCATCTTGCATTCTTCCGTCTTTCATCATAGCACTCCAAATTCAGCTCCAAATAACATCTTTTCCTTGCTAAAACCTACAAAAAGACACAAAACGGAGTAGCTTCCATACTTTTCACAAAATATGCAAAACCATCCAAAAACACACAAAACTAATCCTAAAACTACTAAAACTAAGCCTAAAAACTAAGAAAACATACTAAATACTATACTTGGTCTTGCTTTCTCGGGGGCACATTATACTTGGTCTAATCAACAAATGGAGATGGCCCGGGTTGCAACAAAAATTGATCGGACACTTGTCCACCAAAGATAGGACCTTAAACTTTGGGAACTCTTTTGCTTTCTTCGGGGACCCAAACCTATGGGACCAGTACTCACCTTGCCTAACCCATGTAAACCCAAATACTGCCCACAAAAAATACCCCTTTCGTTTTTTCAACCATTAGGTGGAGATGAGGATTTCGAAACTTTGATCCGAAGGGTATGGGAAGAAATTGTGATTGGTACGGCACAATTCATCCTCCCCTCTAAGCTATAAAAACTCAAGGGCGTCCTAAAATCTTGGCAAAGAACTAAGTTTAGGATTTGAGAAGCCTAAGTTGAAGAAAGTGTGGAGAATTTGAAACTTGCACATGAAGCTCTACAAGAAGATTTTGCTTGTGTTGAGAAACAAGAAGCCGTAATTGAAGCCAAGAAAGAGCTAGAGATCCGCATGCACTCGTTGACTAATTCCACTACTCAAAGAACTAAGCTTGATTGATTAACCATGGGAGAGGAAACCTCCTCCCTATTCTTCAACCGCATCAAAGAGAGGAGGGTGAGCAACGCCATGCACTTGTTTAAAGATGACAATGGTGGGCTACTTTGAGCGCCTCTTTGGCTCATCAAATACACCTTCTCCGTTCAACTTTGATGAGCTAAAAGGGGCAAAATTTCAGCCTAACGACATTGCAAATTTGAGGATAACACCTTGTGAAGAAGAAATAAAAAAAAGGCCTTTGTTGACATTGGATCGAGCAAGTCTCCGGGTCCTGACGGGTTTGGTAGTCACCTCTTCAAAAGGCGTTGGCATATTGTGGGAGCCGATATTGTGTTGGCTATGAAGGAATTTTTTGAGACGAGGCGATTACTTCGGGATTGGAACAACATGTTTGTGAGTCTTATTCCCAAAATTGATAACCCATTCCACATAAAAGATTTCCGGTCAATCTCTTGTTGTAATACCTTTCTAAAAGCCATTTCTAAGATCCTTGTTAGCCGCACAAGACCCCTCCTCGACAAGATCATCTCTTATGACCAAGGTGCTTTCATTCTCGGGAGATCAATTACACACAACATAGTGGTGACCCAAGAATTAGCCGCTAACTATGAGAAACGGGATGTGACCAAACTTTGTTTGCTCCAAGTTGACCTTCATAAAGCATTTGATAGTGTGGATTGGGGATACCTTGAAAAAACCTTGCATTACTTTGGATTTCCTCCATGGCTCATCCAACTTCTCCTACAAAATGTCACCACCCCCCGATTTTCCATCCTTGTTAATCGGGAACCTAGGGGCTTCATTCCTGAAAAGAGGGGGCTTAGACAAGGTGAACCCTTCTTTACCTTACTTTTTGTGCTCATTATGGAGATATTCAACCGAAGGCTAGCCAAAACAAGTACTACAAGGGTTTTGCTTTCACCCAATGTGTTGACAACTCAAACTCACCAACATATATAGCCTTTGCCGACGATTTGCTTATTTTTTGCAAGCCCACGAGAATCACTCTCAATGTCATAAAGGGATGCCTTCTAGACTTCGCAACGGCCTCAGGCCTCATTGCAAACGCACATAAAAGCCAAATATTTTTTGGAGGAGTCCCGCTTGATGAAAGGGCAAATCTGGCCGGTATCTTAGGTCTTGAAACTGGTGCTTTTCTGGTCCGCTACCTAGGCATGCCGCTTCACTCCGACAAGCTCACTAATGTCATAAATAGAAGTAGCACCCGAATGTTGTCATATGCGGGCCGCGCACAAGTAATACGCTTAATGATTGAAGGCCTTCTCTCCTTTTGGGTCCAATCTACAATTATTCTGAAGGTGGTTGAAGAGGATAGAAGCACTATGCCGATTCTTCCTTTGGTCTAGAAAAGTGGGTGGAAAAAAGGCCTTGGTAGCGTGGCATTTGGTCACAAAGCCGTTTGAGGAGGGTGGTTTAAATTTCAAGGAGATATCGGCTTGGAATAAAGTCACCTTGTTCATGTTTGGGCATGAAATAGTTATGGGAAGACCAAAGTTATGGACTAAATGGGTTAGCCAAAGACACACAAGAAGAGCGAACTTTTGGCACATCAAAGCAAATAGATCCAATTCATGGCTATGGAAATGCCTCCTCAAAATTCGTGATCCGATTAAAAGGGCATTCCAGGATGAAGATCAAGATTCAAAACTCCCTAAACCTTGACTTGCTCACCCTTCCGAGCGGGTAGCTTGACACACACAACCTTTATGATCGGTTAAGAACAAGGGGCCCAACCATTGAGTGGTGTGATCTCATTTGGAAGCATGTCAAAGATCGTAAATGGAGCTTCCGCTTTTGGCTTGCTTATCTTGGTAGGCTCCCCACCAAAGATCGCTTAAGGCAAAGGGGCTTTGAAATCAATGAAGCTTGCGTTCTTTGTGGAAATGGAGTAGAATCGAGGTCCCACCTTTGGGGAGAATGTGGGTTGGTCCAAGAAGCCATGAATAGAGTGTGGACTTGGCATATGGTCCAAGTAAGGAAGAATAGTCTTGAAGAATGGATGGAGTGGTTCCTCACCTCTCCAATGAAGAAAAGTGATCTCTTCAAAGCTCGGATTTATACACTCCCAAGTATCATCTATTTCATATGGGATCTACGTAATGATGTGATATACCATGGAGCAACACCAAACACAACCGAGTGCTCCATCAAAATCATTCAAGAATGCTAATGGAGGATCAACATCAATTGCAAGTTAGATGGAAGAGAAGGGGCAGGGTTGCCAAGCATCCTACATATGTGATTCTCACCCATCTCCCGCTCACCTTTACTCTCTCTTTCCTCTTTTTCTAGCTTGGTTTTTTGTCTACACCCTCTCGCTTGCCGGCGGAGGTGTGTTGTTGGTTGTTTTTTGGGTTGCACAACTTTTGCTTCGGAAGGCTTGTTCCCGAGGCTTTCTTGATCTTTGAGAGCCTAGTTTTAGATTTGTGCTTTTGCCTACTTTGTCACCCCATGGCATGCTTGTCTAGGGTGGTTTTTTTCGGGCGTAGATATGCCTAGGCTGTGCTAGGTTTTTGTCTAGGGGTTGTGGGGTTTTTGGCGAGGTGGTAGGGGGCTTGTTGGATCGTGTTGATCCGTTTTTGTGCCTTGTATTTTATATCTCGACCCTTGATTTTGTAGAGATCTCTTTGTACATTTTTGCTTGATATATTTACCATATTTCAAAGATAAACAGAGTTTCTTAAGAGTGCTACCTCATACCACTCAAATTACGTTGAGCACATCCAATTCCAAAACCAATTTTGCAAATCAAACTTTTCATTAGTTATGTCATTTGTCTGAATCTCTACATTGCCTTCTTCATCTACCCCTCCTTGTGGATCCTTCTTGTGCACCCTAATTTATTCAAGAAGATTAAATACTGATATAGATGAAAAAAAAGATTCAACATTACATAGTTAAATTAGCTAGTGTGCAAAATGTACATAGACATACCGGTTGGCTGTCAACTCCGGAGGCACAGGTGCTTCAACAAATTTAAGACTAGGTTCTGAACAAGGCCTATGCTGAAATTAGGGATTTGAATTCCCATGATTATCCCAACCCAGTTTGTCTAACTAGCTCTTTTTGCCTCTTATATAAACTTCCATACCCAAAGAATGGAACATAGGAAGCCTCAAATTCTCACACCTCCAAACTTCAATTGAACGCAACATAGGGAAATTAAGCACTTGTCCACAACATACACTCCTCAATCTTGGAAAATCAAACAACACTATCTTGGTCAACTCAGGGAGACAAAAAAATGTCCCCTCTACAACAGCTATAGGTCGTTGTTGTACAAGCTCCACCATCTCCTGACAACTTCTCACATAAAGCTCCTTGAGCTTTGGAGTGATCCCAAGATCTCAATTGTAAACAGATAGCTATTTACACCACCCAAGTTAGACACATCCAACACATTCAAATCCTTCAACTTCCTCAGACTCACCATGTTATGCATCGACTTTGCGGTCCCACCAGTAGTTAGGCTGTTTCCCTCTACATATTGGCCGTTTTGGACAACACCCACATGAAAGTGGATTTTCGATGGAACATTGGTGTACATTGTACACTTGTGCCATGTTTACGAACTTGTCCAAGGCCTTTGCGATTATGAAGTGCAGTTGAAGGACGACTAACTTTCCTAACTTGACAAGATTTTCAATGCACGCACTAAATGGCCCACACATAATGTACCCCCACGTACGATGTTCCCTAGTGTTAGGTTTTGCAACCATTTCAGCTATATCTTTAAATAGGGAACGGCCCATTGGAGCATCTCGTCATCAAATTTCCGGAGAGGAATGGGGAGATATCATGGGAATCGATTGACTGTGACATAGATAGAACGATATGGAGACATCAAAACAACGTCGTGGTCAATTCTAACCCCCTCCAAATCTTTACTCAATAAAATATAAGTGTTTGAGTGATCAATCATTTTTTTAACTGCAGTAAGTTGTAAAGATCTGGAAAGAGGATGGGAGAATTACAAGATGGGAGAAGAATGGTGATGATCTGGTAGGACCACTCTTGGCCAGAATCTAGCAAGAGGAAATTTTTGCAGGAAAAGTGTTCCTACGACTCTTTTCAATTATATTTTAATGTGAATTACAATCTGAAGTAGACTACACTTAAATAGAGAAGAAAAGCGTGAACTAACTAACCACTAACCCATAAACTAAGTAGTGCTCCTAAACACTAACCCACTAACTTTGACTCTAAAACTAACTCTCCTAGCACTCTAACGGCAAAGCAGAAATTAATTAATGACCAAAATAAAATAAAATAAAATTAAATGAAATGACTAGGCTGGAATCCTATCAATGCATGCTCCCCAAAACACGACTTGTCCTCAAGTCGGAAGAATGTCACCGGGCTCCTCTTGGGTAGGCTTGACACCTTTGAGTTTATATTGCTTCCCATTGCATTTGAAACTGATGAACAAGTCATTCCAATTGACTAAGACCGTGCTCAAAGAAGCAAGCCATTTAATGCCCAAAACTACTTCGGTGTCGCCTAGTGATAACGGGTAATAGTCCTGAGTGATGACAAGGCCGGAAAATTGGATGGTGACATTAGAACAGATCGTGTTGCAGCGGATGGCTTCGCCATTGCCAATGGTGACTTTGAAGCCCGGAACCTCATGTGTAGGCAACTTTAGTTCCTGGATAAGCTTGTCGGAAATAAAGTTGTGGGTGGAGCCACTATCCACCAGGACCAAGACCGATCTATGGTTCAGTGTCCTACGAAGCTTCATAGTCGTTGTACCTGACTCGCCGGAAATCTGATGGAAAGAAATTTCAGCACCGCCCTCCATGCCCACAACATGATTGTATAGTTGGACTTCATCTTTAGCATTACCGAAAGCTTCTTCAGTCTCACCACCGTATTCCATGATAGACAAGGTGGGTTTGCATTGGTGGCCAGGGGTGAACTTTTCTCCACAACGGAAACAAAGTCCCTTCTCCCGTCGTGATTGTCGTTCGGCGTTAGAAAGTCGATTGGTTGGGACGGTGGTCTGATTTGGGTTTGTGGATGGACATGGAAAAGATGGTGGAGGATTGCTATAGTTGGGTCTGTAAGTGGGTTGGGTAGAATTGGTATTTTTGACTAAGCCCAACTTTGATTCTAACTCTAGGGCTAAGGATGCAACCCTGAAAACAAATCTCGGTGAATGGATTCTCACCTCTGCTCTTAGTTCTTCCTTCAGGCCAGAGACGAAAGCTCCCAGGAGTGCCAACTCAGGCCAATCTTTCACCCTAGCCGCACGTCTGGCGAACTCAACTCGGTATTCAGCAACCGAGCCCGTTTGTTTGATGGAGCACAACGACTCGTCAGGCATCTGGAAGTCGGGGAGCCCGTAATGCTCTTGAAAGATGTGAATTAATTCTTCCCATACCACTATTTCTCGCTTTCCGTTGACCCAAGCATAAAGGTCAAGAGCATCGCCTTCTAAGTACATCGCGGCGACTTCAACCTTCATGTCGTCCGCTACTTCGTAGTAGCGAAAGTACTTCTCTGCCCGGAGAATCCACCCTCGCGGATCCCCGCCTTCAAATTTCGGAAAATCGAGGCGCGCTCTAGGACGATGGACGGCTTGATAGCTCCGGCGACCATCGTCGTCGTCTTCGTAGTCATCCCTAAAGTGGTTACGGTTGCGATCTGTCCCTGGGGTATGAGGAGACCGGTTTCGATCTCTATTGGCTCCTTCGAAGTGGTTGACGGTTGCCCGTACCCTAGAGCCTCCTTGGTGTGAGCTTTCAGGGGTACTGTCAAGGTTAGGTTGGACCCTATGGGCTAGGAATTTGCCTCCAAGACTGCGACCTTGGCGAGGACCGTATCCAGGACCTCCATTCGAGAGGTTAGGGCGGCCAACTGTTGGGCGATATCGAGGAGAGTGGGTGGCTGAGGTAATTGTGGAGGATCGGGGTCGTTGGGTGTGTTACGGGTTGAAACCACCATCTTGGATCGGATTGCTCTGATACCAAAAATGATAGGACCACTCTTGGCCAGAATCTAGCAAGAGGAAATTTTGGCAGGAAAACTGTTCCTACGACTCTTTTCAATTATATTTCAATGCTGAATTACAATCTAAAGTGGACTACACTTAAATAGAGAAGAAAAGCGTGAACTAACTAACCACTAACCTATAAACTAAGTAGTGATCCTAAACACTAACCCACTAACTTTGACTCTAAAACTAACTCTCCTACCACACTAACGGCAAAGCAGAAATTAATTAATGACCAAACTGAAATAACATTAAATTAAAAGAAATGACTAGGCTGGAATCGTATCATGATCATAAAATATATAACTCCATACAAAAGAGAGAAAAAAATCCCGCATACTGGAAGTGGGCTAAAATATTAACACAAACCATGTGAATATAAACACCATGTAATCATGAGCGATATATAACATCTCCCTTGGACCAAAAAAAATTAGAAAATTGAAAATAAAGGACAAGCTAAAGTTTTATTACTCACTTCATGAAAATATAATAAGAAGAAAACACACCTGATTTAATCTCTCCAACCTATGTTAAAGCTTTTGCACTAAAGATGGAAATTGAAGAAATTGAACAACTTTTTAAAATTGAGGTATCTCCTCAGACTTCAAACACGTAATGTACCCCCATGTACGATGTTCCCTAGTGTTAGGTTTTGCAACCATTTTAGCTAAAATCTTTAAATAGGGAACGGCCCATTGGAGCAGCTCGACATCAAATTTTCGGAGAGAAATGGGGAGATATCGTGGAAATCGATTGACTGTGACATAGCTTGCAAGATGTGGAGACATCAAAGCAGCGTCGTGGTCAATTCTAACCCCTTTAAAATATTAAATCAATAAAATATAGGAGTTTGGTTGCTCATCTATTTTTTTAGATGTAGTAAGTTGTAGAGATCTAGAAAGAAGAAGGGGAAGAAGGAAGAAGGAAGATGGGAGAAGAATGATCATGATCAAAAAATATATAACCCCATTCAGAGGAAAGAAAAAAGCCCCTAAATACTAAAGTGAGGCTAAAATATCAACACAAATCACGTATATGTAAACACCTTGTAATTGTGGGTGATATATAACATCTCCCTTGGACCAAAAAAAATTAGAAGATTGAAAATAAAGGATAAGGTAAAGTTTTATTTCCAACTTGATGAAAACATAATAAGAAGACAACACACCGGATTTAATTGCTCTTACCCATCATAAAACTTTTGCACTAAAAATGGAAGCTACAAAAATTAAGCAGCTTCTTGAAATTGAGGTATCTCCCCAGATTTTAAACACGTAATGTACCCCTGCATATGATTTTCCATAGTGTTAAGTTTTGTACAATTTTAGATAAAGTATTTAAATAGGGAACGACCCATTGGAGCAGCTTGGTATCATATTTTCGGAGTGGAATGAGGAGATATCGTGGGAATCAATTGACAGTGACATAGCTAGCAAGATATAGAGACATCAGAGCAGCGTCGTGGTCAATTCTAACCCCCTCTAAATCTCTACTCAATAAAATATAGGAGTTTGAGTGATCAACTGATCATCCATTTTTTTTTTTGCTACAAATTTCTAGAAAGAAGATGGGAGAAGAAGTAAGAAAGAAGATGGGAGAATTACAAAATGAGAGAAGAATGATGATGATCATAAAATATATAACCCTATACAAAAGAAAGAAAAATGCCCTGTATACTGAAGTGGGGCTAAAATATAATTACAAACCACGTGAATGTAAACACCTTGTTATTATGGATAATATATAACATCTTCCTTGGACAAAAAAAAATAGAAAAATGAAAATAAAGGATAAGGTGAAGTTTTATTTCCCACTTGATTAAAACATAATAAGAAGAAAACACACCTAATTTAATAACTCCAATCTATCTTAAAGCTTTTGCACTAAAGATTAAAGTTGAAAAAATTGAGCAACTTCTTGAAATTGAGGTATCTCCTCAGATTTTAAACACGTAATGTACTCCCGCGTATGATGTTTCCTAGTGTTAGGTTTTGTACCATTTCAACTAAAATCTTTAAATAGAAAACGACCCAAAGCAGCGGGACATCATATTTCCGGAGTAGAATGGGAAGATATCGTGGGAATCGATTGACAGTGACATAGCTAGCAAGATATGGAGACATCAAAGAATCGTCGTGGTCAATTCTAACACCCTCCAAAACTCTGCTCAATAAAATATAGGAGTTTGATTGATCATCCATTATTTTTTTTAGCTGCATTAAGTTGTAGAGATCTAGAAAGAAGATGGGAGAAGAAAGAAGAAAGAAGATGGACGAATTACAAGATGGGAGAAGAATGATTATGATAAAAAAATATATAACCCCATAAAAAAGAAAGAAAAAGCCCCGCAAAATAAAGTGTGGTTAAAATATTAACACAAACCACGTGAATGTACACACCTTTTAATTGTGGGTGATGTATAACATCTCCCTTGGACCAAAAATAAAATATATTTAGAAGATTGAAAATAAAGGATAAGGTGAAGATTTATTTCGCACTTGATGAAAATATAATAAGAAGAAAGCACACCTAATTTAATCTGTCCAACCTATTTGAAGCTTTTGCACTAAAGATGGAAGCTGATGAAATTGAGCAGCTTCTTGAAAATGAGGTATCTCCTCAGACTCAAACACGTAATGTACCCCGCGTACGATGTTCCCTGGTGTTAGGTTTTGCAACCATTTCATCTAAAATCTTTAAGTAGGCAACGACCCATTGGAACCACTAGTAAGATTTTGAGACATCAAATCTGTAGTCAATAAAATATAGGAGTTTGGGTGATTGTCCATTATATTTTCTTGGCTACAGTAAGTTGTAGGGATCTAGAAAGAAGATGAGAGAAGAAGGAAGAAGGAAGATGGTAGAATTACAAGATCGGAGTACAATGATGATGATAAAAAAATATATAAATCCATACAAAAGAAAGAAAAAACCCCGCAAAATATAGGGGGCTAAAATATCAACACATACCATGTGAATGTAAACACATTGTAACTACGGGTGATATATAACATTTCCCTGGGACCAAAAAAAAATTAGAAGATTGAAAATAAATGATAAGGTGAAGTTTTATTTCTCACTTAATGAAAACATAATAAGAAGAAAACACACCTGATTTAATTTCTACAACCTATTTTAAAGCTTTTGCACTAAAGAGGGAAGATGAAGAATTGGGCAGCTTCTTGAAATTGAGGTATCTCCTCATACTTTATACACGTACGTAATGTACCCCCGCTTACGATGTTCCCTAGTGTTAGGTTTTACAACCATTTCAGCTAAAATCTTTAAATAGGGAACAACCCATTGGAGAAGCTCAACATCAAATTTCCGGAGAGGAATGGAGAGATATCGTGGGAATCGATTGACTGTGACATAGCTTGCTCTCTCACGAGCCACCATGTAGTTCATGTTTATCCTAGTTTCGTCTCGTGGGAGAAGATCCGAGGCCATTATGAGCCTAGATCGGACACTCGTGCGAACCGAGCAACCTCAAAACACATCAACTGGTATTAGAGCACAAACGGCTCGACGAAGGCTTCCTTCTCCGACACCGCCATCAAATCCGCGGCTGCCACCAGCCACCACCTTGTTTGGTTGCCACCATCCGGGCAACCTAGTAAGTCCGCATTTTTTTATATCTTTGTTAAGTTACCAACCACTTTGTCCGTCTATTATCTTTTTATATGTATGGAGATCAACTGTTTTTAAATACATATATAGAAAAAAAACATCCGTTAAAAAAAGCTGAGCTTTTAAAAAAAAAGAGAGTCGATCAAAATATATCGGCATAGAAATTGATGTCAGTTGGCCAGATTTTGAGTCAAGTTTGTAACCAAAAGCGAGCCATGATAGGATACGCCCGCGCCAAACCGAGACGTGACCGCGCCTCACCTTCCCCAACTCGTGTTATATCAACTGAAGCTTCTGTCTTCAGAGCGCATGCTAGGACTCTCATGACGCGACCGTGCACCCTAGCATCAACCCGGCCGGTCGCGTCGTTCCGTGCCACCGTCAATGGCCCTCGGGGCCTCTTGGGAACCTTGTTGCCATGACTAATCCTTGGTGATGTCGGGTGGCACTGCCGACACCCATGGCTCAATAGATCGAAGCCCTACGTGAGGAGATAGCCATGGTCCGAGCCATGATCGACACCACTGCAACATTGATTGATGACACGACCAAACAATAGTACTCACCCGCAGATTTCCAAGTTGCGCCCACGGAACTCCATTTCGTGCCTGTTTTGGGCAGGATAATCGCACTAACGCATTACCTGCTATAATGTGGGAAATCCTAACAAAAAAACAATTGCAACACGTTATGAACTACGGACAAGGTGTAAAATTAGGTGAAGGATATAAAAAATAAGAGCAAGTAAGTTGTAATGTGTATGTTATAATCGTAGCGGTAGATGAATCTCTTGTAAATACAGATGAACACTTGAGTGAAAGAGAACGAATGAGCAGAAATGGATTAAGCTTGGAAATTGACTTCGGGTATGATTGTCGATGATCCCCTTCACCTCTACTTCGCCCTGGTTTTATAGCCCTCCTTCTCTTCGAACCGTTGGTGGAGCGTTTTTGTGTATCCCAGAAATCTCGCCACTAACATCAATGACATAGCCGCTGAGGAGGTTGTTCGTGCGATATCCCCGAGCCGAGATTTCCGCCATATCCTCTTTACGTTCATTACTCAACCGATCCTTTGGTTCTTTTTCGCTAATGGCTCGTGTCAATTTCTTTGGGCTCGTTCATGTCTTTTTGGGCTAAGTTTTAGTAGGCCCAACAATACCCCCTCAAAAACCCGGGAAAACTCCCTCCACCGCTTTTCTAGGGTTTTTGATTTTTTGCTCCTTGGAAGTTGTAGTGCGTAAAGGCGTGTCCCATCAATCTGTATTTATAGAAGTTATGATGGCCTCCGAGACTTCAATTGGGCTTCTTGGTGTTCAGGTGCGCTTCCTTCTACTTTGCTTCTTCATCTTCAACCTCTGCTCTTCCCTTCACTATGGCAACTTCTAGTTCCTCTTCCCTTTATTGTCTTGAAGCCACCATTCCTCCCTCTCTGACCTCTTCCGGGTTCCTCACTTCCTATCATCGGAGGGATAGTACTTCGGAGGACCCCCATATCTTTTCCTTCTCTATAGGTTTCCCTTCGCATGCAGGGGTGTTCTTTCCTCCCCCTGGTGTCCATGCGGATTTCTATGCCGACGATTGGGTGTGCTTGTATGAGTACCCTTTTCGTATCGGCCACCGTTTTCCGTTTTCTCCTTTAGTCGTCGATTTCTTGTCCACCCTCAATGTTTCTTCGGGGCAATTACTTCCCCAAGTTTGGAGACTTCTGCTTTCTGTCGACCGATTGTGTTCTTCCCAAGGTCTTCCCTTCAAAGATGCCGACTTTTTCTTGAATTATCGTCTGTCTAAAGGTGGTCCTGGCCGTTTAACTTTGAAAACCTTCACCAATAAATCCGACTTAGTCTTCAACATATCAAAATCTGACCGGAGTTGGGCTGATAAGTTCTTCTACGTGAGATTGTCTTCCCTGAGAATCGATACATCTTTCCTGAAAAGTCATTGGCGGTCAACAGGTAGTGTTTCCCTCTTGTACTCGTTGATCCTTATTCGAATCTAACCTCTGGTTGTTGTTGGTTGTTTTTTTTTGTGCAGAGAATCTTGCTACTCCTAAACCCCACAATATGTCATCCCAAGTCAATTCTCACATCGAGGCTCTTCCGTTGGAAGACAGATCGTACCCTGAGTTAGTAAAAGCGTGTTTCACTAAACTTGAAGATACCGAGATGTCGAGTAAGTTCTTCCTTCTTCTTCTTCCTTGTTTCAGCGTCTTTATCTTCTGCTAACCATGTTACTTCATGTTGTCAGGTTCTAGAACCACCAGATCTACTGCCGCACTATCAACCTTGAAAAGGGTCGAAGCCAGGAAGAAGAGGAAAACGGAGACGGCTTCTACTACAGATACGTCTTTGGCAGTAGCTCTGCCTCCCAAGATTACAAACGACTCCCCCAAGGCCTCTTTGTCAAAGAAGGATGTCTCCTCTCGACTGACGGACCTCCCCAACACTATGATGTCCTTGGACATGGACGCGGGAAAATGCTTGAAATCTCTGATGCCGCTTCAAGTGAACTGTCTTCGGGATTCAGGACACCGGTCCACTTTTCCTGACTTCTTTGGCGAGATACTGGCGGCTCAGTGGCAGGTATTCACTAACTTTCCTCATTTTTTTTGTTAATACTCCCGGTTTCTGATGGTTCGATACTTGTTGTCTAGGGTCTCCAACTTGCTCTTGCAGCTTTCGACGCCTTCAAGGACTACCCTGAGCAGTTGGCTCAGAGTAAGACCAGCATGCAGCTTGAGAAAGATAAGTCGATCATCTTGGGGCAGGAGAAGAAGTCTTTGGAGAAGAAGGTCGTTGATCTGCAGAGTGCCCTCAAGAGAGCTCTTGAGGAATCCAAGGCGGGGGAGGACAGGTTCAAGGAAGCATCGAAGAAGAGTGCTGCTCTGGCTCAAGAGGTTGAGGATACGGCTGACTATTGGTCACTCAGAGCTCGTGTCGAGACGATAGAGGAGTTCGCTGCTGGGAAACACTCTTCCTGGGACGCTGTGAAGGAGAGGGAGCAGTTTGAGAACTTGTTCCCTGATGAAGCTAGCGCATCCAAGAAATCCTCTCTTCTCGACGAGATTTCACAAGTAGCCAAAGAAGTGGCCCAGGTCGAGATGGAAAACCAGAAGCCAGCCGAAAAAATCTCCAAGGAATGATTCCCCTTTTACTTCTTTTATTTCTCAGACTCTTATCCTACCCCCAGTATGTTGGGGCTTTAAAACTTTGTGTTTTGTTTGGCCGCTTGTTGTAGGGCCTGAATGTGGACAACTTTGTACCCCGTGATGGTTTTTGGGGTTTATGTTTATTTTGATAATGTTTTAGTAGTTGACATGGTCTTGGATTTGTTGTTGTCTTTTTTGCAGGTAAAACAGGTTCACTACTGAGGAGTGAAGATCGACGCGTTTACGATAGATCAACTTGTTTGAAAAAATGTGTACTTGTGGTTTAACGATAAACTTTTCATTGTATAGCGCTTCTTATGTAAGATGCAAAGAGAGAGAGAATATTGTATTTGTCTGAATGTAAACACTTGCAATAAAATTATGAATCGTGTTACAACTATTTGGTGAAAACTCCTCTTGCTCTAGAGTTACACGTTCTCATCTCTTACATCTTTTTGACTAGTCGTTGTGTGCACAACGTTGCCTGGTCATAAGGCGAGGGCCTATGTTTTGGCCTGTAACGTCACAAGGCGTCCCTTGTTAGTTTTTTCAAAACCGTTGTTGTCTCATGTATGTGTGAATACGTAATGATATAATGTGAAAAGAAAAAGTTTATGAAGTATACCTTATCGTGACTTGTGCGTTTTAAAAGTGATTCAACTTCAAGTTCATCGCGTTCCAACTTTTGGGGACCGTCTTCCCATCTCGTGACATCAATTCGTAGGATCCTTGTCCTACGATCTTCGTGATCTGATATGGTCCTTCCCAATTAGCTCCTAACTTGCCAGCATTCAATTCCTGCGTATTTTGGAAGACTTTCCTCAATACCCAATCTCCCACCTGGAATGCCTTCGCGTTAACGCGTTTGTTGTAACTCCGGGCTACCCCCTGTCTATATGCCGCCATACGAACCGATGCCTCATCTCGTAACTCGTCTACCGTGTCCAAATGGTGTAACAAGTTAGGTAGGTTTGATTCCTCGGTATTGAGTCCATATCGAACTGTGGGCAAAGTTACTTCTACTGGTAACATGGCTTCACATCCATAGGCTAAGGAGAAACGTGTATGGCCCATGGCAGTCTTAGGAGTTGTTCGATCTGACCACAAAATAAGGGGTAACTCGTCTGCCCATTTCCCCTTTGCCTCTTTGAGTCGCTTCTTCAAATTGTTGATGATCACTTTATTCCTTGCTTCTGCTTGACCATTGGCTTGAGGATAACGTGGTGTTGACATCGTCAACTGAATGTTGTATTGCTGGCAAAATGATCTCGTCTTTTCACTGATGAACTGGGACCCGTTGTCGCATACTATGGTGGATGGTATTCCAAATCTACTCAGGATGTTTCTTTTTATGAAGGAGATGACCTGGGTGTCTTTGACTTCTTTGAACGCTTCGGCTTCGATCCACTTGGAGAAGTAGTCAGTCATTGCTAAGATGTAGACACGTTGTCCTGAAGCTGGAGGAAGCTTTCCCACGATATCCATTCCCCATTTCATGAATGGCCAAGGGGAAGTTATAGGATGTAACAACTCCGAAGGTTGATGTGGTATAGGTCCATGACGCTGGCATGCGTCACACTTGCGAGCGAACTCTACTGCGTCTTTGTTCATGGTAGGCCAAAAATAACTCATCCTGCTCGCCTTCCTTGCCAAATTGCGACCCCCTGTATGATTTCCGCATTCTCCATCGTGTATGTCTTGTAACACCTTCTGTACCTCTTCTTCTTTTACGCACCGGGCGTATATTCCTGACGACATCCACTTAAACAAGATGTTATTCTTAATGGTGAAAGTGGAAGCTTTTACCTTAAGTCGTCGGGCTTCTTCCATGTCGTCTGGTAAAACTCCATCTCGTAACCACTTTAAATAAGGGGTTACCCATGAATCGTCTTCGTCAGAACCTCGAATCTCAAACATATATGCCTCTTTGGTTATGGATGGCGCATCAAGGTACACGAAGGGTATCTTGTTGTACTCTCTTGGGTCGATTACGGATCCGAGGTTGGCCAAGGCGTCCGCTTGCGTGTTGGCATCCCGGGGAACTTGCTTTATCTCAAAATGTTTGAAATGTTTTATGATCTCTTGAACTTTTTCTAAGTACGCCTTCATCTTTGAATCCCTGGCAACATATGAGTTCGTAACTTGATTTACAATAAGTAACGAATCACAAATTACCTCAATTTCTTGTACATTCAAGTCCTTAGCAACGAGTAACCCTGCTATAAGCGCCTCATATTCTGCTTCATTGTTCGTAGCTTTGAATGTACATCGAATAGCTTGGGCTATTCTATCCCCCTGTGGTGACTTCAGGACTACCCCCAATCCTACGCCAATCTGATTCGACACCCCGTCTGTATGCATCAACCATTTGCCACTTCCCATTACGTGCAGCACATCTTGGTCTTCTTGTTCTGAAGTGGTAGGAGTGAAGTCAACCATAAAATCTGCCAACGCTTGAGACTTCATTGCTGTTCTTGGCTCGTACGTGATGTCGTAGCCATTTAAGTGAATCAACCATCTTGTTAGCCGACCTGACAATTCTGGCTTTGACATGATACTCTTCATTGGATAATTAGTCTTCACGATGATAGAATGACTTTCAAAATAAGGACGTAACTTTATTGAATCCATTACCAAAGATAATACTAGTTTCTCCATGGGGGAATACCTGGTTTCCGCATTGAGCAAAGTTTTACTTACATAATAAATGGGCAACTGGTCTCCATTCTCTTCTCGAATCAAGACGGCACTCACTGCCACCTCGGTCACGGCCAAGTACACGTATAACTTCTCGTTTGGCTTGGGCTTGGAGAGTACCTGCGGGTTAGATAAATAATTTTTCAATTCCCCAAAGGCTTTTTCATGTGCTTCCGTCCATTCAAACGACTTGTTTTTCTTCAGGATGTCATAGAACAACTTGTTTCTATCTGAGGATCGTGATATGAATCGGTTCAACGCAGCTACTCGTCCTGTTAACCTCTGGACGTCCTTGACGCACTTTGGTGATTGTAGCTCCATTATGGCTTTGATCTGTTCTGGACTCGCCTCGATTCCTCTCTACGTCACTATGTATCCAAGGAATTTCCCTGACGTCACTCCGAAAGAGCACTTGGTTGGGTTCAATTTCATCTTGTAACTTCGCAGGATCTCGAACGCGTCTTTCAAGTGAGTAATATGGTCCTCCGCCTTCAATGACTTGACTAGCATGTCGTCTATGTACACCTCCATTGTATCCCCCAGTTTTTCCTGAAACATCTTATTAACCTATCTCTGATAAGTAGCACCTGCGTTTTTTAACCCGAAAGGCATAACTTTGTAACAATAAGTTCCCTAATTGGTTACGAATGCAATTTTTTCTTGATCGTCAGGGTGCATCATTATTTGATGATATCCACTAAATGCATCCATGAAAGTCAAAAGTTCATGCCCTGCCGTCGCATCCACCATTGCATCAATATGAGGCAGAGGGAACGAGTCTTTAGGGCATGCTTTGTTTAAATCGGTAAAGTCTACGCAAACGCGCCATTTACCATTTTTATTTTTAATGACAACCACGTTCGCGAGCCAATCAGGATATTTTAATTCTCTAATTTTTCTAGATTCAAGTAAGGATTTTACCTCATCATTGATTACCTGATTTCGCTCGGGAGCGAACTTACGCCTTTTCTGTTTCACTGGTGGCACCTTCTTGTTGACATTTAAAGCGTGAGTAATCACGTCGGGATCAATGCCCACCATATCCTCGTTTGACCAGGCGAAACAATCACTGTAGGACCGTAGAAATTCCACCATTTGCTCACGTAAAGTTGGTTCCAGGTCTGCTCCTATTTTGATTTTCTTGGATGGTTCTAGTGGATCAAGAGCCACTTCTTCGAGCTCTAGCGTCTCCGGCTTTACATAGTAGGTGGTTGTTCTACAGTCCTTTAATTGCTAATCTGATGACTTCCTCCCTGCTTCAAGCTGTAAGTTCTTGGAAGTCATTGCTTTCATTGTTATGGAATAACACTCCCTTGCTAATTTCTGTTCTCCCTTAATTTCTTGCACTCCCCATGGTGTCGGGAACTTCATGCATTGATGATAGGTAGAAGGGATAGCCCTCATTCCGTGTATCCATGGCCTGCCCAAAATGACATTAAAAGGTGAAGGGCAATCAAGTACTTGAAATTTTACCTGATAGTTAACTCCTCCTGCGGCGGTGGGTAAGGATATCTCCCCAAATGTGTTGCGTGATTCCCCACTGAAGACTACTAAAGTCGTCGACTTTTTGACAATATCGTCCATCCCGAAACCTAAACTGTACAAGGCATCCAACATGAGTAAATTAGTGGAGCTTCCATTATCAACTAAGATTCTTTTGACAAGGAAATTGGCTATCATTAAAGAAATTATTAAGCAATCATGGTGAACTTCCTCTTCTTCGACATCGTCGAAGGTGATTGGCATCATGGCAAGACTTGTTCGTGAAGGAGCTTTAGGGCACTCTCTTCTTGTATCTCTCGTGATCCTTTTGGCTGCGGAGTACGTTATACCGCAAATTTCTAATCCCCCTGTGATAACATTGATTACTCCGGTGTGCTTCGGGGGGGGGGGGACTAGCTTTCTCTCTGCTGCGCTCCAACTGCTCCTTCGCTCTTTTCGATATTAACTCTCTGAGGTGCCCCCTTCGTAATAATTCACTCACCTCCTTTCGCAACACGATGCACTCGTCGGTCCAGTGCCCATGATCAAAGTGGAAATCACACCATCTAGACTTGTCTTTCTGATGTGAGGGCACGTTACTCTTTCGAGGCCATTTAACAGTATCCCCCATGGTGTTGAGGGTTCGGACTACCTCGGTTGCATCCGCGCGGAAATTGTAGTGAGAGAGTTTTGGAGGTAGTCTGGGATTCTCATATTTTTCACCTTGTCTGGCTATCGTTGTATTGACGGTTGTCTTGGTATGAGGTGCAGTCGGGTACGGAGCGTATCTTGGTTCTCGCCTTCCCTGCCTCCGGTCGGGTCGGTGAGGGCTGATTGCTTTTTCGAAGAAGAGGTCATCTTCCTCTAATCGAACATGGGCTAACGCTTTTACCTGTACTTCATCAAAATTCGAACAAGGGTATTTAGTTAATTCACGATATAACTCGGGATTACACACCGATATGCCTCTTCGGAATGCCTCCACAACTGTAGTGGCATCACATCCTTCAATGGTCACCAGTTCCTCGTTATAGCGGTTGAGGAAAGCTTTCAGAGATTCACCCGGTTTCTGGATCAAGCGGTATAAATCACTTGATCGTTTCTTAGCATGTCGACTGCTTGCGAACCTGATCCTGAACTTGTCAATTAACTTGGCAAAAGATGAGATACTCCCAAGAGGTAAGGGACTGTGCTAACGACACATAACAATCTCCTTCATGTCAAAAGGGACTGTGCTAATATTCATAGCCTGTTTGAATGCGGCTATATGTTGATCAGGATCTGTTACCCCTTCGTACTTAGGTACGTCGGGGACATGATACTTCCGGGAGATATCAACTCTCGCGATAGTGGGCACGAAGGGAGAATCGGTGTAACCGTCTCTCCTTTCCATCGCTATCGGTTGAGGTGCCCCTGGGACCTGAGTGATTCGGTCCTCCAAGGCTCGAAGGCGTTCCCGTAATTGGGAAACCTCAATATCTTCCCGTATCGTCCTTAAGGAATTACCATTTACCTGATACCCGGTTACTGGTCTGACGACATCGAGTGTCACGAGACTTGGATCGTCCATATCTAATCGTCTAGCGACTCCTTCCACCACATCGGTTCCTCGGGGACGGGTTGGAGCTGATTGTACCTGGGATCGAAGCAAATTGCGTTCATTAGTTAAAGTGTCAATTTGCTTCTCATATACCTCGGTGAATTTGGCATTAGCCTCTTTCTGGCTTTCTAGGTCTTTCTGGAGAGCAATCATTGTCGATCGGAGTTCCATGATGACATCGGCATCGCCTCCCTCAACTCCTCGTTGCTCGGAAGTACCAGGATTGCCATTGGTGTTTCCGGAACCTTGCTCGACTCCATCCACATTCCCAACTCCATCTATGTTTCCAGTACCGTCTACGTTCCCATCGCCTTGATTGTTTGTTTCCTCGTTGACTTCATGGTTATCGAGATCTCCTACGTGACTGTAAGTAGTTTGGATTCCCTCCATTTGACGAATTTTGCAGTTGTTTTAGCGTGACTTCTTTTTGGCTAGGGCCCCACGGTGGGCGCCAATTGTTTTGGGCAGGATAATCGCACTAACGCATTACCTGCTATAATGTGGGAAATCCTAACCAAAAAAAATTGCAACACGTTATGAACTACGGACAAGGTGTAAAATTAGGTGAAGGATATAAAAAATAAGAGCAAGTAAGTTGTAATGTGTATGTTATAATCGTAGCGGTAGATGAATCTCTTGTAAATACAGATGAACACTTGAGTGAAAGAGAACGAATGAGCAGAAATGGATTAAGCTTGGAAATTGACTTCGGGTATGATTGTCGATGATCCCCTTCACCTCTGCTTCGCCCTGGTTTTATAGCCCTCCTTCTCTTCGAACCGTTGGTGGAGCATTTTTGTGTATCCCAGAAATCTCGCCACTAACATCAATGACATAGCCGTTGAGGAGGTTGTTCGTGCGATATCCCCGAGCCGAGATTTCCGCCATATCCTCTTTACGTTCATTACTCAACCGATCCTTTGGTTCTTTTTCGCTAATGGCTCGTGTCAATTTCTTTGGGCTCGTCATGTCTTTGGGCTAAGTTTTAGTGGGCCCAACAGTGGCCGTGGACCAGGCGCACAACCCGCTGTTTTGGGATAGCGATCCCGTTTGGGATGAGCCGAGTTTGACGCCTCCGTCGCCTTGTCCGATGTTTTTGCTTCCCGCAGCAGCCGAGCCACCATCGTCGCGCCTTTGCTTGACCTTGTGCCATCTTCGGAACCTAAGTTCGTTTTGCCCATTATAGAAGTTCCGAACGACGACACCGAGCCCGACGATCTCTTTGTGCTGCCTACTAATCTCCGCCTCTCCTTGGACCACCTGAGCTCGAAGCGAGGATGCTTCAGTTCTAAGGGAGGGAGGATGATGCAATCCGGTCCTAGACCTCGATCGATCATGACGAGCCCGAGTGTACCGAGACCTTGGCATCCACCTTGGATTCCGACCTAGCTCGTTATTATTATATTTATTATATTTCCTATTTACAACTCTTCGGTTTGTAGCTGGCTTATTCTCTTAGCATACATCATATTATTGCAAAATCAGATTCTTTATCAATTATTCTTTGCCTTCAAGCTTCTACATTTGTGCTCATTGGCGGATCTAAATGGTGTCCAGTAGGGGCAATAGCCCCCACTGGAATTTATAAAAATAAATAATTTTTATACCCTAATTTTTGTTCCTTATTCACGGATCTTTGTAACCAAGAGGGGGATGGGAACCTCTCTGTTCAACTTTGCAAAAGGAGATCATTTTTTAGAAGGATGGAGAAGATGAAGTAGGGATGGGCCGGCCCAAAGTGAAATTGTGCAAGCTAGAGTACTCTCTATTGTTAATTGGATCTCTTTTATACTACTTTTGGTTTTTATTTGTTTTTTAAAATTACATACATACTAAAACTAATTTAATTGTATTAAAATAATTTTATTCAATTTTTATTTTTATATCTAGAAAATTGTGTCTAATTTATGTAAAAGGATATTCCTTCCGTTCTATTCTATTTAATTTTAAACCTAAAATCTTATTTACAAAAACTTGTTCTTTTATATATTTTAGACACAAATTTTCAACTTTTAACCCTTACATTTAATAAAAAAGTAAATTAAATGTGTCTTGTGTT
Organism: Fallopia convolvulus; assembly: GCA_964016875.1. Lineage (NCBI taxonomy): Eukaryota > Viridiplantae > Streptophyta > Magnoliopsida > Caryophyllales > Polygonaceae > Fallopia > Fallopia convolvulus. The sequence continues at coordinate 7,594,069 of OZ024718.1, read as the reverse complement.
GATCCGTCAAGAATGACAGATCTGTCTAGTGTTGATTTGTATTTTATATATATAGCCCCCACTGAGTCTGATTCCTGGCTACATCCCTGTTTGTGCTCATATAGGTAGATATGACAATTGTGTAGCTCACTTTATCACGCGTTTTGTATCTTAATCCGAACATGAACAAGTCTTTGTAACTGAAATTTGGCCATGTATAATTGACTTAGCTGAATTGGATATTTAATATATTTACACTTTGCTCTAAATAAAGGATCCCTATAACAGCTACAAAAACTAGATAAATATACGTGTGCATTGAAGCTAATTATTTGAGAATGTGAGTCAAAACTAATTATATGAGTAAGGGAAAAAAAGATAGCCTTAAATCACAAAATAAATGCAAAAATACACAATCAAATAGTCCTAAATGTACAAGTGGATGGTAATGACACGCAAACATAAGTTTTTTTTCAATTCACGAACAAAAGCATATATTAAAGAACAAAGTATATTAGTAGTGATGAACAAAGTGATGATATTAATGTACAAACTTTATATTCATTGATATATAATGAAAAGTTAATTTTTTGATGCACAAAGTGTTGGTAGTTATGCACAAACAGATAATATTAGTGAACAAACAGGTGTATACCAATGAAAAAATAAGTATATTTTAATGAACAAACAAGGTTATATCAATGAACAAATAAGGTTATATCAATGAACAAATAGGTGTATATCCATAAACAAATATGTATATCAATGAAAAAATAATGATATACCAATAAAAAAAGGGGTATATCAATTGAATAAACAAAAGGGGTATATCAATGAACAAACAAAGATATATCATTGAACAAATAGAGCTAAGATTTATTCTTATTTTTGAAAAGGATGGATAAGATATATTCTTATTTCTCACATGAATGCCCATTCTCAGGTGACTCTTTCTTATAAATTAAATTAATAATAATTGCACGTTGTACGTGTAAGAATGCAAGAAGAAGCTCGAGAGGTCTTTGTTTGTGGTCGGAGAAATTGGGATGAATGACTACCAAACATCTCACTCAAACATAATCATTGTCAACTTCTCTCCATCTTTTTCGTAACAATCACTATTGTTGCCGAAAAAAAGGATTTTTACTGGAGCTCATCCAAATCTATGAAAACAGTAAATTTTTGACAACAACTAATTTGTTGCGAAATATCGATTTTTGACGATAATAAAAAACCGTTGCGAAAAACTTTAATTACGACATCTATCATAACGGGGGATGGTCGTGGCCAAGAAAGTCGTTGCTAGAGATATTTTTGATAACAACTTTCGTCGTTGTCAAAAAGCGATTTTCTTGTAACTCACCTTCTCTCCATCGACATCAACGGTAAATTGATAATCCTTACAGTGATTTTGAGTCTCCGGTTTGTAATGAACTAATTAAACTATAAATTTTCAGGTGCTTCTTTAAGCCGCAATGGTTTCAATTTTGACATTTTGGACTATTGGATCGAAACTGCTCTAATCAAGATCAGGAAGCAGATCTCAGCCGCTAGATTAATTAGGGATAGATAGATCAAGGACGAAAAGGCTCCATTTGGCCATCAAGTGACCTTACTACTACTTGTAGGTCAATGAATATGATTCATCCATATTAAATCACTTATCAGCATCTAATTATCTATACGTACATCTTCAAATAATTTTCATTTTCATTCACAAAAGGGTATATATGTGATCATACACTGAATTCATAAATCTCAATGAAACTATCAACATCCAAAGTTCAAACTATGAAAGGTAAAAAACATAAGGCTAGATGTGGAACTATCTACATACAACCAAAACTTGCATATGTCAGGCCTTCATTTAAGTGGATGCATGGGAGCCATAGAGTTTGGGCCTTTGTACTTGGCAAGTGAGTCAACATTACTGTGGAGTGAGTTTCCTACGATCGAGGCTAGAGACTTGGTAATATATCGATCAAAGTGTAACAACTTGGCTCTCCCCTGCATAAACGGGGCGAAGAGTGTTAGCGTAGAGCACGAATGTCATTGGCCCGGGGTAGTCATGCCGCTCCACTACCATTTGTAGCCTCCCGGAGTGGGCTCCCTCCATGGTGTATAAATACACTCGACTCTTCATCGCAAACACCAAACCCGTCCCATTAACAACACACAAACCGCACACTAAACTCACATCCTCTTCGGGCACCCCCATCTCAGCCGCGGTCTTTTGGACCACCCTCCTCCACGACCCGCTCTCATAGTCCTCCAACACCCACACTGTAAACGTGAGCTCTTTATTTTTGCGATCTTTGCTATGTATATTCACAAGACCGATAGTTTCACCACCATTAATCTTTGGTCTCTTCCACTTGAAAATCATGGGTTGAGATCCATAATACTTTCCGCCCTCCCACGAACCCTCTGGCAGCTTGAACCTTCTCGAGAACGCTTTCATGTCCACATCATAAGCCACCAAGTACGGATCCGGTTCCGGTGGAGGAACTAAAAACCCGTAACTCAAGTAATGTATGACAATGCCTCCTCGGAAGAGACAAACGGGCATATGTAACTCGAGCCGCCGCCCCTCCTCTACTGGGCAGTTTAACTTGTGCACCTCCCACTTTCCTTTGCTGTACACTGCCAATTGGTAACCCGCATTGTTCTCCCCGTTTACCAGAATCATAACACTATAATCATCAAACTAAGGATCAATATTGATGAGGTTTCTTGGGTGGCACTCAAGGGTGGACCCGAAGAAGGTCCACCGTCTTAATTTGAGCCACTCGGGTAAAGGAAGCACGATGTAGCTCCTCGTAGCAGGATTGCAAAGGAACAAGTTTTTGGTGTTATGCGAACTTTGTACGTTATGGAGGAGGAGTAAACCTTGGCTAGAGGCCAAAACATGGCTAGTTTCAAGTATGAAGGAGAGCGATTCACCGGGGATGCCAGTGGACGGTGAGGCCCCTGGGAGGACGTGGAAAGTGGGATTGGGATACCGGTACCAATAGAAGTCGTGTTGGAGGAAAAAGCCGCCATCAACGACAGAAGAGCGAACCGTCTGCCTTTCCACAAATGAGGGCACTAACAAGAACCTATATAGAGATTTGGAGACGGACGAGAATTTTGAGAACTTGTTTGGCTGACATCCATGACAATATCTCAAAAAGTTGGTCCATCCCTAGCTCCTGCTTAGCACAGTTTTTGTCATTTTTCTTGTTCTTTGAGCTTTCCATGTAAGGACTGTTATCCCACGTACCCTAATGTAAATGAAAGAAAGGAAACATTATAAGAATAGGGATTAATGACCTAACATTCTCCTACCAGGCCAAAAAATATAGTATACGAATAGGGATACCTTACTATAATTCTCTAAATATATAGCCGTATACTAAATGACTAACACAGCTAATTAAGCTGGCATCTAGGTTAAGTATAGCAATACAAATACACAATTGACAAACCAATCTAATAGTTGATTGAAATTGAAAACCAGAAAGCAATGCAATTGTGGAGAATAGATCAAATTTCTTATTAAAATACACGAGCAGTTGCTATGTTTATTCTCACTCAAGCTAAGGTCATTAAAATTAGATCGAACAATCATGGACACGAATATTAATCTTGACAATTGATTGAACAACCATAATGCAACCGCATGCAATAACATGTTACCCATGTATATATATTATATATGACGTGAAAAGCTATGTCTCAATTCAACCAAAACTAACAAAATCGAAGTTCCGAAACTCAAGCACTTTTATTTGTTTTGGAAGTGCTTGAGTTTCATACCAAGAACAATCCAAAATTTTAAGTTCCGAAGCTAGTTCACAAAGTCTTGCTATATATATATGAATAATTAAGAAACATTATAACCCTAACATGACTTGAAAAGCCATCATTGAAGACTGACCTCGCTTATGCCAAATAGTCGACCCGCAAGTGCAATGATCGTAAAGCCAAGAAAGAACGGTTGTTGGCAGAGGGTGTAATCTTTTCTACGAATCTTATACCATCGTATCGTATATATAATGTTTGAAATTTTAATTAAGGATATCCTAAGATATCACAATATACTTGGATTGATATATATATCTTTCTATTTATCATTTAAAACATACCATATATAGTTTTTTTTTATCCTATGCAAGACTCAACTTGAAAACTAAATAACTAATACGGAGTATCATATTTTAGAAACAATAAATCCTATATATATATTATAATTATATGTACCCTAATATATATATAATAAACTAAAAATAATGAAAATTCAACTTGTGAGATAGCTGCGTGGAGGATATGATCAACTTGTGTGGCACTATGAATTCAGGTTTCTTCACTGTGAAATCGGCCTATAAAGTGCTGTGTTCGACTAGAAGAAGACAGGCGACGGACAAAGGCGAGAACTCGGCAGGTGGGGGAATTGAAGGACATTCACTCTGGAAGTGGGTATGGAAGTTGTCGGGTTTACCTCGAATCAGAAGTTTTTATTTGGAGAGCGATGCGTGGAATCTTACCATGCAATGATGCAAATCTCAGTTGCTGCATCGGATATGTGTGGCAAAGAAGAATCAGTTCTGCATTGCTTAAAAGATTGCATCTTGCCTAGACAGACAGGAGGTGTGGGAACACTTTAGCCCTATCTTTGACTTGGGAGATTGTGTGCCTCTTTGGTAGAGTGGGCTAAATGGCCCAAATCCATAGTGGATTGGATAAAGAACACCAAAGTCTATGGGCCGGAATTCTCTGGGGATTATGGAAGGCATGAAATGGCGTAATCTTTGATGATTTTTGTTTGGATCCGGCTGAAGTCATTGAGAACAGCATCTCTTTGTATTGGGGAGTTCCATAAGGCAAGCAAAGTTGGGCAAATGAAAAAAGAGCCTTCAACCACTTCCCAAAGTAGCATTTTGGGCAGGGGACTCAACATGTAATGTTATTTTTGGAGGTGCCCCAAAGGTGCAATCAGACCTTAGCTATGATTTGGAAATGTGCAGATGGGAGCGGCGGACTTTGTATGATGTACTAGACTCTGATTTGGCTTCAAGTTAATATATGTGTGGCTTTCATCAAAAAAATAGTTATGATATAATTCTAAGATCAGACTTATTTCGTTGTTACACGCCGCTGCTAATATGTAGTAAGATGGTCAGTAGTGATTCCATAGTTTTTGAAGGAGTTGGTCCCGTAAGAAGTGAATTAGCAACCATACATAACGTACTTCAGGAATTCAAGCAATACAAGAGTTCCTAATTGAAAAAAATAAAATCAAAAGACACAAAAGAAAATGTTGAAAAGGACACACCAAGACGGCATTCACACGCTTCTTCTGCACATTGTTAGTTGGGAGGAGGGAAGAAGACGGCATCCGACATACGCTTGGAACTGAACTTCTTCTCCACATCAGGACTCACATTGAACGCCGCCTGCAAAACTTCCCCAGACAACGCCTTCCACGCCGATGTCTTCCCAGCCAGATTTGTAAAGATAGGGTCAGGGGTAGTGATGATGGAGAACCACTCCATGCCGCAAGGATCCGCAATCGTCGACACCACAAAAAACCTCGGAACAATGAAGAGGCTTCCAGCTTCAATGGTGGTTTCCAGAACTCTCTTCCCGTCCACACCAACAACCTGGACACGGCCGCTTCCCTTATTCATGTACGTCACTTGAAGAGCGGAGTCGCACGAGAATCCCGGCGAGCACATCGCGCCGCCGTCGAGCCTCACGAGATCGGCGCCGAGTCCGACCTCTCCGACGAGCGGAAGGTTCTTGGTGTTGAGGACCACGACTCGACCGCCGTTCTCGATGTCGATGTCGAGAGGAGCTTCCTCGCAATTGAGAGCCATCCCTTCCCTGTGAGCAGGGTTAGGGTTTCGACGGCGTCTTCTTCGAGGTCCCAGGCTCTGGAGACGAATTCGGTTGAGAAGCCGGTGAAGATGCCGGTGGAGCCGGTGAGTTGGAAGTTGGTGAATTGGCCGGCCTTGTGGCCCTTGGAGGTGTCGCCGAGGAATAGGACGACGAGTTCGGTGTCGTCCTTGTTGTACCACCAGGTTACGACGCCGAATGGGAGGGCGATTGCGTCTCCCTTCTTGATTGCGATCACTTTCTCCTCCTTGTCCGGGAGGACGATTCCAGCAACGCCGGATCCTGAAACATTGGTGAAATCTTCTCAGTCAATGCATTCGTTCAGCCAGTTCCCAATTTCCAATTGATTGACCGGAGTATCAGATTTCAAATCAGTAAATTATGAAATCGATAGTTCAAAAGTTTGTCCGATACTGCAATTTAAGAATCTGATCGAAACGAACAGGATTTTTGAAGTCAACTATGGCAATAATGATCGAGAAATCTAGATCGAAGAAGTTTTCCAAATCTGTAGAAAGAAATTGATCAATAATTGCTGAATTTTACTGTGATAGAAAGTTCTGTGAGCTTGTCCTGAACTGTGATGAATCAAATCACTGGCGCAATTTACATGAGCGAAGAATAAGATCATGAAGAAAGATAATCAATCTACAAAGTAAAAAGAGATCAAAAAACATACTGTACAATATAACGAGGATCAATTGGATAACTAAACGATAACGAAACATCACCTTGAAGAACGTAAGCGACTTTGGAGGAGTCAGAGTAGTGAGGGAGTGCGAAGCCGTTCTTCTCGAGCGAAAGCTTAGCGGCGCCGATGTTCCCCTTCTCGAGCATGGGGAGCTCCTTAGGGCACCAGGCAGAGTAGGAACCGCCATTGCCACCGTAAACAGTCTTGGGCAACTTGGGTGAAAGATCCAACTCCATTATCTCACGATTTTCAAAGGAGAACAAAACAGATGATGATCAGTTGAATTGAATGAAAAAGATTTGACGGATGATCGGTGGTATAAAGGGCTGTATTTATAGGGATAAAAGGAAAGCTTAAAGATATGGAATATCTTTTTTTTTTGTTAGAGATTGTTTTTGAATCGGATAGGTTTGTTACAGCAGAATTGTTTGAAATTATCCGCAAAATTTAAACTGGACAAGTTTTAAAATGTTATCTATCTTCTATCTTCTAGTGTTCAAAAATATGTTCTATATTCTATCTTCTTAAAATGTTATCTATCTTGAAATTATTCTATCTCTTTTGTTAGAGATTTCCTACTTTAAGCTAAATTTGTCATTTTAGCTTGATTTTCTTGTTCAATAAAAGTTGTTATTTGATTTATTTTAAATCATTTTTTCTAATAATATCCCTATTAATTAAAAATATTTACATAAATTTACAAAATAAGGCAAAAGATCTTAACATGGGTTGACGATATTTAAGTCAAATCAAGCGATTTTCTTAGTTTTTAAGACAAACTCTATAACAACAAGTTTACCTTAACGAATGGAGCAGTGTTCAAAAATATACGGAGTCATTCCGTTACGCAAAAAACCGAATCCAAACTGAGAAAATTTGTCAAATTACCAGATCAGATACAAATCGAGTCGTTGAACCCCTCGAATATTTAGGGGTATAATAATATACATAAAAATATATTTTGTGCAATAAAAGGGTTAAAGTCTAAGTGGTTTTATGTGCTTCTACTCTCTAGTACTATCCTTTTCTATGTTTTTAATTATTTTTAATATATGTAATGCCACAAATAAAATTTAAAATAATTTAAACCTAAATCTTTATTTAACACCCTTTTTAATTATTTTTTTTTCATAGGGATGATTATTCATATCATATTTTTTGGATAAAATTTACCGGTTGAATAAATTATTTGGAACATAAATACAAAAAAAATACAAATACAAATATTCGGATATCCGAGATATACGGATCAAATATCCGTTCTGGAACGAAATTCTTGGGATAATGGGTGTGGCAACCCTTTAGTAATGATATCAGCAAATTGTATTGAGGCTAGGATGGAACATGTAAGACCTGAACCGCGCCAAGAGCGACCAAATCTCGTAAAAGTGAAGATTGATTTCAACGTGCTTAGTTCTTTGATGATGTACGGGAATGGAAGAGAGATACATGGCGTTGACATTGTCACAGAAGACTAATGTTGCAAATTTAAGCTCAGAGCAAATTGGGAAGGGCCCTACCAGATTACTAAAGTCACTGGAGAAGGAGCTTATGAGCTAATGATGTATGATGGAAAGCAAGTTCCCAGAAGTTGGAACGCAAAAAATTTAAAGCTTTATCACTAATGAAGAATTCAACACAACTTATGACAAAGATAAGGTAATTTGCTCAGTCCTTTTACACGTTTATTTCACTTACAACATCAGATTTACTTACAACTTGTAAGTAAATCAAAAACTAACAAGGGACGCCTTGTGGCGTTACATGCCAAAAAATGGGCCCTCGCCTTCTAATCAGGCTACAAAGTGCACACAACGACTAGTCATAAATGCAAGGGAATTCCGTTCATGGAGCAGATTTCTTACACATCAAGATTCAGCTACAACATCACGACCATATACTCGGCCTCTACACTAGAACGGGCAACAATTGAATGTCCCTTGGTGGACCAGGGTAACAGATTGTCACCCAGGTAAAAGCAGTAGCCCGATGTTGATCTCCTAAAATTTGGACATCCTACCTAGTCAGCTTCGGAATAGGTAGTGAGTTTGTTGGCATAGGTTTTACTAAGATGAAGGTTGTGGGTGAGAGCGTGCCTTTGATGTAGTTTATGATCCATTTAAGGGCATTGAAATGATCCATTTAAACGACATAGCTTATGTCGGGGCGTGTGAAGGTAAGGTATTGTAGGGCTCCTAAGATATCTATAAAAAAATAATGGCTCATTTTGATGATAGTTGTGACCTTCACAGTGGTGATAATTGACTCCATGATCCACTTGTTTTGGCATTACTCTTTTGCATATGACATGAAGTCGTCTATTACTATTCTCTCAAGGTAGTGGGAGATTTGAGCCATCAACAATCCAGATATGTTTTTAAAAATTCAAAATTTTAACTTATTTTTGGACTTTTTAATGCATAAAATAATTTAGGGTTTGATTTTTGTGCACTAGGGAAGTAAATAGAAAATAAATGAATCTAATCTACTTAGATATATTGATATAATAATGCATCTCTTGATGCGTCCCTCGTATGGGATGCCTCGGATCGGTGCGTTGTTTGAGTAGTGGGTCTCAATTCTGCGTAGCGGAAGACTTGATTGATTGATTGAAGGCACGAACAAGCAAGAACAATTGAGAACACGAGAGCAATTGCGATTGAATTGTGAATATTAGTGGCGGCACAAGCACAAGGACCAAACAAAGGAGAAAACCCTCGACTTTTATTTAATCCTAATGTGCGCCGAATAAAAACATAGGCCTAATCCCCCTTATATAGGGAGGCGGCACGAGAAAAACCTAGAAAAACCCTAAGGGGTGCGGCGAGCGCCTAGGGCTAGCGTGCAAGCTAAGGGCCCAACGGCGCGGGTCCAAAAGTGTTCGGCGCAAGGCCCATAATTAACCTTCTAAAATCATAAAACTACTAATAGTAATGTTCTATAATGGAAAGTATGCAAAAAACTACTAAAATTAGATAGGTCGTCCGTGACCGAGCAAGGAGTGTCGCGACACGCGTGGCGCGGCGTTGGCGAGGTCACGGACACGGCGCTGGCGAGGTCACGGCGCGAGGCTGAAGGCTGGCGAGGACGCTGGCACGACGCTGGGCGCTGGAGACGACGCTACCGAGGTCTCGCGAAGTTGAGGTTCTCCGATGCATCCGAGAACCTCATGTTGCGACTTGACTACGAGGTCCGATGCGAGGACCTCGAGTGACCATCCGAGGTTGAGTCCCGGCACGAGGTCTCGGCGATGGCTGGTTGCGACCTCGTCTTGCGATCCGACGCTCGAAGTCGTCACGTCTTGGCATGGTTGGTCTGAGAGCTCGTAACGAGGTTCCTCGGCGCGACACTAGTGATTGTAACATGGTTGGTGCCGAGCGAGGTCGCGATGTAAGGCGCGTCGTGGCCAGCAGAGAGGCGCGACACTAGTGATTGTGTCGCGGTCTCGATGGCACGGGCCTTTGCATGGGTGACTGGGCCATTTGAGCGAAGTGTGAAGGCCTCGATCTCTTGGCTAGCATCCATAGACGGGGTCGCATCACCCTCCCCCACTTGGTTGGGAAACGTCCACGTTTCCTCATAAGCAGGCTCAACATAGGGGGAGAGTTCGGCGACATTAAAAGTGGAGTGCACCGAGTACTTGCCCGGGAGATTGATCTTGTAGGCGTTGTCCCCGATGCGCTCTAAGACTCGAAAAGGCCCGTCACCTCGTTGATGAAGCTTCATCTTCCGAGCATCCGGAAAACGGTCCTTGCGAAGGTGTAGCCACACGAGGTCTCCGGGGTTGAAAACCATGCGCTTCCGACCCTTGTTGTGTTGTGCCTCGTACTGGGAGGCCCTACGCTCCAATTGGGACCGCGTCCGCTCGTGTAACTTGCGGATGGCGTCGGCGCGGTTGGAAGCGTCGATGTGCTCGCCGTTCTTTAAGGGGCGAGGGACAAGATCCATCGGAGAGTGTAGATTGAGGCCGTAGACGATCTCGAACGGTGTCCGCCTAGTAGCCGAGTGTTTGGACCTGTTGTAAGCAAACTCAACAAAAGGAATTAGATCCTCCCACCGGCGTGGGTTATGTTTGAGCACCGTCCGAAGAAGGGTGCCCAGTGTCCGATTGGTCACCTCAGTTTGGCCATCGGTTTGGGGATGATATGAGGTTGAAAACAACAATTGTGTACCTAGCTTTCCCCAAAGCGTCCTCCAGAAATGGCTACAAAATTTCGTGTCTCGGTCACTAACAATAGTGCGAGGTACGCCATGTAACTTGACGACATGCTCAAAGAACAAGTTTGCGATTTCAGTCGCATTGTTGTTCCCTTTGCATGGCACGAAGTGAGCCATTTTGGAGAAGCGGTCCACAATTACAAAGATCGAATCCTTACCGCGCCTTGTCATTGGGAGGCCCGTGATAAAATCCATGGAGAGATCTTCCCACGGTGTGTCCGGAATGGGCAAGGGCGTGTAAAGGCCATGAGGTTGGAACCTCGATTTTGCGGTTTGGCACGGCACACAACCGCGACAATACTTGTGGACATCGGAGGCCATGTGTGGCCAAAAGAAATGCTCACGAAGTGCTGCTAGGGTTTTGGCTATGCCAAAATGGCCTCGACCATCATGAGCTTCTTTGAGCAAAAGATGCCTCACAAACGAGGCCGGAATGCAAAGCTTCCCGACTCGGTAGAGGTACCCATTGTCCAAAAAATAAGACTCATGGATTCGACTTTGCTCGAGGTTCTCCATGATCAGTCTAAAATATGGATCATGCAAGTATAACTCCTTAATCAAGGAAAACCCGAGCAAATTGTCATGTAACTGAGTTAAGAGTACATACCTGCGTGACAGTGCGTCTGCCACGACATTGTCCTTTCCTTTCTTGTGGGCGATGATATATGGAAAGGTTTCCATAAACTCCACCCACCGAGCATGGCGCCTGTTGAGAGTCTTTTGACTCTTTAGATAAGCTAAGGTCGCGTGATCCGTGTGGATCACGAATTCACTTGGCCATAAATAATGTTGCCATGTTTTAAGGACCCGAATCAGCGCGTACAACTCCTTGTCATACGTCGGGTAATTGAGAGTTGCCCCCGTAAGTTTCTCACTAAAATATGCAATGGGGCGTCTGTCTTGAAGGAGTACGCCGCCGATGCCATAGTCAGAGGCGTCGCACTCGATCTCAAAGCGCTTAGTGAAGTCTGGCAATTGCAAGACCGGAGCGCTACACAAAGCTTGTTGTAGGGCCTAAAAGGCGGCCTCATGTTGTGGCATCCACTTGATTGTGGTCGCCTTCTTGGTAAGGTTGTGGAGTGGCCCGACGATGGAACTAAAGTCCTTGACGAAACGCCGATAGAACCCTGCGAGCCCTAAGAAGGATCGAACCATCGTAGGGGTCGTAGGGGTGGGCCACTCTCGAATGGCGCGGATCTTGTCGTCATCCACTTTTAGCCCATCCTTGGACACGACGAACCCAAGAAAATTCGTCGTGTCCATGCAAAACGAACATTTGTCCAAGTTTACATACAAAGAATGTTCGCGAAGGCATTCTAACACCAACCTAAGGTGCCTCGCGTGAGAGTCCTAGTCTCTAGAAAAAACTAAGATGTCGTCAAAATACACAACGACAAAACGTCCCAAAAACTTCCTAAAAACAAAATTCATAAGCCGCATAAAAGTACTAGGGGCGTTTGTCAAGCCAAAAGGCATGACAAGCCATTCGTACAAACCATGCTTGGTTTTGAATGCGGTTTCCACTCGTCGCCCTCTTGCATACGGATTTGGTGATATCCGCTACGAAGATCGATCTTGGAAAACAGGGCGGCGCCATGGAGCTCATCTAGCATGTCATCGAGCCAAGGAATCGGATGCCTGTACTTCACCGTAATCTGATTAATGGCTCGGCAATCGACGCACATACGCCAAGAACCATCTTTCTTCGGCACAAGGATCACCGGCACGGCGCATGGGCTCAAGGACACTCGGACGAAACCCTTGTCCAAAAGTTCTTGAACTTGGCGTTGAAGCTCGTCGTTCTCCTTTGGCGAAGTCCTATAGGCTGCTCGATTTGGAAGGGAGGCGCCAGGCATGAGATCGATCTTGTGCTCGATCCCTCGGATCGGCGGCAAGCCCTTCAGTAGCTCATCCGGCATGATGTCTTCGAACTCCTTCAAAATAGACAAAATAGAAGAAGGGAGTGAAGAATTCACAGACTTAGTAATAGAAAGTAGGGGATATAGAATGAAACAAGAAAGACTCCCCTGAATGGATTTCGCGACGTCCCGACGCCTGGCTAAGAGGAGGCGATCCTGGCATGTACCAAGCAAAGGTGGCTCGGCGTCGGTGCTCGTACGAGCAGCTTCAGGGGCGATGATTGGATATGTTGTAGCCCCTTGCATATCTGAAAGAACGCCCCTGGAAACGCCGTGAAACTCGTCCCGAAGCTCCTGGAATCCATGTTTTTGTGCAGCGACGGCGTGCTGCGCGACGCTAGGAGTCTCACTCGGCGGCCCCTTTCTTAAATTGACGTTTCCTGGGCGTTTTTTCTTCAAATCTGGTGGTAAGTCAATTTTGATCTGTTTTCCACCAGAAACGCCGATGGAATCCCCCGAAAACTGTTGTAAGCCTTGCTTGCTAAAATCAGCGGCATTCGGCGCGTTGCCGAGTCCTCTCGAAGCAAACTGTCGGTCCAATTCTGGTTTGTGTCGGCGTTTTCCATCTTGATCAGCTTCACCACTTTTTTGAAGAGTGTTGGCACCATGAACGCCCTCGGAATTGGTAGAATTGGTGGTGGACGCCGAAGGCGTCGTATTTGGCGTGCCGGTGCCGGTGTCGCTAGCTTTTTGTCTTTGCCTCTCGGCTTCATCCTGTAGAGCTTCACTAGGCGACATAGGTAAGAGAGTCACGCGCTTCCCGTGGTAATTGAACATGTAAGTGTTCAAATACCCGTCGTGAAGCACGCGGCGATCGTATTGCCATGGGCGCCCCAACAAGAGATGTGTGGCGTCCATTGACGTTACGTCACAAAGAAAGGAATCCGAATATTGACCAATTGAAAAGTTGAAGATTACCTGTTTGTCGACCCAATCTCCTCCCTCATTGGATATCCATTGTAGCTTGAAAGGTTGTGGATGAGGTGTGGTCGGCAACTTGAAGTGATCAACAACTTTTTTGGAGAGGAAATTGGCGCAACTTCCCGAATCAATGATGACGCTCAAAGAAACATTGTTGACCAAACAGAGAGTGTGGAAAAGTTGCTCCCGTTGATCCGTCTTTGGCGCCTCACGCATGCTCAAAGCGCGCCGTGTCACCAATCCTAGTTTGGCGACGCCGAGAGCTTCCGATGGATTGCACTCGAGATCGGCGTCCTCCGGCATTGGTGGTTCGTTCTCCTCTTCGTCTTGGCTATCATAGGGCTCCCCATTCGTTGTAAATAAGACTTTTTTGGCATTCGGATAGTTCCTTTGCATGTGACCACGGCCTCGACATTTATAGCATGCCATGTCGCGTGCGCGGTCAGCACTAGGCTCGGCGTTGCGTGATGCGGCTGGCGCCTTGGAAGGCGTGGCATCGGTTTTGGCCTTGGAACCTGTCGAAGGCTAGGCAAGGAAGAAGCAACCCTATTAGTAGAAAAACCGGATTGACTAGAGTTAGGAACATACCTTGAATTGGTCCAACCGGACTTGGCTCGCATTTCTTGTTTGAGGATTTGCATGGCGGTGTGAACCAAGTTGTTGATGTCCTTGATAGGAAGAATCTCCAAGCGATCTTGAATGGATTGTCGCAATCCCGAGAGGAATCTCGTCTTCATCACCGATGGTGACACACTCATTCCCGCCTTGAAGAACATGTCTTCTAGCTTTGAAAAATACTCCTCCGGCGTCATCGATCCTTTCTTGATGCGCATAATCTCTATGTGCATCTTGTCCTTGTAGTCAGCCGGAATGTATCTCTTTTTCAAGATGTAGACGAGTTGATGCCACTCTCGGATTAGGGGTTTTCCTTGTCGAATCCTTTCGGACTCGAATCGGTTCCACCACGTCCGAGCGGCACCATGGAAGTGCAAGGTCACAACTTCCACTTTCTCTTCATCTTCATAACCTAAGTGTCGGAGCGTGTGCTCCGTACCTTGCAACCACTCAATAAATGCGTCAGGATCATAAGAACCGTAAAAGGGTTCGAATTTTACCTTAATGTCGCGCCGGTTGTGGCGTGGATCCCTAGCATCGCGGTGCTCACGATCGCGCCGAGGACTAGGACGCCGAGGCAAATACGCGCGCCTGTCGCGCCGGTGCCGAGGTGGACCTCGTGGTGGATCGTCATCGCCATCATCCGGATCATCTCCATCGTCAGGCCTCCGAGTACGCCGCGCGTCACAGTCCCTGTCGCGCCTTCCCTTCGTGCCATATGTTCGACCCGAGCCATAGACTCGATCGTACTCGTTCCGATGCTTGGCGAGGCGCGGCGGTGGGATCCAACCCGAAGGCCGACTGTCTAGTTCTTCCGGATCCTGCACATGTGGATGCTCAAAAGAAGATTCATTAGAATAGTCAGAAAACTCATCATAATCATTGTCAAATTCCGAGAACGGACTACGAGCACTTTGATGCTCGAGGTCGTCCTCAACTCTGTATGCGTCGGCATCGTAGTACTTGGCCCCGTGCTTCCGCTTTGGGGTTTCGTATACATATGCCGGCGACTTTTTCTTTTTCTTTTTCTTTGGATCCCCACTCGTGTGTCGGCGTCTATACTCCTCGGAGTTGTACTCCATCGGAATATACGTCGTACACTTGTGTGTCCCGATAATCTCGCGGCATTTGATAGCGATCTGTGGTCTGTGGACCACCATCGTGCTTATCATGTCAGCGACTTTCTTTGATCGACTCCATGCGATGCATGGTGCCGAATTGGGAGCTTGGTTGTGCATGTTGTTTCCCCTTGGTGTGAGCCCTGGATACATCGTCTGCGGAAACCCCCGGGTTGGCGTGAATCTCCGAAGCGAGGGCATGTACGCCCGCCACCGTGTGCTTGGACTGCGTTTGGCTCGCGGCTAAGAGGCGTTCGAGCTCCTCAATGCGAGCCACGACTTCGGGGTTCCAATCATTGCGATTTGGATTTTGCACCTCGGGTGGGTTGATGTTGGTAGGATTGTCGTTGTTGACACCCTCTCCCGAGTCCGAAATCGTACCTATAGTAACACCAATCATCGAAGCAGTAAGAAGTTCACAAGCAACAAAACAACGAGTTACGATTCACTTAAGTCAAGCCTACCCTTTCGTTCAAACCACACGACAAGGATCGGCTAGGCTAAAGGGCACTCGATCTCGATCTAAGATTTGGATCCGAAAATCACAATGCAAGCAAGCACGTCAAGAATAAGTTGCAACCAAAATCAACAAGGCAATAATCGACGTGAATGAATGCGTGGACAACAAAACTAACACAAATGAACGTTCTTGCCTTATTTTGGCTTGTGAGCGTCCAAAGTAAATTTGTTTTTTTTTTTTTAAACACAATCGACAACTTTACCTTATTTTGGCTGTGGTTGTCGAAAGATTTTTTTTTTTGACCAATGAACGAGACTAGGTTTACTCCTCTAGAATCGTAGAACACAAGGAAACAAGATCAACACGCAATAAAATCAAAAGAAGCACAAGAGAAATTGGCAAAACAAATCCTATGTTCATGCAACTAGCAAGACAAAGCGAAATCTTTACCAAAATCAATAGATCTATCGAGTTAGGTCACGGTTGATTTTTTTTTTCCACTTTACGAAAGCAAGGAAAAAAAAATTTGGGACCCTAGATGGCGATTGTTTGAAGTGGAGGATGAATTCTAGGGTTTAGAAGTGGCGGAAAACGTGTGAGAATGAACGAAAAGGGTTGATCGAAACTTACTCAAACCTTGGCTCTGATACCAGTTGATGCGTCCCTCGTATGGGATGCCTCGGATCGGTGCGTTGTTTGAGTAGTGGGTCTCAATTCTGCGTAGCGGAAGACTTGATTGATTGATTGAAGGCACGAACAAGCAAGAACAATTGAGAACACGAGAGCAATTGCGATTGAATTGTGAATATTAGTGGCGGCGCAAGCACAAGGACCAAACAAAAGAGAAAACCCTCGACTTTTATTTAATCCTAATGTGCGCCGAATAAAAACATAGGCCTAATCCCCCTTATATAGGGAGGCGGCACGAGAAAAACCTAGAAAAACCCTAAGGGGTGCGGCGCGCGCCTAGGGCTAGCGTGCAAGCTAAGGGCCCAACGGCGCGGGTCCAAAAGTGTTCGGCACAAGGCCCATAATTAACCTTCTAAAATCATAAAACTACTAATAGTAATGTTCTATAATGGAAAGTATGCAAAAAACTACTAAAATTAGATAGGTCGTTCGTGACCGAGCAAGGAGTGTCGCGACACGCGTGGCGCGGCGCTGGCGAGGTCACGGACACGGCGCTGGCGAGGTCACGGCGCGAGGCTGAAGGCTGGCGAGGACGCTGGGCGCTGGAGACGACGCTACCGAGGTCTCGCGAAGTTGAGGTTCTCCGATGCATCCGAGAACCTCATGTTGCGACTTGACTATGTGGTCCGATGCGAGGACCTCGAGTGACGATCCGAGGTTGAGCCCGGCACAGGTCTCGACGATGGCTGGTTGCGACCTCGTCTTGCGATCCGACGCTCGAAGTCGTCGCGTCTTGGCATGGTTGGTCCGAGAGCTCGTAACGAGGTTCCTCGGCGCCGACGATGGAAATGGTGCCGAGCGAGGTCGTGATGTAAGGCGCGCCGTGGCCAACAGAGAGGCGCGACACTAGTGATTGTGTCGCGGTCTCGATGGCACGGGCCCTTGCACGGGTGACTGGGGCATCTGAGCGAAGTGTGAAGGCCTCGATATCTTGTCTAGCATCCCTAGACGGGGTCGCATCATCTCCTCATTTCATATAAGTTAGACTTGTCATTCCTTAATCATTGGGAAGTAAATAGAAAATAAATGAATCTAATCTACTTAGATATTTTGATATAATAATGCATCTCCTCATTTCATATAAGTTAGACTTGTCATTCCTTAATCATTGCTCATATATAGGAGGAAGTTTTAAAATAGTGAAATCATTTCTGTAATAACTGCGGTTTTTGATGATATTTTTGAAATTTTCTCGGATATCCTTTTAACCTTTTTGGTCCGTTTTAACGCTTAACCCAATGTTTTTGTTGGAGATTAAATCCTCGAAAATTGTTGGTGATATCCTAAAATCACAAAGAAATGATTTTATGGATCGGTGTGAATTCTAGGATTTTTCATTGGAAAAAGAATATTTATTGGATAAGCCGTCTTTTTAATTATTTACCGGAAGGAGTTTAAAATACGAAACGGAAGCCTTAAAAATTGAAGGTAGCGTGATAAAATCATGGAAAATTGGTTTTATTGGTCTACATAATTTATGGGACGTTTTTCGTTTAATGAGTTTTTCCATCCGAGGTACATAATTTTACCGCTTTAACGCGAGTCCCGTTCCGAGACAGATTGGATTTTATAAACCGACCTTTACTTACTTAATGAGGAGGGTAAAGTGCTGAAACATGATAGGCTTTATTCCATATTGATCGGATTGAACTAAAACAAAAGGAAGGAACCAGAACCGAATCAGGAGAGGACGATGACGGTCTCGGGGAGATGATATCTTCACCGCCGGCGATTGTCTCCTCTGCCCAGCTCACCCTCCACCTTCCACCTCCTATCACCTTCTTCATTCTTATTCTGTTGTCTCGTTTGCTGTGCAAACCAAACCATGGAGGGAGACGGGGAGGAACACCGGACTCGGGAGAGAGCCTTCACCGCCGGCCACCCCTTCTTCAACCTCCATCTCCACCTTCCTCCACCTCTTCTTCTTCCTCATCTTTGTGTGGTTGAAATCAGAAATCAGCGGGAGAAGCAAGAGGAGCGGCGAACTCGGGAAGGAAGAAGAAAAGAACTCACCGCCGGCAATCTTCTTGCCTTGTTATGCGACGCCGGCGGCGACCGCCAGCCCATCCGACCACCACCAATAGCAAGGGATGCTGTCGGGCAACGCCCAGCCACCCTCGGGCTCGGGGATCGAGCCATGATCGAGCCAAACGAGCCATGGGCTCGAGTGAAGGTATATACGATCGAAATTAATTAGCGGATTGGTTGCGGAGCCACCGTAAGGGCCTTTCGGTTCCGCTTTACTAATTAAATTTATGGTTTTTATAATCTTGACGTTGATACGGTTCCACAGGTTCGAACCGCTCGAGAAATGGACGTCCGGATCTTCCGTTATAGCGAAGACAAGTTTTGGTTACCGATTGGCAGGTAAAGGACTTTGGATAATTACTCAGGATTCGTTATTAATCCGTTTGATCTGAGATTTGGTAATCTTGTAGAACTGCTACTAATGAACAATTTTTATTTAGAAAATTGTTTCAAAAGTGAAGTGGATAATTAGTTATAACTCCGCCAAGATGACTCCTTGAAGCATGATAACTAAGTATTTATTATATATCGATATTCGGAAATTAAATCGTTTATCGATTAGAAAGTTGTAGGAGTTGAGAATACAACTAAGAAGTGTTTATGTGAGCTCGTTGCTGAGAAATCCTTTGGTTATATTTGTCAGAAGGATGATAAAGATTTCTGTTGGAATCGCTGAGGACGTTGAGCACGCCTTATAAGGCAAGTGGATGATTCTCTCTTGCGTTATTGTTATTAAATGAGGAATTGGATCCCATTTAATATTTGCGTTGGAACAACTTGTATGATTAATAAATTATGATAGGTTTTTATATTTGTTAGAAATAATGACCATGTTGTTTATTCAGTTTTGCGGTAGAACTGGATTTAGGTCCGTTATAGGTGACCTTGTATGCTGTCTCACGCTGAGACATTGTTGTGATTAAGATAGTTCAGAGAGTGGTTTTATATCCTCTCTTTATAAAAATATTACATTAGGAGGGGCCTAATCCTAATGGTGAGTCATGACTCTCTTCCCCTACTCTTCGTGTGAGAGGGTTGATTGGCACACTAGCTAAGTGCAGGTTCAGCACGGTGTAGTACAGACGACCTGGTAATAGGCCTCTGGGATCTCTACCTCACCATATGCAAAATGAAAGATCAAGGATAACTTAAGTCTTATGATCTTGGTGTTGAGATGATTATGGATGAAACAGGCCCTCTAATCTCTACAACATCGGGACTCGTGCTATTCGGGTTGTTCAAGGATGAAATAATCCCTCTGACCTCGGTAGCATTGTGTTCCATCGGCAGTAGTTCGGGCCGATTAAAAGCCACCAACTTGTTGTGAAAAGTTTTGAAAGTAATATAAGATAAGTGCGTTAGGCACATTAATATACCTGAATGGTTCGTCCAGTCGGAAATCCATTCTTACACCCGGTTATGAATGATTCTTAATCAAACTTTAATTAAGTCAATCTGATTAGTCGACGGAGGTTTTTTTAAAATGTGATGTGAAATATGAGTTCCCAACAATTGTTTATGCTTCTTAAAGAAACCACAAGCGGTGGTGTTCTCTCTTTTGATTATGCGAGTCTTCTTCTTATTCTCTATAAGACTGCTAACTGTTGGATCATAATCCGAGCCTATTCGGATTTTGGATGCCAATATGTTTAGTTACAACCATAAGAACCAAGTTAGTTTCTCCGCTTGCTAGTCTATCATTAGACTAACCCGTCCATCTTCTTTTCTTTTATATGGTCGGCTGGTGTCCACCGTGGTATACGATACATCAGGTTCTTCCTAGAAGTTGATTCAAGAGGCGGATTCAGATGTTTGAAGCTCCAGAAGTTGAAGAAAGATTTTCAATGGTTATACTTGAGTGAAGATCATGGTTGAACTACTTCAAAGTGAAGCTGAGTTTCAGAAATAAGAGCTTATGGAAGACTGGATGAAGATTTTGTTTAAATAGAAGGTTGTGCTAGTTATTTAATCTTTTTGGATTAAGGTTTGTATAATACCAATTGTATTTATTTCGCTGTAATGTTTGTTTCAGTTTGTTCAGTCAGTTTAAAGCCTTGGGTAGCTTTGGTTTAGTCTTAATCGAGGTTACTGGCGGTAATACCTCCAGGGTAGGAAGGGGGTGTTACAATTTCCTTCTAATATGACAGTAAGTCAAGATTTTTTTTATTAATATAACATGATAGTGGCAGGTCGAAGCAGTCTTCTAAAAAACCCTAGGCAGGAGCTAGGCGGTGAGTGGGGGCCTAGCGCCTAAGCGACTAGGCGGGGCCTAGGCGGATTTGGACGATATTAGTTATTTCCTTGTATTTTACACCTGTCCTAGTGTTCAAAATCTCTAATCTACATATAAAAATGGTAAATCATGATTTCAAATAAGATATAAGATACCATAAACTTCATATGCTAATTAATAATTAATATCCCATAAAATCCATATGCTAAAATATCTCATAAACTCAAAATACTAGATAGTTCATAACTTCATATAGTCTAATAAAGTAATAACTAATAAGTTATAATCAAATACATGTATTAAGGGCTCGTTTGGTATCCATATCAGTATATGGGATATGGATATGGATATAAGCTAACTTGATATCTTGTGTTTGGTAAAACTAGATATGGATATCACTATATCTTTTTGATATCCCTGATATCAAATATGGACAGTTTGATATACCAAAAAAATGGCCGGTATACATGATATCCACAAGCCATCCTCTTTCCTATTTCTCGCTTCCTCACCCCACCGCCCAGAACCTTCCCTTCCCATCTCTGGCATCGCCCAACTATTCCAGAAATCCAGTGCCTCCAAAGTCCGGCACAACCCAGCACCGCCCAGATCGGCTTCTTCTTGGTGTCGTCCGGATCTGCTTCTCCCTCCCCCGGATCTCAAGTCGGCCTGGTGTATTTTCGGTAATCCCGAGTGCCGCCTTCGTGCCTTCGAGTGCCGCCCAGATCGAGTTTGATTGTCCGCACAAATTTTCGAGTTTGATTGGATCTGATTCTCCGTAGAATTGCTAATTTCACATGTATTAAATCTTTTGAGAAAAAAAAAAGCAAATTTTTACAGTTGAACAATTTTTTTCTACTAGTTGTGTATACAATTTTATTTAATATATTTTTATTTTTATTGAAATTAGGCTTAACGTTATTATTTATCTTCAAACAAATGATTTAATATAATTTTAAGTTTTGATATCTCATATCTAAATAAAGTCTTACCAAACAATAGATATGAGATATGGTTGATATCTTAAACATACCAAACATAAATATAGATATCAAATTCCATACCTGATGATGCGCAAAATAACCGCTAAATAATCGGGTGTGAATTAATAATATAAGAAAAATGTCGCGTTGTATGCACGCGTCTGAGCATTAATATGCATGTAAACTTTGGCGACCTCCATGCGCATATATATAACCCTTGACCCACGTAATTGGGAAATTAGTATAGCAATGCATGAGCATTTCTACATGGGGAAATATTGATGGACACATCTACATAATAATTGTATGCGTTCAGCAGAATCAAAGGCAAGTTTGGGCTATTTAATTAACATAGCCTTTAAGTGGCCCATGTGCATCTATGCATATAATCTTTGATGGCTTCTCATGAAAGAATTCAAATAAGGCGTCTTCGAATTCGTCCCACATCGACCGTACACACACAAGCAGCCACCACCCCATTATTATATATAGCAAGGCTATGATAACAATTTAAGGGTCGAAAATCCTCTCTGACTCGAGAACTATCTCGTTTGCTAAAGCTCGACGTGTTTGATCTCCGAGTGAGATCGCGCTATAAGCGGTATAAGGTCTAAAGGCTTTATTCGTAAAAAGCACAAAAACAACCGGCTGAGGGGTGGGGAGGAGGAATAATCCACGTACGAAAACCGTTCGGTTGTACGAATCCCGAGAGTTAGTATTTATTTAATTCCCGTTTATAGCGCGGTTTATTCGGGTTTCATAACTGGCGCCGTCTGTGGCAATTGACTCTCCCTATCCGACCTAACTCTCGGATAATCACGTAAGTGCGTCCTCTTCCCTCTTTAGTTAGCCCTGGTCTCTGGTGCGGCGCCTCAGGGTTCGCCCCTTGCGAGTCCGCCATATTCGTGCGGCGCCACGGGGTTCGCCCCTGGCGTGCGCTGGCGAGGCAGCCATGTTCGTGCGGCGCCACGGGGTTCGCCCCTGGCGTGCGCTGGCGAGGCCGCCATGTTCGTGCGGCGCCACGGGGTTCGCCCTGGCGTGCGCTGGCGAGGCCGCCATATTCGTGCGGCGCCACGGGGTTCGCCCCTGGCGTGCGCTGGAGAGGCCGCCATCTCTGTGTGGCGCCTCGAAGTTGCAATCGAACCTCGTTTTACGCGGTACCGCCGAGCTTCCCGCTTGGGGTTGCCGTCGAGCAATAAGTGCCCTAATCCACCCCTCGCTTCCCGCTTGGGGTTGGAGATTCTCGAAAAATGCGTGAATCCATCCCTCGCTTCCCGCTTGGGGTTGGAGATTCTCGGAAAGTGCACTAATCCACCCATCGCTTCCCGCTTGGGGTTGGAGATTCTCGAAAAGTGCGCGAATCCACCCCACGCTTCCTGCTTGGGTTGGAGACTCTCTTTGGACGAGGTCCAGATTCTCTACGGACGAGGTCCAAACTCTCTACGGACGAGGTCCAAACTCTCTATGGACGAGGTCCAGATTCTCTACGGACGAGGTCCAGATTCTCTATGGACGAGGTCCAAACTCTCTACGGACGAGGTCCAGATTCTCTACGGACGAGGTTCAAACTCTCTATGGACGAGGTCCAGATTCTCTACGGACGAGGTCCAAACTCTCTACGGACGAGGTCCAGACTCTCTACAGACGAGGTCCCAAATCTCGAAAAGCATGCGCAACCCGAGCAAGGCTCGGGGTTGGCGACAACTCTCTTGGGGACGAGGTCCCAAATCTCGAAAAGCGTGCGCAACCCGAGCAAGGCTCGAGGTTGGCGACAACTCTCTTGGGGACGAGGTCCCAAATCTCGAAAAGCGTGCGCAACCCGAGCAAGGCTCGGGGTTGGCGACAACTCTCTTTGGGACGAGGTCCCAAATCTCGAAAAGCGTGCGCAACCCGAGCAAGGCTCGGGGTTGGCGACAACTCTGTTGGGGACGAGGTCCCAAATCTCGAAAAGCGTGCGCAACCCGAGCAAGGCTCGGGGTTGGCGACAACTCTCTTGGGGACGAGGTCCCAAATCTCGAAAAGCGTGCGCAACCCGAGCAAGGCTCGGCGTTGGCGACAACTCTCTAAGAGGACGAGGTCCTAACTCTCAAAGAGAACGAGGTTCGCCAAATCTCAAAGGACGAGGTCCCAACTCTCTTGGGAACGAGGTTGCCCTCGTGGAACGAGAACATCAAGCCAAGGGGTTGTGATGATGCGCAAAATAACCGCTAAATAATCGGGTGTGAATTAATAATATAAGAAAAATGTCGCGTTGTCTGCACGCGTGTGAGCACTAATATGCATGTAAACTTTGGCGAGCTCCATGCGCATGTATATAACCCTTGACCCACGTAATTGGGAAATTAGTATAGCAATGCATGAGCATTTCTACATGGGGAAATATTGATGGACACATCTACATAATAATTGTATGCGTTCAGCAGAATCAAAGGCAAGTTTGGGCTATTTAATTAACATAGCCTTTAAGTGGCCCATGTGCATCTATGCATATAATCTTTGATGGCTTCTCATGAAAGAATTCAAATAAGGCGTCTTCGAATTCGTCCCACATCGACCGTACACACACAAGCAGCCACCACCCCATTATTATATATAGCAAGGCTATGATAACAATTTAAGGGTCGAAAATCCTCTCTGACTCGAGAACTATCTCGTTTGCTAAAGCTCGACGTGTTTGATCTCCGAGTGAGATCGCGCTATAAGCGGTATAAGGTCTAAAGGCTTTATTCGTAAAAAGCACAAAAACAACCGGCTGAGGGGTGGGGAGGAGGAATAATCCACGTATGAAAACCGTTCGGTTGTACGAATCCCGAGAGTTAGTATTTATTTAATTCCCGTTTATAGCGCGGTTTATTCGGATTTCATCAATACCCATATCCGATACCGATATCGATACCGATATCGATATCTGATATCCTCTAGATCTCGATACCAAACGGGCCCTAACTACTCTTCCATCTCTTCATTTCCATAGTCTTCAATATTATACTCCTTGTCCGACTCAAACTCAAACTCTTCATCAACATCTCCTTCATCTTCGGTGCCATCGGATACAAAATCATCTTCTTCGGGCTCTCTCACTTCTTGCATATGGCGAGCACTCCTTCTTAGTTGTAATTCATCATTTGTTCCCGGTGTTTCACTCCCCATATCACATGTAAGAGTAACACTCAGTGTGACCGGCCTCCTCATTTACCTCATCTTCATCATCACCTACTCCATCAACCATCCATGATTGTGCATATCACTTGCTTCAAGCACATTCTTTTTCACTCTCCTTATTTTCTTGTTCATCAATCTTGAATTGATTTGAACATACACTAACTTGTTCATTCGGATGGTGTCTAGTCTATTCCTCTTCTTTGTGTGAATCTTCAAACAATAAATGAACAATTTGTAAGTACTAAATAATCATTCATCACATTCACATAATGATCTTGTAAAAAGAATCAATTACCCCTTCAAAGACACTCCAATTTCTTTCACAACCGGATGAGCTTGTTGTTAAAGAAAGAATCTTCTTTACAACTTTTTGGAGATTAGGTACACCATTTACATAGTTAGACCACCATATAACTACGAATTTAAAAAGAAGATATTAAAACACTAGAATTAATATGACATTATTACATAAAGTATATAAAAGTTATAAATCTAAAAAAAGGCTAAAGGAGAGAGATAATCATACCCGGATCATAGTCATCATCATTTTGCTCACACCCTTTTGTTGTCAAAGCTCTTCCAAATGTTCCTTCCCGGCTCTTGTATTTCCCCAACTCCACATTTATCACTTTATTTTGTGTAGCCAAATCCGGATAAAACCGTTCCATACATAAAAAGATCGCATTCATAATAGCATCATTCTCATCGGAGGACCATGAAGAACCAGTATTATAATAGTAATACAGATTCAACAAGTAAGTCGTCAAGTGAAGTGGAATATCAACACGTCCCTTTCCCTTTGCATCTACTATTTCAAGTATATGCTTATAACTCTCATCTTTATGCTTCAAAGCCTCTTTGATTTCTTCTTTTGCCTTTTTCAACTCACCATAAACATATCCCATCGTCGGTTTCACATCTCCATCAACAAGTCTAAGCACTTTAACCAAGGGTGTAAATACTTTCAAGCAAGTAGTCACACCACTCCAAAAGGCCGGTTGAACTATAGTAGTATAAGCGGCTTTTCCCTTTTTGCTCTTTGACCATTTAGTGTCTTCGCAATCCTTAGAGTTCACCATTTGCCTCAACTCCTCTTTCTTGTCAAGTAAACTTTGCAATGTAAAGAAAGAGGTGGCAAACGTAGTCACTCCGGGTCGAATTATATTTCTTTTTGTACGATTCCTCATCAATGCCAAAGTCTTGTGATGAGAGTAGACAAAAACGGTAAAACTATTGGCTTTCATAATTGCATTTTTGAAAAGAGGGAGCTTACCGATGCCTTCAAGCATAAGATTCATAGTATGAGTAGCACATGGAGTCCAAAAGATTTGAGGTCTTTTTTCAAGCAACAAGTTTGAAGCTGCCATGTTGTTCGAAGCATTGTCGGTCACTACTTGCACCACATTCTTTTCACCAACTTTATCAATGCACTCATCCACATAATCAAATATGTATTGGCCGGTATGTGAATCTAATGAAGCTTCTTTAGACTCAAGAAAAGCAGTCCCACTTCGAGAATTCACACACATATTCATAATGTTTCTCCTATTCCTATCACTCCAAGCATCGGTCATGATAGAACACCCATTTGTTTCCCACTCATTCTCTTGAGCCTTGAGTAATGTCTTCATCCTATCAACTTCTTCATTCAAGAGAGGCTCTCTAAGTTGATATTGAGTTGGTGGTCGGTAACCGGGGCCAAATTGTCCAACTGCCTCAACAAATCTCTTAAAGTCATCATTGTCCACCGCATTAAAAGCAACACCATGCGAATACATCCACCTAGCCAAGTATTGATGCACTTGATGAGTTCATTCTTTGAAGAGAGCATCATTCATGTTTTGTTGGCTTTGGCTTTCACTCAAAGAGGGGTCATCAACATCGATTTTTGAAACAAATCTATCCAATGATCCGAGAGGACGAGGTGGCCTTTTGGTGTTTTGACCTTCAAGACATTCAATTTCTTCATACTCATCAAGTTCAACTTCACTTACAATGTTATCACTAGCTTCTTTCAGTGCCTTCTTTTTCTTTTTCACGGCCTTAAGCGCATTCTTGCATCGTTCTTGGTCTTCATTTGAAGCCTTCTTACACGTTGCAATATTTCCTCTTATACCGTTGCTTGATTCGGTTAAACACCCCCCCCCCCCCCCCCCCCCCCCCCGCTATACTCTCTCGCACATTTGATGCATTTCCATCTAAAAAACGCCTTGCTCTTCTAATGTGGGGGAGTTAACCGGAGAAAATAAAGAGCAAGGCACTCCCTCCTGGTCGTCACTACTAATGCTCTGCCATTGTGATCTTCTCACGCCATTAGTCCCTACACAAGGCCATATCTGTTGAGACTGCTAGAACAATGAGGTCTTGTTTTATGACTTCATTCCAACAACACTTGCCACTATTCAAGATCAAAAT
The DNA here is from genome assembly GCA_964016875.1 of Fallopia convolvulus. NCBI lineage: Eukaryota > Viridiplantae > Streptophyta > Magnoliopsida > Caryophyllales > Polygonaceae > Fallopia > Fallopia convolvulus. The sequence goes on along the minus strand of OZ024718.1, from coordinate 7,566,760 downwards.
TAACTCTTGTGATTTTCAGATGTACGTCTAGATACTTTGCTACAAAATATGCAATGAAAACTATACTAAATTGTCATGGGATAGTACAGTTATTTTGCAGAAAATCTGGACTGATTGTTTGAATCTTAGGAGTCCTAGTTTCTCCCAATTTTAGATGCTAACATAAAATTTACTGTATATTTATTTTTAATTTGTGTTGCATAGCTCTAATCATAGAAGGATACATAAATATATATGCATGAACCACAAAAAGAGTAATGTTTAGAGTAACAATGTACCATGCTTATGCCACTCGAGTAATCCATCCATCTGTTACTGGTTGGGTTTGCCTGATGCACATATGTTGTTGTTGCATTCTTCTTTTGTTCTTCTTCTTCGTGAGACTCATCCATATGTTTATAATTCATCAATGAGTATTCTTATCCTTTTTAGGAACAATATCTGATTTTCTTATCTCATAATACTATTATGCAAAATTAATCAACAAGTAATTCAATGTGCTCATACCTATTAGTGGGTTCAAACTTTGGAGGCATAGGTTCTTCAACAAGCTAGTGTAAGATTGGAATTCAAGTGAGCTGCATCTTGAATAAATGAATTTGAATTTTTCAGGATTATCAAATCTGGTACTCTGCTCTCCGATCTCAATTTGGCTATAGTTCTTACGTACCTAAGACGATCAAACTTAAGCTTGTCAAATATAGGTCCAAACTTGACATAAATTGTTCAATTTAGGGCAATCTATCTTGTACATTATGCAGGACGTACCATTTGAAGGAGTTGGTCCCGTCAGAAGTGAAGTTGGTGCTAATGCTGCATATAAAAATTAGCAAACATGCATGCATAATATCAACACATCAAAGGATTGATGTAGAAATTAATGTGTACTATCAATCAAAGAGTTTCTTTCGAGAGTTAAAAGTTGTACCATTTATATTCTGTCGAGCCCAAATGAGTCCAAAACAAACGGTACCAATCAATCCTGAAAGAGTCGTGTTGTTTGCCTTTTCTTCTTCTTTCTGCAGATCAAACCTACATATTTATGCAAAAATTTAAGTCCCACATCAGAAGATCGAGCTAGGAAACAAGGCTAGTATATAAGATCACTGGGCTATATATTGAGAATGTGTGTATATATGTATACATACCTAGCATTAGGGCGGTGCGTCGACATCTCTGGAGGAGGCTCATGTGCTTCATTAAATGTAAAGCTAGGGTATGAAGTAGGGTTACCTTGAAAGTCAGGATTTGAATTCCCAGGATTATCCCACTCCAAATTGTTATGCCATCAGCTTCCTTCCCCTTTGATATGAATTCTCAAAAGAGGACTAGAAGAACCCTGATAAATCTGAGAAGATTTGATCATAGGAAGCTTCAAATTCTTACACTCCCAAACTTCAAAGTAACGTAGATTAGGGCAATCATCAAGCACTTGTCCACAACATACACTCTTCAATCCTGAAAGGCCATACAATGCCATCCTGGTCAATTTAGGGAGGTAGACAATTGTGGCCTCTTGTGAAGGCTTTTGTATGATATCCACCATGTCCTCACAACTTGTCACGCGAAGCTCCCTCAACTTTGTGAGTGATCCCAAGATGTCAACTGATAACTGATAGCTTCTGCTACTTAAGTTGGACACATCCAAAACATTCAAGTCCTTGATCAACTTGCTCAAGATCAAGTTAAGCTCTGACGGTAAGGAGGTCTTGTAAATATCAATACCACTAACACTTAAGTTGTTTTCCGCCTCATACGATCCTCCTCCTCCTCTATAGACGTTGCCAACAAGAAACCTGAATCTCAGTGGCAGATTGGCATAATCTTCACAATAACTTACCAACTTGTACAAGGGGTGTGCGTTACCCAATTGAATTTGAAGGACGGCCAACTTTTTCAATTTGAAAAGATCCTCAATGCACACCCCCTTCGCCCCCTGATCATCTTCCGTCGATGATCCCCATATGCAATGGCAATTAGTGATCATTAGCAGCTCCTCTAACTCGATCAAATTACCCACAACACCGGTGGGAAAGGATTCAAGCCTAGTTTTTGAGAGGTCGAGCCGTCTTAGCCTTTTCATCTTCATAATCCCTGGAGGGCATTGCTCTAGAGGTGTACCACAGAGGTCAAGCACTACGTAGAATAAGCGCCTGCAACCTTTTCAATTTGGAAAGAGAGATCCAGGGAGGTTGGAGATTTTAGTCCGGGACAAATCTAGAACTCTCAAATTGTGCATTCTCCCAAAGATACCATCCACATGATTTGAGTCCAATGGGTTGTCCTGTAGTAACAATGTCGAAAGCTGCTCGAAAGTATTGTTGTCTTTCAATTCCAAAGCCTTCAATTTGTTGCTTATAAAGGAAGCTCTCTCAACCTTAGAATTCCAACAAGGCCCTGATGGAGGTAGATTAGTAAGGTGACCTCCGGATTGAATGCATACCGTATTTCCCTCTTTAGCCATAGTTTCAATCGCCATGGTTCGGAACAAACAAAGCATCTTCACCTTCTCATCATCACCACTTCCAACTCGCTGCAAAAGATGCGCATTTTGAAGCTCTTAACCGCATTTTGAAGCATCTTCACCTTCTTACCCAATCTATTATCATGTTCATGAGAAAGGCCATGGTCCTCACCATCATGTACACTGTTATTTGCAAGAGCAAATGCGTAGTTGTTGATTGCCAATGGAAGGCCGTCCAATTCCGACATCAAACTTTTCTTAACCGCACTCTCCTCCAAAACCAACCTTGGTCCCGCTGTTTCGAAAAGCTCCCATGCATGCCTCCTCCCCACAAGGCAAAGGTTGCATCTCAAACTTTCTTGTGATTTCTTCCATTTGATCGCATACGCTTCGTATCCTCGAAGTCACGATCACCTTTCGCCTCCCCACAAGCTCTGGAATTCCAATTTCTTTCAGTGACATGGGTTTCCACATAGAGTCCAAGATTAATAAGAAGCTACCCATTTCTAAAAGAGCCTTTTCAATTCTCTTGCATCTTTCTTCTTCTTCTTCTTCTATAGTAATGTTCAAGCTCTTAGCTATGCAATCCTGAACCCCGGGCACGCCCATCCCATATTCCACTTTCACCCACACGACGTGACGAAAGAGCTCTTCGTACCCATCTTCCAAAACTTTGTTGTGAATACATTTCGCCACAGCTGTTTTGCCTACACCAAGCACCCCATGAACGTAGATCACCTTCGGTTTTATCGGATCTGTCGAGGAAACCAGCTCCCAAATCTTTTCTTTTGTTTCCTTTCTTGTCTTCCCCACGATCGCAACCTCATGCGATTGCTTGTAACCTCTACATATATAAGGCTGCTGCACCACAAACCATTTGGCTTTCAGATGGAGCTTCCTTCTTCCGTATGCAGAGATGAGGCAAGAGTCCACACATACACTTCTTGTCTATCTTCCCTTCGAGCCCCACGATTTTGGATTCGTCTAATCGGCCAAGCAAATCATCAGATTCAGCACTGAATTCAGATACTTCTTTGGTGAATACTCCGATTTCCCCGTTCTTTCTTTGTTTTATATCTTGCATCAGAAGCCTGAGATTTTCGATTGTCCCCTTTAAAAGTTGTTTTGCCTGAGTGGTGTCTCTTGGGATCTAATAAGCCTAATGGGTTCCATCCTACCAATTGGCGATAGGAGGAGTAGCCCAAGGGGTATATATACTAGGCAAGTTAGGTCCCAACTTTAGATGTGGGAATGTACTCTAACGGGATCAAACAACGAGTCCAACAAGGTGAGGTTATTGCTGCTGCGTACAAGGCACCCAGGGTTGGAACTACTGCTGCGATGATCGTCTCAACTGCAAAATTAAACATCACAAATACTTTAGTCACATCACATGTTGTAGAATAAAAGTTTTTAAGTTTAATATTATGTATCATAACTATATACTAAAGCGGAGGTTAAAAAAATTATTAAATGACACATGTCGTTTTTCGCTTTTAGATTGGACCACACCATCTCTTTTATTAAAACAAATCTTTGACAAAATAATTAAGTTTAATATAAAGATAATGTAATACAGTACGTACAATCTTATATCAAAATATTCCCCCTTAAGGAAACCCTAATGAAAAGGTTGCGGCATACATTACTCAAGGGAAAAATGGAATAAGTTGAAATTGAACCAAATTCTAACTAGGGATTAGATCAACAAAATAAGAGCAATACCTACAACATAGAATATAAGATAGACTATACTGATGGCCCAACACAAATAGATGTTTCACAACAGAGTCAACCATAAACATGATAACATAAAACTGAAACTTGGCAGAAAAAAAATTGGAATTGGATCATCTGGAAGGTTAATGCACCACCAAAGGTGAAAAATTTTATATGGAGATTATGTTTTGATAGATTACCTACAAAAGCTAGATTGACACAAAAAATAGGATATCGTTTACTTGATTGTCCATTTTGTACATATAATGAAGAAGACTCTGTCCACTTATTTTTACAATGCCCATATACGGTACAAACTATGTCGCTCATTTATAAAGACTATGATAAAAATAGTAGCAAACTTGAACTACCAAAATAGAAGACTAAAGGATATATTATATAAGTTTCATGATAAAATAGGAAAAAGGACTTAGCAATAATACTAACAGGGATGGTGGTCAATTTGACTGAATAGAAACAAGGTGTTGTTTGACTACCAAAAAGTAATCTCGGATCTATTCATTTTAACATCACCCAAAGGAAAAACTAGGAGAAAGCACACCGGTCATGAAACCTCAGAATATAAAAATCAAGGTCAAACGCACAACCTCTCAAGAAGATATAACAAACAAGAGAAATGGAAGAGTACAAGATTGGGGTGGTTCAAGCTCAACGGCAGATGCATCTAAGACAAAGGATGGACAAACTACTATTAGATTCAGTATTGGAAAGGAGAAGTAATGAGAAAAGGAAAATAATTTATTTTTTTAAAAGAGTGGGAGAAATCTAAATAAAAATGTGTATGAGCAGCCCAATGACTTTCTTAATTATAGGGTATAGACGAAAAAGAAGTTTATGTTCAAAACAATATTCCCCCGTGGATTTTAAATGCGGCATTACAAACAAAGGAATATATTCCCCCTTAAGGAAACCCTAATGAAAAGGTTGCAGCATACATTACTCCAGGGAAAAATGGAATAAGTTGAAATCGAACCAAATTATAACTAGGGATTAGATCAACAAAATAAGAGCAATACCTATCGCACAAAATATAATATAAGATAGACTATACCGGTGGCCTAGCACAAATATGGATTGTTCACAACAGAGTCAACACTAAACATGATAGCACAAAACCGAAACTTGGCAGAAAAAAAAATTGGAATTGGATCTGGAAAGTTAATGTACCACCAAAGGTGAAAAACTTTGTATGGAGAATATGTTTTGATGGATTATCTACAAAAGTTAGATTGACAAAAAAATAGGATATAGGTCACACAAGATTGTCCGTTTTATACATATTATGAAGAAGACCCTTCGAATCCATTCCCGAAGACCTCATAAAAAGCGTTAACTCTCGCCTCTCCAAAATCCATTCCCCCCCGCTGGAACCCATTTCCCCAAAATCTCTGGACCTCTCCTCTTCTCCGGTGACTGCGGAGCTGCCCCAATTTCCCCCCGCTGTGACCTCACCGAAAGAGATCCTTCCGGCGTCTCCTGCTGCGCCGCCCCCCTCATTCTCAGAAATTGTGACGGGTATTGCTGCTCGGCACAAGTCCAACCTCGCCCTCCACTTTGTGGATGGCATAGTCGACGGTGTGATTCCATTCTCTGATGAGGATGTCGCAGAGCAAATCGACAAATGGAGTCTCACCCTTGTGGGTGCCCCGGCTGGAGCCAAATTTGCCTTCAAAGCAATGGAGCACTTTGTCCATTCCAACTGGACTGGTATAGTCTTCCCCAAGATTATACTAAATAGCAATGGTTTGTTCATCTTTCGCTTCTCCAAAGAGCAGGATCTAACCTCTATTCTCGAGCGGGGGCCTTGGATGCTGCCGGGAATGAAACCTCTCATCTTGAAGAAATGGCAACCTGGAATGCCTCTTGATCTATCTTGTCTGGATTCAATCCCCATTTGGGTCACCCTTCCTAATTTGGATGTTCGATTCTTCTCGGACCATATGCTCAGTCGTATAGGATCTGCTATTGGCAAACCAATTCAAATGGACAGACCCACTGCTTATGAAGACCGAGTCTCCTACGCTCGCATCCTCGTTGAGGTCTCTGCTAATTGCGAGCTGCGGCGTGAACTTACCCTCCCTGGGCCGAGGAATGAGATTATTTGCCAGCCTCTAGTGTATGATTGGATCCTTTGTGTCTGCAATAAATGCAAGACTTATGGGCACAAAGATAATGAATGCTTGGGCCTCCCTGCTGCAAAACCTGCCCGAGATCGCCCCCTAAATCGTGCCCCTGCTCCTCCCACTCGTTCTAACAGACTGGCTCCACCCCCTTCTAATCTCTCCCCTCTCCTTCCTAATCCTCTTGAACCTCCCCTGCCCTCAAACACTACTCAAACTCAAGCTCAAACTCAGCCACCGGTTGCTGCATCCTCTCTTCCTTCTCCAAATAACTCCCCTTCCCCAAACACTACTCAAACTCAAGCTCAAACTCAGCCACCGGCTGCTGCATCCTCTCTTCCCGCTCCAAATAACTCCCCTTCTGAGACCACTGCTTCTTCCACTTCCCTCCCTCCACAAAATACTTCCCCCACACAAACTAACTCAAACGCTCCTGCCCTCCTTCCTACGCCTCAAACCTCAGCTGGCACCAAGATAGTCACCACTCGTCTACGTTCGACCTCCTCCCCTCCTCTTACAGCCCCCATCAAAGCACTTGTTCCTGTGGAACGCTCAAGGAGCGCCTCCCCCCGCCAAAATCTTCTTAATGATTAGCACAACCTTCGGTTGTTGGAATGTACGAGGTCTCAACCATCCTAGCAAGCACGATGTTGTTCGGGATCTCGTTCATGAACACAAACTTAATCTTATTGCCTTGCTTGAAACCCACATCTTCCCCTCCAATCTCGACTCCACTATTACTCCTCTCCTCCGATACTGGAATTCCTTCTCCAATGTTCAATTTGGCTCCTATGCTCGCATCCTTGTCCTCTGGAACCCTACAATCATCTCCATTGATTTCCTTTCCACCTCTGATCAAATGATCCACTGCCGTGTCCATGACTTGAGCAGCTCCACTGTCTTCCTAGCCACTTTTGTCTACGCCCTTAATAATACTGTTGAGTGATCCCCCCTTTGGCATGACCTGCACGCCCTGGCCCCCCATGCCTTGACCCCCTGGGTGGTGCTGGGTGATTTCAACGTCATTCTCGACGCTAGTGAAAAATTGTATGACAGTTCTCACCCCGCCACAGCTACCTCTAATGAGCTGTGCGTTTTTCTTGATCAATCCGGCCTCTTTGACATGAGCTACAGCGGGGCCAAATATACCTAGAACAATAAGCAACTAGGCAATAGACGCGTTTGGTGCAAACTCGACCGCGCAATTATCAACTCTCAATGGCTCAATGCCTTTCCCTTGGCGCGCACCCTCTTTGAACCCCCGAATGTTTCTGACCACAGTCCCATCGTTGTTAGCTTTAGGGGTGTTCATAACAACCGTGCTATGCCCTTTCGTTTCAACAACGACTGGGTGACCCACGATCGCTTCATTCCTCTAGTCAAGGATGTTTGGTCTTCCCCCTGTGAAGGAGTTGCCATGTTTCGCATCACATCGAAGCTCAAGAAGCTCAAGCATAAGCTCAAGCAACTTGGTAAGGGCTCTATCGAGTCCATTTCAAATCGTATCAAAGCCGTCAAGGATAATTTATCCCTCATACAAGCTACTGTTGTTTCTCAACCGTTTAATATTGGCCTGCAAGCTGAGGAGCGTGACCTCATTACTCGCTTAATGGCCGACTCCTCCTCGCTTCATAACATGTTGCGGCAGCAAGCTAAGCCGCATTGGCTTAAAGGCGGTGACTCCTGCTCTTCTCTTTTCCACAACTCCATCAAAAAACGCCGTTCCCTTAACCACATACACTCCCTCGTTGATCCCTTAGGGAGGGTGTTGTCCTCCCCTCGTGCCCTCTCTGACCATATTCTTGAATTTTTCACCAATCTCATCGGGTCCTCCAATCCCGAGAGCCCCTTTCCGGAGCATTGCATTTGTGGGGGACCGACCCTTGCTGATCACTTCTCTCCCCTTCTAACTATACCAACTTCCCCCATTGAGATCCATTCCGCGCTCAACGGCATCGACCCTAAAAAGACCCCAGGCCCCGATGGTTATAACTCCCTCTTTTTCCAAAAAACTTGGGATATCACGGGGCCTGAAATCATCTGTGCCATCTCTGATTTTTTCCACAATGGCGAGTTGCTCCGCCAAGTCAATCACACCGCCATTCATCTCATTCCCAAAATTCCAAACCCCAACTCCATATCCGACTTCCGACCTATCTCGTGCTGCACCACCCTCTACAAAATCATCTCTAAAATCCTTTCCAACCGCCTCAGACAACCTCTCCCTGACATCATTTCTGACGGTCAAGGTGCCTTTGTCCCAAAACGATCCATCAAAAACAATATCCTTCTTTGTCAGGAACTTTTCAAACACTATGGCAGGAAAAACATTGCCCCAAGCTGTGCAATCAAAGTGGACTTCAGGAAAGCTTTCGACACGGTCGAATGGTCATTTATAGAGCATGTTCTCATCTATTTTGGATTCCCCCAGCGATTTATTCATTGGATCCTCATCCGCATCACTACCACAACCTTCTCTATTAATATCAACGGCGAGCTCAAAGGCTTCTTTCCGGGTCGTCGTGGCATCCGACAAGGTGATCCCCTATCCCCTTACATTTTCGTTCTTGTCATGGAATACCTTTCAAGAATGCTCAATGCTCTTGCCTCTGATGTTACTTTCCGATGGCACCCCAATTGTGAGCCCCTCGGCATTACTCATCTTAGCTTCGCCGACGATCTGATCATTTTCTGTAGAGGCGATGAGCCCTCGGTCTCTGCGGTCAAACGTGTCCTTGATGTGTTTGGCGAGCTTTCTGGTTTAATTGCCAACCCGGCCAAAACTTCTATTTTCTTTGGTGGCGTCCCTCAGCATGTTAGAGCCAACATCATTAATTCTACTAGCTTCTCCCAAGGACGTCTTCCCATGAAGTATTTGGGGATTCCTCTCGGATCGCGCAAGCTTCTCAAACGTGATTACGATGGGGTCATTGCTAAAATGACGGGTAAGATTCAATCCTGGACTGCCAAGAATCTCTCCTATGTCGGGCGAGTTGAACTTATTCGCTCGGTCCTCTATGGTATTCAATCATTTTGGTGCAAAGTCATCCTCTTCCCTAAGGACGTGTTGGACAAGATTGGTGCACTCTTTCGCTCTTTCCTCTGGACCGGAACCTGCTCCTCTAGGAAGAGTCCGATCTCACCTGGGTTCAAAGAGGAGGGCGGACTTGGGTTCAAAGAGCTCCTCACCTGGAATCAAGCTTGCATGACTCAATCCGTGCTTGAGCTCGCCGATGCTCCCACCAGTTTATGGGCGCGCTGGGCCACCCGCCACCACCTATCGCATGATAATATCTGGACAGTGGCCCCTAAAACCAGCGACAGCTGGGTTTGGAGGGGGCTCCTTCGCCTTCGCGACTGGCTTCTGAGTAATTCCACCCCGGCTGATCTTCTTCTCGGCGCAACATCTCAACATGGCTCTTTCTCTTCCAAGAAGGCCTATGATCTCCTTCGCCAAAGATCTCCTCATGTTCAATGGGGCCGCTCCATCTGGCATGGTTTACACACCCCCAAATGCTCATTTATCCTCTGGATGGCTCTCCATCAAAGGCTCTCCACCAAGGACCGTTTATCCAGATGGAGCCAAATCGACAATCTGACTTGTGAGCTCTGCAATTTAGATGACGAATCCGTTGAACATTTATGGAACCATTGCCCTTTCTCTGCTGCAGTACTTTCTGATCTCTTGGACTGGCTTCACATTGTCCATAGGGAACGAAGCATCTTTGCATGGTTTGAGTGGATTCACCATCACCGCCATACTCCCGGCTTCAATGCCCGGCTGGTTGCTGCCACCTTCTCCACTTTCGTCTACTTTGTGTGGCACCACCGTAATGATGCCATCTTCAACAACAACAACAGGTCCAACCCTCGTGATTGTGCACGCCGTATCATCTCTCACCTCAAGAACTGTATTGCTGCCCGGGGTGTCAAGCCCTCCTTGTTCGCTGGATTTCTCCCTGGCAGCCATTCTAGTTCTTTTGGCATTGGCGTTTGATAGATCTTTAGGACTGATTTCTTTCTTGTTCCTTTAGAAACTATATATTTTTTTTGGATGTAAATAACTCTTCCTTCCCCCTGCTAATATATCTTTAACTTTACTTCAAAAAAAAAAACTATGTCACTCATTTATAAGGACTATGATAACATAGTAGCAAACTTGAACTACCAAAATAGAAGAATAAAGGACATAGTATATGAGTTTCATGAGAATATATATGGGAAAAAAACACTTAGCAATAATACTAACAGAGATGGTGGTCAATTTAGCTGAATAGAAATAAAGTGTTGTTTGACTGCCAAAAAGTAATCTCAATTCTATTCATTTTAACATCACCCAAAGGAAAAACTAGGAGAAAGCGCACCGACCAGAAAACCTCATAATATATAAATCAAGGTCAAACGCACAACCTCTCAAGAAGATATAACAAACAAGAGAAATAGAAGAGTCTATGATTGGGGTGGTTCAAGAGGGCAATACATCCTGGACAAACTAATGTTGGATTCATTATTAGAAAGGAGAAGTAATGAGAATAAAAAAAATAATTTATTTTAAAAAAGAGTGGGAGAAATCTGAATAAAAATGTGTATGAGCAACCCAATGACTTTCTTATTTATCGTTGAGATGTTCTAAGAATATTATCTTTAGAAATTAATTTATTTTTTTAAATCTTAAATAAGCTTTGGTAAAAATAATTGAACAAAAAATCTTAATTAGAAAAAAAAATAGATTAGAGAAAAATTATATATACAACTGAAGCCATTTTTTCGGTAGAAATACATCTAAAGCCATTAGCATGCTGTTTTTTTTATCTAATACGAAACATTTAATTAAGTCATTACAATATGGAGGGTGGATTAAGCTAGTGATGTTAGATAAAAGCATTAGCAAGTTGATTACTGGTAATTATACCTGACATAGCTGATTCTTGATCGATGACTCAACTAATTAACCACTAGATCGATATATCAGCAGAGGTCTTCGTCTTTGGGGATTGATCACTCGATAAAGAATTCCTGAATCGAAAAGACAGAATACATATCAATCAAAACCCAAAACGAGAAACGTAATTATATACCAGTTCTCGACAATTAAACCGGAGTTTGGAGGACTTGGCCGGCAGTGAAATTTACCTGAAATAGCTCCTTCACCGCGCTCCTTACTCACTACAAATTAAAGCGAGAGAGAAGCATTCAATTCATACTTGGGTTTGTCAGTTTGTGTATACCGAACAACAGCTTTCATATAATATATAGTTATATAAATAAAAAAAATTGATCAAATGTATATAGAAAATATGCCCTTGGTTGAATAAACACACCTTTGGGTTAGTTGGCAGCTAGATTAACGTGACTGTATTATTTTGTGTTTTATATTGTTTTCTTTCTCCTTTTCTTAAAATTTGTACATATAAATTGACTAATTTCTAAATATTAGTTCAAAAAGTGTCTTACAAGACTTGTAGGTATTGATTCCGTCTTTTAACTTGTTTCATAGCTAAAACCAAAAAGAAAGATGACTACCAAATCACATGTGCGTCTACACCAACCATATATAATACCTAACCTAGCTATTTTGGTGCTATATAGTAAGTAGTAGTTATGTAATGAAATAATTGAAGGCCTGAGTCCTGACTAGTGACTACACATACATAATGTGTAGAATGCTCACATGTCACGATAGTAATATAATAAAATAAGATTCAAAACGTATATAGACCTCTGTACTTGTGTAAATTGGTCACTTAGACACCCCACTTTTGGTTTAGACCTATTAAATACCTGATCGCTGACAACCTCGTTGAGTGTATAACACACGTGCTGACATGTCCCAATTTTTTTTTTCCCAGTTGTGTGCCACATAAGTCTAATTTGTGCCACATAAGCCCAAAACTTCCTACATACACATAAAAGGTAAATTAATTTTTTTATTAAAACAAAAAAGGGATTAAGAGGGAATCTGTTCTTTCTTAGCATTGAGAGGAAATCCCCTGAATCGTCTTTCTTAGAACACGTTTCTCCCCTGAATCGATTTGAGTCGATTTCCCTTAATTCGAAGCATTTCTCCCTGAATCGTCTTTCTTAGAATCATTGAGAGGGAATCCTTTCAAATTGGTGCCAGATTTGCCATTGACGCCCCTGTACAACTTGAGAGGGATCAAGACCTTCAAATTCGGGCCAAATCCGTCGTTGTAGCAAGGTTCGGTCTCCATGGAGTCCGGTAACGAGCGTTTGTTTCTTCTCTATGGAGAGGATCTGGGAGAAAATAGCCCTAGTTGCGATTTGGGAATCTCACACCCTTCTTGTCACAAGCTGGAAAAAATGAGCTATTGAAGAACCTAAGGCAGATGCCAGTTCTGGTGAGTTGGAGAATGGTGACGCCGCTCAAATGTTGATGTTGGATTCGCCTTTGCTTGGGTCCAGTGGGTCAGCCTTGATTAGGAAAAAGCCATACCTAGAAAAGAAGTGTATTGTTGCGGCTATCTTGCCACCCGCTGATGTTGGGCATGGAGCGAAATTAGGGTTCCAAAATTTTGAGGATCCACAAGTTCTAATCATGCTATTGGTTTTTCGGTAATCAACATGAGAAAATCGCACTAAAGGAGGAAGAAGAAACAATCCCCTTGAAAGGTAGTTCAGATCTAGAACTCAAATTTCGATCTTGCAGATGAACAGGAAGAGAGTCGACTGCTTTTTTCGGGCTCAATCTCTTCCCACACAATCGAGGACTTGGAGCATAGAAGACTACCGATTATTCCCGTGGATCTGCAATGGCGAGAGAAGAAGATAAAAAAAGGGTTTTCTTTTCTTTCTTTCTTCATATTATTAAGACAATTAATGGGCTTCATTAATGCCATGTCAGCTTGGCATTATGAGATTTCAACATTTCACTCGCACATTAATCGGCTAACAATATAATCCTCATGAGATCTTTCCTAAAACAAGATTATACTATCCAAAATCTCACGCGTCTTCAAGATTTCCGAGATTTGCCTTCAACACACATCGACGACCTGACTGACGTTGGTGACTCTGTTCAAGGACTCGAGGTCGTTCATGTGGTAGACGTTTGGAACCATCAAAATCAAAGCCTCCAACTTTTCTAACATAAACGATAACGAAACATCACCTTGAAGAACGTAAGCAACTTTGGAGGTGTCAGAGTAGTGAGGGAGTGTGAAGCCGTTCTTCTCGAGCGAAAGCTTAGCGGTGCCGATGTTCCCCTTTTCGAGCATGGGGAGCTCCTTAGGGCACCAGGCAGAGTAGGAACCGCCATTGCCACCGTAAACCGTCTTGGGCAACTTGGGTGAAAGATCCAACTCCATTATCTCACGAATTTCAAAGGAGAACACAACAGATGACGATCAGTTGAATTGAATGAAAGAAGATATGATGGATGATCGGTATAAAGGGCTGTATTTATAAGGAGAAAAGGAAAGCTTAAAGATATGGAATATCTTTTTTGTTAGAGATTGTTTTTGAATCGGATAGGTTTCGTTATAAACTTACAACACAATGTGTTTGAAATTATTCGGAAATTTAAACTGGATAAGTTTTAAAATGTTTATGTATCTATCTCCTATCTTCTATCTAGGAGGGTTTAAAAATATCTTATTCGGTCATTCCTATCCGATAATTTGATCCGAAAAATTCGAATCCAATTAAATATTATCCGAATTCGATCCGATCTGAGAAAATTAGCCAGATCAGTGGATCGGTTCAATACCCCTCGAATATTCGGATATATTAATATATATTTCACACAATAACAAAAAGTTTAATAGTGTAAGTGGTTTTATGTATTTCGACTATTCGGATATATTAATATATATTTCACACAATAACAAAAAGTTTAATAGTGTAAGTGGTTTTATGTATTTCGACTAGGGTTGTCAATTACCCACGGGTGACCGACCCACCCGTTTCACCAGATCGAAATAAATGGGTGAAAACCTAAACAATGCGGGTGATAGGCGGTTCGGGTGACGGGCGAAACGCTATCGAAGTTGCAAAAATGAGTGAGGTTTCATAAAAAAAATCCAAGGAATGTGGAACAATCAATATCAATTCCCATAGAAAAACTTGTACATCAACTTAAGGCTATGTTTGTTAAGTCACAAAAAAACTAGTTGGAGTTGCAAAACGAGCTGAAGTTGTAAAACTAGCTGTAAAAGTAGTTGGAGTTTTAAAAATATATATAAACACTGTTTGGTAATGTTCAAGTATTTTATTGTAGTAATTAATAATTTGAAATTTTATTTTATTATAGAGTTATTCTTATTTAGAAAAATAATTATTTTTTAATTCGAAAAACTACTAAAAACTAGTGCAAAAGCTTTAAAAATTAGCTTTGTCAAAAAACTAGTTTTACAACTAGTTGCTAGTTTTTATGTGTCAAACAAACAACGTTTATTCGAGTTTTTGCAACTAGTTGGAAAACTCCAACTAGTTTTTGGTACCTAACAAACACACCCTTAGATTCCCGTTAGAATGTTCGGAGGGTGAATTAGCTATCTCACCCTAAATCGACAAATTGACCGAATTCCCTAAAAAAAAAACCTTTTCCATAAGGCCAATTAGCAAGTATGCCCCAAAAAAAATTAGTAATTTAAAAAATACCCCTAATTAGGTTAAATAGCAAGTGTGTCTCAGATTCATGACCTATGGATACAAAGCATCCCTAAAATGAGTTGTGTTACACATAAAATAATTGGTGTGTCTAGGGCTGTTATTTCCTACTCCAATGAAGATTATTCTAATTATGCCTTGATTACTAATATGAGGAGACCTAGAAACTGGATCAGGAATCACAGTTATATGAGTATGCAATCTTTCCCACCTGACTTGGGCTATGAGGATAGTTGGAAAATAGGGATTATTTCTTCCCCACATTAACTACATAATACTTGATCGTTTCACTTCTTTAAATGTGGGTGATCTTGAGTCATATTATGCTGGTTTGTTGTATATGCTCGTTAATGCAGGTTCCTCTTCGAACTTCGATCTGACTGGCAAGTTTGGATGGGACCAGGACCATAGAGGAAGCAAGGTATACTCGGCTAATAGGCTGTTATTTTTATTGAAACAAAGCTTTGAAGTTTCCAGCGCCTACATGGAGTGGGCTGACCTGCAACTGGTGACTGTAGACATCCCTTGTTTATTTTAAATGGAACTAAAGTTTGTAAATGTTGTATACAATATGTAATTGGTACGAGAGTGACCATGATATATGATTATAAAAGGTTGAACACAGGAGAATTTGATTGTATACGAACTACGGCTAAGTTAATGAATATAGACAGTTTGCAAGTGAAATGCTCCCTCCCTCGCAAGGGTCTTCAAAATTGTAGAAGGAATTTTCTTCCTAGGCTTTAAAGGAATGTACTGATTAGCTATGTGAATAAATGCATTGTTAAGGGGAAGAAAGGCTCACAAAACCACCAGCAGACTACTGAAATTCTATTAGATTGGTCTTGCTTGTTGGACATAGATAAAGATCATTTCAAACGTTTTAAAGGGATGAACCATGTCTCTACCAACATCAAACCAAATGTAAGAAGTGAGAATTGGATAGATAAAATAGGTTATAATGAAGATAGGATTCTGGAATAGTAGGGGGATTGGGAGAAAATCTTTCTGGCCAGAACTAGATTCCTTCTGTAAAATACAAAAAATACAAATAATGGCAATAGGGGAAACTAAAACCGATACACTTCCTAGCGATCAAGTGTGGCGTCGAGCCGGGTTCGATAATGTTCTTTGGTCCCCTGCTATCGGGCGTGCTGGAGGTCTTGGTGTCTTCTGGAAAGCGCACCAACTTATTAATGAAGAGGTTTTTGTGCTTGCTCAAGCGCCAAGGTACATAATTCTAAAGTATAACCATCTTATTACGAAAAAGTCACTTGCTATATGCTTTGTTTATGCTCCACCTAATGCTGGAGATAAAGATGCATTTTGGAATGAACTAACTGAAACGCTACAAAATACTAGCCTACCAAACCTTATTATTGGAGATCTAAATGAAATTCAAGAACCTAATGGAAAAAAAGGAGGAGCCCATCCAGAATCACATAGATTTGAGAGGCTAATAAACTTCAAAAATGATTGCCTCCTCGAAGACATTCCAACCCTTGGAAACTTATTTACTTGGAGAAAAAACAAAATAGAAGTTGATAACATTTATGAAAAATTGGATAGGGCCCTGGTTAGTAACAGTATCATACAATGGTTAGTAACAGAAGTTGATAACATTTATGAAAAATCGAGGATTAAGACAAGGAGATCCTCTATCACCTTTCCTCTTTGTCCTCGCAGCGGAAATCTTGGCGCGAAAATTGCAATTGACAAGCGAAACCGACAAAAAGTCGATTGGCTTCCCTATTTCCCGAGGTGGAACCAGAATTCCGTTTCTCGCCTTTGCTGACGATATCATAATCTTTGCTAAAGCATCATAGGGATCATGTGCAAAGGTGAAAAATATAATAGATGAATTCTGCAGAATCTCAGGACAAAAGGTAAATTACACCAAATCAGCCTTCCAAACCCCTAAAAATATGAATACCCAACAACGAAATATAGTCCATCAAACGCTAGGAATCCCGACAATGACAAACATAGAAAAATATCTAGGATGCCCAATGATTAACGGAAAGGTGAATAAAGACACCTTCAAAGAATCTGTAAGTAAGGCACAACAACAACTTACTAAATGGAAAGCCAACTCACTCTCTCAAGAGGGCCGAACAGTATTAATTAGAGCAAACCTCGCAACAAAACCTAATTATGTCATGCAAAGTTTCATGCTCCCCACTGCAATACATTCGGAAATGGATAGGATCAATCGGAGTTTTTTCTGGAATAGAGATAGGCAATACAAGCCACTCGTAGGATGGGATAGAATTTGCAAACCAAAAGAAATAGGTGGTCTAGGTATTAGAAAGACAGAACATATGAACAAAGCATTACAAATGAAATTATTAGGGAAAATCCTAGCAGAACCAAATAATGTATGGGTAAGAATTATCCAGGAAAAATACCTCAAGGACGGTGATTTCTTCACGTATAGACCAAAACAAAACACGTCATGGCAATGGAAAAAACTCATCAACCTTAGGGAAGAATTTTGCAAAGGCTTAATATGGCAAATAGGGGATGGAAGAACAGTGAATTTTTGGTATGATAAATGGCATCTTATAGGTTGACGAGTGGATTTCTCAAGACAAAACATGGAGAATAGAACAACTAAGACAAGTTTTACCGGAAGAGATTGTTGAACAAATACAAGCAGTGCCGATCCTGGATAACCATATACAAGATAGACTCTACTGGGCGCTGAGCAAAAATGGATGGTTCTACTGCCTCGGCCATGGATCTCATTTCCAACATAGAAAGGCATACCCCGAACATTAATAGCTGGATATGAAAACTTGATACATACCCGAAAGTGAAAAAAAATTTATGGAAAATTGATAGTAATGGACTCCCCACAAAGGAACGCCTAAGAGAAAACAGGTCGTTATTCCATGTGGCTGTATTCTGTGTGATTGTTCTGAAGAAGACACAAACCATATTCTTGTTAAATGCCCGTACATGATATATATAGCAAACAAAGTAAACCCAAATACGGCTCAGGTGCTAAAAAGTTTAGACACTACTAATAAGACACCATGTGTGGTCTTAAATGAAATTAAACAACTACTAGGGCAACAATAGATCACGGAATTAGCAGTTACTTGGTGGAGTGTTTGGCATCAACGAAACAAATTAACTTTCCAGCAAGATCAGAATAATAGCATCACAGACCTAACGAGTTATGTTTGAAATCAAGTTAAAAATTGGGAAAGGGCAAGAATTTGGACGGAAGATGAGGAACACAATATGGCAAATCAACAGTATAAAAAGAACAAACGAATAAAGAAGCTCGAAATTTGGAAAAAACCAAGACACGATCAGTTGAAAATTAATTTTGATGCATCACGACTCCCCAACAACCATGCAACGAGGGGAATTGTAATCAGGAATTGCGTTGTCCAGATAATCGGTTTAAAAATGTGTAATTTTGGCAAAATCTCGTCCGTTAAGGTTGAAGCCCTAGCCTTTAGAGAGGCTATCCGAGAAGTGAGAAATAGAAATCTAAGGAACATTGAAATCGAAGGGGATAACCTCCAGGTTATTAATGCGTTCAAAGGTGTGATCAAGTGTCCTTCGGAGATTGAATTAATAATCTCCGACACTCTTGTCTCCATGGTTGGAGCTCAAGATATTCGAGTTAGTCATATCCCTAGGGAGTGTAATGCTGTGGCCGATAAAATTGCTAAATTGAGTCATAGTCTCCCCGCCGAGTCCATTAAGACTCATCCAGAACTTCAGGTTCTCATCCGAAAGGATGCTCTAGGACGCTCCCCGTAAGGGGTGCCTCCTAATCCTTACCTAATAAAAAAAAATAGCAAGTGTGTCTTTTTGGATCTTTTTTAATTAAAATTTTTCATTTTTCATTTTCATTAATATCAAAATAATGAAACAAGTTATTTTTTATACTCTACAGATTCTAATGCATAAAATCATTAAACTGCTCCTCCTACAAAATAACATAGAAAATCAAGGGCGGAGATCCTCCATCGGCGTGATTATAGATATTGTCGCCGCATTTGCTTCGATGTTTCCCTTCCCGTTCTCTTCAAAGCGTAATTACGGATTCACGGCATCGGCGCCATCGATTAGCATCTTATTGTCTTGATGGAGAGACAATTGAGCAGTGTCGTGACGGTGTGCTCTTGCGTCCACAGAATTCTGCAACGGAAGAGTGGAATCAGAGTTGGAATATCTCCAAATTCGCGATTCGTGCGCGGTTATCCGAACGGTTCTTCGTGAGAAGCCGATCTTCGTTGTCGCGGGTCTCTTAACCGCCGCCAACGACGATTGGAGTGCGTCAATATAGATCTTGACCGTCGATTGAAGATCCTTGGACAGCATCAACGCCATGGAAGTAGAAGCCGCCAAGCTGTTACTAATGGCGGTGGCAGAGCTTATATTAATATAACGAGTAGTCGATCTCCTCGCACCAACACTTCAACAGCTTAACAATGGTGATGGTGGAAATTAAATAGTCCCAGCATGATACTCTCAACTCATAAAATCTCTCCCTCTTTCCATCAAAAATCACAAAAACAAAAATTAACAATCACAAGAAGATGATGAACCCAGCAAGTCGTTCAAAGCCGATATTAAAGAAATTGGACGTCCAAAGGAGAAAAGATTAAAGAAGGGGGTGAATTGGAAGTACAGAAATGGCCAAGTTCATCTATTGAAATTTTTGTTCATTTTTTAATCGTTATATTTAATTTTTAATGGAATAAAATTAAAATGAAATTAAAAAATTACCTTCTTTTAAAAAATCAAAAAATTAGAAAATTGGGCATTCATGCAATTAAATTGGGCATTTAGTTATTTGTTTTAGGCTTTCATGCAAACTAGTGTAATTCCCGTAAATTTACGGGTAGTTTTAAAAATTATACTATATAATATATTATCACAAGTTAAAGAGAAAAAACAAAGATAATGTATATTTTAATAATTATTAATGATATTTATATAAAATTTAACGTTTTTTTTTGTTTTCTAATTTTTAAGATAAAAACAAATAAATATGAAAAATATTTTTCTATATCAAACCTTCTACATTCACTTTAAAGTATAATAAATATAAATAAATAAATAAAATGAAAGAAAAGATTGGTTCCTTAAGTGCTATGTAGCGCGAATTTTATAGATAGTTTGTTTCTATTTTATAATATATATATATATATATATATATTAGCGTAAATATAGATAGAAATTTATATCGTTAATTTTTTTTCAACAATCCGATAAAAATATTTTAGCATAATCTTAAGATAGCATATGTAATATTGCATATCAATCAATATCAATAAACATAGATAGAAAATTATATAGATAAAAACTTATTTTGATACATTACTTATTTTATAAAATCTAAAATAGCCATTTTTTATATTTAGGATTTTTTAAAGAATAAAATCAATATTTTCATAGATAGAAAATTATATATATACATTATCTATTTTATTGGAACTAAAATCTTAATTACCCTAAAAAGCCTTCAATCTTTATAAATTCATTTTTTTATTTAGTAATTCTTATTATTTAAATATATTTTTTTTAAATATGTGTATATTAATTAAATTTTATTTTTTTAGTATGTGATACTGTATGAAACAATCTCTACTCATACAATATGATATCTATCCATTATCTATTTTATAAAATGGTTAAGATAAATTGTGATTTCTAGAATTATTATTAGAGTATAATATGAAGGGGGTTTTCTAGAATTATTATTTATTTTTTTAAGTTGAAAAAAAAAAAATTATTATTTTATTCAAGGTATGCTACGTGGCGCAAATTTTTACACAGATTTAATTTCTGCTTTATAATATATTAGGGTAGATATGAAAAAAAGAAAACATTTTTATCATTAGGAACTTTTTTTGGGACATAACACACTATTTCTCGATAAAAATAAAATTGAAATCCACCCCAACAAAATGGCCCAAACCCTACCGTCTCCGGCAAGAACCACTCCCCGTCACCGGCCTCAAGCCACAACACAAGGAGAAATATAATCTTGTTCGAGCCACGAAAATCAACCCACACCAGGAGCAAAATTGATTATTCCCAAAATGGAATCCCAAAATGGAGCCCTTTTGGATCTCAATATGCTTAATTACTGTCAAGTTGTATGATCTCTCAAGAGATTGCATAAACAATTGCAAGGAGCCACTGACGCCTTTCCCGATTCGCACTCAAGTTCCATTGTTGTCGATGGGGTTCAATGAGGTGTCGCTTAACCCTTGACTGCTCTCGTTGGATCCGCACTCGGGAAGGTCATTAGGTGGCCACAAAACCGTAATCGATGCTATTTTCATCCTCTAGTGAAATTTAGGCTTGGCCGGTGTGTGTACAACATCGCTGCCCTTGCCTCTCCGTCTCCAGGTCCAGGTCCGTGGCGGCCGGGCGGCCTGTCTGGGGTCTTTGGACCAACAATCTAAAAAAACCACCATTTTTTCCTTATTGCGCTTGTTGTCCGCGGCCTCCCCGGCTTCCTTTCTGCTCGTGTCTTATTAATTTGTTTGTTGTCATGTTACTACAAGCCTAACCCTTGTTTAAATAAGCAGGATACCTTGCCAAAGTTTACTTGCACTCAAAGTGCCTATCTCCTCAAAAAGACTCTTTATTATCTTCATGATCTGCAGACTTTTAACAACTTGATAAAAAAAAATTTGTTAACAACTTCTGCACTAGTATCAATTATTCTCCTACAATGTGAAGACTTGTGTTTGTCTTGCTGGGTTTGTTTTTAACCCCGTTTCTTTGCAACCCCTCAACAATTACAAATAATTGAAACCAAATCACAAGCCACCTCTGTTTGGGTGGGAAGAAAAACCACTAGGGCTCTTAACAGCCTTCTTTTCTTTGTGGTAGTGTGTTTTCTTACAGTGATCATAAAACGATCTCCTTTGTGGCACTTGTATGAATGGATTTTCTTCCGTTCATACGGTATAACCACCTTTTATGACAAATCCATCCTACTTCGTTATTGTTGGGAAAATAAGTTCCAAAAGCACAGTGGCAAGAAAAAAAAAGGTTTGTTCGGTTAACTTCCATCAAAAGGGAGCTGACACCAGAAAAAATGGACATTCAACAAGGGGTTAAATCCCGTAATCAAATGGCCAAAAACCATAATAAAACAAAACAAAAATCGTGGATGTATTCCCATCCTCCCATGGCCAAAAGCCACACCAAGTCCGGTTGTTTATGAAGATTTGCACATGGAATTGTCGGGGCATCAAACGCAAGTCCTTTTGGACCGAGGTTAATGCGTTGTGTCGCCTTGAACATATCAACCGAATTGCACTCGTTGAAACAAAAACCCAAACTTCGCCTGATTGTAAAGGGTGGAAAAAGGCGGGCTTCGACTCAATCGAGTTCATTCCGGCCATCGGACTCTCGGGCGGTATCTGTATCCTTTGGAAGGGTTCTATGCTCACAAACGAGACTATCAAAACCATCCATAAAGACAACCGATTTATCACATTCCACTATGTAAACCTCGAATCCAACAGAGAAATGATCCTGGTACTACCCTATGCGCCGCCAAGAGCACAAGAAAAAGACCCATTTTGGAACAAACTGAAGGAATTCATCCATAATTGTACCCTGTCCTGTCTCCGAATGGGAGACCTTAACGAAATTCAACACCCAAACGAGAAACTGGGAGAGGCGTATCCGCCCCCATCTCGATTTGAACAACTCATTAACTTTAAAAACGAGTGCGACATGTGTGATATCCCCACCATTGGAAATAAATTCACATGGAGAAAATCCAAAAACCTTGACAACAATACTTTCGAGAAACTGGACCGAACCCTTGTTAACAACCACATCATCCAGTGGTACCCATCCCTAGCCACGAAAAACCATGCTTTCTCATCCTCGGATCACTGCCCTATTTCGTGCGACCTCCCTACGGGGGTCCCATTCAAAGCACAACCATTCAAATTTGAGATGATGTGGACATCTAGAAAGGACTTCCTAAATGTCATTAAACAAGCCTGGCGTCTCAACGCTGGTGGGTCTCACATGTACAGCCTCACAAAAAAAACTCAACTCCTAAAAATTAAAGCAAAGGCATGGAACAAACAAACGTTTGGAAACATTTTTGAACAAATCAAAAAGCTGGATGACGAACTCATCGAAATCCAAAAGGAAATAATCGAAAACGCTAATCTGCAGCTAATCCAAAAACAAGACAGACTGTCGAGAAAGCGTTCATGCCTCTTGGATTTCCACAACTCTTATTGGCAACAACGAGCAAAATACACCCATATAAAACTCAATGACAAGAACACCAAATATTTCCACCCGATTGCCACCGGTAGAAGAAATAGAACCAACATTAGAGATTCGCACAGCTGAAGGAACACAAATCACTGGATTAGAGAACATAAGAACAGAAATTAAACGGGATTCCCAAAATCGTTTCAGGGCTTTGGAAATAAACCAAAGGAAACTCCAACCCATGACACAAACAATCCAACAAGAAGTAACAGATGCTGACAACATCGAGCTCACCAAACCAATTTCGAACCCAGAAATCAAGAATGCCCTGTTCGACATTGGAGATGACAAATCCCCAAGCCTGGATGGAATGTCGGCATGCTTCTATAAAAGATAGTGGCATATCATTGGCCCGGATGTCACCAAAGCTGTGAAGAGCTTAATTCTTTCACTCTGGTAAAATATTAAAACAAATAAACCACACTTTCATCACTCTACTACCCAAATGCGAAAATCCCAACTCTACCAATCATTATAGGCCAATCAGCCAATGCAATACAATCTACAAAGTAATATCGAAAATTATTAAAAAACGTCTAAAAAACGTCTTAAACAAACTAATTCACCCAATGCAAGGGGCATTCATCCAAAATCGAAGTATCCATGATAACACACTCATCATGCATGAGTTTTTCCACTCCTTTCGCAATAAATGAGGTCGTGAGGGATGGATTGCAGTAAAACTTGACATGGAAAAAGCCTACGATCGTATCAGTTGGGAGTTCCTAGCCTCAATCCTACACAGGTTCGGATTCCACGAGAAGTTCATTTGTTGGATTCGCGAATGTGTTGAAACATTCTCCTTCTCTATTCTTGTGAATAACGGACCAACAGAACAATTCTACCGAAACGGGGACTTAGATAGGGGGATTCCCTTCCACCATACCTATTCATTCTCGCCGCTGAAATTCTGGCAAGACAACTCCACTTAGAAAGCTCCAACTCAAAAAATGGCATCGGGATCCAAATCTCGAGAAATGGCACAAAAATCTCATTCCTGGCATTCGCAGATGACATCATCATTTTTGCCAAAGCCAATGGCCACGCCTGCAAAAAAAATTAAAGACATTATTGACGACTACCACCACATTTCTGGCCAGAAAGTCAATTTTCAAAAGTCCGCCTTCCAAGTCACCAAAAACACAAGCATCAACACCAAGGAACAAATAAAGCAGATCCTCCAAATAGCAAATACTGTTGCATTAGACAAATATTTAGGATGCTCAATTATCAACGGGAGAGTAACACAAAACACATTCAAAACCCTTACTCTACGAACCAGAGCACAATTATCAAAATGGAAAGCGAACACCCTAATCAAAGCAAACCTCTCAGCACAACCGAACTATATTATGCAATCGTTTATGTTGTCGCAGGCAACATTAAAAGAATTAGACCAAATCAACAAGAATTTTTTCTAGAACAAAGAAAACAACTATAAACCACTTATAAGCTGCAATTCTATTTATCGCCCTCCTGCCCACGGTGGGGCGGGAATCACCAAGGCGGAAGAAATGAACAAATCACTCCAAATGAAGTTGCTTTGGAAAAAACTAGCAGAACCAAACAACCTTTGGGTTAAAATAGTTTCAGAAAAATACCTCAAAACGGAAAGTATTCTGAACTACAAGAAAAAACATAACACATCCTGGCAATGGTCCAAACTCATAGGCCTTAGAGACTTGATTATCAAGGCTCTCATCTGACAAGTGGGAGACAGAAAAACTATTCATTTCTGAAAAGACAATTGGACAAGCAATGGTCCCCTTCAACCAAAGAATGAGGTCGAAAACCTTATTAACTGGGATGAACATGTAGACAATTACCTCAGGGAAGACAATTCTTGAAACCTAGAAAAACTGGGTAAAGTTGTTATTAATGATGACCTATACAAGATCTCCGAAATTATCAACCCCATAATAAAAATCCCGGACAGGCTATACTGGCAACCCAACAAAAATGGTTGGTATTCTACCCACTCAACCATTCAGTGGATCCACCAATCCAAAGGAGAACCCAAAATTAACCTAGAATGGATCAACAAACTCAACATACCGCCCAAAATGAAGAACTTCCTATGGAAAGTGGCACGCAACGGCCTACCAACCAAATCGAGACTGGCCTCCAACCACATACCGGTACCACAGGGTTGCGTTGCATGCCACAGCCAGGTTGAAGACACCAACAACATTCTACTTTCATGTCCCCTTACTAGGGAAACCCTTAACGTCGTTAGCACAAAACTATGTCGGATCATTAACCAAGTTGTCCCGGACGACAAAAAAACGCACCAAGTCCTAGAGGAAATTAGGACTCTGATGACAAAAGAGGAAATGGAATTCCTCACTAACATCTAGTGGAGCCTATGGTATTCCAGAAATAAGAGATTGTTTGATAGAACAACGGAACAAACTTGAATAATGCCAATAACATTAGCGAGTTTACTCGAAATCAGGTTAAAGAATGGAAATTGATTGTAGCCCCTGCTCCCCCCAGTTCTCGTACCAACTGTGCGAGAGATGGGGGAGATAGGAGACTTAACAAATGGGCAAAACCCAAGAGGGACTACATTAAATTGAATTTTGATGGTGAAGTGTGTGCAGATGGCGTGGCCTCGTTCGGATTCATCCTTAGGGACTCTGAGGGCTCCCCCATCTACTTCGACGGAGGATTGATTGGTCGACAATCTGTTCTGATCTCCAAGACCATCGCCTTGCGCCAAGGACTTCTTGAGGCCATCAAACGTGGCATTCCTCGGATCCAGATCGAAGGCGACAATTTGCAGCTGGTCAAGGCCGTACTTGGTGATTGGCGCTGCCCGTGGGGAATTAAGCTACTGCGTTCGGACATCCTTGCTTGCTTGCTCGGTTTCAGGATTGGAGTATCTCTCATGTCTATCGGGAGTACAATGATGTGGCGGACTTCATCGTTGGGTCCTTCCATCGTGTCTTCCGTTCCGCTTGCAGCTGATCCGAGTTTACTTACCCTCATCCGACAGGATGCTCTAGGGCGACTACTATCATGCTAGTAGTCATCCTAGACTCTTTCCTTATATAAAAAAAGCTATCTCATCCTAAAAATCGGGGATAACTTCTTAGCCATATGATGAATTTTAGTATCATTTATCAAATATAGAGTAATTTCGAATAACGATTTTTCTGTCATATGCGTTTAAGAATATTAGATATAGAAACTGAAACCCTAAAAGAAAGTTGATGAATTCCTTAAAAAAGTCAAAATAATTCTAAATAATAAAATTGAATAAATATGTTTTTTAAGGTTCTTAAACATATGCCACGAAAAATTGTTCAAATAATAGTCGTAACCGAAATAAATCCTATAAAAAAGTCAAAATAAATCTAAATAATAAAATTTAATAAATAATTTTTATTTTAAGATTGTTAACCTAAGCCAAAAAAATCGTTCAAATAATAGTCGGAACCGAAATGGTCAGTTCATACAAATTTCGATGGGGAGGTTTTAAATTCAGATACAAAGGCTTTACTATTTAACAAGACATAAAACTACTACATCTTGGACTATCACCTTATACCAAACACTTGTCTTTCAAACAAGGCAATTATTTAGAAGACAAATGCACATGGATTAAATTAAACCTAACTAATAGTTTTGGTGGTGCTTTTTCGTAATTATTTTTTTTTTGAAACAAAGGTTTTCGGGTCTTGCGATCTGACTATTCTTGCGCCTCCTCGGACTATGCCCTGGACCCAGAGGAGGAGATAAATCGCGAGTGGGAGAGCGGCGAACCTCTGACTCAGGGGCGGCGCACACACAGGGGGATCTATCTTGCCAGGACATGTGAAACTCTCACACCTGCAACTGGTAAGGCTCGAACCCCTGATGTGGTGCACCCTGAGACGCTTCTAAACCACTACACCAAATGGCCGAGAGCTTTTTCGTAATTATTAGTTAATGTGCTAAGCAGCAACAACAACAAAAAAAAATGTATTAATTGAAATAAGTAATAGTACTAAAAAGGCAAGATAAATTGATACAGTCGATTACGAATGATGATATATAACTAGTCTTGACTCTTGATTATTTGGTTTTAATAAACATTAAATTGTCATGACTAATAATCACTCCCGGTACGTTTTTTCTAGTTGTGATTGATGATGTCATATACTTTATTTTTTATCGATTTTTTTTATAATAGGATTATGTCTTAAGGATATATTATGTAAATATTTAATTTATGAGTTAAATTTTAGATAAAAATATAAATGCTATAAATAAAGTGACATAATTCCAAAAATAGCATAACCAACTAAAATCTTATTCGAATTTTCTAACCTATGTCTTTAGGTTAAGAGCCTAAGAATAGTAATATGGTTTAAAATTATATTTATGTAAGTTTAATTATCTTTTCAATAAGATTTATAATTTTCTTTTAAGGTTTTAGTTCCATAATTAGTATAGTTAACCAATGTCATCAGGGAATAGGATAGAAAAATCGAATTTTATTATATATTTTCATAACAGATTATAAAAGAAAGGGTCTGGTTAATAGGCACACAATAAAAACGCTAACTTTCGAAATTATTTCAAAAATCCTTCCTAAATAGAAATTGATGAATCTTTTTAAAATAATTAAAATTAATAAATAATTATTAAAATTCGATTGTATTTTTTTTGGGGGGGTCAGAAAAGAGGCAGAGCCTTCATATATTATTTTGAGGTTGGGAGTTTACAGCACATCTACGAGAGAAAGCCACTCCCCAGGCATCCTCTCGGATAGCATCAGTTACATGATCAGGGGGTTCTTCCAGGATGTGCAATCCCAGGGGCAGGTGGTGCCCCATGGAAGCTAACCCATCCGCTACTCTATTCGCCTCACGTAGTACATGTCGGGTTTGGACGAGCCAATCCCTACTCAAGAAGCCATGGCATTTTTTAACCAGGCTAGCAAAAGGGTGTGTCCGTTTGACACCAGTAGTTAACCAGTCCACAACAATCTTCGAATCAAGCTCCAATATGATACGCCGATAGCCTTGATCCCAGGCCAGTTGGAGGCCTTGCATGACTACCCAAATTTCCGCCGCAGGGACGGAGCAGATGCCAATACTTTGTGTGAATCCCACTATCCAGGCTCCCTCCTCGTTCCGAACAACCCCACCTGTCGCAGCTCTGCCATTGCTTTGTAAGACTGATCCATCTGTGTTTACTTTCCACCATCCCTCTCGTGGTTTACTCCAACTGACCATAATATCTTCCCTCACAATCGGAAAAGTTGAGATTTGGCGCCTTTCCCAGGCTCTTATAATCTCCCTTACTTTCTCTTTCAGGAAGCTTATTCGATTTCTCAGTATATCATTCCCACCAAACACCCTTTGGTTCCTCCATCTCCATAACCACCAGATCGTAACTGAGAACAGCGTTACCGAGTGCTCTTCCATTCTTAGACCCCCTTCTCCTTTAAGATTGTTCTGCCCACTCTCCTGGTTCCATATCCATGAACTCATCAAATTCTGTAAGAGGCACCAGCTCTTTCCACACTTCAATTGCCTTTGTACAATCTCTCATAACATGAATGATGGATTCATCACCCAACCTACAAGCAGCGCACATCGCGTCCCTTGTCAGACCCCTGCGTTTCCTCTCCATGTTGGTGAGAATTCTCCCTTTGCTTAGCAACCAAAGAAAGTATTTTATTCTTTCTGGGGCACAGACCTGCCAGATGATTTTGCTAGCGTCTATGGTGTTGCTAGCAGGATTAGCGTTCCCCTTTAAGCTTCTGTAAGCCGAGGAGACAGAATACTCCCCCGTTGGTGACCACTTCCAGCAAATGATGTCTTTCTCTCCTTGTTGCTCAGGAAGAGCCACTGTAGCTAATCTTAGGAGCCAGGTACTGGGTAGGAGACCGTGGAGAGCGCCCCAGTTCCAGCCACTTGTTGGTGACCAAAATTCCCTGACTGGTTTACTCCTCATACCTTCTTCAATATTGGTGTTGGCTAACTCCAGGAGGGGGTTATTTGCAAGCCACGTGTCCTCCCAAAAAAGTACCCCCTATCCATCCCCTATGATCCATTTAACTCCCTTATGCACTACATCAGAAAGGTTGCCCTCAATACTTCTCCAAGTCGAAGACGGCTTCCTCTTGTCCATTCTCACGATTTTACTTCCCCTAATGCTGAGTCCATATTTTGCTATCATGATTTCCCCCCACACACCAGCCTGCCCATTCAACAACCTCCAGCCTAGTTTGCCTAGTATTGCTCTGTTCATGTTGTTAGCCTCTCGTAAGCCAAGCCCGCCTTCCTTCTTAGGCAAACACACCTCCTCCCAATTTACTAAGTGGATCTTTCGCTTCCCTTAAGTTTCACCCCAGAGGAAGGACCTAACCAGCTTGTCTAGGTCATTGCAAGTGCTTTTAGGCAGTCTAACTGAGTTCATCGCATAGTAGGGCATAGTGGACAACACCGAGCGGGCAAGAGTTGCTCGCCCTGCAAAGCTAAGAGTTCGATTCTTCCACCCTGCCAGTTTGTTGCGCGCTCTTTGCAATACCCCTTCAAAAGTCTGTGCTTCAACAGGTTTGTGTAGCACCGGCATTCCCAAATAATTCCCCAGGTTTCGTGTCACTTTCATTCCTCCAATTTCCTCAATCTCGTGTGCCAGATCCCGTGAAACATTGTTGGAAACGAAGACCTTTGATTTTGCTCGGCTGATCTTCTGTCCGGACACCTCACAGAACTTGCTCAAACAGTCTCTGATCACTCTTGCCTGTTGACTTGAGGCCTCTGCCATAATAATGATGTCATCGGCAAAAAACATGTGCGAGAGAGCAGGGGCGCCTCTACAAATGGTTATCGGGCGCCACCTCCCAGACTCCACCTCGTGGTGTATGAGGTGGCTCAATCTCTCCAAGCATAGCACGAAGAGGTAGGGGGATAGGGGATCCCCTTGTCGTAGTCCTCTTTCGGGTTTGAAACTTCTTGTCACTTCCCCATTCCACAACAACCTCATCGAGACCGTTGTCACACACTCTTGTATCCACTCTATCCAATTCTGGAGCAGACCGACAGCTTTAATTGTGTCAAGTAGGAAGTCCCAACGAATACGATCGTAGGCCTTTTCTAGATCCAGCTTAACCAGCATCCACTTCCTCCCCGATCTTTTGTTTTGCATAGAATGAACAATCTCTTGTAGGAGAACCACATTGTCGGTGATGGAGCGGCCCGGAATGAAGCTGTTCTGAGTGGGCCCCACCAGGTCGGGCATTATTGGTTGGAGTCGGTTTGCTAGCAGCTTTGTTATGATCTTGTAGCTCACATTACACAGACTTATCGGGCGGAATTGGCTGATCATTTCCGGGTTGTTTACTTTGCTGATGAGGGATATAAGGGTCTCATTGACGCCTTCTGGGAGTTTTCCTGTTTGGAAGAAGTGCTTCACGAAGTTAACCATCGAGTTTCCTACCACACTCCAGCAGGCCTTGTAGAATCCCGGTTGAAAACCATCTATCCCCGGCGCCTTGTATGACTTCATCTGTTTCAGAGCTTGGAGTATTTCCCCTTCACTCACCATGCGGTTTAAGTTGGCATAATCAGTTTGGTTCAGCCTAGGAAATCCTTCTCTTGGTAGTTGTTGCTCTCCCGCATTCGTTTCCTGCAAGGCATAAAGTGACATAAAGTGAGAGATCGCATGGGATTCAAGATTCAGTGGGTCATGTATCCAACTCCCTGTCTCATCCTTTAGGGCGCTTATCCTATTGCGGCTTCTTCTGATAATAGTGCTCATGTGGAAGAAAGTTGTGTTTCGGTCCCCTAGGTTCAACCAATCTTCTCTAGATTTCTGATGCCAAAGAGCCTCCTCCTCATCTAGGGTTCTGTCAAGTTCTGCTTTGAGCTCTATTTCTCGTCTTATGAGTATCTCCCTTGCCCCCTTCTCTAGTAAATTTTGCACATATGAGATTTGAGTCACAAGCTTTTGTTTTCGACGGTGAATGTTCCCAAACACCTCTCTGTTCCAATTTTTTAGGTGTTCTTTTAGCTCCACCAAGGCTTCAGAGAGCACTATATCCGATCTCCAATTTTGTTGGATATAGCGCTGAAAATCCGAGTGTAGGGTTCACGCCGCCTCGAATCTAAACGGGCGCCTGCTTTTCTCTCCTGTGGTTGCTTTTGTGAAATTTAACAGTAGGGGGTTATGGTCAGAGGATAGGGCTGGGAGATGTTTCACCTCAGCCTCATTCCATTTCAGCTTGCCCTCCTGATTTGTGAAAATTCTATCGAGGCGTTTCTCCACTCTTGTACTGGTAGAGATTCCTCTCCTCCAAGTAAATCGCGAGCCTACGTAGCCCATGTCAATCAAGCCAAGCTTTCCCACCCAGTCGTTGAACATATCTGAGTCTTCTGAGAGCCCACCCGAGCCTCCTTGCCTCTCTTCCCGACTCAGGATACAATTAAAGTCCCCTTCGGTAAAACACGGTTCCTGCACTCCTCCCACCAAACTCTGTGTTTTAGGCCAGAAGCTTTTCCTGTCCTGCGAGTTCGGTGGCGCATAGACTGCAATGAGATGAAAGTCTCCCAATTTTGTTGTTACCCGGGCGTGTATGTAATTCGGATCCATGGACTTGACATCGACGTCCACCTCTTTATCATCCCATAATATCCAGACCCCTCCTTTAAATCCCACCGCCTCCGATCGCACGCAATTTGTGAAGGGCAGCTTGTCACAAACTTCTTGAGCTCTGCTACCGGAAATTTTGGGTTCAATTACCACGAAAATTTGTACCTTATTCCGCTTCAACAAGTATCTTGTGGCTCTTTTGAAGCCCTTGCTTCCCGCTCCTTGTACATTCCATATGATGACTTTCATAATGACTTGTGTGCACAGGAGAGGGTTAATCCGGGTGATTAGCATTGTTGGGTGTTCACCCCGCTCTCCGGGGTTTCACCCTCCTCTTCCATGAATTCATCCTCCTCTTGGGGACTAGACTCTGATTGTTCTTGTCTATCAGTTATTTCTCTTCCCGTCAGGCTTGTTGTCAATCTCTTCCCCTGTGTGACCCCCCGATCCGGCGGTTCTCCAGATGGTGGTCTGTTGTGTTCCTCAATTGAGCAGGAGTATTGGTCTTTTGTTGGGCCCATGGACCCTTCCTCCAAGCTTGCTGGGGATTGCAACTGTTGGGCCCCATTCTCAACTCTACTGATTTCCTTTGGGCTCTCTTCGTTGGACCTCTGTCTTTTAACCGGCCCACTTTGGAGGCCCAATTCATTAAATTTTGGACCGTTAGAGAAAACCTTGTTTGAGCTTTCTCCTTTCCTCGAGCGGTATCCTTTCTTCTCTCCGTCAGAACCTGTCCCTGTGCCCCGTCTCTCTTACTTTCTGATGTGGACCCTTTCTTCTTCGATTGTATTTTCATACCAAGGGGTTGTTTCACTTGTAGGTAGAAAGAGGTTTTTGGGTGAAAAGTAATTTTTAGGGTCTTGAAAAACGTAAAAAGCAGAGAGAATTGTACGGATTTCAAGAGTGTCAAAAGTGGTTTTTGGGTAGAAAGGGGTTTTAAGGAGAAAGTGAAACAAGGCCCAAGTATGTACAAAGAAAATTTCCCATTATCACGTGACCATCTCTATGTGAGCGCGTGAGTATTGCTGACTTGGGCCAATCATATGCCCTAATCACAATGGATAGATTTTCTTGATTACTATTATGGGCCCCACGTGATCGTATACTATATATCACCAAGTCGTCAATTAGGTACGTATATAATAGAGCTCCAAATTAACCAAAACTAGTGTAATTTCCGTAAATTTACGGGTAGTTTTAAAAATTATACTAAGAGAAAAAAATAAAAATAATGTATATTTTAATAATTATTCTATTATTATAATTATTAATGATATTTATATAATATTTAACAATTTTTTTGTTTTCTAATCTATAAGATAAAACTAAATAAACATGAAAAATATTTTTCTAAATCAAACCTTCTACATTCACTTTTTTAAGTATAATAAATAAAAAAAAATAAGTAAATAAATAAAATGAAAAAAAATGAAGAAAAATGATTGGTTCTTAAAGTGTCATCTAGAACAAATTTTGTAGTTAATTTATTTCTATTTTATTATGTATTAATTTAGATATAGATAGAAATTTATATCGATAACCTTTTTTCAATAATCCAATAAAAATATTTTAGCATAATCTTAAGATAGCATATATAATATTGCTTTTCAATATCAATAAACATAGATAGAAAATTATATAGATAAATTTTTTTTTGATACATTAATTATTTTATAAAATCTAAAATTGCCTTTTTTTATATTTTTAAGAATAAAATCATTATTTACATAGATAGAAAACTATATATATATTATCTATTTTATAAAACTTTAAATCTTACCCTAAAAAACTTCAATCTTTATAAATTTATTTTTTTATTTAGTAATGTTTATTACTTAATTAAATTTTTTTTAAATATAATTGAATATTAATTAATTACTATATGAAATAATCTATGCATATAATATGATATCTATACATTATCTATTTTATGAAGTGGTTAAGAATTGAAGATAAATCGTGATTTCTATAATTATTATTAGAGTATAATGTGTAGGGGTATTTCTAGCATTATTATTTTAGTTTTTTAAGTTGAAAAAAGGTTTTTCATTATTTTATTCAGGTTATGCCACGTGGCGCAAATTTTTACACAGAATTGGTTTCTGCTTTATAATGTACTAGTTATACCCGTCGTGTCATGCACGACTAAATAAATTTAATACTTCACTTTTTAATGAATATGATTTCAATTTAATATAAAAAACTTATTTATTAGAAAAATAAATTATATAAAATTTTACAATTTGTGTCATGTAAAACGAGGAGAAAATTATTAAGGTGAGCCCACTATAATTTTTATTGCTTAATGATAATTTATGCAAAAATATAAAGAAAAATTATTTGAATTAGAATCATTTAATTTTAAAAATCTTTTACAAAAAATATAAAAAGGTAAAAATAATCTAAATTTTTGTAAATTTTTTATCAAATTCAATAGTTTAAAATTTTTGAATATAAATTAAATACATACTTAATAAGAAACGATGAAAAAATATAAATAAGGAATGAATTTTTTAATGATAAGAAAATCATTTATATTTACGTAAATAATTCAAAGAGAAAATTAAGGAAAAGATAATGTAATTTTTTTATATCAAAAGTCAATTTAGGCAAGTGTTTATCTAGATTGAAATTTTTGTTTTTTTATCAAAATTTTATTTAAGATAAATATTTTACATAGATAGATAAAAAAATAAAGATAAGTAATTTTTTTTAAATTTTAAATAAAATTCGAATTTAATTTTTCCATATAAATAGATAGAAATTTAATTGGAAAAACTAAATTAATATTTCTATATATATTCTTTAAGATAGTT
The DNA here is from genome assembly GCA_964016875.1 of Fallopia convolvulus. Lineage (NCBI taxonomy): Eukaryota > Viridiplantae > Streptophyta > Magnoliopsida > Caryophyllales > Polygonaceae > Fallopia > Fallopia convolvulus. Next base: position 7,532,114 of record OZ024718.1, on the reverse strand, counting down.
GAGCAACAAATAGATATTATTAAAATTAAAAATAATAGAAAATTAATTAATAACGTTCAAATAATATAAATAATAATTAAAAATTTTAAAATATGTGATGGGACAAAAATCAATGTGTGGCTCGAAAATGGTCTTATAAAATATATATGTTGATGATTGATAGATTAAAAGTTCTATTTTCTTATCAAAATTTTATTTAAGATATATCTTTTACATAAATAGATAAAAGAGTAAACATAAAATAATTCTTCAATTTTAAATTAAATTCGGATTTATTTTTTTCATATAAAATATAAATAGATAGAAACTAAATTTGAAAAACTAAATTAATATATCTATCTTATTATATAATATCTAAGGTTCTATAATTTATTTAAATTTTAGATAAAATATTTTAAATCTATCTTAATTCCTAATATATAATAGATAATATTTTTATTTTAGATAGAATCTTTTCTGGATTAATTTATCAATTTCTATATTATCCTAAAATAATATCAACATATATAAATTTCCAAAATAAAAAATCGTATGTGGCGAAATCCTAGGTGGCTTAATGTGGGAACGACAAGTAGGAAAATCCTAGGTGGCGCAACGTGGTGGCCTAAGTGCTCGTTTGGTTTCCATTGAAATTCCCATGAATTTAAATATCCCAGGAGTAGAAGTAAATACATGTGTTTGGTTGAAAATTAATTGACAGAAAAACACAGGAATTTAAATTCTCATGAATTGCATTTCCTCCAAAATGGGGTAATTGCAATTACCATGGTGGGGGTAGGTAAGTTCCAATTCCACCATTTTAATTTCAAATTTTTTTTATTTTTTATTTATTATATTACAAATCTCTTATTTACCCAAAAGTCAAGTTATTGATTTTCATTAATAAGGGTTGTTAACGTAATTTTAATTAAATTACCATGAATTTTAACTTTCAACCAAAAGAAATAGAGAGAATTAATTCCTACATAAATAATATTAACCAAACATTTTTTCTCAAATCCCGTGAATTACAATTCCCAGAAATTTAAATTCACGTAATTTAAATTCCTACAAATCATACTTCCTACATTCAACCAAACAAGTACTTATATTCCTTGCGTCTTTTATATATATACATAGATTAGGGTAGATAAATAAATAAATTGTAAAGCTACAAGAAAAAGCGTTAAAATCTTACCTACATAATTAAACATCTTACCAACTTATTCTTTTTATTTTTATCCAACAAAGGACCACAATCCTTGCTCAATTTTAATGCACGCAGATGAATTGTCAAATTCAACAAAAGTTGCATCAAATACTAACAAATTAAGGTAATTTTCTTAACTTGTACGAGTCTAATTTTATAAAAATTATTTTTAACATATTCTTAATTCTAATTTCTCCGAACAAGCTTTCAAATTTGAATTATATTTAAGTAATAGATTTTACAAAATGTTGATTTATTTAGAAGAGAGATTTTTTTGAAAGACTTGATTTTTTTTTTGTATTATCATAGATATTAAAAGTAAAAAATAAATTATTTTTATTTTGTTTTGGTACTAATTTTTATACTTTTTTTTTAAATTCAAATGAATAATTTCTTAAAATAGTACAATTAATAACAAATATTTATAATTTTTACAATATTTTTGTATTATTAGAAGTATTAAAAAGGGCGATTCATGTTGTGTTGAATTTTGTTGCGCATAAATTAGGGACAAATCTACAATGACACTAAGTGTAGAAATTAAATCTTACACTTTCATAGTTTCATCCTAGCCGTACATGTGGCATATACTTAGAATTAATATATGGCATCATTGGCATGCATCTATTTTACAATCTATACCTATAAATCTATAATATATCTAAAATACTCCTTATTTCCTAAAATGTCTAAAATATCCTTACTTTTATTTTAAATTTTCACCCACTATCCTTCTGATTTCCATAACCATCATTATTCATTCTTGAACCCATTAGTGAACGAGGATGGAAGACAAACGCAGTAGTGGATCTTCAATAATTATTTTAAATAATAGGATTACATTTACAATATAATTCACAACCATTTTTCTACTAACCAAAATTTGAACAGGAGGAGAGATTTAAGGACCCATCTATCTACCGGAAATATGGGACGTGCAGACAATTTCGATCCTTGCAAAATTCACTATTTTACAAATTGCTTATTTGAGGGTGTCAAATTGCTTCTCTTTGATAAAACTATCCCCACACAAGCCATGGCCTCTAATGTCGTTGAACTGCGATACAGGGAGATGTGTGCATGTGCTCAGATTTGAGTTCCTTTCAACTTCGCGCAGAATCTAGAGTTGCCTCCCATCAACGCCTTCTGTTTCGTCGGATTTGGAGCAGAGAGGGAAAATTTGCTCCAGACTTGGAGGAAGAACTTGTTAGTAAGGAGGTATTCAATTTTGTGGAGGTGAGTTTGGAGTTTAGGATGGGGGAAATTATTCCCAGTAGAGGGCAAACACAAGGGAGGTAGGCCTAGTTCACAAGGGTGATTGCGGCGGCAGAAGATGAGGCGAATTTGGGAGGTTAGTGGCGACGAAATTGGGAATACCAACGGTCAGGATTTGGAGTAAGAAGAAAGGTTAAAGGGTAATATTGTAAAATTGATATATGTGGAATTCACTACTTTTGATTATTTATGTACAATAAAAATTCTATACTTAGTGTGATTGTATCACCCTCCCATAAATTAGGGTCAATGAATAATTCTGAAGAATGACGTGGTTCAATGGAAGAAGAGTGACGTCACGTAGTACGGAAAAGTTGACTGATGGCGGATCTTTCTGATTAAAGCAACGGTGAATTATTTAGATTACCACGTGACCTGCACCTACTTACTCATTAGTTATAACCAAAAAGAGGGGTTCCTGTGGATGTGGTTGTACCATAACTCTGGTGCACCTAACCCTCAAAGTGTTCTTCCCTAAGGCGGTAAATGAACCGAACCGTTCGTGAGAAATTCGGTGTTCGGCTCGGTTAAATCTTGTTTGTGTTCGGCTCGGTTTGTAAACGAACTGAGCTTAAGCACAATTTGAAGGCTCGAAAGATAAATGAACTGAGCTTGAGCACAAGATAACTCGGCTCGTTTGATTTTATGCTCATGAGCAAGATCGATTATACACTCATAAAAAATTAGATTACATGTTTATGAATAAACTATATTGTACTATATATTATATACAATATAACATTTATGTTAAATTACATAGTTTTGGTGGTGTTTCTCAAACCACGTAGTTTAATTTTTAGTTTCACTTGCTTGTATAATTGAGCAAGTAAACGAGTTATTCACGAATTTGTCTATCGAAGAAACTAAATGAGAGGTTCGCGAACAAGCTTGAGCTCGGTGAACATTTAAATGAACAAAACTCAAACAATAATTTAAGCTCGAACCAAGGTCGCGTTCGAGCTCGAACTCGTCTATTTTTAACCGAGTCAAGCTTGAACAACTCAAAGCTCGGCTCGGCTCTGTTCGATTATAGCCCTAATCTTCCCTTTTATAGGCTTGGTTATCCCAACAAACGTGCAAGTATCCAAGGCTAATATAGAAAATTCATATTCTATTATTTTTTGGATCGAAAAAACATATTTTATTAATTTTTATACAACAACAACATTGATTAAATAGAGCTCTGTCGAAATGAAATCTGAAGGGCTAAGATGGGACACCCTAACCTGAAAATAGGGGGTGCACTCGAAAGGTTCGAGGGAAAGTAGGGTTCAACAAATGGATATATCCAATCCGATTCGATATACCGGATATCCGACAGCTTTTTCCTTAAAAACTCGATCAGTATCCGATCCATTAATTGTCGGATATCTAGTAAGAAGTATCTGTTTGGAGCAGATATCCGGTAGCAGGATATCCGAACTATCCGTTTCGAAAAATATTTCTACTATTTTTTCATTTAGGCCCAATTAATATGCATGATTGACGGATACCAGAACCGAATATCTGTCGAGCCGGTAAAATTTTAAGAGAGAGTTTACATGCGGTTGAGGAGAATTGAACCTTTGATGAATTAAAATTTTACAAAATACTCATTAAATCATCTATGCTACTTAGTATTAATAATGTACATTTACCAAAAATATATATAGTGTCGGATATTCGGTTGCTTCAAAACCCTGATCCGTATCCGATCCAACCATGCAGAAAAAAATTTCGAATCGGATCCGGATAGAAAATTTCGGACGGGTTTACCGAGACTCCTCCTTCGTCATGTAAGTCTCGACTCATCATTATTAATTTATATTCGAATTATTTTTTATTTGGATTCTAGAATTTGGCATGCCAATAAAACTAAAAAGGCTTGTTACTCTGAATTCACCTTATTATTGTCACCATTTAACAAAAATATGAATTCTTATGTAAATAAAATATTTCTAAAACATAAAGTTAACTAAATAGCAATTAGAGTGAAATATTCAAAATGTATTAGGATGAGGGTCTTTCTAGTGTGTGTTCATGATATAGATAAATTATCTAAAAGTTGAAAATTATATTCAAACTAAGTAATTAGTTTTTTTGAAAATTCATATTGGTACTATTGAGTTTTGGTCGTTTTCTTTTGGTGTAAAAAAAAACATATTCTTCTTGTTACGCTTGAGGCTATGAATTTTCTAGTTGGTCTTCCTCTTCAGTTCAAATTGATTAATTCCAGTCCATCATTATTTTCCTCACCCTTAAATTAGTAAGATTCGACTCTTAAAATACCTAAATTCATAAATGAACCATCAAAATTTAAATTTCTAAAAAGCTAACCTTAAAACCAATCAAAATGAAGAATTGGTTAGAAATTCTAAACAACCTTCCCGATTTAAATTTTTAAACAAATGTCCTTAAAATAAAGGGATACAATTATTAAGCTTGTAATACAACTGGGCATAGTATGAAAAAAGCAAAATTATATGTTACCCGGGCGAAATTCATTTAATACGGGCAACCCAAACCAGGTTGGACAAATTAGTGGGCCCAAATTTTTCACAGGGTTGTGTTATCGGCCCAAATATGTTCTTAACGGCGTTTCTTACAAACATGCATCTTTATTTAATTATGTTAGTTTGGATCAATATTTTTCAAGGTTTGATTTTCAATCTTTTTCAAGGTTGAAAGGTGAAATGAACCAAATCATGATCGAGCTCTTAAGTAAATATAAACATTTTTTTTTGCAAAAGTATGAGCGCTTGGTGTTTAGCGAGGTTCACATGGGTAGGGATCGACCGAAGAAGTGTTAGAAGTACTGTATAAAATTGAATATCTATCATTTAAGGATCTCAAAAGATTTAGCACAATGTAAGGATAGTTAGAGGGAGAAGATCAAGGTGGCGGACAACTAGTCATCAAGGGAAAAGATCAAGGAGCTTTTTTCTTTTTGTGATTTTGGTTTGTCGTTTCCTCTTTGAATCTTTCGAGCACACTCTCCCCTAACGTGTCAGATTAGGAGTGCCTCATCTTAACCCTCTCAGATTCCGTTGCATTGGGACTCTACTAGTTCAATCTTCTTCTTCTTGTTTTAAGCATATAAACTAATTTTGTGATAAACTATTTAATAATTAGTACGATGGCGATATGGTTATATAAGTTTAAACACATAATAACAATTAAATGAATTAGGTATGTATTATGATGAAAAGTAATTTAGAAGCTATGCTTTGGATAAAATTAATTTAAAGAGGTCGATATACAATGAACAAGAATTAAACAATGCACATGAAGTAGTAGTACCCTAAAATACAAATAATTTTTTATATTAATTAATAGATTAATTAGTTGATTTATCAATTAATTTGGATGTTAAATGTGGTTGATGAAACAACCAAAAAAGACCAAACCCACTACATACATAATGGGAAAGGTCATGTCATGATATATATCATATGGGCAAATCATGTCTAGCCGTAGGCCCTTTTTACTTGTATCGTGCAAGTAGGCCCTTATTAAATATTATTTTTTAAATAAAATAATATTTTAATAATGGTAAAGAATTCGATTATCTTGATTTTTGGGTCGACCCGACCCGCCCGAAAACCCGCAATGACCCGACCTTATTTGATTGGTGACCCGTTATGTTCCAAACTCGACTCAACCCGAACCGAAATAATCGAACCTGGCCTGACCGACTCGTTTGACAGCTCTATCGAAAATCAAATATAGTTAATGGTTAATCGTATGTTAAGAAACCTTAGTTAAAAATATTTTGTTGGATACAAATTATTTAATTTTTTCATATGATTTTTTAGGGAATTTTCAAATATATGGTAATGTTTAGGGCATAAATTTGAAAGACCTATAATTAATTAAGAAAAGCAACATTGATACCCATAAACATTGGATTTGTTTATTAAAAAAACTAGGGAAAATATTAGATTAGCTATCTAGATCAACGTAATATGAATATTCTGACCAAAAATAAAGAACGTAACACGAATATACTAAATTGAGATTTGAAATCAAAGATAGAAACATGTACGAACCAAGAATTAAATGAGCAACTATACATATTATATGAAAATGTATAATTAACAAAAGATCGATGATTGATTATCTTATACAAGAGCCCCTAATTGGGTTCAACTTATTTAGGTATGTTTGGTTCAAAAGCATGCAATACTAGTTCAGGTAAAAAAGACAATCTTTCTCAAAAAAAGAGAGGCGATTTTTACCGGTCTGCTTGGTTCAAAAACATGCAATACGTCTACGTACGTACCATCTCAAACGGTCAAACAGCACAATCAAACCAATTTATTTTTATTAAGATCTGTTTTTTTGGTAGGCTTTCTAACGGGTTTTAAGGGCAGGTGGTTTGGTAGATTCGTCCATAATATTGGTTTTTACACGGTTACTATAGCAGAGTCATGAAGTATATTTGACATCGGTTGACTGGAGATAAAAGGAAAGGGGTTGATGACTCGGATTCTCAATTGTTAATTGACCTTCTTTTTATGGTCAAGGACACTATCTATGAGAATTGCAACAAAGATCTCATATATGATAGTATAGTACTATCATGAATTCTTAGCTGCTTGATTAGATGCCTGAACGCGGTAACTAGCTTTCTTGGCAAGATGTTCAAATACTTATGCATTATCCCTATTTCAATTTGGTTTCTCAATGCCAAAGGTACCTTAAATTTGTCATATTGGTGAGGATAAATCTATAGATGATTTTCCTATTTCTTTTGTTTTTTAAAAATAAAAGGATAATTCATTGATAGAAGGGTGCATACAAAAGAATAAGATGTTCCTAGGTAACCCTAGGCCGAGATGCCATAAGGTTCTCTCAAGATGACTTTCACAATCCATTTTCTGGTTTATCTATTATTTCTAGTTCATCTCGCTTTAACACCACTCTTAACATGGTTAATCATCAATCCGACACACTCCATAGAATCCACATCCTTAAATGGGAAACTTTTCATGTTTCTAACCCTCCTAACATAGTAGATAGTTGCATTCATGCAAGCTACCCAACAGTTAAAAGTAAAGCTTCGCTTAGATCGAAGACCTCATTAGAAAGTTGAGCCATTCCTCAATGCAACAATATAGGCATCCAAATCAAGCCTAAGTGAGGACTCTGTTAAGAACATCCTTGGAAAATTTGTAGGTGAACCATAAACGCTCCTTTATTTCTGCTAAATTATCACAACAAAGAACACATCGTTGGAACACTCGTTATTCCATAGTTTCTCTTAGTTTTGATGATAACGTACAAACTTTAAATGATTGATGTGTTGTTTCACATGTATCAAAGAAATGGTACAGAAAAGAACATATCATTAGAGTGAAGGAATGTCATGAGGGAACGACCGACGATCAGGACAACCTCCCCGAGAAGCTATACGACTTCCTATATTTGGCAAGTTACCATTTTTGAGCAAACGACTTCAGTGGTGATTCGACAGCTAAGATCGAGTTGTTTGTGAGAAAATAAGATAGAATCTAGAAGATTTGTTGAAGCAAAAAGATATGATACCGAAATCGTTCGGTAATGGGTATAATCCGAGTTATTGAAGATATGATTGATTTGTGTTATATTTTAATCTTTTTTATGAAGATCTTTTGAATGGAATATCCTCACGGGTAGGCAAGTGTGATTGGGATCAGATTCGAAAGTTTCTTTATAAATAGGCTAGAGTTGCATATGATTAAGTTGTGTGTGAAGATGAACAATTGTGAGAGAGTGGATCATATAGTTCAAGTGTTTCGTGGCGTTTTCCGATGAAGACTCGACGTTGGATTGAGTACTTAGGTTTGTAGTTCACTTATTATCTTAGTTTATTGTTTAGGTTGTAAAAGCTAAGTTGGTTAAACTTAGGTTGGTACCTAGTTACTAGGGAACTTTGTTTGACTTAATTATAATCGTTGAAACTTAATATATAAGTGATAAATTGAAATCCTTTGAGAAGGAATCTCAGGGGTAGAGGTTTTTCTTTCTACGACTTGTTGGTCGTGCAGAAAGTTTTTCTCTATAAATATTGTGTTCATGCTTATTGTTATTTCGGCTGCCCAGGGAACAACTGGAAGAGACTCTTGGAGTATTTCTTTTATTTTTTTATTTTCTACTTAACTTCATTTATGTATTTATTCTTGCTCAATTTCTACTTAGCATTTTTTTCAGTTTTCTAGTAAAATATATTATAGAGTGTTGCTTCTCCAAGGACGAACCTAGGATTGAGCTAGGGTCCGCTCCAATCCGCCCCTAAAACATAAAAATAAAATAAAGGTAAATTTAATAAGAAAATAATAAAAAATAAGGTAAATTAGTAATAAATTGGGTAAATTAAGGTAATATAGCCCACCTAAAAAAAATTGGTGAAAATAATATATCCACTCATTTTAACAATGTCTAATCCATGGAGCGATTTATATCTAGAAAGAAAACATGAGTCAAGATCAACACAGATGACTTTGTTAGAGAGGTTGGCTTGGCCACAACTAGTGACCTCGTTAGAGACTTTGATGGGCAAAGGTACGTAGAGTTAGCCTATCATATTGGTATATGCACGATTTCGATGGTTGATCGAGTTGTACGGCATACTACAAGAATTGTGTTGCTTAATTAATTTGAACAAGGAATACAAGAAGGTCTGCATGAAAATTGACTCAATTATTTTATATGCATTAATTAACAAATTTTAATTTTAGCATACAATACAAAAGACGTGTATATATAAGCTATTTTTAACACAAATATGTTACAAATTAAAGGGGGTATTATAGAAACCCGGCCAATCTACATCCTCATAAAGAGATCAATGCCATACATAATTACAAGAGACATGTTTATTAACTTTCTTTTGGGATTATTTTGTGTAATTACCGGATCATATGCATCAATTATAAGCATGGGTGGGGTGTGTTATCATATAGGGTGCGTTTGGTAGTGCTTATATGTACTACTTATAAGCACAAAAATGCTTATATGCAGAAATAAGCACATAAGTATTGCCGAACACACAATTCTCGCATATTTTAAGCAACGCGTAAGCACATGCTTATAAGTAAAAAAAAAAAACAACACCCCCATGCTTATCGCTTTAAGCATGCTTATATCCAAAAATTGTAAGCATATGGGCCCCACCAATTACCCTCAAATAAATACCCAATTTTCCACCACCTACCCCTCTCCTCTTTCTTCTCTCTCCCCGATTCCTCTCATATCTCTCCCCCATTTTCGAACTGCTGCTGTTGGACGACGCCGAGAACCATTCGCTGACGCTGAACTGCTGCTGTTGGCGGACGGAAGAGACGGTCGGCGCCGAGAACCAGGCGAGTAGCCCGCGGAAGAAGACGGTCGACGCCGAGAACCACTTCGCTGAGGTCTCTAGACCCGATTTTCCTTGCTCCGCGCCGAGAACCACTTCGTAGGGGTACACCCGATTTTCCTTGCTCTTCTTCAACATCTAAAGAGAAGGTATGATTTGGATATGGAGTTTTCAATTTTTACCCTAGATCTATTAATTTGTACCCTAGATCTGGAGTTTTCAATTTTTCATGTATGAACCCTAATTTGGATCTGGAATTTTTTTTAAGATCTAGAATTTGGTAGATATAGAATCTCTTCTCTTGATTTGGAAATATGAATTCTTCCCACATAACCCTAATTTGGGATATATGTAAAAGGATTGAAATGTTTAGCCAAACTATCCCTTTAAAAGAATCCAAATTATTACTTGAAAAGGATGATAGAAATACTGTAGAATTATCTATTGAAACCCAAATTTACCACAAAAGAATAACCCTAATTACATTAACAATATTGTGCTTGTTCGTGTCTTTACTTGGTTGCTATAAGTTGTGCTTGTTGATGTCTCTACTTCTTGTTGTATGTTGGTAAACATTCTTTTAATTGACTAATTGATTATTTTGCCCTAGTAAATAGGATGTCCTCATCAGGATCAGATTGCTCTAGCAACCAAAGTGACTTAGATATGACAATTGACCTTATTAAGGGGAATTGTAGTCCTACTAAAGCGGTGGATCACTTAGTTGCAATTATACAAGACTTAAGAAAAGAAAGGGAGTCTCCACCACACGGTAGATCGATTGAATGTGGAGTTATATAGTGCCCATGTCACTGAAGATGTCCTGCGTGAAAGGATTGATTTGCTAGAAAGGAAAAGGAATGATTTCAAGGTGAATTGTTGATTGTTTGATTTCAATTACGTAGTTTCAATCATATTTAGTTTAGCTTAATGTTGTAGAAAAGAATGGAAGCTCCAATGGTATTTGGTTTGTTGATTTCAAGGTGAATTGTTGATTTAAATCATATCATATCTTGTTTCAATCATATGTTTTATTAGGTGAACATGGCAGCTCCAATGGCTTGGCATACAGATCGTACTTGTGCTCTTTTGGCTGTCATGAAAGAGTTGGATCCTCAATTTGAGCAATCTGGGGTTATTGATTTCGCAGAGGTAAGGCGAAGGATGCATCATGCCACTGGTGTTTGGTTTTTTGTGGGCATCCTAAAGGCTAGGTTTGAGCTATCAAGAAGGGTGTGGAGGCTTTGGACAGAATTTCGTTGCACTGAAGGTGGCATCAATTGGGATCGTTCTAGTGGAAGAGTCATTGGTGACGATTGGTGGTGGGCGGCTAAGACAAGGGGAAGAATATGAATGGATTTTTAAACTTGTACATGATTAGTTTTGAGTGCTTAATTTAAGTTAATTCACCCTTATTCTTGTGTTGTAGGAAAATCCAAAATTCCAGCGCTTTATACCCCGTGGCATGGATTCAAGGTTGAGCGACACCATGGATGAGTTGTGGGCACCAAAAGAGAACAACTTGAGTTGTCCACTAGCTTTAGAGGATGAAGATGATGAGCTAAGTGAGTTCCCCGAGGTGGATGGAATATACTACGACAATGGTGACATGGATCCGACATATCCGTACATGTAGTTGGCGTTTCTCTTGTTTGGGTTGTTGTTTATGTTTTGGATTATTCTGTCTATTGTTGGTGTTTTGGATCATTTGGTGTTTGGATTGTTAGGTTTTATGAATTGTTGTTCTTATTTGGATAATTTGGTGTTTGTATTGTTAGGTTGTGTGGATTGTGGTTTGGATTGTGGTTGTTCAAACTATTTGCTACGAGCAGGGATTGTGTTTTGGATTCTAGTTTGTGTTTTAGCATATTGGATAGTGTTTTGTTTCGGTTGTACAGGGTTTTATGTTTGATTTGTGTGCTTTGTATATGGCTGTTTTTGGATAAATACAGGGATGATTTTTTACCAAATGTAGGGATGATTTTTTGACCAAGTTAAGGGCTCATTTTTTGACCAAGTTTAGGGGGTTTGTTGGCCAAATGGGTTGAAACACATATAGGGCGATTTTGGACAAATATAGGGCGATTTTGTTCATCAAAAAGAGAAAAATACATACCAAGTAGCAATTAGAAAAGTCATTAAAGGATCTTGTTCATAAAAGGAAAAATACATATCAAGTAGCAAGTAGCAAAGTGCAACCTAAGTGGAATTCTATTATCCCTTGTTCACCAAAAAGAGATGTCCAAAACATAGCAAAAATATGAACCAAGTACTAAGTACGAATTATTCCCTTACAACTTGTTCACCAAAAAGAAATCATTCTATACCCGAAGCTACTTCTATCATACTTTGTAGAACCTCCTATTTGACCATAATTCTTGAGCAATAGCATCCCGAACGGTCCTCATTCCACTGGCTCCTCCATCATGTCCAACTTCACCGGTCATGGGTAAAACCCACTCCTCAAAGTCTTCATCAAGTATGAAATCATGGATCTTGTTTTCCAAAATAAAGTTATGAAGAGCAAAGCAAGCAATGATTATGTCAATTTGGGTTGGGACACTATAACTTGGCATGACCGCTAATATCTTCCATCTCTTCTTTAATACGCCAAAGCAACGTTCAATCGTAGTTCTAAGAGATGAGTGGACCTTGTTGAAGACTTCATAAGCATTCTCGGGAATATGATTGTGGAATTCCGATTGATGGTACTTTACGCATGAATATGGAACCAAGTACCCGGTCCTATCTGCATATCCCTTGTCAAGTAGATAATATTTTCCTATATACCAAAAAAAAACTATCTTAAAAACAACATGAAGGATTCGAGCGTCATTAACGCGTGGTAGATTGAACTTACCTTCTGGGGGTCGTGGAAAGTTCATGCCCGGGGTTGTTAACGCGTGGTCAAGGATTCGAGCGTCGTGAGCACTCCCTTCCCATCCGGCGGAAATGAACATGAAGTACATGTCAAAGTCACATACTGCCATCACGTTAAAGGACGTCATTCCTTTGCGACTCCTATATGGATATTGCTCACTCTTCGGAATGCAAGCATGGATGTGTGTCCCATCGATTGCTCCAATCGCTCCCTACACAATACATAACAAGGGTGAAAACGAATCATATCTTTAATAGTGCCACAATAACTATAGTTCATAACAATGATAAAGAGAATGAATCATACCTTGAACAAGGAATATCTTGGCTCTGATTTTATCTTCTCTGGAATTGTTGAAAATGAGGGATCTCTAGGCTGCAATAGTCGATGTGCCATCCCACTAAACCCTTGCTTACGCCCGGTGATAGCCGTCAAAACATTGTGAAATGCCCGACTAATTGTATCCCCAGAACGTTGGAACCTCTCACATACATCTCTATTAGATACTCCCAAAGATAGAGTGTACACGAAGATGCCCACCTTCTCCAATATGGACATGTTGCGAGACCGTTTCAATCCATGATTCGCCTCCAAGTCATCGCACAATTTCTCAAATACATGAGGTTCCATCCGCATAGCATTAGAACACCTCTTTGTATTTTCATGACATAGAATTTGTTTCATCCACATGTATCCAGTGAATTCAGAATCATAGCAAGATACCTTATGAACATACTTGTAGTAGTGGTGTGCAATGAGGTGGGCACTACAATTGAATAGCATGGCAAAACCCTTGACGATCTTTCTTCTCTTCTTGTGTTTGGCGAGTTCAAGGGCTGATTTTCCTATACACTGCATGCACCATAACAACAACCAATTGACTTAGAAATAAACAAACAATATAGGTGCCAAGGAACAAGTCATTTCCCAAACACCCTAAACAATATAGGTGCCAAGGAACAAGTCCTTTCCCAAACACCCTAAACAATAAAATGATCAAACAATATAGGTGCCAAGGAACAAGTCCTTTCCCAAACACCCTAAACAATAAAATGATCAAACAATATAGGTGCCAAGGAACAAGTCCTTTCCCAAACACCCTAAACAATAAAATGAACAAACAATATAGGTGCCAAGGAACAAGTCCTTTCCCAAACACCCTAAACAATAAAATGAACAAACAATATAGGTGCCAAGGAACAAGTCTTTTCCCAAACACCCTAAACAATAAAATGAACAAACAATATAGGTGCCAAGGAACAAGTCCTTTCCCAAACACCCTAAACAATAAAATGAACAAACAATATAGGTGACAAGGAACAAGTCCTTTCCCAAACACCCTAAACAATAAAATGATCAAACAATATAGGTGCCAAGGAACAAGTCCTTTCCCAAACACCCTAAGCAATATGCAAACAAACATAACAATCCACAAACAACATAAACAAACAAACAACATAAACAAACCAACAAATGTGTAGGACATAATCCGAAATCGAAATCCAAAGCCAACAATATCCCAACACACACACATCAAACCCAAATCCGACATAGTACAATACATGGAGACCATTCTCCAAATCCAAACATAACAATCCACAAATTGAAAAGAAGAAACAAGATGGTCTAAGAAGATTTTGACGCGTTGTTTTTGGCCTTAAGACGGAATTCCAACCAAGATGTCCTAGCAAAGTCGGACTTCATCCTCATGAACAGCTCACGGTTATCCACATTCAAAACTTCTTCCATGGCTATGCACCACAAATCTCCTCCCTCAGCTATAACCCCCTTTTCGACCATCTCCTCAATAACAGGCAAAGCATCATCTAGATCATGGTGCTTTCTCCCCTTCTTTGGTTGCGACGAGGCCTGATCTTCATCAATCCAGGAACATAGCTTTAGACTTGCATGGCCCATCAATTCCATGTGGTCTTTGTATGTTACTCCTTTCCCACTTGAATGCTTCTTTTCTTTCCGCTTAGTGCCAGGGAATGTAGGGGAATGTTCAACTGTTTGCTTCTTTTTTGTGTTTGCCTGACTAACATTGACACCACTAGTTACAAATTCATGGGCCGAATTCAGGACATCCTCATAAGTACCATCCACATTGAATCCACTCATGTCAATCCCACTTGGAGTACCATCCACATTCAAGCCACTCATGTCAAACCCAGTAGGAGGAGTAGCATCCACATTCAAAGGAGTAGATAGCGGAGTGACTCCAAAGTCATCCAACTCTTCTTCCCAATCAGCTTCTTCATCATCACCACCATCATCTCCATCATCAATAGGGATTGCACTTGGATCCATATTCGGTGCAACACAATGTTTTCCCGTTGCTACAATTCCACCAAACACCTCAATCCACAAATCAATAGTTTCATGGGCCACTCCCTTACGAAATTTCCTATACTCAGGCTTAACCTATAAATAAAATCCAGAATCACAATCAATTAACTAGAAGGGAATGTAATGTAACAAGACTTTAACATAAGAACTTGTGAAATTCAAAACTAACCTTGATTTTCTTATCCCACCAAGCTGCATCAGCTTCAACCGTGTTCAGCTTTTCATCCCATCCACATCCAGTCTCATTATTCTTCAAATAATCCCATGTCCGCCAAAATTTCTTAACATGCTCAAACTTGTTCCTTGCAGTCTTCCAAGTCAAAAGATGTCCTGTTTTTTCCTTAAACACTTTCACTATATCGGTCCAATTGAATGCTTGACCATAACCATTTTTTTTTCATATCTTGACAAATCCTTAGCAAAAGAGTGGTCAAGTCATCATCCCATTTGAATGACACATTCCTCTTAGTAATTTTCTCCTTCTATAATTCACAGCAAGAATAACAATGAAGCAAAGAATACATTTTAAATCAAAAGGAGCATTGAATTAAACAAATCTAAGTGCAAGACAAATACATCTAATACCAAATTTGTCATACAAAGAATGATAATGAACTCAATATTGCTACAAATTAGCTTACCGGCGGCATCGTTGTCAAATTAGTTGAGCAATTGGAGTTGATACTTTCCCCCAATTGTAAAAAACCTAATTTGACAAAAAAAAATGGGTATGAACAATTGGAATGTCACTCAAAAAATAGGTATCAATAATTGTAAAAACCCAAAATTTGTCTACCCAATTGGGAAATTTAGAGGAAGGAGAGCAAGAGGAGAAATTCATACCTACAAACAAGAGGGAGTGGGGACGAACGCAGACCACCTAGCCAGACCACCAACACCTAGCCGGATCACCGCACACTCGCGCCGGACCACCAGCCGCACTGCGCCGGACCGCCGTCGCTGGACCGCCAAGGAGAACGCCGGAAATGAATTGTCGTGAGTGTTGGGGTTGGGAGCAACAAGATGGAGGCTAATGGGGGATAATGAGAAAAGAGGGGCTAGGGTTTTCATAAGAGGGTTTATATATGGTGGGTAATATTTTAATTTTTTTAAGGGCAATTTTGACCTTTCATTTATTACCTTTTAAAAATAAGCAAATCCTCCAACCGAACACCACTTGCTTACAGCAGAAATAAGTTTCTACTTATCAGCATCAGAAATAAGTTTTTACTTATCAGCACAATTCACTTTAAGTAACTTATCAGCACAAAAAACTTATAAGTAACTTATCAGCAAAGTTTATCCAAACGCACTCATAGTAATATATATTGGGTATCTTGCTAATCATTTATACACACAACACATACTATATACACTGTACAAACACATGTCTCATGTGATTATAGAAGACTAGATAATTAACATACAAAATTATTATAAAACAACAAATACTACGTACAAAAGAAGGTAGCCACATATATAGTAGCATTCACATCGAAAAGAAAGATAATAATGATAAGTAGAGCAATATTTTCAATAACTTTGAGCCTTGGGAGGCCCAATGATTCTTGTATAAGGCCTTGTCGTCCTTTCTACTCATCATCATGTCACTCTTTTTCTTACTAATTGCCTTTCAAATATTTACACACAACGAAGAAGAAGATGATACCAGATCAAAGTCCGAGGGGCAATAAAGACGGAGGGAGACCTTCCTAACGCGCATGCACAACAGGTTTATCACATAAGTCATGTAATTCCATCCTAAAATCAATTGACAATAAGAAGAGTAATCATAAATTAGACAATTTATTCCTCAATTTCATGATATATGATCACACTTATCAATTTAGAGGATGTTTGCAAATGTATAATTAACATACTTAATACTTTAGTCACGGAAAAGATGATATGAATTGAAATAGGTCCCTAGATAATTTCTTTCCCGCTTTACACCTAGCTAGGTAAGTGGCAAGGAATTTACCATGGTCGTTAGACACATATTTGGTAAGTTCACCAGGTGAAAAACTTTTTAACATAGGCCACTCCTTGAAAAAGCAAATGCTATAAAGCTACCTTAGAGAGCGTTGAAAGACAAGGTTCTAACTACAAATTTTAAAAAAAAGTTTCAAAGGGGATTGACCACCACTTCTTTCACATATGGTGGGGTTTCTAAAGAGACACAAAAGCCAGAAGATATGGATCGGATGAGATTGAAGAAAACATGTAACAAATTGAAATTCCAACAAAGTGCTTCTCCAGCTAGAAAAAATAAAGCTAGGTTTTCTTGTTGCTTCTCATTTCCTTTGTAAGAGATATGATTCAGCATGTTGCCTGCACATAATCTGACTGGTTTCATCAAGGATTGCGAATGGGGAAAAGACGACGATTTCTGACCCGAAAAAGCTCTTCAAGATTGAGCTTTGTTTGGTAGATGGGATGCCTTTTTTGCAAGTGTTTTCTTCTTCAATGATCATGCACTTGGAAAAAAAAACTAGTGTGTTTTTTAGCACTATGCATTGTTCCTGCCAACACTAATAACAACATTGACTCAATGAGGTTCCGCTGTAAATTCTGAGGGGTCAAGATGGGGGTACCCCTGCTCAAGGGAAGAGGGTACACTCGAAAGACCCAAGATCCTGCCAACACTAAAGTTTTAAAAATGAAAACCTCATCTTTATGGCACTTTACACACTCATGCAAAAATGGGAGATTCTTTCAAGATCAAACCATACACAATTTTCAACTTAGCAAGAATGAAGGAACTTGCTTTCAACAATCACATGACATTGTTAAGAAGAGAGATCTCATCAATTAAGAGACAATTTGGATAAGATACATGAAGGAGCTCCTCCAACAACAAGAATACATACAAAAATTTTCAATACCCTAGCAATGTAGTAGCTCCCCTTTTTTCATCACATGGGTACCCTAATGGAGTCTTAATTCCTATTGTAAGAACAAAAAAAAGCAATACAAAGGGAGGAAATCAAGACAAAAAATCATGAAAAAAGAATCCAATAAATTCTACAAGATATATTAATAATAATAATAATAATAATAATCCTATCAAGAATTAAAAATTAAATCTTTTTGGCTTCTTCTTTTGTTACTACATTGAGGATGCATCAGCAAACACATCATTCAACACATCATCTTGATCACCATTAGCTGATGATGCAACAAACATCTCTGCATCCTTCTCTTCCTCACTTGTAAAATCCCTCCTCTCAAGCTTTGAGTTTGCTGCAATAAAGATCATCTTTTGCGCCTTCTCCAAACCCGCCCTTGATTGCCCAACCGACTGAATCCATCTCAAGAAAGTCGGGTTACACTTAAACCCGCGTGATGTGGCATGAAGGAAAATCAGCCTAACCGCCACTTTCCCCAACGCCTTGAACTCGGTTAAGTATGTCTCCCAAACAAGCCTACTACTTTGAGGATTAGCAATCTTCATTTTCCCTGTAATCTGATCCCTCTGCTTTAACTGCACAGCTTGAGCATAAACAGGATCAAGCCCCTCGGATCTCCATTTCATTAGCTCCATTAACGCAATGTGGGCTTCGTCTTTGGACACCAACCAGGTTATAAGCTTATCGACATCCTTTTCTTGGTTTGGTGTCAAGTTCTTGAATGGTGGCAAGTACTTCCCACTTCCATCCCTTATCAAGTACAAAGGGTCTAGAATATAAGCTGCAGCCCAAGCTGGATGGTAGTTCTTCTTGAACCGCCTTTCTAGAATCTTCTCGACAATTCCTTCTGAGATGCGGAATTTGACACACCAATTCTTGATCTTGGTCCTCAGCTCATCCCATAAAAGAAGACATTGGCCAACAAGAGGTCGTTCGGTTTCAACCTCATGAGCCAAGTCCTTGATCATCTTCACAATGGACCGAACCGCTTCTAGATCATTCCAGAACCCGACGTCCCTAACCATCTCCCCAAACTCCCTTGCTTCCGGATCCTCCATGGAAATGACCTTATAAGACTCATCTAAAAGTAAACTCTGGAGTGCTCTAGATGACCCCAAAATGTCCTCCACCATACAAAACACAAGCTCAAAATTGACCCTTGTGTTTTCAATAGAGCACAATCTGAGCAGCCCAGAGTGACCATACTCATGAACCTGGTGCTTCTTGAAGCTGTTCCTCACATGGGTCTTGTTGTTAACAAAAGCCGCGATCTTTCGACAGTTGTCAGCGACATGAACAAACAGAGGAAGCTCCCTGTAAAAGTCCTTGATCAAGCTCAACAGCCCTTGATACTGACAGCAAAGATTCACCATCCATTGATGCTGGCTCTCCAAATTCCGTAGCGCCTTGTTCTTGAACCTGTCTGCAACAATCCCCACACACTCCTGCACAGAACTCTCACACACATCACCAATTGTCTCCCACAAGACCTCCTCTGCATACTTTGAAGGCACCTGAGAGCAGCCTCCTGTTAAAACCGCCTTCTTAAACACACTTGTACCATTGGGAAGGTTGACCGTCAAATTGACCAAACTCTCATCATTCATCACCAACCCATCACAAGCAATTTGGAAGAACTTGGCATCTCTAATCCTGGCCTCGGCCTCTCCCATGGCCTCTTTGTACTTGGAATCAAGCCTTGACCCAGAAAGCTCTCTTCTTGAAACAGATGGGAGACCCACCTGGTTCAGAAAAAGCTTGAAATTGGGATGCTCCAGGCTCGAAAACGAAACCGACCCGAACGACTCATAGACCCAACCAGACAAGCAATCAAGTGCGAATTCAATCTGGGTCTTACTCAATGGAGGGCCAGGAGAGGTTTTGGGGCTCCTAAGCCTCTTGACACTGTCCTCAAGCATAGCCAGAGGACCCAGATCCTCCTTGCCACCTGACAACACCAAATGCTGGTGTTGCTGGAGCTGCTGGCTGTTGTGTTGCTGCTTGGGCGACACCAGCGACTGAATCGGAGTCGGGGACGGCGAGTTGACCACCTCGTGACAGTATCTAGAAGGATCGATTATCGAAAGGGGCGAAACGTTGTAGGAGGAGGACGGAATTGAGGAGGAGGAGCTCCGTTTGCGGTGGTTGGCCGGAGAATTCTCCGGCGGGGGGATCGAATTGGGGGAAACGGAGGAAATGGGGCGAGGGGAAGTGGAGGAGGGCTGTTGTTGAGAGGAGGAGGAGGAGAAATTAGGGCAAGTTCCTCTCTTTAAGTGTTCGGAGGCCGTCCGGGATGGATTGGAGGCGGAGAAGAGGGTGTCGCAGAGGCAGCACTTGAGCTTGACCGCCTTCGGAAGTCCGGTGTCGTTGCTGGTGACGAGGAGCGGCTCCAGGTGGGCCCAATACCAGGCGCCCTTTCCCCTCACCGCCTTGTTCCGTACCATTACGAGGCCCTCGTAGCGCTTGTGGATGGCCTTCGCCGTCGCCTCCTCCGCCGTCGGCGGCGGGGAGAAGGAGGAGGTCTCCATCGCCGAGGTCGGCGTCGATGTGTTCCCGTTGCCTGCCACCATACAACACACTACCGGATATTTAGTTTCAAGAACGGAGCTTGAAATTTGAGCAGATGAGCTGTTTCCGATTGTATGGATGCTGATTCCGATACGTGAGGAGGGAGTTAATTGCTCGCCGGCGGAGGCCGCCGGAGGAGGAAGCTCCGGTGAATTGCCATGCCGGAGATCGGAAGGAGGAATCTTTGTGAGAATGGTGGAAAATTCAGAGTCGGATTTTTGAGTTTGAGAGTTCAATTTCTCTTGCGAGTAATGGTGGTTTTTAGAGGAGGAGCGGGGAGCCCTTTTTACTTGTCATGCCATGATAGTATGTACTATTTCTGCATTTTATCGTGCAAGTAGATGTATGTGCATTTAATTAATTAACTTATACTATATAGTACGTACTACTTCTGTATTTTATTTTATACAGTCCTAATGTATTTGTGAAATAAAAGTGAACAAAACAATAACCAATACTTGTACTGTATATTTTATTTTGTGGTATCCTTAAATCGAAATATATGTACTATATAAATTTGTCGTGTATAGGCCAATAATTCAACGAGAGAGATTCAAGTATCATTTTCATTTAATAGTTTTATGTTAATGAAAAGATTTCATTAATCAAGCGTATTACTCAACTAAAAAGGCAACTAACATTTCTCTATTTATATGTCATTACAATTGTGTTGGTTTTGTTGGAACTAGCGTGAGTACCCGCGCATGCGCAGATCTTGTTAAAGTTTTATTTAAATTTTATATAAAAAATGTATCATTTAATTTGCATATTGATTCAATGCATAGTCATATTAATAGACTAATTATACAAAATAAAATGTCCTTATACATATACTATACTAATATTAAATACAAAAATGAATTAAGTACGACCTACAAATTGAATATGATGATCAACCAACATTTAACAAAATTTGATAAAAATATTTGAACGTAAATTTTATTTAATTAAAATAATAATTTTTTTAATCAATTTTATAAGTAACGCAAGGTCCAATATTTTAAATGAGGTGGCTTACGGAGGAGTGACAGGAAAAATGAGATGACTTAATGTGGTGACCTTATTTCTTACCG
Organism: Fallopia convolvulus; assembly: GCA_964016875.1. Taxonomy (NCBI): domain Eukaryota; kingdom Viridiplantae; phylum Streptophyta; class Magnoliopsida; order Caryophyllales; family Polygonaceae; genus Fallopia; species Fallopia convolvulus. The sequence goes on along the minus strand of OZ024718.1, from coordinate 7,510,552 downwards.
ATACATGTGACAAAAAAATGAGGTGAATTAACATGAAAAAGATACATGGAAAAAATGAGGCGACTTAATATGGTGCATGTCCTTATCTCTTACCTGTGATATGTGACAAAAATTAGGTGGATTAATGTGGGAACGACATGTGGTTAAAATGAGACGACTTAATTTGACGGCTTTATTTCCTACCCAAAACATGTGATGAAGACACAATGGCTTATTCATACATATATGAATATATTAAAAATACGTGTAATTTTAATGCAACATAATAATAAAAACTATATTTTTTATTTATACAAACAATCAACATCTAGCTTAATTGGATTACATCTCTTATACATATAACAAAGGTTATATATGACATAAGAAATTCAACCATTAATTATGTGTCTCTATACGTGTAATATCTCTTACAGTAGTAGTCAAATTTATATATAATATGTTGTTATTTTGATTGTTATTTCTTACCCCTTAATTATTGACATTTATTTTTGTCACATTTTTTGTTGCAAATGTCCGGTAAAAAAAATTACACTTAAATAATACTCCATATAATTTAAAAAATAGTTGAAAGAATGATAAAAGTATATTAATATATTCAATTATCTTTCCAAATATTACACGGAGCAAATGGATATATATATATATATATATATATATATATATATATATATATGTCTTGAGTAATAAATGGAAAATTATATAGCATTTTCTTATTTTATAATTTTTTGTTCTAATATTTGGTTTTAAATAAATATCGCTAGATGACGTGACATGATAAATGAGGTGGAATGTGAATTCACCATGTGCCATAATATGTTACAACTTTAATATTATATATTACATAGTTGATGAAAATGGATCGACATTAATTGTTATAAAATATATTAACATGAACAAAGGCTAGTAAATTACAAAAAATAATGTGAATTTTTTGTGTAACGGATTAATAAAAAAAATTAACGGTTGAGAACTTGGTACAAAATGAAATAAAGTATATATGAATATGTGTAGGTTTGAAGAGATAACTTGCAATTATAATCTCAAGCTTGATAAGGTAGATTATTTCAAATTTTACCAATTTGAACATAATTTTAAACTTGTAATCTAAACAATGGTAATTTAAAATAGTGTAATTAACGATTTTATAAATTAAAAAAAGAATATCATCTCTCATTTAAAATAAAATTAATTATCAATATCATACTGGATGATTATACTTTGTTTAAATATTAATCTAATTATTTGTAAGATGTTATAGAAAAAAAGTATTTTCTATATTTTAGTTTGGTAATATCTTATCCATTTTGGTATATCTTTTTTATATATTTTTGTTTTATATTTTTTTAATATTTAAAACACGATTTTGTAGTTTTGAAATCCACGATTTTAGTTTGGTATTATCTTTTTTTTATTTTAATTTGGTATAATCTTCACCAAAATCTTTTACATATTTTAAATAAAAAATATGCTATTGAAGCTATCTATTTTATAACAAAAATTAAAATAATAGGAACCAAAATATCAACTCATGGATAATCTTTAAGGAATATATAAAGAATCAAAAAATTTGTATCTGATGTGCTTATCAAGAATAAAATCTTTAATAAATATTTAAGGAATGAATAATCTTTAAATTTAATCTTCTAAGATTATTTAAGGAATCTAGTTGGTTTTTATATAGTAGATTAAATCTAATCTAGTTTTAAAAAAGCCACCATGATTTTTTTTATATTTTTTTTTATAGAAATTAACGTTTAATTAAATATGTTAGAAATTTCCAAAATTATAATTTGGATTCTTTCTAAAATATTGGATGATATTAAAACTTACAAATCTAATATTTGAATTCATAAGTTTTGTTTCCAAAACTACCAATTTATTTGTATAATTTATATGAATTAATGAGGAGTTGACATGTGTCAAAATCTGATGTGGCGCATTTTAGAAATGACATGTGGCAAAAGATGATGTGGCGCAATGTGGTGGTTTCAAACCTTATTACTTTTATATATATAGTAGATTGAACCACTTATATGCTTTTTGGGCATCCATGATATTGTAATTTGATTTTATTATATGTGGAGCCAATTAAAATCAAAATTATCATACAATTCACAAAGTTAAATATCTTAGGAAAATTAAGCAAAAATTTATGTTAATTATGTCTCATATTTATTTTTAGCACATATGTTACATACTTACATGCTTCTTCTTTTTTTATGGCCAACTTCATCATTTCTCTAGTCTACTAGAAATATCATAAATAGTCTTAATATTGAAATTAGTATATATACTTCTCAAATGCATAGTCATTTGTTAACCAACCAAATTATATTGAATTAAAGTATATGATGAGACATTTATAAGACTATTTTTTAAATATATTATGTTAGTCTCCTCAATAATAAATTGGATTCTAGATTTAATTTCTTAATTAAGTTTTCTTATCATATATTTTTAAAATATATTATAAAAAATGTTTTTTAATATGTACACTCATAAGAAAAATACTATATATTTGACACACACAAAAAAAAAGTAGTATTTTTTGACAATAGTAACTAAAACTGTTTAATACTCCCTCTGTTCACAATACATGTTCTTAAAGAAAATTTCACACATATTAAGGAAATTTCTTCTCAAATTACCCCTATTAAATATTTTTTCTATTCTCTCAATTACCCATAATTGTTTTGGGAGAAGTATAGTACTTAATTAATGTGGGATATACTCCATGACTATAAATGGATAAAAATTGTATATAAATATCTATTTTGAAACAAAAAAAAGTCTTTAATAACAACATGTATTGTGAAACAGTGGGAGTATGTACATAAGGACAAAACAAGAAGAATAACAAAGCCCAAGGGAGAAGAATAAAAATTGGGTACTTTAATTGGAGAGTAGAAAAGTAAGAGTTAACAATTTAATTAATTAGGAATTAAGACAAAAGAATAATACAATAAATATACACAAATCCAAAGTACTGGTACTATACATAAAGAACATGTGAATCAACAGTACTTTATACACAATTCATTTCCACATATAATATGATAGTCCATTTTAAAAATATTGTCCTTAGCTACATGTATGTACAGTTATGTTAATTGGTGGACCATTAACATTCATTAATCTTAGATCATTATACACTAATTTAATTATTCCAAATAAAAAAATAGGGATCATGGAAAAAAAAATTAAGAGCACTTTTAGTGGTGGGGCAGCGAAATCATAATAATGAAATGTTAAAAAAAAATATGTGTTGATGAATTTATAGAGCGTTGGGTAATGACAAGGCAATCAATTTAAATTCTTTTGGGGCTTTTTTTATAATTAAGTGGAAAAAGGGGCTCAAATCCATTATCTAGGTCACTAGGTGTATTCACTGTTGCCCTACAACTTCTTTGTGAAGCAATATAAAGGTGAGTGGATGCAACAACACTAATTAATTGTCACAAATTAAGCATATAAAGTAAAGATTTGGTAAAAATGATTATTACTTGTAGTGGCATGGTTCTTATAATTTTTAATTAATTATAAGCATAGGAACATAATAATGTATTATATACTACTAGTCAAATATTATATTATATATGCATAAAATACTTCGATTTATGGAAAGTATTGTTTTTTTTCAAAGAAAACTACAAATTATTATAGAAGCATTACAAATTTCGATCAAAATAAAGAAGTAGCACAAAAAAAACATATTCATAATCAAACACATCAATTTGAATTTTTAAACAATCCTCTATTTTAGGAGTTGTTTAAAAAATTATTTACAAATTTAAATTAGGATGGTTAGGTTATGAATTTTGATGTTTTTATAGTCAAATCCTATTAATTTAAGGGTGAGGAACTTATGTTGAGCTTGAATTTAACTAATTTGAACCGGAGAAGAGTGTCAACAGAAAAAGCCAAAACCTTAGGGGTACCAAAAGGAATAAGTTTTTTTCTTGGACACCAAAAGAAAATGGCAAAAACTCAGGGGCACCAAAAGGGAATTTCCCTTATTTTTTTTATTAAGATCTGCTTTTTTTTTTGGTAGGCATTCTAACGGATTTTAAGGGCAGGTGGTTTAGTGGATTCGTTCACAACATTGTTTTTTGCATTGTTCAATTCTTATGGCGGAGTTGTGAAGTATTTTTGGACATTGGTTGATCAGAGACAAAAGGAAAGAGGTTGATGAGTCTTATTCTCAATTGGTAACTGACTTTTTTTTATATAAAGTACACTATTTATGAGAGTCAAAACGAACCCCCATGATACTAGTACGAAGTTTTGGCCGCTTAATTAGATGTCCGACCATGATGAATGGCCTTCTTGGCAAGATGTTCAGATACATATGCATTATCCCTTTTTTAATTTGGTTTCTCAATGCCAAAGGTTCCTTAGATGTGTCATATTTATAGTGAGGTTAAATATATAAACGTCATTTCTAATTTTTTAAAAAAATAAAAAGATAATTCTTTCAATTTGTAGAAGGTTGAATACACAAGAATAAGTTGTTCCAGGTAACCAACCCTAGGCCTAGGTATTATAAGGTTCTTTCAAGGTGACTTTCGTAAACCATTTTATGGTTTCTCTATTGTTTCTAGTTCATCTCACCTTAACACAACTCCTAACATGGTTAATCATCAATCTGGCACACTCCATAGAATCCACATTCTTAAATTGGAAAACTTTCGTGTTTCTAACCCACCTAAGTAAAGCTTCACTTACTTGAAGACCTCGTTAGAAAGTTGAGCCATTCCTCAATGCAGGCGTCCAAATCAAGCCTGAGTGAGGATCCCGTTGACGACATCCTTGGAAAATTTGAAGATGAACCATAAACGCTTGTTTTTGCTAAATTATCACAACAGAAATCAACAATGTTGGAAACACTCGTTGTTTCATAATTTCTCTTAGTTTTGATGATAATAAATTTAAATGATAAATGTGTTATTTCACATGTATCACAAGAATGTTATAGAAAAGAGCATATCGTTAGAGTGAAGGAACGTTGTGAGAAAATGACAGACGATTTGGACAGTCTCCACGGGAAGCTACGTGACTTTCTATATTTGAAAAGTTACCATTTTTGAGCAAACGACTTTAGTGGTGATTCAACAACTAAGATCTAATTGTTTGTGAGAAGATAAGATAAATCTGAAAGATTTGTTGAAGCAAAAAGATATGATATCGAAATCGTTCGGTTATGGGTATTATCCGAGTGATTTATATTTTAATCATTTTTATGAAGATCTTCTGAATGGAATATCCTCACTATTAGGCAAGTGTGATTGAGATCATATTCAGAAGTTTCTTTATAAATAGACTAGGGTTGCCTAGGATTAAGTTGTGTGTGAAGATGAACAATTGTGAGAGAGTGGATCATATAGTTCAAGTGTTTCGTGGCATTTTCCGATGAAGATTCAACGGTGGTTTGAGTACTTAGGTTTGTAGTTCACTTGTCATTTTAGGTTTATGGTTTGGGTTGTAAGAATTAAGTTGGTTGAACTTAGGTTGGAGCCTAGTTATACAAGTGATATATTGAAATCATTTGAGAAGGGGTCTCAGGGGTAGATGTTTTTTTCTTTCTACGACTTGTTGGTCGTCTAAAAAGTTTTCCTATATAAATATTGTGTTCATGCTTATTGTTATTTTCGTTGCTCAGAGAACAACTAAAAGAGACTCTCGCGGTATTTCTTTTTTTTTTATATTTATTTTCTACTGAACTTCATGTATTTATTCTCACTCGATTTCTACTTAGCATTTTTTCCAGTTTTGTAGTAAAATATTATAGAGTGTTGCTTGTCCAAGGACGAACCTATTTAGGGTCGAGCTAGGGTCTGCTCCAACCAGCTAAAAAAATAAAAATAAAAAATAAAATAAAAATAAATGTAAATTTAGTAAGAAAATAGTAAAAAGTAAGGTAAGTTTAGTAGTAAATTAGGTAAATTAATGTAATATAGCTCATTTAGAAAAAATTTGTGAAAATAATCCACTAATTTCAACAACGTCTAGACCCCATGGAGCGATTTATATCTAGAAATAACCATGGGTCAAGATCAACACAGATGGCTCTGTTAAAGATGATGACTTGGCTACAATTGGTGACATCGTTAGAGACTTTGATGGGCAAAGGCATGTAGGATTCGTACATCATATTGGTATATGCACAGTTTCGATGGTTAAGTTGTATGGCATCATACAAGAATTGTTTTGCTTAATTTGAACAAGGAATACAAGAAGGTCTGCATGGGAAATTGACTCATCATTATTTTGGCATACATATACAAGAGACATGTATATAAGCCCTACTGATATTTTTAACACAAATATATATGTTACAAAGGGGATATTATAGAAACCCGGCCAATCTACATCCTCATAAGGAGATCAATGCCATACATAATTACAAGAGACACGCTTATTAACTTTCTTCTGGGATTATTTTGTGTAATTACCGGATCATATGCATCAATTATAAGCATGGGTGGGGTGTGGTATCATATAATAGAGTTTGGTTCAAATGAAACAAAGTCTTATCCTAAAACGTGAAACGAATGCACTTTTCCTAGTTGATAATGCACTTTTCATACAAAAGTGCATTGAAAAGTACAAAAAGTGCACTACAAAAAATACGAAAAGTGCACTGAAAAGTACGAAAAGTGCAAATGCGAAAAAGTGCACTCTGAAGTAGGAAAAGTGCACTATAAACTAGGAAAAGTGCATTCGTTTCAGGATAAGAGTTCGTTTCAGGATAAGAGTTCGTTTCATTTGAACCAAACTCTCATATAATATACATAGATTGGGTATCTTGCTAATCATTTATACACATAACACATACTATATACACTGTACAAACACATGTCTCATGTGATTATAGAAGACTAGCTAATTAACATACAAAATTATTATAAAACAACAAATACTACGTACAAAAGAAGGTAGCCACATATATAGTAGCATTCACATCGAAAAGAAAGATAATAATGATAAGTAGAGCAATATTTTCAATAACTTTGAGCCTTGGGAGGCCCAATGATTCTTGTATAAGGCCTTGTCGTCCTTTCTACTCATCATCATGTCACTCTTTTTCTTACTAATTGCCTTTCAAATATATATATACACTCAAATAAAATTCATAAGTGAAATATGTAACATTTTATGCAATGATTTTTTTTAAATTTTTTGACTAGGAAAATATTAGGTTCATAATGGTCAGCTTAGGACAACCTTATGAATAAGGATACGAAGTTTAGAATAGATCTGTATATGATTAATAGTACAAAAATATCATAAAAATACAACCAAATCAGCAATCTTATTATAATCACGAGGTACATATTAAAAAATAACTACCTTAAAAGATTATTATAAAAAAAATAAAAATATCAGTAATTAATATCTCAATTTACCATGGACGTAATCTACTTCTAATGAAATTTTGTTATTGATAAAAATGGGGATACATAATGAGAAACAATACCATATAATTATTACATACTTTAGTAGGTAAGCAGTCATCTAACTGACCCCGCTTGCCGACAAGAATTCTGTCCTTCCACTAATTTCAGCAACTTTAATGTATGTGTATATACAGTAAAAACTATATACAGTATTATAGAATTAGATGTACTTTATCTCTTATTAATTTGAATAACGTAAGGTATACTAATACCACTAGAGTTTTATGGGTAGACTGACTTATAAAATTTATTATTTTAATATAAGTATACAAATAAGTAATGACAAGTTTTGTGACATGCATGCGTAATATAATATGACCTAAATCTATATACCAAATTGTATGATAAAAGTTAGAAAGAATCTAAAATCAATTTTTTTTTATTAAAAAATGGTCGTTACATGTTGACTATTCTATGCCATATATAAGCTCACTTTTCTTAAGATACAACGTACGTTTCCCTTAAATTCTTCACGTGCAACATTTGCATTCAATAATTTTAAGTGCAAAACAAAGAGTCCTATCCCCATGGACGAGTAGAATTAATGGTATTATTTTACAAATTAATAAACAGAAAATACAAAATGTACAGAATAATAACTATTCGTACAAACAATAAAAAAAACATTAATTAATTTTAATGGTTAAATTTTACTCCTACCTATCATTACTATATACTAAAGCAGATGTTAAAATAAAATTTAAAACGACTCCATGTTAAACACATTATCTATCGTTTTTAAATCAATTTGATTGATAGAAAATTATTTGAATTATTTTTAATTAGTTATATTTTTATATTAAACAAAATAATTAATATATTACTTTTATTTTTTTGGATAGGATAAAATTTTAAATTATATATGTATAGTTTTTTAAAAAATACTTTACCTTTATCGGTTTTTAATAATTATATTTGAAAATAATAATTTTTTAGATAAAATACGTTTGATTTTTTTTAAAATATCTAGTGCAATGCAGGGCATGATAACTAAGACTAATTTATTTTAGTAAAGAACTAATTTTGTGGGTATAATTATAAAATTTATATTGGGTGGTGTATATGAATTCAAGTTTAACATGATGTAATAAATGGAAAAAAAAATTCGTGGAGTTAGTATATAGCTACCATTCATTGACTTTGACTCTACATTCATATCACAGGTCTCTCTACCACTTTGATATTTCTTTTGCTTTCTACCTTTTTTCACTGTGTTTGTACTCTTGTCACCTTGTGTAAGTTGGTGGATCAAATCAAATCTATGGAAAAAAATTATAAAGGAAAGTTTATTTTAAAATGAAGATTAAAAAAAAAATTGGTAATTAGTCTCTTGGGAGAGGGAATTTTCAAAGTATGATTAGTTTATGGTGGTAGAGACTATATGTGTATTATCATGAAAAGAATAAAAATGATTAAAGTAGTATGCTGTTGATTTGTTGGAGGTTAAAATATGTAGATGGTAATCATGTGTCTAATTAATATAACTCAAATGTCAAAATTTAATTAAAAGCATACTTAGGTACGAAAAATTGTTAAGTTTGATGGTTTTTCATTAAAAGCAACTTTAACCTTCAATCAAGTGAAAATTGATGTATTTGGATTTGGTTGTTTTTTTTTATCAGTTTTTCTAACCTATGTCAAGGATATAAGATAATAATACTGATTTTAAAAACTAAAATCCTAAAAAATTGTTTATAAACCCTATTGAAAAAAAATTAAATAAATAATATAATATATTTTAATAAATTCTTTCCAGGTTCTTAACCTATGCCCTAAAGATAATAGGTTAAAAAAATTATTTTTTATAAATAATATATGCTTATGGGTGGTTATGTCCATTTCATATGTTTTGTTTTATCTTCTCTTTCGATTTCTCTTTTTCTCAAGTCATTACATTATACAAGTCCTAGTACCCTTTGGAGTTTTATTTGCACATCACAATCTTTATGAGTTTGCAGATTGCAATCTTCTGGATTAAGAGTTGGGATTTGGAAGAAAAAACAATCTCGTATCATTGAATATTTTTCTTTAAAAAGGAGTAAGAAAGAGGTTCGAACTTGACATGGAGCATAATTATTGGGAAATTAGTCTATAGTCATTGGACACAAATAGATGTGACACTAATGATTATAAATATGTAAGTTGAAAACCCATCCTCTCTAACTTTGTACATAAGAATATTTACTATTGGAAAATGAAGTTTGACAATGCACACTATAAAGCATTGTAACATGTTTTTATAATTAATCTTTTGTAACCATCTAAATGATGAAAGCCAAAGAAAAGAAAAAGGAATGTTCTTTTCTAGGCATAAAGTGTGATAAAATTTTACTTTGCTACCTTCTAAATCTCAAAGGATGAATATAACTAACAATTTTCACCTAGATTTACTCTGACCTCTTTCCATGGCTAAAAACGTACATTACAATAGTCATACTTTATGGCAAATCAAATTCACCTTTTATCCTGTTGACGCCTTGGAATGCCAGGTCATGCGGGGGACGTCGCGCCAAAGTCCAACGTACGAAAGCGGAAAGCGACGGTGTCACCTCACTCTCGTCGCTATAGCGTGTGAGTTACTCGCGGGGCGTTATACAATGACGTGGGCCCGCCCGGCCCACCACTAAAATAAATAAATTTCTGTAAAAATATTTGAAAGGGAAAAACGTCACTAAAATAATTTTATTTTATTTTTTTACGGGAAATAATTTGAAGCGCTAGACAAATCTGATAGATTGAGAGAACGAATAAATAGGTAGTCGGATAAAGTGACAAGAGAAAACATACAACTCATACAAGCAAACATCACGAGAATAAAATAGAAAAGTACAAACTGAAAAAAAGAGTGTTGGAATTGAAACTGAAAAGTTACAAGAGGAACAAAGAGTATGCAATGCAACGAGGAGATAAGCGAAGATGACAACTGGATAAATGCATAAGACAAGATCTTTGGCTTAAAGTCTCGTGCTCGACCTTGAAAATTAGTTTCAAGTACGTTTCTATACCCATTTCGTGCTAGAAAGTTTGACGGAAATGATTGGAAAAATCGTGAATGTGTATTTTTTTTTTGAATAGGTAAAAATTAGGCAGACTAGGTCAGCCTAGGGCATCCTGTCGGATGAGGGTTAGGACCCCTCCATGGTTGAAAATCTGATTGACACTACAATTGTGGTGTAGTTTTGCAATCAAATCTGCCACAGAATTACAATCTCGAGGTACATGTTTGAAAATGACCATCTCGAAGGATTGCAAAGTAACCAGAATGTCCGCAATTATCATGTCAATTTTTCAAGGGCACGACCGACTTCCCTTGAGCGCATTGATCACTAGCAGACTATCGCCTTCGATTTTTATGTTCGGTAGTTTCCTCCTATGAGCGTCTTGTACAATTTCAAATAGTCCCATGGCTTCTACTTGTTCTACATTCTAGTGATATTTTTCTTTGCATTCATGCTTATAAAATCGTGAATGTGTAATTGATGTCTAATTAGTGTAAATTTTTTGAAATGAAAAACAAAAATTGCTCCTCTTCCTTTTTTTTTTCTTTTGTGTTTGTATTGAGGTCATGTTAAGAGAATTTGATTATGTTTTTCATTTTTAAAGGAGATGGAACCCTGCCGGGCCCACTGTCCTATTACCTTTTTTTTGTCAATTATAATAATTTCTTTTTGGTGGAAAAATATAAATTTTTAAATAATAATAATGGGTACACAATAGTAGACTATCAAGGTAGAAGAGAGTAGAGTGTATGGTAGGAAAGAGGGTGGTGGCCCTGGTGGGGCAACTTCTCCAAAAAGCAAAGTGATTTGGTGCATGATTTGGTATACAAAGGTGTATAGACAAAAATAAAGAGCCTCCCAAATTTAATTCCTTACAAAATTGGTAAAATCTAATCTCAATCATTAATAATCTGAATGAGAGAAATTATGCCTAATACATTATCAACCTTTCATTTCATCTCAATACTAAAATCTAAACCCACCTCAAACAAATCATCTCCTAGTCAAAATCATAATTAACTCACATTTTTTCAAGTAGATTTTTAATTTAATTTAAATTAAATATAGTGCTTCGATTTGAGCCGAGTCAAGTCGAGTTCGAGAGAAATCAAAGAGGTCGTCGACTCTTATGTTACCCAAAAACACTAATAGGACATCGTTTTTTGTTTTTGTTTCATGTCGAAAAACAAGGATCAAAATCTCGAAACCACATTTTCTAATGTAAAGTTGGTTTAATTTTCCATTTCTATATACGTTTTCCAGAGAAATAGAACAATTAGTAGTGTGAAATTGATTTTGTTTGACATTTCTTTGTATATTTTCTTATACCATAGTAGAATTTACATTATAAGGATTTCATATTATAAAAAATAGAGTGTTAAAATGCTTTAAATTTGTTGTTGATCGGTACCCGTCATTGGTCTCAAGGGCCCCCTGGCAGGGGGGTTGGGGGCAGCGTCCCACGATGGTGGTTTTGCTGACCGGTCAATGAGTCGGGAGTATGTCAAGGGGGAGACTCGTCCTTGGTGAAGGCGCATGTAACACACTGTCACCGAACCACATAAATTTCTATATCAATTTTTACTGTTTATCGTTCTTGTTACAAAACACAGGAAACTAAGCAAATATATATTCCTATATATGGAGGGGAAATGGAAGGTGATAGGGGAAACAGTAGTATATAGTTGGCTTAGCCCAAACAGTATAAAAGAGGGCGATAATGCATGGGTGGCAACTTACACAAAAAAGGGGTTAGAAAAAGGGAAGGTTGAAGATGAATAATGAAATTCAAATTGAAAAAATACCAAATCTTGTTTTGGAAAATTCAAAAAAATAAAAAATTCAAGAGTAGGTTTCTGGTGGGATTTGGTAGAGCATGAGCCCCTGCCCCTCTCCCGCTTTAATTTGTTTAATTACCTATCGCATCTTGTAGTTTATGCATGTACTATATTCGAGCAATTTAATTTAATTTCTTGTACGATTTGGGAAAGAAAAAAAAAATTAAGTACGCCAGCTACCGAATTTTGAAATTTAAAATCAATGCTGGCATGGAAGTTTTATTTTACTGCTTGTAGTTGTACGTAATTCATAGTCCATTCATAAATGTTGTTCATTGGATTCGGATATTAGATCGAGGATTAGTTAGGGTTTTATCATTTTTGTGTGTCCACTAATTTGAATGCACATGCATGATCAACAACTAACATAGCTAAGTAAGCTAACTCATAATTAATGATGAGCTTGTCCAAAGTAACATATCATGTGTGAGTTTTGCATGGTATGCTGACTCAAATGTGATCTATCTAATTAATCCAATTAACAGGCTTGTTTCTACATGTTATCTGTTTGTGACCCAAAAGGCCAAAAGTATAATGTGGTTAAATTTTAGGATAGTTAGGTCAACTTCGTTATTTTTCTTGACAAATAATGAATTTATACTCTCGAACTTGTGTAGAATTTATGTGTATTTTTTTTGGTGACGAGGAACCATCTTTGATGGTAAATTTCGGGTTCGTAAACTAATCGGTAAAGCGCACGGATTAAGTAAACCGACTTGTACCGACCGGCTCGATTTAGTGGTAGGGAAAATGGCGAGACTTGGTTTTTCACCCAAGTGAAAGGGCGGAGGCAAGGATCGACAATGAGACCTCCCAAGTCCCAACATCTCCCTAGTTATGCCTCTTACTATTAGTCCACCCTATGTGGGGCAATTTATATGTAATCTTTCATGTTTCAAGAATATGAATTTTTTTTTACACTAATGGGCAATAATTGCCAAAAAGTAAGCAAAATAACATGTGATTTCATTCAAAAATTAAAAAAAAAATACTAGAAAATTGTCATTTCTTCTTAGCAATCCTCATACCTCTCTCACTCTAGTAAAGAAGAAACTAAATTCGAAAGGAGAACAAAATTCAAGTGGGAAAAATCAAAATAAAACAACATCGAACTCAATTTTAATTTGATGGTGTTGCCAGTTTGTACAGTGTCTCTACGTTCGGTTTTATCTTTCGTGATCAGTTAGGCAAGCCGATTCACATTGATGGTTGACTGAATTAATTAATGGCAGATCGAATTCATTGTTGATGGCAGAGGACATTTCTCTTCGTTAGGGGATTCTTGAGACCACGTGACGTGGCATCTCCCACATTTAGATTGAGGGCTGTAATTTTCGTCTAATCAAAGTCGTGCAAGGTGATTGGAGTTGGGAGAATGAGTTGATTTGGTTGAACATTACGTGTGAGCTGCCTTGTTTCAGAGTTGGAGCATCTCTCACTTCTTTCGTGAAGTTAATATTGTTGCGGACTTCATTGTCGACTCATTCTAATGTATTGCATTCATTTCAATTTGTAGTTGATTTAGGTCTTTGAAACCTCATCCGTAATACCCTAGGTCGACCCACTTTCCATTAGTGTAAGTCCTAGCCTCCTAATCTCTTTCCTTAAAAAATATTTGTTTTTCCTTCTAGCTCCCACAATGGGGATGAAAATAACTAAGACATATGATGAAGTGAATTGGTCTGATAATTTAGTGGTGAGATTCAAGAGGTCTTATGGAATTGAAGTGAATTTACATGCATTTCATTACGATTACTTGTGGGAGCATGTTAAAATGTTCATCCAATATCTAAAAGTTGAGATTAAATTAGATTAGTATATATATAATTCAGTGGATTACTCATGTTATTACTGATTGTGTTAGTATAAAGGATAAAATCTCAAGAATAATATCCAACTAAATTGATATGACTCGAACCCTTAAACCACTCAAGAACGAAAGTGAACAAGCAAGAATAGTAGAAAACAGTAAAGCACACAAGATCTGTTTACGCGGTTCGAGCAAGCTCTACATCCGCGGAGCCTCAGTGAGGAGACTCGTCTCAAATCCACTATCCAAAGATCAAGTTCAAGAGAGGTTACAATCACACACACAAGGCAAAGAACAGATTCAGAAACTAAGAAACAACAACGAGATCTAGAGAAGAAGAAAAAGTCTAGGCTTTCGGCCCCCTGAAAGGCTACACAAGCTTCTAGATGAAGCTTCAGGAAGACGCCACAGCGGATCTCAACGAGCAAAGATCGTCGCCTTCAACTCCGATCTCGAACTCCACCACTTGGCTTCACCGGAGATCACCTTCTCCGACTTCTCTCTCTCTCTCTCTCTCTCTCTCTCTCTCTCTCTCTCTCTCTCTCTCTCTCTCTCTCTCTTCTCTCTCTCTTTTTCTTAGAACTCTCTCGAAGCGCCGCTGAGCATCTAGGGTTACGAATGATGCGAGAAGAGCTAGCAAGCTTTTATATATAAGCTCATACTCGAAACGCTGCGTTTTACTTAACGCGGAGGAGAGCTCGAGCTTGTTGGGCCACCGACTTCTTATTTGGGCCTCTTCAATATCCGGATAAGATCTTGGTCCAAGTACAAATGTCCATTAACGAGCCTTGATCGGTTAAGTCTCCAGACCGGTTGAACCGGGGTGACTATCTTGATCCGATTCACTAATAAACAAGCCTTGAACCTTAAATTTGATCCCGATTCCTGAATCTATACATTCTCTACCATTTAACTATGTATGTATTGCTATACAAATCTCTATGTCACTTATACTTATATACATGACTTACATAATTCCTCAGATAAATAACAAATACTCCTTCGTTTAAAGCATTGTGGACTTGCATGTGGTTGCCCCAGCAAAAAAAATAAAAATCAAATTTTGTTCTGAGGGGTCCGTTGTATTCCCTCCAAATAAGTTGGAATATTTAAATGAATCAAGATTTATTCAATACATTTTTAAATCACGTACAAGGTACAACTCCTTGCCCAAAAAACAAAAAAGAAAAAATCATCTGCACAGTGCACTTGGTGTAATTAATTAAAAATGTTTGTTATGATATTGTTACTTTTACAAAGAACATATATTTAGGAGAAAATTGTATTTGACCATCCTTTATTTTATACTTGTTGTAATCAACCACTCTTTATATTTTTTTCTATACTTAATCACCCCTTATTTGTAATTCTGTACATTTAGCCACCCATTTTAACAAAAAAACGTCATTTTCTCCGTTAAGTAAAGTAAATTACGTTTTTTCCTTTCTTTTTAAAGTTTATCTACAACAAATAAATAAAAGAAAAATCATAATTGACACTTTCAAGTTCCAATACGCCGATAACCTTGACCTAATTTCCTCCATAATAATTCATTCCCTCCTTTTCTATACTTAATCACCCCTTATTTGTAATTCTGTGCATTTAGCCACCCATTTTAACAAAAAAACGTCATTTTCTCCGTTAAATAAAGTAAATTACGTTTTTTCCTTTCTTTTTAAGTTTATTTACAACAAATAAATAAAAGAAAAACCATAATTGACACTTTCAAGTTCCAATACGCCGATAACCTTGACCTAATTTCCTCCATAATAATTCATTCCCTCCATCCAATGGCGAAGAAGAACCATGACTTCGCCGATGCAAAGACCATAGGTTTTGGATTTGATTCTGACGACTTTGAGCGTCCCTTGGAATCGACGACTCGAGATTCAAAAAGTTGAGATGTAGGCCGAAATCCAATGATAATGACATTCCAAGCTCAATTTATTCCTAAATTCTTTTATTTACTATAAATAAAATTAAAAAAGAAGGGCAAAATATAATATACTTTAATTAACGAAGAAAATAACGTTTTTCATCAAAATGGGTGGTAAATGCACATATTTACAAATAAATGGTGGTTAAGTAAGTATAAAGGGTGGTTAATTGCAACAAGTGTAAAATAAAGGGTGGTTAAATGCAATTTTTCCTATATTTAGACCTTATTCGACTGAAATATCATAGTGGAAGAAATTTAACTGAGATAAGCCAGCAAAGACAAGCTAGAGACATTTGGGAAGAGGAGCGGGGCTTATTGGGGACAATTTCATAATTCTATTTTCAGAAGTCGATCCCGCTAGTCGACAAGCTCGGTGCTGAACGGAAAAGAAGGAGTTGATGCTTTCCGCTCCAAATAAAAAGATCCAACGTACTCCGAAATTTTTCGTTGGTGCCGAACACAAAACCTTAGTTTTTTAATACGGAATTTTCTATAATGTGTCTTAATATAAAATTAAAATTCTAAAGTGAAATGGATAAAGTTTAGAAAATGTAAATAAAAACTACTAAATAAAAATTTATAGATTTTACCCTAAATAAAAAAGTTTTTAATATAATAAAAAAACAACCTTGTATAGTTAAGATTTTGTTTTGGTATTAGCCTTTGACTCATCCGGTTCGATCGGTTAGCACCGCTCTACTTTTAGATCACATACGTTTAAGATATAACGCAGAAGTTAATGTAAAATATTCCACCACACTAATTATGTGGAATGGGACTATGGGGAGGGAGTATCCCCATCTCAATTAACTCAAAAGCAAATGCTAATCAGCCAGATAATCATAATTATTAATGCTACTATATGTCATTAACTAATTACAGTAATATTTTTCTTTATATGAGTTTTTTAAGAATTTATCGTTTGGGATTGGTCAGCCAATAGAAATTAGGTAGTGATGCGACCCTAGAACGGCAAGGGGCGGATCTAGGGTCGAAACGTCCGGATCTTCTCCGACGGATAATAACGGGATAAATACGAGACCACAAAGTGGACTCGCGGGCCTCTAATGCTCGTCGGAACGAGGGCGGGGCGAGGTAGAATCAAGGGCGAGGGAAGAGAGTTAGAAAGGGGTGACGTCGGGTCAAGGGATAGGAGGAAACTCGACTCTACTATAAGTTTGGCTAACTCATTTTGACGTAAATAATAAGAGAGGGCGTGACTCCTTTATATAGAGGAGAACTACGAAACCCTAGTCTAGCAAGGGAGAGGCACCTAGGGCTTGTATGTAAACAAGGCCCAACAATTGATCTAACTCCTTTATATAGAGGAGAACTACAATTGATCTAACTCATTTAACACACTTAGAAAAATGAATGGCCAACTCAACCCAAATAATGGGTGTGGATAACATCAATCGCTAAACCTATTTAGAAAGTCATGCTCCAACACGTTCTCAAAAGTACGTATAACTGATCTGACTCACTTAACACACTTAGAGGAACAAATGACTAACTCAACCCAAATAATAGGTGGATAATATCAATCGCTAAGTCCATTAGGAAGTCATGCTCCAACACGTCCTCAAAAGTGCAACTGATCTAACTCACTTAACACACTTAAACAAACGAATGGCCAACTCAACCCAAAAAATAAGTGTGTAATATCAATCGCTAAACCCAACCCAAATAGCTTAAAAGCAAGTCCAATATCAGACCATCAACTTGATACCATGTCAAGCTCCTGTGAGCCAATAAATTGGAGGTTGTACGTCTATGTTAAGTTGAGAGTTTTCACTTGAAAAATTAGGACAAAAATTACCTAGTTAATATCTAGTCTATTGAGTTACTATACGGTTTTAGGTTAGAATCTTCTTGAAATTTTATGCTAGACTCGTTATACATATAATCTTTTAGTTTATTGGTTCATCGAACTTTATCGATCTGTACAAATCTAATGATATTTCAATCCAATACCATAGGATAATAGAAAGAGTTGTCTGAGAATCTTATATAGGCAATTTATCGCCCAACAACAACCATGTGGAAAACATATTCCAACGAATGTGCTTCAAACACAACTGCTAGCTTAGCGCTAGCTAGGGTCTTTCTGCTCTTCATCTTTCTTTAAACTTACCTTTTTGATGATTTTTTTTTTGTATCGGTTTCTTGAGAGGTCGATAGTAGATTAACTTCATCTTTAGTATACTAAGACGTATATAGATTACTTCTAACCAATCCCATATCTCAATAATTTTTTGTTAATGTGCCTTGAATTTGTTTTTAATCGGGTACTTGTTAAGGGTTTGGAAACACCCCGACAAACTAGAGTCTCCGGGGGCAGCGCCCTACAACGTTGGGGCGCACGCCACCATAACGCGCGGTATACATTATTATTTTCTTTTTTGGGCCTATGGTTAATTATCTGTTTGAACCTATGAACCATAATTCGAATTAGGGTTTCAGTATATATATATACACATTCACTCCTGGAATGTTTCTAATTATAATCGGTTCTTTCAACCCCCATAATAAGAATTATGTTTCTTTGTCCGTAGACGTACGTAGTTAGCGTATTTTGCGTTAAATTTCTATTCCTTTTTTCATATTTATCGTTCTCGTTACAACATCATTCCTGTGACTCAAACATAATTCTTAAGAGTTAAAATTCTTATTAGTTCTGTGAAATGCTTCTGGCTTTTCTTACATATTAATCCATCATGCCTATAGGTTAGGGGCCATGTATTAGAAAACCTATATATACTTGCAAGTTACAAATAATACTTCCCGAGTTGAATTCTAAAGGTCTTCGTATATACAGTTATTTCATCTCATTATGATCGATTTTATAGTTGGTATATAGCATTAGAATTTCATAAATTTTGTTTGCATCCCAGTCTGATTTTATGTTACTAGTAGTACGTGGGTGGAGTCTGTGGAGAGTACAACTATTTTTACACTAGAGTTGATAACCTGGCGTTACTCTCTTTATTTGAAAAGGACTCGTTTTTTATGTGGTCCATAAATATATTACGTAGATGCGTACTCCGTATTGTTTTGCAATAATTTAGAGTACAATAATAACTATTATTAAGTAAACAAAATAGCTCCTCTCAAAAAAAAAAAAGTAAACAAAATAGCTCACAAAAATTATGGTATATTTGAAGTTAGACGTGGCCTTAGTTGTGACTTGTGACTTGTGAGCATTATGTATGTATTAACTTTTACTGTCAATTGGGTTACGGTTCGGTCGGGTTTAGGATTAATCGGATTATCAGTCGAATCGGATCGTGTTATGATATGTTATCGTGTGGATTTAGATTGACCAATGTGCCAATAGCATTATTTTTTAAATGTTATTTTCACTATTAAGTTATTTTTAAATTATTAAATAATAATATAGTTTTGTAAAAATAAAAAAAATTATTTCAACCTATATTAACATTTTAATAAAATTTTATATTTACAGGCCAATAGAGTCAGGTCTCGGATCAGTTAGATAGGAAATTAGGGATCGTATATTCTCGGGTCGGAATTAGTTTTAGATCAAAGTTGAACTTTAAGTCGATCAGGTCGATTTTTTGTAATCGACCAACTTTTAACTGCTCTAATTAACTTACAAACTAGAAGTTATTTTTATGCACACATATTATAACTATAACCTAAAGCGGAGGTTACAAAAATTATTAAACAACACGTGTCACTTTTAGATTGGACCACACCACCCCTTTTTTTTTAAAAATAATCTTTGGCAAAATAACCATTAATTTTAAAAAATAATCTTTTATTTTTGAATATGATAAATAGGAAGATTATAAGATAGAAAATACCATTATTAAACAATCTTTTATTTTTGGATATGATAAATAGGAAGATCATTAGAATATTTTTTTATAATATCATACAAATACTAGAATATTTATTTTATTTTTAGATAGAATCATTTTTTATTTAAAAAACTACCAATGATCTATCTATTTATGTAAAATTTCTTTTAAAAATTAAATTTTTGATTTAAAAAAGATAGAAATTTATAGTATCTTTTAAAAGATCGCCATTATCTATTTATGTAAATTTATTTTAAAAAAGATTTATGATTAAAAAAATTGATAAAACTTTGCTTAAATTAAATTTTGGTAAAATATTTATTTAAAATATAATTTTTATAAAAAATATGTGAATCTAAATTGCTCTTATAATTAAATGAATATTTACATTATCTTTGCCTTTTATATATTTATGGAAAATATTTTATTAAAATAGAATTTTGAAAAAAATATAGAAATTATATTATGTCTTACAAGATTGACAATTAAATGATTACATCAAAATTTGACAAAAATAATTAACTTTTACATTTTCTCATAAGAGATAGACAATTCATAATACAAAAAAAAAAATCCATTTAAATTATATTAATTTTGACTCTATATTTTTCTAAGAAAAAAAATCCATAATACAAATGTTTCTACTTTTTAACAATTTATTTATTTTATTTATATTTAATAAAACCCGTACAAGGTACGGGCTCTTACACTAGTATAGCCTAAATTCAAAAGATATAATATACCCGTAAGTAGTCGATCTATTCGTCACAATTTTATTTCATTTTCTGAATAAATCCCTTAAAAGTTTATACACATTATAAGTTCTAATGTTTTTATTTCAATTATGAATTGTGATTATTGTCAAAATCTCAATTCTTAATGTCAGTTCATTTGATTGTTGTGACCTAATTGTTTTTGTCCGATGTCAACGTTATGGATCTATGGCCTAATTGATAACCGTTTCACACTTACTTTATCTATACAATTTTTAATGATAATTAAAAATGCTTAATT
Organism: Fallopia convolvulus; assembly: GCA_964016875.1. Taxonomy (NCBI): domain Eukaryota; kingdom Viridiplantae; phylum Streptophyta; class Magnoliopsida; order Caryophyllales; family Polygonaceae; genus Fallopia; species Fallopia convolvulus. The sequence goes on along the minus strand of OZ024718.1, from coordinate 7,489,671 downwards.
AACCACTAAACTAGTCATTATCAAGATAAGCTACATTTGGCATTAGCAAAAACCAACAGTTACTATTATAATCTACCTGATAATATTTCGTGGATTTCACATCACATATATATAGTAATACTATATTGATCGGTTTTTCTATAGTGTGCACTCCTCTGGTAATGGAAATTAAGAAGATATATAATTGACCTAAAAAAGTGAAAAACTGTCTATCTTAAAAGGGGAAAAACACTACATAAACTGAAACCTTTGCTAACCAATTAAACTTGTCATTTTCGGTGGCTCAACATATATATTTTTTTGATCTGGTAATGAGTGAGAACTGTAAACAATTCTAAAAGAATTAATTTCAAAGTTTCGTCGTCGGCGGGTGTCGAAATGGCAACCTCGGGGAGACCCCAAGGACCAACAGTTGGACTGGACTCCTCGCCCGGTGGCTCAACCAACATATGCTAGGAAGCATACATTTTAGAGTTTTCTTAACATCATTTTTGTTGCTTTTTTCCCTTTTTGAAGGAAAATCCAAATCCAAATACCTCATACCCACAATCAATCAATTTATGTAATTACTCCTACATAAAAAAAAAAAGAAGAAGATTAAGACACTCTCAAATGTGCAAATACCAAATGAAACTACGAGTTTGTTCCCCACTAAGGAAGAATTAAATCCATGAGACTTGGATGTGCAATTAATGTCCCTCAATACCTTATCTTAACCTAATTTTTCTTGAATTTTTTTCCTTCGACTTTCTGACCATTTTTTTTTAGGTACACAACTATTTGCTTTGAGAAAAAGGTAAAAAAAAGAAGATGTACACTTATATAAGATGGTAATCTTGGACCCTCTGTAGATGATACATCAAATCTTGCTATTTTGCTTGCTATTGTCACTTCGCACCTTAAGATTATATCATTGACCATATGATATATATACATGTATCATAACAACTGGCTTTTTCGACGATTTTCTGAACCCTAGTTGTCAATAATCGAAAGGTATCGTCGTGACAATTCATATGTAGTCATAGAATTGATTTATTGATTGTTTGTGCAATGTACCTATTTGAGCTAGTTTCATATGCTTCATTCAATTTCATAAACTGAAAAAAAAAAATCATGTGAAAAGGGCTAGCTTAAAGTTTATCATGCACAACTCAAATCGTGAGATGATTAATTCCATCATTGATTGTGACTCGAAAGTTTATTTTTTTTTTTCATTTTCAAAGTAACGATTGATAGTAGTAGCAGATTCATATAATTGGCATGTACCTTTACTAGAAGTTCTTGATTAGCAATTTTGCTAGGTAAATAAAACGTTGTGTTTGTGTATGATTGCTAATGCTGAGTACTCATTTTGAGTTTTGTGTGTAAGTCATGTGGATCCGAGGAGTTCAAACAGTTTTGGGCCCAACACGAGAATGAGGCCCATACCATAACTAGGTAGTAATTTTGGTACGGATTTTCTTCAGGTTCTTGAAGACATTTTGATGATCGAGAAATTAATTATATTCAAATTAGTGAAAATAAAATATCAATTCATGCCATGAATTGATATTTTATTTTCAAAATTATTTTTAAAAATTAATATTAAAAGAATTTTCAAAATTATTTTTATGTAAGCCTAATGATCGAGGACTATTCTTTGAAATTATATACACATGTTATGTAAGCCTAATGAATTCCATCCAATAACCAATTATCTATAAGAGAGGATTGGTTCACTAATCTATTGAGGGAGAGACTGTGCGATGCAAATTTTCTATTCCACTTTCGGTGTTTCACTTTCATGTTCTTCTTAAATTTCTAATATCAAATTAATATTAAAAGAATTTTAAAAATTATTTTATATTGTAAACAACTATATATGTATATACGTATGTGTGCAAATTTTTACCTTAAAAGTCATATTATATTTTTTTTAAAGTTAAGAGAATGATTTCCATACAAAAAACTACCCTTTTAATTTAAAAAAATTATATAATATGATTTTTAATCTAAAAATATACACATATGTATTAACGTGTTTGAAATATAAATATAATTTTTAAAAAATTTAAGAAAGCTAAACCATAAGTCTAGCAAATTGTATAACTAAATTGGAAGTTTAGGGTCATGAAAGCGAAGTCACAAACACCAACTGAAAATGCGTCAGCTCATTTGGAGATTCCAGAAGTAACTCCAAACCAACACATAAGCATGCTTGAAGCATGAGAGACATTTTTGGATTTAAGGATACATTCTCCATAAGAGGAAAGAGTCAGTTACATCCCAAAAGGATGATATGTCGATTGGAAATAAACATGAAGATAGAACTCCTGAATAGATTCTATCTAAAGACTCTAAAAGCAAAGAAAACGGCATGAGCAAAAATTTGGAAATGTCGATTAATTATGTAAGTATCGGTATAAGGTATCGGAAAGATATCTTTGCTTATTCAATTATTGTAAAAGTCATTGGAGAAGATGACAATAATCCCCAAACAATGGAGGAATGTTGACATCAAAATGGTTGGGAAAGCTGGAAAGCAGAATTGGATTCGTTAAACAGACTAGGTGTTTTTGGGCCTGTAGTTCCAACACCAGAAAGTGCAAAATCAGTCTGTTATAACTGGTTGCACAAGGGTTCTCGCAAAAACCTGGAGCGGATTACATGGAAATGTATTCACCAGTAGTGGATGCAACGACACTCAGGTTCCTTGTTGCTTTAACCTTTGTTGAACGTTTGAAAATGCAACTCATGGATGTGTTAACAACATACCTATATGAGTCGTTAGGTACCAACATATACATGAAAATCCCAAAAGGATTGAAAATGCCTGAAGCATTTGAATCAAAACCACATTACATTTATTCCATTAAACTTAGAAGATCGCTATATGGATTGAAACAATCGGGAAGAATGTGGTATAATCGCCTTAGAGAATATCTACAAAGACAAGGATTTGTCAGCAATCAAATAGGTCCTTGTGTATTCATAAAAACAACAAATTTGGGATATGTAATCATTGTTGTTTATGTTGATGATTTGAATATTATTGGGACTCCAGAAGAGATCCTAATAGAAGCTGATTATTTGAAAAGAGAATTTGAAATGAAAGACTTAGGAACTACCAAGTATTGTCTCGGCTTGCAGTTCGAGCATACAAAGGATGGAATGTTTATCCATCAATCAAACTACGCAGAAAAGGTCCTAAAGCGATTTAATATGGATAAGGCGCATCCATTAAGTATATCAATGGGAGTAGATCGCTAAGTGTGGAAAAGGACCCCTTTCGTCCCCGATTAGAAAATGAAAGAGATATTAGGTCTTGAAGTACCATATCTCAATACAATAGGTACATTACCGTACCTTGCTTCATTACATAAATAATTTTATTTTATGTGACAATGAATTATTGTCTCCCTAAACATAAAATAAAGATTATTGGTCCAGAAGTACCAATCTTCTACAAAATTCAATGATGGCATATATATTGCATAAAGATTGTGTGTTTAACTGAGGGGGAACATTATTATACGACTGTACTCTTTTTCCCTTGACTTTGGTTTTTATCCCACTGGGTTTTTCCAAACAAGGTTTTTAATGAGGCAGTTTGTCATATAAGGTCTCTGGTGAGACAATCTCGGCCTGAAGTTCGAGATATGTCAAAAGGAGCCAAAGGTAATGTATGAAGAGAATTCGGCATGGACTGATCAACCAAAGTACATATAATCAAGTGTTCTCAAACTACAAGATTCAACTCAAAGACATGATGGATGCTCAATTCATTCAAGAAAGGAGGATATATTCCAAGTTGAGAGAAGAATCATAATTGTACTCTTTTTCCCTTAATCTTGGTTTTGCCCCATTGGGTTTTCCAGACAAGGTTTTTAACGAGGCAGTTAGTGATGTACATCTAAGGGGGAGTGTTATAATAATATATTATTTAGATGTACATATGGAAACCCTAGATTTAATGTTGTACTCTCTCTATATAAAGGACCCTATGGATGACCTAATAAAATGGATCTGATCTCTCTCCTTTCTCTCTATTCTCTCTGTTTTCTCTTAATTGGATCTCTTTTTGTCAATTTTAATTGTTTATTTCACATTCTTTTTAATTATCTTTCTTCAAATATTCTCTTCTTAGAATTGTGTCGTGTGTTTATGATTGGATTGTTTAATCTTTTTTTAATTCCATTTTTGAATTGTCTTGCTTGCAATAGTTGTTCTTGAAATCCTTTGTTTTTGTGTTTACCTACGTGATTGAATAGAAGAATTTATTACTTTTCTTCTTTGTGATACAATTGTTTTTGGTCTCTTGTTTTATCAATATTATTTTTTTAATTTTCACATTTTGTTTATATTTTTCTTCGTTAAATATATATAATATTTGATTTTTTTTAAATTCACATTGAATTTTATTCCTAAAATGCTTTACGTATATCTAAATATTTGTCTGATATTCTGATCCGAAAATTGAGTAATATCTTGTTTACTAAGTTATTATGGCATTAATAAAACATTATTTTATCTATTTGTGGCCCAATTGTCATTATGTCCACATTATTGCCTTTGAAGTTTATTATTTAGATGTGCTGATTAGTTTGATACACTATCAAAATCATATTATAGAAAAACGCCATGGGCCTCATGTACATATATTGCATTGGCTTAAAGTGGCCCAAAATGATACTCCGTATATGATTTGTTTGTTTCCTTTTAAACTCTACAAGCGTATAGACCCATTTGAGTTATCGGCCCTTTTTACAATTTTGGGCCTTTTGGCTGAACTAGGGTTGAATATTCTTCAATTCGCTCTACCTCTTTCCTTGGATTGTCGTTGTCGCAACTCGCTCAATAGCGGTGGTGTGCCCTACTCCTGAATCTTATTGTCTTCTTTTTGTATGGGTATGTGCTTTTATGGACTATCAATGCGTTTTTTTGGTGGATTTGTAACTGCATTTTGTTACTATTCCATTTATCTAATTGCTGATTTCAATTTTATGCTTCATTTTCTCCTTTTTGTGTGGATTTCTTTGAGCATCTGTTTATGATTACTAGTGCTAGTAGAGAATAGAGAATACAATGGAGCTGTTAATTAGTTCCATGTTGATTCTGATATCACTTAACCTTAGTAACTTCAAAGAGGAAATGACGCTGGGGTATTTTAAGCACGAAAAATGCAATAAACCTACTCCTTTTTTTAAGTCTTAAAATAGTAGCTATGCTCTCATTGGTTGCTGGTATAAGGAAGAACTGTAAATGAAGAATTTAACTGAGAAATTTGCTTCTAAGAATCTTATGTTAAGTGCGTTTAATTTAAGGAAGCTTCGTAATTCCTAATTGTAATTCGATTAGTGATATAGCAAACAATTTTTTTGGTAAGAATCTATTGTATTTTGTATTTTTTTGAAAGTGAATAAAAATAATCTTGAAATGAACTTAGTATAATCATCACTTACTATTTGTTTAAGTTTGATTTTACAGAACAGCGCTAATGGCCGCTAATAGGAGAGAGGATGTTGACCAGCTGTTTTTACTATTGATTTGAACTACCCAATTTATTGTGATTATTAAATTTCAGTAGTGAAATTGGGTTATAATTGTGACTATTGATTAGAACTTCTTGTTTTTTTGGTAATTACATAATGATTGTTGATTCTACTGAAATTTGTTGTGACTATTATGACCCAATAATTTTTGCTTTTTGGTTATTACAGAAATAATGGCTGCTAATTGGAGAGACGATGTTGCCATTTATGATGATGAGAATTTTGATACAAACATTGCAATGACTCCTTCAGATGCTGATGAGATCTTAGGAGGACAAAGAGGAAATCCCATGCACGGATATTTCCTCTTCAGATGCTGATAAGATCTTAGAAGCACAAAGAGAAAATCCCATGCGCGGATATTTCCTCAAAGCAAAAGCAGTTTATATATAGATATGGAGCCAGAGCTAAGAGGGAAGCTAAGAGGGCAGCTAATGCGTATGCGGACTTTCATGAGAGTATCAGAGAAGCCAACCTATACCTAATGGGTCATAATGATCATATTGTTTGTCATGAGATATATCAGAATGCACTTCAGCACTTTCATACAGCTTTTCAGAAACTCCCTCTGCTTGATGAACAATCAGAAAAGGCTAAAAAGTATGGTAAGAAGTTGATGATGCACTGTTCGAGAGTGCTCCAGGCTCTTTGTAATGATCAACGGGAAATGACGTCGGGGTACTTTAAGCATGAAAAATGCAATAAACCTACTTTTGTATGCAATATTTTATAATAATAAAGAAAAATTATATTTTTACGGTTTTACCCTTCCAAAAGTGAGGGTTATTACAATATTTTCCCATTAAAAATAGTTTCGTCCCAAAACTAGCCTAAACCCTACCAAAAAAATCACTCCAGAAAATTGAGTTATTACATTAAAAATCTTTTTTATAAAAGTTGGTTTTGTTCATATGCATGTGAGAAGTGTAGTTTTGAGTATTGTAAGATTAGAAGATTATGACCCAATTTATAGTCTTTGTTTGATCTGATTAGTAAAAGCTTTATGTTTAACAAAATCAATTCATGTTTTTAAATATATATTCTTTTCAGTGTTCTAACTTGATGTTGTGTAATAAAATACAATCTCTAAAAGGAAGTTATACTAATGTTCTTAGTAAGATATAATCTAAAGGAAATTATCTACTGTTGTGTTTATTCTTTTTTCTCCTGATTAGTCTTATAGTTCTCTGTAGGGTATTTGAGTATATGACTATCTATGGAAACTCACTCATGCTAGCTTTGTCGATGTGCTAGTGTGTCACTACTACATGTTTTAGCTTGTTTTTTTTTTTTGCTTATGTACATGTACTGGTTATCACTTGTTATGTGGATAGTTTTTTGTTATTGCTACCGAAATTTTGCTTGTTTTTTGGTGAATTACAAAACACCGCTTCTATTAAATATATGCAAATCAAGTTAGTAAATATGATTCGGTTTTCTATTTGAATTTGAAGTTTACTTCTTTCTTCTTCACTTATTTTGTAAGACTGAAATGGCTGCTGACAATGAAGATGATTGGAACACTTCAAATGTCTTTAATAAAAATAAAACTATGGTTTTCAATGATGTTGCAACATTATTGGCAGGAAAACAACTTGAAGACCCCTTTTATAAGCTTTTGGAGTTTGCAAAGGAGTTTTATTTACTTGGAGGTTCAATTTTGATAGTTGGCAGTGGATATGAAGACCTCAATAATATAATAAAACAAGGCTACATGTTTACATCTCATCATTTGAAACATGCTTCATGTATAAATGTTGCTACAAGTGCATTGCAACACTATCAAAACGCTCTAGATCAACTTATTATTTATGGAGAAAAGACTAAAGAGGTCAGGAAGTATGCATTCAAGTCCAAAATGCATGCGTCCAAGATGCTACCAGCCCTTCGTGATGGTTGAGTTAAAGACCTAGATACTTCCTTTCTCAAATCATAAAAATATTGATCTTAAACTGAAACTAACTCGTCCTTTAACTAAGTCTGGAGAATAGCCAAACTACACTATTCGATGTCCGTTTGTAGTCGTGAGAACATTTTCCATTTTGCTATCTTTTAGCTTTATATTTTTTTTTATATTCCTCTATATTCTTTTGTGGTTGTGAAAACAAAATTTTCTCTTCAATATGTAGTCTTGAGAACAAAATTCCTCTATGTCCTTGTAATAACCGCTTTTTTCTATAAAAAAAAAACAGTTATTTTATTTTATTTTATTATTTCTCTAAAATAGAGAGTTTAATTATTATGATTTTCATAGTTTAATATTAAAAATCTATAAAAGCATAGTATAATGACTTAATAAAATTTAATAATTGAGATTAAATAATTTCGAAATTTAATTCAATTCAATTTATAATACAAATAATAAAAAAAATAAGGGGAAAGGACCAAAAATAAAAATGCGAGAGGTGGTACTCGAACCCGAGACCTCTTGCATTTTCTCTCAAACTAGACACTCCTTTCCACTATGCCATTGTAACTCATCTACACACTAAGGATTTTTAATCTTGTTATGCTCTTATTTCTTCTTATTTTCAAATTAATCAAATCAGACTTGTCTGATTGATACGACACTTGAGCAATGCATGTGCTCTACTCCTTCTATGACAATTGTAACTTGTTCTTCTCACCAACCAACCTCACAAATAGTCATCCTCCACAACGGATTCAAGAAGCACAAAATTGACCAATCCACATGGATCACCTCCTCCGTGAGAGGTCTATCCATGGAGGTGTGGATCCATGGAGGGGCCAAATTTGGCTATAAAAAGGGATGAGATTGCAAGGGAGGACTCACACCATCATCTCCTTCTTACTCTCTTGCTAAATTCATTCCATTTAAAGCCAAAAATCCCTAGAATTTATTTTTTCCAAATCCGAATTTTTATATAAAAAAAAATCCCCAACAAAAGGATATCAAGTATTGCATAAAAGTTTGTATGCCCGGTTTTAGTATGTGATTGCAGAGAAGTGTCTATTAAAAATGTCAGTTGCAAGAAACAAGTATGATAACAGTCCAAAATCTGGTAATTAGACTTGAATCAGTTTATGGCCATATTACATGTAAGTATGATAAAATCCCAAATACCATTTCAGCAAAATAACAAAAAATAACTAGACAACAAATACTTGTGAGGTCAACACTAAAATGCATACCAAGGCCGACACATATAGGCAGACAATTATCTTCTTTGGAGCTAATTGCCAAGCCTACAATGGATGCATTTGCACTGTATAGAGCTTCAGTGCTAGGAATCTGAAAAGAAAATAGCAATGTCAGAAGATATTTTCTGTAAAAATAAAGCATGTATATATGGGGAATAAATAATCCAACCTCGCAATGGAGATGCTTAATTTTGATACTTGACACAGGAATTTGATATGGAGAATGTGAAACCAAAGCATTTGCTAGTTCCCTTATTGTATCGATATTCAAATCACTCGATAGGCATTGCCTAAAGTAAGCCATCAGTCTACGGTCTCTTAAGAGGTGTGATTCCTTCTGCGCCAATAACCTAAAATCAATAGTCAGTTAATATATGTTTATGTTCAAGTGTTCAACACAGCAGAATTCTAACTTATGAGACACTTAAGGCTTTTATGAGCAAAAAAAATTCTAAATTTTTAACATGGAACAACAGAAATATGAACACAATCAGTTAAGGTTTAGCAAATATACCTTTCACCCATCCATGAGTGTTAACTATAAGTGGCATCTTAGGTCCATTAGAATTCCCATTCTCATAAGATCTACACTCCTTGTAGTAATCATAGAGCGCCCATATATACTTCTTGTATAGTTCAGGATCCCTCTTAGAAGAAACAACTCCAAACAATAGCATCTACATACCAAAGAGAAGTGTTAAGAAGAAATTTTGTGATATTACAAAAGAAAGAACAACCAATTAGCTACTTCCTAGTCATAAAAAAATATAGAGAAATTACATACTACAAAAACCATGAACATAAAATTTCCTAATCACAATTGATCATAACAAATAATTACAAAAGGAATTCTTTTAGGCTACTTAATGTTGCTATACTCATTGCCAAGCAGTTGTCAAGTATACTTCAATTTATTCAAAAGCATAAGATAAAAGTTACACTGTAAACTATCCATAGATCCCTCGAGCTTAAAACATGGCACGTTTATCACACAAAGAGATAGAACAAGATGTCAAGATCCACTTAGCTGAAAAACACCATATCAACCCTAAATTCCTAAATACTACATAACTTCAAGAAGAACATATCTTTCATAGACCAAAGGAAAGCTTACAAGTTTGTACCTTTCTGGGGTCTTCGGGCAAGGGATTGTTAAATCTGAGCAAAGAGCAAAGCAAATAAATCAATTCCTACCACATTTGAAATCGACAAACCCCCAATATTTGAATACTAGCATCATTCAGAACCGAGAAGTTGTATGAACAAAAGTGAAACCCCTTAATCAAAGTAGCAAGTACCTGGAGTTATCTGATCAATAACAGTTAATGAGAGACAACCAGGGGCAGTAAACTCTGACTGTCCAACATCAGTATCCAAATAAGCCACCCTTTTATATCTGCCACAGAATAATGCAATACATCACGGAAACTTAATTCCTTTTCCTCAAACGCATACTCACAACATAATTATGTTTGTTTGCAAAATACAACCGAACTTGTTAAATCATAGAAAAATTGCATAGGGTTTTACAAATAAATACAAATTAGCAAAAGATTCTGAACTGATTGAACACCAAAATAGAAAAAAGGAGAAACCTGAGGAGCAGAGTGTTGAGAAGATAACGAGAGAAGGTGGTTTTGCCACTGTTCTTGGGGCCGCAGATTAGAGAAATCGGAGGGGTTGAAGCGATAGATTCACAGGAAATGGATTCGTTGCCTCCGACCAATCCACGGGTATGTGAATGCTAGGTGAAGGCTCCTCCATTACTAGAGCAGTACAAAAAGAGCACTTCATGAAAGGATCTCAATAAACACAACATAATAGAGCGTATGAACTGAACAAATTGCAAAGCTTGCACTAGTTTGTTGGAAATTAAGCAATCTGATTGTAATTGAAAACTCTAACATTGATTGCATCTCGCAGCAGGCGCGGCCAGTGACGTAGCCAGGAATATTTTTTATATTTTTTTATAAAATATAAGAAAAAAATTACAATAATTTTTTCTTACAAAGACATTCTTACGATTTTCCATATCTTGAAATCGTACAATAATATCTTCAGTTTCAATATAACACAGTATATCTTTCTCAATATAAGTAACAAATTTAATAAATTCAACACACATAAATAATTTGAAATCATCAAACGTCTACAATAATATACTTTCCAAATAAAATCCCATTTTTCAAATTAATCCCATTCAAGTTTATTAATTATGGTCCGATTTTTCTACTCCCTAATCATACTCCTTTTATACTCCCTTGTTTTAATTGGTTCGAAGATATTTTTTAATATTTTAGTTTTTTTAAATGTAAATGGAAAATTTATTACTCAATCACGTCGTAGGGGAGTATATTTAAGGAGTAGAAAATTTAATTTGTATTAAAGAATCATGTAAATGAACAAATCCGCCTCTGATAGCTCTCGTTCTTTTCAGGAGAGGCCGTTCACTTCATCTTCTAAACCTAAAATAAAAATATTTTTGTATATTTAATTTTTTTTTTTGAAAAATCCCAGCCCCCACTGGGCACTAAACAAATCTGCCAGTGGACGTGGGGGCGTCGTAAATCGTCCAGTCGCCTCTCTCTACGTGCATGAGCCAGAAGCGTTGTGTAGCCGGTCGTTGGCGGCGGTTGTGCGTATGGCCCATATCGCTTGTCAACGGTTGCTAGGCAGCCCGATTTTATTTACTTCGTTCAGGTTGACCGGAGTAAAAAAAAAGAAAGTTTTAAGTGACATATGGAGAGTGGCATTGCCAAATTCAGCACTTAGTCAAACTGGAGAAAAATCATCTAAAATAACAAAATAGTATTTGTAACAAGATATGCTAATGACTGGTGATGTCCAAAGTTCAAAATGAATTATTTGAATGGAGTAACAGTTTTTTGAAAGAAAATAACAGAAACACAATTTAACATGTTTTTCTAATTGAGATGCTTGACAAAGGCGCAATTTTGAGTGTTTTTACAATAGAATAAATTCCTACAAAGAAGATGATAGAAGACACGATACCTCGCTGTTGAGAGGGTTTCTTGACAACAAATAAATTTATATCAAGACCCCGCTGTTGTATAGCAGAGTCAGGTTCGTCCGCAGGGAGAAAGTCAGTGCTAAGTTTTGTTATTTGTTACGCAAGCAATCAAGTAATAGGGTTTTTAACAAGAGAAAGAGGAATTCTAAGGTAAAGGTATCACCACAACAACAATTATGCATGTCAAACGCTATGAAACATAAAGATCATGCTTTTATCACATAAAGGTGTCAACTTTCGTCAACTAAAGCAAGTAAATCAATCAACTTTTGCTAAATCAACAAACTTACTTTCTAATCTCTTCTACTTCAACTAGGACAGATCTACTTTCGCTTCAAAACCCTAATTTGACTATTCTGGTTCAAGGTTTTCGCTTTCGCTTAAACTATGAATGAGAAATTCCTATCAACTTTCGTTTAAAGGATTAAGATCAAGAGAATAGATTCATGCAATAAAAACAATCAAGACATGATCATAGACAAGCATGCACAACCATTGTTGGGTTCAACCCCAACCTTAGAGAGGAAGACTACTCACTAATCATATTAAAAGCAAAACTGAATTAAATTAAATAGAAAGCTTACAAGTTTGAATCCAAACTCGTCGTCCCACCACGTCTCTCTATCTCTACTCTCTCGCCCCTCTCTTTTCTCCTCCTCCTCCTCTAACTTGAATGATCCCCCCTAAAACTAAAGAGAGGACAAGTGTATTTATAGAGAAACTATTCTATCTTATATCTATCTATAAGGAAATAAATCTATCTTAAATCTAACTATAAGGAAATAATATCTTCTAATAAAATATAGCCCTTCTATCTATCTAATAACATAAAAGGAAATAGGATAAAAGCCCATTAATAGCACCGACTCGGACACGCTGCTCCTCGCGGTGCCTCGTTAACGACCCTGATAGGGTCGTTAACGACCCTTTTCAACACTTCGAACAACTTTGAGTAAAACTTGCGTAGAAGATTCGTTACAACTCCGTTTGACTCGATTCTTTTTCCTATGTTCTTGTAACGAATTTATCTATCTCTTTCCAAGCTCAAACTTGATCTTCAATGAATTTACTTGAGCGATAAATCTTCATCTTCTCTTCATCTTGAGTGCTATCTTTCACCGGCTTTGCTCCTTTCTTCAAAAGTTGCTCCAAATAGGTTCTAAAACCTACAAAACACCACCAAAGCTTATGTAGACTCCATATCTCATGAATATACGAAAACCTACACAAACGACTCAAAACAAAACACAAAACTAAAGAAAAAGACTCAAACACACTAAAAACACACCCTAAAAACACGACTAAAAAGGCGGACATCAAAATACCCCATACTTAGACTTGCTTGTCCTCAAGCAATCAACAAGACATCAACCAAAACCATCAACACATATATCAAGTCAATGCCCTCATCAAAAAGCAACATCAAAACTCAAGTAGAAAATAGACAAGTGAATCTAATGTCATCACACATATATGAGCAACCTCAAGCAAAAGCAACCAAGAATCCAACCTCACAAGGGTAATGTGTTTCTCTCAACTCTCAAGTGTTTAGGCTTATAATAACAACTCTCAACTCATTCCAATATACAAATATCAACATAGTCATTGTTACTTATATCACCAAACTCTCCACCTAAGATTTGTCAAAACAAGCAAAAAATCATCAAGAGAACTTAGGCTCAATGAAAAACTTCATAGAAGCTTCCATTCGGCCGGGTTGTAATGGGGCTTGGTAAAAACAAATATGCGTGGAAATATTTTGGCTATGTGGTGCTAATAATATCCGGGAATCAAAGACTCCTAAAAACTCACAGATACCAAAACTTCTCATAAAAGATATACCAAACTCACTCTCATTATGCACTTATATTTCACTTACCCAATATATCCTAGAAAGTCTCATAAAAAACAAAAAGAATCTCTGATATTCATCTATATAAACACTGATGCACTTCTTACTTCTTCTTTCTCTTTCCTTTTTCTTTTTTTTTCTTTCGCTGCCTCGTTAACGAACCCACAAGGGTCGTTAACGAACTTTCATCGTGTACTCTTCCTCTTTCTTAACAACTTTCTTTTGTGCATCTTTTGCTATCAAGAGATCTTTCTTTTTACAACTTAAAAATCAAGAGACTTCCAATCTACCCTTCCCAATAATCCCTCAATTTCAAGCCAAACATAACATTGCACTCAACAAAGCATACCCCTCCAATCTAAGTCCTAATCCCCGGATAGGGTCAAGCTTATCTCGGCTAGGGAACAATTTTGTGGAGCTATAAATAAAAGGCTTCAGGATCAAGTTGGCTATCAAAAAAGAGGATAAATGATAAGGTAGGATAAGGATTAATAAGGCTTATGAAAAATAAGTTCTCTATCATCTGATTCCACATGCAATGAACTAATATCTCATATAGGTCTCAAGAAATAGATAACCATATCAATGACAAGAGATAATATGCATAAGGAGAGTAAATCACACAAAAAAAAAGAAGAGGGATTTTTGATGTTCTCCCTATAAGGCCAAAAATAACTAACAAGGTAATTTTTTTTGGTTGTTGGATTTCAGTCACTTCTACCTAAGATCATATGTGCTCAATTTCATCACATGCTAAATATCCACATAAAAACAATTTTTTAACATGATTCAGGCAAAGCTATCCAAACATGCTATGGAATTATATGATCAAACAAGTTAAAGCATATCATAGGACATCTAAGTGGAATATTATCAATCCTAAAAACACAAACAAAAACACAAAACTGACACAAAACTGAGTTACCTTTTCCCATACCCCATACTTAAACCAAACAGTGTCCTCACTGTTTAAAACAAAGAAATAAAGAGAATAAGGAAAAGGGAACTCACAAAATAAAACTGAAGCTGCTTGGAACCATTGATCACTTGAGCTTTGCTGATTGTTTCGGTTCGGTAGAGGTCGACACCGAGCTTGTTGCTTCGGTAATGAACACGTTGTATGCTTGTACCGATTCTTCTTGATTTTCTTCTTTTTAGCTCTTCTTAACTTCTTGTACCTGAGTCACTTTAGAAAAACTTCTATCCCTACTATACTAATCTAACCTAAAAACAAGTCAAAAGAAAGCTAGCAAAAAGAACTAAGAAAGCAAAAACTAAAACAAAAACTTAAAAGCGGGTTGCCTCCCGTAAGCGCTATTTTTAATGTCGTTAGCCCGACGAACTTACCTTGCCTTACCTAGGACGACTGTCATCCAGTATCGAAGGGATCATGAGAAACCCCATACTTAGCCTGAAAAACATCATAGCTTCTCTCAAAAGTATTTGGTCCTCTATCATCAATAAGTATGCTTGGTAATCCTACAACAGGGTTAGTAAAATCCGAAAACCAAGGAGGTTTTGACTCCTTCACAGTACTAACAGTAGGATCTAACATAGAATAAGGATAGGAAAAAGGATCATGACCAGAATTGATTGGATAAGAACAAGAAAACTCACTGGGATCGATCAGGAAGGGGCTCGTTACCGAGGCTATGTGGGTCGTTAACAACCGTGCTGGATCTGGAAGTGGATTGACGTCGTGCCTGGATCCACCTTTAGCTTCGTAGTCCTTCAGATAAGGGTCGTTACCGACCCATGGGGGGTCGGTAGGCTCCTCAATACTACAACTAGCAACTTCGCTTATGGGCGAATTGAAATGAAATTCAACCTTCTCTTCTCCAATATCAAACGTGAGAAGTCCTTTTCTGACATCAACACGTGCTCCTGCGGTGGCTAAGAATGGTCTGCCTAGAATGATTGGCACCGCATGGTCTTTTGGCATGTCTAGAACAATGAAGTCGTTTGGGACAAAGAATTGCCAGCTTGAATGGGTACATCCTCAACGACTCCGGTTGCTTTGACACATGATCCATTCGCCATATAAAGATTCATATCGACAGGCTCCAGTGGTCCCATGTTAGCCTTGGTCCAAATAGACAATGGTAATAACCTGACACTGGCACCTAGGTCACATAGAGCTTTAAAACGGTGAGTCCCAAAACCAATTGAGATTGCAAACTTACCTGGATCACCGAGTTTTTCAGGGAGCTTTATGAAATGAACCTCGTTTGACATCTCTGATATAGATCTTTTCCTGCTCAAAATCTCTTTTAAAAATTTAGCGTAGGCAGGCATTTCATTAAGGGCATCAGTAAATGGTATAGAAATATTTAACCCTTGAAGAATCCTAACAAAGCGTCTAAACTTTTCTTCTGTAACATCATTAGACTTCGTAATCGGGAAAGGAAGAGTTTTAGATGGACTCGGGATAGAGAGAGACCCAGATCGAGGTCCTACCGAATCGACAAGAGGGTCGATCGGTGCAGATAAGGGGTCGGTACCGACCTTGGGGGAGTCGGTAACGAACTCAGAGTTCGGTTCAGAAGACTTACCTGGCATGGATGATTCGGTATCGAGCTAGGGAGCCTCGTTAACGACCCTGTTGGTGTCGGTAAGGAGCCTGTTTGGGGCATCTTCTTCGTTGTCGTGCTCAGTGTCATTAGGTTTGACTCGATCTGGAAACTCCCTGCCACTTATGAGGTGTATGGCTGCAATTTGTCTTCTAGGGTTATCTTCGGGTCGGCCAGAAAATTTTCCTTGAAGTCTTGGAATCCGTGCAGCTAGGTTACGTAGTTGGGAATCAACGCTCTTCTTCCAAATATCAAACTCTTCCCACCGTTTCATTTGATAATTGAGATTAGCTTGGACTCCATTGATTTTATTCTTCACTCCATTAATCCCTTCATAGAGTCCTTGCACCCAAGATGGTGGCTCTTGATAGCCCGGAGGTGGATAAGGTGGAACACTCTGTTCTTGCTGAGCAGGTTGGCTCCCGTGGCCATATGCATAATTGCCCCAGGTGGGCTGATTGTAATTCCTCCCTACATAAAAAGTATCACCTTGGTTCCTATATGGACCCCACATGTAATTAGCTTTTTCATATGCCTCAGCAGCTATGATTTCCCTTTCTCTCTAGATCTCCTCTATCTCTAAACTGAGTTCAGCAATCTGCTTAGCTAGTTCCTCATGTGTAGCCATGGCTTAGCGTTCTCTTAATCTCCTGTGGAGGGAACGCTCAAGTTCAGGGTCTACTTATTGGATTTGAGACAACTCGGCGTCCTTCAGCTGACATACACTGAAAGAAAAAACAAAAACAAAATCAAAAGCAAAACGGGTTCTCGGCGAGGGTCGATACCGAGCCTGGATAGGGTCGGTAACGAGCCTGGAGTGATCCCGTAAAAACCGAAACTAAAAAATGAAAAAACAACTACCAGTCGACAGAGATCCTAGAAAATAAACAAAAAAGCACAGAAAATTGGGTTGCACAGCAGGGTCGGTACCGACCCTGGGGGGTCGTTACCGACTCGGCGGAGTCCCAAAAAAAGTAAAAAGAACAAAACTTGGCACTATTGAAATCTCCCCGGCAACGGCGCCAATTTGTTGAGAGGATTCTTAAACAAATAAATTTATATCAAGACCCCGCTGTTGTATAGCAGAGTCAGGTTCGTCCGCAGGGAGAAAGTCAGTGCTAAGTTTTGTTACTTATTACGCAAGAGATCAATTAAATCTAGAGAATTTATCAAGTATGAGAGGAATTCTAAGGTTAAGGTATCCCCACAACAACAATCATGCATGCCAAACGCTATGAAACATAAAGATCATGCTTTTATCACATAAAGGTGTCAACTTTTGTTAACTAGAGCAAGTAAATCAACTAACTTTCGTTCAATCAATAAACTTACTATCTAATCTCTTCTACTTCAACTAGGATTGATCCGCTATTCTGATTCAAGGTTTCTGCTTCAAGGTTTCTGCTTTCGCTTCAACTATGAATGAGAAATTCCTATCAACTTTCGTTTCAAGGATTAAGAACACCGAATAGATGAGAAATTCCTATCAACTTTCTCATCTATTCAAGGATTAAGAACATGAGAAATTCCTATCAACTTTCTATCTATATAATAACATAAAAGGAAATAGGATAAAAGCCCATTAATAGAACCGACTCGGACACGCTGCTCCTCGCGGTGCCTCGTTAGGGTCGTTAACGACCCTTTTCAGCACTTCGAACAGCTTTGAGTAAAACTTGCGTAGAAGATTCGTTACAACTCCGTTTGACTCGATTCTTTTTCCTATGTTCTTGTAAAGAATTTCTCTATCTCTTTACAAGCTCAAAATTGATCTTCAATGAATTTACTTGAGCGCTAATTCTTCATCTTCTCTTCATCTTGAGTGCTATCTTTCACCGGCTTTGCTCCTTTCTTCAAAAGTTGCTCCAAATAGCTTCTAAAAACCTACAAAACACCACCAAAGCTTATGTAGACTCCATATCTCATAAATATACGAAAACCTACACAAACGACTCAAAATAAAACACAAAACTAAAGAAAAAGACTCAAACACACTAAAAACACACCCTAAAAACACGACTAAAAAGGCGGACATCAAAATAAATTTATAGTCAAGACCCCGCTGAGTATAGGGGAGTCAGGATCGTTCCACGAGAAGCAAGGTTTGTTTATCTATCGACTCCTAAAAATTAAAACAAAAGCAAGCAAAACACACAAGCAGCTTCGTTAACGAAGTTGTCAGCCTCGTTAACGAACCACCGAGAATAAAAAGACCAAAACTAACGACCTAGACAGGTTCGGTAACGAGCCAACGAATAACGAATATGATCTTGAAAAGAAATCAAATAAAAACGAAAATATCCAGGATAAGGGTTACCACAGCATAGTCATGCACACAAGCTCGTAAGAAGATAAATATCATGCCTTTAAATAGATAGATGCATCAACTTTCATTGACTTAGCAAGCAAATTAATCTACTTTCATAAACTAACTCGCCCAATTGCTTGTTTCGGATCTAAAGCTTGAAACGTTCGTATTCAAACAATATCAACCTTCAAGTTTATAACTTTCTCTTTCAATCAAGTCAACAACTCAAATTACCTCAACTTTCATCTTGGTATAAGCACAACAAACAATCTCAACAATAGATAAAAGGCATTCAACACATAATCTTACTCACCAAACATGCACAACTATGCCGGGTTTCAACCCCGATCCTAGATAAAAAGACTACTCGCTAATCATGACTAAGAAACTAATAACTTTAATAAAAGAAAACATTAAAATCAAAACACTACTCAAATTAATAAGAAATATCGTCTTACATCGATTCAGAAGAAACCAAAAAAACCGAAATACCGAATCAAAAACACGACTAACGACCTCGGTAGCTTTCGTCTACCGAGCTCCTTCGATCACGACTCCGATCCGTTTTTCTCTCTCTCGGCCCTCCTTCTTCAAAATCCGCCCTCCCCTTTCTATGCTAGATAGAAGGGTATTTATACTAAAAAGAGGCTAGAAACTAAAAAAAGCTAAAAGATATAAACTTTCCTAAAAAGATAGAATCTATTCTAAAAGATAGAAATAAAATCTCAAAAGATAACAAGACCTAAAATACATAATATAATAACCTTAAAATCATAAAAAGATACTCTACCGACACGGAAATAAATTCCCGCACAGGATCGGTGAGTCACAAAGTCAACTCTCGAACATTTTCATCTCGTGGCCTCGTTAACGAGCCCTCACAGCCTCGTTAACGAGCTTGGGCTTGTTTCTTCAACACTTCTCTTCCAAAAACTCGAACTTCAGCTTCTTCATCATGTATTCCGCCATCTCTTATCATAGCTCTCCAAATTCAGCTCCAAACAGCACCTTTTCCTTGCTAATACCTACAAAAAGACATAAAACGGAGTAGCTTCCATACTTTCTACAAAATATGCAAAACTATCCAAAAACACATAAAACTAATCCTAAACTTATCAAAACTAGTACTAATAACCTAATAAAACCTATCAAAAACTATACTAAAAACACGAACATTAAAGACACGATTGATGAGGTATTTTTCATTCGTTTACCTATCAAAGAATCCTAACTTTACCAATCTGAGTAGAATGGTAAGCAAGGGTCGATCCCACAGAGACTCGTGTATTAATGTTATTACTTACGTGCCAAGTAACTAAATAAAGGGGGGTTTTAATGATTGGAAATCTAATCTAAGATGCAAGAACAAAACTAACTATGAATGCAAAGTTTGATTGTAAATATATATGAGAGAAATATGTTCAACTAGTTAAATCCATCATAGATATGCTTATTGATCATTGATTCTTTCGATTCTCAATTCCCTTGAATAATCTATTGTGAATTATACTCCTACTAAGGATTATGATTCAAACTTCATAAATAGTTGAAAGAACTAACAATCTAAACAACCCTAATCATTTAACAACCTAAAACAACGTCTAGATTCAATTAAACGACAGTTTTACGAATCAAGTTATCAATAGAAACAAATACTCAGAGCAAACAGACATCGAAATTATTTGTGGATTTATTCCCTTCTACAACTGAATAGCCCGAACGGGTCCAAACAATTATAGATGCTACTTTATCTAATCAACCCCGAACGGGCATCAATCAGATTAGTTGTAAATTAACCTAGAAATTCTATTAGGTGATCAAGCTGACAAAACCCTAGAATAATTCTGATTCAATTAAGCACAGGGAATAAAACCTATTCAAGTTGATGAGAATCAATCAAACCTCACAATATTATGCAATCTATGATTTCAATAACTAGTCAAACACAAAGAAATTAGCAATGCATAATTAAATTAAAATCAAACTTACAAATGTTCAAAGGTTCTTCCTTGAGATAAAACCCTAGCCTCCAAAAGTATGACAAAAGTTATGATAATGATTGAGAGAAAACTAAAAACCAAGTTTAAATACCCTAGAAGATATCCAGATATTAAATTATCCCGAAATTACATCAAACTAGTCGGAAAATACATAACCAAGTCCAACCCGAAGCCCAAAACACACGACCCAACTCTCCCGCAACGGAACAGAGTGGCGCGGTCTCATTCCAAGGTGGCGCGGCCGCGCAAGTCCATGTTATGCCCGCGGCACTTCTCGGTTCAGCATTTCAGGCGACACTTCAGAGGCTGTTTTCACCCCTTTCGAGTTGAAATTTGGACTCGGAGTAAAAATATGAATTGTATATCTTCGAGTTAGATTTCCAGTGATACCAAATTCAACTTCATCCAAGCACTATAGCTCCCAAACCAAGCATTGCAAGATAGAGGTGTCGAAATAAGAACTCCAATGCATAGCCCGGATTTAAGCGTTCTTTTCCCTCAAGCTCTTGGGTCTTGGTTCTTCCAATCTTGACTTGTATCATTCTAAGCTTCCTCAAACTCCTCCATAGTCCACTAAGATCCATCTCGTCCACGCTTGTTTGCCTAAAGATCTGCATAACCGAACAAAACAAGCGCAAATCCCGAATTTCCTAGAAAACCTAAAAACCTAAGAACTACACTAAACTAAGCTAAAATCATGCAAAATAAACATACATATGCATCCTAATCACTACCTAAATGCAAGCTATCAAATTCCCCCATGCTTAACCCTTGCTTGTCCTCAAGCAAGTCATAAATCCAAATCACACCATAGAAATGCAATCATATATTCATCTCAAGTCAAACAAGCATTTCACATATAATCAAAACCCGACCAAGACTTCTTAACATGCATTATGGTAAGCAAAAATTAAAGACCATTCATTCATTTTAGACCTCACCAAGGTAATTGTGTTTGCACTCAAACTCTCAAGTATTTAAGGGTATGTGTTTCACTAAAAAAATCAACCATGAAAACTAGACTACCATAAGCTTGCATCAGAGTTCTAAATCTCCACCGTTGGGGATCAAATACATAACAAAAATCAAGAGGTCTTTTTAAGGCTTGTAATGGGGCCAATGTAAAGAGAAATTTGGAAGGGATAACATTTGGCCTGTGGTGCTAAATCTGGGATAAAGAACTAATCTAAACCCAAAAACTCAACACTTTTTCATAACACTTCCAACTTCACTCTACCAATTCCTTACATTTACACTTAAGCACTTTGCTTCTTTTTTCCTTCTTTTGCCTCTTTTCAACTCTTTCTTGCTTTGCTATGAAGACTACACACAATTCAAGCAATTTCTTTCTTTTGCTTTGCAACAAACTTTTCATCTTCATTTTTTTTCACTTTACACACAAGAGTTTTATTTCCTCTTCTCCACCTTTTCTTTCTCAAATTCCCCCATACTTATATCCAACTCACACAAAATACAACCAACCTAAAGTCCTAAATCCCGGATTATGGGTCAAGCTTATTAGGCTAGGGATCATTTTGTGGAGCTAACAAAATAGGCTAAAAGCTCAAAGAAATAGGGTGTCATGATCTTGTAAGGTAGGAATGGAAAATAATAGGCTATAAAAAAACATTGCCTCAATCATTTTAATGTCATGTATTCAATCATATAAAACAGTCTTGAAAAAGAGTCATAACGCAAGTTCTAGAGCTAGATAATCATGGTGATACACTCAAGAATGTAGAGAACAAATATATCATGAAAGGCCAAAAATATCTCACAAGGCAAATTTTTGTCTAGAACTTCAGAATGAATCAAATACTCAAGCTAAATACATGCTCCATCCTATAGTCAAGGTAATTAATCAATGATCGTGCTCATATCATATCAACTTCAGCATATCATGCAAATCATGGGTTAGAATTTATACTTAACATTGAAAAACAAGAGAAATCAAACTATGGGGAAATAAGAACCTAAATGCAATATTTTTGTATTTTTATGAATTTTCTGATTTTTTTTCTTCAGGATTTTACTCAATGCATGCAAAAATTTTAAATATGACCTAAACTAATGCAACTACATGCAATGCAAACAAATAATTCCCTTCCCCCATGCTTAAAACATACTTTGTCCCCAAAGTATAGTAAAAAGTAAAGAGAAGAGAAAACTCACAGAGATCTAACAATCCGGGTAGCGTTGGGAAATCAGACGGTGATAATTCTTCGGGTTATCAATCTTCGGACCTGGGGTATCTAACAAACACCAAAACTACCTAAAAAGCAAGAGATTATAACTGAAAAACAAAACTACTCTAAACCTTGGGTTGCCTCCCAAGAAGCGCTTCTTTAACGTCATTAGCTTGACGTAAAAAGGATATTAAGAAGGATTTGAGCTATGGAATTCGATCTCCTTCCCATCGAATCCCATCTTCAAGATGCCTTGAGGGATATCAATAATAGTGTTTGCAGTCATTAAGAACGGTCTCCCTAGCAGCATAGGCGCTTTTTCATTCCCCGGTCCCATGTCTAAAATCAGGAAATCAGCTGGAAATACCAAGGAATCCACTTTGACCAACACATCTTCAAGCTTCCCTTTTGGCCTAACAGTGGAATAATCAGCTAGCTCAATAATTGTCTGAGTTTCCTTCAGAGGTTCCATATCAAGTTTCTCATACAAGGAGTAAGGCAAGACATTAACCGATGCACCCAAATCAATCAAAGCCTCATTCACCTTGGTGCCCCCGATCATACAAGAAATGGTGAACATGCCAGGGTCGCTACACTTCTCAGGCAAACGCTTCTGAAACACAGCAGACACATGTTCTTTCTCTTTAACTTGCTTCTTGCTCCTCTCCTTTTGACCCCTCTTGATAGTACACAATTCCTTCAAAAATTTAGCATAACGGGGCACACTTTTGATCAATTTCAACAATGGCACATTAACTCCGCATGCACTAAACGTTTCAAAGAGTTCCTTGTCATTCTTCAACTTCCGGGTCTCTTTCAAAGCCTCTGGGAATGGTGGAACAGGCGTGTAAAGCTTCGGGACGAAACTCGGAACTGACACCGTCGACGCGATCATTGTAACAAGGGGCGCGGGCGCGCCACACCCATGCCGCGGGCGTGCCATACCCGCCGCGGCCGCGGCACTCTCTTTTGTGCCCGCGTCGAGTTCCTCGGGTTCCCTGGCGACTTTACGCGGGCTTGGCTCACTATGGCGCGGGCGCGCCACTTCATGTTGGAGCCCGCGCTCTACTGGGACTCAGTGGTTTTCATCGATGACGTGCTCAAGTTGTGTCTCTGTCTTATACAACTGGCCAACCACAGGTTTACTGTAAATAAAGATAAAACTCACATTTTGCCTCGGATTGAGCTCTGTCTGTGATGGCAATTTGCTGGACTCTCTAGCCTCCAATTTGCTCACCGCATTAGCAATTTGACTGACTTGGCTCTCCAAGTTCTTTATACTAGACTTGGTTTCCTGTTGAAGCTGAGTTAGAGAACCATGCATCGTAGAAACTGATTGATTCAATTGTCGAACCATCTCCTCTGTGGATATAGCATTCTGATTCACTCCCTGAGCCTGAGGTTGGAAAGGCGGTCTGTACTGAGCTTGGCCACCTTGATGGTTGAACTGCTGATTGCTAGAATTTCCATACCTCAGATTAGGATGATCCCTCCATCCTGGATTGTAGGTGTTGGAGAAGGGATCATACCTCGGCTTAGGTGGTCCATATCCTCCCACTGCATTCACCTCAGCGTTCTGATCTTGAAGTGTAGGGCAGGAATCAGTGGGATGCATGTTATCAAAGCAAATTTCACAAGACTTCACCTGTTGTCTACCACCTTGCTGCAACAGCTGCTTCATCATCATTTTCAACTCAGTGACTTCATCTTGAATCCTTGTATTAGCCACCACAGAATTTGCCGCTTTCGAGCTAGTCTCTCTTTTGAACTGTCTTGTGCCCTCAGACAGTTGTGTGAACAGGTCAAACGCAGCAGCAGGAGTTTTGTTGAGAATATGACCTTGGCAAGCTGCATTGACCATTCTTCTCTCATCATCCAAGAGGCCATTAAACAGATATAAGATCAGGTCTTGATCAGTGTAGCCATGGAAAGGACAGCTGGCTATCAACCTCTTGAATCTCTCATAGTATTCGTACAAGGACTCACTTGCTTCTTGTTCAATATTACTGATTCGCTTCTTTAGATCATTGAGCCTTGTAGCAGGGAAGTACTTCTCTAGAAAAGCTTCTTTCATCTTAGCCCATGTATCAATACTTCCCGGAGCCAAGTAGTAAAACCAGTCTTTAGCTTGATCCTTGAGAGAAAAAGGAAAGGCTCTCAGCGCGATCTGGTCATGAGTCACATCAGTAGGCTTCATGCTTGAGCACACAGCATGAAATTCAGAAAGATGTTTGTTGGGGTCTTCACCACTATGCCCATGGAATGAAGGCAAAAGGTGGATCAACTCGGATTTCAGCTCAAACTTGACTCCCTAAGCAAGAGCAGGGAATTGCACCGCCAACGGTTGTTGTGCCAGATTCGGTGCAGTCAACTCTCTCAATGTTCGGTCACCCATCTCGACGGATTCAACAGATTCAGATTCCGACTCAGATTCTTCAAGAAAGAATGGCAAAGCCTGAAAGTGATTCCGGATTTCCTTCCTTAGCTTGAAGATTGTCCTGTCAATATCTGGATCAAACAACAAGGGAGATGAGTTAGTAGCACGGGTATGAACCATATAAAAGGTTCACACCCAAAACAGCACGAAAGTAATAAACACAAATAGCGACGAGTCCCCGGCAACGACGCCAAATTTGATGAGGTATTTTTCATTCGTTTACCTATCAAAGAATCCTAACTTTACCAATCTGAGTAGAATGGTAAGCAAGGGTCGATCCCACAGAGACTCGTGTATTAATGTTATTACTTACGTGCCAAGTAACTAAATAAAGGGGGGTTTTAATGATTGGAAATCTAATCTAAGATGCAAGAATAAAACTAACTATGAATGCAAAGTTTGATTGTAAATATATATGAGAGAAATATGTTCAACTAGTTAAATCCATCATAGATATGCTTATTGATCATTGATTCTTTCGATTCTCAATTCCCTTGAATAATCTATTGTGAATTATACTCCTACTAAGGATTATGATTCAAACTTCATAAATAGTTGAAAGAACTAACAATCTAAACAACCCTAATCATTTAACAACCTAAAACAACGTCTAGATTCAATTAAACGACAGTTTTACGAATCAAGTTATCAATAGAAACAAATACTCAGAGCAAACAGACATCGAAATTATTTGTGGATTTATTCCCTTCTACAACTGAATAGCCCGAACGGGTCCAAACAATTATAGATGCTACTTTATCTAATCAACCCCGAACGGGCATCAATCAGATTAGTTGTAAATTAACCTAGAAATTCTATTAGGTGATCAAGCTGACAAAACCCTAGAATAATTCTGATTCAATTAAGCACAGGGAATAAAACCTATTCAAGTTGATGAGAATCAATCAAACCTCACAATATTATGCAATCTATGATTTCAATAACTAGTCAAACACAAAGAAATTAGCAATGCATAATTAAATTAAAATCAAACTTACAAATGTTCAAAGGTTCTTCCTTGAGATAAAACCCTAGCCTCCAAAAGTA
This sequence comes from Fallopia convolvulus, assembly GCA_964016875.1. NCBI lineage: Eukaryota > Viridiplantae > Streptophyta > Magnoliopsida > Caryophyllales > Polygonaceae > Fallopia > Fallopia convolvulus. The sequence goes on along the minus strand of OZ024718.1, from coordinate 7,463,544 downwards.
TGACAAAAGTTATGATAATGATTGAGAGAAAACTAAAAACCAAGTTTAAATACCCTAGAAGATATCCAGATATTAAATTATCCCGAAATTACATCAAACTAGTCGGAAAATACATAACCAAGTCCAACCCGAAGCCCAAAACACACGACCCAACTCTCCCGCAACGGAACAGAGTGGCGCGGTCTCATTCCAAGGTGGCGCGGCCGCGCAAGTCCATGTTATGCCCGCGGCACTTCTCGGTTCAGCATTTCAGGCGACACTTCAGAGGCTGTTTTCACCCCTTTCGAGTTGAAATTTGGACTCGGAGTAAAAATATGAATTGTATATCTTCGAGTTAGATTTCCAGTGATACCAAATTCAACTTCATCCAAGCACTATAGCTCCCAAACCAAGCATTGCAAGATAGAGGTGTCGAAATAAGAACTCCAATGCATAGCCCGGATTTAAGCGTTCTTTTCCCTCAAGCTCTTGGGTCTTGGTTCTTCCAATCTTGACTTGTATCATTCTAAGCTTCCTCAAACTCCTCCATAGTCCACTAAGATCCATCTCGTCCACGCTTGTTTGCCTAAAGATCTGCATAACCGAACAAAACAAGCGCAAATCCCGAATTTCCTAGAAAACCTAAAAACCTAAGAACTACACTAAACTAAGCTAAAACCATGCAAAATAAACATAAATATGCATCCTAATCACTACCTAAATGCAAGCTATCAACGATACCCGGGGATGGTCGAGTCTTTGATGAAGGAGAGAGAGGTAGTGGGACTCGCATAAGCCGTGAGTACAACTAGACTAGGAGTTGTCTCGTTTTTATTGAAGAATGGATATAGGTCGCCTTGGCTATTGCTTTGATGGATCTTTTTCTTGGTTTGAAGGCCCTTGACAAGGAAATAAAATGAATCAAATTCAATGGAGCAATTATAATCCATCGAGAATTTTCAAACAAAGCTCAAATTCTTTATTATGTGTGGGGTTACCAGGACATTTGAAGTGTGAGATTGGGATTTGTAGAAAGCTTGAGTGACCAAATTTTGTTATTAGAATAGTTTCACTATTGCCCACAATGACTTTAGAAGAAGTAGTGCCAAGATTAAAAAAAGAATTTAGGTTACTTGTATGTATTAAAGCCTTAAAGGCCATATGAGATGATGCACCGGTATCCATGAATCATCTGTTGTCGTTAAAAGGTCGAAGAGACATGTTATCCATTGGAGCCATGAGGCACTTAGGATCCCAAGTCTAATTGAAGGGATGTTGTTGAAAGGTATACGTTGATTGGGATGAAGGTTGAGGCGATTGTTATTGTTGTGGGCGTGTGCCTAGGATGCCTTGGCCATAGTTTTGTTGCCAAGGGAACCAAGATTGTTGGTTGTATTGTTGCTGCCATTGAGGGTATGGAACGCATCCTCCTCGATTGGTTCCTTTACCGCGTACTCTTCCTCGCTTTCCACCTCTTCCTCATGATTGTTTCCTTGGGAGGAGGGGCGGTTCCGCGGTGGGTTGCTGGGTCAAGGAGTCGATTCTTTATGGGCGGGGTGTTAGGGTTAGTACTAGGGGTTTAGGTTTTAGAGTTGTTAGTTTATGAACAAGTAGTTATTCAATTGCAAAGATGTATAAATACTACAACGCTTGTGTAGATTATTTGTTCATTCATATTATAATACTTATTCATGATCATTATATTACTTGTTCACTTACAATATCTTAGTTGTTCAATATATATTAGAGAAGAGATAAAGTTTAACATCAATACTTATATAGACGTGATGGATATTAGGGAGAGAGAAAATTAGATATGAATTGTTCACTGTTGGATGTTAGTTGTTCATTGTTTTTTTTCTTAATAGTTGTGAGAAAGTAGATGTTCATTTGTAAATAAATAGTTGTTCAGTTGCCGAGAGACGTAAATATTTGCGTAAATTACTGTTCATCCTTAATATAAATACTTGTTCATGATCAAGCCGGTCGGTGCAAGCCGGTTTACTTAGTTCATATACTTTGCTAACTAGTTCACGAATCCGAGATTTACCCACCAAAGGTGAATTCTTTATTGCATTTTGCTGGCTAATTTATGGATTCGGGATTTAAAGTTGGGTTCCTCATTACTTAAAAAAAACTTCTAATTACACATGTGTTATCTCAAATGTTGGGCTTGTTTGTTTCTCTACCTTTGGTATAGGAAATGGGTATATGAATTAGTCAAATCCATACAAGTGTTTGTTTTCACTAAGGGGAATGAGCGATTCTCGTACCACCAAATTACACTTGAGTTCATACACAACTTAAAACTAGAGTATGAGTGATACCTATTCCAAACCCATTCCCGATTCCGACCCGATTCCGACCCGATTCCCAGTATTGAAACAAACGGGCAAACGTTTTAATCTGCCTGGACTTTCTCTCTTCCACTCTTCGTTCTTGCTCCCGTCGTCTCCCTCCTGAATCCTCTCCTCCTCCTTCGTTCGCCAAGATTTTTCATCTCAATTGTATCGATCTCTCTCTAGTCCCGATATTGGTCGATCTGTTTCCCGTCTCAAACAGGTTCTTCCTCTCTCCATTTATTCTCATCAAAATTCTATTTTGTTGTCGATGTTCCTGGAGTTGTGAAATTGTCTATTTTGTTTGCATGGCTGAAGAAAGTTATGTGATTTCTTGTCAATTATTGTGTGGTAGTATTGTCAACATGCTTAGCAGCAAGTATTTAGTTTTTTTCTGATTGTTTTCTTGTGGTGGATTCCGATTTTTCTGATATCCTGTATCTTGTTGTGACCTATATATTTCATTCTTTCTATTTGCCATTTGACATGGCTTCTCATCTCTTTCAATAGTAGGGTAGCAAGGGAAGTTGCCAGAATAATTGCTCTTGCGCTTGATCTGGAGGCTGGCTTTTTTGATAAGCTAGAAATACCCGGAGAACTCATTGCAGTCTTGCGACTTCTGCACTATGAAGGTTACAAAGAGTCTCTATTCAACTTTATTGGATTCTGGCATCTCACTCTCTAAAATTATAAATCGTTGTTTTTGATTGCTTCGTATGCCAAGTTTCTGATCCTTCAAAGGGATTATATGGAGCTGGTGCACATTCTAACTATGGCTTGATCACCCATCTGGATACAGATGATATAATGGGCCCTCAAGTATGATGGATGCTAGAATGAATGATTGATTAATGTCTTCAAGATTAGATATTTTAAACAAACAGTTCCTTTGTTGTCAATGGTAAAGTTGCAACGATAGGGATACAAAACATCCAGGTCCCTCCAACAACCATGTCTTAGAACAATACTAGTGTATAAACCGAGTAAACTAGTATAAACTTGGTCTTAGAACATTTTACAAGTACAAAAATGAGGTGTTGTCCGTAACACTAAACATTATCTGACAACATTGTCTTAATTAGAACAATACTAGGATGAAAACCAACAATAATCCGTTCAGAGACAAACTCCTACTAGAGTTGCCTAGGGTGAAAACTAAGGAATTATTGAATTAATATATAGCTCTTCAAAACCCACTTCTCAGTTTGTTGACATGATGTAGGTAAAGCTGCTTGTCACCTTTGCTACTAGAGTTGTGCAGGGTGTTTGATCATCACGCAGGAGCGTGTTCTTGGACAGGAGTCTTGAACAATTGATTGAGTCACACAGTCAGTTAATTCGTTCTTGCTGCAAGGCATCATTCCTGAACATTTAAGCGACAACGCATCAAGGTCAATGATACATATTTTACCAAGAATTAATGCTTTCCAAGATCATTGATATGCACAGATGATAGAAATCAGATTGCATAAATAGATTGCATAAATAGATATAGTCTGAGCATATATAAATGCATATACACTAGCAACAACAGTTTATTTAGAGGGGATAGCTAAATAGCTTATACCCCCACTTGACTTACGATGTAGCCCATCCACCTCCAAATCCAAGCTGCCCAACCTGGTTGATGCGGTACATTGGTATCCCTAGTATTAACAAAACATAGTAACAAGTGCTGAGAAAATTTAGGCTGTTAAATTAATCAATGGTCGAGTATTCTTGCCTCTATTTTGCAATATTATTCAAATAATTATTCAAAGTGCTCTGCTCGATCATACTTACCTAGTTGTAATGGCGTCCAACTCCGGAAGCTCAGTCACTTCAGAAAAACGAAGGTTGGGATTTGAGTGAGGTGCATCTGGAAAGTGTGGATCTGAATTTCCAGGATTGTCCCATCTCGAGTTGTAAAACCAACTCTCATGGCCTTGTATAGAGATTTCCCTGCGATACGCATCTAAAATCATAGGAAGCTTCAACTTGTCACACCACAAAACTTGAATTGAAGAGAGACAAGGGCAATCGAGGACTTGTCCGCAGCATACACTCTCCAAATTTGGAAGGTCAAAGAACACCATGGTGGTCAATTTAGGGAGAACAATTCTTGTAGGGTTGTACACCTGAACAGGCTTTATAACCTTGGTCATCTTCTCACACCTTGTCACACTAAGCTTCCTCAGGCTGTTGAGGGACTCCAAGATGTCAGCAGAAAACAGGTATTTTAAGTCGGCGCTATTGGATACATCCAAGACATTCAGGTACCTCAAACAGCCTTCCAGCTTCAGCTTCTTACCACACATCATCAGTTTTAGTTCCAAGGTGCCATTTGGAAGTGTAATGTCAGGACTTTTACTGATAAATACGCTGTTCTGTCCAATATATCCAGCATTGTGGAACTCACCCACACGAAAACGGAACTTTGGTGGCAAGTTATAATTAGTGTGCTCTTCCGCCCTCTGTACGTACACGTCAAAGGCCGTTGATTCTAAGAAGTGTATCTCAAGGACGATTAACTTTCTCAAGCCCAAAAGCTCCTCAATACACGCTCCCTCCCATTGATCGAGCTCCTTTGATCCCCACACACAACCATGATCAGTGAGCATGAGCAGCTCTTCTAACTCTGCTAGTTGACCAACAACATTGGCACGACATTTTGCAAGTTTAGTTTGGGAGAGGTTGAGCCGTCTTAGCTTTTTCATGTTTTGGATGCCTTGAGGCCAAAGCTCCAAAGGTGTGCCCGAAAGGTCAAACACAATTAAATCTCGGAGATTCGACATGTCGGGCAGGCTCTTCAACTTTGCACAATTGCGCAGAACAAGCACTTGTAAGCTTTTCAAGCTGAAAAGTGATGTTGGCAGGGCGGATATATTAGTTCGAGACATATCAAGAAATCTCAGGTCAGGCATGCAGTAGAAGAAATACGAATCGCTTTCCGAGTTGAGGGGGTTATCTTGCAGCAACAAGGTCGAGAGTCTATGGAACTTGGTCTCCTTGGTCAAATACAGCATCCTTATTTGGTTTTGGGTGAATGAAGCTTTCTCAACATGAGGAGGCCATTCATGGTGTAAGGGTAGACAGGTAAGGGAAGCTGCTGATTTTATGAATACCCCATTTCCAGCATCAGCCAACATGGCTTCCATAGCCATCCGGAACACATTAAGCATCTGGACTTTGTGCTCTGTACTAACAACTTGCACACTCTCCAAAAGATGTGCGTTCAAAAGTTCATCGAGTGTATGTCTCCCCTTTTCCATTCCTTCTTCCAACGTCTCAATATCATTCATGTCACCGAGCAGACCCTCCCACATCCAGTACTCTATCAACTCTTTGCTCTCGATCACGTGATTCTTTGATAGCAAAGACGTGTGTAGGAAGCAATTCCTGGTCACCTCTTCCAGATTGTCATAGAAATCTACGAATCGGTGGAATAGATCTGTAGGCCTGAGCTCCAAGTGCCATGGCTGTTGTTTAGCCAAGCTGCCATTTCCTAGATAGGTCTTCTGTTTATCATCACTCAAAAGAGTCTCGGCTAACTCGTAGATCGCTAATGGAAGGCCGTCCAGCTGGGCTAATAAAACTCCCTCGACGTGGCTTCTAAACTCCCCATAAACCTCCATGTAACGAGCAAGGGACGTCCCTATTTCGCTCTCGAATATCTCCCACGCCTCTTCTACACTAGGTAGAGGGTGCACCTCGAACATTTTATAATTACTCTCAATCGTTCCGAATACGCTACGTATTCTGGAAGTTAGAATCAGCCTTCGTCCTCCCACAAGCTCTGGAATTCCAATGTCGTCGAGACAGAGGGGTTGTGACACCGAGTCGACCACCAACAGGAAGTTACCCCTTTCTAGCAGAGCATTTCTCAGTCTCCTAGCTCTTCCTTTCACTGAATCTTCTGCAGGTACATTACTACTACTTGGGTTGGGCGTGGACTTCTGCTGGGACAAGTCAATTTCTAAGCTATTAGCAATGTCCTCCTGAACTTGCCGCAGGCCCGCTCCATATTCCACATTTACCCATATCACATAATCAAAGGGCTGCCCGGGATCAACTAAAGCTTTGTTATGAATGAATTTGGCTATGGCTGTCTTGCCTACTCCGAGGGGGCCATGGATGCAGATAATTGCTCCAGCATCGCCTTCTTCTTCAGCCCCCAGCAGCTGCTTCCAGATGTCCTCAGCTGTATCGCTTCTCTTCTTCCCCACAATCACTACCTCCCGCGGCTGCTTGTAGCCTCTCACAGGCTTCCGCACCAGCTCTTTCCCTTCCTCGATCAGTTGTTTCAGCGTCGCCAATGTCTTTTCCATGCAAGTCCGAGCTTGTGTCTGCGCACATATATTAGGCAGCATCCCGCTCATGCACTTGTCGTCTATTCCCTTTTCCACCTCCATGATCGTCTTATTCACCTCCTGTAAGTAACCTCCAGCATCTGTAATAAAACGAGGTAGGTCTTCCGTGACTACCGCTCTCTCCATCTTTTTGTTTGCAACTCCAATCAGGTCGAATAAGGCACACTGTCTCTTCTTCAGCTGCTCCATCTTGTATCTGTCCGCCTCTCTTGGCCATATATTGACACAAGAAGAAGAAGAAGAAGAAGAAGAAGAAGAAGAAGAAGAAGAAGAAGAAAAAGAAGATGATGCTGCTGCTGCTAGTGCTGCATGAGAACAAGGTAAATTAATCTTAGGAATTGGGGTCCTTTAAAATATGCATTTATGTGTTTTATGAGCCTATCACATAATTCTACTCGGTTCTATCTTAAAACGAATTGGCAATAGAAAGAGTAGCTTAGCACAAGTCCCACATAAATCGAGTTCTAATATACCATACGCATTTGCGCGTTATGGACCTAGCAAATAAGATTAGTTTGGTTACATCCTAAAACCAGTTGACAATAGACGAAGTAATCAATAATTGTTACATGTCAACACAGTGACGTACCATTCACAGGAGGCGTCTCTGTTAGTGAAGTTGGTCCTGTATGTACAAATTAACAGGTGGGTCAACTAGTCATTTAAACATTAATGTTTGAATAAGATAGTGTACATACCTTTAAAGCCGGGATTTGAACGGCCAGAATGATCATCCACGGTCTCATAATTAATTCTAAGACCATAATAAGGAGGCTTCAAATACTCACACCTGGAAACATCAAGTGAACACAGAGCAGGGCAAATAAGCTCTGTTCCGTAGCATACACTCTTCAATTTTGGAAGGTCAAAGAGCTCCAGCTTGTTCAATCGAGGGAGCTTAATTGTTGGTGGGTTGCCCCCTTCATCAGGCTTTACGACCTCCAACATCTGCTTGCACTTCCTCACATGAAGCTCCGCCAGCTTGTTGAGAGATTGAAAGATGTCAACAGAAAACAAATAGATTATACCACTTAGGTCAGACACGTACAAAACTTTGAGGTTTGTCAATCTATCCTTTTCCATCTCCAGCCTAATTATCCTCTCATTACACCTAAGCAGGTGTAGCTCCGAGGTCGTATGTGGAGGCGTAAATATATGGTCACCAATGATGGTCACAGAGTTATCTCCAACATGCCGACCACTTTGGAACCCACCCACACAAAAGCGGAACTTTGGTGGCAACTTATTTTCCTGAACCGCCTTCTCTATATACATGTTAAACACTTGTGTATTAAGGAAGTTCAAGTGAAGGACGCCTATGTACTCCAGCTTCAAAAGGTCCTCAATACACGGGCCCACCCATATGGTGTCCAGCTCATTTGATCCCCACAAACAGCCTCTGTCGCAATCCATGATCATTAGCAGCTCTTGTAGCTCCCTTAGGTGAGTACCAATGACGTTGGCCGGAAAAGCTTCAAGTCTAGTTTGAGAGAGGTTGAGTCGTCTTAGCCTTTGCATTCTATGGATGCCTTGAGGGCATTGCTCTATTGGTGTACCCGAAACGTCAAGCACAAGGAGTTGTTCGAAATTCCATAAGTTGGGTAGTTTCTTCAAGTTTTGACAATCATGCAAAAGGAGTGCATGTAAATTTGTCAATTTGGAGAGAGAACTTGGGAGTTCTGAGATCTCAGTCCGGGACATATCAAGAACTCTCAGATTAGGAATGCTGTCAAAGAAACCCTCATCTAGACCCAAGTCCAAAGGGTTGTCTCGTAGTAATAATGTGGAAAGTTGCTCATAAATTAGGGTACTATTCAGTTTTATCTCTTTCAATTGAATTCCCATAAGTGAAGCTCTCTCAACCTTAGAATCCCAGCCCCTTACGAGCCCTAGACTAGGGAGGAAACATCCGGATTTGATGTACACTTGCTTTCCCTCCGTACCCATGGTGTGAATAGCCATGGAACGTACCAAATTGAGCATCTTGACCCTTACACCCCCACTTTGGGGATGCAAAAGATGCGCATTCTTGAGTTCATTGAGTGTCTCTTTCCCGCGTTGCATGCTTGCTTTAAGTGTAATATCGTGGCCCAGCAGACCCTCACACATCCAGTACTCTATCAGCTTTGTGCTTTGAACAAGATGATCCTTTGGGAAGAGAGCGGAAAACAGAAAACAAGATCTGGTTGTGGGTTTCAGATTCTGGTAGCTGTGTTTGAACCGTTCCAACGGCCCTTGATCATAGAAATGCAAGTAGATTGGGTTTTCCACCAAGTCATCCAACTCCATATTCCATACATCCTCTTGTCCATTGCCCAGTCTCATCGCTAACATGATGATTGCCAATGGAAAGCCGTCCATTTCGGCTAAAACTCTCTTTATGTTGCTGCTCACAGTCTCCTCTTCCTCCTCCTCCGCCTCCCAGCTCTGTGGAATGGATGACCCCATTGCATACGTGAATAGCTCCCACGCCTCTTCTGCGCTAGGCAGAGGTAGTATTTCAGACTTTAGGTTTCTTCCCATTCTATCACATACTGTACTTATTCTGCTAGTTACGATCAGCTTCCGCTCTTTCCCAAGCTCCGGAATGCCAATTTCACTGAGAGAGAAAGGCTGCCACATGGAGTCTAATACCAGCAGGAACTTCTTTTGCCTCAGAGCATTTTCTAATATCAATGCTCTTCTTCTGTTCTCCTCGGCTACGATGGCTTCAGTAGTCGTGTCCGGTGCTCTTTCTACTACATGGGTACTATTGGTGTTGTTCTGCCGCGGCAGGGACAGATCAATTTCTAAGATGCTAGCGATGTCGTCTTGAACTTGTCGGATGCCCGCCCCGTATTCCACACTTACCCACATTACACAGTCAAATACATCCGCCCCATCATCCTCTAGAGCCTTGTTATGAATATACTTTGCTATGGCTGTCTTGCCTACACCGAAAGTTCCATGGATGCAGATTGTTTCAGGATATTGTTCCATCCCTGATACCAGCTTCCATATTTTTTCCACTTCTTCAATCCTCTTCTTCCCCACTATTTTTTCCTCATGCTGCTTGTATCCTTTCACAGGTTCTTGGAGCATGCTTTCCACAATCTCCATCCCATTATTCAGCTCAAACAATTGATCTTTGATTCTTGCCCAAGCTAGCTTCTGCGCCCAGCAATTGGGCACCAACCCGCACATGCACTTGTGTTCTAGTCCCCTTTCAAGTTCCACAATCGAGCTACTCACACTTTTCAGCAGATCGTCTGCTTTTTCAATCATAAATGATTGCTTTCGTGTCACTATGGCTTCCCCTTTCTTTTGTTTCAGGTCCTTAATTAGTCCACGTAAAGCACGCCTTTTCTCCTTGAGCATGTCTATACTGTATTTGTCGGTCTTTCGACAGACATAAACACAGCAAGATGATGTTGCTAATGTTGTGACGAAGGTAATCAGGGCAGTTCCAAGCAACAAGATCTCCGAAGCTGCAAAACCGATTCAGCAAGGAATATGAAAATGATATACTACAGAGTAGTGGGCACTGGCACAATTAGTGCATTTAAATGACATCACTTCATTTGTTTCAGTATAAATTTTATGTGTATAATTTGCAATATTACTTGCGTTATCTTAATTATTATTATTATAGGTATATTATTTGTCTTTTTAATATTTTTAGTATCTTTAACTAGCTGGATGTTATTCTATTTAACAATAGAATTTTAGCATATATTTATAGTTCTATTTTTGGTGCCTTAATTTAATAAGATAGAATTATTATTTTATTTGATTATTAATTTATTACTTGAAAAGAAAGATATTCTATCTTAGAATGGATAGAATTTCGGATTGCTTGCGAGACAAGCACGAGAAGAGGTTGCCGACCTTACAAAGAAGGAGAGCGAATTTCTCCATAAATACGGTAAGTTTTGCTTTGAGAATCTTTTTGTCTATTATTTTATAAGTTAAAAGTTGATGTCTTGAAGGAAGTAGAAGGTTCAAATGCGAGCCTTGAGTACTTTGACTTTTTTTACACTAACAATTGACGTCATTTGGGAAATAAATATGAAAGTCCAAGAATTTCCTATACAAAAATTCAATGAAACGCTCTACTAGTGCGATAGACCATGATTCAGATGTGGCACGAAGGCCATGACCAGGCCATGACCGTGAGCAGTCACCAGAGCACCTTAGGTACTTGATGGCACAAGAGGGTGCCGAGTCACGACCATTGGGGGCAACATGCGATCGAAGGCATGGGTGTGAGACCGGGAATGATTGAATCCTCAGGTGCGGGACCGAGCACGATGGGGGTTGCGAGTGCGAGATTGGCCACGATCAGGATGAACGAAGCCGAGGATGCAGATCACATGGGAGAAGTCGTGGTCGTGAAGCAGATCGCGCAACGAGACGCAATCCCGAAGCCTGATCATGAGGGAGACCACGATCATGAGGCAGGGTATGCGGTGAGTCGCGATTGCGAGAGAGGAGCCGCGTCACGTGCGGATCTGGCCGATTTGAGTGAAATCGGGACTAAGTTGTGGGACAGGTCAGTCGACCAACTACAAGAGATCCCAATAGGAGACGATGAACCCAGTAAGTTATTTTCCGTAGGAGCGAATATTAAAAGGAGGAACTCGAAGCCTGTAAGAATCTGTTACGAGCTAACAGTGACGTATTTGCTTGGACCCCCACGAGATGCCGGTGATAGATCCAAAACAGGCATGTCATCCATTGAATATCTACCCTGATGCAAAGCATGTGGTTCAGAGAACCCTAAGATCTTCTTTACAGTGACCGGTTTTGCAACACCCCCGTGGGATTTATGGCTACAAGGTGATGTCTTTCGGGTTAAAAAATGTTTTGAGTAATGTTTCAGAGATTGATGACAGTCCTATTTAAGGGACTCATTAGGAAGACCGTACCATAGTAGTCTACATAGACGATATTGTGGTGAAGAGTCGAAAAGCGGCCGGTGTCCCCTCTAGATGAACTGCGCATTTTTTATATACCCCAAGAGTCGAAGCTACGATGGAATGTTGCAAAGTATACATTAAAGAATTCCATTCAGGACCAAGATCACCAATGCACCGAGGTAATTGAAGGCTATTGGGCCTGATTTGTAAAGCAGACAATGCACCGAGGTAAGACCCGGTTCCACATAAGGTACGAACATCGAGTGGATTGGATCAGGAAAAACCCTAGACAGTAGCAAATATATAATTTGGGACTAATTAAGTCCATAGTTTAAAGTGAAAGCCCACGTTCAAAATGAGATTCGAGGGTCAAGCGAAGCTAATCTAAGAGGATTAATGATGAAACAAGATTGGGGCATCATTACATGATATAAGGTCAAGAATTGGCACGGTATACGAGGCCGGCCCTAGTGCGGAGACGAAGCGGGATGAAACCTAAATAAGAAATCGAGCCATGCCTAGGAGTCGCTTGTGAGAAACAAGCCCTTTATTTATTTTATTTGTTTTTGCTTTTTCATAGCGTAGTTAATTGGGAGAAACTAGCAATGCACTTGGTCTTGTAAAATGAGTGATAAACTAGCTAGGTTGTAGGTTGATACACAAACTGGGACGATTTGTAAGTACGCTTATCTAGCTAGTTATCTTCAAAATTTATATGGAGCAATTAATGTTCGGATTTCACCTAACACTCGTGAACTAATTATCTTATGTCTGCATCAATTGATATGTAGCACTAGCCACTAGGATTAGGAATAGCTTCAAAAGAAAGTATACATCAAAGTACAATACCAGAAGGCAAAAGAAGTGGTAGATGTCATTACACAGAAAAAATAAAGTACAAGGAACAATACAGTTGAAAATTGAAACGGATATTTTAGGTTTTTATTGTTCCATATTAGTTATGATATTCAATTCTATACAGTGTATGATTTGATTCAATCTCTTACTAGTTACTATTGTAAACCCAATATATCCATCTAATAAGGTCGATGGTCTTCACCAACAAACACTATCAACAAATGATTTCATCAGAACAGAAGCATGATTGTATATAGTGCACAGTTACACAAGTGTGACTACTACAGTTTAATGATAATTAAAATCTTACTTCAATTTGTTTGTCATTTGACTTGAGTTGTTGAAAAGGATGTGGCACTGAAACTTACCTAGCATAGCTGGTTCTTCGATCACCCAAGTACGTGATTAACCACAACGATCACTCAAGGAATGCCTGGCAAGAGAAAATACACAACCTATTTATGAACATCGATCAGAGGATTAAAATGAATCAAACAGAACCGTTCAAACTCAATCATACCCGAAATGAGAACATTAATTAATTTCTCGGCAATAACAGAAGATTAGTTTGCAAATAACCTTTAATCGGCACAACGCATTTCAAGCAATATTGCAATAAGGTTGTACTTATATGTATATAGCACATGCATTCACCCGCTGTACTAGTAACAAAATATACTTATTTATGTATTTTGTATATTATAAACATTTGAAGAAGCTAGCCAGGCATTCATGCTTATACGTGCACAGTTGCTAATATATAGTACATTGGTACGAAGACTTGGGTCTTTTATATACATATTATAAAAACATTATATCCCCTTGGTTGAACAAACATGCTCCTTCCGATTAGGTGGCAGATCACATATTATTGGATAGCTAGCTAGGGCGTTGGAGGAGAAAAAGCATCGTTGAGTTTATTATATGTATGTTTTATGATAGTCAATGTGTTCAAAATTTTGATTTGACTATATACAATGCTAGCAATCTTATGATTAAGAAAGTCTTTATAACGAATAATGATTTAAAAATTTCCACAACTTAATTTATATAATCCAAGTGAGAGATAGCAGCTAGCCGCCGGGATAGACGGCTTTCGCTTAGGATTTTGCCAGACTGGGTTTCTTGCACTGTTTGCTCTTGTGTTTTCTCTTTTCTCTTTATTTTGCCTCGGGTCTCGCTTTCGTTTTGTTTTGCTTTCGCTTCTTGTTTGTTGCCTCTTTGCTTGTTACAATTGTCGTGGGTTCTCGGTCCTTTTGGGTCTCTCGGTCGCATCTCCTCAGCTTTAAGTCAGGGGTGCTCTCATCTTGACCTCCCTATACTCCCTTGAGGCGGGGGTACTAAACTGGGTCAATGTTGTTGTTGTTGTTGTTGAATTTATATAATCCAAACAACCATGGCACTACTGGTGCATTATCCGAAGTGAGATTATCTCTTGTTTAGTTTATGGCTTGACAAATTACTCATCAGTAATTATTATTATAGGCTAAACAACCATGCATCATGGCACTACTAGTGCATTATCTGAAATTATTTACTTCAGTATAGGCTAAACTCCATGTGCTAATGGAATTGAAAATTCGGAATTGTGATCGATTTCACTATAACACTATTCAACATGCCCCCTTGTACAACTGTGCAGTTAACCTCCCATTGTTCTGATCCGATCATTACTTGTTCCTGTCGAAGAATAATAATTAATAATACTCCACTCATTTACATTCTAGAAACAAACAAAGCATGCTTAAATACAAACCGATATGCTAAATGGAAGAACTAGATTTCTGAACAGAGTACGCAAAGCATAAACCACAGCATTCCAATCTACAAGTCCACTTTACCTACCAAGAAAAGAAACGGCTATGCATGATTATTTGTTTAGACCAGCATGATTATTTGTTTTGATCCATGTACGAGACTTCTGATCCATGTTTACACTGGCATGTCCCACTCATGCACTTGTCATCAATGCCTTATAAATCAACCTTTGTAATAAAACAAGGTGGTTTTCTCCTTTTGTTTTAGACTATCAATCAGATCGCCCAATTGACGCTTTTTCGCCTTCAGCAGCTCTGTAGTATATTTGGGGTTCCTTGAGCAGACATAACCACAACAAGATGCTGCTGCTAATCTGCTATTGCTGTGACACAGGTAACCAGAGCAGTTACTAACACAGCTGCGAATAGAGGATTAGCGCTGCAACACCAATTCAACAGGGGAAAAAAATCTAGGTTGAGCGTGCTTGTAGTTGTAAAGTTAACCGAAGGATTGTAGCAAACTAGCTAGCAATTTGTGTTTTGAAAAAGAGAAGCTGCTAAAGTAGGTGTTGAAAGGGTAATTGTGTAATTTATACAAGAGTGAAAAACTGAAATAAGTTTGCAATGCGCGTGTGAACACAATCTTCCTTCCCCAATTTCACTACACATGCACTCTGCTTGCTCCAGCGCTTCCCAAAAACATGTAATCAATCTCACTGCCGATCACCGGCCACCGCTCACACCAAGCCGTTTCAAACACACACACATCCTTCAAAATCCGATTCCGGTGAAAAAGGTACAACCTTTTACTTGATTTCTTACTCCATTCGTATGCTAAAACCCTAAACGAACTTGAGTTTGATTTCTTATTGCTTTGATAATTTTTTAGTTCTTCAGTGATTATGTGGTTTGTTGCGTGAATTGAACTCCCTCTACATCATCTGCAATCTTAGTGCTAGTAGTTTGAGTCTCCAATTTCGTAGGATTTGGAATGGAGATTCCTGTTGTATAGATTGTTTTCTTTTCTCATTTTAGTGAGGAATTGAGTGTAGATTATTATGATGTGTTGAAATGTGATATATTTTCTGTTTACTTATTACCTTTGGTGTGTACTGGTTGTTTTTTAGTTTATTTCTGATGTTGATGATTCTTGCTGATTTTGTCTTTTTTTAATGTGAATTGTCATCTAGGGTTGTTATTACCATAATGGCTATGAGGCCAAGTCGTGATTTCCTAAGTGATCTTCCCTTGGAGATTATCCATATGATTCTAGCACGTGTTCCGATTAGAGATGCTGTCAGAACGAGCACCTTGTCAAGGAATTGGAGGTACAAATGGGCTAGTCTTCCTGAGCTTGTTTTTGACGATAAATGTGTGAGTTATGTAGAACATACTACCAGGCTCAAACGTTTTATCCACCAAACTCTTGTCCTCCATGAGGGGCCTATCCAAAAGTTCAAACTCGATGTGGTGACCATGAAAAGGTGCAGTTATACTGATCAGTGGCTGCTTTTACTGTCTAGGAAAGATATCAGGATGTTAATCCTAGACGTTGATCATTATGAGGATGCTCCTTTTCTTGTCCATTCTAGTCTATATCATTGTCAAAATTTGACCTACTTGGAGGTTTTTCAGTGTGCTATTCGTCTACCACCTCCAACCTTCAAGGGATTCTTGTGCTTGCGGTGTCTTGATCTCCGATATGTTGAGATGCCTTCTGATGCGGTTGCAAGTCTTGTTGCTAATTCTCCTATCCTAGAGGAATTAACCTTAGATAACAACCATCTTTGGGCGTATACTGAAAACCATTTACGTGTTCGTCATTACGAGCTGAGAGTTCATGCTCCAAATCTGAAGTGTTTCTATTTTAGAGGAACTTGCTCGAATATATGCTTGTATGCTCCTCTTCTGGCAAAATTGACGGTGTTTATCGCTTGTGACAGCAATTTCAATGAATATCTTCAACAAAATAGTCTGATTTGTAATTATACCAAGTTCCTTGGTGGATTCACTAATCTTGAAGAGTTGAGTGGAAATCTCCACTTCATGAAGGTAAGAACCAATTAAATTTTGTGTGTTGATTAGCATTTGGAAACTTAATTACTTCATTCATTTTTATGCTTATTTGGATTTTTATCAGTATTTGAGCATCGGCATTGAATCCTGCCAAATATCCCTGATGTTTCATCACTTAAGGCTTATGGAAATATGTCCAATGAGTTTTGCTGATAAGAAACTGAAATCGGTATTTGCTCATCTCATCATGGGTGCCCCTAATCTTCACAAGCTTTCAATTGTTTGTCTATCTTTCCGGGATTGTGGACCCATTTTCACATTTGAGCGGCTGAAAGTAATCGAGATGGAGAATGTTTGTGGTGAGCTCCATGAGATGAGATTCATCAAATTTTTGCTAGAAAGTTCGCCAGTGCTAGAGACCATGATCTTGAAACCATTTCCATATCTTACTAGTGAGCAGTTATTAAACATGCCGGCTGGAGTGCTGAGTTATCATCGGGCTTCTACAAATGCCGAGATTCTGTTCAGTAAAAGTTGAAGTCCATCTCTTCTCTCCATGATTGATCCTTGTTCAGTAAAAGTTGAAGTCCATCTCTTCTCTCCATGATTGATCCTTGTTCAAGTTTCTGCACAACAAGTTTAAGAATTACTGATCTTATTTGGCTATGTTCTGTTAGTATTTTCATCTCTTTTTGTTTGTGTACTTTAGCTCTAAGTTCCAAGTGACCTGCTTTTATCTTCTGCGTCTCTTTCAAAACCAGATCTATGCCACAGATTTGATGGTAAAGGAAAGATGCATCTTGGCTTTCATACCAAAATGCAGTTTGTACATCAAGTCTGCTTTGTATAACAAAGTTTGTATACCAAAATGCAGTTTGGCTCAATGGTTTTATTTATCAAATGAAGGAAATTCGAATAAAACGTACTACTTGTATAATTAACTAATGTTTTTGAAGTTTAATACAACTTGAAATAATTACTTTGACACAAAAAGGGTAAGCTCAATTAAATCACGTCTCTGAATGGCATTTTCTGTTGAATACTCCACTCATATACATTGTTCTGATATCCAATCATTACTTGTTCCTGTTGAAGACTCCACTCATATACATTCTAGAAACATACAGAGCACAATACAAGACGGTGACAATTGGAAGAACTAAATTTCTGAACAGAGTGCACAAAACATATCTCATTTGTAGGGTAGAGCAAGCAAACAGGAGATACAGGTTTAACCACATACAACACACAAAACTACAGCATTCCAATCTACAGGTCTACTACCTACCAAGAAAAGAAACGATCCTGTATGATTATTTGTTTAGACCAGTAGATAAGAAACGGCGTAACTTGAACCAACCACAATATTCGTCTTGAG
The DNA here is from genome assembly GCA_964016875.1 of Fallopia convolvulus. NCBI lineage: Eukaryota > Viridiplantae > Streptophyta > Magnoliopsida > Caryophyllales > Polygonaceae > Fallopia > Fallopia convolvulus. The sequence continues at coordinate 7,445,970 of OZ024718.1, read as the reverse complement.
CTTTCTATACAACAGCGAAAAGTGAAGAGATTTGTAGTTAACTGGATATCATGTTTTGGTGGTAAAGAGCCAAGAAACAGCATTTTAGCCAACAGAATTCTCTAGCTTCAAGCTCATGAGCTGGTTCACCTCAGAACCAAACTCATCAGGAAGCTCATTGAAGACGTCCCTGCAAAACCCAGAAATCATGGCAGCCATGGCTTTCTCGTAGTCTATTCCTCTCTGTTGGAAGTAGAAGAGCTGATCTTCTCCAATTTTTGATGTGCTAGCTTCGTGCTCAACACGAGCTGTGTTGTTCTTTACCTGTTTATTAATTATACATTGCAAGGCATTAACATCCCATTCTCATTCTATTGCAAAGATTATATCTAAGAAATGTGCACATACTATTATACTAAACAAGTTTTCATATGCAACACAGTAGTCATAAACATGTTACAACAATCTATGTAAGAGACTTTTGATCCATGTCATATCCTACTAGAATAGAATTTATTTCTAGTTTCTACATACTACTCGTATTAATTAATACCATTTCCAATCCACAAAGAGAACAAATATAGAAAATGAGAAACATGTGATGCACAGATTCACAAACTTGCAGTGCCTGGCATTAAACCTAGAAGCTAATAGGGTTTGTTTGGCACGATACATTATAATTACAATCACATTTTTGGTCATGCATACTTAATTTCAAAAAAGTATGTTTGGTATAACAGGTAATTTTTACAAATAATGTCCTTTTTAAGAAAAAGTCTCACAACACCACACAAATTCGAAATTAAGCACCACAAAACTTACAACTTACATCTACTTTTTACCATAAAAGCACATTATAACTAGAAACGTCAATATAAAATAGACCAAAAAATCTACACAGCAATATATAAAAGAGAAACTACCTGGATATATGGATAGGTGTTGGCAGCTGCATTATCACCAATAAGCATAGAATCACATTGTGAAGAGTTCTTAGCATTATCAGCACCAGACAACACCTGCACAAGACCTCTATACACATTCTTAGATTTCCCAGCAGAAATACCCTTTGAAATAATCCTGCTCCTACTATTCTTTCCCTTATGAATCATCTTCGTCCCAGTATCTGCTTGCTGATGATTATTTGTCAACGCCACAGAATAAAACTCCCCAACAGAATCATCACCTTCCAAAACAACACTCGGGTACTTCCAAGTAATCGCTGAGCCCGTCTCCACTTGAGTCCAAGATATCTTAGATCTAGACCCTGCACACACCCCTCTCTTAGTGACAAAATTATAAACCCCTCCTTTCCCTTCCTCATCACCAGCATACCAATTCTGTACCGTTGAATACTTTATCTCTGCATCTTTACAGCAGTATAGTTCCACCACTGCAGCGTGCAGCTGATTCCTATCATAAGACGGGGCAGTGCAACCCTCTAAGTACTCCACAAAGCTACCCTCATCGGCAACTATTAAAGTGCGCTCAAATTGCCCGGTTTCTAAAGCATTGATCCTAAAGTAAGTAGATATCTGCATTGGGCATTTTGTCCCTTTTGGTATGTAACAAAATGAGCCATCACTGAATACAGCAGCGTTAAGAGCAGCATAGTAATTGTCATCACTAGGCACAACCCTTCCCAAATACTCTTGAACCAAAGCCGGATGCTCCTGAATTGCCTCTGAAATCGAGCAAAATATCACCCCAGCTGCCTCTAGGGTTTTCCTATGAGTGGTGGCAATTGACACACTATCAAGAACAGCATCCACAGCAACATTAGCCAATCGATTTCTCTCATTCAAAGGAACACCCAGCTTCTCAAAGTACTTGAGGAGCTCAGGATCAGCTTCATCAAGGCTGTTCAAAGCCGGTTTCTTTTTGGGTTCAGAGTAATAGCACATATCTTGGAAATCAATTGGCGGGTATCTATTATCAGACCATTTCGGCTCAGTCATCTTCAAGAACTTTCTATAAGAATTCAACCTAAATTGAAGCATCCAATCGGGCTCCTTTTTCCTCGAAGAAATCAATCGAATTGTTTCCTCCGAAAGCCCCTTAGGGATAGTAAAGGATTCAATTTCCTCAGTGAACCCGTATTTGTAGTCCCTTTTGAGGAATTTCTGAAGGGGGTCATCAGAATTCTTTAACACAGGTGGTGTAGGAGCCTTACCTAGCGATAGGATAGTGGCCGGGTCCGATTTCAGGGTTCCGAATTCATACCCAGTATCAGCTCGGATCTTCGTGGATTTGGTCGCCGGAGCTCTTGAATTCGGAGGGTGCAGAGTCTGAAACTTGAGGTGAGGAAACCCTTTTGAGGCGTCTGAAGAGGGTTGCAGAGAGAATCGGGAGATGCCGTTTGATAACAAGGAAGCCATTGCTGGGGTTGGAGAAGTCTACAGAAGGAGACAGACAACGAAGAGCTGTAATTTTTGTGCCTGGAATCGATTTTGGTGGAGAAATATGGATTGGTGTAATTAGTGGCTACGGATTTGATGAGAGGCTCGTGGATGACACATACCCCAAAATGTTTCGTGCTCGAGAAAAACTGGAAATCGTTGAAGGGGGCTTGTGGTGATTAATAAGCGTTAACCTAACCGACTTAAAATTTGATTTGTTTGTTTGTTTTTAGTTAAAATTGATTTCTACAACTCGAAAGTGTATCTCAAATCTCAAAATACATATTTAAAATTGGCAAATTGTTCGAATAAAATTTGATATAGATTCTCTAATTTTAAGATCGACAAACACTTTAGGCTAAATTAGAAATCAACATTTAAAATTTTCAAGCTTGTACAAATTTGTCCAAACTAAAATAGTTGATTTGTCCAACTTGTACAACTTGATTTTTTTTTGTCAGGAAAGAGGACTAGAGCCTTGCGAAATATATTAATTAGAAATAGTGTTCACATGTCTAAAATGGGGTACAATATACTTATTAAAAAGCATTAGAAAATTAGATTCGAGATCATTAAGGACAACATAGTTTAAACTAGAAATAAGACAGAATACATATACAAACACTTCTACTTGTGCAAAAAAGCCACTTAGACACCTCACCTTTGGTTTTGTTCTATTGAACACTTGAACTTAGTCTTTTCTGTTCTATTAAATACCTGGATGTTGATGTGGCATAGTGCGTGTATTTCACTCTTGTTTGTGCGAGTAAAGGGATTCAATAGACCAATTTTCATTTTTTCCTTTTTCCTTTTACTCTTTTTCTTTTTTCCCCTTTTTTCTTTTTTTCTTTCTCTTTTTTTTCTTTTTTCTTACTCCTTACTTCTTACTGAGCCTAAAAATATTTATTCATCTATCTATATACTAAAGAAGAAGCCTTTCTAACATGTGTCAGCCTCTGATTTAATTTGCCTATGTGTCGAGTCGTGGTTAAATTTGCATTTGTGGCGCCACCTATTATCTACATATTTAACCCTTTAAAAAATACTTAATACTTGCTTTTATCTTTTAATTTAACCAATTGATTTGCATTTATCTTTTAACCTAACCAATTGATTTGAACTTATCTTTTAGGTTAATAAATTAATTTCTAACTTGAACTAATAAATTGATTTATATTTATCTTTTAACCTAACAAACTTATTTATAAATAATTTTATTTTTTATATTTATATTTTAAAATTCTAACTAACTTAACAAATTAACATGAACTAACACATTTATCTTTTAATATTCTAACTTGACCTAACACATTGATTTTTAACGATATTTTTTAAACTTATTTATGTTTTGTGTATATAATTTAATTGATTGATTTTGAAATTATTTCTATCTAACTATTTGGTATTTATATTTTAATTGATTGATTTTTTACTAATTTAGATTTTATTTTATCCTTTATAAAAACGATTTGAAAAAACATTCTACTTAATCAATAATCATATTTTTAGATAAATTTAGAAAAAAAATAAATTGTTTCATTATCTCACTTTTGAAGTTGAGATGTTTACGTATGTTTAAATACTACCCTTCTAACTTTTTAAAAAATAAATAAAAATAACTGATAATTTTCATTCATATTGACATAAAAATAATAACAAAATAAAATATTTTACGCTACTTAATTTATTTTTAAATTATATTATTTATATATAACCAAACTCGTACAGGGTACGAATACTTATGCTAGTAACTTCATTGAAAAATTAACATTTGTTAAATTAAAATACTTTATTAATAAATTATTAACTATATCCTAGAAATATGAAAATTAATTATAATTGATTCACATTCCTACCCAAAATTCCGCTTTCTCTGATATGGATTTTCCTTCACACAAACAAATTTTTGTTATCAATGAAAGGAAAAAATGGAAGAACAGAGAGAGAGAGAGAGAGAGAAAATTCTGTTGAAATTTTTCATTGAATGATTGAGCAGTCAACTTGTCAACGGATGACATGGCTAGATATTATTTCTATCAATTTATCTTTTAACCTAACAAACTTATTTATAAATAATTTTATTTTTTACATTTATATTTTAAAATTTTAACTAACTTAACAAATTGACATGAACTAACACATTTATCTTTTAATATTCTAACCTGACCTAACACATTGATTTTTAACGATATTTTTTAAATTTATTTATATTTTGTGTATATACTTTAATTGATTGATTTTGAAATTATTTCTATCTAACTATTTGGTATTTATGTTTTAATTGATTGATTTTTTACTAATTTAGATTTTATTTTATCCTTTATAAAAACGATTTGAAAAAACATTCTACTTAATCAATAATCATATTTTTAGATAAATTTAGAAAAAAAATTGTTTCATTATCTCACTTTTGAAGTTGAGATTTTTACGTACGTTTAAATACTACCCTTCTAACTTTTTAAAAAATAAATAAAAATAATTGAAATTTTTTATTCATATTGACATAAAAATAATAACAAAATAAAATATTTTATGCTACTTAATTTATTTTTAAATTATATTATTTATATATAACCAAACTCGTACAGGGTACGAATACTTATGCTAGTAACTTCATTAAAAAATTAACATTTGTTAAATTAAAATACTTTATTAATAAATTATTAACTATATCCTAGAAATATGAAAATTAATTATAATTGATTCACATTCCTACCCAAAATTCCGCTTTCTCTGATCTGGATTTTCTCTCACACAAAGAAATTTTTGTTAACAATGAAAGGAAAAAAATGGAAGAACAAAGAGAGAGAGAGAGAAAATTCTGTTCAATTTTTTCATGGAATGATTGACCAGTCAACTTTTCAACGGATGACATGGCTAGATATTATTTCTATCAATTTCTCTGATCTTGATTCTTCTCCATGTCACTGCTGTTCTGATCGGAAGGTGAGGAGGAGTTGGAGGAGTTGGATCCGCCGGCGAGAGGGGGCAGCGCAGTGAGGTCGTCGGAGAATATGGAGAGGAGCTGGTTGTCGTCGAGCATGTCGAAGGGGCGCCGCCTCCGCGGGTGTCGTCGTCGAGCAAGGGGGCTTCGAGGTAGAAGATGGAGTCACAGCGGAGCGGCAGTAGTTGCCATGGAGGACGGAGGTTTCTGAAAATCTTTACACCAAAAGAGGCGGCAACGACAAAGGAGGATGAAGAAGAGGAATACGAGCGAGCTTCCGAAACTTCATATCGGGCTTTATACCACAAATTTCCACCTGTAAAAGACATGTATTCAAATCCATCATCAGTAAAAGAGGAACACTTCAATCCTTTTGGGTACAAAGGGCTAGTCGATGTCGGAGTTGTGAGCGAATGGATGTGGCACTACTAGATCTAAAACCTAGGGTTAGGAGGAAGAAGAAGGCAAACAATGATATTTTCACTGTGTTATGCCCCTTTTTATTTGCTTTTATTAAAACAATATAAAAATCTTGTTTTCACCATACTAATGATGATGTGGCGTCTACTTGGATTTTATGTGGCAAAAAAATTTGACAACTCAGCGCGTGTGTTTAACACGTTGAAAGAGTCTCGATGACCGATCAATAGAACAGAAAAGGCTAAGTTCAAGTGTTCAATAGAACAAAACCAAATGTCTAAGTGGCTTTTTTACACAAGTTCAAGTGTTTGTATATGTATTCTGCCCTAGAAATAAGGGAGGATTGTGCAATTGCATCAACCATCACATTGGTTTCTCTCGGTTTGAATTCAATTCGTGGTTGGATGGCAAAGGATTGCAGAAGTCTAACACATCTCTGGATGAGGATAAAATCACGGTGAGTATGGAGTTCCCTGTCTTGCATCAGCTTGATCGCCACGCACGAATCAGATTCGATGACCAGCCTTTCAACACTTAAATTGATTGCAAGAGAGATGCCATGGAATATGGCCCAAAGTTCCACAGTCAAGGCAGTGCAAACACCACAACGAAAGGTGTAAGCTTTTAGGAAAGCGCCAGACGAGTCACGAAGAATGCCGCCCCCACTAGATTCACCGGGGTTGCCCTTGCATACAACGTCGCAATTAAGCTTAATCCAACCTTCTGGGGGAGCAGACTAATGAATGTGCTGTCTTGGAATGGCCACAAGGTTACCTCTGTTGTCAATAGGAGAAAGCCTGGATTTTTGTTTCAGGAAAGAAGCCAGAAAAGCGTCAAAATTCGAGCACACGACCCATGACAGCTTCGTGATTTCATCGACACGATCAAAGATGAGCTTATTTCTTGTTTCCACGAGAACCACAACATATAACCTAACACCGTGCTCCATTTGTCTTGCTTGTGAATATTGTCAAGAAGCCATGTTCTTAAGCAAGTGGTCGAAAAGAAAGAAGGCGTTAAATTGTTTCCAGCAAGAGCCAACCAAAATTTTCTAATCTCGGTGCAATCCCTAAGAAGATGGAGCAGACTTTCATCTTGCTTGCACCATGCACAAGCTGGGTCAGTGCTGAGATGACGCCTCACACGATTGGTGTTGCACAATAGGCTGTTATGGGCAGCAAGATAGAGAAAATGACAAACCCGTTGCTGAACCGACGCAGACCAAATTTTGTCCCAAATTGGTTCCTGTTGTGAAGTAGTGGGCTGGTGGATTTTAATGGCTGATTTGGTGGTAAAAATACTAGAAGTAGTGAGCCCCCAAAAGGGCTTATCTTTTGCATCAACATCATTAACAAGACGAATAGCCATGAGTTGTTGTCGATAGGAGACCGGAAGCAGAGGTGAAAGAGTTTCCCAGTCGCAATCGACCCCGGTCCAGAGTTCAGCAACAGTTGAGTCAAGGATAGAATCTGAAATGGGGTTGGTGACAACAGTAGAGAGGGGTTTATCAGATAACCAAGTATGATGCCAAAAAAAGGTTGAGGTACCATTACCAACTGTCATGCGAATTCCATGAGCCAAAGTTTCAACACCGTGTACAATTCCTCTCCAAATCGGAGAATTGAGCGGCCTCTTGTAGAAAAATATCAATATCAACTCTTCCATCACAATATTTGCCTCTAAGGAGTCGACTCCAAAGAGAACTTGGTTCGTGAATGGTGCGCCAACTTAGTTTAGCAAGGAAGGCAACATTCGAGTGTCGCATGGAACACACCCCAAGACCGACATGCTTCTTAGGATGTGCGATCTTTTCCCGACTTAAAAGGTGTATTCGGCGGTGCTCAGGAGAAGAGCCCCATATAAAACTCCGAACTTGCTCATCAACAACATCACAAATCTCTCTAGGAATCAACGATGCTTGCATGACATGAGAGGGGAGACTCAAAAGCACAGACTTAGCAAGTGTTCTCCTGCCAACCGTAGAAAGATGTTTGGATTGCCAACCAGAGAGGCGATTCTTGACTCTATCGAGTAAGAATTGATAACGATCTGTCGTCATCCTACCCGTTGTTGTAGGTATACCCAAATATGTGCCAAAATCAGTCATCACCGGCATAGACAAGATTGAGCTAATGGAAGATGTCGTGTCACTGTCAACACGCCTGGAGAAGAGCACATTACTCTTGTTAAAATTAACTTTTCCCCCAAAATCAGAGCAAAACTGAAGGAGGCAGTTTCGAATCACACACACCTGATCTTGCGAAGCTTCAGCCATTAAAACAAGGTCATCCGCAAAAAATGAGAAAGCGTTACACCTCCAATCATAATCGGTTTCCAAGCACCACTTGATACAGCGAAGTGGATGATGTGCGAAAGTCTTTCCATGCAAAGAACAAACAAGTAAGGCGAAAGAGGATCGCCTTGCCTGACTCCTCTAGCAGGGAGAAAACAACTAGCCCGTGAACCGTTCCAGAGTAGTTCCATTGAGCCAGCGGTTTGACAACGCATAATAACGGATACCAAGTGCTCAGGAAAATGAGCCTCTTTGAGAATTTCCTCAAGGAAAAGTCCAGCGAACCCTATCATATGCTTTTTCAAAATCGATTTTAAAAATCATCCAGTTTATAGTACCACAAGAGGCCGACATCGTGTGCAATACTTCTTAGACGATCACAATGTTGTCAATAATTTGACTCTCGGGAATGAAGCTTGATTGCGCTAGAGAGATTAAACTAGTAAGCATGGGTTTTAACCTGTTGACAATTGCCTTGGTTGCAATCTTGAATATGACATTTAACAAAGCAATCGGCCGAAATTGTGAGGGTTTAGCTGGATTATCCACTTTTGGAATTAGAACAAGAAGGGCATTGTTGAGATTTGGAGGAAGATTCCCCGAGTTCAAGATATCAAGAATTGTGGTGATGACTTGGTTGTCAACAGTTTCCCAATTCCGTTGATAGAAAGCCGCCGGATATCCCTCGGGTCCGGGATATTTGAATGGTCCCATCTCTCTAAGGCCGTTCCACACATCAGAAGGGGTAAAAGGAGATGCTAGACTTTCAGTGATGTGGGCCTCAAGGGGTGGGAAGGTGTGAGTTCTGGTGAACAGATTAAGAGCATCAACAGAAGCTTCTTCAATATACGAACCAACAAAGAAAGATAGCACCATCTTCTATAAGGTTGATGGGTCATAAATCCATTCACCCGAGTCATCTTGTAAGGTGTCCACTCTATTAGAACGGTGCAGGATTATTGTAGACAAGTGGTAGTGATGGTGCGCAAAATAGAGGAATAAGATGTGGGACCGTGGTACGAGGAATAAAGAGGTTCGGCGCGGTTCCCGAGGTTAAGCTCTAGGGACATTGTCGTACCCCTCCTATAAAAAACGACAAATCCACACCCTTGCGAGGCCTCAGGACCTCGGTGACGAGGTCTAAACCCCGTTGTCCAAAAGTTGACACGTCCGCCCCATTCAGCCACTCACCAACCGCCGTCTCCTTAACCAATGAACAACTGCCTCGCTCTCAACCAATCAAAGAGCCTAATCTCGAGCATCCCACATCGAGCAAACATCAAAACCCAATTCCTCAAACCTCTATAAATAGAAGAGAACCTCGTGTAATAACTGTGGTTTTTGAGTATATTTTTGAATTTTTCTCGGATATCCTTTTAACCTCTTTGTCCGTTTTAACGCTTAATCCAATATTTTTATTGGAATTTAAATCCTAGAAAATTTAAAGTGATATCCTAAAATCATAAAGAAATGATTTTATGGATCGGTGTGAATTCTAGGATTTTTCGGCGGAAAAAGAATATTTATTTGATAAGCCGTCTTTTTAATTATGTATTGTAAATGTTTTAAAATACGAAATGAAATCCTTAAGAATTGAAGGTAGCAAGATAAAATCATGGAAAATTGGTTTTATTGGTCTACATAATTTACGGGACGTTTTTCGTTTAGTAAGTTTTTCCACCCGAGGTACATAAGTTTACCGCCTTAACGCGAATCCCGTTCCAAGACGGGTTATGAATTTTAAAAGCATATCTTCTTTGCCTTAATAAGGAAGGCACGAGTGAGAAAGGATGAGGATGAAAGTTTCACTTTGTAAATTGAAACAGAGGAGCGTTTGAGAGCGACGCCGAAGGAACGACGGACTCGGCGAGCGATTCTCCACCGCCGCACCTATCCTCTTTCCCCTACCTCCTCCTCATCTCCTTCTTCGTCTCCTCCTTTTCCTCTTGGTGCTAAGCTGGACGTTGCTGCTGCAAACCGAACCAGCAAGAGAGTCAGGAAGAACGACGTCGTACTCGGGAGGAAGGAAGTAAGCTCGTACCACCGGTCACCTTCTTTGCCTCGCTGCGACGTCGCCGGCCACCACCAGCCTATCCGACCACCACCCACTGCGAGGGCTGCCGCCGGGCAATACTCGACCACCCTTGGGCTCGGGGATCGAGCCACTATCGAGCCAAACGAGCCATGGGCTCAATTGAAGGTATATACGATCGAAATTAATTAGCGGGTTGGTTACGGAGCCACCGTAAGGGCCTTTCAGTTCCGCTTTGCTAATTAAATTTATGGTTTTTATAATTTTGACGTTGATACGGTCTCATAGGTTCAAACCGCTCGTGAAACGGACGTCCGGATCTTCAGTTATAGCGAATACAAGTTTTGACATCGATTGGCAGGTAAAGGACTTCGGATATTTACTCGGGATTCGTTGTTAATTCGTTTGATCCGAGATTTGGTCACCTTTAAGAGCTGTTGCTAATGAACAATTTTTATTTAGAAAATTGTTTCAAAAGTGAAGCGGATAATTAGTTATAATTCCGCCAAGATGGCTCCTTAAAGCATAATAACTAATGATTTATTATATATCGATATTCGGAAATTAAATCGTTTATCGATTATGAAGTTGTAGAATTTGAGTATACAACTAAGAAGTGTATCCGTGAGCTCGTTGTTGAGAAATCCTTTTGTTATATTTGACAGAAGGGTGATAAAGATTACTGTTGGAATTGCTAAGGACGTTGAGCACGCCTTCTAAGGCAAGTGGACGATTCTCTCTTGCGTTATGGTTATTAATGAGGAATTGAATTCCATTTGATCCTCATGTTGGGAATAATTTATATGTTGAATAAAGTTTGATAGGTTGTTATTTTGTTAGAAATAACGACCATGTCGTTATTGCAGTTTTTGCGCTAGAACTGGATTTAGGTCCGTTATGTATATGTTGCCTCATACTGAGACATTGTTGTGAAGTAGAGTAGATCAAGGATAGATGATCATGAATGAAACAGGCCCTCTGATCTCGGTTGTTGGCCGAATCTCAATTGTTGGTCGAGCTCATTTAAGGATCATGGATGAAATAGGCCCTCTGATCTCGGTTGTTGGCCGAATCTCGGTTGTTGGCCGAGCAGTTGTAAATGATCATGGATGAAAGAGGCCCTCTGATCTCGGTTGTTGGCCGAACTACGTAAAAGCTATTAAATGGTGCGAGTGCACAGTTTGAAAGTAATGAAAGATTGGTGTCTTAGGCACATTAATGTACCAAAATAGTTAGTCCATTTGATAACCATTCTTGCTCTTGATTAAGAATGATTCTTAATCAAACTTTGATTAAGTTAAGGTGTTTAGTCGTTGAAGACGGTGGTGAATGTTGAGTGGTTAGTATAAGTTTCCATTAATCGTTTATGCTTCTTACAGAAACCACAAGAGGTGGTGTTCTCTCTCTTGATTATGCGAGTCTCCTTCTTATTCTCTATGAGACTGCTAAGTGTTGGATCATAATCCGAGTCTAATCGGATTTGGATGCCAATATGTTTAGTTACAACCATAAGAACCAAGTTAGTTTCTCCGCTTGCTTAGTCTTTCATTAGACTAACCCGTCCATCTTCTTTTCTTTTATATGGTCGGCTGGTGTCCACCGTTGGTTTACGACACATCAGGTTCTTCTTGGAAGTTGATTCAAGAGGCGGATTCAGAAGTTTGAAGCTCCAAAAGTTGAAGAAAGGTTTCCAATGGCTATACTTGAGTGAAGATCATGGTTGAACTACTTCCAAGCGAAGCTGAGTTTTAGAAATAAGAACTTAAGGAAGGCTGGATGAAGATTTTGTTTAAATAGAAGGTTGTTCTATTTATTTACTAATTCTTTTTAAGTTAAGGCTTGTATAAGACCTTTTATTCTCTTTTACGCTGTAAAGTTTTACTTAATTTTGTTAGGTTTTAAACAGTCTCATTTACCTTGTTCTAATAAGTTCTGTCAGGTTAAAGCCTTGGGTAACTCTGGTTTAGTCCTAATCGGGGTTACTGGCGGTAATACCTCCAGGGTAAGTAAGGGGGTGTTACACCTCGTAGGTGGCAGGGGGTCGAAAACATCTTGAACTCAAGAACAACCTTGCTCGTTGAAGATCGACGTGTTGAAACATCGTTAAAGACCATGCTGCAGACAAGTGAAGGTCTACAAAAAGACTTCAAGTCACCCAAAGAATCCCCGCCCTAGTAAAAGATCTCGATGTATCACCTCGCAGATCACAACCACCGCGTGCTAACTCGACTCCTTGACCTCGCTACTAGAGCTCGACACATAGCATGTGGGTGATAGAATCTCTTTGTAACTAGGAGATCTCGAACCTTGTTAGATCGAGATCTCGAACACTCTAAGAGAGATCTAGGGCATACACTGATTGTAATCTCGTTAATTGTAACCTCGTGATCTGTAATCTCGTATTAAGGACATAAATAAAAGAGCAAGTGTTTGCACAATCGAATAAAAGTAATCTCATTTCTTGTCTTCTAGTGCTGGTTTGTTTCGGGTTTCATCACTGGCGTTGTTTGTGGGAACCTCTTCATCCTAAGCAGTTTCCCGATTTGTGCAGACCTTGACTTTTGAACCCTCAAAATGGCCTGTCCAAACAACTTCTTCCCCCCAACACCACGATAACATGCCCGAAACCTCGCAATGGATGAACGCGGGACCACCACCGGGTTGTCCGTTCGGAGTCCATCCGAGGTGGGCGTACAACGCGCCACAAAACCCTTACCCGCTCTAAGAGTATGAGTCGGGCGGTGCTCCCCCGAACCCATATCCCTTCCCGGGCTATGGGCAATACCAGCAAGGCTTCGCCCCTTCATACGTCCCCGTACGCGCCTCAGGCCATGTGACAGGGCACGAGGCGTCAACCAACGGCTCATCAACAGAGAGCCTCCTCGGGACCCCATGCAGATCTCGAGGTCCCGCTTGCATCGCTCGAGGATGCAGGACCCGTAATTGTTCGAAACAACGGGGAGCGCGATGCACGTCAATAAAGTCGCGATCGCGACGTCACCACGTTGAGGCCGGAAGCCTCTCCCCTTTCGTGGACGAGATTCCAAGCGCGCCTATGCCCAAGGGTTTTCATAGACCACAAATGGGGCTTCACGACGGCGCGACAGATCCGGAGGAGCCTGTGTAGCATTTCGCTATCCAGATGAACGTCAACTCTTACAACGACGCCATCTTCTGCCACCTCTTCCTGACCACCCTGGAGAAGGCCGCGATGACGTGGTTCATAAGTCTCAAGATTGGGTTTGTGGCCTCGTTCGCTCAATTGTGTGAGTCCTTTATCGCACACTTCAACGGTTCGAGGAAGCGCAAGAAGAACATGCGGGATCTCCGCGGTATCGAGCAGGGAGAGGGCAAGTCGTTGGGACCTTCTTCACGAGGTTCACAACCGCGGTGGCAGAGATCGCACACATCAACGAATCGTCGGTGCGAGATACCCTCATGGGTAACCTTTGCCAAGGGGCTTTTAAGAATTACATTTTCCTGAAATGCCCGGGGACGTACGACAACCTGTGCGCCCGGATCACGGCCCAGGTGTATGCTGAAGACGCCGCCAACCAAAGCTCACGACCGAGGACCGACAAGGAAATCGTTGTCGAGGCTAAGGGCAAGGCAAAGGTGTGCGCGCCGACCGCAAAGGATGCGTATGTAACTCAGGCCTAAAACCCCGTCAACAACAACAACAACAACAACAGGAACAACAACAACAGAAGCAACAACAACAACCGCAATAACAACCGCGGTGGTGGCGGTGGGAGTTGGAACTGCTTCGGCGGGAGGCAACGAGGTTATAGGGGCAAGGGCGACCCTTTGTATAACCCAAACGAGAAAGGGCGCGCCAAACCCGCCTTGGGAGCGAACACCGTACCGCAAGGCCCGGATCAGGCCAGAGCCAACAATGTCGAACAGCAGGCTCCCGCGAAGCAGGCGCGGTCCGGAAAAACGACGACACCCGATGGGTATAATCATACAATCTCGGATGGACCTTCGTTGGCTGGATCAACCCAGGCGGAGAGGAAGAGGTACGCGAGGGCAAGCCATCACGAGCCCTCGATATTCAGCATCGCATAGACCTCGCGGTCCCACGTAGGGCTGGCCTTCACCTCTTTAGATGTCGAGGGTCTGCACATGCCACACTCAGACCCTTTGGTGGTGCATGCTCAAGTAGGCTCAAAAATGGTGAAGCGGGTGCTGGTGGACACGGGGTCCTCCGTGGACATCATGTACTACGACGCTTTCGAGCAGTTGGGCATCTCCGAGACCTCCCTGAAGCCCTACACTGAGAAACTCACCTCCTTCTCAGGGGAATAGGTCGACGTCGCGGGTCTTATAGATCTCTTGATGACGTTGGGCACTGGTTCGATGAGGCGAACCGAGATGGTGGAATTCACTATGTTCCACCTACCCTCGATGTATAATGCAAGCATCGGGAGAGTATCCTTGATGAAGTTCCAAGCGGTGGTGTTTATCTACCACCTGAAGATGAAGTTCCCCGTCGACGGCGGGGTCGGAGACGTGAAGGGCAACGAAGAGGAGGGTCGCGTTTGCTATGTGACCTCTGCAAAATTGAAATGCCCGGTGTTCATGGTGGATCTCCGGGCGAAGCTGATCTCGAAGTCAGGGACTTCACAGTCCCCATTCCAGAGGAAGAGAGAAGGGGGTTACCCCCTTCAAGAATGAGGCCGAGAAAATCTACTTGGGAGAATGTCTCTCTGGGAAGTCAGCAACATCGTTGGAGGCCTTGCTTTCCAGATCCCGCGACGTGTTCGCCTGGACCACCAAGGACCTCCGTGGCGTCCCGCGAACCGTGGCCCAACACTCCTTGAACGTCGACATTACCACCCGCCCCGTGGTACAAAGACGAAGGAAGATGAATGAGGAGAGGGCAGACGTGGCGAATACCGAAGTGGGGAAGCTGCTGGTTGCGGGGTTTATCTGCGAGGTCCAGTACCCTAGATGGTTGTCCAACGTTGTGTTAGTAAAAAAGGCCAGCGGCAAATAACAAATGTGTGTGGACTTCAAGGATCTCAACAAGGCTTGCCCTAAAGACAGCTACCCCATATCCATGATTGACGAGCTGGTCGACTCGACCGCGGGTCACGGGGTCTTGAGTTTCCTCGATGCATACTTAGGATACAATCAGGTCTTGATGAGTCCACGCGACGAGGAGGAGACGTCCTTCATCACGCAGCGAGGGACCTACTGCTACAAGGTCATGCCTTTTGGCCTGAAGAACGCAGGGGCAACTTTCCAGCGCCTCATAGATCGGATCTTTAAAGATCATCTGGGGAGGAACGTGTTGTCCTACGTCGATGACATTGTGTTCCAAAGCAAAACCCCCGAGGAACATCTAGTGGACCTCGCTGAGGTCTTTGCAACACTCAGGCGCAACCGGCTCAGCCTGAACCCCGAGAAGTGTGTAGTCGGGGTGTCGTCGGGAAAATTCTTGGGCTTCATGATCAACGAGCGCGAGATCGATGTGAACCCCGCCAAGATTGAATCAATTCTCTCGATGAGGTCGCCGCGATCTCGTACTGAGGTACAGCGACTCAACGGCGCCGTGAACTACCTAGGGAGGTTCTGCTCCCGTTTGGCGGACAGGTCTCTACCCTTCTTCGCGGCCCTAAAGAAAAACGACAAGTTTGTTTGGGACGAGGAGTTGGAGCTCGCCTTCTCCGGGTTGAAGGCATTCTTATCAAAACTCCCCACATTGTCACCTCCAATGGCGGGCGAGGACTTGCAACTGTACGTGGCCGCAAGCCCAGAGGCAGTCAGCGCGGTGCTAACCAAAAAGGCTATGCACCCGGTTTACTTCATAAGCCGCGTGCTCCAACCTGCGGAGCAGCGATACTCCCCGGCGGAGAAAATAGCCCTTGCTGTTGTAACCACCGCGAGGCGCCTGCGCCCTTACTTCCATGCACACCCTATTCAGGTCCTCTCCGACCTCCCACTTCGGCAAATCCTCCATCAGCCTGCCCTCTCGGGGCGGATGACGAAGTGGGCAGTCGAGCTCTCCGAGTTTGACATTAGCTACCTCCCTAGGACTGCAATGAAGGGACAGGATCTCGCCGACTTCGTGGTGGAAGTTACCTTCCCCGAGACTGATGCGAGCTCGGAGGAATGGAAGGTCTTTGTTGATGGCTCGCGGTGTGATGCCGGGGGTGGGGCTGGCGTATTTCTAGTCGGTCCCTCAATTGAGACAGAATACGCCCTTAACTTCGCCTTCGACTCCACCAATAACGAGGCCGAGTATGAGGCCATGATCGCCGGAATAGAAATGGTGCTCCTCATTGGGGCTCGCAAGATCAAAGTCTACACTGACTCCGAATTGGTGGCGAGGCAGCTGAACGGACAATATGACACCCAAACGGGGTTCTTGCCCGCGTACCGAGAGAAAGTTAAGGCCTTGGTTTCTTGCCTAAAAACCTTCGCGGTAGAGTCCATCCCACGAGCTGCGTACACCAAGGCAGATGCACTCGCGAGGTTGGGGTCGGCTCTCCCCTTGGAAGTAGGAAATCAAGTGATGGTGGAAAGATAGCTCTCAAGAAGTGTAACCAGTGAGGTTCTCTCCGTCACAAACGGGGACTGGAGAGTTCCAATCACGCGATATGTGGAGAGCGGTGTCCTCCCGGAAGATCCCGCAGAGGCTAGAAAGTTTAAAATACAAGCAGCTCGTTACTGCGTCATCGGCGGGCGGCTCTATCATCGAGGCTTCGCAGAACCCAACTTGCTATGTGTGCCAACTGAAGCCGTAGAACACATCCTATTTGAGGCACATGAAGGGGTCTACGGTGGCTACACCGGGTGGCGTGCCTTGTCACATAAAATCGCCCACTTAGGGTACTTTTGGCCCACTCTCGGGCAGGACGCGAGGGCCTACGTCCAAAACTGTGACGGGTGCCAAAAGCACGGTAACCTCCAGCATGCCCCAACCTCACGCCTGCGCTCGATCCATGCACCCTGCCCCTTTGCGATGTGGGGGATGGACATCCTAGGGCCATTCCCCAAGGTCGTTGGCCAGGTGCAGTACATACTGGTCATCGTCGATTATTTCACGAAGTGGGTCGAGGCAGAGGCAATGGCAAAGATCACATGGACAAAGGTCTGCAACTTCCTATGGAAAAACATCGTGTGTCGCTTTGGGGTCCCCATGACCATCATGACCGACCATGGCCCCCAATTCGACTGCGAGGAAACCCGGACCTTTTGCTCCGAGCTAGGCATAACCCTCAAATTTTCCTCTGTGGCTCACCCACAGTCCAACGGCCAGGTGGAAAACGTCAACGCCTGCATCCTATCCGATCTAAAGAAGCGTCTGGGCATAGCGCAAGGCCGTTGGGCGGAGCTCCTCCCGCTCGTCCTATGGACATACCGAACAACCGCACGTCGTGCTACAGGGAGACACTTTCGCTCTAACCTACGGGGCAGACGCACTAGTTCCCGTAGAAACCTTAGTCCCTTCGGCAAGAGTCTTTGACTTCGACGAGAAAGAGAACGAGGCCAACCTCAAAGTCGAATTGCTATTCAGGGACGAACTTCGCGAGACCGCGGCCCTGTGCTCTAAAGAATACAAACGACGTGTGGCGGTGTATCACGACAAGAAGGTTAGGCCCCGGGTTTTGGCCCTAGGTTGCCTCGTTTTGAGGCGTACCGAAGGTGGCACACTGGATCCAAATTTGGAGGGTCCGTAACCTCATCGGAGAAGAAGTCGCGCTCAGGGCTTTCAAAGTCAAAAATAGCAAGGGGCGCACTCTAAGCAGAACATGGAATGTCGCTCGGCTCAAAAGATATTACATGTGAACTCTCGCCGTTTCCAAAAATTTTGTGAATAAAGGAATATTGTCTCAAATATGAAAACCTCGTTGCACGGCCACGACCTGCGTAAGTCCACCCCTCGCTTCCCACTTGGGGTTGGAGATTCTCGGTTTTAAGAGCTTAAGTCCACCCCTCGCTTCCCGCTTGGGGTTGGAGATTCTCGGTTTTAAAAGCTTAAGTCCACCCCTCGCTTCCCTCTTGGGGTTGGAGATTCTCGGTTTTAAGAGCTTAAGTCCACCCCTCGCTTCCCGCTTGGGGTTGGAGATTCTCGGTTTTAAGAGCTCAAGTCCACCCCTCGCTTCCCGCTTGGGGTTGGAGATTCTCGGTTTTAAGAGCTCAAGTCCACCCCTCGCTTCCCGCTTGGGGTTGGAGATTCTCGGTTTTAAGAGCTTAAGTCCACCCCTCGCTTCCCGCTTGGGGTTGGAGATTCTCGGTTTTAAGAGTTTAAGTCCACCCCTCGCTTCCCGCTTGGGGTTGGAGACAACCAAAACAATCATGCACGATCCGAGCAAGGCTTGCATCGCGACATATAATCTATCATGCGCGATCTGAGCGAGGCTTGTGATCGCGACATATAATCTATCACGCGCGATCCGAGCGAGGCTCGTGATCACGGCATATAATCTATCATGCGCGATCCGAGCGAGGCTCGTGATCGCGGCATATAATCTATCATGCGCGATCCGAGCGAAGCTCGTGATCGCGGCATATAATCTATCATGCGCGATTCGAGCGAGGCTCGTGATCACGGCATATAACCTATCATGCACGATCCGAGCAAGGCTCGTGATCGCGACATATAATCTATCATGCGCAATCCGAGCGAGGCTCGTGATCGCGACATACAATCTATAATGTGCGATCCGAGCGAGGCTCGTGGTCACGGCAGAATGAACGCCCGATGTGGCCCGAGCAGACCACAAGTCTTGCTGCGCTCGGACCATGGGGTTGGATCGGGATATGATGAACCCCTAGAAAACACACAACACAACCACAAGCAGTAGAAGGAAAGAAAATTGCATAAAATAGGGTCGCGAGGACTAGAGTATCATAGTTACAGACCCCAGTGGGGCCACCAAATACTTAAAAACAAAAAAAGCAAATACTACAAAGACAGTCACCTTCACTCCTTCTGTGTCTCGGCAGCGGGCTCCATGAGGACTTGGTGAATGGAGGAGGCAATGACCATTGCAGGGTCGGGGGTTGGTGCATCTGTAGCGGGGTTGCCCTCATTGTCGAGGAAGAACTCGCATTCTCCCTCGGGCTCTTCCCCTGCTTCCTCACCCATGGTGAGCTAAGAGTTGGGGATAAAGAAGGCGTGCGAGGGTCGATGTGCCCATACGTTGCAACCGCCTGCTTTACCCCCACACGAATGGCCTGCCGGTACATCTTGTCAATGCTGCTCAACAGTTGTTCCTTGTACTCGGCAGACGACACGTACTTAGGCTCCGCAGCCTCCACCAGCTCATTAAGCTCTTTGATGCGCTCGTGGAGGCTGTTGTTCTCCTACTCAACCTTTCGGAGCTTCGACTCTTTTTCCCTGAAAAAGTTGTGCTCCGCGGAGAGTTTGGTCCAGAGATCCTCGATCTCGGCCCTTAGATCCCCAACCAGGCCCTTGGCCTTCTCCTCCTCCTCCTCATCCTTGGTCTTCTCCTCCCCTCCTTGGCCCTCGCTTCCCCCTCCTTGGCCTTGGCAGCTGAGTTGGCCTCATCCGCCGCCGCAACCTCCGCGGCCCGGGTCCGCCTCGCGGCCTCCGCGAGGTCCTTCTCCTTCTTCGCACATTCTATTGTGCGAGCTTCGAGCGCCGCCTCCAAGGTGTCCATATTTTTCTGGAGGAGGTTGATGCGACTACAGTTGTAGTTCTCGAAGAAGTGATGCTAAAAAAATCAAAGGTACATCAGGGGAGGGAAAGCACGAGGCTAGCAAGCGAAGCTTACAAAAACGAAGCAAGACATACCATCGCCGAGTAGTGGAGGGCCTCGTCAGTGAGGGCTTCCTCGAAGAGATTGTTCGCCCACCCAATCTCCTCCTTCCATTCGTCCCTCTTCCAGTTCCTGAGTGCGCTCCGGGACGGCCCGGGGCAGTGGAACTTCTCGGCGGGAGGACCGGCGGGGAAAGAACCCGACTCGCGGGGTCACGATTGGGGACGATATCCTTCCCTGAGGAGCTGCGCTGGTTGTCCCCCTTGTGTTTCTTCTTCTTTTCTTTGCGGGGTGACGCCCCCGCATCCTTGCGTTTCGACCCAGTCCCATTGTCGGACCCTCGGGGGGCGTGGGAGGACGCTCTGGTAGTGTATCCCTTGGGTGGCTCCCCTTTGTAACCTTAACCCCTGCGACCTTCGCAGGGGTTGTCGCCTTAGGGGTCGGCTCCTTTACCATAGGGCCCTTCGGGGCCCGAGGAATCTGCGAGGTCAACGCCGCAAGCTTTTCCCCCTGCGCCCTCGAAGCAAAAGCGTTGAAGAGATCCACTGCAAAAATATAATAAAAGGGAATCTAGATAAAAATAGGGGGAGAAGGTCGCAAACAATCAAAATCTAAAGTGCGAGGTCCGAGCGAGGCTCATGGTCATCGCAAACAATCAAAATCTAAAGTGTGAGGTCTGAGCGAGGCTCATGATCATCGCAAACAATCAAAATCTAAAGTGCGAGGTCCGAGCGAGGCTCATGATCATCGCAAACAATCAAAACCTAAAGTGCGAGGTCCGAGCGAGGCTCATGAACACTGCAAACAATCAAAATCTAGAGCGCGTAATCAAAATCAAAGGAAAAACAAAATAAGAAGCAACGAGAGCAAGAAAAAGAGAAGTACCCCCGTCGCCCTCAGGGTTTGGAAAAGTAAGGCTCAAACCTGCGCGCTCGAGTCGTTCCTGCGCCAGGTATTCCCAGTGAGGCGCCTTGTGCAGCGTGGCGAACCGAGTCTTGAGCTCGGCGACGTCTAGCGTCCCTTTGGGGCGGGTGAAGTTGTCCGGCACCGAGGGGAAGTTAAGATATCTCCCGGAACGGTCCCGGACCAAGAACCACTTGTCCTTCCACTGCCCGATGTTCGACGGGGTAGTTGTGATCTTCAGGCCAGGCAGACTTAGGTTGACAAGGCACAATTTCTGCTCTCGTCTCGCCATGAACAGACTTGTCATGATGTCCATATTGAGCCCCTCCCCGAGCTCGTGGCTCCAAATGGTATAGGCGCACATAAGTCTCCATGCATTGGGAAACAGTTGCACGGGGCAGACGTGCATCAAGCATAGAAAATTGGCTAAATGCGGGGCCAGCAGAAGCCGGAAGTCAGCCTGGAGGCTGGGTAGATGTACAACCATGCATTGTTCGTAGAAGGCCATGGAGCAGCCATCTCCCTCGGGGAGTGCCAGCTCGACCCCCTTAGGCCAAGGAAAGTCCTTTGCGGCCTTTTCAAGGGCCTCCCTTTTCAGAACCGTCGGGGCACCTTCAGGTAAAAAGATCATGACCGATGGGTTCGGGGTCATGGGTATTCGCTCCTCGAGGACTGGAGGAACACTCGACACGGCATCGGTAATATGCTCCGCGAAACAGCTCGCCCGGTCGTTGGAGTCAGACGACCTCGCGGCGGACCTGACAACCTCCTCATCGGGAATCGAAGACGATGCCATCTCAACCCCAAAGGATGTGCATAGTCTGGGGAAGTGCGAACTGACAGAAATATCAGAGTCACTAGAAGAAGGATCGTTGAAGACAAGCGAGGGGGGCCTCGAGTTCTGAGAATCGCTGGTCTCAACACTCCCAAAGGTCTCGAAGGAATCTTCGTAAAACCTCTCATGTATCTTGAACGCGAAGCCTGGTGGAGGGCCCGAAGAGGTTCCGCTAGGCATGAAAGGGCAAAGTCCAGGTCACAAGAGGCGAACACCTGGAAAAGAGAGGGTTTGAGACGTCGAACAAATCCAAGCAAGAAAGAAAACATGAGGTGACGACACATAGGGACGTGGTGCCCTAGGGCTACTCTGATAGATGGGACAGCCTAAGAGGAATGTGAAGCGCCACAAGTAAAGTACGAAGAATGGAAGACAGCGGTTGGGAGGTCAGACGTCACGTCAATCAAACGATGAGACGTTTGGCTTTCCAAGGAATTCGAAATTCAAAAAAGGAGGCGGCGAAGGAACTCAATTGTCGGCTGACGCGCCGAAAAGACTCGAGAACATCACCAAACCACCATCGCCACCTTCGCCCCCTCCGTTTCGCCGCTGTTACTACAATATCATTCCTTAGAAAGGGTTCCATTCCAGGAGTCCATTTCAACTTACTTTCAAGGACAATTCCGCTAAAAAGGTAATGATTTTCTTAGGTCAGGACGTTAACCAAGATGAACTACTAGCAAACTGCTTAGAGAATTCCAATAATCATTGGCTGAAAACAATCCCAAACTTTTAGGGAAGTACGGAGTTACTCCATGCTCTTCAAAGACCAACACATATTGGTAAAGAATCTTACCAAATTTCTTTACTTATAATCAAACTATTCTGGGAAGTTTGACCATACTCCTTAAATTGTATAGGATACCAAGGATATACTAACTCAAAAGAAGTTTTACCAGATACTAGATATAGCAACAGATATAGCAATTGCTATAATGCAAAAGAAAACTTGCGTCTTTACATCTCAAACAACTACACTTGCAACACTCATATAATTACAAAACTTATATGATTGTCAAATCGTACTAGAAACTAGTCTTTAAAACCCAAGGAATTATGTGATCTTATTCCACCATGTGATCAGCATGAGGAGATAAAATAAACATAATCCTTTACTGCATTCTCATAGGAATAAGACATGTAATCTTGCCTTACCATGTGATCAAGATGGAAGACAAATCACACTCTTACTCACCACCATGAAAACCGTAAAAACATTTACTCTCAAATCGTTTTAACCACTAACATTGCCTTAAAATTTTCATATTTGAAATTTTCTCAGAATCAAAGATGAGTCTCAAAGGACCTAAGACAATCCAATTTACTTATGAGTACTACATTTCCTTTCGAATGTAATACTTCATTCCTTTCTCAAGATAAAATCTGGTGGCAGACCTCGACTTTTCTTAATTAGACATACTGCTAGACTTTTCTATAGTCATAGCATTGAGTAATCTCTGCCTGATTTAACTTGGTCCTAACCCAACTTAACGTCATAGGTTCAATAAAAGAGTTGATCACAATCCACTTACTTCCAAACCTTAGGGACAATGTGATTCCGACATCTTCATACTCATAGCAAAGATTCTTCTTCGATCATTCTCAACTTGTGTGCCTCCTTGACATACTACTTTAAAGTTAGGCAATTATGACCCATTGACAAAATTTCAATACTTGAGTTCATCCATTCACAAAACAACAAGCCTTCTGCAGGTTAATAGTCATTTAAATTCCGATATCCAAGAGTGACTATCAAACTCTTTTGACGGTTTTAAGGACTTTCCATCCTTTTACAACTTAATCTTCTCAATATATAAAAAAAATATGAACCTTCAAACTTTGCATCTAGTTCAAAACATCCAATCCTTATATCTCTCTACATATAAGGAAATTCCTTTAATTTCCAATCTCTTTAACAACAGAATGCACATGGCCAAACAAGGTATTCTTAAACTTATCCCAATTCAACATTGGTAAACAAACTAGACTTCTCCATCATTCCCTTGTCTTCTTACTTAACCATAAGGAGAAGACATATACATTTTCATTAATTTAACTTCAAACCACATTGCAAAAGAAGAACTTGTGGTTAGGAGACTTGCCAACAACTTAACCGTTTCACCAGTACCATCTTAGGTATTGGATTTGACTATATAAACTCTTCAAAACCTAAACACAACTGAAATTATCCTTTCAGCGATAGAGTCTAAGCCTTATTGACCACAATATTGAATGATTGATATTTTTCTCCCAGCCGATTAAAATATCAAAGGCAAATATGCTAAGATCATACCTTGATTGATCTTTTCAAACTGGACTTTATCATTTCCATCCTTAAAGAAACATAAGTCAATACCATTGGCAAATTAGAACATCTCAATGTTGATTCCATTACAAGTCCATTATAGACCTCAAGTCTTTTCTCATTACAACGAGTTGGGTATCATAAAACGAAAATCCAATAACGTTGTCACATAGGTTAGTCATCTGGATATCAACAACTCATGTAATCAATTAGCACTTGTGCTAAGTAGTTAATTGAACATAAACACATTACTAATGAACTTTCACCTGTTCAATCCATTTTGACCAATCAACCTTATTCACAACAACCTTGATGATTAACCACTTGTTCACAACTTGAACTGAACCAACATTCTTCCTTTCTTTCTTACTATAATCATAAGAAATCCGCATTTCATTTAGGAATCTCAATCCTCTTAACTCAAAGGATAACAACATGTATGAACATCTGAATTCGAATACTCTCAGATTCAAAATTGAACTGCATCTTCCAATAGTTTAACAATTCAGTTGATCCAACACTTGAGCACTTTAAAGCTCTTTAACTTCCATCTGAGCAAAGAAAAGTATTGAATATCCATGATTCTATACTATAGAGTCACAAACACAGTTGTTGAAGAAAGTTTCCAAAGACAATCCTTTTCTATTCAGGATTCTTTTACATCACTTCATGATCCATACTAATCTTTTTAGAATCACTCAAGACTCATAAGATTTTCCAAATCTCAACATTGAGAAGTGGAGGTTCCAACTCCAAACTTCTATTGATAATCGAATTTCAACCAAATTCAGAAATTCCTAAGAAATATTCTCGGGAAAACTCTTACTCTTATGACTTCAAGACAACACTTGAACTTTCACATATCAAGAAAAGAAATTAACAATTTCTTTCACATACCTTTGAACCAAGATCCTTTCTAAACCAAAATTCTTAACTTGAAATCTTTCGTCATACAAACTTAAAATAGGAAACCTTCAAAAATAGAAAGTCTTTATGAAGTACAATACTTAACTTCAAAATCTCACAAGAAGTTTCCTAATATAGAAGAAACGACAAGGGCACACCCAATTCAGACTCTCAAGAGAGAATAGGAATTCATTGAGAACTTGGTCTAGAACCGGTTCTTCACCTAATCTTACTCTGGATCCTTCTCGGAATCCATTCCCGTCTCTAGGGAATCAAATGTCCACTATAGGACCTTTTTCCACATAAACCTTTACAAACTTGTTACCTCATGTTCTCCAATTCCCTTTCCTCTTCCTATCTCTTCACGAGTCTGACCTCCAATCTTAACCACTTTCCATAAATGGTTCAAAGATAACGCCAATATAGAATTATCCATAACTCTATATGGAAGATGAAAGTCTTAAGCAAGACTTAGGAACTTTTAGCTCTGATACCACTTCTGTAACACCCCCTTCCTACCCTGGAGGTATTACCGCCAGTAACCCCGATTAAGACTAAACCGAAGCTACCCAAGGCTTTAAACTGACTGAACAAACTGAAACAAACATTACAGCGGAATAAATACAATTGGTCTTTACAAACCTTAACCCAAAAAGAATAAATAAATAGAACAACCTTCTAGTTGAACAAAATCTTCATCCAGTCTTCCTTAAGCTCTTATTTCTGAAACTCAGCTTCACTTTGAAGTAGTTCAACTATGATCTTCACTCAAGTATAACCATTGAAAACCTTTCTTCAACTTCTGGAGCTTCAAACATCTGAATCCACCTCTTGAATCAACTTCCAAGAAATACCTGATGTGTCGTAAACCAACGATGGACACCAGCCGACCATATAAAAGAAAAGAAGATGGACGGGTTAGTCTAATGATAGACTAGCAAGCGGAGAATCTAACTTGGTTCTTATGGTTGTAACTAAACATATTGGCATCCAAATCCGATTAGACTCGGATTATAATCCAACAGTTAGCAGTTTTATAGAGAAAAAGAAGGAGACTCGCATATTCAAGAGAGAGAACACCACCGCTTGTGGTTTCTTTAAAAAGCATAAACGATTAATGGAACTTATATTAACCACTCAACATTCACCATCATCTTCAAAGACTAAACAGCTTAACTTAATCAAAGTTTGATTAAGAATCATTCTTAATCAGGAGCAAGAATGGTTATCAAATAGCTCAACCATTCGGGTACATTAATGTGCCTAACACACTTATCTTGTATTACTTTCAAAACTTTTCACAAACAAGTTGGCAACTTTTAATTGGCTCGAACTACTGCCGGTGGAACACAATGCTATCGAGGTCAGAGGGCCTGTTTCATCCTTGAACAACGAATAGCACGGGTCCCAATGATGGAGAGATTAGAGGGCATGTTTCATCCATAATCCACTACCAACACATATTGAATAGAACACAATACTATTGAGGTCAGAGGGCATGTTTCATCCTTGAACAACGAATAGTACGGGTCCCAATGATGGAGAGATTAGAGGGCCTGTTTCATCCATAATCCACTACCAACACATATTGAATAGTCACCCCTCAAGCGTAGAGAGGGCCAATGGTCATGACCTAAGTATTAGGGGATCAATATTGATACTGCCTAATACGAGTTTTAAAGAGATGCTTCCGAGACTAAGCTCACATCCCTGAACTAAGTTAATCCATATCAATGTCTCAGCATGAGACAACTAAACATACGAGGTCACATACAACGGCCCTAAATCCAGTTCTAGCGCGAAATTGAACGAATAACAATATGGTCATTATTTCTAACAAAACAACAACCTATCATATTTTATTAATCATACAAGTTGTTCCCAACGCAAATATTAAATGAGATTCAATTCCTCATTTAATAACAATAACGCAAGAGAGAATCGTCCACTTGCCTTAGAAGGCGTGCTCGACGTCCTTAGCAATTCCAACAGTAATCTGTATCATCCCTCTGATAATATAAAAAAAAGGATTTCTCAGCAACGAGCTCACAGAAACACTTCTTAGTTGTATTCTCAACTCCTACAACTTCCTAATCGATAACGATTTAATTTCCGAATATCGATATATAATAAATCCTTAGTTATCATGCTTCAAGGAGCCATCTTGGCGGAATTATAACTAATAATCCGCTTCACTTTTGAAACAATTTTCTAAATAAAAATTGTTCATTAGAAACAGTTCTTAAAGATTACCAAATCTCGGATCAAACGGGTTAACAACGAATCCCGAGTAATTATCCGAAATCCTTTACCTGCCAATCGGTAACCAAAACTTGTCTTCGCTATAACGGAAGATCCGAACGTCCGTTTCTCGAGCGGTTTGAAACTATGGGACCGTATGAACGTCAAGATTATGAAAACCATAAATTTAATTAGCAAAGCGGCACCGAAAGGCCCTTACGGTGACCCTGCAATCAATCCGCTAATTAATTTCGATCGTATATACCTTTACTCGAACCCATGGCTCGTTTGGCTCGATCATGGCTCGATCCCCGAGCTCGAGGGTGGCTGCGCATTGCCCGACAGCAGCCCTTGCTATTGGTGGTGGTCGGATGGGCTGGCGGTCGCCGACGACGTCACTTTGGCGAGGCAAAGAAGACACCGGCGGTGAAGATTCTTTCCTCCCGAGTCTATCGTTTCGCTCAGCTCCTCACTCTCTTGAATGAGGCAGCTAGCTACGCTGGTGGTGCCGCCTGGTGGTTGAAGCCCGGAGATGGCTAAGGGGAAGTCGGCGGCTGCTAACCGAACCAGAGGCGAGGCAGAGGAGTTTACCGGCGTTGTGAATTCTCTTCTCCCGAAGTCTGTCGCTCCACCCGATTCTCTATGGTTCTGGTTTCAACCGATCAAGAGCCCAGAAATTTAAAAGGGTGAGGGAAAGAAGATGGTGAGGAGTGGCAGAGAAGATTGCCGGTGAAGATGTTCGAACCCCCTCTCCCGAGCCGTCGTCGTTCTCGTCCCACTCTCTCTGGTTTGTATCTTTGACGAGGTCAAAAGATATGCCGAGGATAGAATTCTATCCTCATCCCAACACTTTACTTAACATAGTGGAGAAGAGATTGAAATTGAAGCCAAAATCCGTCTTGGAACGGGACTCGCGTTAAAACGGTAAAATTATGTACCTCGGATGGAAAAACTTACTAAACGAAAAACGTCCCGTAAATTATGTAGACCAATAAAATCAATTTTCCATGATTTTATCACGCTACCTTCAATTTTTAAGGCTTCCGTTTCCAATTTTAAATCCTTTCCGGTACATAATTAAAAAGACGGCTTATTCAATAAATATTCTTTTTCCATCGAAAAATCTTGGAATTCACACCGATCTATAAAATCATTTCTTTGTGATTTTAGGATATCACCAACAATTTTCTAGGATTTAATCTCCAACAAAAATATTGGATTAAGCGTTAAAACGGACAAAAAGGTTAAAAGGATATCCGAGAAAAATTCAAAAAATATCCTCAAAAACCGCAGTTATTACAAAAGTACGAACTTGGGCCTTTCCCAGATCAGAAAAAGCTTAATGGGCCTAATATCCGTCAGGAGGCCCATTAGTGAAACAAGAGAGAGCAGGCCCAGGAATCATCGAACGCATAACAGGAGAAAAACCCAAGTGTTCGGCCTCGCAAAAGCAAGTCTCACAAAAGAAAGCCTCGCAAAAGAAAGCTTCGCGAAAGAAGTGGGACCAGATGTCGCACATATATGACATGCAGTCCTTGAGGTGAGGCCCCCAACACATGGGATTGTGATGGTGCGCAAAATAGCGGAATAGGATACGAGGAATAACGAGGTTCGGCGGGGTTCCCGAGGTTAAACTCTAGGGACATTGTCGTACCCCTCCTATAAAAAAAACGACAAATCCATGCCCTTGCGAGGCCTCAGGACCTCGGTGACGAGGTCTAAACCCTGTTGTCCAAAAGCTGACACGCCCGCCCCATTTAGCCACTCAGCAACCGTCTTCTCCTTAACCAATGAACATCTGCCTCGCTCTCAACCCATCAAAGAGCCTAATCTCGAGCATCCCACATCGAGCAAACATCAAAACCCAATTCCTCAAACCTCTATAAATAGAGGAGAACCTCGTAGGTGGTAGGGGGTCGAAAACATCTTGAACTCAAGAACTATCTTGCTCGTTGAAGATCGACGTGTTGAAACATCGTTAAAGACCACGCTGCAGACAAGTGAAGGTCTACAAAAAGACTACGGTGGAGGGAGAAGATTATGGTGGAGGAGAAGATTACGGTGGAGGAGTGGTAGCTGGCGAGGAAGGGCCCTCATCCATGCGTCTTTGCGCTCTCTTTCCCTCCCCCCCCCCCCCCTCTCTCCCTCTCTCCGATTTCGTTTTTCCTTGTTTTTTATATTTAGGCCTTTTTTACAAACCCTCTTGATTCTTAGGTCGAGGGAAGGGTGGGTACATCCTGGCCTCCCAGACCTTGCCCGTGGCAGGTCCATACTGGGTTGTTGTTGTTGTTGTTGTTGTTGTTGTTGTTGTTGTATAAATACATACGTATAATAAGTAGTAAAGTACGCTAAACATGCATACTTTAGTAAGACTTTGCTTATATATAAGACATGATTGAGAAAGATATAAGAAATTAAAAAAATTAAATAAAGAAGAGAGCATGATTTATTGAAGGGGACCAAAATATTTCAAAATACAATTAAGTTAAGAAAATAAAAGTTTATAAAGACAACATATACTATTATATTTCAAAATATTATTATTTCACAAAAACAAAAGTGCTTCGAAATACAAATGGATTGAATCTGTAATTATTAAATGGCGTATTTTCCACCGCGAGAGCGATGGAAAATACGTCATTTGGAAACCCATTGGCCGATAGAATTTCTTTTGTAAGCTCCAAGCCGAAGAGATCGAGGTGCAGAAATTGGAGAACCAAATTGTTGAATTAAGGAAACCAGTGGAGGTGTTGGCCATAAAGACGAACGACTCCTCTCTGGAGGAGGACCGCGACCGCGGCTCCGGAACCGTGACTGCGGTTTGCTTGGATTCCAGACCGACACCTGCTGTTGTTGAAAACTGCAATTTTGAGCCTCATACTTTGTCTGCGGAGACACTCAGAGACCCTTCATGGGATGAAGAGGTGGATGATCATAGTCATGTGATGACGGAGGAGGAATATTTCCTTAAGCTTGACAGCTCCTGGAATGATGACGACGAGCCTGATGACTCGAAGAAGGAGCCAGATGATGATATGGAGGTTTCCCTTCCACTTGAGGAGATGTCTATGTCTCCTGCCGTGGAGCCCTTTGTTGTGATCGATCATGATCCCTGTATCCTTTCCTCTTCTTCCTTACTCTCCATTGATATCTGTTTTCCTGATGTGTCTGCAAAAATTCCCAAGCATGATAGTTTACCTAGTGATCTCTCAAATCTTAAGGGTGGTAGTGTTAACATGAAAATCATTACTCTTGATTTATATTTTGAAAAACTACCTCATTCTCTCAACTGGTTCTATCCTAAACAATCTAACCATGACTTTTCTAGTGGGTTTGATAAACTGAAACGGTGTTTGAATGCTATATTATTCGGTTTCAAATTATCACTGTGTTATATTTTCCTGCATGACAGTTGTTCGTAGGATTTTGATAGACTTCTCAGGGCATTGACGATGTCCGACGTTAAACAAAGGCGATGCTCAGGAGGCAATCCGAGGTAAGTTTTTCATTTCTTTTCTTTTCTTTTTGTCTTTTTAGTTTAGTTTTAGTTTTAGTTTCGTTTTGGTTTTGTCGGGCTAACATGCAGGTTAAAATCTCATATCTCGAAGAAAGTGAAGCCCAAGGCGTGGACCCGAGGTCGCGGTTGGACCCGCGACCGCGGCCCAGGACCCGCGCTCGCGGGTCAGCCCTGACGGAATTCAATTTTTGCTTTTCAAAAAAAAACAAAAAAACAAAATATTTAAAAAATAAAAATAAAAGGTTTTCGGGGGAAACCCTCGAAATAAAAGGTTTTCGGGTGAAACCCCCGGAATAAAAGGTTTTCGGGTGAAACCCCCGAAAAAGCCAACTCGTTACCACACCTTCTATTTTCCATCCTTCTATCTTTTCCATCTTCTTCTATCTCTCATCCTCTTTGGGAGATTTTTATGTCCGCCCATGGTCATCCTCAAGTATGGGGGAATTTTCATCTTCAAGGCTCGTATTACATTAATGCTTAAGGCGAGATTCAGAGTTCGTTCGTGAGTTTGTGTTCACTGTTATTGATTGTGTTTTCTATTGTCGCTTCAAACCGTGTATGCAGAATCAACCTTTTTTTTCGCGATCGGAGCACCCGCGCATGCGGCCTGGCCATCGCGCCCGCGGTTTTTCCTGACGACGGACGGTCTGAAAATTTCTGAGTTGCACATCCACGCCTTTGAAGAGTTCTTCCATATTTTCTTTCGTATGTGAGTCTTCTAATTTTCCTCTTCTATGCTTAATTCTTTTCTCTTTTACTTCATTGAGGACAATGAAGAATTTAAGTATGGGGGAGGGAGTACTCGCTATGCTTATCATAGATAGATGCATTTCAGTTTATTTTTCGTTATTTTTATGGGATTTTTGTTCCATGTTTGTATAGAGAAATTTTTGAAAAAAAATAAAAAAAGCCATAAAAATCGAAAAAAGGCATAGAAAGTCCTGGGATGAGTTGAAAACCCGAAAGGGCGGCTCATGTAATAAGCAGGAAACGCGGACCAACATTAGGATGGGGTAATATGAGGTTAATGAGAGATGTGAGCATATGTGAGCACACCTAAAGAAAAATGAAAAGAGTAATTAGGTGAAAACCCGAAAGGGCGCCTAAGTAGAATGAGTGGTAAAATCAGAGTGTTTAGGATCATATTCTACTTTGGGGCTTGGGGATTACATTTTAGATGTTGGGTAGATCATAGGTTGCTCTACACTTTTTAGAGCTTGAGAGTTGATCTTATTTGTATTATAGTGAGGTGTGTGTTTGAGCTTTCATGTCTTTGCTCATTATTTCTCTACTTGGGTTCGGGTTGTGAGTTAAGAGTTTTTCTTAAATTTTTCATATTCCCTCTTTGCTTCCTGTGGATCTTATTTGTATTGATTGTTAGATTTTATTTTGAGCTTACTCGAGGACGAGCGAGATCTAAGTATGGGGGAATTTGATACGCTGGATTCTGTACAACGTAATTATGTATTTTTACTAGGATTTCTGAGTGTTTTAGGCTAGATTAGGGTGTTTACTTGTAATATCAGAAAAGCCTACAGATGAAGACTTTGAAGACAGAAGTCCTAAGTTCGAGTTGAAGACCCGCTTTACAGCGGTTGCTAAGGAATACAAAATTGAAGGTTCGAAGAATCCAGGACCCGTGACCGCGGGTGGGAGACCGAGACCGCGGGTGATCAAGCTTCCGCGGACGCCGATAGTGACTGGAGCCGCAATCGCGGGTTTGGACCCGCGCTCGTGGGTGGCCGTTTCAGCGCGCCGACATCAGTTTATTTTTATCTTTTATTTTGTTATTTCTGTAGGTTTTTTCGGATATTGTTTCTAGTATTTAAGCCTAGTTTCATTTTCAGTTTGAGAGTTCTACAATCTAGATTTTACTTTTTAGTTTAACCTAGTTTCATTTCTGCTATTATGGAAAACAAATCTTCCTTGGAGTTTGTTTGATCAAGGAAGCTTTTTTATTGAATTCTGTAGATTCTGGTAACTTTTCTATCCTTTGGTTAATATCAAAACTCTTGTTTTTAATTATATGATCTATGTTTGATTTTATGAGCCTGATCAACTTGTTTGATTGGCTTAGATCTACTGTTTGGATTAGGTTTGATTGTTGTCTGTGCAATCTTATTTATCCTTGAAACAACTCTTTTCCTGGACCGTGGACTGGAATTTAGAAAAGAGTATTTGATTGTTATTTTATGCATGAGACTCGTAGCTTGATTGCATGATTTGATTTCCTATTATCCTTAATATTTTGCATGGTTTGAATTAAGCGTTCTTGTTCATATCATAATTTCGCTTTGATCGTGGACAAGCGGAAATCTTTTATAAGGATTGGAATTAACCTAGGAATTATAGAAAAGTGGATGAATCAATGATCGAATGATTTAAAAAAGTGGAATTGATTGAATGAACTCTGCTTTACTTTAATTGATTTGAAACTTAGATTTGTTTGCTTGCTTAAACCCCAAAACCCTTGCTTTTGTTCTTTGCTGATTGTTCAGAATACCGATTCTCTTGGGTTCGATCCCTTACTTGCATGATATAATTAGTTTGTATTTTAGGGTAATTTATTTTTGATCTCGGCACAACAACTTTAGTCGAGTCACTATCTCCATTAAAGTGTGCTCGAGACTACTTTTCGAATCCTGTATCCCTTAAATATTGTCCCATCTCTGCATTCTTAGTACAAATGTCTTAGAAGTATTTGATTAATTCTGTCATTGTGTAACATTCACTTGCTTGTTTGAACAATTTTGTATTCCCTTTTTCCATGAATCTTGTTATGAGATTTTGATTCAAATGTCTTGCACAAATGACGTATTTTGCACATATGTAGACTGATTCAACAGATTGCATTGGAAATAAAGGTTGATGACAAATCAAAGAAATGACAATTGATCACAAGTATAAGTGATAGTTTATTTAAGTGATGACAGTTGATTGGAAGGATTCTCTGTTTAGGAATACAATGTGTTGAAATTTGGTTGCAGATTAAGGTGATGACAGTTCAATAAAATTTGATGATAGTACCTTTCTCATTTGATTAAAACCTCTAATTGATGCTCCAATTGCAATGAAGGCATGTGTAAGTTCCTTGGTTTGCTCTTTTGATCATGTGACAATATGATGGGAGCATCGCATAGTTATCTTCCGGTGTTCCTCTTATAATTAGCACTTCTGCCAAATCTTGTTCTTTCCAAGCTTTCCAGTAGCTAATATGTTGCATGTAATCATTTCTCATATCCAGCGGCGAATCCAGGGGGTGCATGGGGTACTTAAAGGGCGTGGCGGAGCAGAAAATAGGCGACTAGGCAAGGGCTAGTGAGTGGTGAGGGCAAGCGAGAGAGATGAGCCAAATGGCCGATTGAGATGGAGGAGGCGAGCCAAAGAGGGCGGACTGCCGGGAATTGTTGGCTTGCAATCCAGATCGAGGCGGCAGAACAATACTCCAAATTGTTTCGTGACTCAGTTCCTCAGGCCCCGCTCATTTTTCATAACTTTTTTTGGCCCTTATTTTTTTTTGTTTAATTAAATCTGATACTGAAATATTGAATGGGAGCATCTTCACAACTGTTTTTACTCTTTTTTATCCCTTATTTTTGTGTTTTTTTTTTTTTGCCCTTATTCTTGTTTCTTTTTTTTAAATTTTAACTTAAAATATTGAGTGGGATTTGCATTGTTGTTAGTTTCATGATTTGAATTTGATGGACTTTTGAATTTGTTGAATTATATGATATTGTTAGTGAGGATCTAGTTTAATTACTAGACACCACTCATTATAACGCTCAGATCTAGTTTGATTACTAGACACCACTCATTATAACACTCATTGTAATCTGGAATTTTTAGTGTTATTACTATATACTATTTTGATATTTAGTGTTATTACTATATACTACTTCGATAAAACTAATTTGGTTTGTCTAGGGTCTATTTTTTTATACTAAGTTTGTCAAAAATCTGCCCCCTATCCGATCTATTCTAGATCTGCCATTGCTCATATCATTAATGACCGTACTTGGGTCTGGCCCCTTCTTAACACCATCAAACATGTGAAGCCTACGATGTATTTCAAAGAGGACAGTGATGATAGTGATGACAATGATGATATGCTTTGATGACAAAAAAAACATATTTTAATTTTATTTTCTCTGATATAATTTGATAGGACGGTTGAATATGTCTTGAACATCTCACTTCGAATGGGCATGTATGGTTTTCATTGAATTTCTATACCTCAAAATAACTCAGTCATTTCAGTTTTGCTGCCACCAATTTCCGTTCACATTCTTTATGTATATATTTTAGAGAATAATAATCTTTCCTTGATCTGTGCACTTTGAAACCATAGCTCTCCTGAATTGTTAGATTATACATTGTAGTATTAAGCTCTTCCTTTGTTCCAAACATTTGCCCTAATTGAACAAATTGACTATCTGGTGGATGATCAACCGATTCATCATCACCAGATATCATTGCACTTTCATGTACATCACAAAGTTCTAGTGGTTGGTAGTTGTTGTTTACAATTGATGACATTTGCATATTTTGAGTAGCAAGCTCTTTTTCTTTGCTTCTTCTATGTATTGTAACATAGATAGGCAAAGCCCAAGAAACTTGAGGTATGGTGTTAATCTAGTAGAATGATTCGAGATCGTCATTTGTTTCAATTGTGAAAGGATTTGACAGCCTTTTGATGAATGTAGATGTGATAAGTTGATTTTAGATGGTTGTGAGTTCATTTTGAACTTTTCCACAATCTTCTCCTTTAGACCGTCTAGTGTTAAATCCTTCTTCAACACAAATGTTTTTGAATTTACATCACCAACATAAAGACATTTATCATTGTTTGTCTTCCATTCTCCCCCAGCACAATAGAAGTTTGATATTCATTTGTTGTATGCCATTGATAGCAAAAAAATTGTCAATCTCTAAAATTAGTAGCTATATATATATATATATATTGTTATCACATTTTAGCATAATGGAAATAAAAAAAACTTGACATCGCTGTCATCGTATTAAAAAAACCAATATGAAACATTGCATAAGAGTCATTAACTATCATCATTAAACATGCTATTGGGGTTATCAATAGTCAACAATTGGAGTCATCAACTATCATCAATTAGAGACATTGATTGTCATCGTCTACCATCAATTGTCATC
Source organism: Fallopia convolvulus (assembly GCA_964016875.1). Taxonomy (NCBI): domain Eukaryota; kingdom Viridiplantae; phylum Streptophyta; class Magnoliopsida; order Caryophyllales; family Polygonaceae; genus Fallopia; species Fallopia convolvulus. Next base: position 7,410,296 of record OZ024718.1, on the reverse strand, counting down.
ATTTATCATTAAACATACATTATTGGCCATCAGTTGTCATCAACTAACATCGAACATACTAGTGAGATCAATTATCACCAAATTGAGTGATCAATTGTCATCAATTAGAGACATTGACTTCCATCATCTATCATCACTTGTTGTCAAATATCAATTGTTATCATTTTTATTGTTAAATATACCATAACATTCATCAATTATCTTCAACTAACATCAAACATGCTATTGGGGCCATCAACTATCATCAAAATTATAAATGTACAATTTATCATTATTTGTCACTTGTCGTCACATCAGAGATTTTAAAAAAAAAATGTTTTTTTGAATTATCATCGCATAAACTTGTTTATTACAGTATTTTGATTACAAATCTACCATAAACTTTGAAACTTGGTTGCAGATATAGATTAAATCTCGCGAAATATGATGACAGTTTTGAGAAATATATCTCGGTGATAACAGGCTCGATGAAGAGGAACGACTCGATGTAGATGACAGGATTGAGGATGAGGATAGAATAAAACTCGTGAAAACGATGAGCAATCGATTGCGAAATCAACTGGACTGAACTCCACGGCTTTCAACTGGTGAAATCGTGGGCGAGGATGAGGGGCACGTGTTTGTTGAGCAACTGGTTTTTCTGTTTTTGTCGTTTATCTAAATTCCGCGCCCTTGTTAATAATTAACCAATTAGCTTCTTAATTTTTGCTATATAATTAAGCTTTCTAAGTTTTTTTCCTATCAATTGTTAAAGTCATGCGGGCCAATATATAACGTGGGGGCACACGTCTGTCCGTGCGCATAAGCGCATTAGGCCTAACACATAAGCCCATGGGTTCCATCCTAATTAAAGTCAATTGGCAATAGGATGAGTAAACAAGTGCTTATATAGTAAACATTTATCTATCAATTTTTAGATGTGAGAAATCATAATTATCAAAACTATTAACTTAATAAATTAAAAATGTAAAATTAAAATTAAAAATATGTTGGTACCATAGTATGACATCTAGTTTGTTATACTTCAAAGATACACAAATATTCACACAATTTTAATGAAAACGAATTCATTTTTCCCATTTTGTTAAGTGGGTAATGAAATTATAAACAAACAAATTAAATAGGGTCATTACTTCTTGATCTCACTCCTAATTTTCCCAAATATGTTACAGAAAAAGAAAGAAAAAAAAAAGTTCCCTTTCCCAAATACGTTACAGAATATCAGAGGTATGTTCACATCTCTAATTCTCTAGTTCCTCTTATTTTCTCATTTTACTGTCATTTTACTGTGATTGTTCTTCTTGTTCTAGTTTCACTCTCTTCTCCACTTGATTGATCAAATGGTCATTTTTGTATTCAAAGGTGCATTCTGTTATACGTATTGCTATTGTTTCATCGTAACCCTTTTTATTTCTTCTCTTGTTGTATATTGATTGACGCTTGATTTTTCTCCTAGTGTACTCTTTCCCTCATTTGATCCAAAATTCTAGTACCCAGCTTTAGAATCACACAGTTGGAGAAATCTCAGGCGATATGATTGCTTTTGTGGTTCTCTCCATGTAATTCGGCATCAGATCCTCTGTCCCAAATTCTATGTCTTTTCTTGCGTCCTCTTTATATGTGTTCCCTTTGTATTTATGAATACACATTTCCTTGATGGGTGTGGATTTTCTAAATAAAAATTAAAAAATAATTGAGTTTTAGTCCACTTGATCAACAAATACAAAGGAATTACAAAGGGGAAACAAAAAGAGACACAAGTTGGGGACAGAGGATCCGGACCGATGTAAATATTCTTTTGATTGTTCTAAATGTTTATTCTATTAAATGTGCTCATAGATCATTTTTGTTGGTAATTTGGTAATTTGGTATTTAGGGATTTAGTTGATCATTTCATAATCATGAACCAACAACATTATCAAGGAGGGGTAACCCCATTTTCATCAGAACCACTAATGAAGCGCAGGCGTGGCCGCCCACGTAAGGAAGACACCTTAGCTCATCCTTCAACAAAACTCACACCTATTAAGCCACCACAAGCCTTGGGGACTCAAATTCTCACACCTATTAATCAGACCAACGAATCGCCGAGTTGTACACAGCCTTTCCAGCCTCAAGCTGATCTTAGTAAGGGCAAAGCTCGTGTGGAAGACGCCAATTCTAATGGCGGTGGTATCAAAGATGATGAGATGATAGGCCAAGTGGTTACTGGTGTCTTGGAAGGCATGTTTGATGCTGGTTATTTTCTAAGTGTCAAGGTTGGTGAGAGCGACACTCAGTTGAGAGGACTCATTTTTCAGCCTGGGAAATTCGTGTCTGTTACGAATGCAAATGATATTGCTCTTGGGGCAAATATGTATTCAAGGATTGACATTCTTGTTTCTCTTCTCCTTGAACTAGCCTTTGGAAGAAATTCTATTTTTTTAGTCGCCCAATCATCTTCTTATACATGGTGAATGACATAATGTGATGCTAACATCTATAGACACATCACATTTTATTTTTGGAGGTAATGGGTAGATAGATTCTTCATATGCTATGCACCAAGGTTTAATTTGGGAGTACTCACTAATGAAGCTTCTTATGGCTATTTCATTTTCTGAATTGTAGCAATGGCATGAACTCAAGGCATTTTTTCCAAGTCAAACATCCTGCAAGTGCACGTCTTTTGAGCTAAATTGACCACGCTAGAGAAGTCTTCACTAAACACTTATTTGATTTGTTTGCATCTTAACTCCAGAATTTGGTAGATATTTAGTAGCAACTGGTTGTTGTTTCTTGTAAGAAAATGAATTTTGTAGATATTTAGTGGCAACTTCTTGTTGTTTCTTGTATTATTTTCTTACACTCAAGAAACCATCTCGACAACAAATCTCTAATAAATTCCAATAACAATAGGGAATAAAATGATCTTGCTTGTTGCAAAACATTGTTGACACACTTTGAGGTGTTGGTCATGAAACTCGAATATAAAAGCGCTAAACATTGTTGACACACTTTGAAATTTTGGTCATGAAATCCGAATATAATATCGCTAAATACGGGATTTTGTTAAATACTAACTCTCGGATTTTGTACAATCATACGATCTTTGTACATAGATTATTCCTCCTCCCCGGTTTTCGTACAATCTCACTCGGAGATCAAACGCTTCGAATCTAGGTACAAGAAAAAATCCCGACCCATAGAGGTTTTTTGATCCTTTTCTTAGACTCGCTTCATTCCTATTTATATTATAGTCTAGTTGCTAGCTTGCCTCATTTCGGCCGATGTGGGAAGTGTATTTCTCACATTTGATTGTTATGGCCTACAAGCCAACCAATTAACTTGTGCATGCAAGCACAAGGGGCAATTTTTCACGTTTAGACTTTGGTCCGGTTGAAATCTTTGGACTAGGCCCATAAGTTGAAGTATTGGGCATTTGGGCTACATATGCATTTACATTATTTTGATGGGACCACTTCTCAAATCCGAAAGAACAAACTTATATATATATATATACACTCGTGCAAGTTGGCTTTTGAAACAACTTATCCCACACCCATGCATATGAAAGCCTACATGGCTTGTCAACTCAAAACTTCCATCAATTGCATGCATACCGATTTTAGATACGTATGCGTAACGCGGTATTCTTATCTCACTTATCCTTTACCAATTCGACCTTGATTATATAGAGATTATTTCGCGCACCACCAATTGGTGGTCATTATGTTGTACCTATCTCCATTAAAGTGTGCTCGAGACTACTTTTCGAATCCTACATCCCTTAAATATTGTCCCATCTCTGGATTCTTAGTACAAATGTCTTAGAAGTATTTGATTAATTCTGTCATTGTGTAACATTCACCTGCTTGTTTGAACAATTTTGTATTCCCTTTTTCCATGAATCTTGTTATGAGATTTTGATTCAAATGTCTTGCACAGATGACGTATTTTGCACATATGTAGACTGATTCAACAGATTGCATTGGAAATAAAGGCTGATGACAAATCAAAGAAATGACAATTGATCACAAGTGATAGTTTATCTAAGTGATGACAGTTGATTGGAAGAATTCTCTATTTAGGAATACAATGTGTTGAGTTTTGGTTGCAGATTAAGGTGATGACAGTTCATTAAGAGTTGATGATAGTACCTTTCTCATTTGATTAAAGCCTCTAATTGATGCTCCAATTGCAATGAAGGCATGTGTACGTTCCTTGGTTTGCTCTTTTGATCATGTGACAATATGATGGGAGCATCGCATAGTTATCTTCCGGTGTTCCTCTTATTATTAGCACCTATGCCAATTCTTGTTCTTTCCAAGCTTTCCAGTACCTAACATGTTGCATGTAATCATTTCTCATATCCAGCGGCGAATCCAGGGGTGCATGGGGTACTTAAAGGGCGTGGCGGGGCAGAAAATAGGCGACTAGGCAAGGGCTAGTGAGTGGTGAGGGCAAGCGAGAGAGATGAGCCAGATGGCCGATTGAGATGGAGGAGGCGAGCCAAAGAGGGCGGACTGCCGGGCTTTGCTGGCTTGCAATCCAGATCGAGGCGGCAGAACAATACACGAATTAGGGAAAGGGAGAAGACGAGCAGATCGAAATTTCATTAAACGCTGCGTTTTTAATAAAACAGGTAAATTTTATTTTTTAATACTTCCAAATTGCTCTAAATTTCTTTTTTTTAATTTTAACTTAAAATATTGAGTGGGATTTGCATTGCTGCTAGTTTCATGATTTGAATTTGATGGACTTTTGGATTTGTTGAATTATATGATATTGTTAGTGAGGATCTAGTTTAATTACTAGACACCACTCATTTTAACGCTCAGATCTAGTTTGATTACTAGACACCACTCATTATAACACTCATTGTAATCTGGAATTTTTAGTGTTATTACTATATACTATTTTGATATTTAGTGTTATTACTATATACTACTTTGATACTTAAACTAATTTGGTTTGTCTAGGGTCTATTTTTTGATACTAAGTTTGTCCAAAATTTGCCCCCTATCCGATCCATTCTAGATCTGCCATTGCTCATATCATTAATGACCGTACTTGGGTCTGGCCCCTTCTTAACACCATCAAACATGTGATGCCTACGATGTATTTCAAAGACGACAGTGATGATAGTGATGACAATGATGATATGCTTTGATGACAAAATATAAACATATTTTAATTTTATTTTCTCTGATATAATTTGATAGGACGGTTGAATATGCCTTGAACATCTCACTTCGAATGGGCATGTATGGTTTTCATTGAATTTCTATACCTCAAAATAACTCAGTCATTTCAGTTTTGCTGCCACCAATTTCCGTTCACATTCTTTATGTACACATTTTAGAGAATAGTAATCTTTCCTTGATCTGTGCACTTTGAAACCATAGCTTTCCTAAATTGCTAGATTATACATTGTAGTCTTAAGCTCTTCCTTTGTTCCAAACATTTGCCCTAATTGAACAAATTGACTATCTGGTGGATGATCAACCGATTCATCATCATCAGATATCATTGCACTTTCATGTACATCACAAAGTTCTAGTGGTTAGTAGTTGTTGTTGACACTTGATGACATTGGCATATTTTGAGTAGCAAGCTCTTTTTCTTTGCTTCTTCTATTTATTGTAACATAGATAGGCAAAGCCCAAGAAACTTGAGGTGTGGTGTTAACCTAGTAGAATGATTCGAGATCGTCATTTGTTTCAATTGTGAAAGGATTTGACAGCCTTTTTGATGAATGTAGGTGTGATAAGTTGATTTTAGATGGTTGTGAGTTCATTTTGAACTTTTCCACAATCTTCTCCTTTAGACCGTCTAGTGTTAAATCCTTCTTCAACACAAATGCTTTTGAATTTACATCACCAACATAAAGACATTTATCATTGTTTGTCTTCCATTCTCCCCCAGCACAACAGAAGTTTGATATTCATTTGTTGTATGCCATTGATAGCAAAAAAATTGTCAATCTCTAAAATTAGTAGCTATATATATATTGTTATCACATTTTAGCATAATGGAAATAAAAAAAACTTGACATCATTGTCATCGTATTAAAAAAACCAATATGAAACATTGCATAAGAGTCATTGACTATCATCATTAAACATGTTATTGGGGTTATCAATAGTCAACAATTGGAGTCATCAACTATCATCAATTAGAGACATTGATTGTCATCGTCTACCATCAATTGTCATCATTTATCATTAAACATACATTATTGGCCATCAGTTGTCATCAACTAACATCGAACATACTAGTGAGATCAATTATCACCAAATTGAGTGATCAACTGTCATCAATTAGAGACATTGACTTCCATCATCTATCATCACTTGTTGTCAAATATCAATTGTTATCATTTATCGTTAAACATACCATAACATTCATCAATTTTCCTCAACTAACATCAAACATGCTATTAGGGCCAATAACTATCATCAAAATTATAAATGTACAATTTATCATTATTTGTCTCTTGTCGTCACATCGGAGATTTTTAAAAAAAAATTGTTTTTATGAATTATCATCGCATAAACTTGTTGATTATAGTATTTTGATTACAAATCTACCATAAAATTTGAAACTAGGTTGCAGATATAGATTAAATCTCGCGAAATATGATGACAGTTTTGAGAAATATATCTCGGTGATAACTAATGAAACCCGAAATAAACCGTCGCTATAAGACAAGAAACGAGGTTCTTTTATTCGATTGTGCAAACACTTGCTCTTTATTTATTGTTTTATTACAACGAGGTTACAAACCAACGAGGTTTACAAATAAAAGAGGTTTACACTTTAGACCTCCTAAGAATATTCGAGATCTCAATCTAACAAGGTTTCGAGATCTCCTAAGTGCTATGAGATTCTACCACCCGCAGGCCACTTGATGGACTTTGGTGGCGAGGTTGAGTTTCGAGTTTGAGCGTGGTGATGGTGACTTGTGAGACGATGTAGCGAGGTTGTTGGGGCGAGCGAAGGCTCTCTGTATGACTTGAAGTCTTTTTGTGGACTTCACTTGTCTGTAGCGAGGTCTTTGACGATGATTCAACACGTCGATCTTCAACGAGCAAGATAGTTCTTGAGTTCAAGATGTTTTTCGACCCTTTGCCACCTACGAGGTTCTCCTATATTCATAGAGAATTGAGGTGTCGGGTTTTGGTGTTTACTCAATGTGGGACACCCGAGATCTGAGGGGCGGGAGTTGAGGCAGCCGGTGATTGGTCCGGAGGTGAGGCAGCCGGTGATTGGCTCGGGGGAACGGCGACAGTTGAGTGGTTCTGAGGGGCGGGAGTGTCAGCAGATTCGACAACGAGGTTTAGACCTCGCTTCGAGGTTTCGGAAGACCTCGCAGTGATAGGAGTTTTGTTTAATTAAAAGACGGGTATGGTTGTGGGCCCCAGAATCTACCTTGGGAGTCCCGTCGGATCTGTTTATTCCTTGTGTCCGGGCCCACCTCCTATTTTACCATTTTGGACACCATCACAACCCCATGGCCTGGGGACCTCGTCCCGAGGACCGCAATTCATAAACACGAGGGGGATTTGGTTCATCAAACTCGGGGTGCGGGGTTGCACTTCGTAGGATTGCGAGGTGCGAGGTCTAGAGGTTGGGTGGACATATTGCGAGAAATTTTCTTGCAAAGCCTGACACTTAGGCTTTTCTCTCGTCCGTGTGTGCGATGCTTCTGGGCCGACTCCCCCGTATTTTGCTTAATGGGCCGTCGAGGTAGACCAGGCCCAATAAACTTTTCAGAAGCGGGGAGAGGCCAGAGTTTGTTCTTTATAAGAAGCGTCTCTCGCACGCATCATCTCCATCTTCTTCCTTCAGCATTTTCTCTCTCTCTCTCTCTCTTGCCCTTCCAGTTTCCGGCGAACGGTTTCCAGACGGTTTCACGACGACCTTCCGACATATTCCAGGAGCGCCACCGCCTTATTCACGTCAATCTCTAAGCAAGTAAGTGTTCGAATCCCTCTTTCACGTTCTCGATGTTCTTCCCCTTTCTCTCGCCGCTGCCCGCCCCAGTGGGAGACAGACGTTTCCCGATGTTTCGCGGCGGTCTTACGGTGGCGAAACGGAGAGGGTGAGGGCAGCACTCGCTACTGCGTTGTGGCCTTGCTCCTCTTTTTCTTGCGTTTTCCCCTTTTTTTTTGCTTCGTGCCCTAGCGGGCGACGGTTGCTTTTCGGCGTTTCGCGCCAGCGTCACGGCGGCGAAACGGTGGGGCGAGGGTGGCGCTCGCTACTGCGTTGTGCCCTTGCTCCTCTTTTTCTTGCGTTTTCCCCCTTTTTTTGCTTCGTGCCTAGGGGGCACGGTTGCTTTTCGGCGTTTCGCGCCAGTGTCACGGCGGCGAAACGGTGGGGCGAGGGTGGCGCCCGCCACGCTCTCGAGCCCTTCGTTTGCCAACCGACGGTTGAGTTTCTGTGACCGCTTTGCTTTTTTGAAATTCGAATTCCTTGGGAGGCCAAACGTCATGATGCCCGACTGACGTGACGTTTGGCCTTCCACCGCTGGCTTCTCTTCCACCTTCTCTTTCCTCTTTTTGGCGCTTCACATTCTCCCTCAGCCGTCCTATCTGCCAGAGTAGCCCTAGAGTGCCACGTGGTTTCTTCCCGTTATCACCTCGCGTATTCTTTTTGTGGCTCTGCTCGATGTCTCAACCCTTTTCTTTTCCAGGTGTTCGCCTCTCGTGGCCTGGACGTCGCTCTTTCATGCCTAAAGGAGCTTCTTTGAGCCCCCCCACCAGGCTTCGTGTTTAAAGTCCAAGAGAGGTTCGACGAGGAGGCCTCTAAGACCGTAGGGAGTGTCGAGACTAGTGACTCTCAAAACCCGAGGTCTCCCTCGCTGGTTTTCAGCGATCCTTCCTCCAACGACTCCAACGTTTCCGTTAATTCGCGCTTCTCCCGACTTCGTGCCTCGTCTGGTGTCGAAATGGCCTCCTCCTCGATTTCTGATGAGGAAGTGGTTGGTGTTATTGCGAGGTCGTCCGACTCAAACGATGTAGCGAGCTTTTTTGCGGAGCATATCACCGATGCCGTGTCCAGGGTTCCGCCGTCCTCGAGGAGCGGATACCCATATCCTCGGATTCGGAAGGGACCTTTCTACCCGAGGGGGTGCCAACGATCTTGGAACCGAAAGACCTCGCGAAGATCGCCAAGGACTTTGCTTGGCCCGAGGGGGTTGAGCTAGCTCTCCCCAAAAGGGAGGGCTGCTCCTTGGCGCCATACGACAGATGCGTGGTTGTGCACCTGCCCAGCCTCCAGGCCGGCTTCAGGCTACCTCTGGCCCCGCACATCGTCAGCTTCTTGTGGGCCATGCATGTCTGCCCCGCGCAGCTGTTTCCCAATGTGTGGCGGATCCTGTGCGCCTATACCATTCGCAGCCACGAGCATGGGGAGGGACCCGACCTCGACACCATGTCGAGCCTGTTTTTAGCGAGGAGGGAACATGAGTCCTGCCTCGTCAACCTCAGCTTGCCCGGCCTTATGATCACCACGGCCTCCTCGAACGTCGGGCCGTGGAAGAAGAAATGGTTCCTGGTCCGAGACCCTACCGAGAGGTATCTCAACTTCCCAACGGCCCCGGACAACTTCGTTCAGCCCAAGGGCACACAAAAGGCCGATGAGATCAAGAAACGATTTTCTCCTGTGCGCCATGAGCCGTTCCAGGAGTATCTGGCACAGGACCAGCTTGAGCGGGCCGGTCTGAGCCTCACCCCTCCACCCCGCGAGGGCGAAGAGGGTACTCACTTTCCCTTTTGTTTGCTTGTTTTTGTTACTTGCTTTTGATTTTGGGCAACACCCGTCCCCGGGGTTAAACCTCGCTTATCTAGTGATGACCACGAGCCTCGCTCGGGTCATGCTGCCTTGATTGTTTGTAGAGTTCTCGTTTCTTGCTTTTTATCTAACTTGCTTTTTTCATGTTTTTGACAGTGGATCTTTTCAGTGCTTTGACCTCGAAGGCGCAGGGAAAGAAACCTGCAACCTCTTCCTCCACCTCCCAGGTTCCCCATGGCCAAAAGGGCCTTGTTATAAAGGAACCGACCCAGTTGGCGAGGCCACCCACCTCGCAACCGAAGGCGACACCTCCGCCGCCGAAGGCGCCCGGGGTGAAGATTCTCGAGGGGGCATCGTCTAGGGGGACGTTGCTAGAACGTCCTCCCAAGCCCCCGAGGATCCGGCGATGGAGCCGGATCCAAAAGGAAATAAACCGAAGCCCCCCCCCCCCCCCGGACAAGAAGAAGAAGCAGAAGGGTGACGGCGAGAGGGGGACCTCGAAAGGGGAGATGGCCCACTGCCCCGGCCTCGCGAGTTGGGTTATCAATGCCGACTGCCCTCCCGCAGAGAAGTTTCACTATCCCAGACCCGCCCGGGGTGTGCCCAAGGACTGGGACCGGTCAGATTGGAAGGAGGAGGTTGCATGGGCAAACAACCTCTCGGAGGCCGCCCTAAACGACGAGTCCCTCCACTACTCGGCGATGGTAAGCTTAAACTCCCCGTGGTTGGTTCTTTTGCTGGTTCGATGCTTGTATATTTTTATAAAACGCGTATTTTTTATTTTTGTTCAGAATCACTTCTTCGAGAACTACAAGAGTAGCCGCATCATCCTCCTCCACAAAACCATGGACAAGATGGAGGCGAAGCTCAAGGCCCGCGACGCCGAGGTCGAGAAGAAGAACAAGGACCTCGCGGAGGCCGAGAAACGGATTCGAACCGCGGAGGTTACAGCGGCGGACGAGGCCAAGGACGTCGCCAAGGCTAAGGAGGAGGCGAAGAAGGCCAAGGAGAAGGGGGAAAAGGCCATTAGGGGTCTTAAGGACGAGGTTGGGAACCTCAAGGCTGAGAACAAGGAGCTCTGGGGTAAACTGCCCGCGGAGCACAAATTCTTTAGGGAGAAGGAAGCGGAGCTCCAGAAGGTCGAGGAGGAGATCAGCAACCTCCGACAGCGCGTCAGCAAGCTCAATGAGGAAGTGGAGGTTGTGGGCCCCAAGTATGTGGAGTCTGCGGAGTACAAGGAAGAGCTGGTGGGCAGCGTGAACAAGATGTTCCGGCAGGTGGCCCGCATGGGGGTCAAGCAGGCGGTCGCGAAGTATGGGCACATCGACCCCCGTATTTCCTTCTTCAACCCCAACTACGCACTTACTAAGGGGGAAGAAACTGGGGAGGAGCCCGAGGGAGAATGCGAGTTCTTCCTTAGGGAGGATGGGACCGTGGCCGCCGAGGCACCCCCTGCAGAGGACCTCGACCAGGGAGGTCTGGACCCCGTCGTCGCGGATTCTCATGTCGCGACCGACGTGCCGAGCTCCCAGCCCGTTGTGATATCCGACTCACCCGTCCGCCAGGCTCCTACGGGACCCGCCGCCGAGACCTCGAACCAGTGAAGGATGCTTGTCTGTGTGATTTTGTGTTTTTTTTATATTTTCGCTATTTTGGTGGCCCCGCCGAGTTTGTAATTAAGATACTTTGGCCCTTGCGGCCTTATTTTTATGCAACTTTCCTTATTTTATGGCTGTGTTTTGCGTTTCTTACCTTAGTCTATTGTATACATATCCCGATCCAACCCCATGGCCCGACACAATATTTGTGGCACCCTCGGGACACATCGGGTGCTGGTTTTATGCCACGACCCCAAGCCTCGCTCGGATCTTTCATGATGATTATTATGCGAAGATCACGAGCCTCGCTCGGATCTCGCATGATGATTATTATGCCAAGATCACGAGCCTCACTCGGATCTCGCATGATTATTATTATGCCAAGATCACGAGCCTCGCTCGGATCTCGCATGATGATTTTTGATTGTTTCTAACCCCAAGCGGGAAGCGAGGGATGGACTTCGCAACTTAAAACATAGAATCTCCAACCCCAAGCGGGAAGCGAGGGGTGGACTTCGCAACTTAAAACCGAGAATCTCCAACCCCAAGCAGGAAGCGAGGGGTGGACTTCGCAACTTAAAACCGAGAATCTCCAACCCCAAGCGGGAAGCGAGGGGTGGACTTCGCAACTTAAAACGAGGTTCTTCCATAGGAAGTCGCAGACCTTTGTTCCAGTGATCTTTGCCATTGCTTGTGCCTCGACCCACTTCGTGAAATAATCGACGATGACCAAGATGTACCGCACCTGGCCAACAGTCTTGGGGAAGGGCCCGAGGATGTCCATCCCCCACATCGTGAAGGGGCATGGTGCGTGGATGGAGCGAAGACGCGAGGTCGGGGCGTGCTGGAGGTTACCATGCTTCTGGCACCCGTCACATCTCTGGACATAGGCTCTCGCGTCTTGCCGGAGAGTGGGCCAAAAGTACCCCAGATGGGTGATTTTATATGCTCCGTAGACTCGGTCGGCACACATAGAAAGTTGGGCTCAGCGTAGCCTCGACGATAGAGTCGGCCACCAATGACGCAATAGCGGGCCGCTTGCATATTCAATTTCCGAGCTTCTGCGGGGTCCTTTGGGAGGACGCCGCTCTCCACATATCGCGTGATCGGGACCCTCCAGTCCCCATTGGTAACGGAGGGGACCTCGAAGGTCACACTCCGCAAGAGTTTTTTTTCCACCATCACGCGATTCCCTACCTCTAAGGGAAGAGCAGAACCCAACCTCGCGAGAGCATCCGCCTTTGTGTTAGAGGTTCGCTGGATAGATTCCACCGCGAAGGTTTCCAGGAACGACACTAAGGCTTTGACTTTCTCCCGGTACGCAGGCAGGAAACCCGTCCGGGTGTCGTATTGCCCGTTAAGCTGTCGCGCAACCAACTCGGAGTCGGTGTAGACCCTGATTTTGCGGGCTCCACTGAGGAGCGCCATCTCTATCCCGGCGATTATGGCCTCATACTCGGCCTCGTTGTTGGTGGCATCGAAGGCGAAGTTAAGAGCGTACTCTGTCTCGATTGAGGGACCCGCGAGGAATACGCCAGCCCCACCACCGGCATCACACCGCGAACCATCAACGAATACCTTCCACTCCTCCGAGCTCGCGTCAGTTTCGGGGAAGGTGACCTCCACCATGAAGTCAGCAAGGGTTTGCCCCCTTCATGGCGGTCCTAGGGAGGTAGCTAATGTCGAACTCGGAGAGCTCGACTGCCCACTTCGTCATTCGCTCGGAGAGGGCGGGCTGGTGGAGGATTTGTCGAAGTGGGAGGTCAGAAAGGACCTGAATGGGGTGCGCGTGGAAGTAAGGGCGCAGGCGCTTGGCGGCTGTCACGACGGCCAATGCCATCTTCTCCGTCGGGGAGTACCGCTGCTCCCGGGCCCACCTCCTATTTTACCATTTTGGACACCATCAATAACAGGCTCGATGAAGAGGAACGGCTCGATGTAGATGACATGATTAAGGATGAGGATGGAATAAAACTCGTGAAAACGACGAGCAATCGATTGCGAAATCAACTGGACTGAACTCCACGGCTTTCAACTGGTGAAATTGTGGGCGAGAATGAGGGGCACGTGTTTGTTGAGCAGCTGGTTTTTCGGTTTTTGCCGTTTATCTAAATTTCGCACCCTTGTTAATAATTAACCAATTAGCTTCTTAATCTTTGCTATATAATTAAGCTTTCTAAGTTTTTTTTCCTATCAATTGTTAAAGTCATGCGGGCCAATATATAACGTGGGGCACACGTCCGTCCGTGCGCATAAGCGCATTAGGCCTAACACATAAGCCCATGGGTTCCATCCTAATTAAAGTCAATTGGCAATAGGATGAGTAAACAAGTGCTTATATGGTAAACATTTATCTATCAATTTTTAGATGTGAGAAATCATAATTATCAAAACTATTAACTTATTAAATTAAAAATGTAAAATTAAATTTAAAAATATGTTGGTATCATAGTATGACATCTAGTTTGTTATACTTCAAAGATACACAAATATTGTGTTGTTGATTGTTTAAAGTCACAATCGATGTTATTCACACAATTTTAATGAAAACGAATTCATTTTTCCCATTTTGTTAAGTGGGTAATGAAATTATAAACAAACAAATTAAATAGGGTCATTACTTCTTGATCTCACTCCTAATTTTCCCAAATACGTTACAGAAAAAGAAAAAGAAAAAAAAAATCCCTTTCTGTCACATTATTTTTCACTCTTCCGTTTTCCTATCTAGCGAAAAGCCTAGAGAAAACCATCACTAGGTCTCGAGAAGAATATCAGAGGTATGTTCACATCTCTAATTCTCTAATTCCTCTTATTTTCTCATTTTACTGTCATTTTACTGTGATTGTTCTTCTTGTTCTAGTTTCACTCTCTTCTCCACTTGATTGATCAAATGGTCATTTTTGTATTCAAAGGTGCATTCTGTTATACGTATTGCTATTGTTTCATCGTAACCCTTTTTATTTCTTCTCTGGTTGTATATTGATTGACGCTTGATTTTTCTCCTAGTGTACTCTTTCCCTCATTTGATCCAAAGTTCTAGTACCCAGATTTAGAATCACACAGTTGGAGAAATCTCAGGCGATATGATTGCTTTTGTGGTTCTCTCCATGTAATTCTTTTGATTGTTCTATATGTTTATTCTATTAGATGTGCTCATAGATCATTTTTGTTTGTAATTTGGTATTTAGGGATTTGGTTGATCATTTCATAATCATGAACCAACAACATTATCAAGGAGGGCTAACCCCATTTTCATCAGAACCATTAATGAAGCGCAGGCGTGGCCGCCCACGTAAGGAAGACACCTTAGCTCATCCTGCAACAAAACTCGCACCTATTAAACCACCACAAGCCTTGGGGACTCAAATTATCACACCTATGAATCAAACCAACGAAACGCCGAGTTGTGCACAGCCTTTCCAGCCTCAAGCCGATCTTAGTAAGGGCAAAGCTCATGTGGAAGACGCCAATTCTAATGGCGGTGGTATCAAAGATGATGAGATGATAGGCCAAGTGGTCACTGGTGTCTTGGAAGGCATGTTTGATGCTGGCTACTTTCTAAGTGTCAAGGTTGGTGAGAGCGACACTCAGTTGAGAGGACTCGTTTTTCAGCCTGGGAAATTCGTGCCTGTTACGAATGAAAATGATATTGCTCCTGGGGCAAAGATGTATTCAAGGATTGATGTCTCTGATTCGGGTTTGAAATCACCGGATCAAGCTCATGACTCGATCATTTCCTCCTCCAATCTAGTGGAGAGTGCTAGTGGTAATAATATTTACCCTGTTGAGCCGGTTTGCTTTAATTTGCAGCCTGCATTGGAGGAGAATGGAGGTGAATTGGTAGAGAATAAAAGGGAAGAGGGTAATGCTATTGACTTGGAAGCCGACGAAGAGGATGGTTCTATCTTGGTTGAAAAATCAAGTCTTGTTCCAATGGGATGTGAGAGCTCGATTGTGAAGGAAGGGCCAATTTGTGATAATAGAGTGAATGAAGATGAGGTGAAGGGTGTGGAAATGCAAGGTGAGAAACCGACGGATCAGATCATAATTGAGGAGCCTAGTAAAGTTTCCATGGAATCTGAGGGTTTTGTTCGGAATGGTGAAGATGTAGTGAAGGAAGCTGATGTTGAAAAAGAGGATGGTTTGTCTGAGAAAGCTGCAAATGGAGATGAAGAAAATGTGGCTATTGATAAGAAAAACGACGAGGTTGTGGAGGAGAAGGTGGTTGTAGCTGGCTATATGAATGAACGGTTCGACGGTCCACGTTTGGAGCTTGCTCTTTCTAATAGCGCTTTCGACGTTTCACCATTAGACAATCATTTCAAGGCGGGTGTGGAGAAGAATCTTGAACCGGAAATGGGTCAACAAAAGATTCCACAACCGAATCTTGATCCTTTAGCTTCATCGGTCATGAAGGATGTGCTAAAGATTTCGATAGATATGAATGAAGGGGAAAAGCCCCATGTTGAGGCCTGTGATCAAAGCAATGAGGATGTTGGTGAGGCAAACAAGGATGAGAATCCACCTGTCGTCATCACTTCGTTTCAGTTCCTTGATGAGATTGGCTCGGCAAGAGAAGATGAAGTGTTAGAATCTCCAGCCAAGAAGGCAAAGATAGATGATGAAAGAGTGCATTTGAGTGAAGTAGCTTCTTCAGAAGGTGGCCTTCAAACTGAGGATATGACAGTTGCCAAAGAAGTTATTGATAGGCAAGGATTCATTAACATGACTTGCCTGAACAAGCCAATGGGGACTGACTAGGTGGGTGATCTGAAGCTGGAGATTTAGTTTTTCTGGTTTGCTTAGAATGCTTTTAGTGGTTTTGAAGAATTTTGGCCTACAATTTAGATAAGGGTACTTATTAGATCCTGCAAGTAGAACAGTAGTAGTAGCTTCTTAACTCTCAAAAGCCCAGACAGTGTTATTCAGGTTATTTTCTTCATTGCTCTATACTTTGATGTTCTTTCAATTTGGGTCTCTCCTTTTGGTACTTTATTTGATCATTCATCAGTCATCTTCGTGTAAGAAACTAAAAATATTAAATTCAACGTCTATAATCACCTCACATCGTGTATAATCGACTTTAGTTATATAGTGTAGTATTAGGGAATTAAACTTTCTTTCTTATTAAATAAAGAAAAGATAAAAAAAATCTTCAAAAAAAAGATCTGCATGAGCCTCTTCCTTTATTTTCATTAAATTGTCAGAAAGACGAGCAATTTGCAAATTATTTCTGTTGTCTTACAGGCTCTACCACCTTGATTCTCTCAAAAAAAAGCTCTACCACCTTGTTCATCATCCTGTTTTGTGGGTTGGACATTACTCAACAGTTAACAGTGTAGACCCAATTGCAAATTTGTAATCATAGTTGATCAAATTGGCTTATTTCTCGTTTGGTATACACGTCAGTTAGTAGGAACAAGCAGCACTTAAAATTAAAAACACGATAACATTAATATCAAAAATCTGATCTCAAGAGCAAGCATGTCAATATCTGGGACTCCAAACAGCAAAACCAAATCCACATCAAAGAACCTAAGCGTAACTGTGTCGCAATAGTTTGGTACAGTAGATATAATCAAGCATAATATTAAGATTCTAAGAAAGAAAGGGCCAAAAATAGAATACAGTATATTCTCCATCCCTTCCAACATATCAAAAGTCATTTCCAAAGCTTAGCCTCTGCTTCCATCACAAAGCTTAGTCTTTGCTTCCCCCCGCTCTTCACTGCACAGTTTCATCTAGCTTCGTTCAGGAGCACAGCGCGTCACCAACTCACTGTACAAGCATAAATTGAAATCAGAACAAAGTGGAAATTTAGCAATCACCAAATTCAGCAAGTTGACGAGTTTTCAAGATTGCCAAGAAATTAATTTGTATTAACCTGTTGCTGTTGCACAAGTTGTTGTTGTTGTTGCTGTTCTTGTCCTGGATAATTGTTGTATCCAGCAGCATAGCCACCATATCCGTACATATTTGGGTGCTGAGCAGCAGCAGCAGCATATCCGTACATGTTTGGATCTTGAGCAGCATATCCGTAGTAACCACCAGCACCATTCCACTGAGGCTGGGAAGCTCCACCAGCAGAGTCCTGTAAAGTCAATTCGGATGAAACAACGAAATAAAATGGAAATAAGGCAACTCAGACTACAATCCAGAGTAGAAGTACGCTGACTTGTTTGTTAGATGGACTACGCCCCCATGAGAGTCTAATACTCGCTCCACCTAACTGAGTTCCATTCAGAACTCTTATAGCTTCTTCTGCAGAGCTTCTGCAAAACCGAATATGGAGGTTATCACTATTCAACACTTTGAATCCATTAAAAACTAGATGTATATTTTTTTGCTTTCAAATACCTGTTGACAAATTGAACAAAACCACAGCGCTTGCCTACTGGTATTTTGACATGAACAAGTTCTCCGTAAGGGCTAAACACTTGTCTCAAGTGTTCATCAGTGACAGCAGCGTCCAAGTTGCCAATGAATATCTGCAATAAAAAGAAATCTTTGATTAGAAAGAGATCAGAGATAGATATATAGATTAAATTGAAAAATCATTTACGCACAGTAGTGTTGTTTGGATCACTGTCACCACCCTGAGTTCCTTGATTGCTTTGAAAAGAAGCTGTCATCCATAGAGAAAGGTAAGGAGGGGCAACTGGTAAATAAAAAACTAAAACTATCCACCTCTCACAACTACAACCCAGTGTAAATCCCGCCTAAGGCCAAGATGTATGCACCCATACCCCGACAGAGAAAACAAGAGGGTGTGTGCAAACAGACTCAAAAAATACAATTGATATGCAATTATGACTATAAAACATCAGTTAGTCCATCTTCCTAGCAATTACAAATGTACTAAGAGAACTCCAAACTACTTGAGAAAAAGAAGCATAACTTTGTATCCAATGTTCACAACACATGATAGGAAGACAAGGATAAACAATTCCACTTCAGTTCTATAGCATAACTTTGAATAATACAATGAAGCTCAATGAAGTTAATGCATACACACATCCAAAACAATTAATCATGCAGCTAATTTCCCGAATCCCATGCTCCAAACAATCAACTCAGATTCAAGGATGACAAAGCTACTAAACAGCAAAGTAGGCTAGCACCTGCCTGTCCCAAATTGAATTATAGGAGACATGATGAAGATCTAACTCAAGTACAGCCAAGACTCAGTGCAGGATGAAGAGATAGATGAAAAAAGGTGACATGAAAGAGTAAGTTTGTCGAATAAAAAAACGGAGATAGTAAACATAATATTTCAAGCTCAATAACAATTGCTATCGATACACATTCAAACATTTTCCTGAAAGCCAAATACCCTGATACAACACAACTATTAATAAATTACTAGCTCTAAATAATTCCTACTTATTCTCATATTTAGTATTACTTCTAGAATGTTCCTTAAAAGTAATATCTATCCTTATTAAAATATTAGTTTTAGAATTCTCCTACTCTCCTAGTTCTAGATATTTTGTTATTTTGGAAGTCTAGAGTGTTCTCAAATATTATTGTACTTGTTAATCTAGAGAATACTTCTCTAGAATATTCTCCAGGTTAATTTGTATTAGATATTTTGTACTCTTTGAATTTAGAGAATTCTTCTCTAGAGAATTCCATGCTGAGTCTCCTTAGCCTCTATCTATAAATAGGCTAGATGACTCCTATGTAATATGTGTGTTTTATGAATGAATGAAAAATATTACATATTTGAAGATCCTTCAATTATCTAGTTGATTTGTGAAATCCTTGCAAATCAACACCATCTTGTTAGATCCTAACATACCCATTTAAGGAAAATTACCCTCTGAGAAAGCATAATGGGAAACAAGGGAAGCAAACTGGGATAGAAAACCTAAATCAGTAATCAGCAGCAGGGCAGTGGCCAATGAGAACTAAAAACAAAAAATCTAGAGGCTGAATATGAGAGAGGACAAAAAAGGATAAATGAACACCAAGAAATCTTATAGACTGAAAGTAAGTCATTGGCATCCAAGACAGCAAAAGAAACAATCACAATAAGTGAGAACTGAGTCAGGAAAAAAATAAGAACTGATAAAAAATAAATACACCTAGGAGAATAACTGCTGAAGTGGGGAACTCTTGTAAATGGATAAATCAGGCATAAACAGTACACTGACCTAAACAAGGCCACAGTCTAGGGGGGGGGTAACCATTTCAGCAGAAATCAGTCCCAGTCCCCAAATAATAGTTCCTCTTGACATCCTGCTTTGAGACAATTGTAATTTATAAGTTTGTTGCTATTTTAGTTACGTAAACCAATAAATGTGACCAAATTTCTGACAAGAAAGAACTGGTACTTAGTTGTGGTATTCTCCAAGACCATATCTCAGAGGGGAAAACAAAACCAAAGACATCATCAAAAAAACTATAGGTTCACCAAATAGATTACACAGAATGAACAAACACTGCAATTGAGCCTACAATGTACAAACCCCTGAATGAAGTAAACATCTATACTGATGATTCACAGATGATTCAATTTATATGAGCATGTAAATACCCTTCCACTCATATCGATCAAGTAAAATCATATTAGCAGTCAACAAATCAAAAAATTAAGGAAAGTGGATAACCAAGGAAACTACTAACCAGTTCCATTGCTAGTCTTCTTGTTTGCAGCCGCTCCAACACGCATAGGCCTTGTTGAACAAAGAACTCCATTCATCTCTTGCATTGCACGCATCTGTTCACCTTCATCAGAAAATTTAACAAATCCGTAACCCTTTGTTCTCCCAGTGGCCCTATCAATTACAACCTTAGCACCCTTAACTGATTGAAAGCGAGATCTAAATGTCTCTTGTAACATAAAATCAGTAACATCAGCAGCCAAATCTCCAACAAATATTGAGTAGTCAGGAGAGTCATCTACACGCCTCTCACCAGCCCCATAATAAGCCCAGTTCAATTTGAAGCTTTGTTCAACACTTGGCATCAATGCCCCATTATATGTCTGCAAAACTCTATCAGCAATTGCACGGCTAGAAAATTCAATAAACCCATAACCCTCTGACTGATGAGATTGCTTGTTCCGAATGATCTTAATTGAGAGAACCTACAAACATTAAACATCTAATTAGCTTCAATTTGGCAAAGAATGGAAAATGAAGTTTACAGGAGAAAACAAAAGAAGAGATTTAGCACCAGCAACAACAAATCTAACAATCCATGGTTTCCAAATAACAAAAAGCATACTCAAGCAACCCTCAGTTATGACAACCCAAAATTTGCTACTAGATCTATAGCAAGCCAAAATAACTAATAGAATTTCAGCAGACCAAGTTCGTAACATTACACAGAAATTATGCAGAAATACATTTTATTTTAGTATAAATAAGAATAACGGGGTCAATCTTTTATGCAGGACCTTAACTTTAGTTATTCAGCATAATAATAAGTCAAAGGCGGCACCTTTTAAGCAAACAGCACCTCATTCACCTATCCCGCAAAGAGAAAGCAGATCGCAAATTGCTAGCAATATTTACATATCCGATTCAGCCAAAAAACACGCATCCATAGTAAGAATCGTTATAATCCACTTTTTAGCCTTTCTATTCAATATCAAACTCGTGTAATGGTCGAATTCTAAAAGCAAACCAATACTGATCTTTTTTTCCAATGTTGAACGAAACCAAGATATTTACAATGTCAAAAATCAACAGCAAGCTGATCATAAAACAAAGCATCTCCAAAAAAAACACAGAAATTGACATATATGCACACGAACCAATTATTATAAAGATGCGATTTTTCCCTCACTTATACAGAGAATATAACAGGATTTAAAGAAAGAGAAGGAAAACCTCGCCAGGCGTCGGGAAACAAGCGGCGATGTAGGTCTCATCCATCCAATATTGCAGATCCCCAATCCAGAGGGTGCGAACATCTTCGGGATTCGTCGGCTGACCGGCGTCCGGCGCCTGATGCTGGCCCCACATCGACGACTGTTGCTGCTGTTGCGGAGGCTGCATCATCCAGCCCTGTTGCGCGTACTGCTGATGCGGGGGATATTGCTGGTACTGCGGCGGCGGCTGCGCCTGGTGATCCATCGGCGGTGGAACCATGCCTGGTTGCTGCATCATGGTCGACGGCGAGATAAGGAGACGGGGATGCGGGAGGAGACAGAGAAAACCCTAGCCGCTGAGAGAGAGGGTAGGATGAAAGAGGGAGAGGCGAGGGAAGAAAATTCAGATTTTTTATAGTAAAGTTTGCTTGGTTGCCTCGGACTCGGAGTACGAACTTGATAGTTGAAACGGAAAAAAATATATATTGTAATCGGGTCGGGTCGGATAATACACAGCCAGCCTGTATTACTTTTATTTCCTTTCCATATAAATAGGGCGAATTACCGTAAATATATATCCTGCAATCTGCGTTATAATACACGGTTAGCCTGAGCCTTTGAGCATCTAGAACGATTAAGTCTCAAGGATACTATCTAGAGGTCTCCGGTTCGACTGTTAGGGGCAATGCCCTTTATTAAAAAAAAAAAAAAAATCAGCCCGGTGGCCCGCAGTCCAGGGGAAATGTCTTTGCCTCGTGCCAATTTCATCGCCTGGCTGGTCACTGGTGGTTCTCCAAAGGCTTCCAACCGCTCCAAGTTCCATTCGTGGGGCATCACCAATAACAACCTCTACCACTGAAACTGAGACTCATCTTTGGGGCTCTTGTAGCTACACTTATTCCATCCTCTCTAAGGTTACTTCTTGGCTTGGCATCCAGATGAATGGCGCCAATTTGCTTGAGTGGCTCGACTGGCTAGGCTCTTGCCCTCGGCAGAGTTCTTTGTTTTCTCAGGTCACCGGTGCCGCCATCTCTAACGTCATTTATCATACTTGACAAGCGTGTAAACAAAAAGTTTTTGATAACATTCTAATGCCCATTGACGCATGTGTTGCAGAGATTATCAAAATAATCAAGTAATGTATTGCAACAAAGTGGACCAAACGTTCTACCCATACTGATTCATGGATCATTGCTCTAGGAATTAGTTTACATTGATTCTCTCATGTGTAACCTCTGTTGCTTGTTGCTTGGAATGTGCTTTTGATCGCTTTGGATTGTACAACAAACTTGAGCTCTAATGTTCAGTATATCCTTTGCTCTGCCCTTTTATAATACATAACTTAAATTCTTCAAAAAAAAGAAATTATGAATAAGAAATATATCAAGTCTAACTTCTCTCTAGTCTCTCCGATAGACAAAATTAGAGCCCGTTGCCATGAGAATCAAGAATATGATAAACTCCTCTTCTCCCCTCTAACTTCAAAGTTGAGAAAACTGAAGTTAGATTTAGAAATTACCAATCTTCTTTGGTTGAGAAAACCGAAAATATGAATAATTGTTGGAAGAAAGTAGTTGATTTTTAGAGGAAAGATTTTTGAGAAAAATATTCATCCAACTATTTTGATTGTGTTTTAGAACATCAGTGATTAGCCTTTTGTTTTTTGTTTGCACAGTCAAACTCTTTAAATTTGACAAATTTCTGAGATTTGGAAGGTTTGGCTTGAGATTAATTAGCCCATTTCTTTCTCGATCTTACATCTGGGTTGTGCACTTGTGCTTTTATCTCCTTGACAGAGCTTAACTCTTGTTCTCGTCGACGATCTACCGGTTTGGGACCTAGCTCATGGCTGATTTTTTTCTCTAGATCGATTTACCCTTTTGGGGACTTGCCTTTGTGACCTCGTGGTCATATATGAATCTCACATTTTTGTTTTTGGCTTCTGTGGATAGATTTTATGAAAATATGAAACCATTTCATAAAGTCCGTTGGCCGATAGGTAAGTAGACTGGAGACGTATCAAGTACGTGTGCACTGCGCGTTATGGGCCTAGGGTGACGGACGCAGAAATTAATTAGAGCGGGGGCACAAATAAATAAGGTCGTAAGTGTGAAGGCATCAAGCTAGCATGGAATTCATTGTAGTAGCATACTTGCCCCTTCGATCATAAGCTCGTTTTAGATTCTACTGTTTTCGATATTCACTGCATTCGAAGTTTACATTTTTATCAAAACGACGCTATTTTAGTATTCCAAGACGACATTGTAGCCCTGATTTAAAAATTCATGTACTCGCTCTAACTCAACGAACGTTGATATGTCGCCTAACCTTCATAAAAAATTATATTAAAAGTCTTATAAAGAAGCTAGTGGAACCGTACCGTGAAAGAGTTGTGATTCTTAGAAGAAGAAAAAAACAAAATTAACTAATTTAAATTTTGAAAATAAAATTTAAAAAGCCATAAAAAATGATGGGTTGGACAAATGTAAAATTAAAACCCGACTAAGTATAATCAATATCTGAATAAACTTTGATCTAATAAGATTGTAGCGTACCGTGTACATAGTAAATAATACGTAAGGAAATATCAGTTCCTAAATAGTTATAACTCAATTGCAATCCCAGCTAGAAATTAGGGGCACGGGTAACTCAATTATAGTCTGGACGGAAGTGGGATAACATCGGCAACTCAATAGTAATTTAGACGAAAGTGGGGGCACCGGCCCCCGCCGGCCCCCACTTGGGTCCGTCCCTGGGCCTAGCGCATAAGCTCATGGGGTTCCATCCTAAAATCAATTAGCGATAGGAGAAACCCAAAGTTATATATAAAAGGCTGGATCTCTTTGGATTTTAGACGTGAGATAGGTTATTATTCTCAACATGCCCCCTCAAGTGCAACTGGGATGACCAGTTGACACTTGGACATCTGTATCAATAAGGTAAATATCGGATGGGTTGTAGTAACTCGCTAAGCCCAACCCAAGGTACGTAGTCGGTAGAAGTAAGGTAGATATCGGACGGGTAGCAGTAACTCTCTAAGCCCAACCTAAGGTAGTGGGTAGAAGTAAGGTAGATAACGGGCGGGTATCAATAACATTAACTCGCTAAGCCCAAACCAAGGTAGAAATGGGGCCCATGACCGAACCGCTCTGATACCATGATAACGTTCGTGGGTCGGTGGGTAAGTAGACTGGAGACGTGTCGAGTAGGCCGGTGTGCACTGCGCGTTATGAGCCTATTGCATAAGTCCATGGGATTCCTAAAACCAATTGGCGATAGAAGTAACCCAAGGGTATATATATTAGGTTGGATCTCTTTAAATTTTAGATGTGAGATAGCTTATTATTCTCAACACCATTCAAGCTCTATGCCCGAGGAAATCAATTTCCTTGTTTAACCCGTTCCTATTTACTTTAACCTTACATCTAATATTCTATTTACAAAAACTTTAATTAAGAACCCTAGGGTTTTGAGAGCGACTTGGCGATTGTTTCTTGACGATCTCCGGTTACTCTTCCGTCTCTCCGGTCTAGGGCCGTGGGGGCTAGGGTTTCCTTGCCGATATCGTGCGAGTTCGCCAGTGGTAGTTAGTGCACAGAGATCAGTGTTAGAGGTTGCAATGGATGATCAGGGAAAGAAACGGGACTTTCAATTGATTGAGGATGAATTTACAGAAGTCGAGGTTGTTATTGATCCAAACAAGGCGTCGGGGAATGCGAATGACGTGACGCTGGTAGGGTCTTTGATGACTTTGTGGCCTTATCCAAACAATGACTGGGGCGTGGAGACTGAGAAAGGGTTTTGTGTTTAGAGAGATGCGACACAATCTATTCTTGTTTAAGTTTGCTAATAAACAGGATAAAGAGGCAATGTTGAGAGGTGGTCCGTGGGCTTTTGACACATCATTGCTTGCGCTTAAGGAGCCCGGATCGGAGCAACCGTCAAAGATTGCAATGGATTCCGTTCCGTTTTGGATAAGGGATACGACCTACCAATCGATGCAATGACTAAAGAGACGGCTGAGGCAATAGGGCGTGCTTTTGGTGGATTACAGGACATCGATGAGGAAGAATACTTGGTGTGTGCTCGGTATCTGAGGGTTAGGGTACTGGTAAACGTCCTGAAGCCTTTACGTCGAGGCTTGCTAATGAAAGTGCATGGAAAGCGAATATGGGTGGATATCAAGTATGAGAGGTTGCCGAACTTTTTCTACACGTGTGGCTGTGTTGGTCACGTTGAGTTGGACTGTCAGAACGAGGAAATAAAAGGAGTGCATCAGGAATACGGGGATTGGATGCGAGCATCACCGCTCCGGCGATGGCAACCGAGAACTGAAAGGGAGAGGGAGCAGGAGCGGCTAATTGTTGCGGGGCTATGTATGGAAGAGAAATGTGATGATCATGTTCCAAAAATCTCACAAGTTGCAGGCCGTAAATCATTGTTAGCTCTTCTCGATACAACTGATGATAAGAAAGATAATGAGGAATCTGTTCAAAGTGGGGAAGCTAAGGTTGGAACAAAGACTGGTAAAGAAATAGAAGAAGCTACTAGCCAAATTCAAACTCAGCTAGAAAAGGTTACTCTTGAAAAGGAGTCTGTTGATGTGATTAATGAAGCAGCTGGTGAAAAAAAAAGAAAAAAAAAGGGAAACAAATTGTAGCTGAATTAGGGGAGAAGGGGGTGAGGGAAGAGGGGAGGGAGTTGGAGCTGTTGAAAGAGAGAGTTCAAGTGAGGGTGGATGTCAACAAAAAGATGGGAACCTGGAGTCAAACAAAGGGAACGAGGGTGATAGTAAGAAGAAGAAATGGAAGGGATTGGCAAGGGAGAGAGAAAAGGGCTCTCTTTCAGGGGATATAACGGGAAAGAGGGAGAGAATGGGGGAAGACAGTGAAATGATTGATGTAAGTGATACTAGAAAGAAGTTGATAATCGATTTATCGGCTGGAGGGTCAAATCCCTCTTGCCGGGAGCAATGAGTTGTTTAAGTTATAACTGTCGGGGATTGGGGAAGGCCCGTGCAGTTAGTAGGCTCACTAGTCTAGTGAGAAGAGAGTCCCCGAAATTGGTTTTTCTTATGGAAACCAAGTGTGATAGGAAAAGAATGGAGGTGGTGAGAGACAGATTAGGATTTGTTGGGTGTTTTTCAATTGATAGTGTGGGAAAGTCAGGTGGCCTTAGCTTGCTTTGGGAGGAAGATGTGACAGTGGCTATTCAATCCTATACTTTACACCATATCGATGCTTTGGTGAAGTGGTCTGAAGGAGGGGGAGAATGGCATTTTACCGGTTTTTATGGATGGCCAAGAAAAGAAGAGAGAAATCAATCTTGGGCTCTATTGGAGAGGTTAGGACAGGATAATCATGAAGGATGGGTGTGCATGGGTGATTTTAATCAAGTGCTGAGTAATGACGATAAGCAAGGGGGAAATAGACCGGAAGTTAGAGATATGGCTGCGTTTCAGACTACGCTGGATAAGTGTGGATTACATGATATGGTGTTCACGGGTTCGAGGTTCACGTGGGATAATGGGAGACTTGAGGATGATTTTATTACTGAAAGACTAGACATGGGGTTTGCAAATACTACTTGGTTAGAAATCTTCCCGGGAGCAAATATCCGACATCTAGAACGAGAGGGATCGGACCATGTCCCAATCGTTTTAGAGCTTTTTAGGGAGGAGGTTACTCAGGAAGACGGAAGAAAAGGCAGACACCCCTTTCGATTCGAAGCCTTGTGGACTCTTAATGAGGGTTGTAAGCACATTATCCAAAATGAATGGGGAAATCCGGGTTCAAGGTTATTGGAGGAGGGGGTGATGGGAAAAATTGAGCGATGTGCTGATTCACTTAAAGATTGGAATAAGCATGTGTTTGGGAATGTGATTTCGAGATTAAGGGAAGTTCGGGAAAAACTCAGGGAGCTTAATAAGTGTGGTATAACCGGTGCTAATGTTGCTAGAAGAAAGGCCCTGGAAAAAGAAGAGCGAGATTTGATGGAAAAAGAAGAAGTCTTGTGGTTCCAACGAGCAAAAGCAAATGAATTTAAATGGGGGGATAGAAACTCGTCTTTCTTTCATCAAAAGGCCAATGGGCGACGGAAAAGGAATAAAATTCGGCGCCTTGTTGATCAGGACGGAATGGCTTGGAGAAGTGCGGAGGGTAAATCTAAGGTGGCAATTGATTACTTTTGTAAGCTCTTTACCTCTAATCTTAGTGCACTTTCTACCACAGTTCCTCAAGGAATTTTGCCTATCATATCGGAGGAGGACAACTCTGAGTTGTTACGTCCCTTCACAGAAGAGGAGGTATATACTGCCCTTTTTTCTATGCATCTTACTAAATCTCCTGGCCCTGATGGCATGTCTGCTCTCTTTTTTCAACATCATTGGAATATCATTGGTCCTGACATTATTAATTTTTGCATTGATATTCTTAATGGTGCTCCCTTTCCTGAAAATTTAAACCATACTTTTATTTCTTTAATTCCTAAAATAAAAGACCCTATTCGAATGCAAGATCTTCGACCTATCAGTTTGTGTAACGTGCTTTACAAGATCATTTCCAAAGTGTTGGCAAACAGGTTGAGGATTGTGCTTAACAAGGTGGTGTCCCCTACTCAGAGTGCTTTTGTTCCGGGCAGGCTTATTACAGATAATGTTTTTTCCGCATTTGAACTCTTTCATTACATGAAGACGAAGAAAACGGGGAGGACGGGTTATATGGCGCTTAAATTGGACATGGAAAAAGCGTACGACAGAGTGGAGTGGGCTTTCTTGGAACAATGTATGAGAAAGATGGGTTTTGCAAGCCGGTGGTTGGAGCTGATCATGAGATGTGTTCAATCGGTGACTTTTTCAGTCTTGATTCAATCGATGACTTTTTCAGTCTTGATGGAGGGTTATCCGTCAAAGGTTTTCAGGCCTGAAAGGGGAATACGACAAGGCGGCCCTCTTTCCCCTTACTTGTTTCTCTTATGTGCAGAAGGGCTAGCTGGTTTGATAAAAGAAAGTGAGAGGGCGAATCGTTTTCATGGAATAAAGATTGCTCGTAATGCCCCCTCTGTGTCCCACTTATTTTTTGTTGATGATAGCGTCTTTTTTGCTAGAGCGACTTGTCAACAAGCACGAGAAATTGTTACTATCCTCCACACTTATGGAGTTATGTCAGGTCAACAAGTAAACCTAGCAAAGTCTGAGTTATCTTTTAGTAAGAATGTCCAGGTGGATCGGAGGCAGGAGATTCAGAGCATATTACAGATGCGAGAAGTTGACAAACACGATCGCTATTTGGGACTTCCAACAATGGTTGGTAGATCCAAAAAAGTGATTTTTCAGCAGGTTAAAGAAAGAGTTTGGAAGAAGTTGAAAGGTTGGAAGGAACGTACTCTTTCTAGAGCCGAGAAAGAAATTTTGATTAAGGCGGTAGTCCAAGCTATTCCAATGTACACTATGTCGTGTTTTTTGATGCCAAATGAACTTTGTAAAGAGATTGAGCAGTTAATTTGTGACTTCTTCTGGGGTCATGATGGGCAGAGAAAGCATTTGCATTGGATTAGTTGGAAGGGTTTGGGAATGTCAAAGGAGCTGGGTGGTCTTGGCTTCAGAGATCTTCATGTGTTTAATTTGGCATTACTAGCAAAACAAGGTTGGCGTATTCTTCAACAACCAGATTCGCTACTTGCTCGGTTATTAAAATCGAAATATTTTCCAAGAAGCGACTTTTTGCACGCCAAGTTAGGCTTCAACCCCAATTTCATGTGGAGGAGCATTTTTCAGGCCAGGTTTGTGCTCGAAGCTGGTTTTGTTTGGCAGGTAGGGAATGGTGATTCCATTGATGTTTTTAAAGATAAATGGATCCCTAGGCCATCCTCTTTCCAGACAATACCCAACTTGGATTGTGTTGAGGGTGATTTGCGGGTCTCTGAGTTGATTGATTGGGAGTTGAAAGCATGGCGAATTGAGAAGATGAAGGAATTATTCCATCCTTATGATGTGGAGGAGGTTCTCCGAATTCACTTGATCGATGCGAGTGTTGCAGATTCCTTGGTCTGGTATTTTGAAAAAAAATGGTGAATTCTCGGTGAAATCAGCATATCATATGCAGATGCGAATCAATTTGTTTGAGACTGGAAAAGGTGAATCATCGGACTCTGGAATGCATCGAGCTTTTTGGAAAAAACTTTGGAAGATTCCGGTGCTTCCAAGGATCCGTAACTTTGTGTGGAGGGCGTCGAAGGAAATTATTTCGTGCAAAGAGCGGTTATTCAGAAGAAAAGTTGTTGACAATACGTTGTGTGATCTATGTGGTGTTCATGAGTCGGCAATGCATTCTTTATTTGAGTGTAAGCTCCCAGTAGTTGTGTGGAAGCGTTTTCAAGGTTTGGCGTCTGTTGGTGTGGGGATTAGACATGTTGCTGACTGGGTAGATCGAGTCTTTCATGTCTTTACGGATGATGAGATTGTGTTGTGGGTTGTTATCCGCTGGGAACTTTGGAACTCTCGAAATGGCATATTATTTGCATCCAAATTCACTGAAGCTTTTGAGGTGGTGGACAGATGTGTTTGTTTAGCTGAAGAGTTTGTTGCTTCTGAATCGGACAAGTTGGCTGCTCCACCGCGCCAAATGCCCCCTGGAAGAAGCCAACTGCTGGGGTCTTCAAGGTGAACTGTGATGCTTCGATTTCGAATGGAGGATGTGGAATTGGTGTGATTTGTCGTGATTCTGAGGGAATGGTGTTGTTTGCGGGTTCAAAATCAATTCAAGACGGGTCGGAGGTGGAAGTTGCTGAAGCGGAAGCGGCTCTCTGGGGATTGGACTTGGCACTGCATTCTGGACTGGAGAATATTGTGCTGGAATCTGACTGCCTATCTCTTATAAACAAGCTACAGAAAGGTACTCTACCTAGAACTGTTCTGGGAATTTTGGTAGCAAGATTACTTGCCAAAACCTGGGAATTTCGCTGCTGTAACTGGTCGCACACTCGAAGATCCGCAAATGGAGCGGCGCACTGGCTGGCGTCTCACTTTTCTAGCTGTTCTGTTCTTTTCAATTCTTCCAATTTACCTTCTGCTTTATCTGATATTGTTTGTGCTGACTTGGATAATTAATTAGCTAATACGTGTTTTGTTTATCAAAAAAAAAATTCTATTTACTTTAACCTTACATCTAATATTCTATTTACTCAACACCATTAAGCTCACTACGTGTCTTTTTGGGTCTGGCCCATTCCTATTTACTTTAACCTTACATCTAATATTCTATTTCCTTGTTTATCCCGTTCCGTTTGTTTTTGGTTGACAAGTTCGATCGAGTTGGCAAGTGCTTCTCCAAAGAGTCAGACTTGAGTTTGGGTTTTCGGACCGGGTCATTTGGGGCTAGGTCGTCTTTTGTGTGTCGTGGCTTTTGAAGATCCTTCATCCTAGTGAAAGGGAACAACAACTGCCCTTTCCGCACACACCATCGTGGGTTCATCGTTTGTCGGGCGCTACTTGTAGTGCTTACTCACCCCGAGACTAAACTCATCTTTTTAGTCCTTCTTTTTGGTATATGTACTCTTTGCTTGATTATTTGGATGTTTATGTTTGGTCATTTTCTTAACCGTTTCCGGCTGCCGCATAGTGCGGTCTCTCGGTTTATCAGGCTTGTCTGGTAACCGAATTCTTACCTTCTTCAAAAAAAAAAAATAAGGAGCATAATGTTGTTTTTTTATCTGAAAGGGAGGTAGAGACAAATATGCTTAAGAGCATCTCCAACGGGGGGCTCAGCCCCCGTCCCTCCATCAAAAAGAAAAGATAAAATGAAAAAAAATAATCAAAAGAGCTTCGGACGTTTCTCCCATGAGGGACTTTGAGAGCAAAACTCTCATGCAAATTTCAGGACACATGGCAATGGTTTATTGGCTATTCATATTGGTTTTTTCCCCTTTGCTTATAAATTGATTTTTTTTAATTTTTCTGTTATGTTTTTTTTTCATTCTTTTTTTAAAAATGTATAAAATAAAATTATCTATCCATAAACACCCATTTTGCATTTGTTTAAAATATAATATAAAAGTCATGTCTTAAATATATGTAAGCGTGTTGTGTACGTGATTAATATATTTATATTTATTTTAGTGTTTTGATTATGTTTTTATTAAAATATAAGATATATAATATTAATATAAGATAAAATAAAAAAAATATTATTATAGTATTATTTAAGAGTATATATGTAATTTAATATCACATATTAAAAATAAAAATAAAAACATGAGAGACCCAAAGAGTCTCTACCATTGGAGGACTTGAGACTCAACGGGTCTCTAAGATTAAAAAATATAAAAAATAATGATATTTTAATGATGAGAGACCCTTTGAGTCTCTCACCATTGGAGGTGCTCTAATCGCATGTCATAATTTAAAAACCTAAACATTGAAAAGAATAAAAATATAAAACATAAACTCTGTCCATACTCTAGTTCTATGTAGAGTTAGTGAAATATTTGCTATTAATCCATTAATAGATGGACAAAATTAATCACTTCAAATATTTTTAATTTTAATATCATCTTTATAGGTATTTTTATGAGATGATACACAGAATTAGAAAAGTCTAACAAAACAACTCCTTAAAAACTATATCAAAATCTAGTCCGTTTGATGTTGTAGAACGGAACTGGTTAATTGTCCTTTGAAATCTTGTCTATCGATTGGTCTCATGACTTTCATCTTTCAATTAGCTGGATTTCATTTCACATGTTTTAATCAAGCAAATCAAATTATGTCCATATATCTATTTAAACCCTTCACATCAAAGTCATGACATGAGCCTACTACACTACCTAACAAAAGTTTGTGTAGAAAAGTATATTTTTTAGTAACGGGAACTCACTTTCGTGGTAAATTCCGGATTCGTAAACTAACCGATAAAACGCTCAGATCAAGTAAACCGGCTTGCACGACGGCTCGACCTAGTAGCAGGGAGAATGATGAAACTTGATTTTTCACTCTGGCATCTCCCAACATCCCTCCGTGCCTCTTACCACTAGATCACTCCATGTGGAGCTAGAAAAGGTATTTATAATACGGTTTTTTTAACCTATGTCATAGGTTACTATTAGAGGGAACTAAAACTCTATTAGGAAATTAGCGATCCCTTTTACAAACTAATTAATTCTAAATAAATATAAAACTATAAAATCTTGCCATTTTAAAGAGCTTAACCTATGCCCTTAGGCATAGGTTAGAAAAATCTTTATTAATATATAAAAAAATGCAAAATTGTATATATGTATGCTATAGAAATTTTTTTCTTCATTCTCTCTCAACAAAGAGCCCACCTTAAATATCTATTGTACCCTAAAAAAATATCTCGTGTACATACATATAAAAACTGATCACTTTAGGCACCAGCACTTTAAACAGCTGCAAGTTTCTGCCTTGTTCCTTTAATATCCCATATTGCTCACTTTTTTAGATGTCACAAATCCAGCCTTATTCATGGGATGTTCTTAATAACTATCCCCTCCCCCTCATCTTCCCTAATTCCCACCAACTCCCTGGAAACTCTGTTAATTGGACTCAAACTCCAGAGTGCCACATCTACTCAGCTCAAATTCCAGGTAAATTATACTAATCAATCATCTAAACAACTCCTTAATTAATACAGTATATAGGGTTATTAATGCTTAATTTAGCTAACTTTAAGATCAAGTAATCTGATTGAGATTATATGGGTTCAATTCAGGTGCAAGGATGGAGGAAATCAAAGTGGAAGTGGATGACTCGAGATTCTTAATAATCCGGACAGAATTTGAAGCTTCATCGGCAAGGAGCTTCATGAGGAAGCTTCGGTTGCCTCGTGGGGTTGACGTGGAAGGGATCTCAGCTGGGTATGAGAATGGCGTGCTGACTGTAACTGTGCCACGGTGTCATGTTAGAAGAGGGTTTTATATAGAGCCTTCTGATTTGCCTGATACTAGCTCCTTAGTACACACTGCCAAGGCAGCTTGAAAACTAAAAAAGCTCATATCTTCAATTAATCAATTGAATCAGTGTGTTAATGAATAAAGATTGATCTTTTTTTCTTTAGCTTTTGTGTGTGTTTGTGAGAACTATGTTGAAAGTTTGCCTTACCCTTTTTTTTTTGGTTGAAAGTTTGCCTTACCCTTTATGTTTCATCATGGAGTTTGGAGAAAATTCCAAATAGTATAGGTTTTGGAAGTATTGGGAGATTTGGATTCGACAGCAACAACTTGCCCAATCTAGCTGTATGTGTTTGGTGGAAAACATTTAGCCAAGTTGATGTGGTTTATTATTTTATGATAAGAAGGAATATATAGAAGGCCAATTGACCGAAAATCACCCATATTTTAGAGATATTGTTTAGATTAGCATATCTTTATTCTAGTTAACATATTATTTACTTCTATCTATCTTTATTGTATTGATAAGTATTTAGGAAAATATACATTCTATAATTCCTTGGAGCTCAAGGGTCTGTTCGGCGCTTCAAACCTGATACGAGTTGATGCTGATGCTGATACTGATTTAATGGTTGATGCTGATTTTACCAGTTAATTTTAGGAGTTGAAATTATTAGCTTATTTATGTGAAAAATTATGTAGGTGTTCGGTAGACTAAATTGATCGAGACTAATTTTATAAAAGATAGATGCAAAATTACCAAAAAGAGATATATTTATAAATTTATAAAGAGAAGATTAATTCTTAAATTTTTCAAAATTAAATTAGTGAAGGGCAATTGAAGGAAATAAATTCCATAACGTTGGATAAAGTTGGGAGGGGTAGATTAAATTTAGGGTGAACTATAAACTACCATCAACTCCCATGAGATACAATAATCATCATCAACTCACACTACCGAATAGCTAATTTGACTTTATTTTTTTTATCATAAGCTTCAGTAAAGCTGTATAAGGTCAAAATAAGGCCCGCCGAACGGACCCCAAGTATTTGTATTCTCTATTTAAAGAGATTTTATGATCAATAATATTTATCAGTTTATCTCAATTCCATACATATAATAAGATACATTATCGAAAACCACCCGTTTTATTTAAAATTACTTAAAACCACCTTTATATCTAGTTCCGTTAGTAAATAACCACCTTGGCTTTTTTTATATGTACAACAACTTGAAAGCTATTATTTCTATATATACAACAATTTGGCCGCGTCTTGGCACAGTTTGAATTCGGTAGAGTTAGTTAGAAACTCTATGAGTAAAGTTCTATAACCCTATAGTAATTGGGTGAACCCTAAGAAAATAATTAAAGAGAAAAAAATTAAAAATATATTTGGTGAGAAAGATATATCATCTTAACCATTGATTTTTTATTGAACGGTTCTGATCTTTCTAACTCTATACATAGAGTTAAATTGCAACTCTACTGGAGTACAATCCGTCTTGGCAACATACGCGGGCTGGTCAGGGCAAGACCCCTTGGCCCGTGTTAGCGATAGAAGAGATTTCTCGCGTGACAAGGAAGATAAGATCTTAGGAAAGATTGTGATTTCTCGCGTGACCCGCGCGAGTTTAACTTGACCTGGCCCGAAAAAATCGAGTCGCAACCCGTAAATTACGGGTCGGGTCAATGCAGGTTGCGGGCAACCCGACCCGTTGAACATCTCTAACTCAAACAATGACTATCTTGATTTGATAGCTTTTTCAATTGCAAAATTATATCCGTTCGGATACTCTAGGACGACGGAACTTTTCTTTAAGTAAGCTCCCCTTCCTAAAAAAACTCTCTTATTAACTTTTGGGCTTCGAATATTTTGAGCCGTGACTCATATCTAACTACAAATTACTTAAGGCCCAGTCCAGACTGCCCAGGTAACACCCATCTCCAAATTAAAATTAAAATATATTTCTATATTGGATTTAGCTATTTTGTGAATCTAGGCATTTTCTGTTTACAATCTCACGAGTCCCACATCATTATCATTCTCTTCTCGAACTAATTTGTATTCACAGTAAACTAGAGAGATTATCGATCTAGGGTTCTAGAACTTGTGGTCGATTTTGATAGAAAATTTGGGGGAAATCAATTCAAAATGGCTCAAGCTGTGGAGGAATGGTACAAACAGATGCCCATCATCACCAGATCCTATCTCACCGCCGCCGTCGTGACCACCGTTGGTTGCTCTCTGGAGGTATGCGTTGCTTTTCTCCGCTTGCTCCGATTCTGTCCTTTGTGGTGTTGGGGGTGCGTTTCTGATGTTAAACGTTGAAATTTCCCGAATCTGGGTTGGCTGATGTTTTTGACGGATTTTTTTTCAAATTCGATAACTTTATTCTTCTCACATCTTTATTTTGATCTCTGGTTATTTGCAAAAGCTCTTCTAGTTGTCAATTATTTGATTGTTAACTTTGGAGGACAAGAGGAAGATGGATTCAATTGTGACCTTTTCATCTCTTAATTATAATCTGGTAGTTGAATTATGGGGTTTTCATGATTCCTAATCTGTTTGCTTCAATTTTGTGCAAAAATGATTGATTTCAGTAGGTGCGGTGCATTGCATAATCGGTGCTTACTGTTCTTTCTTCACTTGGTGTTTTCATTGCAGATTATTTCACCCTATAATTTGTACTTGAATCCGGTGCTAGTTATGAAACAATATCAGCTCTGGAGGCTTGTTACCAACTTCTTGTACTTCCGGAAAATGGGTGATTATTGCATCTTCTTAGCTTTTTTTCCCCCTCTATATGGATCAAAAACGTTTTCCTAATATGCTGTATCTGTGTTCATTATTTAACTTGTCTTTGGTACTATTTGAACTTTCTTCTGTACCACTCTTTATATGCTTTACCTTCCACAAGCAGATATTGTATATCAGATATTCAATCTGTTTTGTGCTATTTTCTATTATCTCGCCTGCCCGTTTCTTGCAGTCATCACACTGTGATTCCCTAATTTCCTCAGTGTCGTTTGAGATTTAAAATGTTTCAAAACCCCCTTCTCCACTTTCCTAGTAATTGATAAGATGTAAATGTCTTTGTTAATGAATGTCCAACAACTATGTAGCCTTTACTTGGTGTTTGCTATGGTATGTTAACAATAGTGATTAAAGTGATGATTTGTATGTGGTTACTAATATGATGATTAACCAAGTTAAAATCCCTTTCCAGCTATTATTAAATTTGTGATGGTTTTGGCTGTTCTTGTGTACATGGGTTCTCTTCCTATTAGTTTTGATGATCTGTAGATCAGTCTAATGGTGAGCCAGATATGCACGTTTGTGTATGTTAGAAACTAAGTCAAGTAGGTTTCAGTTTAGGAATTTTTACATGGACGACAGTGCTCTTTTCTTAGTGACATGGAAAATTTTCTGAGTTTCACTAGGATAGAAATATAGAATTTAAATTTTTTCACTTGAATATGTGTTAAATTGCTTATACGGAAAGCGTAATACATGAAACAAGATTGGTTGTCTAACATTATTATATTTCTGTCAGATTTGGACTTCCTTTTCCATATGTTCTTCCTAGCTCGATACTGTAAGCTTCTTGAAGAGAACTCTTTCAGGGGGAGAACTGCCGATTTCTTTTACATGCTGTTGTTTGGGGCCACTGTTCTGACTGGAATTGTTCTTGTTGGGGGGATGATCCCATATGTGTCGGAGTCATTTGCGAGAATAATATTCCTTAGCAATTCCTTAACGTTCATGATGGTTAGTGCCTTTTATTCATTCATGTTTTCATGCTTGACACACTTTTCCAGATATGAATTTGTTTCTCATCAAATGACCAATTATTAGGTTTATGTGTGGAGCAAGCAAAATCCATATATCCATATGAGTTTCTTGGGCCTCTTCACCTTTACGGCAGCTTATCTTCCATGGGTAAGATATTTTGAGACTATATACTTCGAAGTTACTTCTCCGTGCTATTTAAATGAGAGATTTTGTAGTGGTCTTTGTCTATTTTTGTTGCGAAGCTTTTTATGGATTAGAAAAAAACAGCTTCCTTGTTATTTCATGCACAATATTTTAAAAGATTTAGTAGATGGCAGATGTTTGCATTTGGGAGTTAAATCATACAAATGGTCCTATATCTTTAACTATTTGTTTATTTCATTATGCTGCTGCATGGATGATATGCAGTATATAATGTGATCAAAATCATGCTCTGCTCTTGACCATAGTGTTTGCCTGTAACAAAGACACATGACCTGCAAACTTGAATAATAACAGCAAGAGGTTAACAGTTTGTTCTTGTTATGCAAACGTTACATTAACAAGCTTCCTCTTGGTTAAGAAGTAAATGCATATGCTCGTTAAACACCATAATATATTAAATCTGTGCTTAAATTCATGTTTTAACCTCTTCCTATTTCAGGTTCTATTGGGATTTTCCATCCTTGTTGGAGCCAGTCCATGGGTTGATCTACTGGTAATTTCTTTATTTACTTTCTAAACCATGTTTAATGTGGCTTTTGTAATGAAGTGGTACACTTGGCTTGGATAAATTGACAAACTGTACTTAATGGAAATCATCTTTTTGGGTAAATTGATAAATTATCCATATTGTGTTTGGTGTATGGTATGGTGATCATTAGATTACATCATACTGAGATGATTGTGTGTTACACGCAGATAATTGTGCATTTACTCGTAAAACCTGGCTGTTAGGATTTTCTTCTGGCAAAATAATTTGATTTATGAGATGAAGTGTTTTTTTAGCCAGTGCTTATGCAAGTCCTCTTTTGTTCATCCATCCACTTTCCTTGTTCTAAGTTCCAAATTCCAACGGCCTTTCTTTACCGTTTTCTGACATTGAAATTGATTCTGGGTGTCTCCTTTTTACATGGCTGAACAGGGAATGATTGCTGGCCATGCATACTACTTCCTTGAAGATGTCTACCCAAGGATCACGGGTCGTAGGCCTTTGAGAACTCCTTCATTCATCAAAGCTTTGTTCACAGAGGAGCAGGTGGTGGTTGGCCGCCAAGGAGATGTTCGTTTTGCAGCTCCGCAAGCTGAGGAGCTACACCAGGATTAAGTGCACATGGAAAAGAGATTTCAAACTACTGAAACTATGGAGGGTGGTTATTTTGCTTGTAATTAATTAAACTTCTAGTGAGCTGAGAACTGTTTTAGCTTTTACTAACATACAAGTCACACAATCTTGACCTTCAAGAATTTGGCTGTTTTATTTGTATGTATCCCTGCTGATTGGTTTGGCAGTCTCTCCTGCTATGGGCCTCAATTTTTCCAGGACTTATTCCAGAGTAAAACCTGAGATGAACTGGATTTATACTTGCAAATGCTTTACATTTTTTGAATGCAAACACTACTGATTGTATTAAAGTTTTTTGAGTGTAGATCAACCTTGAAAATGCTGAACTCAAAACCAAACCAACTTGTCTTTTGAAATTTAGGGTTAGGTTGTTCATCACTCTTCGATGCATTATATACATTTTATACTTGCCTTTTGAGGACATCACTGTATGGGTGTGTTTGGATTAAACATTATAAAGGCACCCTAGTTTCAACTTTATAATGTGTAATCCAAATGCACCCTAGTTGTTTCCACTTTTAATCTCCATTTGAGATTTGAAATTTATTTTGATCAAGGCACTGAAATTTCTTCACATCAACATCATGAACACTTGACAGTACCATCTTAGAACCAAGTCCAAAATTGGATGATACAATACATCCAGTGAAGCATCCGAATTAAAAGCTTTGAAAACGATCTGCAAAACTTATTTGGGTTAACACCAATATAAGTGACTTCACAGAGGGCCTTGGTATGCAGCAAACAGTAAGCCACCTCCATTTGCAATGATGTTCATGCGATAAAAAGCCTTCTGTGTTGCCCAGCCATACTCAGGCACTCTCAACTTGATTCTTATTGTTGTATCGGATCAGAACAATCAGCACGCTGCGAAAATTAAGTGAGTGTGGAATGTCTAGGAAAATATCCTTTTCATTAAACAAAGGCTAATCAATTAGATGCTGTAACAGGAATTCCAGAAAACCATATCAATCCCCCTACAGCATAACTAATTGATTGGAGTAAAACTGCATTGATTGTCTATATGAAAAATTGAAAGGCACAAGAAGGAAACACAGAAGGAAAATTTCCTTCTTTTCACTGATCATTAACATATTTCCATTCAAAACCATTACACAGAAACCATGTAGATTCTAGATAGCACTATAAGACTTGTCAGCATCATTGTCTAGCAATGTTGGATGTTTTTGTATCAAAGTAACAGGTATCACATCACCCAAAACCATGTCAACTGATTACACATGAAAGAGAGATCAAGCAACACAGCTAAATTCTGAAAGTTCAGTAGTCCATATTCTTATCAGGGGACTTACACTTTGAGTTGCGACTCTTCTTCACCCTTTTGGCCTTCCTCCAAAGCTTTTCGCAGGCGAATGCACTCTCCAATTGCCCAACTCGTTCAGACAATGTACTCAATATCCGAGTTTGCTTTTCACTCTTCTCCAACAAATCCGCCATTAACTTCATTAGCATATTGTTCTCCTCCGCCACTCTCTCCAGCATCTCATTCTTCCTCGTGCTCTCCTCTATTGTATTGCACTTCTCCTCCTTTACTACAACTAATTCCTTCTCCACGGGCTCCAATTCTTCATCTCCCTTTTTATATTCTCTGATTAAACTTAGAGATGTCCCACCGGATTCCTGATTCACACAATGTAATTCATCCGCCCCTTCCAATTGCGAATCCGCACAATCCTGTGGTTCCACTTGCTCGCAC
Organism: Fallopia convolvulus; assembly: GCA_964016875.1. NCBI lineage: Eukaryota > Viridiplantae > Streptophyta > Magnoliopsida > Caryophyllales > Polygonaceae > Fallopia > Fallopia convolvulus. Next base: position 7,370,361 of record OZ024718.1, on the reverse strand, counting down.
AATTTAGCATCAGAGTCGTCATCCACCGGTTGATCGATGGAATTCTTATCGCTAACGGCGATGGCGTCCACCTTCTCCTGCAATACGATCGCCCTACGGATGAAGGTTTTCCGGAGATCCTTAACGGCAGTGTCGAAGCCGCGAATGGAGTCCAACCTAAATAGCAAAGCCATCAGCCTCTCGTTCACCTTCAGCCTCTCTCTCTCGTCCCTCCGGAGCGCTTCCACTGTCTGTGAATCCAGAATCGTTCTCTCCACCTCGCCGAGATCTCGCTGGATCTCCTGAATCTTCTTGACGCTTTTCCTGACTCGGAAGCTCCTCCACATCTTCTGAATCCGAATTGCGTGATCGGATCTGGAGTTTTCATTGTGAACGGGCTTTGAGAAGTTCTCCGGCTGGACGAACTGAACGGGGATGGAGACGACTTTAGGCTTGTGCGCCGTTTGAGCGGTGGCGATCGGAACCGGTCTGAAATTTTGGGCGTAGGGAGGGCTCCGATGCAAACTCCCCCAACGGCCGCTGTTAAAGGGGCTCTCCATGATCTCTGTTGTTGATTTGAATTTGGCAAATTGAATTTGAGAGTATTGATTGATGTTTGTGAATGCAGATTAGAGGCATCGTGGGCGCGTATTTATCAAGGCAGAGGGAGGAGGTGTGATTCGGACGAGAGAGTTCCACAAGATTCTGGAAAACGTTGCAGATGAAAATTCGGGCGCCAAAGAATCTTCTGGAATGTTAGAGATTCATCCAGGTTTTTAATTAAAAAATCATGAAAGTTTCAACTTCGGTTTGTTATCAATTTATCATCATTATCATAAAACATATCTTAGGGAATTGTTGGCCCATGGATCAAATACTTCTAACTAAATCTTTAGGGTGTTTCTTGGGCCTCTCCACCTTTGTTGCCCACGAGATTTTGTAGTATCTATTTTTCTATATCTATATAGAGGCTCATATCAACCAAACTCAAATAAGATTTTAAATTTGAACCAAGATCGCGTTCGAGGTTAGATAGATCGAGCCGAGCTTTAACAGTTCAAAGCCCAACTCGGCTCGGTTCGATTACATCCCTAGCTGCAGTGCTGTATAGATGATATGCTGTATATTAATGTATTCAAAATTAAACTCTATGCTCTTGACTGTAGTGCTAACCTGTAACAAAGACACGTAACCTGCAAAGATTGACAAAAAAAACCGCAAGTGGTTAACCAAGAGTTACATTTGACTTGGATAAATTGACAAATTGCACTAATTGGAACACATCTTTCTGAGTAAAATGACAAGCTATTCATATTATGTTCTGGCAAGTGGGATATTGTGCATTAGTTCTAAAACCTGCTGATTGTATGAAAGTTTTGAGTGTAGATCAGCCTTAAAAATGCTGAACTTGAAACCAAACCAAGTTGCCTTTTGGAATTGCATCTTCATGCATTATAATTGTTTCAACTTTGAGTCTCCATTTGAGCATGATATAATATAGTGAATCTCCATTTCAGCATGGTATAATGAAAGCATACTAAGTGACTACTGACTAGTAAGATTTGAAAATTATTTGATCAAGACACTGGAGTTTCTTCACATCAACATCATCATAGACACTTGAGCATCATGACAGTACCATCTTATCAGAACCAAAAAACAAATCTTTACACCATAAATTCCTAAGGAAAACTAAGCCCAAGAAAATGAAAAGCAAGATCTTCTCAAACTATAGAGAAATACCACCAAAGGTAACACATGAACCTCCAAACTCCTGTGTCTCTGCTATAAATTCAATGCAAGCTCCCTTTATACCCGGAAAAGAACATAGCTCATCTGCATGCCTAGACTCCCTTTACATTGACTTGGGCCTTGAAAAATAAACTTATAAACGTGCACTTTGACGAACAAAAAGGGACGTCTTAAAGGAAGATGATGGCCCCCATCCAGCTATCGAATAGGGTGATACTGTGCAGATACTCGCTTAGGAGGCAACTTCCTCAAGATGTATAGAACAAGCGCTGAAGGTAGGATCTCAACGAGCTGTTCATTGTTTAAAATGATAACACAGTTCAGAATTCAAGCAAAGGCAGAAGTCTGTTAGCTTGATGCAATAGTTTATTAAGAAGTAGTACCAAGTAGTAGAAGAAGTCCAAAATTGGATGATACAATACATCCAGTGAAGCATCCGAATCAAAGGCGGATAAAAAGACCTGCAAAAGTTATTTGGGTTTACACCAATATAAGTGACTTCAAAGATCTTGGAAACTGACCACATAAGCTTTGCTCTTTACCACTCAGGGTGCATTTGGATTACATAATGCATAATATTGCAATAAAATCTTAGGGTGCATTCAGATTACATCACATAATACATAATATCGTATTCAATATTAAGTTATAACGCAAGATAACGCATTATCTTGGGCAATCCAAACACAGTCTTATTTTGCTCAAAACTTGCTTTTCCTGTAACTGAATGATAAAGTTACAGCCTTTTTTTTTTCTCTTTCAGATGATTGTATATTTGAAGTCAGCCATTATTTGATCATCTGTTATAGGGAACTTATTTGGCTGGCAAAAAGTCTGATAGGAAAGGAACCTTACCACAAAACATCTTACAAGAAAGCAGGCGCAACATATAGCCGTAACTGATCCAACCTATATAGTTCAGATGTATTTGGAAGTCATCAGCAATTGTATTTTTTTTAAGAGTTCAGAATTGTGAAATTTTTTCTAATTGTCAAACCTCATAAAGCTTCTTTCTTCTCCCTTTCGATTCAATAGGAAAGCGTCTGAGCATCAAGAACAATCTGGCCGCAAAATATACACAAGGAAAGCATGTGTAAGTACTAAGGAGAATGTGAAATCATCAGCAATGAAGATTGAAGATTGATGTAAGTTTTGAGAACTAACCTTCCTCCATAGATCAAGAATCCTAATGCAGCCACAAAAGACACAACTGGGGAACAGAACCAAGGCGTGTTAACAATTAATTTTCATTGTTACATGAAGAAGAGTCATAATTGAAATCTAGGAATCCAAACATGAATCCATTCACAAGATACAGAATCTAACCTGCTATGAAGACCCTTCCAACGAACTCCACTACGCTATTGTCATTTAACCAGATGTAAATCCATATACATATCTGAAATGAAACAAGACAATACAGACTGAGTATAGTAACACAAAGGCTCCATGAAGCACTTACATTTTCAAAAAACTTTTGCTGTTAGTTTAGACAAATATATTTGACTAGTAAATATGTAAAGCATCCTGATCAGGAATTTCTGAAAATTACTGATTTTTTCCTTAAGTCAATAAAAAGCAAACCAGCAATAGAATCTCAATGATTATACCTAAATAAAAAATAAACCAGTTCATTACAATGTGATGCACACCTGTATTAAGTATACAATGCCGTTTATGACCAAATAGACAAGCCTCAGTTTGTCTGCAGGGAGACTTCTTGCCTGCTCATCGAACTAGTGAGATGATGTTAGGTACATTGGAAAAACAAAAAAAAGAGAGAGAAGTTCTCATAAAGCCAATAATAATTTAGGACAAGCATATCAGATTCTAAAGTAAGAACAAAACTGATAGAATATTCATATCAAAAACATTACAGCACCTGATGATAAATTTCTGCCCAGAATAGCACTAGGAGAGTGTATGTGGAGAAGAACAATAGCCCAGGAAGATCCAAGAGTACCCAGATAAACACCTAAAAGGTTAATTATTTAATATAAGTATACAAGTACAGAAAGATGCATGCCATTCTTCTCTGAAATGCCAGATAATCCAGAAGTGTGAATTTGACACTTTTTTATGTTTTAATGTGTTACCAAACTTACCTTGGGAGTTAAAACATATACTTGTGAGTGAAATCCAAATACAACAGCCCGAACTGCAATAAAGTACCACACGTTTAAGATAGTCAAACAATTTATGTATAAGAGTTTCATAAAAAAGCTGTAGTATCCAGACAGAAAGCCACCTCCATTTACAATGAAGTTCATGAGATGGAAAACCTTCTGTGTTGTCCAGCCATACTCAGGCACTCTCAACTCGATTCTTATTAGTTGTATCTGTACAGCACAATCAGCACACCGCAAAACTTAGATGAGTGTAAGGAAAGGCTTATCATAAAAGAATTCTGTGGAATGTCAAGGAAAATATCCTTTTTATGAAGCAAAGGCTATTCATTTACATAAACTATAACAGGAAGTCAGGCCAGGAATCCCCGAAAACTATATCAATCCCCTAAAGGATAACTAATTGGAGTAAAGATTGCCTATAAACGCATTGAATGAAGATGCTTGATTATCAATCTCCATTTAGCTGGACTTATCAGCATATTTTCCCTTTCGACAATGTAGGTTTGTCCGCGGGGTGATTTCCCAGTATTGAACAAGAAGACTTAATCTCATAACGACAGGTATTTGATCACAGAAAGCAATTGATCAGCTCAGCTATTAAAATTGCCATTTATATCATCATTCCAAGTGTCCAATCAAAACCACTATCACCTAAAGAAGGAGATCCAACTTGTCTCTATTCAACTTTTTATTCATAAAAGGGACACAACTGAGAAAGACCCCCCATTCACCTAAATGGAGATCCCAGCTTTTCCATTTGTTTTTCACAAGTGCCAAAGCAAACCCTCACCCATAAATTGCAATCATCCATTTCTCCACTTTTCATCTACTTCCTCAATCACCCATCACAATGCAAATCCAACCCATTTTCCTAATTACACAAAACCCATATCTCCCCTTTTCAGATCACATTCATAATTTATGCCCATTACACAGCAGAAGCTAAATCCAGTCTCAATGGAGGATGTAGAGAGAAGAAAATAGTTACCAAAGCAACAGCAGAAACAAGGGCATAGAGAGAACACAGAGTGTAAAAGATTCCATCTTGCCAACCAGTAGACTTATTAATGCCATCCCACCAGCTAGTGGTGAGCCCTCCAAGCTGACTGATCCATTGCTCAATCTCATAAGGAAGTCCTCTCATTTTTGTTCAATATCACAATCTGTCTTTCTTTCTCCGGGCTTCTTCTCTGTCTCACAAAGAGAAAGAGAAGAAGAAGAGGGCCTCTGAAAGTCAAACCCAAAATATACAGCTGTGTGAAGCCAAGAACTGACAGGGCCCTTATTTTCACAGTTAGCAGGAAGCATTATAGGGTAATACTAATAGCATTTGGAGGAGAGATAAAGAACTTTCGAAGTATTTTTAGATAGAGAAAGAGAGAGGAGGGAAAACAGATTAGGATGAAAGAGTGCCCTTTTGCTTCTACTACACCTGACGGTCTTGGCAGCAAATTTTCTGTTTGCTGGCTGGTCTTACCTAAACTTCCACTGGTCCAAATCGTTTGTAGTTGGCAGTTTTTTCCATGAGTATTTTAGTTGGAATTTGATTTCATCTTCTTCTTGAAATTAGTTAGACCTTAGATATAAAAAAAAAAAAAATCCTTGAAAAGCGACATTCTTTTGTTTGGTGCAAATTAAATATGCGATCTTTAAGGGTGATGAAGCTTGCAAGTTGCATCTCTAATGGCCTCTAAATTCCTTTCTTTATTTCATGTATGAAATCTAGAAAAACTTTACCTTTGCTTTGTTAAAGTTTATTGAATATAATAAATTTAATTGTACATCAACAAAAGAAAATAATACATGGAGAAGGGAAAGGAGGAGGACCAGGAGGTGAGATGGGGTCGGTGGCTCTCGCCGCAGAGGGATGTAGGCCGGTGTGTGAGGTAGACAGAGTTGGCTGAAGGCGGCGTGGATAGATTGGTGGCGACAAAATCCTCAGTTTAAAAATCATGGAGTGACTTTTATTCTCTTTTTTAGTATTATTTAAATTATAAATTTATTGTATATCTAATAATGCATCAAACTGTCCATTTATATATACCAATAATACCATATATCATCTTATAGATGATTATTTATAACATTAAAAAATATACATACCTTAGAAAAAATAATATTTAATATCTTGAACCTAATTTTGTAGGAAGTAATTTTATGGTAACTAGTTTTACCCGTCGTACCAGGTACGACTACGATTCGATATTTTATAAATATTATAAATAGAATATTAATAAATAAATAAATATATAATATAAACTTTAATATAAATAATTTATTTTATATTCTTCCTATTTTATTACTTTTCATGTACGTAAATTTAGAGTTTATCAAATATTTCAATATCTATTAAATATTTTATTATCCATTTTTATTAAATTTAAAATTTTTAACTATTTATTCATTAATTTTTTTATAAAATAAAATCACTATATTTCTATAAATAAATTCGTCAAAAGATATATGATAAAATATTTGTATTTATTTTTAAATATTTAAATATTTTATCTTTAATTTTAAATACTTGTATAAGGAAGATTTCAAAAAAATACTGTTCTACTAAATAGATATTTTTTTGATGTTAGAGATAAATTTAAATAGTTATAAAGAATTTAATAGAAAAAAGTTATAATAATATAAAAAAAATTAATTTTATAAATATAAGGTGGGGCTAGAATCGTTCTGGTGACTCGAAAAGGTACAACTTTAATATATAGTTATAGATATTACCCATTTTTTTATTTTTAAACATTATAAGTATTTATCATTAATTTTTTTATTATAAAAGAAAAAATATATCTAAATAATTTCGTGAAAAAACATCATGCTAAAAGATAAAAGATATTTATACTTATTTAAAAATATTTTAAATTTGTTATCTTTAATTTTAAATATTTGTATAAGGAAGTTTTCAAAAGATATTGTTATACTAAATAGATATTTGTTTGATGTTAAAGATTGATTTAAATAGTTAAAGAAGAATATAATAGGGTAAAAGTTAAAATATTAGAAATAAAAATTAATTTTATAAATATGATGTGGGGCCAGAATCGTTCTGGTGGCTCGAAAAGGAACAACTTTAATATATAGTTATAGATTGAAATTCAAGTAGAAAGTTTATATTTTGTTTTAAATTATTTGATTTTATATAAATAAAAAATTATTTTTTAAAATTAGAAAGTCAATTTTACCCATCCTATTATGGTAAATAATTTCTTGAGTTGGAAGTGTAAATTCTTGGAAATTAAATTTATGTGTTTATTTTATGAATCAAACCCAAAATTTGAAGCTATTTTTAGAAAATTATACTTCTTGGTAAATTGATACTGGATCAGACAACAAATTTATAAACTATATTTATAAATTAAATTTGAAAAAATTTAATAAGAAAAAAAATTAAAATTATAAACTTGATTTTGATTAATGTATGTTCATATATAGACTTGGGTCCGGTTCCCAGGGAATCGGCGGGAAACCGGAACCAAAACCATGGTTCCGATTCCACTAAGGTTCCAGTTCTAGTTCCCCCACCCCAGGAACCGGAGAATCATCGGTTCATGATCGGTGGTTCGGAACGGCCGGTTCCTAGGTTACGACTATTTTTTTAATTGAAATTAAAACCGCGATCACAATTTGAGAGTCGCGACCGCGGTTTTACATCAGAATGCCAACGGCTAGTTTTCAACGACTTGTTCTTAATTGCACCGACTAGTTGATAATTTTCTTTTTTATTTACCCACATACATGATCTCATTCCAACTCACAGTACCAATCTCTCTCAATCTCACAAGTATAAAAAACTCTCTCAAGTCTCAATATCTGAATCTTTATTAGTTTTTTTAATTGCTCTCTTTTCCACACATTATTTTCATAATTGTTCTTTCAAAAATAAAATAATTGTCTCTTACATCATATTACTTATTACTTTGTAATTTTGTATTTTATTATTTTCTTAATATTTACTTTGTTCTCTACTTCTCTTTGCTTAATTACATTTTTAGAAAATGAATGGATGTGTTGATCAAATTTTTGGCTCACAAGAGAGTGGTGCAAATGTAGAATTTGTTCCTCCTATTAACTTGTTGCAATTTTCATATCCCAATGTGGTACAACCAGGATCGTCCACTCCCGATGAAAATAAGGGAGTGGATGTAGATGGACCCGAGGCTCCAACCCTTAAATCCGATATTATTACAAAACATTTTCGAAAGGGAACCTATGATGCACCTCACAAGAAATAAACAATTCATTGTAACTATTGTGATAAGAAATACACATGGTTGGCGAGATCGGGCTATGGAACGTTGTCAAAACACGTGATGAGAGCACACCCCCACAACTTAGGTATGATGCGAAGACAATCCCAACTCTCTGGGTTTACAACATCTTCTTCCCTTAACCCTCATTTATTTAATTATAACCATAATGCTAGTATGTATGTTTTTCCGAGTTTATTTGTGTTGATCACTTATCATTTAGTTTTGTCGTAAAGTTAGGATTTAACAATTGGATGACTGCGATAAAACAATTGGATCAGGTGCAACCCGCCTATAAACCGACTACTAGGAAGTCGGTAAAAAATAATGTGATGAAAGCTTATAAATACCGTAAAATGACATTGGTGAAACTTTTTAGTGAAAATGATATTAAAGTTTCAATTTGTAGTGATATTTAGAGTGATTATTGACAAAATCATGCATACATGGGCCTAACATGTCATTTTATTGATGATCATTTTGTTGTGCAAAAACGTGTTTTGGCTTATAGAGTATTTGAATATTCTCATATCGCTTTAATGATTACTAACATTATTCGTACTATTTTGGAAGAGTATAGACTACTTCATCGAGTTTTTTCTATCTCTTTTGACAATGCATCTAACAACATCGCTTCAATCCAAGATTTGATTCCGCATTGTCAACCAATTCTTAGAGTGAAGTATTTTCATGTAAGATGTGTTTGCCATATTTTAAACTTATGTATCAAAGATGGTTTACATATTATGTCGGCTTTAATCTCTCTTATTAGATGTTGTTAGTCATATGTGAGCTAGTGCCTAAACCGCCCAAGATTAGAAGTCGTTTTGTAGTAAAAATGTGTTCCACACTAAACTTTTTCAAAAGATGCATGTTTGCCACTGTTGGAACTTCACTTTTAAACTATTTAATGCATGCATGCTTTACAAAGATGTTTTAACTTCTTTTGCTGCTCTATATTTTTCGGACACTCCCATTATTTCTCAATCTTGGAATTATTGTTATAAAATCTTAGAAGTTTTAAAAGTATTTCTTGATCCAACATTAACTTTTATTCATATTTATAAACCTTGTGCTCATTTGTTTTGTTTTGAAACATTGAATGTGGCGGGTGTGTGAGGGGTGTAAATTCCTCAAACTTTATGGTGTTATTGATGATATGTTGAACTATTATAAAATTATTTCCAATATTTATTTTGTTGCTTGTGTGTTTGATCATAGGCCTAGGTTTAAGATTATTGGTTTAGAAATGTTTTTGAATGATTATTATGAGACATTGGATTTAGATGTTAATGATGATAATGTTAGTGTTGGAGATGTTATTAGTAAAGTTAGAAGATCAATTAAGGAATTGGTTACAGAATATTCATCTAGTGATATTTCGTCTTCTCCATTACCAACATAATCTTCATCCTCTTCGAGCTCGAGTCGCCTCGATACTACTAAAAAGTGGAGGTTAGTATTATACAAAGCCTTACCAAGAGACCGAGACATTCGAGCTTGAATGCGGAGTTTGAGACATATCTAACAACCCACTTTGAGTTTGGTGAAGAAGAATTTGACATTTTAGTTTGGTGGAAGACCCACAAGAAGACTTTCCCAACCTTGGTAAAGATCACAGATCAAATGCTTGTTGTTCCCACCTCGATAACATTTAACGAAGGAAAACACGTCCTAGACGCAAAGCGATCGAACTTAAAACTCAATGTCTTGGAAGCCCAAGTGTTCGTGTGTGATTGGAAGAGGGTGGAAATTTGTCAACAAAAATTGGAGGTATCCGAAACTTCCGACTCATACGGCCTAGACGATGACTCCCAATCCCAAAACAGAAGGTTATACAACAAAAGGTTATGTTTTCCAACAGAACCAAAACCGCAGTCTAACGAGACGGACGATCGTGGTTTGTAGACCGCGACCGCAGCCCAATGAGACACAATCGCGACCCTCTTTATATTTTGCCAGCCCAAATGTTTTTTATTTTTTATTTTTAATATTTTTAGCTCTAGAATCAAAACCGAGAGGAATCGGCCTCAGAACTAAAACCTAACCGGAATCGACCGAAACCGGTCTTGACCGTTTGTACATATATACACAAAAAAAATATATTCTGTTAATACCACTACCACCTAATCCTCTGCCATGTCATGTACAACCATTACAATGTCAGCAGAGGCATTTTCAAATAAATAAAATTATAATTTTGAAGGTTGGTCAAGATAGAAAATTGAAATTAACGATATATTTTAATTAGTCAACTAAACATATCATATTAAATTAACGAAATTCAATGTACCAGCCAATTAAGTATCTATAACTACATATTAAAGCTATACATTTTCGAGTCACTACGTTAATTCTGACCCCACTTTAAAATTAAAAAATAAAATTTATTTATATTAATTTAACTTTTTCAACTAAATTCTTTTTTATCTATTTATTTGAAAGAACAAATTTAGACCAAAAGCATTTTGGGCTACCCTATTTAGACGTTTGGACATAGATTGGATTTTTTTGGTATTTGTTAAGTATAAGAGCCTTTTCTTTTTTCTTTTTTCCTATTTCCTTCTCCCTCTCTATCGACGACGACAGAGTGCCTTGAAGAAAGCCCTTGGCAAGCGCGAGTCGGAAGACGAAGACGCCGTTGATCTTCAACAAGCTATGAATCGATTGCAACAAACCTTGAAACGTCCCCGGAACACGCCAAGCGCCATTGAATCGGCGCAGAATCAGGTCAGTGCACTTGAATCAGGGGATTTCCGATCTTCGAAACCCTAATTTTTTGGGATTTCCGATTCTTCATCACTGAATCTCATCTCTTGAGCCTTGGTTTTGCAGGATTTCGCCATGGGATCGAGCCTTGATGCTAGGTAAGTTTTATTCAAATGCAAGCTAGCAACTTTTGAGGCTTTCGATTCTGATGATATCTTGTATCTATGTATGTACAGACCAAGCAAGCTAGCAACTTTTGAGGCTTTTGATTCTGATTTTTCTGATTATGAGTAAGTTTTATTCAAATATATCATCATTAAATGATCTCAATTTGGTTTCAGATCTGATAAATCTGTATGTCTATATATTATACAGAGCAGAATTCATGATGCTCTTTAAGAGTTTGTTGATCCATTTGTCTTGGAATCAACTTTGATGCTCTGTAAAGATTCATGGTGACTGGTGAGTTCAATCTGAGCAAACACTGATATGTGTTTTGTTTCATTTTAATCCATCTCTGGCTGTTATCTAGATCATATTTTGTAAGGAAAGTAGGATATAATGAAAAAGAACTATTGCTTGATGCTTTGGATTCAACTAAAGAGTTTTCTTTCATCAGCACAGCTATATGGGCATCCTAATTGCTGGCCATGTCAATCTAGCTTATGAAAATGGTCATTATTTTCTTCCTTCCCACATTGAAGGCTGCACTTCTAAAGAATGAATGTGCTGAATGACTTGAATGGTTACTACTACATTGGAAGGTTACATGAGAAGAACGTTCCTATGGAACACAACAATGGCTTTGGCATCATTGCCTCAGACTCTCTCAAGGCTATTCCTTGCTCTTTGCCAAAATGTCTCTTTCTAGTACTTTCAGCTTTCTTTTCTCACTTGCGTACTTGTTTCTGCATTACTTCATCCGTAATAAATTATGATTTGCATTGTAGGAACAGAAGAACCTTGCACATTTACTGATTGCAATTGAGAATTCACCCCATTTTCAAGTGATTGATTTTGAGAAATCTACGAGTGAGGCTGTTGGTTCTGTTACAAGGATTGCTTATGAGATGGGAGAATTTGTCCTTGTTGCAATGGAGGAGCAGGGTTTTTAGGTCTATTTGTATTTAAAATATTCAATATTTGCTTCTCTAGTGATAATTTGGTCAATTGCTCGATTGGCACTACATGTTTTCTTTTTCAAACACATCTTAAAGTTGGGTTTGGATTTTTATAATCCTGTAAAGTTTTTTGTATTTTTTTTGTTACCATGGACTCGTTCATTTTAGTAAATAATTAAAGGGCATGGATTCAATTATCTCTATCACGCTAACATATATGATATACCTGGCAAAAGAACAGAATTTACCTCCACCAGGAGAATGACCAATAAAATTATCACTCTTAATATCCAATGATTCTTTAACGTGCATATCTTTTGCCTTCTTATAATCTTTAGTTGGCAATTTCAATATGCAAATGTGTATATTAATATTTATAATAAAATTATAAGTAAACGACGTCTATTACATTATCACAAATGTCATCAAGTAGAGATGACATTTGTGATGATAGTTGATGACAATCAAACCGTCGTCAAGTAGTGATGACAGTTTATGAAAAAAATCGTACCTAATGACACATATTGATGACACTTTGAATAATGATACTAAAAATTATATGTGATGACACTAAACAAATTAAACGTGATGATATTTGATGACACTAAAAAATTAAACGTGATGATAAATATTTGATGACAGCTTTGGTTTTTTATTTATGACGACAATTTTTTTTTATGCGGTGATGACAACTTATTTTATATGGTGATGAGATTTGATGACAACTATTTTTGTGATGATGATAAAAACGAACAAATTTTGAGTGATGACACTTGATGACGGTTGTTTGTCTTCAAGACCATTGTCATCAAGGCCCTTTTGATGACAAATTAATCGAACCGTCATCAAGTAGTGATGATAAATTGATAATTGATGACAATCGAACCGTCATCAAATAGCGATGGCGATTGATGAGAATTGAGCCGTCATCAAATAGAGATGACATTTATGATGATAGTTGATGACAATCAAACCGTCATCAAGTAGTGATGACAGTGATAATAGTGATGACACATATTTGATGACTCTTAAGTGATGACACTTGTTTGTCATCAAGGCCTTTTTGATGACAAATTAATCGAACCGTCATCAAGTAGAGATGATAGTTGATGACAATCAAACCGTCATCAAGTAACGATGACAAGTGATGATAGTTGATGACGGTTCGAACCGTGTGATGACAATTGTTTTTATATGGTTGAATGCCTTTGATGATACTTTTTGTTATCAAAAAGTTGTCATCAAGACATTTTGATGACACTTGTTGCCTTTTATTACACTTTTTGTCATCAAAAAATTTTGATAACGGTGAAATAAATTGTGATGACGGTGAAATAAATTGTGATGACAGTGATGACGGTTGTTTTTATGTGGTTGAATGGCTTTGATGATACTTTTTGTCATCAAGCCATTTTAATGACACTTTTTTACCTTTTATTATACTTTTTGTCATCAAAAAATTGTGATGACGGTGAAATAAGTTGTGATGACGGTGAAAAAATTGTGATGACGGTTATGAAAGTGATGATAGTGATGATGGTCAACGCCGGTCAACGGCCGGTCAACGACCGAGTCAAGTCGGTCAACGGGCGAGTCAACCCGGTCAACGACCGAGTCAACTTGGTGAGAGTGGGGTGGGGGTGGGTGATGGAGGTTTTTGCTATTTAGCTAATTTTCACACACTCCTTAATATCCACCTAATTAGCCTTTTTTTTGCTATTTATTTAAATCATCCTATTTAAAAAATAGATTTTAAATTCGAAATTTAATTAAAAATAATAAAAATTATTCTATCTTTATCTTTTTATCTATTTATGTAAAAAATTTATCTTAAATTAAATTTTGATAAGGAAATATAACTTTCATTATCTAGATCATTAATTGCCTAAATTGAATTTTGATAAAAAAAAATACATTATCTTTTCCTTAATTTTCTTTTTGATTAAAAGTGTATCGAGTCACTACGTTGATTTTTGCCCCACCTTAAATTTAAAAATTAAATTTTATTTATATTAATGTAGCATTTTCAATTAAATTCTTTTCTATCTATTTATGTGAAAATAGTTTTTAAATTCGAAATTTATTAGTAACAATAAAAAAATATATTCTCTTTATCTTTTTATCTATTTATGAAAAAGATTTATTTTAAATAAAATTTTGATAAAAAATAAAACTTTCAATATCTAGATAATTAATTGCCTAAATTGAATTTTTATAAAAAAAATACATTATCTTTTCCTTGATTTTCTTTTTTTACTTATTTATGTAAATGTAGAAGATTTTTTATATTTATAAAATTCAATCGTTATTCATATTTTTTCATCCTTTCTTAACAAGTATATTTTTTATTAAAATTTTCTAAAGAATTGAATTTCATAAAAAATAAGTATAAGAATTCACATTGTTTTTACCTTTTTATCTATTTTGTAAACTATTTTTCAATTGCAATGATTCTAATTCAAATAATTTTTATTTTATATTTCATAAATAAATTACTAGTAAGCCATCAATTATAGTGGACTCACCTTAATGATTTTGGTTCAATTTCACATGACAATAATTGTAAAATTTTATAAATTTTTTCTAATAAAAAAGTTTTTTTTTTGTATTTTTATATTAAATTAGAATACGAAGTATTTAATCCATGTAGTCGTGCACATGGGCGGACTTATATGGTGCCTAGTGGGGGCTGTAGCCCCCACTGGAATTTTCAAAAATAATATATTTTTTTAAAATATAGTAAAAAAAATTAGGTTATTTGTTAAAAACTACTACCTTCGTTGCACAATTTAGGGGCTTTTAATTTTCAAATGAATTTCCAAAATATAAGTCCATTTTTAATTAATTAATACTAAAACTTGTTAAAATAACGTTTAATTAATATATTTCTAGTTTCAATGTACTTATAAATACTAAAAAATGTCACCTATTGGGTGATATTATATGATTTAAACTTTTAATACCAATTTTTTTTATGTATGAAAATTGATTAAACTTGTAATTATATAAAACGCTACACGGATCCTCCCATATTTCTTCCGGGTGCATAAACCCTCGAACTGGACCCACTTCAAAAACCCTACTCAGTCTCTCTTCTTCAATCTTTCACTCTCTTGAGACTTGAGCCTCTTCTTCCCCATTTTCTTCGCAAATCCATCTCTGCAGCTCCATTTCTTTCTCCCATGGCGACCTCTACATCCATCCTCCGCCGCCTCTCTCTTCTCCGCCACCACCGTCACTTCTCCTCCTCCGCAGCTATCCTCTCCGGCGGCGATTCCAACGCCGTCCTCACCAGCAAAGAGAAGAGCAGAGCCGCTCTCTCGCTCCTCAAGACGGAGAAGAACCCCGAGCGGATCATTGAGATCTGTCGAGCAGCCTCTCTCACACCGGAGTCCCACCTCGACCGCGTCGCCTTCTCTGTCGCCATCTCCAAGCTCAGAGATTCCAACTATTTCGAAGGAATCCGCAGTTTCGTCGAGGAGCTCAAGCGCCGCCCTGACCTAAAAACCGAGCGATTCGCTTCGCATTCCATGATCCTCTATGGTCAAGCAGGTATGATCCAGAACGCCATCTCTACTTTTGAGAGCTTAGAGGAGCTTGGGATTGAGAGGAGCGTGAAATCCCTAAATTCGTTGATTTTCGCTTGTATCTTGGCAAAAAGTTACGACGAGGCACGGAGAGTTTTCGTTGATTTCCCTAAAAGGTACGGGATTAAGCCCGATCTTGAAACTTACAATTACATGATCAAGGCCTTTTCTGAGTCTGGATCTTCAAGTTCGGGGTATTCGATTGTGGCCGAGATGGAAAAGGCTGATTGCAAGCCGAATGCTACCACATTTGGGACTATGATTGAAGGATTTTATGTGGAGGAGAAGTTTGAGGACGTAGGGAAGGTGTTGAAGATGATGGAGGACCGTAATATGAAGCCCGGGCTGTCGATTTTCAACATTAGGATTAGGAGCTTGTGTAAGCTAAGGAGATCAATGGAGGCAAAGGCGCTGTTGGATTCGATTCTTTCCAGGAGGATGAAGGTGAACTCACTGTCTTATAACTATTTGATTTATGGGTTTTGCAAGGAAGGAAATCTGGAGGAGGCCAAGAAGCTGTTCAAGAGTATGGTGAGTGGAGGATATGAACCAGATAGCAGTTGTTACTTCACACTTGTATATTACTTGTCCCAAGGCGGCGATTATGAGACAACTTTGCAAATCTGCAAGGAGAGTATGAGCAAGAACCATGTGCCGAATTTCACTACCATGAGGATGCTTGTGGAAGGACTTGCAAGCGTGTCCAAGGTGGACGAGGCGCGTGAGCTCATTGATCAAGTGAAGGAGAAGTTTCCTAATAAAGCTGAACAATGGAAAGAAACTGAAGATTCTTTGGCAAAGTAAAAGGGTATGGAAACGAGTGTTTTGTAGGCTGTGCTCCGAAAAACTGCAACTTTTTCATGGTTTTTAGCTAGTAGGAGCTGGTATACTTTGCTGCTATTACGTGCGCTTATGTTGAGTAATGCTTACTGCAAAGTGTATCATGTGTTAACTTTTTTTTGGAATTTACATGTTCGTGCATTTGTTGCTTGTCAAAACAGCTGCAAATGGATAAGTTGTGGTATACAACTTTTTTGGTGCTTGAATCTTTATGTTTGAGCACTTGAGTCTTGTTAATGTTTTTCAAATTTGTGGTTTTTACTTTTTAGGCTGAATTGTTGTGGACTCACTTTGCCTGTTTAGGTTCTGCTATAAGTGCTAAGCAGACGATTGAGAATAGCATGATCTGAGGTTTAATTCTATGGTTGAGTAAAATGGATAGTGTAAAATCTTCACTGCATAAACTAGTCGATTGCCAGACTCTGCAAATTGAAATATGTCGAAGTAGTAAAGTGGTTTCTTACATAGATATTCCACGGCTAGACCCATAAACCTGTGTCAATTGCTGTACTATTTTGTTCAACAAAAGTATACAGAATTTGATCTCAAAAAAAAAAAAAAGTATACAGAAGCAGTGGAAAAACTGGGTTGTATTTAATTTTTCTGATTAAAAATATAGGAGGAATAGAGTTATTGTCTCCTTTGATGGGTTTTATTACTTTTACACATGGTTTTATATAAATGTGATCCAACATATCTATGCCTTTCTGGTTTAATGAACACGGTTTGTTAGGCCATCTGAAAAATTTTCAATCTCATCACCAAACTTGACAAGCCAAATCCCTTTATTATCAGTTAAAGTTCCAAAAACAATCACTTCGTGATTGTCATTATAACAATACAGCATTTACTTTGATGACACTGCTCAATTCAACAACGCTATCAATCTACCACACATCCTCACAAGCCACAACAATTATTGTATGAACTACATAATCTGTAAATGCTTTCAATGTAGAAGATTATAGAAATGAATGCTCACACTTTTTAGTATTTGAGTTCATACAACAAATGAGTGAGATATTATTTTGACATTGAGAAAAAAAAACTGTAAGTAATGCCCACAATGTTTTTTAAAAATAATTATGAGCAATTTGCCTGTAACTTGATCAAACCTAATTTATGTGGTTCTTTGTATTCTTCTTCCCTTTCTCGGTTTTCTTCTTCCCCTCCTCCCGGGGGGAGATGGGGTTTCACTATATGTACTTCAATTTTCTGTTATTGGGTATCAATGATCAAAAGCTTCTAACTCCAAACAAATTACTTCATGTTTGGGAGATGCAAAGAGTGCCTAATCTTCCTATTTGTAGAGGCCATAGCACTTTGCAGAGCAGCTTCCACAGTTGCACCATCACGGAACAACGATTCATACAGTTGGCAAGCAAATCTAGACAACTCGTCCTCCTCAATTTCCCACAACACTTTGGGATTCTCTGCATTCTTCTCAAATTCAATGTCTTCCCAATCACTGAGTGTATCTGCCTCCATGTCCTCTTCCTCTGCCTCGTCGAATCCAATCTCAAACTTGCCATTTTCCAAATCGCCAAAATCACCAGATCCGTGGAAGGTGGATAGGTACATTTCTGGGGGCTCAGCAGATGGGCAAATAAGAGCTTTGGCACCTGAGTCTAGAAATGCCTTGATTAAGTTCTTATTTGGTCCGTATCTTCCGGTGAAGATTATAATCCTATCCCTCCAGGCTCCCACCTGATCAAGAGACAATTTAGATTGGAACATCCATAATTGGAAGGAGAAGTTCAAATTCAAATTGGTTGATTGATTTCTTAGCTTCAAGTTGGTTGTCATATATCATGGTTTCAAATTTATGACCTTTAGTAGCCCACCGAGGCATTTAACCTCCAATTAAGAAAAAAGAGGTCCGAGGAGAATGGAAAAATGTTGAACCATGAATAGTAACGACATACCATCGAACGAACGTCCTCTGCTGTTAAATGCACAGAAGGGATAGTTCTGCGGAACATATATGCACCAATCTCATGATCATCTTCCATAACCTTCACAGATTTAGAAAGTAAAATAAGAACTGGATTTTAATTTTGAGGTGCGAGGTTCAGAACTATGAAGTAGATTCCAATACTGACCTGCGTTTGACGACCTATGAATCTATGAACAATACAACCAATTTGGAAGCAAGGCCTATATGATACCAATTCTGCAATAGTTGAAATATTGATCAATTTTGATAATTCTTTTTTGGGGAGACCACGCATCATTGGTAGTAGGCTGAATTTTACACTCCTTAAGAACTTGTCTGCTAGGTCCCCAGGTTCAGCAACCACAAAGACATCATTTTGCCAGCTACATAAACAACAAGGGGAAAAATAGTCAATGTTAGGATCAGAATTCAGAAGTAAAGAACCTAGATTTAGAAAATATTACCCCAATTTGGGAAATCTAAAACCTCGGAAAGAGATTTAAAAAATTCTAAATTTATAGAATCTTCTCCAAATTTGGGGTTCAGGATAGAAAAACCGATTGTTCAAAGGAAACAAGAAGAGGAGGAACCTTAAAATAGCTCCAACTGTATCATTCTGAAGGGCTAAATGGACAATGCCTACTTTAGAAGAGTTCTGTATCTTAACAAAAAGTGCTTGGAGAGGTGGGGAGAGTTTCCTTGGCCCAGGAGACTCTTGAGAAGAAGAAGCCATTTTTCCAGTTTGATGCCCATCCAAGCTCAAAGGAGGAACCATATCAATACGACCAATACCCTGATGACCAATATCAGGACTGTATAACAGAGGGCTTGATGGGAAGCTTCCTGTGAATATAGGTGAAGCAAATGGTGAAGTTAATGTTGTTGGAGGACCCATCTTTGAGGAAATCGGCGTTGCATTCACACATGACAATTTTATTCCGCTATGTTCACAAAATGTCTCAAGCGACTTAACATGGTGTGTGGATCTTCCAGAATCCACACTATGAGTAGCTTCAACAAGAATCACACTACGCCTCCATCCCAATGAAGGAAGCTTATCATCTGGTACAAAAAAAGGAATTTGTTTTATGTGTGTACGAACACTATGAAGGTGAAGGAAATAGTGAAGAATGTAGCATAAGTACCATCATTTGCCGCCAGTGACTTGAATACTGTTTCATTGTTTGAAGTTTCGGTCCATTTTTCACCCTGTTGATATGGTAAAGTTAGCCTCTCACAGACAGCTTTGAAGGCTTCAGAGCTGTTTTTGATATACTCCTCTGTGGCAGTTTCCAACCTCAGCCAACCAGCCGGATCAGTTTCATCCAGGTCCATGTCACAACGATCATCAACTGTCGAGGGGAAAGAATAATAGAATTGTTTCATTTAGATGATGTTCTTTTGACTTGAAAAAAAAAACCTTCCAAACTCTGCTAGAAAGGAGAATAATAAACTCATGGTCCAAATAAAATCCAGGCCGGTGAACAAAAAATTTCAAATAAACATTTGACATAAATGCCTAACTCCCCATTTGAATTCGAAGAACAAAAACATAGTTTCACCCTGTAACCAAAATGACATTTTATGCTGATTTTTTCCGTTCAAAGAAGGTTCAAGATGACACATATGTTGATGAATTTCTAGAATTAGATGACATCTATCCATTTTTCTAACAGGATGACAAGATGGACTTTCATTTAAACATAATCACAATCTAGGTGCTTCATTCTCGACAAAGGGGATTTAAAGGCTGTAATAACAACATTCAATCTTATAACAATCTCATTTAATGTCGTGTAGTATCAAAATTCTCACCAGGGTTAAAGCGGAAATATTGTAAATCAGGGAGCATAGGTATCAATGTGCTTAAAGCTTCCTCAACACGTTCAACTGAGCAGGCACTCTCGATTAACACAGGTACTGTATCCCAAATAAGCCATCCGGCTTTTCGTGCCTAACACAACAGGTAATAAAAGTAAGCAAAATGGTTAATTATAAAAAGGAAGAAGCTTATCTCCTACCTAAAATACTCTTAAACTAATTTTGTTCTTTCACTTATTCAGATCAAACAAGAGCTTAAACAATACTTGAAATCAGGTATCAGAAAGGAAAGAATACTGAAATTTCTTTTGAAATATTGTTATCTTCCATGACCCTACAGATAAAAAGATGTTCTTCCTATCAACCAGTCTTTCCTACTTCATTTAGAAAAGATAAGTAGGGGGTGAAATGAAGCAACCACCTTTATTGGAACTGACCCACATGCAATGGAAACAACACAGTCAATTTTGGTATCAGGCCAAAGAAGCTGTGCTTCCCTTATGGCAAAAATAGTTGGATTGTTAGCTACTATTGCACCATCTTGCCATCGATTCACTCCTGAAATATAAATACATATTAAAAGGGTTATTTTCGAAAGAAAGGATACCAAATTAGATAAAGATGGAAAGGTGATTACCATCTGAGAAATCATCAAGATAATATGGTGCAGCAGAAGATGCTCTTATAGCTTGCCAAACATGATGCTTACAGCTTCCTATAAAAGCATTACGCTGGTAGCCAACTTGGGCACGAGTATTAGGAGCTCCAGTCATACTGACGGCTGAATTTTCAGAATAGGAAAGATACATCTCTGGCGTCCCAGCAGGATACTGTAGTTCAATTATAAGCATCATGAAGCTATAATCAGTTGCAAAGACTGAATTGACTGCTAAAATTAGGGCGATCAAGATTTAGTTCTGTGATGGCTGCGAATGAATTGCATAATATCAAACTGTGAAGAATAGTATAACGAACCTGATAATTCCTGAAGACATATGGCTGAGCAGGCACCACACTTACCAGAGTCGATATGACAAAAACTTTTGGTATTCCTTTGACTGCAGAGTCAATCAGAAGGTCTCCATCTTCATCAGAACACATCTCTTTCAAGAGCGTTTCAAATTGTTCTGCACTATGCTGCAAAAATAACATGTTATTGTGCCTTCTTTGGTTTCTTTCTAGCCAGTAGAGTCTCCACCAAGGGAGACCTACATAGCATGATGCATCCAAATGATAAACAGACAGACTTGAATGAGGCAAGAATTAGGAGAGTTAGACATACTTTTGCTCCATGTACAGCAATTCTGAAACTTTGTGATGAACTTTTATAAAGATGATCGAGTTTCTCCCTCCAAGTCGCCACCTCATTTTCTTTTGGTGGTTCAGCAAATACAAGCTTACCTGATCAAGGGCAATGAGGACTAGAAGATCAGAAATACAAGTATATACTGAAATTACAGGATAGGAAGGGGCAAATTTACCAGCCAGTACTCACCAAGTTTTTTGTAAGTTTCTTCACACTGATCCAATGTCATTGACTTCACCCCAAGAGCCACAGCTAGCATACCACCAGTCGATGTGCCACAAATAAGATCAAACATCTCATGTATCTTTTTTCCAGTTCCCTTTTCTATTTCTTTTAGAATCTTTACAGTTGCCAGACCCTTCATTCCACCTCCATCCATAGAGAGTATACGCAGCCCTTGCCTTGCCACAGGTCTACCTCTGACAGCACGCCGTAGAATCTCATTCTCTCCTGAAAGATTAAAAAAATAAGAATTAGAAAATATATAAAGGAATCTCCAAAGCATAAGGAACTCAGAATCCAAGAGCAGACCAAGAATTGCCAAAGCTCGAGCAGCAGCTTTATTAACACGTGATTCAGATGTTGAAGTAAAGCGCATGAGGAGTTCCCTCAAACTTTCTGAAGTAACCAAAGTCTGACGATTCTCCAAACAGAATGCTAAGTTTCCAATGGACAATAGTGCAAGCCTTTGAACCTATATAAAAAACATCTCTACTTCATGCTGAAACTGGTATTCGGAGGAATTCACAGAAAAAATTTGTAAACAGGTATTACCTCAGGATTTTTATGGGCACATAAGATTTTCAATGATCTTAATAGATCCTTGGATAACATTTTCCTAGCTACTGAATCAGATGCAAGAGCAAGATTGACCACAACTTGCAACACAGATATTACTTCCTCAGACATATCTGTTTGCAGCAGTGTTTCAATAGGTTTCATAACGTCACATTTCATCAACTGCGTGACCCCAGACACGTCTGCAGCAAGAGATGAAAGAGCAATGCAGGCTTGTTCAACCTACCAAAACAAAAATATTTATTTAGCAATGTCAATGGTAGAAGCATGGAATGTAAATTAGTGACACTGAACATACCACATGGCGATCATCAGTGCTTATCATACTTATAAGCTGCCTAACTGCATTCTCATCCTTGCTAACAAAAGCACGTTGTGCAGGATCTTCCATAATCTTTGCTAGAGCAGAAGCTAATAGAGGGTGATGACAAGAAGAGAAGCGGAATATAAGAGAAAAGAAAGCACTCAAGTTGTGCTGCTTTGAAGCACCAAAATAAGAGCCAGTCTCTGCCTGAAATAATTTACATACCTAGTAAATACACACTTGTCCTTGATGAAAAATAAAGTGAAATCAACTCATACAAAAAGATAAACAAAAAATTTCAATACCTCAATTCGCACAGTCACCGATCTCAAATTATCATCTGCAACAATTCTAATATTTGCAAGAGACAAGTGTCGAAGTTTGTGCAGGGGTACGATCTCAGGTAAGAATTCAAGTGGGTTACTGAAAAGTCTTAAAATACATAACTCAGACATAGCCCTGCAATAAAATAAAAAAAGGCATCATTGTTGAACAAAGATCTAGATTCTTGTGATCTAGGATAATAGGCTCAGGTCCATCCCCTAACCTGAAACCTGGAAAAGATGGGTCAACATGGTCTCATAATAGATGAAGTTCTCAATCAGGTGATTCCATTTAAACAAAGTACACTAGAAAGAAGATTGTGATTGGCTCCTAACCTGACATCCAGTAGAGGACGAATCAGCTTGTTGTGTTCCAGAGAGAGTTCTACCAATCCAACACACTGTCTCAGTTCCACTGCTTGTGTTACCAAAAACAAGAAAGTTAATTAAGATCAAGAAAAACCCAATTAAGGATTTCCAAGTCCTGATAACAGAATTGTTCATTGTCAGCAAGTCATATCAGGAAATATAAAGTTTGATTAATACGAGGTAGAATTAAGCAACATACCAGGAACAGAAGCCAGCATATTGTTGTCAGCACTGAGAACCTTCAAGTTCTTCAAGTCACCGAGTTCAGGTGGTAAAAGTAAGAGTTTATTGTTGTCAAGGTAGAGTTTCTCCAACAGAGGAAGTTGAGTTATCTCCACTGGCAGTACCTATAAATTAGCATAAGCAAAGCATGTAAGTATTCAATTACTCAGATACATAGAAAGAGAAACACTAGAAAATAGAAACTACAGAAAAAACTAGGTTTAGATTTGATCGTGCACAAGAAAATAAAAAGAACAAAATCAAAACAAATATGCATATAAGCAGCAGAATATAGCTCATAATATAAACTGAATTCTTCATCGCAAGTCTGGAGGTAGCACCATATAATTGTCTTGGTTATCAGAGAATATTAACTAATTTGTAGTATATAGTAAGGAGTTAGCATTATTAGCATGTGATAAACTAGGATTAAAAATTTAAAAGAAAATCAACCAAAATATCACAGCCAAAAGTTTCTATTCATAGTGACATCTACAGAAGAATATAGCAATAGGATATCACTCATTCAAGCATATCATTTTGAGACGATTTAAAATAATAATAAAAAATACAAGTGATGAAGCATTATCCAGAGTGGAAACCACTTAATGGAAGTACAAAGCAGTGATATGATATAGGTAGATATCTGGGTTAAGCAGCAAAAGTTGCTATTCTAAAATTCTAACTTCTAGCCAACATTAAGTTTCAGGGTGAAGAAAATTAATTCAAGACTCTAACTGCACTTTCACTGCTTTCATTTCTCTCCAAAATCATGTCGAGAAAGACAGCATTTACATAATGCTGCAAACATAATTAGGCTGGCAGAGACATATTAATCATATAGCTACAGATTATAGAAAGAATTATCCAATCCAATCAGGAAGAGCTATTGTGGATTCAGTTTTGCCACCAGATACTAGTAACTGATGGACGAAGAAGTACAGAGCCTAGAACCTACTGAGAAGTTCATAAATGGTGGAATACTGTCCCATTTTCTTTTTTTTTTTGGTCAAAATACTGTCCCATTTTCTGCTCATGCTCTATTTCAATTTCAACAATTAATGCAGCAATATCACTAGCTTTCTCATTGCAGGCAAGACTAATTGGGCTTTTGCTCTGTGCATGCAATAATCAGTACTCTAATACTGTCAAGCAATTATTAACCTATATACTAGTATACTTCCATCAAAATTCTTAACCACCTCGAAATCAAAAGCTACATGATGAATGCCAATTCACCACTCCATGGCTATGAAATCCTCCAAACTTTTCCCCCAAAGGCAGCAATTCTTTACATTAACATTTTGTGCAACAGCCCTTCCTATCTTATAGAAAAGGATCACTGGGACCAGTTATTGATTCAATCACAGCTTATACTACTTGCAACTCGGTAATTCAATTATCCCCAATTTCCTATCAAATTGATCCTGAATTAACTATTTAGCATCTATAGAAATAAAGTAATTGATTTCAAAAATTCCTCAAACAACAGATGCACGCTTGCATTTGCAAATAATGTAAAACTGCCAAAGAATAAAAATCCAAGTACGGGCCATCAAAACGAGAAAAAGATTTTATTTTTTTTGAATCACATTATAAAGACTTACAGAAATTCCACAACCATTAAGGTTGAGCTCCGTGACACTCTTCCAATGATCAGCAAAGCTCGTAAACCCATCGCCACCACCAAAGCCACCTGCATCCGTGGTGACAGTGGCAGCGCCAGCTACAGCTGCTGCTGCTGCCCTGGCCGTCGGCGAGAAGCTAGACCTAAGTAGCTTCGTGAGCACACCGATCCCGTCGCCCGCCTGGCCCGATCCCATCGCCTTGACCATCCTCACCGCCCTCAACGGCTCCCTTTTCTTTACCACTTTCATCTGAACCCCAACATTTACATCTCCAGTGTTCTCCTTCTCCTCTGAGCTCTCAGAGAATTCTACTACAACAGTGTCGTGCGGCGAAGGCATGCCAACCATCAGCTGGGACTGAAGCCGGAGTGCGATCTTATCCTCGTCATCGCCGGTGGTCCATCCAAGCTCGATCGTCTTGGGGCCATCTTTATCAGCCCCATCACCATCGGCTTGGCGACTCCATTTCGCGTCAGCGTCGGCGCCGGCGGAAGCGGGTGCAAACC
The DNA here is from genome assembly GCA_964016875.1 of Fallopia convolvulus. Classification (NCBI taxonomy): domain Eukaryota; kingdom Viridiplantae; phylum Streptophyta; class Magnoliopsida; order Caryophyllales; family Polygonaceae; genus Fallopia; species Fallopia convolvulus. Next base: position 7,344,775 of record OZ024718.1, on the reverse strand, counting down.
CCGAATCTCCGTACTGGAGAGTCAAAGTGAAGATTTCTGTGGGCCGCTTCCACCCCAATCCCCAAGACATTCTCGTCTAGGTATTGGTTGATTGTGCTTTGATCACAGCAGTAGTTGTTGAATTCGGATTGATCGCATTGCCAATTTAGGTTTGTGATCAACGACAATTGATAATTTGATTTTAAATGCAATTCGTATGCGATTGCCCTAGGGTTTAACAGACGAGAGAAGAGTGTGAAAGAGGAAAAATCTCAAGATGGAGAGAGGCGAATTGGACGAGCAAAGTGGAGAAAATTCTGGAAATTTATAGTACCTCTTAAGAAATAAAAGTAGGGGTATTGGACTATTGGTAGAGAAGAGGAAGATGAAATTTCGAATTTCTTTTTTCTTCTTTTTTGACGTTTCCTTTTCTAATTTTCGAATTTATTCGCTCGGTTTTCTCCTGACGCTCCTCATGAATGGCGGGATACAGACTGAACCGAAAGCAAACTCTAAATTAAATTTGAAGGGTGTGGATCCAGTAAGGTTGATTTAGATTGAACTAAATATGCACACTTTCTTATTTATTTTACTACATACATTGTGGAGACATTATGAAATATAAGTCATTTTACAACATCACAATGGCAAGTAGAAATATTTGCCAGAAGATCAAGTCAATGAGTTGACCAGAAGATCACAAGTCTACAAGCCATCTCAATTATAAGAGAACTAATCACAAGACTTTTGGTTTGTGCATTTTGATTGAAATGGTCACTACGAGAAACTTCCTTAGCAACTCTAGCTTCTTGAGAATGATGATTGTTAGTGGAAAGAGGCCCTTGATGAAACTTGAAAGTTTGACCCGGTCAGAAGCTTGCATCCATCTAATTCAAACCTTAATGCTGCCTAGAACCCTTGTTTGCCCACATAATCAAATCATCTGGTTAGTTGAATTCTCAAAGTTCTCCTTATCTTATGCTTTTTTTTTCCCGAGTTAGGATGTAACGAATTTTGGACAATTATAGGTCAAAACACAATACATGCTGATTAGGCAGGTTTAGAGATGCTAAAAGAAAAATAAAGAGCAGCAGAATATGGGTTAGGTAGGTCAACTACACTCTTAATGATGCACAATTGACCTGCAATATCAAAGGGGCAGGCCAACCTGCACAATTATAATGTCTTTAATCCTGATCCTTGTAATTCTACTTGATAATCAAAGCATAATCAGCCATTCAGAATAATTGAGCACAGTTCATTCTTTTAAGCTAGTGGAATTAGAAGCCCTTGGGCATTTTAGCTAAATGGGTATCACAAAAGATTGTCTTTGTTCCATTATTCCACCGGATCCAGTGAAAATTCTGCTCTTTCACATTAAACTCACTAGAGAAAAAAGAAGATGAAGATTCACACTAAAGACACATGTTTACACAATCGTGGAGCCATATAATACTCTACAACATTACTCAAAAGGGTTACAAAAAATCTAACAAGCTAGTATTATCTACTCTGCAACAAGAATCATTAGCTTGATGAGCAACTGTAATGATTTTCAGAGTAAGATCAAAGAGGATAAACTCTACCCAGAAAAATTGATTCTTCTTGCCCATATCTTAAGAACCCATACACTTCCTCTGATTCGTCAGCCACTGTGCACCTCATCGCCTTATTATGCCATTCTGTTTATCAGCAAGTTGCCACACTCTCCATTCTTCTCACTGCTTAGCCTGTAACCAAGTTCATAGAATGTCAGAATTCAATGGGTCATTTAATGTCTAACTTGCAGAGAATATTCATAACCATCTGCATTTATTTGAAAGTAAGTGTCTTTTAATTAATTAGTCTAATTCAAGAACCCAAGAAGATTTTATTTTCTGCAATAGGTAATGGTGGTCCAAATGAAATCAAAATGCAAATCTGAAGTCCTTTTCATTACTACACTGCAAGCAAGTTGTCACTATAAAAATAAAGCAATTTTGTCTGCATAGTGCAAAGTTGAGCACTTTTGGTGCTTGGTCCCATGAGACATGTGAAGAGCTAAAAACTATAAACATGTAAACTTTGAAGGTCAGAACATTACCTGCGAATAAAGGAATGTTCCAAGAATTGCAATTGCGGCTCCAAGAGCATTGACGGGTTGTACGGGCGTGTGGAAGATGATTATGGAGGAGACTATGACTGATATTCTCTTCATTGTGTTCCCAACACTGAATGTCAAAGGAGAGATCTGATCAAGTGACATGTATGATACTTGATTGTATAGGTGGTAGAAGATACTTTGTGCTGCCACCCACCTGCATAAACCATTCCAATCATATTTTAAGCCCAATTTCATAAAATTTGTCAAAGATATAAAAAAAATGCACTAGTTTGATCCTTGAGTAACAGCCTTAAGAAACAAAGTCATATGCTAACAGTTAGGAGACCCGGGAAACAAAATGGAATGGTTAATCTGTATATTTTCTAACAGAGCTTCAATGTTAACCATATATAATGCAAGACACTGAAGCCTTTAATCCAATGGCAGTAAGAAACCAGTAGATTATATTATAGAAGTGCTTACCATACAAAATTAGGTCCAATATCAGCAAGAGCCTTTTGCCAGCCAGCAGCCCAAACTTGTGGGCCCTCAACAGCAATTGCAAAGGGTGTGAGGATCAAAAGGGACAACATTGATAGACATGCATAGTAGTTCATCCCACTCACAGACTTGCCCTTCATTCCTTTCTTTGAGAATATGTTACGGAACACAAAAGCTACATTTGATATCATAGCACCCATAAACCCTGTTGGACAAACCCCCCATCAAATTCAATGCTTTGCATAACATTTAAAAAAAAAATAATCTTGAGGTACTCTGAATGTGTATTCTCACCAATCATGTTGAAATTCAGCTCAGTGACGGCTGATAGAGTGCAACCCCCAATGATTGGTAAGAGTGACAAGTAAACTGGCAAAGGAAAGGTTTCGCCCAATACAAATCTTGAGACCAAGACACTGAATGCTGGCTCACCACTTTTGATTATGTGAGTGAAAGAAGCTGCCACTTTGGACATGCTAATAGTTGCTGCTACATGCCCAATTGTGTGAGCCACTGCCACCTACACACGCCAAACACAGCTCTACTCAATTTCTGAATTCTTAGCATCATTTTCAGCATTACATACAAAATTACACATAACCAATGGTTATTGTATGTGTGCAAGGGTGGTTGATAAGTGGCAATAAGTGTTTTTTTTGTATAATTACCCTATAATTAATGCCATTAGGCTTTAATTCTGTTGATTACAAATTACAAACAAAGTACACAGCCATGGGTTTGAATCCGTTTCTGAAATTTGCTTTTCAAGAAGTTCTGTTGATTACAAATAACATATGAGCAATGAACAAACAAGAAACAAACCCGATTACAGCAAGTGGGCAAAGAGATTATCAACAGAATCAAGCAAGTTGTTCAAAAAAAAAAACTTACAGGAAGTAGAGATTTCCAGAAATCCACATCAGTTGTGGGGACATCAGCAATTCTGGTGGCCCAAGATATCAACATCATCAGAGATCCAGCAGCAAGAGAGAGGGTGGATGTAAGCCATGGGTAAGGAAAAGCATTCAAAACCTTCTTGTTGTAAATGTTGAAAACAACATTAAGAGCCCACCAGGTTGCAAAATACAAACCAATTTTGACCTTCTGGGCAGCCTCTGACTGCACAATGGGCAGCTCAATGTTGATATCAACAGGCTCTGACCTGTTGGCCTCATATGCATTGCATTCAGTGGTGGGTTTTCTATGTCTTACTAAAGAAAGATGCAAGGGTTTGGAAAGTGAGAGGCTTTGAGCATTTTCAACCCATGAAAAGGGTAGAGTGAGTGGAGGAAGAGCACATTGATGTGATTTAGGGGCTGAAGGCTTTTGGAGAGAAAGCAAAACAAGAGAGTGAGCTTGTGTTGGTTGGCGCAATACAGTGAACATCTTGTAATCAACTTTGTATGGGTTTGGGCCAGAAAAACAAATGACCAAATTTGGAAAGAAAGAATGTAAAAATGTACCTCCAAATCTTTCTGGGTTTGGCTTAGATACTTGAAATGTCAAAGGATTCTCTGATGGGTCTGGGAAATTATCTAACAGAAGAGGCAAAAATAGATATTTTTCCTTTTTCTATAAATGGGAAATGCAAAGAGGTATATGAAGGAATAGAAGGCAAGAAGGAGAAGTTGGTCTTGGGGAAGAAGAGAAACGAGGAGACTGTTTATATAGTAGAGAGAAAATCGGGCAGTAAAGTTGAGAGTTTTGTTGCGAGGTTTGGAAAAGGACGAGGGTAATTTGGGGAAAATACAGGTCGGCTCAAAGATAGAATGAAAGGGTCAGTATACTGGCTGACTAGCCATTCAACCAGATATAAGGCCATATACCAATGTTTATTCTTGCCCCTCTTCAAAATAATCTTATAGAAACCCAAATTATAGTTGATTTGTCTAAGATGAGATTAGAAATAGAACACGGAACTTATTTCTTCATTTTGATAAACTGTGGATGGTATTGCACCATGTATTTGTTCTATGAAATCCAAAAGTCACAACAATTGCTTTTCAGGAGATATTCTTTCATAAAAAATCTTAGTGAAATGATAAAATAAATTGCTTAAAGGTTGGAACAAAGCACTCCATGACCCCCAATTAGACACATCACACGTGATCTCGTGACCTTAATACACCACCAGTTTAAGTAGTAGTAAGAAATTGACGGTTGAAATTGAAGTACCCATAACTTAGCCACAACCTTTACCATATTGCACTCTCTTTCAAGCTCCTGCGAAATTGTCATGGGTTTTGAGGCCATGTTGGATGGCGGCGGGACCCAAGTTCATGTGCTGTGTCCAGTGTGGGTTCCATTGTAAATCATCAATTAACGGTCAATTTTCTGCATTGTGCTGTATGTATGATCATATGGAAATGCAGGGTTTATTCTGGGAGGGAATGGGGAAATTTTGACAAATGATTCAGTACCCTCCAACTCCTAGTATGAAACTTTTTTACACTAACATAGTTCATACCGTAAATTTCGTACACTGCAACATCGTGCAGACAAACTCTCTATTGTAGCAAGAAATTCCGAAGGCTTATAAGCAATCAAAACTTAAGCATCTAAACAAACAGCTATAAGTGATTAAGTCTACAAAATTAAAGAGACAGACATCCAAAAATCTAATGAACTCCTATTCTTAAAGCCATTTTGAACTTCATGTGATTGTCAAAAGCCTCAGAGCAGCTGAAAGCTGTAGTTTCTGCAAACAATACAAGGAGGGTAGTGCTGAAAGCTCAGAGTAGAATTCAAGTCTGCCAGCAAATGCAGATTATGTGCAAGTGCAAGAAGAGATTTAAACCCAATTCAAGTTTCTACTAGAACCCATCTTCATCTTCACTGTTCTCTTCACCAAACATGGTAGCCATTTTCATGGCAAGTGCAGCAGCCATTTCCCTTCTCTGGAAATCTGGCATCAGCCTCAGATTCTCCCTCATGTTTCCAATTTCTGACATCAATTGTTCTAGATCTTCCAGCTCAAAGTGGGGCCCCTTCTCTTGCTCCTCTTCAACAATACTTTCATGCTCAGTATCTACTGATGGTGAAGCTTTAGGTTCTGATCCATCATTTATGGTCTCACTTGCTTGGCTGGATTCACCAGGTTCAGTTCTTGTGGAGCTGGTGGGTGTGGCTGCAGATATCCATCCTTCTGCGGTACCCCAAGCTTCAGCTGAACCTTCAGATAGGACTTCATACTCAACTTCATAATCTGATTCTTCTTCGTCGTCTGACAATTCTGAGCAAACAACATGAAATTTTGCAAATTTAGGTTTTGTTTAGTAGATGTTCTTTATTAATGATAACATATAATTTTGGGATAAATATATTGTAATGGTTGTAGATGCCAAATGGTAGTTACTGATAATAAATAATAACATACTATATATAAATACTAACGTGCCTTTGTCAAACAAAGCCTAAGCTATTGATGCATATAGATGTGGGTTGGAGGTGAGTTATATGAACCTTTTCTTTGAGGAAGTGATGGCTGAGCGATTTTGTTTCCAGAATTCAAAACCATTCCAGGCCACATATGAGCAGTGAGAGCACCATGGAGTCGTTCCACTCCTTGTAAATCACCATCAACAGATAGACCTGCATTTAATCAGTTGGATGTTGATGAAAACAATCAATAAGAGGAATTGCAGTCAAACAAGTTCAAATTAAGATCTTATGAGATGAAGAATCTCTTTTCTATAAAAAAGGATCTCCAACTACCAAACCCACAAAGATGGTTCATAATATTGAACTATTCCAATCAGAGTAATTAGGAACTTACACTTGTCAAAGTCAGCATTTGAAGCACAAGCTTCAATGAATTCGATGTTACGCTCTGAGAACCATTCCAAGAATGACCTTCTTTCATCCCATGACAGTTCTTCCTTCTCTAGTAAACTGCTTCCTTCAGTTTCTGAAATTCCATATTCTGTGAAATCTGCATCTGAGTTAACAAAAGAATCTTCTTGCTTCAGGAGATGTCTTCTATACTCAATGTGAGCTCGATGACCTGGAATAAGGTCCACCTTATTTCCAATGCATACTAGTATGTCAAAATCCTGGATGTTCGTGTGAGACACCCACTCTTTTAGTGCAGCCAGTGTAGATAGCTGCAGATGCAAGTCACAAAATATATATTAGAAATGAAGGGCACATGGCAATACCAAATTAACAAGAAACAAATGATGAAGTGGCCATACAAGAAACCTATTTATAACCCCTAAAAGAGTTTAAAGCAGGGAAGGAAGCTAACATCATTCATGTCATAGACCATAACCAAGGCAGCAAGCTGGTCAAAATTTGGCAATGAGTGAGCTGAAAACTCATTGTGTAGATGAGCCATCCAAATAGAGACATCAGCAGTGTAGTACTTTGTGTTGATTGTCCATCTATTTAAAACAAAGAACAACTGAATATCAGACCCTTATTTTCTCTCAAAGCTATAATGTTGAGCAATTCTAGCATACCCTTGGGCAATTACTTCAGATGATGAGTCAGAAACATCTTCAAACTCCACAGAAAGTAGCCCTAGAAGCAACAAGAGCACCACAGTACCACACTAAGAATGATTAAAGGAAAGCCAGCTTTTGGAATATATTTGCTTAGTAGCTCTCTAAATTAAACTTGAAGAAAATTGCTCATAATACACATTCTTAGTGTCTAATTGTTGGGCATTTTTATCTATCATATGAAGTGGTACATTCTATATAAACCACTAACCCCCAATCCATAAATGTATATGTATCATGCCTCCTTTATAAGTGTATCTTCATCTTTGTTCATGTTAGTAACAAATTTAAGCCAAATTTCCCCGTCTCCCAAATAGGAGAATCAACTAATTTGCTAACATTGTAGTTGCAGTACTACCATTGTTGCCTAGTCCCCATTTGATACAAGCACTAAGGAAGCCCTCTGTTGTTCAAAGATGATCTATTTAGCTGTATTCCATAGATCAAAATCAAAACTCAAAAGCATAGTTTTTCCTAATTTGAAACTAATGGTTTCATAAAGGCTGAACTGCAAAATCTCACTCCTCAATCCCAAAAGCATCAAGAGGGAGGAAGGGAACGATCAAGATCCAGCCCCATCGGTCGTCTGTGGCAAAGAGCCTTCACAAATTAAACATTGAACAGCTCGAAGAAGTGGCAAATTAAAATCCAAAACAAGCTAGAATTCGGTAAACCCTAGATTTCTTTCTGTTATCTCAATTTCCGCAAGAAATAACAATAGGCAGTTGACTGGGAGAGTCAACAAAGGAAATCGAGAATAAAAAGAGGGTCAAAAGAGACGCACTGGAGAGAAGGGTGCGCTTGCCGACGTTAGGAGCTCCGATCACGAGGATACCGGGTCGCTTCTCCAGGATTTCCCGATGCGATTGCTGATCCATTTTCCAACTCCTCTCAGATCCCTGTTCCCTTTCTACTACTTTACTGATTATACTGTTTGGCTTGAAAATTTTGTGTGATGGGGCGGTCAAGGGTGTCGATTGTTCTGTGGGTGTCGACTGATGGGCGACGGTGGTCGGAAATGAGGCGAGAATGATCTGGGTTCAGGGGCCAAGGTGCTATTTGCACACAAATGGGGACTTCTTTGGTACTCGACAATGTTAAAAAGTTTGGAAAAGTGCCCCATATTATAGGAAATTATAAATCATGTATTTTTGACATTTATGTAATTTTATTTTTCATTATTTTATTGTTTAATTATTTGAATTTAAATTTGTAATGTTTTTAGAAATGAATTATTAAATTGAAAGAATTAAAATAAGAAAACGAAAATTGAAAAAATAAATAAATCAAAGTCATGAGAAAAGATATTTTTAAATGATCTTAAAGTATTTACGAAAAATAAGGAGTAAAAAGGGAAAAAAGAAAAGTCAAAGATATGACAAAGATACTAGTTGGTTGAGATTTCCGTCAAAGTGTACTCGGGCTAGATTTTATACTGTCATGCTTGCCTATTCTACTGTCATACCTCTCTATGATCCTATCACGTACATGAAAAGGAAAAGGAAATTGCAAACGAATTAGATTTGTTACGAAATATTTTATTTCCTTTAAATGAGAAATATAACGGATATTAGAAAGATAACAATCTTAAAAGATACCAATATTAATGGAAACAATAATAACCAATTATTAGAGGATAAAAGAAAAGTCAAAGATATGACAAAGATACTAGTTGGTTGAGATTTCCGTCAAAGTCTACTCGGGCTAGATTTTATTCTGTCATGCTTGTCTATTCTACTGTCATACATCTATATGATCTTTTCACGTACTTAAAAAGGAAAAAGAAATTGTAAACGGATTAGATTTGGTACGAAATACGAGATGTTGACGAGAGAAGGGGTTGGCGCTGATTGCAACTCGAACCTATGAGTGAATTTCACGAGACAAGGGGCTGGCGTTGATTTGTTCTCGATCGCCTCCTACGAGTCGTCCGACAGAAAAGTCGTCGGGCTTTTTTTCCTGGTTCGAGATCTAGAAAGACGATGCTAGCTCGAGAGAGACGATGCTAGCTCGACGAGAGAGATGACATTGGCTCGAGAAAGAAGAATGGTGAGGAGAGAGACTCTAGCTCGAGAAAGAAGAAGACAACGTGTTTTGTTTTTGATCTACTTTTAATTCATTCCTCTTAATTTAATTTAAAATTTTTAAATCTTGTTTTTTTAATTAGTAGAAATCATTTTAAGTTTTAAATTGAAAATAAATTTCGTAATTTAAAGTTTCAAAAAAATGAATTATTTTAATATTTTTCTAAAAAAGGAAAGGACATGATTTTGGGCATTTTTGCTATATTTTTGGGCATTTAGGTTATTTTTTGGGCATTGATGTAACATTAGAAATAAAAAGACATTTTTACAAACAAATTTTCAAAGTGGGGCATGTGGTACTAATTTCACATGTTTCTTTTGTAAAAATCAATTATTCTAAATGGTGCTATTTGCACACAAAGGGAGTAGATGTTTCGGCTTGTTGGCCCAAATAAAGGAGGAAAGTATATGGGCTATCCGGCCTATCTTGAAAGAAGGTATTATGGGTTATTTCAAGTAACCCATTTAGTTAGAAAAAGAAAATAAAAACTTGAGTTAATGATCCATTAAAGGTCTAATAATTTTTTCGTTCTCGTTTTACTTGTAAAATTTATTAGGGTGGAATAAATTGTTTTTACTAGTTTTCAAGTTATTAAAAAATTAATGCTAATTATGTTTTAATTAAAATTAAGACTGAGTAATATTAAATTATCTTTGCTTAAAAGTTCCGGATATTACATCGTATTCATTCACCCGTTTCTTTATAGGAGTTGTTTCTCCTGATCCCCCTCTGTATAAGGGTTGACCAGCTCTAGGAAAAGAAATATTTCAATGTACTGCTCTTTACATGATATCAAAAACCTCTACAATGTGGAAGGTGGGCTTAGCTCTCATGTCCAATATCAAAATAATACCTTCAGAGTTTTATTTTTGTTTTTTGGTCTGGAAACGGAGCTATGCTCCTGCGAATGTTTTATTGATTAATTAGCAAAGGAGTTCCCCACTATGGGGCGTACATCTAAAGCCAAAACAGCAACAATACTATCATGAACATAAAAATATTCTACTAGGGGAACATCAAGTCCTAGAGATAAATTTGCTAGAGTATCGGCCACTTGATTTGCATTCCGGGAGATGTGGCACAACTTAATCATCCAAGAACTGTCATGAATGAGCTTTTTGCATTCAGCAATCAAGTAGAAATCCTTATGCGGACTATTCCCAGCATGTGTAAGAAGAGCAATTGCTTGAGTCGAGTCTGATTGGAGAACCACTCTTGGATAAGCCATTCTACGAGCAATCAGTAAGCCTTGCTTAATAGCATTAAGCTCAGCTCTCAAAGCATCGGTGAAACAGATTTTGAAAGAGAAAGCTTGAAGAAAATTACCTCTGTGATCGCAACCCCCCCCCCCCCCCCCCACCAGACGACCCCAGATTACCCTTGGATACGACATCCATGTTAAGAGTGACCCAGTCATGCGAAGGTGGCTCCAAAACTCACGCCAAGGGTGATGTACGAACAATGGCCCGATGGGAGATATCAACAGCCTTGGCAACAATATAGGCATGAACTGAATTCACCACCTTCAAACTGAGCGTGTGAACCTCATCTTTGGATTCGAACACCGGCAAGTTCCGGGTTTTCCAAGTGAACCACATCATCGTGACAAAGGTAGAGCTCCAAGAATCCAAATGACGAATGTTGGAACAAATCCATTCACGACAGTCCAATTCGGTAAAAAAATTCGAGAGAGTAGCATTCCCAACAAGTGCCAACCAAACCAGCTTGATTTGTTGACAGTCTCTAAGCATAAGCAGCAGGGATTCCACATCACCGCAACAAGGACAAGCATACGTGCCTCCTTACTCTGTTCTCGTTGCATAGAACCGAGTTATGAGCAGCCAAATAGAAGAAGTGTCGAGCTCGCTGCTGTGAGTCAACCTTCCATATCTTTCCCCAAACCAGATGATCTTGCTGGTGTGCATTATCCCTCACCAACTCATAGGCTGATTTAGTGGTGAAACTGCCAGACGGAACCAGTTTCCAAAAGACCCTGTCGTTTGCATCATTCTCTAGCACGAGTGTTATAGAAGATAGGTGCTGCAAAATATGCGAGGGCAGGAAAGGAGACAATAGAGGCCAATTCCAGCCATGAACCCCATAATAGGATGCAACAATGATGCGACCCTGCCTAGGGTCACAAGGGGCGGATCTAGGCTCGAAACATTCGGATCTTCTCCGACTAATAGTAACCGGATAGATTTGAGGCCGAAGCCTAGACTTTGAGATTGAGAGGTGAAGTGAAAGGATTGAGAAGGGGGCCTAGTTTGACGTAGGCCAGGAGAATATGGGGTCGGGAAAAGAATAGGGTGACGCCCGGGCCAAAGGGGAGGAGAAACTCGACTCAAAGCTCTAGCTTAATTCATTTTGGACGTAGATTGAAAGGAGTCCCGAGTGCCTCTTATATAGAGAGCAAGCTCGAAACCCTAGGTACAAATAAGGGGATCGGATTGGGCCTAGCATACAATCAAGGCCCACATCCGAAAAGCCCATAAATCTAATAATAGTAAAGCTATAAATGGAAAGGTGCAACAAACCCTAATGGGCCTTATTCTACCATAATGGGCCGGCCTCTTAAGCATAAGAGAACACACGCCTAAAATATTAAAGACGGAATGTAAATGACATAAATAGAAATAATAAATACATAAATGAGACTAAGTCCTAATCCAAGGGGGTCTCCAAGGTCTAGGCCGTCTCTGGTCCGTCGGAGCTGGGTTCGAGCCTAGGCAGGGTCGCATCATCCTCCCTCCCTTAGATTCGAAGCGTCCTCGCTTCGACGTTGTGTGGACTAGGGAAGACGATGTCAGTCTTATCAAAGCCTTGCCATCGACGTGGGTCTTCTCGAAGAGTAATATATACTGTATCGACATAGGGGTAGGCTCGAGTATTGGCTCGGGTTTGTCGTCGGATAGCAAAGACAAGGTCATGGTGATCGTCTTGTCCGACATCGTAAGCTCAATCAAATAAGGCCCCGTCGTAGGTGAGGGCTCGACATCTAGTTGAGGCGGGACCTCGATGATTGGCATTGGCGCCTCTGGTGTGGTATCCTCGGTGAGGACTAGCTCGCTTGGCACGTCGCTTGGCACGTTACTCGGAATGGATGCCGATTGTGGTTGAGGCGCCATGACGATCTCGATGATGGGCTCGCTCAGCACCGGCGCCAATGGTGGTTGGGGTGTCGAAACGAGTATCGGGACGAGTGTGGGATGAAAACGTGCCATGTATTCGGCCATCTTGCGCTCTAAGGCCGCAAACCTGTCCTCAAGGCTTGGACTCTTGGCCACGGGAGAGGGCGAGGGCTCAACCGAAGGGGCCGGTCTTGGCACATGCTGCGCCGAGGCTGAATGCTTGGCGCGCAAGCCCTCGTTGTGGACACGAGTGCGTTGGCGCCGAGGAGGCGGACTCCACTCCGCTCGTCGTTGGAACGATGCCGGGGTCGAGGAGTTTTGCGTGCGCACCGAGGAGGCGGAGTCCAATCTCGCTCGTTGTAAGAACAATGCCGGGATCTAGGAGTTTCTCCGTAGTAGCGGACCCGATTCTCGGGAAGCCGGTATGGCGGGATCCAATCCGGGTGGTCTCTTGGAAGCGGCTTATATGAACGAGTGTTGACTCTTCGATATGGCCGATCCCAAGAGTCCGAATTGTCCCATATTTCCGAGCAGGTCCAAGACATGGCTCGGCCCCTCGGGTTTTTTTTTTGTCTCTTTTTTCTTACTACTAGAGATCTTTCACAACCCGAAAGAATCTCTTACAAATCAGGAAATATTTAAACTATCCTAAAAAAATGAGATCTTTTATAAGATAAGATCTCGTACAAAAGAGGGGAAAAAATCCACAAAATCAAAACAAAAAGATATAGGATCTTTTATAAGCAAGATCCCACAAAAATCATAAAAATTGGAAATAAAAGATATGCTCAAACCGAAAATAAACCATGCAATCTCGAAAAAAATAATCCCGAGATCTTGTGTTTCCGTCTTCGGCGCGGGATGGCACACGGAGGCTGCAACCTTGGCACACTGGTGGCGCGGTTCTGCTGTGCCACGAATCGGATCCTGGCATGTTGGGACTCGATCGTGGCGCACAACCGTGATGTTTTGGCCCTTTGGAGGGGCAAACGAAGTCCGATTTGGGCGAATTTTATATGCTCAGACTTGTATCGAAAAGATCTAAAATATAATGGAAGAAAATTGCAGAAAAAAATAAATTTTTTTGGTCAAAATCTGGACAGAAGTCGAACCTATTTTTTGTGAAAAATGGAGAAGAAACCGTTCGAACCGCCTAAGCTCTGATAACAATTGATGCGACCCTGCCTAGGGTCACAAGGGGCGGATCTAGGCTCGAAACGTTCGGATCTTCTTCGACTAATAGTAACCGGATAGATTTGAGGCCGAAGCCTAGACTTTAAGATTGAGAGGTGAAGTGAAAGGATTGAGAAGGGGGCCTAGTTTGACGTAGGCCAGGAGAATATGAGGTCGGGAAAAGAATAGGGTGACGCCCGAGCCAAAGGGGAGGAGAAACTTGACTCAAATCTCCGGCGTAATTCATTTTGGACGTAGATTGAAAGGAGTCCCGAGTGCCTCTTATATAGAGAGCAAGCTCGAAACCCTAGGTACAAATAAGGGGATCGGATTGGGCCTAGCATGCAATCAAGTCCCACATCCGAAAAGCCCATAAATCTAATAATAGTAAAGCTATAAATGGAAAGGCGCAACAAACCCTAATGGGCCTTATTCTACCATAATGGGCCGACCTCTTAAGCATAAGAGAACACACGCCTAAAATATTAAAGACGGAATGTAAATGACAGAAATAGATATAATAAATATAATAAATACATAAATGAGACTAAGTCCTAATCCAAGGGGTTCTCCAAGGTCTAGGCCGTCTCGGGTCCGTCGGAGCTGGGTCCGAGCCTAGGCAGGGTCGCATCATCCTCCCTCCCTTAGAAACGTGCCATGTATTCGGCCATCTTGCGCTCTAAGGCCGTAAACCTGTCCTCAAGGCTTGGACTCTTGGCCACGGGAGAGGGCGAGGGCTCAACCGAAGGGGCCTGATAGCTTGCATATAGGAGTAGTTTAGATGCATGTTTTATATATGTTTTAGTTAGTTTTAGGTTAGTTTTTATGTAGTTTTTAGCTTTTCGTATTGTCGGGTATTATGCGCTGGTTTGCTCGGTTTTGCAGGTTTTTAGGATCAGGAGCAACAACGGGGTGAGAGTTTGATTGACCATGGCGGCGGTGGACGAGTGAAAGGAAGATAGGAGGTGTTGCAATGAAGATTGAAGAAGTAGGAGTGAAGAGCTAGAGTCCAACATAATGAAGCAAGGTTGAGACACGCCAACAAAGTGGCGCGGGCTTGTGCTGAAGGTGACGCGACCGCGACATTCATAGGGAGACCGTGCCGCTCTGTTTTGTTGCGAGGACATTGGGCCGACGGAATGGGCTTAGAGTTGGGCTTTGTTTATATATTTTCCGACTAGTTTGATGTAATTTCGGGATAATTTGATATCTCGATATCTTTTAGGGTATTTAAACTTGGTTTTTAGTTTTCTCTCTATCATTATCATAACTTTGATCATAACTTTTGGAGGTTAGGGTTTTTCTCTCTTGAGTCAGACTTTGAAACCTTTGTAAGTTTGTTCTTAATTTAATTATGCATTGCTAATTTCTTTGTGTTTGACTAGTTATTGAAGTCATAGATTGCATAATATTGTGAGTTTTGATTGATTCTCATCAACTTGAATAGGTTTTATTCCCTGTGCTTAATTGAATCAGAATTTATCTAGGGTTTTGTTAGATTGATCACCTAATAGAATTTCTAGGTTAATTTACAACTAATCTGATTAATGCCCGTTCGGGGTTGATTAGATAAAGTAGCATCTATAATTGTTTGGACCCGTTCGGGCTATTCAATTGTAGAAGGGAATAAATCCACAAATAACTTAGATGTCTGTTTGCTCTAAGTGTTTGTTTCTATTGATAACTTGACTCGTAAAGCTGTCGTTTAATTGAATCTAGACGTTGTTTTAGGTTTATAAATGATTAGGGTTGTTTAGATTGTTAGTTCTTTCAACTAGATTTGAAGTTTGGGTCATAATCCTTAGTAGGAATATAATCCACAATAGATTATTCTAGAGAATTGAGAATCAAAAGAATCAATGATCAATAAGCATATCTATGATAGATTTAACTAGTTGAACACGCTTGTCCTTCATATATTTAAATCGTATTTGCATTCATACTTACTTTTATTCTTGCATAGTAGTTTAGTTAATTATTTTACAAACCCCCTATTTGGTTACTTGGCACATAAGTAATAACATCAATACACGAGTCTCTGTGGGATCGACCCTTACTTACCGCTCTACTGAGTTGGTAAAGCTAAGGTTTCTTTGATAGGTAAAACGACTGAAAAATACCTCATCAAATTTGGCGCCATTGCCGGGGACTCGTCGCTATTTGTGTTTATTACTTTCGTGCTGTTTTGGGTGTGAACCTGTTATATGGTTCATACCCGTGCTACTGATCCATCTCTTACTGTTTTTGATTCAGAAATAGAAAGGACACTCTCTAGGTTGCGCAGGCAAGCTCGTGCAACTGCTCGTGAATTACAGCTCAACCTGGCGTCTTCCTCATCTGATTCTGACACTGAGAGCATTCCTGAAACAGTAGAGATGGCTGATCAAACACTGAGACAGTTAACTGCACCAAATTTGGAGCAACAACCGCTGGCGGTGCAATTTCCTGCTCTTGCTGAGGGAGTCAAGTTTGAGCTAAAATCAGGGTTGATTCATCTTTTGCCTTCATTCCATGGGCTTAGTGGTGAATACCCCAACAAGCATCTTTCTGAATTTCATGTTGTGTGCTCAAGCATGAAGCCTGCTGATGTGACTCATGACTAGATCGCGCTGAGAGCCTTTCCCTTCTCTCTCAAGGATCAGGCTAAAGACTGGTTTTATTACTTGGCTCCGGGAAGTATTGATACATGGGCTAAGATGAAGCAATCTTTTCTAGAGAAGTACTTCCCTGCTACAAGGCTCAATGAACTGAAGAAGATGATCAACAACATTGAACAAGAAGCTAATGAGACCTTGTACGCATACTATGAAAGATTCAAGAGGTTGATAGCCAGCTGTCCTTTCCATGGCTACACTGATCAAGACCTGATTTTGTATCTTTTCAATGGCCTCTTGGATGATGAGAGAAGAATGGTGAATGCGGCATGCCAAGGTAACATTCTCAACAAGACTCCTGTTGCTGCGTTTGAACTATTCACACAACTGACTGAGGGCACAAGACAGTTCAGAAAAGAGACTAGCTCGAAAGCTGCAAATTCTGTGGTGGCTACTTCAAGAATCGAAGATGAAGTCACTGAGTTGAAAACAATGATGAGGAAGCTTTTACAACAAGTTGGAAGACAACAGGTAAAATCTTGTGAAATATGCTGTGATACCATGCACCCCACTGATGCTTGCCCTACAATTCAAGATCCAAACGCTGAGATGAATGCATTGGGAGGCTATGGACCACCTAGGCCGAGGTATAACCCCTTCTCCAACACATACAATCCAGGTTGGAGGGATCATCCTAACTTGAGGTACGTAAATTCAAACAATCAGCAATTCAATCAGCAAGGTGGCCAAGCTCCATACAAGCCACCTTTTCAACCCCGTCCTCAAGGAGCCAATCAGAATGCTATGTCTACTGAGGATATGATTCAGACTCTTGCACAAACGATGACTACAATGCAAGGCTCTATGAGTCAATTTCAACAAGAGACAAAGTCTAGTATCCACAACTTGGAGACCCAAGTAAGCCAAATTGCCAATGTTGTGGGCAAATTAGAGGCTAGAGATTCGAGCAAGCTTCCCTCTCAGACTGAACTGAATCCGAAACAAAATGTTAATGCCATCACGTTACGAAGTGGCCTGACACTAAATGGGAAGCCCGAGAACGATCTCCAAATCAATGAAGGGGAAGATGAGTGGACAACAAAAGAACAAGACGCAGTAGAGCGCGGGCTACAACATGAAGTGACTCGACCGCGCCACTCTGAGTTAAGCCCGCGTAAAGTCGCTAGAGAGCTAGAGGATCTGGACGCGGGCAAAAATGAGGGTGACGCGACCGCGGCATGACACTAACGCGCCCACGCCACTTGTTTCAAAGCCCGCGCCGCCGGTGATTTCTCCGAGATCCGATCTGAGATCTTATCCACCTGTCCCACCTTTCCCAGAAGCTTTAAAAGAGACCTGGAAGCTGGAGAATGACAAGGAACTGTTTGAGACGTTCAACAAATGTGAGGTAAACATCCCTTTACTTAATCTGATTAAGAGCATTCCTAGATATGCTAAGTTTTTGAAAGAATTATGCACCATAAAGAGAACTCAAAAGTTAAAGGGGAAACAGAAGATCTCTGTGAGTGATCATGTGTCAGTTGTGTTTCAAAGGCGTATGCCTCAGAAATGTGGTGACTCTGTCATGTTTACTATTCCCTGCATTATTGGTGATACAAAAATTCATAAAGCCATGCTAGATCTAGGTGCTTCAATTAATGTTTTACCTTAATCTGTGTACAAAATGCTTGAACTGGGTCCTTTGCAAGAAACTGGTGTGGTTATACAGTTAACTGATAGGTCAAATGCTTACCCAAGAGGAATAGTTGAAGATGTGCTTGTAATGATTGATAATCTGATATTTCCTGCTGACTTCTATGTCTTAGATATGGACCATGATAAGCATGTTGCACCCATTTTGCTAGGTAGACCTTTTCTGAAAACAGCTAAGACTAAGATTGATGTCTGTAGTGGTTCTCTGACTATGGAATTCGACGGGGAAAGGGTAGAGTATAATATTTATGATGCAATGAAATACCCTCCCGAAGATTCCTCGCTGTGCTTAGTTGATGTGGTAGAGCCACTTGCTCAAGAATTTTTCAATATGCATGAATCTGATGTTTTGAGATCCACCTTGGAAAATGCTATTATTAATGATACTTCAGATTTGGATTTAAAGACTGACCTGCAGGAAGTGGTGGCAGAGTTGAATGCTCACTATGAGCGTCTGCTATTGCCACCGGGCTCAAAGCCCATACCACTAACCTTGCAAAGCGAGAAGCTTTTGCCATCTATTGTGCAGGCACCGGTGGTAGAATTGAAGCAACTTCCAGACCATCTCAAGTATGCTTTCTTAGGTGAAGGGGACACTTTGCCAGTAATTATATCCAACAAGCTTAGCAATGAGCAAGAAGGAAGATTGGTGGCAGTTCTGAGGGAGCATAAGACGGCCATAGGGTGGACCATTGCAGACATTAAAAGGATTAGTCCCTCAACATGTATGCATCAGATTCTATTAGAAGATGAAGCTACACCGTCTAGACAGCCCCAAAGAAGGCTGAATCCCCCGATGATGGGGGTGGTAAAGAAGGAGGTGCTGAAGCTCCTTCAGGCAGGTATGATCTTTGCTATTTCTGATAGTAAATGGGTCAGCCCAACTCAGGTTGTCCCTAAAAAGGGTGGTATCATAGTGGTTGAGAATCACAAGGGTGATCTCATTCCCACCAGAGTCCAGACCGGGTGGCGGGTGTGTATTGATTATCGCAAGCTGAATGCAGTAACCCGGGAGGACCATTTCCCATTACCTTTTATTGACCAAATGCTGGAACAACTTGCCAGTCGTTCATTCTATTGTTTCTTGGATGGGTATTCTGGATATTTTCAGGTAGTCATAGCACCAGAGGATCAGGAGAAGACAACATTCACTTGTCCTTTTGGCACCTTTGCATACCGAAGGATGCCTTTTGGACTGTGCAATGCCCCAACTACATTCCAACGGTGTATGGTTAGTATCTTTTCTGAGTACATAGAGAAATTTATTGAGGTATTTATGGACGATTTTACCGTCCATGGGGATGACTTTGATTCATGCTTAACTCATTTGACACTAGTGCTTAAAAGATGTGAAGATACTAATCTTGTTCCCAACTCTGAAAAATGTCATTTTATGGTAGAACAAGGTATAGTATTAGGCCATGTATTGTCTTCTAGGGGTATTGAGGTCGATAAGGCTAAGGTTGAAGTAATTCAATCTTTACCTTATCCTACTAATGTGCGTGAAGTGCGTTCTTTTTTAGGCCATGTAGGGTTTTATCGCAGGTTTATCAGAGACTTCTCCAAAATTGCCTCCCCCTTATGTGAGTTGTTGAAGAAGGAAGCAGAATTTGAGTTTGGTGATGCATGCAAGACAACGTTTGATGAGCTAAAACTCCACCTCACCACAACTCCCATCATTCAAGCCCCAGATTGGTCTCTCCCCTTTGAGATCATGTGTGATGCTAGTGATTATGTAGTGGGGGCTGTTTTGGGACAAAAGAAGGGCAGGGCATTTCATGTGATTCACTGTGCCTCTATGACATTGAATGAGGCTCAGATGAACTACTACACCATGGAGAAAGAGCTCCTAGCAGTTGTGTTTGCATTCGAGAAATTTCGCTCTTACTTGCTGGGAACAAGAGTGATTGTTTATACAGATCATACAACACTCCGCTATCTGCTGACGAAAAAAGAAGCCAAGCCCAGATTAATCAGGTGGATCTTATTGTTGAGTGAGTTCAACATTGAGATCAAAGACAAAAAGGGGGCTGAGAATGTGGTTGCTGATCATTTGAGTCGTCTGGTGATGGAAGAACAGAATAGGCCAGCAAGTTCACCCATTCAGGAGGAATTTCCAGATGATACCTTGTTTGCTATTAAGGTCGTAAAACCTTGGTATGCACACTTGGTTAATTTCCTAGTTATGGGTGAATTCCCACCAACATTCACAAAAGCTCAGAAGGACAAGTTAAGAAGTGAAGCAAGATACTACATCTGGGATGATCCATATTTGTGGAAACACTGCGCTGATCAGGTAATCCGACGATGTATCCCGGATAATGAGGTAACTTCTATCTTAACCTTCTGTCATAATTATGCATGTGGGGGTCATTTTAGTTCTAACAAAACAGCTAGGAAGGTATTGGATGCAGGATTTTACTGGCCAAGCATTTTTAGAGATGCTCATGGTTTTTGTAAATCCTGTGATTGATGTTAAAGGGTTGGGAATGTGTCCCAAAAGAATGAGATGCCTCAATCTCCTATGATTTTTTGTGAAATTTTTGATGTGTGGGGCATTGACTTTATGGGTCCATTTCCCAACTCTTTTGGGAATTATTATATCTTACTTGCGGTGGACTAAGTTTCCAAATGGGTGGAAGCAAAGGCCACCAGAACTGACGACTCTAAAGTTGTGACCGATTTTTACTAGATTTGGAGTCCCTAGAGCTTTAGTTAGTGACAAGGGATCCCACTTCTATAACAAGATGGTGAGTGCATTGTTGAAAAAATATCATATCACACACATGGTTTCTACAGCATACCATCCTCAAACAAATGGCCATGCAGAGGTATCCAACAGAGAGATCAAGTCTATCCTAGAGAAAACTTTGGCACCAAACAGAAAGGACTGGAGTGTCAGGTTGGATGATGCACTATGGGCGTACATGACTGCTTATAAAACACCAATTGGAATGTCACCATTTCGCTTAGTGTTTGGCAAAGCATGTCATCTACCGGTGGAAATCCAACACAAGGCATATTGGGCGGTAAAAAAATGTAATATGCAAGCCAATGAGGTGGGCGAATTCAGGAAACTTCAACTCCAAGAATTGGAAGAGATTAGGCTTGAGTCTTATGACAATGCATCAATCTATAAGGAAAAGACAAAAGCCTGGCATGACAAGCATATTTGGAGAAAGAGTTTCGAAGTGGGTGACAAAGTCCTCTTATTTCATTCCCGTCTGAAGTTGTTCCCTGGGAAGCTGAGATCTCGATGGATGGGTCCTTATGTGGTTGCTCGTGTTTATCCACACGGTGATGTGGAAATTTATGACAATACCACTGTTGAATGAGGCTTTCTTGACAACAAATAAATTTATAAGTCAAGACCCCGCTGAGTATAGCAGAGTCAGGATCGTTCCACAGGGAGCAAGGTTGTTCGTTTATTTACTACTAAAAAGCAAACAAAATCAAACAAAAGCACACACAAGCAGCCTCGTTAACGACGTTGTCAGGGTCGTTAACGAACCACCGTACACAAAAAGACTCAACTAACGACCTAAACAAGTTCGGTACCGAGCCAAGTAACTCAACAACGAAATTCACTTAAAATAATTCAAATAAAAACAAAGATCTAGGACTAGGGATACCACAACATAGCCAAGCATATAAACTCGTAAGAAGAATAGATCATGCCTTTAAAATAGATAGATTCATCAACTTTCGTTGACCATGAAGTAAATTAACCTACTTTCGTAACCTAACTCACTTAATTGCTTGTCTTGGATCTAAAGCTTGAAACTTTCGTTTTCAAACAATATCAACCTTCAAGTTACTAACTTTCTCTTTCAATCAAGTTAAAAAAACTCAAATTACCTCAACTTTCATCTCGGTATAAACACAACAAACAATCTCAATAATAGATAAAAGGCATTCAACACACAATCTTACTCATCCAACATGCTCAACTATGTCGGGCTTTACCCCGATCCTAGAAAAGAAGACTACTCACTAATCATAACTACGAAACAAATAAACTCAATAAAATAAATCATTGAAAATAAATTACTACTCAAATTAAATAACAAATATTGTCTTACAGAAAATCAGAAGAAACCGAAAATAAACAAATACCGAACCGAAATACTGACTAACGACCCCGGTAACTCTCGTCCACCGAGCTCTCAATCTCGACTCCGATATTCTCTCTCTATCTCGGCTCTTCCTCTTCTCTCTACCACTTGCTTCTCTGATTCGTCCCCCCCTCTTCTAGGCTAAATAAGAGGGCTATTTATACTAAAAAGGCTAAAAACTAATAAGGCTAGAAGATAAAAACTTTCCTAAAAGATAGAAAATAAAAACCTAAAAAGATAGAAACAAAATCTAAGAAGATAACAAGACCTAAAATATATAATATAATAACCCTAAAAATCATAAAAAGATACTCTACCAACACGAAAAGAATTTTCCGCACAGGATCGGTGAGTTACAAAGTCAACCCTCGAAATTTCTTATCACGTGGCCTCGTTAATGAACCTTTACAGCCTCGTTAACGAGCCCGGGCTTGGTTTCTTCCACACTTCATCTCGTAAAACCTGGACTCTGACTTCTCTAAACTTGTATTCCTTTGTCTTTCACTGTAGCGCTCCAAATTCAGCTCCATATAGCACTTTTCCTTGCTAAAACCTACAAAATACACAAAATAGAGTAGCTTCCATACTTTCTATGAAAATACGCAAAACTATCCAATAACACACTTAACTAAACCTAAACTTATCAAAACTAGTCCTAATAAACTAAGAAAATATGCTAAAAACTATACTAAAAATACGAACATCAAAATACCCCATACTTAGACTTGCTTGTCCTCAAGCAATCACTAAACACTAACCAAAACCAAACAAACATACTCATCAAGATATAGCCATCCTCTAAAAAGCAACATCTACACATGAGAAAAAATATAGCAAAGGATATTTAACGTCATCACACATATATGAACCAAATAGACATAAGAAAATACAAATCAACCTCACAAGGGATATAATGTGTTTCACTCATCTCTCAAGTGTTTAGGCTTATAAATTCAATCTCTCAACTCAATCCAATATGCAAAAACTCATAGAAATTGGAACTTATATCACCAATACTCTCCACCCAAGATTTTGTCAAAAACAAGCAAAAATCATCAAGAGAAACTTAGGCTCAATGAAAAACTTCATAGAAGCTTCCATTCGGCCGGGTTGTAATGGGGCTTGGTAAAAACAATAAGGCGTGGAAAATATTTTGCTATGTGGTGCTAATAATATCCGGGAATCAAAGACTCCTATAAACTCATATAAACAAAACTCTCATAAAAAATCATACCAAACACACTCTCTCATTATGCACACTCATTTTACTCACCCAACATATCCTAGAAAGTCTCATAAGAAATAAAAGAACCTCTGACATTATCTATAAACACACATGCACTTTTAAACTCCCTTCTTTTCTTCTCGCTGCCTCGTTAACGAGCCCACTTCAGAGTCGTTAACGAGCTTCATCGTGTATTCTTCCATCATTTTTTCTCTCCCTTTTTTTTCAACAACTTTATTTTGTGCATTTTTACTTATCAAGAGATCTTTCTTATTACAAGTAAAACAAGAGACTTCCAATCTACCCTTCCCAATAATCCTTCAAGCATAGCAAACAATATATGTCACTCCTTTTTTTTGTATACTCAACAAAAATACCTCTCCAATCTAAGTCCTAATCTCCGTATAGGGTCAAGCTTATATCGGCTAGGGACAATTTTGTGGAGCTAAAAATAAAGGCTTCAGGCTAGAATTGGCTATCAAAAGAAGAATCATGTAAAGGTGGATAAGGAATAATAGGGCTATAAAAATAAGTTCTCCATCATATGATTTTCACAAGTAATGAACTATAAATCCCATACGGGTCTCAAGAAATAGATAACCATCACAATTCCAAGAGATAATATGCATAAAGAGAGTAAATCACACAAGAAAAGAAGAGGGATTTATTGATGTTCTCCCTATAAGGCCAAAAATTCCTCACTAGGTAACAATTTTGTTGGATTGCATCACTTATGCTATAAAGTATATGTGCTCAATTTCATCAAGTGCTACCTTTTTCTAAAAACAATTTCAAGTCGAAGATTCCGGTTATACTATTAAAGACATGCTTGCAAGGAATTATATGATTAAGCTAGCAACTACTATCATAGAACCTAAGAAAGGGATATCTATCAATTCTAAAACTCTTTTTTTAAATTTTTTTTTAATTAATTTTTTTTTGTTATTTAATTTTTTATTATTTTAATTTTTTTTCGAAACTACTCAAAACACATAAACACATAAGACAACAAGTTTTCTACTTTCTCCCACCCCATACTTAAAATTACAGTGTCCCCACTGTAAGAAAATAAGAAGAAGGAAAGAAATAGAAAAGAAAACCAAACAAAGATAAAAATAAGAAAAAGAAAAACATAAAAACTTACAAAATCTCAAAAGTGGAAAACAGGGAAAAACTTCATCTTCAGGCTGAATCACTGGTTTGGTGGGGAAAATAGTGCTCAAAGGTACCCATGAAGTCATACATCGTCCTCCAACGCTCAGCATCATCCGCCTCTCTCTGACGATGCCTCTCATCCTCCATCGACATACGAGCAGAATAGATGGTCTCCCATCTGTCCATCCTCCGATGAATATGGTCCTGCTGGAGGTGGAGTTGCTGCATCTGAGCAGAAAGATCCTCGGCCCACGGTGGTGGCATACTCGATCCTGCGTACTCGGGTTGAGGAGGTGGTGGATAGTGAGGCTGGAAATGGTTTTGGTACAACACTGGGTTGTATGGCATGAGTCCATAGGACTGAGGGTCGGTAGGAGCTGGCGGTGGGTCGACAGAAGCTCTCGGCGCCTCGTTAACGAAGCTGGGTGCCTCGTGAGGAATGTAGGGAGGAGGCTGGAAATGGTCGTTAACGAGCCTGGTGGGCTCGTCAACGAGGACGTTGCTGCCCAAAACTTCCGTGTCGAGGTCTCCATCTTCGAGGTTTAGCTCCTCAGTTCCTCCCTCGGTGTCGGCTTCTTCAGTGTCGTCGCCAATTACCTCGGTATCCTCATCTTCATCTTCATCTTCATCTTCATCCATTGCTTCACCGTCTTGCTCTAATCTTGTCTCACACGGCCGTAGTGATAGCTCATCCTCCGACTTAGGCTCTAACGGGTAAGCATGCCCCGTCCACGCTTCGTACCAATTTGGTACGTAGAGTAACTCCAACTTGTCGAGGGTAGGCCTAACGAAGCAGTCTTGAACTTTTACTTTGAACCCCCCTTCGGCTTGAATGAAATACTAGAGCTATACCAATAGCTCTTGTTGAGGAGTTGAGCGTGGGCCGGTGTGTAGCGAGTGAGGTCAACTCCCAGGTTTTTAGCCAAAAGGCTAACCAAGTTGCCACACCAAACCTCCTTGGACTTGGTTGATTTCTCGACGTAGTAGAGCCATTCATACCCTAAATTCAAGGGGCCGGGCTCTTCGAAAAGGATGGTGCGGAGACAAGCAACTTCTGTCCTCATTGGCCTGTTCAACTCTCTCTTTGGCCAAAACATAGAGGCTAGGACTCGGAGAATGATCCTGAAGATGGGGTTGATGATGCTTGCCCCGGATAATGCCGCTGTGGAGGATTGTTCTTCCCCCGTGATGTAGCTCCATGTCCTAGTCACCCTGTAGTCTTTCAAACTGTAGTCTCTAGACGGATTTGGAAGCTCTAGGATTGCGTTGAACTCTGCCATGGTGAACTCACGGCTCACATTACCGAGCCGAAACCGGATTCTTCCCGCCGAAGTCTTCGATGGGAAGCTAGTCTCTAGGGTGGCCAAAAACTCGGATGTGAGGGCCGGAAAGTGTGGTAAATTCTCCTTCTTCAGGAGATGGGATGCACCAAGGATAAGGAAGGCTTCCTTGACGTCCGTGTAGATCCCCGTGTTGATAGCACTGGACTTCGAGAACCAACAGGTGTTGTGGTCCTTCTCTAGAATGGCACGGTATCGATGCACTTGGCCTTGAGTACTCAAGATCACGTTGTCCATGCGAGGTGGAGATGGGGACCTCTGGTTCCTTTTCTTCTTCTGAGCTCGGGTAGCGGGTCTGCTTGAACTTGCCATGAGATCTACAAAATAATCAAAAACTTTTCCAAGATAAGATCTACTCAAAATAGATAGACAGGAAACCCCATACTTGGTCTCGAAATAGCCTCAGAATTATTCGTTAACTACCCAATTGGGTTGTTTACGAATCTGGACTGGTTGTTGAATTTTTAGATTGTGTAGGGTCGTTAACGAGCCTGGGTGGGTCGTTAACGATCCGCCGAAAACCAAATCACAGAATTCCGAGTTTACTCTACCTTAAAAGTCAAACAAAAACCAAGCATGCAATCCTCTATACTCCTCACTAGTCACACAATCGGAAATACACACCCCATACTTGCTCGATTACCCATCCCGAACATGCTAAATTTTGCCCGAAATTTTGACATGCAAAGTTTGTAGCTTGATACTAGAACAAGAAAAATTCATGCTTTTCACCATCAACTTTTCTCAATGAGATATCTAACATGAATATCCCTCCCTAGATCTAGAATTACGAAGCAAAATCACAATCATGGGCAAAAATCAAATCATGAACATCGATCCTCTATATGAACTCAATTCTAGACATGAAATTTCTACCCTAAATACCATAAATCATGCAATTTCGAGTTAGGGTTTAGAAAACATACCGGAGAACCGAGAAATTTGAAGAACAAGGGGTCGGAAATTGGGTGAGTAACGAGCTCGGTGAGAGTTATCGAAAGCTTCGGATCTTCGACGGTGGAGGGAAGGGTTTCCGGGCTTCGGTAACGACGGTTGCTCGGTGATGGTCGGCGAGGGATTCCTATCAGTGGGAAGGGGTCTTCAAGATTTTTGGGTGAGTTTTTGAGAAGGTTGGATTTGGGAGGATTTGAAAGTGAAAGAGTGTGGGAGGGGTAGAAGGGTTATGTAGGAGAGGGAAGGGATAGGAAGGGGTAGAGGGGGTGGCGGCTAGGGTAGTGACAAAGATAGACTAGGTTAAAAAAACTTAACTGCCCCGTTTTGCCGAATCGGGTCGTCCGAACCGGGTCGTTAACGACCCTGGGTGGGTCGTTAACGAGCCACCGTAGCCTCTTGAAGTGATTTTTCGATCCCTTCTCCTGTATCTTGTTAGCTCAAAATTTAATCCTAATTTCTATCCTAAAAACTACTAAAAAGAACTCAAAAGAAAGCTAAGAAAAAGAGTCTAAAAAAGGAAAAATCTAATTCTATACTAAAAAGCGGGTTGCCTCCCGTAAGCGCTATTTTTAACGTCGTCAGCCCGACGTGCTCCTTTGACTCAAGGTGGCTCCTGTGCAGTTATGTTGGGGTCTTGAGGTACCCCATACTTAGCTTTGCAGTTTTTGTGTGCTTGAGTTGCTAAATTAGGTCCCTTTTCTTCTATTAGTATGCCCGATATTCCTACATGATGGTTAGTGAAATCCGAAAACCAAGGTGGTTTGGATTCCTCTGTAGTGCATATGATGGAGTATGGTGTAGGAATAAAAGATAAGGAATGACCATCTTTAGCAGATTCATAATTAGAGTACTTACCTTGGTTGTATTCGTGCATGTGGGACTCGGTGATTGGCCAGTGAGGCTCGGTAGGGACGGCTGAATCGAGTTCTGGTTGAGTCAACTCGATTTGTGCGACTGCAATTGGGTCGTTGGCATTTTGATCCAAGTTGAATTCTACCCGTTCCTCTCCAATATCAAAAGTGAGGAGTCCGTGTCGCACATCAACTCTTGCACCTGCTGTAGCTAAAAATGGTCTGCCCAGAATTATGGGAACATGAGGGTCTTCAGGCATATCGAGGACGATGAAATCATTTGGTATAAAGAATTTCCCGACTTGAATAGGATAGTCATCCACGACTCCTGTGTCCTTGACACATTATCCATCTGCCATGTACAGATTCATATCTACTGGCTCTAGTGGTCCCATATTAGCTTTAGACCAGATTGAGAGAGGAACTAAACTAGCACTGGCGCCCAGATCACATAAAGCCTTGAACTTGTGGTTGCCTATGCCGATTGTTATTGCAAATCTCCCTGGGTCTCCTAGCTTTTCCGGTAGAGCTATTGATCTGACTTCATCCTGCAGCTCTGTAATGGATCTTTTCCTGCTAAGAATGTCCTTCAAAAACTTTGTGTAAGCCGGCATTTCGCTTAGGGCCTCATCGAATGGGATTGAAATATTAATGCCCTGAAGAATCTTTACGAAACGCTTGAACTTACTCTCAGTAGAGTCCATAGATTTCTTAGTTGGAAATGGAAGAGTTCTCACCATTCTCGGAACCAAGTTAGGCTCGAGAGGTGGTGCTACCGGGTCGTTACTGGGATCGTCAGGTGACCTCGGTGGGTCGTTACCGACCCTGATGGGGTCGTTAACTACCCTGGAGTTGAGAGGAAGGCTTGGTCTAGAAGACCTACCTGGGGTAGGTTCGTCAGGAACCCTCGAAGCCTCGTCACCTTGGTATATGGGCTCGTTATTTGCTCTCGCTGGCTCGTTAACGAGCTGTTTGGTGACGTCCTCTTCCTTCTTGTCCTCAGTTTGAACTCGTTCCGAGAATGTCTTCCCGCTCCTAAGGTGCACTGCTGATATTTGTCCCCTAGGGTTCTCCTCAGGGCGGCCCAGGAGTTGCCCTTGTGGTCTCGGAATTTGGGCAACGAGGTTCCCTAGTTGGGAATCAACACTCTTCTTCCATATATCGAACTCTCCCCATCTTTTATTTTGTTGGTTCAGGTTGGCTTGAACTTCGTTAACCTTGTTGGTCACTTCGTTAACTTTGTTGGTCACGCCGTTAATGCCTTCCGGTAATCCTTGAACCCATGATGGTGGCTCCTGATGGCCTGGAGGTCGATAAGGTGCAGGTCGTCTATCTGGTGGAGGCATTGCATAGTTTTGATTGGTATTCTGATTGCCCCATGCCTGATAGTTGTTTGACCTGTCATTATAGCCAGGCTGGTTCCTGTATGGTCCTTTCATATAATTCATCTCAGCTATTGTCTCAGCGACTCTAACCTGCTCTATATTAGTGCAAGCAGAAGTACTATGTGCAAAAGAACCACATTCTTGACATGATTGAGAGGATTTCAGAAAACTTACTTGCTTCTTCAGACGGTTGACCTCATCTTGCAAGAATTGATTTTTAACATCCGGGTCAACTTCGTCTCGGTTAGGTATGTAGAGACGTTTCTGAGGATGTGGAGTCTGCTGGGTTCCATACATGGCATCGTAATTGGAAAGCTTATCCAACAGTTCCCATGCCTCTGTCGGATTCATCTCTATAAAACCGCACGCAGTATGCGTGTTGATGCGGTTCTTGGTCTCCGCGTTGATAACCTGGAAAAAGATTTCTTGCAAAACATATAAAGGTTGTCCATGAGTGGGGCATTGTCTAAGCATCTCTTTGAATCTTTCCCATGTTTCAACGAATGTTTCATTAGGCAACTGGTGATAGGAGGTGATGCGTTTCCTCAACTCCGTCGTCTTAGCAAGAGGGAAGAACTTTGTCAGAAATTGATCGTACAAAGCTTTCCAAGTCCTGATAGACTTAGAAGGTAGGCTCTCCAACCAGCTCAGGGCCTTTCCAGTAAGGGACCACCTAAAAGCTTTTAACAGAACATATTCAAGTGAGACACCTTCAGCAGCTATGGTGTCACATAAATCAATAAAGTTTCTAATATGCTCCATAGGGCACTCAGTAGGTTTCCCTTCAAACTGAGCCCGTTTAATCAAGGATATGAATTGAGACTTGATCTCAAAGGGTTTCTCTATCGCAGGAAGCACGATTGGAGATACTGGCACCCTCAGTTCTGGATGCATGTACTGTTTGGCATTCCTTGGATAGGCATCAAGCTCCTCTTGTAGACGAGCATTAGCAACTCGTTGACACTCAGCCTTAGCAGCAACGCCTTCTTTCTCAGTCTTCAATGCCTCCATCTGATTTCGGAGGTCTTCCATTTGAAGAGCCATCTCTTCTGGTGTGGCCATGGCTCGGTTTTCTCGGAGTCTACGGTGCAGGGAACGTTCGGGTTCTGAGTAATAACCAGTGTTGTCAAACTCGAGCCTTCGTCGTCCTACCGGCATACGCTGAGAAAACAGACAAAGAAAACAAAAAATTAAAAACAAAAACGGGGTCGGGCTATTCCCGAACCCACAGATAAACTAACAAACACATTGCTTCCCCAGCAACGGCGCCAATTTGTTGAATGAGGGTTTCTTGACAACAAATAAATTTATAAGTCAAGACCCCGCTGAGTATAGCAGAGTCAGGATCGTTCCACATGAAGCAAGGTTGTTCGTTTATCGACTACTAAAAAGCAAACAAAATCAAACAAAAACACACATAAGCAGCCTCGTTAACGACGTTGTCAGGGTCGTTAACGAACCACCGTACACAAAAAGACTCAACTAACGACCTAAACAAGTTCGGTACCGAGCCAAGTAACTCAACAACGAAATTCACTTAAAATAATTCAAATAAAAACAAAGATCTAGGACTAGGGATACCACAACATAGCCAAGCATATAAACTCGTAAGAAGAATAGATCATGCCTTTAAAATAGATAGATTCATCAACTTTCGTTGACCATGAAGTAAATTAACCTACTTTCGTAACCTAACTCACTTAATTGCTTGTCTTGGATCTAAAGCTTGAAACTTTCGTTTTCAAACAATATCAACCTTCAAGTTACTAACTTTCTCTTTCAATCAAGTTAAAAAAACTCAAATTACCTCAACTTTCATCTCGGTATAAACACAACAAACAATCTCAATAATAGATAAAAGGCATTCAACACACAATCTTACTCATCCAACATGCTCAACTATGTCGGGCTTTACCCCGATCCTAGAAAAGAAGACTACTCACTAATCATAACTACGAAACAAATAAACTCAATAAAATAAATCATTGAAAATAAATTACTACTCAAATTAAATAACAAATATTGTCTTACAGAAAATCAGAAGAAACCGAAAATAAACAAATACCGAACCGAAATACTGACTAACGACCCCGGTAACTCTCGTCCACCGAGCTCTCAATCTCGACTCCGATCTTCTCTCTCTATCTCGACTCTTCCTCTTCTCTCTACCACTTGCTTCTCTGATTCGTCCCCCCCCCTTCTAGGCTAAATAAGAGGGCTATTTATACTAAAAAGGCTAAAAACTAATAAGGCTAGAAGATAAAAACTTTCCTAAAAGATAGAAAATAAAAACCTAAAAAGATAGAAACAAAATCTAAGAAGATAACAAGACCTAAAATATATAATATAATAACCCTAAAAATCATAAAAAGATACTCTATCGACACGAAAAGAATTTCCCGCACAGGATCGGTGAGTTACAAAGTCAACCCTCAAAATTTCTTATCACGTGGCCTCGTTAACGAGCCCTTACATCCTCGTTAACGAGCCCGGGCTTGGTTTCTTCCACACTTCATCTCGTAAAACCTGGACTCTGACTTCTCTAAACTTGTATTCCTTTGTCTTTCACTGTAGCGCTCCAAATTCAGCTCCATATAGCACTTTTCCTTGCTAAAACCTACAAAATACACAAAACAAAATAGAGTAGCTTCCATACTTTCTATGAAAATATGCAAGACTATCCAAAAACACACTAAACTAAACCTAAACTTATCAAAACTAGTCCTAATAAACTAAGAAAATATACTAAAAACTATACTAAAAATACGAACATCAAAATACCCCATACTTAGACTTGCTTGTCCTCAAGCAATCACTAAACACTAACCAAAACCAAACAAACATACTCATCAAGATATAGCCATCCTCTAAAAAGCAACATCTACACATGAGAAAAAAATATAGCAAAGGATATTTAACGTCATCACACATATATGCACCAAATAGACATAAGAAAATACAATCCAACCTCACAAGGGATATAATGTGTTTCATTCATCTCTCAAGTGTTTAGGCTTATAAATTCAATCTCTCAGCTCAATCCAATATGCAAAAACTCATAGAAATTGGAACTTATATCACCAATACTCTCCACCCAAGATTTTGTCAAAAACAAGCAAAAATCATCAAGAGAAACTTAGGCTCAATGAAAAACTTCATAGAAGCTTCCATTCGGCCGGGTTGTAATGGGGCTTGGTAAAAACAATAAGGCATGGAAAATATTTTGCTATGTGGTGCTAATAATATCCGGGAATCAAAGACTCCTATAAACTCACATAAACAAAACTCTCATAAAAATCATACCAAACACACTCTCTCATTATGCACACTCATTTTACTCACCCAACATATCCTAGAAAGTCTCATAAGAAATAAAAGAACCTCTGACATTATCTATAAACACACATGCACTTTTAAACTCCCTTCTTTTCTTCTCGCTGCCTCGTTAACGAGCCCACTTCAGAGTCGTTAACGAGCTTCATCGTTAACGACTCATGCTCTGTCTAAAGTTAATGGTCAGAGGCTGAAGCCGTATTATGAAGGGTTCAATGGTTCTACTTTGGAAGAGACGGCTCTCCAAGAGTCGGAGCAAGATCCTTAATATCCTTTTTGCGTAAAGCTAATGGCGTTAAACAAGCGCTTATTGGGAGGCAACAAAATTCTTTCATTTTTATTTTTTTATTTTTATTTTTAGATAGTTTTTCCTTGTGTGTTTTAAGATACTAGGTACAAATATCAATTTCCGAAAGACACAGTGAGACGCGGCCTAAGACACGTAGAGGCGCGCCCGCTCCCGAGCCAATGCAAGACCGCGTAAAGTCGCTAGAGTATGTGGCGTGGGCGGAGTGGTTGAGTGACGCGGCTGCGGCAGTCTGGGCCCAAGCCCGCGGCACGTTGTTTTCAATGCGTAATAAAACCACTTGGCCGAGTCATTCACACACACCCCATATACCACTTCTTCTCCTTCCTCACGCCCCTCCTACCCAAACAAACTCCATTGAAGGCCTCTCAAGCTCGGATTTGTCATCAAAATCGCCTAAAACTCCATCCAACAACAAGATTCAAGTAAGCTTTCTCATTCTCGACTCCAAATTACTCAAATTTAAGCTTAAATTCGGATTAGAGGCTTGTTCTAGGTTTTGAGAAAAGCTTAGATCTGGGCTAATTTAGTTCGATTTTGGCTTAATTCCTTCACAAAAGTTTGTTCCTTGCTCGATTATAAGCTAGATTTGTGCTTAATTTGCTAATTTGTGAAGATTTGAGATTAACCCTAGAATTTTTGATTAAAATTGATTAAAATATTCTAGGTAGTGGGGGAAGAGAGTGATTGAGAGCTTATTTGTGAAATATTGTTGTGGTTGTCCTTGCCGGGACAACAAAAACAATTGCATTTGTGTTGTTTGGTGGTGCTTGTGCAGGAATTTGACATAAATTAGGTACAATGGGTCCTAAAAGAGCTAGTCAGGGTGCTTCTGCTTCCCGTGCTGCTGCTTCTAGAGCACGGGGAAACACTGGGTCACGACCGGTTCGTACTTCTACTACTAGGAGCCGAGCTCCAGAGGCGCCTGAGCCATTACCCATTGTAGGAGAGGCTACCCTAAGCAGTATGGGTTTTGCTTGAATGAAAGATGGAGCCGGGCTCGGTTCAAACATCTTGTAGAAAGGGTATGGAAACCTACCCGTTTTATTGATTGGGAGTTTATGGAGGAGTTGGGGATTCGGGGAAAGTTGAATGAGGTTGCTACTTCCTTGGGATTTAAGGAGTTTATTCATTTGAGGGAGGCCACTTACAAAGGCCTTACATTGGAGTTTCTGAGTACTCTGAAATGTGATATCATCGATGGGCCAGGAATTCAAGCAGGTTTATGTACGTTACGACTGAGGAATGTGCAAAGGAGGATGACACTGAATGACATTAATGTCATGTTTGGCTTTCCTGAGATTGAAGATGAAGAAGTCACTCGTTGTGAGGCACAGGCTACTTGGTTGATGATGTTCGTATTTTTAGTATAGTTTTTTATAGGTTTTATTTGTTTATTAGGTTTAGTTTTGATAAGTTTAGGTTTAGTTTGGTGTGTTTTTGGATAGTTTTGCATATTTTCATAGAAAGTATGGAAGCTACTCTATTTTGTGTATTTTGTAGGTTTTAGCAAGGAAAAGTGCTATATGGAGCTGAATTTGGAGAGCTACAGTGAAAGATAGAGGAATACAAGTTTGAAGAAGTCAGAGTCCAGGTTTTACGAGATGAAGTGTGGAAGAAACCAAGCCCAGGCTCGTTAACGAGGCTGTAAGGGCTCGTTAACGAGGCCACGTGATAAGAAATTTCGAGGGTTGACTTTGTAACTCACCGATCATGTGCGGGAAATTCTTTTCGTGTCGGTAGAGTATCTTTTTATGATTTTTAGGGTTATTATAATATATATTTTAGGTCTTGTTATCTTCTTAAATTTTGTTTCTATCTTTTTAGGTTTTTATTTCTATCTTTTAGTAAAGTTTTTATCTTCTAGCCTTATTAGTTTTTAGCCTTTTTAGTATAAATAGCCCTCTTATTTTAGCCTAGAGGGGGGGAGAGACGAATTAGAGAAGAAAGTGGTAGAGAGAAGAGGAAGAGCCGAGATAGAGAGAGAAGATCGGAGTCGAGATTGAGAGCTCGGTGGACGAGAGTTACCGGGGTCGTTAGTCAGTATTTCGGTTCGGTATTTGTTTATTTTCGGTTTCTTCTATTTTCTGTAAGACAATATTTGTTATTTAATTTGAGTAGTAATTTGTTTTCAATGATTTCTTTTATTGAGTTTATTTGTTTCGTAGTTATGATTAGTGAGTAGTATTCTTTTCTAAGATCGGGGTTAAGCCCGACATAGTTGAGCATGTTTGATGAGTAAGATTGTGTGTTGAATGCCTTTTATCTATTATTGAGATTGTTTGTTGTGTTTATACCGAGATGAAAGTTGAGGTAATTTGAGTTTTTAACTTGATTGAAAGAGAAAGTTAGTAACTTGAAGGTTGATATTGTTTGAAAACGAAAGTTTCAAGCTTTAGATCCAAAACAAGCAATTAAGTGAGTTAGGTTACGAAAGTAGGTTAATTTGCTTCATGGTCAACGAAAGTTGATGAATCTATCTATTTTAAAGGCATGATCTATTCTTCTTACGAGTTTATATGCTTGGCTATGTTGTGGTATCCCTAGTCCTAGATCTTTGTTTTTATTTGAATTATTTTAAGTGAATTTCGTTGCTGAGTTACTTGGCTCGGTACCGAACTTGTTTAGGTCGTTAGTTGAGTCTTTTTTGTGTACGGTGGTTCGTTAACGACCCTGACAACGTCGTTAACGAGGCTGCTTGTGTGTGTTTTTGTTTGATTTTGTTTGCTTTTTAGTAGTTGATAAACGAACAACCTTGCTTCTTGTGGAACGATCCTGACTCTGCTATACTCAGCGGGGTCTTGACTTATAAATTTATTTGTTGTCAAGAAACCCTCTCTCAACAGTTGATTGTAGATTTCTGGCGTCATATCACAAGGCAGGTTGTTAATGACTCAGTTGTCCCAAGTGGATCGAGTTCCAGGCACTTCTATTGCTATTGGCGGTATTGTTACTAGATTTGCTCGCCATTTTGACATTGATCTGAGGGGATATCAGCCTGATATTCATCCTTTACCCATGAGCTTTAAGATGTTTCATAGCATGAATGTGTGCTACAGAGTTAGGGGGACATATTATTGGGTATTAGGAGATCCAGGTCGTGCCATGAAGATGCCTGATGCTGAAAGGACTAAGATCAAGATTGGGAGCCAGAAATGGAAGACTTGGAGGATCGAAGTACTAGATACTGATTTGCCTCTAGAGCAGGTCAGACGTCAGGATACAGGGGCCAGACAACCTAGAGCTTATCATGCACAGTATGAGGTGTTAGAGGAGGTTGATGATGAAGTGGATTATGAGATGGAGGTAGATTCTGATGATGATGATGATGATGATGATGATGCGAGTGAGGAGGAGCAACCAGCTACTGATGACGATGCATTACATGGTATGGGCTATTCTCCAGCCTAGTTTGATCAGTTGTTTGGGATGATGCAGCAGATGCAGTTGAGTCAAACTCAGGGTTTCACGGGATTCCATGATTATGTGGATGAGCGTTTCACCGCATTTCAGACACATCAGGATCAACGGATTTCCGTTCTTCAAGCTCATCAAGATCAACAGTTTCAACTTTTCAGGCTCAGCAGGAGGCATTCCAGGCACGTCATGACGAGCAATTTAGGCTGCTCCATACTAGATTGGATGGTTGGAGTTCCACCGGCTACCCGCCTCATCCGTATTATCCTCAGTACAGCTTTCCTCCGCCGCCATATCCTCAATTTCTGTCGTACTAGCCACCTCAGCCAGGGTATCCTCCTGAGTCCCAGCCGCCGCCGCCACAGGATTTTCCGCCCTATTACCCACCAAACAACTAGGTTTTGTGAGTTTTTCTCTTTCCTTTACTTCTTACTATACTTTGGGGACAAAATATGTTTCAAGCATGGGGGAAGGGAATTACTTGTTTGCATTACATGTAGTTGCATTAGTTTAGGTCATATTTAAATTTTTGCATGCATTGATTAATCCTTTTAAAAAAAATCAGAAAAATTAGAAAAAATACAAAAATATTGCATTTAGGTTCTTATTTCCCCATTGTTTGATTCCTCTTGTTTCTCTAAGTTAAGTATAAGTTCTAACCCATGATTTGCATGATTTGCTGAAGTTGATATGATATGAGCTTGATCATTGATTAATTACTTGATTATAGGATGGAGCATGTATTTAGCTTGAGTATTTGATTCATTCTGAAGTTCTAGACAAAGAATTTACCTTGTGAGATTTTTGGCCTTTCATGATATATTTGTTCTCTATATTTCTTGAGTGTATCACCATGATTATCTAGCTCTAGAACTTGCGTTATGACTCTTTGTCAAGGCTGCTTTATATGATTGAATACATGACATTAAAATGATTGAGGAAATGTTTCTTATAAGCCTATAAGAAACAAAATGATTCCTATTTCTTTTGAGCTTTAAGCCTTTTTTTTATAGCTCCACAAAATGATTCCTAGCCTAATAAGCTTGACCCATAATCCAGGATTTAGGACTTTAGGTTGTGATTGTGTTTTGTGTGAGTTTGATGTAAGTATGGGGGAGTTGGAAGAAAAGGTGGAAAAAGAGGAAATAAAACTCTTGTGTGTAAAGTGAAAAAAATGAAGATGAAATATGTTGCAAAGCAAAAGAAAGAAAATTGAGCTTAATTATTAGTAGTCTTCATTAATATCCAAGAAAAGAGTTGAAGAAGAGGCAAAGAAGAAAAAAAAAGCAAAGTGCTTAATTGCAAATGTAAGGAGTTGGTAGAGTGGAAGTTTGGGAGAAGTAAGAAGAAAAAGTGTAAAGTTTGGGTTTAGGATTAGTTCTTTATCCCGGATTTAGCACCACAAGCCAAAAATTTATCCCTTCCAAATTTCTCTTTACCTTGGCCCCATTACAACCCTTAAAAAGACCTCTTGATTTTTGTTATGTGTTTGATCCCCAGCGGTGGAGATTTAGAACTCTGATGCAAGCATATGGTAGTCTAGTTTTCATGGTTGATTTTGAGTGAAACACATACCCTTAAACACTTGAGAGTTGGAGTGCAAACACAATTACTTTGGTGAGGTCTAGAATGAATGAATGGTCTTTACTTGTTGCTTGTCATAATGCATGCTAGGAAGTCTTGGTCGGGTTTTTGGTTATATGTGAAATGTTTGTTTGACTTGAGATGGATGTATGATTGCATTTCTATGGTGTGATTTGGATTTATGTCTTGCTTGAGGACAAGCAAGGGTTAAGCATGGGAGAATTTGATAGCTTGCATATAAGAGTAGTTGAGATGCATGTTTTATATATGTTTTAGTTAGTTTTAGGTTAGTTTTTATGTAGTTTTTAGGTTTTTGTATTGCCGGGTATTATGCGCTGGTTTGCTCGGTTTTGCAGGTTTTTAGGATCAGGAGCAACGGCGGGGTGAGAGTTTGATTGACCATGGCGGTGGTGGACGAGTGAAAGGAAGCTAGGAGGTGTTGCAATGAAGATTGAAGAAGTAGGAGTGAAGAGCTAGAGTCCAACGGAATGAAGCAAGGTTGAGACACGCCAACAAAGTGGCGCGGGCTTGGGCTGAAGGTGACGCGGCCGCGGCATTCATAGGGAGACCGCGTCGCTCTGTTTTGTTGCGAGGACATTGGGCCGACGGAATGGGCTTAGAGTTGGGCTTTGTTGATATATTTTCCGACTAGTTTGATGTAATTTCGGGATAATTTGATATCTCGATATCTTTTAGGGTATTTAAACTTGGTTTTTAGTTTTCTCTCTATCATTATCATAACTTTGATCATAACTTTTGGAGGCTAGGGTTTTTCTCTCTTGAGGCAGACTTTGAAACCTTTGTAAGTTTATTCTTAATTTAATTATGCATTGCTAATTTCTTTGTGTTTGACTAGTTATTGAAATCATAGATTGCATAATATTGTGAGGTTTGATTGATTCTCATCAACTTGAATAGGTTTTATTCCCTGTGCTTAATTGAATCAGAATTTATCTAGGGTTTTGTTAGATTGATCACCTAATAGAATTTATAGGTTAATTTACAACTAATCTGATTAATGCCCGTTCGGGGTTGATTAGATAAAGTAGCATCTATAATTGTTTGGACCCGTTCGGGCTATTCAATTGTAGAAGGGAATAAATCCACAAATAACTTAGATGTCTGTTTGCTCTAAGTGTTTGTTTTTATTGATAACTTGACTCGTAAAGCTGTCGTTTAATTGAATCTAGACGTTGTTTTAGGTTGTTAAATGATTAGGGTTGTTTAGACTGTTAGTTCTTTCAACTAGATTTGAAGTTTGGGTCATAATCCTTAGTAGGAATATAATCCACAATAGATTATTCTAGAGAATTGAGAATAAAAAGAATCAATGATCAATAAGCATATCTATGATAGATTTAACTAGTTGAACACGCTTGTCCTTCATATATTTAAATTGTATTTGCATTCATACTTACTTTTATTCTTGCATAGTAGTTTAGTTAATTATTTTACAAACCCCCTATTTGGTTACTTGGCACATAAGTAATAACATCAATACACGAGTCTTTGTGGGATCGACCCTTACTTACCGCTCTACTGAGTAGGTAAAGCTAAGGTTTCTTTTATAGGTAAAACGACTGAAAAATACCTCATCAGGCCGGTCTTGGCACATGGTGTGTAGAGGCTGAATCACCTGAATGCTTGGCGCGCGAGCCCTCGTTGTGGACACGAGTGCGTGGGCGCCGAGGAGGCGGACTCCACTCCCGCTCGTCGTTGGAAAGATGTCGGGGTCGAGGAGTTTCGCGTGCGCGCCGAGGAGGCGGACTCCAATCTTGCTCGTTTAAGAACAATGCCGGGATCTAGGAATTTATCCATAGTAGCGGACCCGATTCTCGGGAAGCCGGTATGGTGGGATCCAATCCGGGTGGTCTCTTAGAAGCGGCTTATATGAACGAGTGTTGACTCATCGATGTGGCCGATCCCAAGAGTCCGAATCGTCCCATATTTCCGAGCAGGTCCAAGATATGGCTCGACCCCTCGGGGTTTTTTTTTGTCTCTTTTTTTTACTACTAGAGATCTTGCACAACCCGAAAGAATCTCTTACAAATCAGGAAATATTTAAACTATCCTAAAAAAAGAGATCTTTTATAAGATAAGATCTCGTACAAAAGAGGGGAAAAAATCAAAACAAACAAAATAAAAAGATATAGGATCTTTTATAAGCAAGATCCCATAAAAAATCATAAAAAATCATAAAAATCAGAAATAAAAGATATGCTCAAACCGAAAATAAACCATGCAATCTCGAAAAAAATAATCCCGAGATCTTGTGTTTCCGTCTTTGGCGCGGGCTGGCACACGGAGGCTGCAACCTTGGCACACTGGTGGCGTGGTTCTGCTGTGCCAGGACTCGGATCCTGGCACGCTGGGACTCGATCCTGACGCGCAACCGTGATGTTTTGGTCCTTTGGAGGGGCAAACGAGTCCGATTTGGGCGAATTTTATATGCTCGGGCTCGAATCGAAAAGATCTACAATATTCTGAAAGAAAATTGCATAAAAAAATAAATTTTTTTGGTCGAAATCTGGATAGAAGTCGAAGCTATTTTTTGTGAAAAATGGAGAAGAAACCGTTCGAACCGCCTAAGCTCTGATACCAATTGATGCGACCCTACCTAGGGTCACAAGGGGCGGATCTAGGCTCGAAACGTTCGGATCTTCTCCGACTAATAGTAACCGGATAGATTTGAGGCCGAAGCCTAGACTTTGAGATTGAGAGGTGAAGTGAAAGGATTGAGAAGGGGGCCTAGTTTGACGTAGGTCAGGAGAATATGGGGTCGAGAAAAGAATAGGGTGATGCCCGGGCCAAAGGGGAGGAGAAACTCGACTCAAAGATCTGGCTTAATTCATTTTGGACGTAGATAGAAAGGAGTCCCGAGGGCGTCTTATATAGAGAGCAAACTCGAAACCCTAGGTACAAAGAAGGGGATCGGATTGGGCCTAGCATGCAATCAAGGCCCACATTCGAAAAGCCCATAAATCTAATAATAGTAAAGCTATAAATGGAAAGGTGCAACAAACCCTAATGGGCCTTATTCTACCATAATGGGCCGACCTCTTAAGCATAAGAGAACACACGCCTAAAATATTAAAGACGGAATGTGAATGACAGAAATAGAAATAATAAATATAATAAATACATAAATGAGACTAAGTCCTAATCCAAGGGGGTCTCCAAGGTCTAGGCCGTCTCGGGTCCGTCGGATCTGGGTCCGAGCCTAGGCAGGGTCGCATCAAACAACCTTATTTTGATCATGATTAGGGACAACTGTAGTAGCAAATTGAATCAAAGGCACATTGAGGAGCCAGGAATGCAACCAAAACAGGGTTTTTTAGCCATTTCCAACCGAATAACCTATTCCTTTCGATAACACATTCGCCCCATGAACCATCCCTTTCCATGTGTAAGACGAACATCGTCTCGGTTGAAACATATCCACACTTAAGCGATTATTACAGTATTTCCCTCTAATCACCCTGCTCCAAATTGAGTTGGGTTCATTAATAAGGCGCCAATCTAACTTGGCCAATAATGCCGAATTAGATGCCCTCATTGATTTGAGTCCTAAACCTCGTATTCTTTTTGGCTGAGCAATTTTATCCCACCCAAGAAGATGCATCTTCCGTCTTTCCGTCGTTGATCCCCATACAAAGTTTCTTATACATTGATCGAGAGCATCGCAAATTTCTCGAGGTACCAAAGTCGATTGCATCGTGTACACCGGAATACTTGAAAGAATTGAATTGGCCAAGGTCACTCTACTAGCAACGGAAAGATATTTTGCTTGCCAAGAGCTCAAGCGGGCTGAGACCTTATCCAGTAAAAAAGTATAGCGATCGGTGGACATTCTATCACACAAAGTGGGAACACCAAGATACGAACCCGTCTTCCGTGTATGACATGGCCAAGGCAGAGCTAAGTGTCATTCTATCATCATGATTTACATACCGAGAAAACATGACATTGCTCTTGCCATAGTTCACCTTCTCACTAGAAAACAAGCAAAAGAGATCAAGGCAGTTTTTAATCACCATCACCTGATTAGCCGTGGCTTCAACAAACAAAATAAGGCCGTCCGCAAAAAAAAAGGTGTGATAGGCAAACACCTCCTTCAAAAATCGGTTTCCAAACTCCCGAATTCACCAACTCTAGGATCATATGAGAGAGGTATTCCATACATAAAACGAAAAGATATGGGGAGAGCGGATCTCCCTGGCGAATACCTCTTGACGGTTTACAAAAACCAACTCTCTGCCCATTCCAAAGGAGTTCAATTTTACGACTTTTACCCATCGTTTGACACTGCATGATAATATCAGCAAGATGATGGGGAAGCCGTGCACTCAACAAAACAAGTTTAAGAAAACTCCACCGAACACGATCATACACTTTTGCGAGATCCACTTTAATCATCATCATCTTGGTTCTATTAGTCGCTGAATTAAACGATTGTAGAACCTCATGAACCACCAGAACATTATCATTAATATGTCTCCCCGGAATAAAACTAGATTGAGTTGTTGAGATAAGAAGAGAAAGGACCGTTTTTAGACGATTGACAATCATTTTTGTCACACTTTTGAAGGTGACCTTTGGAGTTTTATGTTAATATGGGATTCCACTGGATTTATTTCATATTCTTTTATCTATTTTTTTAATGAACATGTAAAGTAACAGGTTGTGAAGGAAATACATTATGTTAATATAAGAAATTTGAAGCATTGTACATGATCCTTATTAACACCCCGTATTTTATTGCCGTTTACAAGGGTAAAAGAGATTAAAATTGAGCAGTGGATGAACCAAGGAACTTGGAATGGTTGATAATTAATGGCTTTTTAAATCTTGATAGCATAGATTTCAAAGGGTCTTTCTTCGGGTTCTGCAAACATGTTTGATCTCTATATATGTACTTTAGTAGGAAATGTAGGAAGCATTGATCTTTAGTGTTATAGATTAGTTGGTCATTCCTTCATGCATCTAGTCAAGCAGTTAATCCTCCAAGGTTAGTATCCAAAATTTCCGTTTCGACCCTTATGGGCACTACCCTTCACAAAAAAAAAAGATTAGTTGGTCATTAGTTTTTATTTTTTTGGTCAAAGGAAGTGCATCGATCTTGTGAGTTTGGCTGATGTTTGCTGGCCTAAAGATTGTGGCGAGTTAAGGCTTCGCTCCTGAAGGAGATGAATCTTGTCGTGTCAGGGAAATTTGGGTGGCTGTTTTTGACTGAAAATAAGAAGTTGTGGGTATCATTCTTGTGTGCTAAATATGTCCAAACTTCTCTTCGGAAAAGATCGAACCTAATGAGTCTCAAAGGAGATGTCCATACGAGTTACACGACCCTCTGTGCTAAGTAATTCACCTTAGGCCACTTGTTGTTCAAAGAAAGATTAAGAAGAATATATTAGAAAGTAGATTAGATATTTGTGTTTGAATTGGTAGAAGACTCTTCAAGGATATGCTCACCTTGTGGGAGTCGACTATGCTCTCTTTTCTATCAAGATAAACTCACTCAAAAGATAAGAAAGTTGTTATGTGATGAACACAACAAGAACTAAATAATCTTACCAAAATCGGCCCAAAGAGTTAGCTTTCTTGTGTTTGATTTCTTTCAAGTTTTTGTGTTTTACAAGAGAGAATATGATACGGACCAGATGTGGATTCGTATCGGAACCTTATTGGTCAAGGGGTTGAGACGCATCCGAGGTGGGTTTGGCTCGATAAACGCGGTTGGTTGCCACGGAAAGAAGAACGAGAGATAAGTTTAGGGCAAAGGATAATTTCTTAATTCATTAATGATTTATTGATTCATTTGATAACAACTTAAACGAGTATTTATTATACTCTAATATCTAGCTAACAAGAAACCCTAATTGCTTGAAATATTAAAAGATAACTTTACTTAAAAGATAAAATCAAATCGCTAAATAAAAAAAGGACAATATTGAAAAGATAACAAATATAATTAATTA
The DNA here is from genome assembly GCA_964016875.1 of Fallopia convolvulus. Classification (NCBI taxonomy): domain Eukaryota; kingdom Viridiplantae; phylum Streptophyta; class Magnoliopsida; order Caryophyllales; family Polygonaceae; genus Fallopia; species Fallopia convolvulus. The sequence goes on along the minus strand of OZ024718.1, from coordinate 7,301,373 downwards.
TCCTAATATAATTATAGCGTATAGCGTATCAATTCTCCCCCATTGAGAATTGAATTGTCCTCAAGTCGGAAATCAAGAGGAGACTCATGAAACGGATCTTAGAGCTGAATCCGCCAAGGTCGAAAGCACGATTACCCAAATGGAATGTAGTGTGACGCATGTGAACACTTTCAACAGAAGCAATGCACCTTCGAATAGACATGTCTTCGAACACTTGTTGTGCAGCAAAATGTCCACAAATAATTATAGAATTTTGCATCAAAATCCTCGGGAAAGACACACCAGACCCTTTATCCTCATCAAGTACAACAATTCCTAGCGTCGGACTTCCACAAACAACTAAGCAAGGGGCAACAGTAGGCGACAACAGGCGTGGGCAGGCAACAGGCGTGAGGCATGGGGCCGGGACGGTAACGACCTTTCCCGGTGCGGTACTCGGGTCGGTAACGACCTCCACGAATTTGGTACCTGGTTCGGTAGCGACCTCCGTTGGCTCGGTACCCGGGTCAGTAACGATCTCCGCCGGATCGGTACCGAGGGCATGAGTGATGTCCGCGGGCGCAAGATTGGTGAGCGCGGGCGCGATGCTGGGGAGCGCGGCACTGGGGAGCGCGGGCGCAAACGTGGCATCGCTGGTTGATGGGGTACGACTCTGCGACGTCGCCTTCGCAGCTTTGTGATTGAGTTCCAATCTAGAAAAAGTTGATGTATCTGACGACGTCGATCCTCATATTCCATATCGATCTGACAATGACGAACCTCATATTCCATATAATTATTACGAATCTTCAACTCCATATGTGGGGGAAGTTCCCGAATATTGCTTGGAACTACGAACATGGTGATGGTAGAGTTCAAGAATGAAAACACCAATTGATACGGACCCGATATGGATTCGTATCGGAACCTTGTTGGTCAAGGGGTTGAGACGCACCCGAGGTGGGTTTGGCTGGATAAACGCGGTTGGTTGCCACGAAAAGAAGAACGAGAGATAAGTTTAGGGCAAAGGATAATTTCTTAATTCATTGATTTATTGATTCATTTGATAACAACTTAAAGGAGTATTTATAATACCCTAATATCTAGCTAACAAGAAACCCTAATTGCTTGAAATATTAAAAGATAACCTTACTTAAAAGATAAAATCAAATCGCTAAATAAAAGGAAGGACAATATTGAAAAGATAACAAATATAATTAATTATCCTAATATAATCGTAGCGTATAGCGTATCAGAATGGACACCCTTATATAGGCCAAGGCCATGGCTAAGATACATGAACAAGAGTAAAAGAGAGTAAATGCATCATAAAATTAAAGATAGATGCATGTATTAAGAACTTAATGCTTGTCTTAATGAACCAGAAATTAGAACCATTTTCATACTAGTTTGACCCTTATCTTAGTAAAATCTCATCAAACACATTTAACACTTTATTATTTAAACTTATATACCCTTGATGGTGTTGGCACCATGCATGTGCCTTGGCCTAGGGTGTTGGCACAATGTATCGAGACGCCTTGGCATCGGGCATTGACTCGAGACGCACCCTTTTCCTCTCGTTTGCGTTTTGCCTTGCATTGTTGTTTACTTGTTTATGAGAAGAATTGACCCCTATTGATGGCATATCAGAACCCCTTTTGTATATGGTAGAGCTTAAAAACAAGTGTTAATCGAGTTGTTGTTACAAAGGATTGGTGGTGTGTTGAAGACAAAAAGGTGGTTCGCTTTTGGGTGGACCGTTGTGATAGCTTGCATTTAGGTAGTATTTAGGATGCATGTTTACGTTTCTTTTGCGTTGCTTTTAGGTAGTTTTAGTTAGTTTCTTTAGTGTCTTAGAGTGTCTAGGAGTTTTGGGTTTTTGCACTTGTTTTATGTTGTTTTACTGGTCTTAAAGTGAACAAGTGTGAAAGGAATGGAAACCGGGGAAAGAGCGCTTGAATTCGGCCCATCCGTTGGAGTTGCTGGTTCGACACCTCTGTCTTGTGAGGGTTCGTTCGGGAGCTATATTAGTCCGATGAAGTTGAGTTTGGCATCATTGGAAAGCTAATCCAAAGATCTACAATTCATGTTTTTACTCCGAGTCCAAATTCCAACTCGAAGTGAGTCAAAACAGCCCCCTAAGTGTGACTTGAGTTCTGAACCGAGGTTCTGGCGACACCCGCCGCCAACCCAGCGGCGCCCGCCGCCTCTGACAGCTGCGTGATTCAAGTGATACCACGTGTTTTATTGTTATTGGTCCTTCCTATGTCAGCTTTAATCCGAGATTTATGTATTTTTTTGATAGACTTTTTAGGCCTAGTTTGATATATTAGGTTTTAGAGAGTTGCATCTCTCATTCATAGACTATTATCATATTTTTCTTTCAAAGTTTTTAGCTTTTCTATGGAGAACTAAGCACCTTTGCTTAGTCAGACAATTGAAGCATCGTTTTGATTAAAGTTGTGAGATTTCTAATTCCTTATCTATTGCTTGGATTGAATCTTTTCTCTTTCTTGAATGTTTATGATTTATTTCAACAGTTTCTAGCCTGATAAACTAGGGTTTGTTGTTATTGAATCTATTGCTAGATCTAGAGTGTTACTGGTTGAGCATCTTTAGATTGAAGTAGCAACTGCATCGTACTAGTATCTGGTTGTGCTAGTCTTATGCTTAAGAGATTTGATTTACATTCTAGGGTAAAAGCTGATTGTTTTATTCTAGAATTGTATCCTATTATATTCCTATCCTTATTGCTGCTATTAAACTGAATCATTGATGGTTTCATGGTTGTTTAATTAGTTAGAACTAATAGTATATGGTTGTGCTGTTAGTTAGAATTGAAAAGGAATTGGAAAATCCATTGCATGTGATATTGAGGTGAAATCAATGATCAACTTGTCATTCGATTGTGGATATTTGTTTGCCTAAGCTATCTTCTTAATTATTGTTTGTCATAATCTTTTTATTATTTTGCTAGTTTTGCATTCTTAGATTTAGTTTAATTCATAAACCCCCTTTTTAAATTAATTGTCATAAAATTCACATAAAAAGATAAATCAACCTCCCTGTGGATTCGACCCGGACTTCCTAAAGACTACGGTTCTTAGTTAGTTTGGATTCTTTTGCATAGCCGTGATTTGCACGACGATTTCACGCCTATCAAATTGGCGCCGTTGCCGGGGATTCGAATAAAATCAAATTAGAACTTCAGAATAGTATGACTCAACTGGCTCAAAATCAAGTCAAATTCCAAGATACTACATTAGCAAGTATTCACAACTTGGAACGACAGATGAGTCAAATCTCTGAAGCTGTAAGCAAACTGGAAGCAAGAGATTCGATTAAGCTCCCCTCTCAAACAGAAGTCAACCCGAATATTCGGAATGTCAGTGCCACCATGTTAAGGAGTGGGAGACAACTTGAGGACAGAGAAGTGGACGAATCTGAAGAAGATGAAGGCGGCGACCGCCCAGGCTAGCGGCACCCGCCGCCAAAACAAGGTTGGCTACGACAAATTGGAATTAATTAGCGGCGACCAAGAATTAAATGGCGGCACTCGACGCCAGGACAGCGGCACCCGCCGCCCAGCTGACGGCGACCGCCGCGACGGTGCTCAAATTTCCGAAAAAAACGGCGACCGCCGCCCCCAGGTGCCGCCTCTTAGAAATTGATTTTTCCCCATCTTATTTTGCTCACAACCCATCTGTAGATGGCTCAGATGTTGAGAAGGCTTCTAAAACTCCTGTTTTTTCTGAATGGAAGCCCGTTGCTCCATTCCCATCTGCATTAGAGCGTACAGAGCCATTGAAGCAAGACAAGGACATATTTGAGATGTTCAGAAAAGTTGAGGTCAACATGCCCCTACTAGATATGATCAAGTCAATTCCTCGTTATGCTAAGTTCTTAAAGCAGATGTGCACTACAAAGAGGATTCAGGACGAGAAAAGCAAGAAAAAGGTGAAGGTGACCGAACATGTCTCAGCAATATTTCAAAAGCACTTATCCCTATAACTATTGAAGGTACTAAATTTGACAAGGCTATGTTAGATTTAGGTGCTTCCATTAATGTTATACCTTCCTCTCTCTGTGAGTCTATGAAACTAGGACCTATTCAGCAAACTAATATTTCTATTCAGTTAGCTGATAAGTCCACTGTGCGTCCTATAGGAGTGGTAGAGGATGTTTTGGTTATGGTTGGTAATCTTACTTTTCCTGCTGATTTTTATGTGCTTAATATGGAACATGATAATCATGCAATCCCTATTCTTTTAGGGAGACCCTTCTTGAAAACAGCTAATACCAAAATAAATGTGAGTACTGGTTCACTGACAATGGAATTTAATGGCCAGATTATAAATCATAATATCTACGACGCCATTAAATCTTCATCTAATAATCATTCTGTGTATGCTGTTGATGTGCTTGAGCCTGTTGTGAAAGATATTCTTGTTGGAAACCACCTAGATGATATAAAATCTCTTGTTGATACTAGTTTGGATTTCACTTTATCACCTAATATGCAGGACACTGTTAATAAGTTGGATGCTTACTATAAGCTTCCTCCTGAATTTTTGGGACAAGCTCCTTTACCACTTACCTTGCCTAGCAAGAAGCTTTTGTCTTCTATTGTGCAGACACAGGTAGTAAAATTGAAGAAACCTCCAAAGCGCATAGGGCAACCCCCTCCGCCACCCTTGCAACCTCCGTCGCGGCCACCACCATTCCCTCACCCAAATTAGTAGTTGATTTGTGAGTTTTTATCTTTCTCTTTACTTTTACTTTACATTGGGGACAATGTAAGATTTAAGCATGGGCGAAGGGAATTACTTGCTTTGCATTCATGTAGTTTCATTAGATTAGGCATGTTAAATTTATGTTTTGCATTGATTAAAATTCTTGAAAAAAATCAGAAAATTCATAAAAATACAAAAATATTGCATTTAGGTTCATATTTCTCCATTGTTTGATTCTTCTTGTTTCTCTAAAGTTGAGTATGAATTCTAACCCATGATTTGCATGATTTGCTGAAGTTGATATGATATGAGCATGATCATTGATTAATTACCTTGATTATAGGACTAAACATGTATTTAGCTTGGGTATTTGATTCATTTTGAAGTTCTAGACAAAAATTAGCCTTGTGAGATATTTTTGGCCTTTCATGATTATATTTGTTCTCTACATTCTTGAGTATATCACCATGACTATCTAGCTCTAGAACTTGCGTTATGACTCTTTTTCAAGGCTGCTTTATATGATTAAATGCATGACATTAAAATGATTGAGGCAATGTTTCTTTATAAGCCTATTATTTCCCTTCCTACATTACGAGATCCATGTTCTTGATACCCCATTTCTTTTGAGCTTTAAGCCTATTTTTGATAACTCCACAAAATTTTCCTAGCTAAATAAGCTTCACCCATCCGGGATTTAGGACTTTAGGTTGTGTTTTTGTTTTGTGTGAGTTATGTATAAGTATGGGGGAGTTGGAAGAAAAGGTGGAAAAAGAGAAAATATAACTCTTGGTTGCAAAGTGAAAAAAAAATGATGAAGATGAAAAGTTTGTGCAAAGCAAACGAAAAAGTTCAGTTTAATTGTTAGTAGTCTTCATAAAGTAAAGAAAGAGTTGAAGAAGAGGCAAAGAAAAAAAGAAGTGAAGAAAGAAACAAAGTGTATAAAAATGTTTATGGAGTTGAGAAAGAAAAGTTTGGGAGAAGTAAGAAAAGAAAGTGTGTTGAAGTTTGGGTTTATGAATTAGTTCTTTATCCCGGATTTAGCACCACATGCCAAATATGATCCCTTCCAAATTTCTCTTTACATTGGCCCCATTACAACCCTTAAAAAGACCTCTTGATTTTTGTTATGTGTTTAATTCCCATCGGTGGAGATTTAGAACTCTGATGCAAGCTTATGGTACTCTAGTTTTCATGGTTGATTTTGAGTGAAACACCTACCCTTAAACACTTGAGAGTTTGAGTGCAAACACAATTTACCTTGGTGAGGTCTAGAATGAATGAATGAACTTTACTTTTTCCTTATTATAATGTATGCTAGGAAGTCTTGGTGGGGTTTTTGATTATATGTGAAATGCTTGTCTGACTTGAGATGGATGTATGATTGCATTTCTGTGGTGTGTTTTGGATTTATGACTTGCTTGAGGACAAGAAAGGGTTAAGCATGGGGGAATTTGATAGCTTGCATATAGGTAGTGTTTAGAATGCATGTTTCCGTTTCTTTTGCGTTTCTTTTAGGTAGTTTTAGTTAGTTTCTTTAGTGTCTTAGAGTGTATAGGAGTTTTGGGTTTTTGCACTTGTTCTATGTTGTTTTACAGGTCTTAAAGTGTATAGGAGTGTATAGGAGTTTCTTTAGTGTCTTTAGTGTCTTAAAGTGAACAAGTGTGAAAGGAATGGAAACCGGGGAAAGAGCGCTTGAATTCGGGCCATCCGTTGGAGTTGATGATTCGACACCTCTGTCTTGTGAGGGTTTTTTCGGGAGCTATAGTAGTCCGATGAAGTTGAGTTTAGCATCATTGGAAAGCTAATCCAAAGATCTACAATTCATGTTTTTACTCCGAGTCCAAATTCCAACTCGAAGTGAGTCAAAACAGCCCCCGAAGTGTGACCTGAGTTTTGAACCGAGGTTCTGGCGGCACCCGCCGCCAACCCAGCGGCGCCCGCCGTCTCTGACAGCCGCGTGATTCAAGTAATGACACGTGTTTTATTTCTATTGACTTTTCCTATGTCAGCTTTAATCCGAGATTTATGTATTTTTTGGATAGACTTTTTAGGCCTAGTTTGATATATTAGGTTTTAGAGAGTTGCATCTCTCATTCATAGACTATTATCATATTTTTAAAGCTGACATAGGAAGGGTTTAAGTATGGGGGAAGAGATTCATTTCTATATTTGTATCATATGTACAGTTGCATTTTATTTCTGTCATTTGACTCAGTTAAAAAAATAAATAAATAAGCCATAAAAAATAAAAAAAAAGTTTTAATCCGCGTGATTCACGTGTTTTATTGTTATTGGTCCTTCCTATGTCAGCTTTAATCTGAGATTTATGTAATTTTTGGATAGACTTTTTAGGCCTAGTTTGATATATGTTAAGGCAAGGTTCCCTTGCCCCTTTGGGTTTTGATGATAACAAACATTTGCCCCTTGCCCTCAGGGGGAACTAGTATTTGTTTTGCTCTATAATTTTGAAGGGTTTGTCATTATCAAAAAGGGGGAAATTGTTAAGGCAAGGTTCCCTTTCCCCTTTGGGTTTTGATGATAACAAACCCTTGGCATTTGATATGTTCTATGAAGTGTTTCAGGGAAGGAATTGTCCAAGGGAACAATGAAAGGAACTGTTCCTCTAACTAGAGGGAACAGTGATGGGAACTGTGAAGTTCAAGGCTCCAAGAGAAGCAAGACAAAGAATGAAGATTCAAGGGAACGATGAAAGGAACTGTTCCCTTGATAGAGGGAACAGTAAAGGGAACTCTCAGTGTAATAGGATGACACTGTTCCCTTGACAATTGAAAATGATAGAAAAACCAAGAAGAAGGAACACTGAAGGGAACACTAGTGTATTATGATGGGAACTGTTCCCATCTAGGGAATATGATGGGAACAGTGAAGTTTCAAAGATCAAAGGAACAGTGATGGGAACACCAGTGCAATATGAGGAGTTGTTCCCATCCAGGAACATGATGAGAACAATGAAGGTTCAAGGCTCAAAGGAACAATGAAGGGAACGACAATGTGATGTGAAGGAACTGCTCCCATCCAAGGAATAGCTCCCCAAGACCAAAGCTCCAGGAGAAGAAAGACTCAAAGGAACAATGAAGGGAACTATCAGTGTAATATGAAGGAACTGTTCCTCAAGAGAAAAGCTCCAGGAGAAGAAACAATCAAGTGAACAATGAAGGGAACTCTCAGTGTAAAATGAAGGAACTGTTCCTATCTAAGGGAACTCACAAGCCAGTCCAACAAATACCATAGGGAACTAATGTGGTTTGTTCAAGTATTTCTAAGGAACACAGGTACAGCCAAGAACTCCTATGAATGACAAAGCCACTGCTAGCCACAATGAAGAGTTTCCATCAAGGGAACTCTGAAGAGGAAAGTTCCCTTGAAGTGGGAACTCCCAGAAACAAACAAGAAAACACAAGCTTACAACGATGAAGAGTTTCCATCAAGGGAACTCTGAAGAAGTCAGTTCCCATGAAATGGGAACTCACATGTGAAGACAACGACCGTTCAGCGCAGATCGCGGGATCCTGTCTCAGACAGCCAGACGGAACAGTCTGAGGATCAGACTGTCACGCTTCATCCAACGGTCCGATTGATTCAAGAAGTTGACCTAGTTCAAACCAAAGTCACATGTGAAGAAAGTACAACTTGGGCATCAAGCAAAGGGCATTTTGGACACAAACGAAAGATGCTACTGCCCAAGACAAATGGACTATAAAGCCAAATGAATAGTACTCGGTTTGAGTACTTCTCCCAGAACTTACAAACACCCACATCAGAGAAAAGAAAGAAAAGGAAGAGAAGTCCCCGCCGGCGAGTGTGTGATCTCGACGACGGTGAAGCTGAAGTTCCCTGGAGCAAGGGAACTGAGAAGTCAGCGTAAGGTTTGAGTTACTTATGTTTTGCTGTTGTGAGCTTAGGAACTCAGTTGAGAGGATTTACTAGTGTTGCTAGAGTTAGGAAGAACTTGTAGGAACAGAGAATTGTAAATCCGGCTGTGTAACTAAGGAACAAAGCAATAAAAACAAGTAAGTCATTCAAAATCCTCCAAGGGAGGAAGAGGTTTACCCATTCAACTAGTTGGTTGAAGTGGGGTTCCTCTATAAGGAACTGTGCCTTTCACTGTTTATGCTTTTGGTTCTTGTTCCTTATAATTTCTTGAATTGTTCCCTTAATATTCTTTGTTCCTATACTTCCATATTGTTATCTTCTTTGTGCCTATCACCTGCATATTTATTTGTTATTCCGCTGCCCAAGGAACAGTTCCCATAACTGTTCCTTGACTCTATTCTAACACACAACTTTCCAACAATATATTAGGTTTTAGAGAGTTGCATCTCTCATTCATAGACTATTATCATATTTTTCTTTCAAAGTTTTTAGCTTTTCTATGGAGAACTAAGCACCTTTGCTTAGTCAGACAATTGAAGCATCGTTTTGATTAATGTTGTGAGATTTCTAATTCCTTATCTATTGTTTGGATTGAATCTTTTCTCTTGCTTGAATGTTTATGATTTATTTCAACAGTTTCTAGCCTGATCAACTAGGGTTTGTTGTTATTGAATCTATTGCTAGATCTAGAGTGTTACTGGTTGAGCATCTTTAGATTGAAGTAGCAACTGCATCGTACTAGTATCTTGTTGTGCTAGTCTTATGCTTAAGAGATTTGATTTACATTCTAGGGTAAAAGCTGATTGTTTTATTCTAGAATTGTATCCTATTATATTCCTATCCTTATTGCTGCTATTAAACTGAATCATTGATGGTTTCATGGTTGTTTAATTAGTTAGAACTAATAGTATATGGTTGTGCTGTTAGTTAGAATTGAAAAGGAATTGGAAAATCCATTGCATGTGATATTGAGGTGAAATCAATGATCAACTTGTCATTCGATTTTGGATATTTGTTTGCCTAAGCTATCTTCTTAATTATTGTTTGTCATAATCTTTTTATTATTTTGCTAGTTTTGCATTCTTAGATTTAGTTTAATTCATAAACTCCCTTTTTAAATTAATTGTCATAAAATTCACATAAAAAGATAAATCAACCTCCTTGTGGATTCGACCCGGACTTCCTAAAGACTACAGTTCTTAGTTAGTTTGGATTCTTTTGCATAGCCGTGATTTGCACGATGATTTCACGCCTATCACGTTGGCTTATAGACAAGCCATTATCATACTTGTTACAAGATGGCGGTAGTTTGACCTTGTCTTCCTTGATGGTGAGGGACTATTGGCAAGATGGGGATGGCTAGAAATGGGCAGAGCTTTCCTCCCTTTGGCCTAGCTCGATTCTCCTAAAATTGGCCTCGGTGGCGGTTTTTGATGAGTCGGGGAATGTGGACACATTTAGTTGGCGGTTCAAAGGAATGGTAGATAGAAAGGTCAAATCGGCGGATTTAGGGGGGTGCATGGGTGGGCATCCGCCCCCCCCTTCGTTCGCCGGAATTTTTAATAGAGAGGGGCAAGGAGCCGGGAAGGATTAGGGGCATGACAGGGCGGATTCTGGAGGGACTAGGGGCAGGTCCGCCAGGCCGGAATCGCCGAAGGCAACAACCATCGTCATCCGCCATTGTTGAAGTTGAAGGAAGTCGAAGGAGCACTAGAGTCGGAGTAGTCGGCCTCTGTTCTTTTGTGAAGTGGAAAAAGATGGGAGGAAGGTAGGGTTGTTCAACGGATCGACCCGACCCGACCCATAAAAAAAAATTAATTGTCTCGTGACCCGACCCGTAACCCGTATTACGGGTTTTACTGGTCGGGTTACAGGTCAACCCGTTGACCCGTTTGACCTGGTCAAACGGTCAAAATGATCCATTTGACCCGTTAACCCGACCCGTAACCCGTAAAAAACTATTTAAAAACTATTTAATTATCTATTATAAAGAATAAATATAATTATCTATTTATAAAAAATATTTAAAAAATATTTAATTATCTATTATAAAGTATAAATATAATTATCTATTATAAAAAATATTTTAAAAAAAATAATATTACAGGTTACGGGTCGGGTTACGGGTTTTATTGGTCGACTCGTAACCCGTAATCTCAAAATTTTTGACCTGTGACCCGACCCGTAAATTCCGGGTTGGACCGGGTCGGGTTATGGGTCGCCGGACCATTTGAATAACCCTAGAGGAAGGTGATGACTCATAAAACTCGTGGTTTCATTTAACAAGATTTATCAATTACAGTATATTTTTTTTAAACGAAGCGTTTTAATAAATGAATAGAGGCTTTAAAATTTTAAAAACTAGTTGTACCCGTCGTACCATGTACGACTATGGTTCGGTATTTTATAGACATTATAAATAGGATATTAATAAATAAAAATATTATGTAAATTTAATATAAGTAATTTATTTCTCGTAGAATGTACAATTTTTAATCAATATAAATGATTAAATTTAATGTTGAGAATGAAGATATCTATTAAGATAAAATAATTACATTTATCTTTTACCTTGATGATATTTCATATATATTTAATTAAAAAAGAAGATAAAATATGAATAAATAAATTTATATATTCAAACGTGGAAGAAATAAGAATTAAAAAAGTATTAGTTAACTTAATAAATAAGATATAATAAGGTATGAAAGCTAAAGAGAATTTAATTACATAAAATATTTATATTTTAATTAATTTAATTTAAGATGAGGCCAAACTCATTTTGTGATTTGATAAAGTTAAGATTAGATAAGATTAAATATTATATTATTCATATTTTCTCACTTTCTATGTACGTAAATTTTGAGATTATCAAATATTTCAATATATCTATTAAATATTTTATTATCTATTTTAATTAATTTTAACATTATAAATATTTATCATTAATTTTTTATTATAAAAGAAAATCAATATATATCTATAATAATTTCATCAAAAGATATATGCTAAAAGATTGATATTTATTTTAAAATATTTAAAATATTTTATCTTTAATTTTAAATACTTGTATAAGTAAGCTTTCAAAATATATTGTTATACTAAATATATATTTGATATTTTTTTAATTATAAAGAGAAATTTAAATAGTTAAAGAAGAATTTAATAGAAAGAAGTTATAATATTAGAAATTGATATTATTTTTTTTTAAATAAGAGGTGGGGCCAGAATCGTTCTGGTGGCTAAAAAAAGTACAACTTTAATATATAGTTATATATTATCATTAATATTTTTATTATAAAAGAAAAAATATATCTATAAATAAATTCGTGAAAAGATATAATGCTAAAAGATAATAGAAATTTATACTTATTTTAAAATATTTTAAATTTGTTATCTTTAATTTTAAATATTTGTATGTGAAAGTTTTCAAAAGATATTGTTATACTAAATAGATATTTGTTTGTTGTTAAGGATAGATTTAAATAGTTAAAAAAGAAATTAATAACAAAAAGTTAAAATATTAGGAATAAAAATTAATTTTATTAATATGAGGTGGGGCAAGAATCGTTTCGGTGGCTCGAAAAGGGACAACTTTAATATATAGTTATAGATAAAATAAAATGAAAACAAAATACCAGATGGTCCAGGTCTGTGGGGAAACCAAATCCAAATTGGGCCAATTCTCAAAGAGTCAAAACAAATGTCAGATTGACAAACCCAATATGGTGGCCCACCGCCATCAGTTTCGCATACGTTCAACAATAATTTAACAATTCATTAGATACATTATACATATAATATATGTATTAGGTTATACTTAAATTGATATGATACTAATTAAAATCAAATAAATATAGGAATTAATTAAGAGTCCGGTTCAGGTGCGAATGGGCGCCCAGGTGCGAAATAAGAAAGAACAGGAGCCGTTGGATCAAGAAAAATCAAAGGCGCTGATCATTTCACTTAAAATGGGGAAAAAACGGCACGGGCGAATTATTCGCGTATTTTTGAAAAAAACGGAAATAGGACACGCGCCCAGATTGTTCATCAGTATTGTGGATTTGTTCATCAATAATGTGGATTTGTTCATCAAAACTGTGATTTTGTTCATCAAAACTGTGCTTTTGTGCATAAATAAAGTATTGCTTGTGCATCAAAATTCTATTGTTTGTACATAAAAAATGAACAAATGTGTATCAAAATTACATGCAATATGTTCATCAACATTGTGATTTTGTTCATAAAAAATGAAAAATGTTTATTAATTGTTTTTGGCATATTTGTTCATCGGTTTGTTCATATTTGTTCATTAGTAACATCAATTTATTCACTAGTTTATGCATATTTGTTCATTGCCTTTTTCATATAATTGTTCATTACTAGATACATATTTGTTCACTGTTAACCTAAATTTGTTCATTGCTATATGCATATTTGTTCATTAATAACATCAATTTGTTCATAGCTAAATAAGGCACAAGCACTCCTCTTCGATTTGTTGCTATCTTGTTCTCTTAGCATACACCATATTATTGCAAATTCAAATTCTTTATCTATTATCTTTTGCATTCAAGTTTCTACATCAAACTTATCTTATTTTGGTACTATATTGAGCACTTCATTCGTATTGACAAAGTTAGTCTTAAAGCACTTCATTCGTATTATACTTTGAATTCAAGATAGCCTTAAAGCACAAAATAAATGCAAAAAATGCACAAATAGATAGTCCTAAATGTATAAGTTGATGGTATTAATAGTCCTAAATGTACAAGTTGATAGCATTGACACATAAAACATAAGTTTATTTCAATTCACAAATAAGAGTATAATAATGAACAAATAAGGTTATATCAATGAACAAATAAGGGTATATCCATGAACAAATAGGGTATATCAATGAACAAATAATGGTATACCAATGAACAAAAAAGAAGTATACTAATGAACAAATAATGGTATACCATGGGTATATCAATGAACAAATAGGCGTATATCAATGAACAAATACGAGTATATCAATGAACAAATATGGGTATATAAAAAACTAATTATATGTGCATAAAAAACTTCATAATATTGTATTCCTACACATAAATAAGGTTAAAAAATAAAATTAAAAATTAAAAAAGTTCGAAATCGATGTACAATGTTATAAAAAAACTCAATGCACAATTAGTTAGTATTGATGAACAATTGGTGAATATTGATGAACAAATCGCTATTTCTGATTAACAAACTGGGCGCGTCTCATAAAAATTTATTTTTCGAAAAATTCGTGAATAATACGGGAAAAATTCGTCCGTGTCGTATTTTATTGAAAAATACGCGAATAATACGGGAAAAATTCGCCCGTGCCGTTTTTATTTTTTTTATAATGAATGTTTAATCAGGGACGTTGATTTTTTGGATTGAACGAGCGAGATTTATTCTTATTTCTCACACAGGCGCCCATTCGCAAGCGACTCTTTTTCATTAATTAATCCTATAAATAAATTGCTATGTGCTCGTTAACATATTAATTGCAAAAAACTTGTTAAAAGACGATTTAACCCCTTAAGTTAAATGATTTCATATTTAGGGTTCGGTCAACATAGGTTTATGTAGATTTTTTTATAGTTTGGCGGTATTTATTGAGATAAATATGTTTGTATCATTAAAATGATGTTATTAAGATCGTTTTTAATGTTTTGATACTCATAAATGTCAATTATCTTGTAGCAAAGAGTCACATGTAGTTTATTTTTTACGTTTGCTCTTTTTTTTTCAAACTATCTTAATGTTATTATTTTATACTACTAATTTGATATTTAAACTACTTTGATTTATTCGATAATTTTTTTTTTAATAATTAGGCATGTTCAAAATCCGCACCCCATCCAATGGATCTTGGATCCGTCACTGACTAATCTCTTATGTGGGACCAAAAAACAATCACTTACCTAACCTCTCCTACGATGATATTAAATTCAAAACTAATGTTGATGAATTATGCTGACACATGCATAATTGGGCTCCTTAGTTTGAGGCTACTAAATGAAAACTCCCTCCGTTCCAATATAAATGGCTTTTAACCTTATGTACATATATTAAGAAAAACTTTACTTTTATTTTAAATCAAATAATTATTCATCTTTTTACTTAAAAAGTAAATTTTATTTACTTGAAAAGTGTACCATCCTCATTTCTATTAGATTGAATTGGTTAGAATGGCAATTACCAAGAAAGACGAATATAGAAAGCTCAAAACCCCATATATTATACGGAGTAGGACAAAAAATTTAGGCTAAAATCCCATTTATTTTAGGACCGAGAGAGTATTTAATTTGATGCTACTCTTTTATTGATGTACGAATTTGTCACAATTTTTTTTGATAAGTTATTGCAACAACAATAACCATGGCAAAAACTAGGCTACCAGAAAAAAGCAAGGCTAGTCTAAATCACCATTTACTAGATGGTGATCTTGAAAATACAACAACAAACCAAACCTAGGCATAACAAATTTTAAGGCTTCAAAACTTCAAATCTTCAAATCGATCTGAAATCAGGAACGGAGAATCAAGAAGCCCACCACCACAAGGAGACGAACAAACCCAATCTGAAAAACCCAAATCCAAGGCATCCAAAGCAAGCACCAAAACAGAACAAGCAAAGATTTCAAGGGAATGGTAGATAGAAAGGTCAAATCGGCTTTGAAACCGATTAAGGATACAAGAGCTAGAAGCAGAACTAGATCCACAAAGCAGATCCATTATGCGAACAAACCCTAAAGTTTCATTGAGAAGGAATGGATAAATTTGACAAGCTAGCTCAATCAAAATTGAAGAGTACCAACATAAATGGATTTCCTGGCAAGATTTAGGGTAGCCCAAGTACTACTTGAACTATCCTAGAGCACTCGGGTGAGAACTGGTTTACTAACCAATTCAAATAAAGAAGGGCAAGCTGCCACCCTGAAGCTCGAACCTGAGACCTGCAAGAGGCTCAACCGTTAAGCCATGTGCACAAGCACGATTTAGTATTTATTTATATTGATTATGGACAATAGGACTAGGTTGAAACTCAATAAAACAATCAAGATATTTCTAATCTGGCTAGGCCCCCGTCTAACCGTCTAGGCGCTAGCCCCTCCTTACCTCCTAAGTTCCGCCTATCGTTTTTTATAATACACTTTCGTCATATCTATCGGGAGGCTAATAGTGTTGCGGGTTTTATAGCTAGTGTTACATTTTCTTATAACTTATGTTTTCATGTATTGCTTGACCCGCCAGATTAGATTTTATGTGTAATTATATTAGGGGTTAGCCTATCCCGTGTTTAATTATTACCTAACTTCTTTTATTTAAAGTAAAATCTCCATCGAGAGAACGGACCGCACTTCTTTTAATTGGTCATCAATTAGTTGGTCTCATATATTGAAGATGTAATTTTAACATTTACTAATAATTTAAGATCACATTCAGATTTTCTTATTTAATTAGTATTTATAATATCATCATTTAAGCTAAAAGTTAAGGCTAAATAATTAAAAGTATTATCTTCACTAGGGGTGGAGTTATTTGGGGGCGGGTGGGGGCTATGGCCCCCCCAATTTAAATTTTTTTCCCCATATATATGTTCCTCTTGTCAATAGCTTCGATTTGATATACTATACGCCTCATTCTAACATTTGAGCAAAAAGTTATGAACGTTTGAGATTCGGCATATACAAACCATTTCTAACAAGTCATTTACTTAATTAGTTAGAATGTTTTTATCTTTTGCTAAACTTCCTACTTTCATAATGTGATTGAACCCGAAAACTTTGAAACAATAAGTTATTGTAGGGATATCTCGATCGAATCATACAATTTATTATTAGCACAAGGGTTTTAGTTTGGGTTTTATTTTTTAGTTACGATCTTTTAATATTTATAGATTCAATTAATTTGTATTTTGACAAAAAATTGTTTTCTTAACCTAAATGTATTCTAAAACATAACTCATAATTATATAAGTTGTCATTATAAATTATTGTTTCTTAATGTAATTGTATTTTGAAATATTTTAGTCCATCCTCTATAAAATATATTCTCTTATTTATCTAAATTTGTATATTTTATTTCTAATTTTTCTCAAAACGTATATTAGTTATGTTGGAAAAATTTATTGACCCTACAATGATAAATTTCTGGCTACTACGTTCCTGATCTTCACTATGATTAAAGACAATTGTTCATGTATTCAATTCTCCCCTCATGTTTAATTAAAAATCATTGTTGTGTTCATTTCTATCATCCCCAATTCCCCATATGGTACGGATAAAACACTAATTAATTTAATTATCAGGGACCTCAAAATTAGTGGGATGGCTCTATTGATGATGATGCGATAGATGTCGGCAAACTTTGATCAAATCAGCAAATAGATCAATAAAACTTTGTTTCTTTTTAATAGAGGACATGATTGAATTAAACCGGAGTTTTTTGTCGGCAAACTTAGAAAATTATTGCAACTTCAATTGATCAATCACATTCAGGAGGTACGTTGATCACCAAACAAGGAATGTGCAAACGAGATTAACGCAAGTGCAATTCATACGAAAAAAAATCAAATCAATATGTGTGAGCGGATAAAATTTAATAATTATCTATTTTTCGTTAAAAATGTAATTTTATTTTTTATGCTATCTTTTACTTTAAATATAGTATTTATTATTGTAAACTTTTATCTTCTTTATTATGGTAATTAAATCGATATGGTAGAAGATTCTATCTTAGTCGAAAGATAAAATTTTCGCATGTATTGCATGGGAGCAAGATACCACTTGCTTTGGTGACAATGTAATTTCGGTCGACCCTAGGGGAGGATTTTTGACCCCCTACTCCCTTTCTTCCACTATAAATACATACATGTCTTCGCTATGTGTTGACGGGCCTTTACTCTGAACAACAAATAAATTTATAAGTCAAGACTCCACTGAGTATAGGGGAGTCAGGATCATTCCACGAGAAGCAAGGCTGTTTGTTTATCGAACTACTAAACGAAGATAAAACAAATAAAACAACACAATCACACACACGCCCAACCTCGTTAACGACTTTGTCAGGGTCGTTAACGAACCAGCGTAGACTACTAACGACCTAAAACAGTTTCGGTACCGAGGCTACGAACCTAGTAACAAATATGATCTAAGAGAATTCAAATAAAATGAAAGATCTAGGACAAGGGTCACCACAACATAGTCATGGATATAAACTCGTAAGAAGATAAAGATCATGCCTTTAAATAGATAAATTCATCAACTTTCATTGATTAGTAAGTAAATTAATCTATTTTCATAAACTAACTCACTCAATCACTTGTTTTGGATCTAAAGCTCGAAACTTTCGTTATCGAACAATATCAACATTCAAGTCTATAACTTTCTCTCTCAATCAAGTTAAGAACTCAAATTACCTCGATTCTCATCTAGGCATAAGCACAACAAGCAATCTCAAAAATAAATATAAGGCATTCAACACATCATCTTACTCATCAAACCATGCATAACTATGCCGGGTTTAACCCCGACCCTAGATAGGAGAACTACTCACTACTCATAATTATAACACAAACAAATTCTATAAAAGAAAACATTTGAAAACAAATCAACTACTTCAAATTAATAAGAATATATCGTTTTACAGAATCCAGAAGAAACCGAAAAACAAACAAAAACTGAATCGAAACTCGTGATTAACGACCTCGGTAACTCTCGTCCACCAACCCTTGATCTCGTTCTCCGACTCTTCTCTCTCTCTCTCGGCTCTTCCTTTTTCTCCTCTTGCCACCCCTCTCTAGGCTATAAAGAAGGGTATTTATACTAATAAAGCTATCTAACTAAAAAGGATATAAGATAGAAACTTAGATAAAAGATAAAACTTACTCTAAAAAAGATAGAAATAAAACCTAGAAGGATAACAAGACTTAAAATATAAAACATAATAACCCTAAAACTCATTAAAGACACTCTACCGACACAGAATAAATTCCCGCACAGAATCGGTAATCATAGAATCGAACAATCGAAAAACTCTATCTTGTAGCCTCGTTAATGACCCTTCACAGCCTCGTTAACGAGCCTGGATTTTGGACTTCTCCATCACTTCAACTCTAAAAGCTTGAACTTCAACTTCTTCATCTCGTCTTCTTCCATCTTTCACCATAGCACTCCAAATTCACTCCAAAAAGCACCGTTTCCTTGCTAAAACCTACAAAAAGACAAAAAATAGAGTAGCTTCCATACTTTTCACAAAATATGCAAACTCACCCAAAAATACACAAAACTAACTCTAAAACTACTAAAACTAGACCAAAAAAACTAAGAAAACACACTAATAACTATATCAAAAACACGAACATCAAAATACCCCATACTTAGACTTGCTTGTCCTCAAGCAATCACTAAACACAAAACAAAACCAAACAATCATACTTATCAAGACATAGCCATCATCTAAAAACAATTTCAACTCATAGAAGAAAAATAGCAAATGACTCTTAATGTCATCACACATATATGCACTAAATAGACATAAGAAAATACAATCCAACCTCACAAAGGATAATGTGTTTCACTCAACTCTCAAGTGTTTAGGCTTAGAAATTCAACTCTCAACACAATCCAATATACAAAAATCAACATAGAAATTGAAACTTATATCACCAAACTCTCCACCTGAGATTTGTCAAAACACATAAAAATCATCAAGAGAACTTAGGCTCAATGAAAAACCTCATAGAAGCTTCCATTCGACCGGGTTGTAATGGGGCTTGGTAAAGACAATTAGGCGTGGAAATATTTTGGCTATGTGGTGCTAATAATATCCGGGAATCAAAGACTCCTAAAACTCACACATACCACAAACTCTCATAAAACAAATATACCAAACTCACTCAAACATTATGCACTTATTCTTCACTCACCCATCATATCCTAGAAAGTCTCATAAAAACAACTCAAAAGAACCTCTGGTTTATCCTTAAACACAAATGCACATCTACTTCTCCTACTTCATATTTTCCTTTTAGCTCATTTTTTCTTTCTTTTCTCGCTGCCTCGTTAACGAGCCAACATGGTCGTTACCGAGCTTCACCGTGTACTCCTCTTTCTTAACAACTTCCCTTTGTGCATCTTTTATCACCAAGAGATCTTTCTTTTATAAACAATTTAAGCAAGAGACTTCCAATCTACCCTTCCCAATAATCCTTAAATTTCAAACCAAACATAACATTGCACTCAACAAAACATACCTCTCCAAACTAAGTCCTAATCCCCGGATAGGGTCAAGCTTATCTCGGCTAGGGAACAAATTTTGTGGAGCTACAAATAAAAGGCTTAAGTCTCAAATTGGCTTCAAAAAGAGGATAATAATAAGGTAGATAAGGATTAGTAAGGCTTATGAAAAATAAGTTCTCTATCATCTAACTTCACATGCAATGAACTATAAATCCCATATAGGTCTCAAGTAATAGATAACCATCACAATTCCAAGAGATAATATGTATATAGAGAGTAAATCACACAAGAAAAGAAGAGGGATTTTTGATGTTCTCCCTATAAGGCCAAAAAAATAACTCACAAGGTAGCAACTTTTGTTGGATTGCATCACTTATGCTAAAAAGTATACATGCTCAATTTCATCAAATGCTATTCCTTCCTAAAAACAACCTTAAATTAAGAATCCAGCTATATTTCAAAGACATGCTTGCAAGGAATTATACGATCATGTTAGCAACTAACTATCATAGAACATAAGAAAGGGATATCTATCAATTCTAAAACTCTTTTTTCTCTTCGGAATTTTCAAATTTTTTCAAACTTTTTCTCTTTTTTCGTGGAACAACTTTAGAACCACTTTTCTTTAAAACAAACAAAACACATAAAACAAGCAAAACACAAGACAACAAGTTTTCCACCTTTTCCCACCCCATACTTAAAATTACAGTGTCCCCACTATAATAAAAATAAGAAGAAGAAAAAGAATGGAAAAGAAAACAAAAGAAAGAAAAACAAGAAAAACAAACAGAAAACTTACAAAGTTTTTAAGCAGAAAACAGAACAATTCGTCAAACTAAATCAATGGCCAGGTGGTGGAAAATAGTGCTCGAAGTTCCCCATAAAGTCATACATCGTCTTCCAGCGCTCTGCATCATTCGCCTCTCTCTGCTGATGCCTCATATCCTCCATCGTCATGCGAGCAGAATAGACACTCTCCCATCTATCCATCCTCCGATGAATATGTGTCTGCTGAAGGTGAAGATGCTGCATTTGGGCTGAAAGATCTTCGACCCATGGTGGTGGGATACTCGATCCTGTGTACTCGGGCTGAGGAGGTGGTTGGGGCTGGAAATGGTCTTGATAAAGCACTGGGTTGTAGTGCATGATACCGTATGAATGAGGATCGATAGGAGGCTGCGGTGACATGGGTGGGGGATCGTTAGATGCTCTCGGTGGGTCGTTACCGAAGCTGTTATCGTCGGTAGAGATATCAAAATGGTCGTTAACGACCCTGGTTGGCTCGTTAACGAAGTTGTTGTTGCCTAGAATCTCTGTGCTGAGGTCGTCATCCTCAAAATTAAGCTCTTCAGTGCCACCCTTGGTAGAAGCTTCTGTCGCAGCCTCGTTATCACCATCATCTTCATCCATGGCATCTTCCTCTCTTTCGAACCGGGATTCACATGGACTAAGCGTTAACTCATCTTCCGGCTTGGGCTCCAATGGGAATGCATGCCCAGTCCACGCCTCGTACCAATTCGGTACATAGAGTAGCTCCATCTTGCTAAGGGTGGGAACAACCTCTCGACCAAAGACCTTTGTAGTGTACCCATCCCGACTTTGAGTAAAAATAACGGAGCTAAACCAATAACTCCTGTTGAGCAGCTGAGCGTGGGCCTGTGTGTAGAGAGATAAGTCAACTCCAAGATTGGTTGCCAAGAGACTAACCAAATTGCCGCACCAAACCTCTTTTGACTTGATTGACTTCTCGACGTAGTATAGCCATTCGTACCCCAAGTTTAATGGGGTGGGATCCTCAAAAAGGATGGTGTGAAGGCATGCAACCTCCATCCTTGTCGCCCGGTTCAGCTCTCTCTTAGGCCAAAATGTAGCGGATAGGACTCGGAGAATGATCCTAAAAAGGGGGTTGATGATGCTTGCCCTGGATAGAGCCGCAGCGGAAGGCTCTACCTCCCCGGTGATGTAGCTCCAAGTCCTCGTCACCTTGTAATCTTTAAGACTGTAGTCTCGAGAAGGATTTGGGAAGTCAAATATGGCATTAAACTCCGCCATGGTATACTCACGGTTCACATTACTGAGCCTAAACTGGATTCGTCCTTCCGAGGTCTTCGACGGGAATCGTGTCTCTAGAGTGGCTAGAAACTCGGATGTGAGAGCTGGGAAGTGTGGCACATTCTCCTTCTTCAGCAAGTGAGGCACACCTAGAATAGAAAATGCCTCCTTGACATCATCGTAGATCCGCATTCCTTTAGCACTTGACCTCGAGAACCACCGAGTGTTGTGGTCCTTGTCTAGGATGGCGTTGTATCGGTCCGCTTGCCCTTGAGTGCGCAAGATCACGTTGTCCATGCGAGGTGGAGATGGGGACCTCTGATTCCTCCTCTTCTTCTGAGCTCGGGTTGCGGCTCGACTTGAATTTGCCATTGGACCTACAAAGATACAACTTTTCCAAGATAAGATCCAACCAAATCAAATAGACAAGAGACCCCATACTTGGTCTCGAAATAGCCCTCGGAGTTCGTTGTTAACTACCCAATTGGGTCGTTAACGGTTTTGGACTGGTTTTTCAACTTTGAAGATATGCAAGGTCGTTAACGAGCCAGGGTGGGTCGTTAACGACCTGCCGTGAACCAATTTCGCAGTTTCTGAGTATAAAAAATTCTAAAATTTAGCCAAGAATCAAGCATGCATCCCTCATAATCCTATGTAAGACACACAATCGGGTAGTCGCACCCCATACTTGCTCAATTACCCCTCCCGAACATGCTAGAATTGCCCATAAATTAACACGGTGAAGATAAATCTTGATTCCTAGAACAAGAAAGTTCATGCTTTTCCAATCAAATTTGCAATGGAGAATCTAAGCACTAAGACCCTTTTCAAGATCGAGAACAACTAAGCACAACCAAAATTCATGAGCAAAAGCAAACATGCAACTTGGCCAATTCTATAGACACAATCTAGATACGAAATTTCTACCCTAAAAACCATGAATCATGCAATAAAGAGTTAGGGTTTAAAAATCATACCGGAAGATCGAAAAATTGAAGAGTAAAAGGTCGAAGGTTGGGTGGTTAACGAGCTCGGATCTCGTCGGTGAAAACAGGGGCGACAGGCTTCGATAACGGGGTGTTTTTCCGAAGTTCGGTGGGGCTGGGATTCTGATCGGTGGTGAAGGATTCCGGTGGGATTTTTGAGGGTTTGAGCTTTTGGATTTGAGGAATTAAGGGTAGAATTTTGGGAGGTTTAGAAGGGTTAAATAGGAGCGGGTAGAAATAGGAGGAGGGGTAGGTAAGAGGCGGCGGGGGGGGGGGGGGGGGGGGGTAAGAGATAGGGTAGAAGATAGAAGATAGATTAGGGTTAAAAATAACTTACCTGCCCGTTTGCCGAGTCGGGTCGCCAAACCGGGTCATTAACGACCCTGGGTGGGTCGTTAACGAGCCACCGTAGCCTCTTTTTGAGTGATTTTCGTGCCTATCTTCTGCATCTTGTTAGCTAAAAATCTATTCTATTTTTCTACTGCTATACTACTTACTAAAACTCAAAAGAAAACTAGAAAAAGAGAAGAAAAATTAAGAAAAACTAAACTATCCTAAAAAGCGGGTTGCCTCCCGTAAGCGCTATTTTTTAACGTTGTTAGCCCGACGTACTTACCTTGGCTAAATCGACGTTGTAAGAGCCATAGTGACTCTAATCTCTTTATTTGGGTCGGGTTGCTCATGCAACTTTTTTAGTCGGTGGCCGTTAACTTTGAAGATTGCGCCTTGGTTATCGATCAACTCTTCCGTACCGTGGGGATAGATGTGATGAACCACGAATGGCCCACTCCATCGTGTCCTGAGCTTCCCTGGGAATAAACGAAGTCTAGAGTTGAAGAGAAGTACCTTATCGCCAACCTCGTAGGTTTTGGGCACTAATTTCTGATCATGCCACCGCTTGGTGCGCTCTTTGTAAATCTCGCATTTTCGTACGCCTTAAGCCTCAATTCTTCTAGTGCTTGCAAGTTCATGAATCTTTTTGCTCCTGCCGCGTCGAGGTTCATGTTGAGCTCCTTAAGAGCCCACAATGCTTTATGCTCCATCTCAACCGGTAAATGACATGCTTTGCCATACACTAGATTATAAGGAGTGGTGCGCAGAGGCGTCTTGTATGCTGTCCTGTATGCCCACAGAGCGTCATCCAATTTAGAAGACCAATCCTTCCTAGAACGGGACACAGTCTTCTCCAATATGCTCTTTATCTGCATGTTTGAAACTTCAACTTGGCCACTGGTTTGGGGATGATATGGTGTTGCCACCCGATGTGATACCCCATACTTAGCCAGAAGTGCTTCAAAACTCCGCTCAATGAAATGAGAACCACCATCACTAATGAGGACTCTTGGAACGCCAAACCTGGGAAAGATGTTAGTCTTTATAAATTTGGCCGTGGTTTTAGCGTCGTTGGTCCTTGTAGCAATGGCTTCCACCCACTTAGAGACATAGTCGACTGCCACTAAGATATACTTGTAGGGGCCTGATGCGGCAAAAGGTCCCATGAAGTCTATCCCCCATACGTCGAATAACTCGACCTCTAGTATCCCGGTTAGTGGATTCTCATGTCTCCAAGTGATGTTGGCTGAGTGTTGGCATCCATCACATGCTGTCACATAAGCTTGTACATCCTTGAACATGGTTGGCCAATAGAGACCACTTTGAAGAATCTTCGCCGTGGTTTTGAACCCTTTTGCATGGCCTCCGGTAGGTAGTGTGTGACATTGACGGATTACGTTCTCCATATCCTCTTCTGGGATACAGCGTCTAAAGAGGTGGTCGCTTCCTTGTTTAAACAAGTAAGGATCATCCCAATAGTACTGTTTTACATCGTGGAGGAACTTCTTTTTCTTTTGTGGGGTTAGTCCCTTGGGAATCACGCCGCCTACAAGATAGTTAGCGAAATCCGCGAACCAAGGGGCTTTTGACCCACTAACAACACGAATTGATGTAGAAGAAATAGAAGTGGTAGGAGAGGAAGGGATTGAATCGAATTGAATGAGTTTTGGTTAAGAAATCTTACCTGACCCGGTCGTCACTGGACTTGAATGGGTCGTTAACGACCCTGGAGATGTGGTATTATCCTCGGTGATGACCCCCCGTGGCATGGTAATGACCTGCCTTGTTGATATGTCGATGCACCTTGGGTCTTTGCCTTCGTGATCTATGCATTCCAGCCTCGGTGCCTCGTTAATTGGTAACCTTGATAAGTGATCTGCCACCAAGTTTTCTGCTCCCTTCTTGTCTCTGATTTCATGATCAAATTCCTGTAGTAAGAGCATCCAACGAAGCAATCTAGGATTGACATCCTTTTTGGCCATTAGGTATCTAACAGCCTCATGGTCAGTATAAATGATCACTTTGGATCCAACAAGGTAAGACCGGAATTTTTCAAAAGCAAATACCACAACAAGAAACTCCTTCTCCGTTGTGGTATACTTACTCTGCGCCTCATCCAGCGTCTTACTGGCGTAGTAGATGGCGTGGAGTTTCTTATCCTTCCGTTGTCCTAAGACTGCGCCAACTGCATAGTCACTAGCGTCACACATAATCTTAAAAGGTAGTGTCCAATCCGGGGACTGCATAATAGGGGCGGACACGAGGGCTGCACTTAACCTGTAAAATGCTTCAAGACATTCTGGAGACAGCTCAAACACTGCATCTTTGATTAGTAGGTTAGTCAAAGGTTTATCTATCTTAGAAAAATCCTGAATAAAGTGTCTATAGAAACCAACATGCCCTAGGAAACTCCTAATGTCTTTTACAGAAGAGGGATGGGGTAGTTTTTCAATAAGCTCAATTTTTGCTTTGTCTACTTCTATCCCTCTCTTGGATACAAGGTGTCCTAGCACTATCCCCTCTTGAACCATAAAATGGCATTTTTCCCAATTTAACACAAGATTGGTTTCTTCACATCTTTTAAGCACACATGTAAGGTTACCAAGACAAGCATCAAATGAAGAACCATAAACAGAAAAATCATCCATGAAGACTTCTACAATCTCCTCTATCATATTAGAAAAAATGGCCATCATGCATCTTTGGAAGGTGGCAGGGGCATTGCAAAGCCCAAATGGCATTCTTTTATAAGCAAAAGTCCCATAGGGACATGTAAAGGTAGTCTTCTCCTGATCATCAGGATGAATGAGAATCTGCCAAAAACCGCTATAGCCATCTAAACAACAAAAATAATCATGCTGGGCTAAGCGTTCTAATACCTGATCAATGAAAGGAAGCGGAAAATGATCTTTCCTAGTGGCACTATTAAGCTTCCTATAATCAATGCACATCCTCCAACTGGTAGTGGTTCTAGTTGGAATAAGCTCTCCCTTTTCATTTTCTATGACAGTCATTCCCCCTTTTTTCGGGACTACATGGACCAGACTCCCCCATTGGATGTCTGATATAGGAAATATGATTCCGGCATCAAGTAATTTAATGATTTCCTTTTTGACCACATCCTTCATGTTAGGATTTAACCTACGTTGATGCTCTATAGTGGGTTTATGATTATCCTCCATGTATATCCTATGCATGCAAAGAGAAGGGGATATGCCAGTTATACCATCTAGGGAGTAGCCTATGGCTTTTCTATGCATCCTAAGCACATTCAACAGTTTCTCTACTTCTTCGTCTTTTAATTTAGCATTGACAATGACGGGAAAAGTAGAATTAGGACCAAGAAATTCATACATGGGAGAGTCCGGAAGAGGTTTAAGTGTTGGAGAAGGTTCAGTTGGGATTTGAATTGGTTCTTCTGGCTCCATCTTCAATACCTCTTCAAGGTATTCAAAGGATGAAAGTTCATTGTCTTCGGCCAGGGTCGTTAACGATGCTGATGGAGTCGTTAACAAGCTTGCTTCTTCTGCCAGGAGAATCGGTACTGAGGCTGGGGAGCTCGTTACCGAAACAGCAGGGGCTAATTCTGCCCATCTTTGACCTAAAAATTCATCATTTGACGCCAATCGTCCAACTGGGTCTCCACATTCGATGATCTCATTGTGGGTGTAGAGCATCTTGACTTCGGCTCTATCGGTCTCCTTCATTGACTGTTTGAAACGGAATTCCGTCACCTCATCCCCAATTTCGAAAGTTAGGAGTCCCCTCCTAACATCAATTATGGCTCCAGTGGTGGCGAGGAACGGTCTCCCCAAGATGATAGGAACTACCGGGTCTTCGGTCATTGCCATGACAATGAAATCATTTGGAACAAAGAATTTGCCCACTTGAACCAGAAAGTCTTCTACAACACCTGTAGGTTTGATGCAAGAACCATCTGCCATGTATAGCCGCATGTTGATTGGCTCTTGTTGTCCCATGTTGGCTTTAGACCAGATTGAGAGAGGAAGTAAACTAGCACTGGCTTCCAAATCACATAAAGCTTTGAATTTGTGGTCGCCTATGCCAATTGTTATGGCAAATCTTCCTTGGTCTCCTAGCTTTTCTTGCAGAGCAATAGATCGGACCTCATCGTGCAACTGAATGGATCTTTTCCTGCTAAGAATATCTTTCAAAAATTTCGTGTAAGCCGGCATTTCGCTTAGGGCCTCAACGAATGGGATGTAAATATTAATGCCCTGGAGAATCTTTACGAAACACTTGAACTTACTCTCAGTAGAGTCCTTTGATTTCTTAATAGGAAAAGAAAGAGATTTCACTATTCTCGGAACCAAGTCAGGCTCGAGTGGTGGTGCTATCGGGTCGACACTAGGGTCGTTAGGTGCTTGCATCGGGTCGTTATCGACCTTGGTGGGGTCGTTAACTACCCTGGGATGGAGAGGAGGGCTCGGTTTAGAAAACTTACTTGAACTAGGGTCGTTGGCGACCCTGGGTGCCTCGTCACCATGGTGTGCCGGTTCGGTACTTGCTCTCGCGGGGTCGTTACCGAGCTGTACCGTGGCGTCCTCTTCATTTTTGTCCTTAGCTTGGACACGCTCTGGTAGTGTCTTTCCGCTCCTAAGGTGAACTGCTGCTATTTGTTCCTTAGGGTTCTCCTCGGGACGGCCCGGGAGTTGCCCCTGTGGTCTTGGAATCTGTGCAGCAAGGTTCCCTAGCTGAGAATCGATGCTTTTCTTCCATATATCGAACTCTCCCCATCGTTTATTTTGATTGTTAAGGTTGGCTTGGACTTCGTTAACCTTGTTATTAACTCCGTTAATGCCTTCCTGTAACCCTTGTACCCATGATGGTGGCTCTTGATAGCCTGGAGGTCGATATGGTACAGGTCTTCTTTCCGGTGGGGGTGCTGTATAGTTGGCATTCTGGTTTGGATTGCCCCACGCTGGATAAGTGTTCGGCCTATCAAAATTACTGGGTTGGTTTCTGTATGGGCCTCTCATATAGTTCACTTCAGCATATGTCTCAACGGCTCAGACCTGCTCTATGTTAGTGCAAGCAGAAGTACTATGGGCAGAAGAGCCACACTCTTGACAAGATTGAGAGGATTTCAGAAAACTTACCTGCTTCTGCAAGCACCTCGTCTTGTAGAAATTGATTTTTGACATCTGGGTCAACTTCTTCCTTGTTAGGCATGTAGAGATGCCTTTGGGGCTGGGCAGATTGCTGGGTGCCATACATGGCATCATAGTTAGCCAGCTTGTCCAACAGTTCCCATGCAACATTGGGCTCCATCTCTATAAAACCGCACGCTGTATGTGTATTGAGGCGGTTCTTTGTCTCTGCATTTATCCCCTGGAAAAAGATTTCTTGAAGCACATATAAATGTTGCCCATGAGTAGGGAACTATCTAAGCATCTCTTTAAATCTTTCCCATGTTTCAGAAAAGGTCTCGTTAGGCAGCTGATGATAGGAGGTGATGCGTTTTCTCAACTCTGTTGTCTTGGCAGGAAGGAAAATTTTTGTAAGAAATTGATCATACAAGTTCTTCCAAGTCCTGATAGACTTAAGAGGTAAGCTCTCCAACCAGCTCAGGGCCTTTCCAGTAAGAGACCACGTGAAAGCTTTTAACAGAACATATTCAAGTGAGACACCTTCAGTAGCTATGGTGTCATATAAATCAAAAAAATTCCTAATATGTTCCATAGGGCACTCAGAAGGTTTCCCTTCAAATTGAGCCCGTTTGATCAAGGATATAAATTGAGACTTAATCTCAAAAGGTTTCTCTATCTCGGGAAGCACAATAGGAGACTCTGGGACCCTTAGTTCCGGATGCATGTATTCTTTAGCATTCCTCGGATAGGCATTCAGCTCTTCCTGTAGACGAGCATTGTTGACTCGTTGATGCTCAGCCTCGGCAGCAGCGACTTCTTTCTCGAGTTTTAACGCCTCCATCTGCCTCTATAGTTCGGCCACCTGTCAGCCAACTCCTCAGTTGTAGCCATAGCTTGGTTCTCTCGGCGTCTACGGTGCAGGGAACGTTCAGGTTCGGAATAATAACCGGGCGTTGTCAAATTCGAGCCTTCGACGTTCAACTGGCATATGCTGAGAAAACAAACAAAGAAAACAAAAATTAAAAATAAAAACGGGGTCGGGCTATTCCCAGACCCACAGATAAACAAACAAACTGTTGCTTCCCCGACAACGACGCCAATTTGTTGACGGGCCTTTACTCTGGACAACAAATAAATTTATAAGTCAAGACCCCGCTGAGTATAGGGGAGTCAGGATCGTTCCATGAGAAGCAAGGCTGTTTGTTTATCGAACTACTAAACGAAGATAAAACAAATAAAACAACACAATCACACACACGCCCAACCTCGTTAACGACTTTGTCAGGGTCGTTAACGAACCAGCGTAGACTACTAACGACCTAAAACAGTTTCGGTACCGAGGCTACGAACCTAGTAACAAATATGATTTAAGAGAATTCAAATAAAAAAAAGATCTAGGACAAGGGTCACCACAACATAGTCATGCATATAAACTCGTAACAAGATAAAGATCATGCCTTTAAATAGATATATTCATCAACTTTTATTGATTAGTAAGTAAATTAATCTATTTTCATAAACTAACTCACTCAATCACTTTTTTTGGATCTAAAGCTCGAAAATTTCGTTATCGAACAATATCAACATTCAAGTCTATAACTTTCTCTCTCAATCAAGTTAAGAACTCAAATTACCTCGATTCTAATCTAGGCATAAGCACAACAAGCAATCTCAAAATAGATATAAGGCATTCAACATATCATCTTACTCATCAAACCATGCATAACTCTGTCGGGTTTAACCCCGACCCTAGATAGGAGAACTACTCACTACTCATAATTATAACACAAACAAATTCTATAAAAGAAAACATTTGAAAACAAATCAACTACTTCAAACTAATAAGAATATATCATTTTACAGAATCCAAAAGAAACCGAAAAAACAAACAAAAACTGAATCGAAACTCATGATTAATGACCTCGGTAACTCTCGTCCACAGACCCTTGATCTCATTCTTCGACTCTTCTCTCTCTCTCTCTCGGCTCTTCCTTTTTCTCCTCTTGCCACCCCTCTCTAGGCTATAAAGAAGGGTATTTATACTAATAAAGCTATCTAACTAAAAAGGATATAAGATAGAAACTTAGATAAAAAGATAGAAATAAAACATAGAAGGATAACAAGACTTAAAATATAAAACATAATAACCCTAAAACTCATTAAAAACACTCTACCGACACGAAATAAATTCCTGCACAGAATCGGTAATCATAGAATCGAACACTCGAAAAACTCTATCTTGTAGCCTCGTTAACGACCCTTCATAGCCTCGTTAACGAACCTGGATTTTTGACTTCTCCATCACTTCAACTCTAAAAGCTTGAACTTCAACTTCTTCATCTCGTCTTCTTTCATCCTTCACCATAGCACTCCAAATTCAGCTCCAAAAAGCACCGTTTCCTTGCTAAAACCTACAAAAAGACACAAAATAGAGCAGCTTCCATACTTTTCACAAAATATGCAAACTCACCCAAAAATACACAAAACTAACTCTAAAACTACTAAAACTAGACCAAACAAACTAAGAAAGCACACTAAAAACTATATCAAAAACACGAACATCACTATGTATGGTAAGCAAATGCATACTCGTTGAACTCGCTAGCAAGTCTTATCTTTTATCTCGACGTTCAATCGACAAATTGCTTTTTTGACTTAGGCATCGGAGGTGGATTAGGGGGATCCTGCCCCCATGTTTCCATGTTTTGTAGGTTCTAGGTTAAAGAAGGAGTTTGGAACGGAAGATCAAAGGGCGAATAAAGAGGAACATTCAATTAGGGCATAAAGGCGAATTTTTGTACACTAATAGTTGACGCCATTTGTGGGAAACGAGCAATCGATCCACGCAATTATGGTGTTGGAGTCGACCCCTAAAGAACAAGAAGTGACCTTTCATGGTCTTGAAACAACTGCGCAAAGTAAAATCACGCGCGGTGCTCTCAGCGACCGAAATCGCGACCGTGACACAAAGAACCGCGATCGTGGCCCCGAAAACCGCGATCTCAGCCCCCAGGGTGATCACGCGAATTCCGATATTTGCTCGGAGGATCGAAACTTAGCACGCACCGAGCAAGGCTCCTTGCTTGAAGACAACCTGAACCCTGACCCGACCCCACCCGCAAGCACGACCACTCTTCTTGCGAGCCGTCAGGGGCCCGAGTCAAGCAACAAAATAGAAGGTGGTAATGCTACACTGTCCGAATCTGATGGATTTGGCCGTAGAGGTCGACGGAGGGGCGAATGACTCGAGTCGAGTCACCCTCGTGCAAGAGGTCCCGATCCATGGACCAACCTAGCTCATTCCAATGACTCGACCTCGGATGACTCGGAAGATTCGCGCGATCAGAGACCGCCGTGGTCGCGGAAGCCCTAGCCGCGGTTGCGGCAATACCGACGGTGACCGCAGTAGCCCCAACGGTGGTCACGCCGAAGCAATCGCCGCAAAAACTCACACGGCCGCAACGAAGATCGTTATGACGTGTCTACAAAGCCCGAGTTAACCCGTGACCGGGGCAATGAGAAGAAACGGCGACGTGATTGACGTGGAAGCGAAAGTGATGAGAGGCGTGAAGGAGAATTCATAAACATGTTCAAACTCAATTCTAATGACCCATTAAATCCTTTCAATGCGACATTGGTGGTGAATTCAACAATCACGATTTTCACTAGTTCTTATCATCCCATGACATCTCCTTTCGTTTCTCATGTCTTCATACCTCCTCTCAAAATGATAAAGCCGAATGAATAATTCGCACTATAAATAACATGATGTGTACTCTCCACCTTCACACGTTCCTCTAAAATACTGGCCTCGTGCACTCGAAAGGACATGCTATCTCATTAATATTACCCCTTCACATCTTCTACAAAATTCAACCCTCACTCGAGTCCTCAATGGCTCGTGTCCCTCTTATTCACACCTACTTCCCATTGTGACTGCGGGGGATTATAGCAAGAATTATTATATTTAGGATATTGTTGGGATATTTTCATCCTATATATTATTCATGAATAATATGGAAAATCTCAACGATTAACCTAATCTTTGAATTATAGTTTCTAAATTATAAAAATCAGAATTATACAAAAAAATAAGTACTTGCAATATTATTCTACGTTGTAAATAATATATAGGACCATGTGCATTAAGTAGAGCAACATGTTTTTGTCTGGCCTTTGCACTCCGGCCCCGAAAACTACATTTTTTTATTTTTCTTACAGCACCCACAACTAACCTGAGTTTTAACAATACCCTACCTAAATATATTACAACATTTTCATATGACACAAACATTTTTATTTTATTTTACTGATTAACCGACTCACACATTTACACAACAAGTCATTAAGCCCTATATAATCGATGTCCAATGCTCCATAAGGTTGCACTGAAAAACTGTGGTAGCATCTTTGTCTCCACGACCACTTAGGTTGACGACAACCTTGGTCCCTTCCGACAAGGTCGGACAAAGCTCCTCGAGATACGCAAGGGCGTGAGCCGACTCCAGCGCTGGGAAAATCCCTTCTAGTTTGCACAATCTCCTGTATGCTACAAAACCCAAAAAATTTGGTAAATTTCCCTACACATACGAAAACGATTTTGAGTGGTTCACTCAAGTTTACTTAATTTAACCATACCATTAACAGCCTCTATGTCTGTGATTGCATGGAACTCTGCTCGTCCCGTGTCCTTTAGGTGGCTTAGCTCAGGGCTAACACCCGGGCATTCCAACCTGAAACATAGTCACATTCATATTGCTGGGGTTCAATTGTGAATCTTACATCCTAAATTGGAAGATACAAGTCTAGTATATAAGTTCATGAGTTACTCCTATTGTCAATTAGTTTTGGGATGAAGCTTAAGCACTATCTCCCATGTAATACATACTTGTAACATTACAAATTTCAATTAGGTATGATTGTGCTATATGTTCTTCACTAACCCAACTCCAATAGAATGGGGTTCGAGAATCTTTCCCTCGTCGTCCTGGAGCAAGTAACTCATGGCTCCATGGTAGACGCCAACCGACCCTTTTGTGAGGGTTGCAGAGTGAAAACCGGTGTCCAATCCGTGCCCTGCAGCCTCAACTCCGACCAATCTAATGTTTTCGTCTTGTATGAACTCATGGAAGAGACCTAATGCATTTGATCCGCCCCCAACACAAGCGAGCAACATGTCAGGTTTGCCTCCCCAACTCTCCATGGATTGCTTCCTGACTTCCTTACCGATCACTGATTGGAACTCCCGGACCATCATAGGACATGGGTGGGGCCCGATACCCGAGCCTTGCAAGTAGTAGTTGTTGTTGAAGTCCGTAAGGCTCGCTCTGAATGCGTCTGAGGTTGCATCCTTGAAGCTTCCGTTCACGGGAACAACCTTTTCAAAACATGACGTGAATTAAACAACCTCCCATTGTTTGAAAAGGGCAAATGCTAAGAATATGACATTACCAACTTCGAAAGATAACTCATAAACGTTAGTTTGATTTATATGTTAGAATACCCATCCCACATCTGGAAATTGAGATTAAACAAGACTAGTATATAATCTAGTGGGTTAATCCTGCTATTGTTAATTGGTTTTAGGATGAAACCCCACAAATAGATTGAGTTGTCAAGTGTTAACTGGGCAAGTTCCCCAACGCATTTGCGGAGGCGTGTTAGAATATTCATTCCACATCTAAAAGTTGAAATTAAACAAGGCTAATATATAACCTCATGGGTTACTCTTGTCAATTGGTATTTAGGATGGGACCTTACTGAACTTACGCATATACGCCCATACCCAATCCTACTCAATCCATAAATGATCTAGGCATTGATTGAAAGGTGTGATTAAATGACTTGAACCTACCCCCAATGATTTTAAATTCTCAACTAAATGAAATTCCTAAAAATAGTAACTAATAACATTATTCAAGCAATGGGGCATGGGGTACTATTGTACTAATAACTCTTGTACATATTGACATTCATGATTTTCTTACTTGTGCGCCTAGCAAGTTCATTAGGTCAACATTGGAAGACTGTCTTTCCATATCGGAGGTACCCATGAAAACGGTGCACTCCATGCCGAGCTTGGCGCTGGCAGCGGCCACCGCCACTCCGTGCTGTCCGGACCCAGTGGCCGCCACAATCTTTGTCTTTCCGAGCCGCTTAGCAAGCATGGCTTGCCCTATGGCGTTGTTGATCTTATGTGCTCCGCCATGGCACAAATCTTCCCTCTTTAGGTAGATTTCGGGGCCTAACCCGCCATTTTTGTCCTTGTAGTAGCTCGTGAGCCTTTGGGCGTGATACAACGGCGTCTCACGTCCAACGTAGTTTCTCAATGCCGTTGAAAGCTCCTCCTATATTAATTTTATAGGAGATTAGGCTGTGTTTGGTTGGGAGGAAAAGAGTACTCAACTTAAGAAATGGAAACATAATAAACAAAAGAAGCTATACATAAGGGCAAACCTGGAAATGGGAATCATGGAGGGCCAAGTTGAACTCAGCCTCAAGAATAGTCAACCAAGTCATGAGAGTCTCAGGTACAAATTTGCCACCAAACTTTCCATATTTTCCACTCTCCCTATTAATATTAACCCCTTCCTTTTTCTCTTCTTCCTTGTTTTGCTTCTGCTCCTTAGGAGGAATATTGGCTATGGCTGCTGAAGTCTCGGTCATCGGATCAGGCGCCTTCACGAGCACAGCGGAAGAAGTAGCCATGGCTTTCACCTCCTGTCTAGCCATGGCTACCACTGCTAAGCCTTTGAGATTTTGTGTACAAAATCCTATTTTCATTTTCCTAGAAAGTGCTAAACTTTGTGGGAGCATTAACCTTATTCCTTTTGCTCCTCCAAGGGATGAATTATTCAGATTATATGCAACTGTTTTAAACATGGTTACTATAAAGATAAACAGCAAAAAAAATGTTTGCTTGATCTTTGGGTATATTTTAAAAGATAGCTAGGAGGAGGTAAAGGTAAATAGGTAATATGAGTATAATAGAGAAGAGAGTTTCTTATTTTGTTCTTTTTTTTTTTTCTTCTTGTTGTCATCTTTAGAGAAAGGGGTCATATTTATATGTTCATCGATCAAGCATGAATGGCTGTGTATACAGGGCGCGCAGGCACCGGCCACCACAACTAGCTGGCTAGCTAGTTAATTAGTTCGATCACTTTCACTTTCATTTTAATTAATTGACTAACAAATTAATATACTTTTTAATTGATAAGGCAATATATAATTAAGTGACGGGAGATTTTGCAGCAAGTAAACTATGAAAAATACTCAAAAGGATAAGCTTTGGAATATATCTAGGTACCACATATTTAAAATGTCACGGAATTGATAAGCTTGGACCATCTGAGTTTTCCACCTACAAATAGATACAGATAATAAGGCATTAATGTGTGTTGAATATTACATCTTGCGTACATATAAAGACGTATATAGTACTATTTTGAAGTGGAAACCGCTTAACTAGATCGATGTTCAAAATTTTTTGTTGGATTTTACTTAGTAGCTATGTTTACTTATTACTTTAAATGATTCGTTTGAAATTTGACAGGGTCGAGTATGTAGAGAAGAGAAAGTTAAGTTTCTACTATTGTATTTTTTTTTTTCAGAAGTTTCTATTGAAATCCTATAGTATCTTTTATTATAGCTAGTATCTTTGTATTTAGGTTAATTATATTCTCATAATATTCTAGGATATCTCCAAGATATCTTTGCCTTATTACTCTATCAATTGTATAAATATCCCCATTAGTTTCTACTATTGTGTTTAGTACATACGGAGTGTGTATGATTAATCGATATCAGAGGGAGGCAGAGATAGAGACGGGTTACCTACCCCACGTTCAGTGAAGATCATGAAAAATGTGGTTCGAAATGAATTTATTACGTACCCAAGTTGTCGGAGCCTCGAATAAGTAAACGTTTAAACAAACGGAAAATGTTGGTATGACCTATTATAGCAAATGTCCTTCCTTAACTACAGCACATGGATCCAAGTGTGCCAGCCAAGCGGGGGCCTTGTGTACTATGAAAGAGACTACTAATCTCACGATGTTGGGCAATTTAAGTTTGGAGACAATATGGCGGCAAAATATGGGCTGGCCAAGGAAGCTAAGGCGCGTAGCCAATCCAACCATCGGAAACACTCACCTACATGGAAAAGCATCGCATGGCCTGGGGACTCCAAGAAGTAGTTGCAAAAGGGGTTAAATGGAAAGAGTTTGTGATCCAACTTTTGAGTTGGAACACGGAAGAGAAGGAGGAATTCTCCAGAAATTCAGAGAGGAAATCGACAACTTCATTTCAGTTTGTTACAAGCATTTATACAGTACTCTTAACCATGGTTCTAACTGTCTACTCAACTCATGAGTTAATTGACTCTAGTAAGCTACCTATGGTTAACATTAATAACGCTACTGCAGTTAAAATAAATCAACATGATTTACATTTCATCACACCCCCTCAAGTTGGAACTATAACCAATCCCAACTTGACCATCAAGAAATCATGTTGAGCATTGCATAAAGGCTTGGTCATAACATCTGCAAGCTGTAGGCTGGTGTGAACATAAGTTGTGTTAAGGTAACCACTTTGAACCTTCTCTCGAGTGTAGTGGCAATCGATCTCCAGATGCTTAGTTCGCTCATGGAAACATGGATTGGCTGCAATCTGCTGGGCAGCTTTGTTGTCACAGAAGAGTGTGACTGGAAGTAGAATTGGAGCTTGTAAATCATTGAGAATGTAGCTTGTCCAAACCAATTTAGCAGTGGTAGCAGCCATACTTCTGTATTCTGCCTCAGCTGATGATCTAGAAACCGTTGTTTGTTTCTTTGTTTTCCAGGAAATGAGAGAGGTGCCCATGAATACACACAGTACCCTGTCAAGGAACGTCGAGTATCCAAGCAAGATCCCCAATCTGCATCTGAATATCCCACAATCTTGTAGTTGTTTTCTGCTGTATAAAACAAACCTTTATCTATGGTTCCTTTTAAGTACTTCAACAAATACAGGGCTGATTGTAAATGTGGTTGTCTGGGCTGAGAAACAAATTGAGACAGGTGTTGGACCACATATGAGATGTCAGGCCTAGTGATGGCTAGGTAAAGCAATCTTCCAATGAGCCTCCTATACTGCTCTGCATCCTCCAGCAGTTCACCTTCCCTTGCTGACAATTTTTGTCCAATTGGCATAGGACTAGGAGCTTCCTTTGCATCAAGCAACCCTGTATCATGAAGTATATCATGTATATACTTCCTTTGATTCAAATAAGTGCCTTCATCTGTTCTCAAAATCTCGACTCCCAGGAAATATTTAGCTGTGCCAAGATCTTTAATAGTAAATTTCTCATGCAATGCAGTCTTGACTGTCTGAATTTCACCATTATCATTCCCAGTGACTAGAATATCATCCACATATACCAATAAAGCTGTGAATGATCCATTTCAGGCCTTGACAAAAAGTGAGTAGTCATTAGTGGACTGAACATAGCCAAGACTCACCAAGAAAGTAGTCAACTCATGGTTCCACTGTCTTGAAGCTTGCTTAAGCCCATAAAGTGACCTTTTGAGTTTGCAAACTTGATTACATGTGGCCTGTGCATACCCTTCTGGTGGTTTCATGTAGATTTCTTCCTCTAAATATCCATGGAGGAAAGCATTGTTTATGTCTAATTGACATATGGGCCACCTTTCTTTAGTTGCCATTGCTACCACAATCCTTACTGTGGGCAACTTAGCAACCGGGCTAAAAGTATGCTTATAGTCCTTTCCCAACTTCTGGTTGTACCCCTTCACCACCAATCTGGCATTATATCTGTCCACTGTACCATCTGCATTGAACTTAATTCTGTATACCCATTTAGATCCAATGGCTTGACATCCTTGTGGTAAATCCACAAGATCCCAAGTTCCATTCACCTCCAAGGCTTGAATTTCTTTAGACATAGCTTCTTCCCATAATGGATCCCCTTTTGCTTCTTTGTATGTGGAAGGCTCATGGATTGAATCCACTTGTGTCATGAATGCACAATAAACTTTAGGATCATCACTATAGGGTTGTGTTGTTGTTGCTGTCATTACATAATCTCGAGACCAAACAGGAAGTCTTCTGTGTCTATTGGATCTCCTCAGTTGTGGCTCTTCAAGCACAAGAACATCCACTTCCCTACTGGTGGAAGGTGTAGATTCATGCTGGACCATTATATCAGTGTTTTCTTCCTTTGTTGACACCAACTCTGGTGTTGGAAAGATACTGTGTTGGCCTGCATTGTCTTGTTGTGCACCTCCATTTGTTTTGAAAGGGAAGATTTTCTCTTGGAATTCTACATCTCTACTGTAGAAAACCTGTTTAGTAACTAGATCATACAACTTGTAACCTTTGCTTTGTGCTGGATATCCTATTAAGATGCATCTCCTTCCTCTCGGATCAAACTTATCAATGTTACTCCTCAAGGCTGCTGCATAACATAAACACCCCATTACCTTCAAATTGTCATAAGGGGGTTGTTTATTGAACAAAAGTTCATATGGAGTTTTCCAACCAATACTAATCAAAGGCATTCTGTTGATTAAATATGTAGCTGTTAGTATGCAATCTCCCCAAAACTCCTTTGGGAGATTGGCATGGATCCTCAATGCTCTTGTTGTCTCAACTAGGTGCCTGTGCTTCCTTTCAACTACCCCGTTCTGTTGTGGACAATAAGGCATACTCTTCTGATGTAATATACCCATTTCTGCCAAGAACTACCTGCTCTTTTCATTAATCAGCTCAGTCCCATTATCTGACCTAATCATCTTAGGAGTGATTCCAAACTGATTTTTTACCATACATACAAAGCTCTTGACTATATCCAGAACCTGTGTTTTGTCATGAACCAAGTAGGTCCATGTAGCTCTACTTAAATCATCTACAATAGTATAGAAGTACCTTTCACCATTTAAACTTGCAATGGGAAAAGGTCCCCATAAATCCATATGTAGAAGATCAAACAAAGAACTGGTTTTACTATTACTCAAGGGAAATGACAACTTATGAAACTTTGCAAGTTTGCAAGTATCACAAAAACTGTCTGAAACTTCAATATTATCAAAACCAGGTACATATTTCAGTCTAGAAAAAGAAATATGCCCTAATCTATCATGAAAAACATGCTTGTCGACTATGACTTGACATGCTTTATTCTCTTCTTGAACTCTGCCTTGCTTAGCTTGAACCTTGTACAATCCATTTGAATCTTTGCCCACTGCCACTGTCCTCTTACTCAAACGGTCCTGTATCAAACACTAACATCCATCAAAACATGCTAGCAAATCATCTTGAGCAATTATCTTTCCAACTGACAACAGATTGAACTTAAATTCTGGGATAAGCAAAATATCTCTAATAACAAAACCTGGTTTCAATACCACATTTCCAATTTCTTGCACTCTTTTTATTGTGCCATCTGGTAATGTGACACTCACAGGGTGTGTCATCTTTCTGACATCACTAAGACACTCCACATAAGGTGTCATGTGATCTGTCGCACTTGTGTCAAGAATCCAGTCATATTTACTAAACTGTTGCACAAAGTTAAGATGAGAGTTACCTGCAAAATTTGCAACAGTGGATGCCACCATTTTTCCTTTGAACATCCTGAGCATTTCTTGACACATTGCTTGCATCATCTCTGGATCTATGTTGTACTTGCCTTGGCCTTCATCAACATCCAAAGGGGTACTCTATGACCCACTCTCTGTTGTAACATTACCTGCAATTGGTTTGCCCTTGCTCTTCTTCTTTCCTTTGTACCAGTCCGGGTACCCTATTATCTCAAAACATTCCTCCATTGTGTGGCCAACCATTCCACATTGAGTACACTGCTTCTTCTCGTTTGCCTTCTTCT
The DNA here is from genome assembly GCA_964016875.1 of Fallopia convolvulus. Taxonomy (NCBI): domain Eukaryota; kingdom Viridiplantae; phylum Streptophyta; class Magnoliopsida; order Caryophyllales; family Polygonaceae; genus Fallopia; species Fallopia convolvulus. The sequence continues at coordinate 7,261,132 of OZ024718.1, read as the reverse complement.
TTGCATCTTTCTTCTCTGCAAAGCGGTTCTTATGGCCACCACTGGACTGTCCCTGGTTCATTGCTCCAAAAGCAACTGATTCTGGCACTGAACTGGTGATGTGCTTGTTTGTTTCTGCTTGCAATACAAGATTATATGCCTTACTCAGCTTAGGCAATGGATCCTGTGACAGCACATGTGTTCTCACTACATCAAACTCACCATTGAGGTTGATCAGAAACTGCATTAATCTGTCCTGATCTTCCAATTCCTGTACCTTTGCAATTACCCGGCACTCACACTTAACTAGTGCTCCACATCTACAATCAGGTATCCCATTCATCAGTTGTAACTCATCCCAACATCTTTTAAGCTTGCCATAGTACGCAGTAACAAACAGATTCCCTTGCGTAATTCGATTCAGTTCCTGCTTAAGCTGATATATCAATGGAGCATTACTATGACTAAACCGCTCCAAAATCTCCTTCCACATCGCTCTAGCTGAGCTAACATAAATGAAGGATCCCGAAACATCCTTTGTCACCGAGTTCAAAACCCAACAAGCAACCATTCTATCAGCTCTTTCCCACATAGCTAGATCTAAAGGGTTTCCCTCTGGTTTTTCGATCGTCCCATCTATGAACCCTAGTTTCAATTTCTCTCCCAGAGCCAGCATAATCTGTTGACTCCTTGATACAAAATTCGTACCATCAAACGGGACCGTAGTTAGAGACATACCAGGATAATCGGAATTTCCTAGCATAAGTGGATCACTCTGTGATTGACCTTGATTTTGTGCCATCTGAACAATTCGAGCAATGATTCTGGCGCTTTCTTCATCAGTCATCTTCTCAGCTCGATCTGAAACCTTTTCACTTGATTTTGAGGTTCTGTTTGTGGTCGACTCTCCCAAACTCTGTTCCTACTCGGATCGATCAATCCTTACGCTCTGATACCAAGAAGAAATTGAAAGAGTTTGTGATCCAACTTTTGAGTTGGAACATGGAAGAGAAGGAGGAATTCTCCAGAAATTCAGAGAGGAAATCGACAACTTCATTTCAGTTTGTTACAAGCATTTATACAGTACTCTTAACCATGGTTCTAACTGTCTACTCAACTCATGAGTTAATTGACTCTAGTAAGCTACCTATGGTTAACTATAATAACGCTACTGCAGTTAAAATAAATCAACATGATTTACATTTCATCAACATGGTAGGAGCACTTGCTTCTGGCCGATCGGATGTGTGTGTAGGAGAACGACCCTTAGAGCTGTTGGGGAAATGGGTCGATCAGTAGCTCCTAATCCCACAGACAATCTCAGCGGAAGCAAACAATAGTCTGTAGAACAGCAAACGTAACCAAGACAACAAAGCCAAGCAACCCGACAAACCAACAACAACAATGTGGAAACCAAACCAACCACAAGCAAGAAAGCAAATATAAGCAAAAACAAAGCACAAATTAACACCAAGATTTAAGTGGGAAAACCCTCAAACTGGAGGGGAAAAAACCCATTGGCGCCCAACAGAGCAAAATTCCACTGATCAACAAACGGATACAAGTGTTCTCAAATCTCACACCCGGAGAACTTCAATACAAGGAGAATCAACTCTAGAACTCCCAAAATGAAGGCTAACACTTGTACATGAGATTAGGTTTCCAAGGGGAGAGAAAACCTCAGGCTTAGCAAGAAAGAACTCTTCTTCTTCTTCACCCAAATTTCTCCTCTCTCTTCTCCTTTCTCCCTCCTCACTCTTGTGCTCCAATTTCACTCTCAAGGAAATGGGGGCTCTCAATTTTGTGGCTGCTGAAAAGTGAGGCTCGTGCCTCTACCCTAGCTCACACATAAAGCCACTCATTCCACAAATCAGATTTGTGTGGAATATGGACTTGGACTGGACTTCTGGGCTTAGGCCCAACAAGAGCAAGCCGCTATCGTGGAAATTAGCTAGGGAGCAACTTAAGTCAATTAGAGTATGTGAATCATGAGATGTGGATCATTTGAGAGGGTTGGAATTGGAGTGTCTTTGCTGAAAAACTACCCAATAATTGCCTACTAAAGCTTGTTGCGATTGGGTTAAGGAATGATTTGGAAGAAGATAAACCATGTTGGGCACCCTATTCTTCTGGTGAGTTTTCGGCGAGCTTAGCATACAGACTTATTAGCTCATCTCTCGCGCAAAACATGAGCCTAGGGCGGAGTTGGATTTACAAACAACTTTGGAAATTAGAAGTGCCAGAACGCATCAAGTATAAAATGTTACAAACCCACCAACGAAAATCGAGACATTCATTCAAAACTAAGGCCTCGTCAAAACCCTCCGTTGGAAAATGGTTGGATCATAAGTGTTAGCTAAGGGATGGGAACAAACATTGGACTGTTTCAATTCCAAGGCAACGGAAGGTCACAGAAAAACACAAGTAAACAAATAGGACGGGACATAGTTCCTTTGTAGAGGAATCCCACTACAACCAACTAGTTGTATGGGTAAACCTCTACCTCCTCTTGGAGGATTTTGAAGGACATCCTTCTTTTATTGATAGTTCCCTAAAATACTACCAGACAAAGTTCAAACTTATCTATTCCAAACAGTCTCCAAACCTTAGAAACACTAATGAACTTTCTCAACCTAAGTACTAGGAAAACATATCAACTAAAACAAGGAACTCAAACCTTACACTTCTACGCTTGTATCGTCACTCAATTCCCTGGCACCTGGGAACACTTGCTTCACCGTCGTCAAGATCAAACACTCGCCGCCGGGGAATTGTTGGGCCCCTCTGAAGTAGGCTGAAATTCGGAAGACCATTAGTATAAATTGATGAAGCCCATTACTGCGGTCTTCAAACGTGCGCCAAGGCAACGACTTGAAGCGAGGTTTCCGGTAACGACTATGGCATTAAGGGCAAGGGAGACATTTGTAGGATCCGATCACGCCTCACAACCTCAGCAACGGTCACAAGAAGGGGGAGAATATAAAAGCACACGAAGGGAAGAATAGGGGGGATCCATTCATCAGCTATCCTACCATCACACTCTCGAGCTCTCAAAAGTCTTGATCCTCTTTTTACTAAAAAATATAGCTTGTTAATCTATTTGTTCTTTTGTAATCCGGAACAACAGGGCTACTATTATCAATCGATCAACAAACCGTTTTATTAGTTTTACTTTCTTTCTTACTTTTACATTCGAGTTTCATCTTGTTTAAAGAGTATAACGCGTTACGATTGTTTTTTGGTTAAGTTTTCCTCATTATAGCAAGTAACACGTTTACGTGGTAAATTTGCCCAAAATAGGAATATCTGTTCATCTTGAAGTTCCCTTGAAATACTTGGACATAACACATTAGTTCTCGAATGGTGTTTTACATTATCAAAACTGGAGAGCTCTTGATCGTTGTTCCGATGTTTTGGAACAAGAGTTACCAACACTTTCCCAACAATTTCTCCCTTTTCGATGATGAAAAACCTATTTCAAAAGACAAGTATTTCAATGTAAGAGAGATCATGAGATGCATATGAGTTCCTAAGAAAAAGTTAAGTGCAATGCATGTGAGTGATAAGTTCTTCAGGGAAATCCACTTTTATAGACAAGGTAGTTTTAACTTATTAGCAACCAATTCCCCCTTAGCAAAAACATTTCTAAGATAACTGAAACAACACATCTCTCAGAATTTGTCCTTCCCTCTTTTGGCATCATCAAAAAGTAAAAAAGAAATGAGAAAGAGAATTAAAGGGAACACACATTCATACTAAAGTACCATTCATTAATTAGGCAAAAATTATACAATATAGAACAAGAGTTACAATTTTTATGGGGGAGAGAGAGAGGGTAAGGGAAATGGAGGGAGAAGATCATGAGGACCTCGCCTTGATAAGTCCCCTAACATAGACAAGGACTTCCAACATGCAATCACAGGTGACGACAAGATGATGGAGCACCTGGTTTTTCACAAGAGGTGCCTTACTCATAGGAAAAGTTCCTGGAGGGAGAAGATCATAAGGACCTCACCTTGAGAAGATCCCTAACATCGACAAGGACTTCCAGCATGCGATCACAGGTGACGACAAGATGGTGGAGCACCTGGTTGTTCCCAAGAGGTGCCTCACTCATAGGAAAAGTTCATGTCTGCTGGTCCGCTGGTGCCTCAGAATGGCGCATCTTCTAGATTACAATCAAGTCTAGTTCTTGACTGAGTTCCACTTATTCCCTTGAGTCATCATAGAGCCCATCCTTTTGAAGGAGCTTCTTTACCAAGGAGGCATAAGGAAGAGAGTGGGAAGGCAGGCCTATGCACCCTCCATGTGCCTAAGGATGATTTTTGGCAGATTGACGGGCTTTCTCTGGAGGAAGAAGTAAAGAAATATAGCATCTTGAATGTTGAACGAATTCCTCTTCTCTTGCCATAGAATAACAACCTTGATGATAAACTAGTGAGCAAGCTTTGCCAGTAAGGAGAGGTTGTGAGTTTTGTAGCCCTTGTAGGAACCCGATTGTCATACAAAAGAAAGAGGATCTCCTCGAGGTCAGAGGTATCCCATTTCTTGATGGAAAGGAAGTCGAGGCCTTCCATGGGAACAAACAAAAGGCGACGAATGTTGGTCGTCGTGAAAATAAACTCATCACCTTTAATGGTGAGAGTTCCCTGCGTGCTGTCGTTGGAGACCTTAAAGGAGGAGTAGAAGAATTGAACTTGTTCTGTATTGACAAGGGCAGGCTTGTCGCATACTCGTTCCCAGCTCTAGGCCTTGATGAGTTCCCATAGCTCACGAAGCCCATTGTCAAAGAGGAAGGATTCAGAAAGAACAAGGGGAGTAATAAGCTTACGTTCCCAAAAAATGGAGGCCTTGGGTGCCTCTGTTCCCTTGTCCTTGGCTTCCTCGATCATAGGCTTCTTGTTGCCCTTCTTTCCCTTTATTGGCTTCTTCTTCTTTGCTGGAGAGGGGTTGTTTGCAACATCAACAAGGGGTCCCTTTTCTTTTGAACAAGGTTAGAGACGACAATTTGTTGATCGTCTAATGGGAACTGGGAAGCCTGTCGTTCCCTAGCCTTAGCGACGACAATTTGTTGATGGTCTGATGGGAACTAGGCAGGCTGGTATTCCCTAGCATTAGCATCTAGGTTGGCTTGATGCTCAACGACGAGTTGAGCCACGATTAGTACTTCGGTCGCGTTGTTGCCACCAAAGTTCCCATCATCTTTAGAGGCCTCTTCCATTGCCTCTTCATTGTCATCATTGGTGCAAGTTCTGCACAATCAGCCTCGTTGGCCTTATCAGATTCTTTGGCCTCTTCTTCTTCTTTATCATCAACACCGATCTCCCTTGGCCGTTTCCTAGAGGCCTTAGGCGGCAAAGTCTGGAAAATGGTGACGTTGAGCTCATCCTCGATCTCGGTAAGACGGAAATTCTCCTCAGCGGCGCCCATGATGATGGGACCAGGAGCAAGTTTCTTCTTCCGGGCAATCTGGGCGATGGACAGATCATCATTGTCGGATTCATCGTCCGGAGTGACGACGACCTTAGCCATGGAGGGAGAAGAGGTGGTGGGAACTCCCATGTTGGTGAGGAAGGAGGGGTTGGTTTTTTGTGGAGGGAGGAGGAGGTGTGTTTTCTTTAGGAGGATGAGGAGAGTTTTCTTTGGAGGGAGGGAGAGTTTGAGGGTTAGGGGAAGTGTTGTTGTTTGCGATGGGATAAGAGTTCCCATCGGATGGAGGAAGAGGAGTGGTGAAAGTAGAGACTGGACCTGTGGGACTAGAGTTCCCAGAGTTCGTTGGAGGTTGAGACGAAGAAGAGGGACTTTGGGATCAGAGTTCCTAGAGTCCGAAGGTGGGGAGAGAAGAGGATAGAGAAGATGTCCGAGTGGGGGATTGAGATAAAGGTGGTGGTGGAGGAAGGGAAGGAAGAAGATTGGAATCAGGGCTAGTTGAGCCTATTAGGGAATCGACGAAGAAAAGGGAAGACTTTTTCTTCTTCTTTAGAGGCTTAGAAGAAGAGACTTTTGAAGATTTGGATTTGGGAGGATCGGGACCAAAGTTGTCCACAATCAGAACATGTTTGGATGGAGAAGGTGTGGATTTGGAAGGGTTGGTTGTTGAGGGAGGAAGAGAGAGAGATTGGGAGTAAGGTGACCATGTTATGGTTGGCGGAATCACTCGGGGAGGAGGAATGGTTTGGCCTAGAATCTCATGTTCGAGAAATGAGGGGCCGACATTAGGGTTTTTGGGTTCTTTGAGGAAAGGCGGAACATAGTCGTTTAGGAGCTTGTACATGTGGTGTTTCTTGGCCGGATTAGGCTCGGCATTGATGAGGTATTTTTCGCAATCGTTATTCCTATCAAAGAAACCTTAACAAACAAAACTCAGTAGAGCGGTAAGTAAGGGTCGATCCCACAAAGACTCGTGTATTTGTGATTTTACTTGCGTTCCAAGAAATAGAAATAGGGGTTTTTAGAATGTTTGGGTAACTATTTAATCTAGAATGAAAATTAAAAATAAATTAAGAATTCAAAGATGTTCGTGTTGATAAAATAGGATAAAAGCTTGTTCAACTAGTTAAATCCATCATAGATGTGCTTATTGATCACTGATTCTCTTGATTTTCAATTCACTTGAATAATCTATCGTGGATTATGATTCAAACATAGGGTTTAGTGAATTTATTCTCTTCTAAAATTGATTATGATCCAAACATAGGGTTTAGTGAACTAACAGTCTAACAACCATAATCCTCTATCGACCTAGAAAAACTTCTAGATTCAGATAAACAATTTTATGATTCATATATCGATAGAAACAAACACTTAGAGTAAACAAACATCTAATTGGTTTGTGAATTTATTCCCTTCTACAATTGAATAGCCCGAATGAGTCTAAACAATTGTAGATTCTACTTAATCAAATTGATCCTAAATGAGAATTAATCAGATTAGTTGTAAATTAACCTAGAAATATTATTAGGTGATCAACCTAACAAAACCCTAGATAAACTTTGATTCAATTAATCATAGGGAATAAAAACTACTCAAGTTTGTTGAGAATTAATCAAACCTCACAATTGTATGCAATCTATGATTTTAATACACTAGTCAAACACAAGAGATTTAGCAAGACATAATTACATTAATGCAAACTTACAATTAAATTTAAAAGATCTCTTCTTGAGAAAAATCTCTAGAAAAACCCGAGTCTCCAAATTGTAATTGAAATTATAATATATAAGATAAAGACTAAAGGTTTTATAATCTTAAAACAACTGCTAAAGATAAAACATCCCAAGCCACAATATCCAAAAATAACATAAGACTAGCATAACACGAAGCCCACAAAGTTGGTTATAAACCTCCCGCGAAGCGCTAAAATGCGCGGGCACACACAAAAGTGCGGTTGCGTAATTTATCCTTTGCCCACGCTTTTCTCTCACTTGGAATTGTGCGGTTTGGTCCATGAAAAGCATGATGTGCAATTGCTACCCAACCCGCGCTTTTCCTCTTAGTTCAGGATTCACGTGATACTTTAGAGATTGTTTTGACCCCCTTCGAGTTGGAATTTGGACTTAGAGTAAAAACATGAGGTATTTTTCCAATCGTTATACCTATCAAAGAATCCTTAACTTTACCTCACATTAGTATCCAACCTATGATTTCAATAAACTAGTCAAACATAAGAGATTTAGCAAAACATAATTAAATTAATGAAAACTTACAATTTTGGTTCAAAGATATCTTCTTGATAAAACTCTCTAGGAAAAACCTATTCTCCGAATTGTAATTGAAATTATAATAGATAAGATAAAAACTGAAGCTTTTAGAATCTTAAAACAACTCCTAAAGATAAAATATTGCACGCCACAATATCCAAAAATAACACAAGAGCCTAACACGAAGCCCAAAAAGTTGGTTATAAACCTCCCGTGTAAAATGCACGGGCACACACACAAAAGTGTGGTCGCGCAATTTCACCCTTGCCCGCGCTTTTCTCTCTGTTGGAGTTGCGCGGTTTGGTCAATGAAAAGTGCAGCCGCGCATTTCCTACCCAACCCGCGCTTTTCCTTTCAATTCAGGAATCAAGTGACACTACAGAGGTTGTTTTGAGCCCCTTCGATTTGGAATTTGGACTCGTAGTCAACATGAATAGTAACTCTTTGAATTAACTTTCCAATGATACCAAAACCAACTTCATCATACCACTATATCTCCAAAACGAAGTCTTACAAGATAGAGGTGTCGAAACAACAACTCTAATGCATAGCTCGGATTTAAGCGTTCTTTTCTCACAACGTCTTGAGGCTTAATGATCATCAAAGGTGACTTGCATATCCTTGGAAAAGATACTTGAGCATCTTCAATCTTGAATCCTCCAACTTACGATGGCTCAGAACTCCGTGTAACCGATCCTTGCTCCCCATAAAGACCTAAAAACACGAAAAAACAAGAGTTGACAGAAATGCAAAAACTACAAAAACCACACAAAATGCAAGCAACTACCTAATATTTAAACATAAATATGCCCTAAAACTAACACCTAAATGGATGCTATCAAATTCCCCCCATGCTTAAACCTTTCTTCTCCTCAAGCAATAAATAGACCCAAGTCAAACCACCACTACAAGATTCTGAAGATTTAGCGACCATAATTTAGCGACCATAGCATATGGTCGCTAAATAGTCACAAGTGGTCGCTAATGTGGACGTCGAAACTGGGGAAAAAATAAAAAAAAGCGATAACGACCATATGGTCGCTATTTTTTGCGACCAAGTGGTCTCCGGAGCAACTTGGTCGCAATAAATAGCGCGGGCAAATTTCCCACTTCATTTAGCGTCCATCCGGTCGCTAAAAATAGCGTCAATATGGTCGCCATTTTTGCTACCATATGGTCGCTATATTTAGCGACCGAGTGGACGCTGGAAGGGCGACGACCATATGATCGCGAAATATAGAGACCATATGGTCGCTGATGTGGACCATATGTTCTGGCGGGCAACATCAATTTTGGCGGGTGAAATCTCGCCAAAAATGCGACCACATGGTCGCTAAAAAAGTATGTGGTAAAATCCGCGCCAATTCAGCATATATACCTAAATGTGTAAAAACCTCATTCTCATTCTACCACCTTCATACGACCTCATACATATATAGCTCTTTCCAAAAAAAATCAGAGAAGAAAGAAACAATCATTCACAAAACTAAGTTGGTCATAGGAAGAAATTACGTCAATTTTTCCGACAATTTCATCAAAGGTATGTAATTAAAACTTATTCGTCATATTTAATTCCGTCATGCTATCGGTTTGTACACAAATGTTGTTTGTAAAAAGTATTCGGTCATCTAATTAGAAGAGATTCTGTTAAGTAATTGTTAAATTCATATAGCATAGCAATCGGTTGGAGAAAGTTTTAGTTCACATATGCTGTATATAGCGACCAACTGGACGCTAGTCAACGACCAAATGGACGCCAATTAGCGTCCAAGCGGTCGCAAATAGTAAACAGCGTTCAGTTGGTCGCTAATCGGCGTCCATGTGGTCGCCATATCCAGGATTATATGATGCAAAAGTCAATTAATTATAGTTTTATATTGAATTGCAAGAAGGAAAAATGTGTGAATGGATGTATGTGCGTCATATAGATGGGTTTTTGAACAACGAGTTTTTGGCTCGCGTTCAACCATTTATTGACTTCTGCAAAGCTATGCTGACATATGACCCATCTGAATTAAGGTGTCCGTGTCGGAGGTGCAAGAATAGGAAACTGATTCCTGTAGATGATGTGCATTATCACATTGCTAAGGATGGGTTTGTTCCGAACTATTACCATTGGGTTTTGCACGGAGAGACTGATGAAACGTTCGGTGCCTTGTTGGCAGAGTCTAGACAGTATGAAGGCTGTAGCAGTACTGATCCAACACTACCAGTATCTGGGAATGATAATCTAATGGAGCAGATGGTCTATGATGGCTTTAATGCCCAAAGTCATTACACTACTGATGATCCCGTGCAGAATGAGGGTATAAGGCATGAGTAGGGGGATAAATATTATCTCCCGAATCTCCTTCTCCGCCTCCAACCCTCCGACGACGCGTTTGCCTCGCCGCCTCATCACCTCCTCGCCTCCGCCTTGCCGCTTATCCGCCTCCTCGCCTCGCCGCGTCGCCGCCTCCTCGCCGCGTCGCCGCCTCCTCGCCTCCGCCTCTGCCTCGCCGCTTATCCGCCTCCTCGCCTCCGCCTCTGCCACGCACCGCACCACCTCCTCGCCGCCCCTATGCTGCCTCGCGCCTCCCTCTCCCCTCCTCCTTGTTGATGAGTGTTTCTTGACAACAAATAAATTTATAAGTCAAGACCCCGCTGAGTATAGCAGAGTCAGGATCGTTCCACAGGAAGCAAGGTTGTTCGTTTATCGACTACTAAAAGCAAACAAAATCAAACAAAAACACTCACAAGAAGCCTCGTTAACGACGTTGTCAGGGTCGTTAACGAACCACCGTACACAAAAAGACTCAACTAACGACCTAAAATAAATTCGGTACCGAGCCAAGTAACTCAGCAACGAAATTCACTTAAAGATAATTCAAATAAAAACAAAAATCTAGGACTAGGGACACCACAACATAGACAAGCATATAAACTCGCAAGAAGAATAGATCATGCCTTTAAATAGATAGAGTCATCAACTTTCGTTGACTATCAAGTAAATTAACTTACTTTCGCATCCTAATTCACTTAATTGTTTGTTTTGGATCTAAAGCTTGAAACTTTCGTATTCAAACAATATCAACCTTCAAGTTACTAACTTTCTCTTTCAATCAAGTTAAAAATTAAAATTACCTCAACTTTCATCTTGGTATAAACACAACAAACAATCTTGATAATAGATAAAAGGCATTCAACACAGAATCTCACTTATCAAACATGCTCAACTATGCCGGGCTTAACCCCGATCCTAGAAAAGAAGACTACTCACTAATCATAACTACGAAACAAGAAATCATTGAAAACAAATTACTACTTAAATTAATAACAAAATATTGTCTTACAGAAATTCGAAGAAACCGAAAATATGCAAAGTACAGAACCACAATCCCGATCAACGAACTCGGTAACTTTCGTTCACCGACCTCCGACTCCGATCCTCTCTTCGGCCCTTTCGACTCTCTATGTCGATCTCTCCTCCAATTCCCCTCCTTCTAGGCTAAACAAGAGGGCTATTTATACTAAAAAAGCTAAAAACTAATAAGGCTAGAAGATAAAAACTTTCCTAAAAGATAGAAATAAAATCCTAAAAAGATAGAAAGAAAATCTAAAAAGATAGAAATACCTAAAATACATAATATAATAACCCTAAAAATTATAAAAAGATACTCCACCGATACGGAAATAATTTCCCGCACAAGGTCGGTGAGTTACAAAGTCAACCCTCGATATTCCTATCACGTGGCCTCGTTAACGAGCCCTTCACAGCCTCGTTAACGAGCCTGGGCTTGGTTTCTTCCACATTTCATCTCGTAAAACCTGGACTCTGACTTCTTCAAACTTGTATTCCTCTGTCTTTCACTGTAGCGCTCCAAATTCAGCTCCATATAGCACTTTTCCTTGCTAAAACCTACAAAATACACAAAATAGAGTAGCTTCCATACTTTCTATGAAAATATGCAAAACTATCCAAAAACATACTAAATTAAACCTAAACTTATCAAAACTAAACCTAATAAATAAAGAAAACCTACTAAAAACTATACTAAAAACACGAACATCAAAATACCCCATACTTAGACTTGCTTGTCCTCAAGCAATCACTAAACAAGAACCAAAACCAAACAAACAAACTTATCAAGATATAGCCATCATAAAAAAAACAACATCTACACATGAGAAAAATATAGCAAAGGATATTTAATGTCATCACACATATATGCACCAAATAGACATAAGAAAATACAATCCAACCTCACAAGGGATATAATGTGTTTCACTCAACTCTCAAGTGTTTAGGCTTATAAATTCAACTCTCAACTCAATCCAATATGCAAAAACTCATAGAAATTGGAACTTATATCACCAATAATCTCCACCCAAGATTTTGTCAAAACAAGCAAAAATCATCAAGAGAACTTAGGCTCAATGAAAAACTTCATAGAAGCTTCCATTCGGCCGGGTTGTAATGGGGCTTGGTAAAGACAATAAGGCGTGGAAAATATTTGGCTATGTGGTGCTAATAATATCCGGGAATCAAAAGACTCCTAAAAACTCACATAAACAAAACTCTCATAAAAACAATATACCAAACACACTCTCATTATGCACACTCATTTTACTCACCCAACATATCCTAGAAAATCTCATAAGAAATAAAAGAATCTCTGACATTATCTATAAACACACATGCACTTCAATCTTCCTTCTTTTCTTCTCGCTGCCTCGTTAACGAGCCCACTTCAGGGTCGTTAACGAGCTTCATCGTGTATTCTGCCATCATTTTTTTACTCCTTATCCTCAACAAATAACTTTATTTTGTGCATTTTTTTTACTTATCAAGAGATCTTTCTTATTACAAGTAAAACAAGAGACTTCCAATCTACCCTTCCCCATAATCCTTCAATCATAGCAAACAGTATATGTCACTCCTCTTTTTTTTTACTCAACAAAAATACCTCTCCAATCTAAGTCCTAATCCCCGGATAGGGTCAAGCTTATCTCGGCTAGGAGAAATTTTGTGGGGCTAAAAATAAAGGCTTTATGCTAGAATTGGCTATCAAAAGAAGGATCATGTAAAGGTGGATAAGGAATAATAGGGATTATAAAAATAAGTTCTCCATCATATGATTTTCACAAGTAATAAATCCCATACGGGTCTCAAGATATAGATAACCATCACAATTCCAAGAGATAATATGCATATAGAGAGTAAATCACACAAGAAAAGAAGAGGGATTTAATGATGTTTTCCCTATAAGGCCAAAAATAACTCACTAGGTAACAATTTTGTTAGATTACATCACTTATGCTATAAAGTATATGTGCTCAATTTCATCAAGTGCTACCTTTTTCTAAAAACAATTTTAAGTTTAAAGATTCCGGCTATACTTTCAAAGACATGTTTGCAAGGAATTATATGATTAAGCTAGCAATTACTATCATAGAACCTAAGAAAGGAATATCTATCAATTCTAAAAACTCTTTTTTTTTCCGAAACTACTCAAGACACATAAACACATAAGACAACAAGTTTTCTACTTTCTCCCACCCCATACTTAAAATTACAGTGTCCCCACTGTAAGAAAATAAGAAGGAAAGAAATAGAAAAGAAAACAAACAAAGATAAAAAATAAGAAAAAGAAAAACATAAGAACTTACAAAGTCTCAAAAGTGGAAAACAAGGAAAAACTTCATCTTCAGGCTGAATCACTGGTTTGGTGGAGGAAAATAGTGCTCAAAGGTACCCATGAAGTCATACATCGTCCTCCAACGCTCAGCATCATCCGCCTCTCTCTGACGATGCCTCTCATCCTCCATCGATATGCGAGCAGAATAGTCGGTCTCCCATCTGTCCATCCTCCGATGAATATGGTCCTGCTGGAGGTGGAGTTGCTGCATCTGAGCAGAAAGATCCTCGGCCCACGGTGGTGGCATAAACGATCCTGTGTACTCGGGCTGAGGAGGTGGTGGATAGTGAGGCTGGAAATAGTCTTGGTACAGCACCGGGTTGTATGGCATGAGTCCATAGGACTGAAGGTTGGTAGGAGCTGGCGGTGGGTCGACAGAAGCTCTCGGCGCCTCGTTAACGAAGCTGGGTGCCTCATGAGGAATGTAGGGAGGAGGCTGGAAATGGTCGTTAACGAGCCTGGTGGGCTCGTCAACGAGGACGTTGCTGCCCAAAACTTCCGTGTCGAGGTCTTCATCTTCGAGGTTTAGCTCCTCAGTTCCTCCCTCGGTGTCGGCTTCTTTAGTGTCGTCGCTAATTACCTCGGTATCTTCATCTTCATCTTCATCCATTGCTTCACCTTCTCGCTCAAATCTTGTCTCACACGGCCGTAGTGATAGCTCATCCTCCGGCTTAGGCTCTAACGGGTAAGCATGCCCCGTCCACGCTTCGTACCAATTTGGTACGTAGAGTAACTCCAACTTGTCGAGGGTAGGCCTAACGAAGCGGTCTTGAACTTTTACTTTGAACCCACCTTCGGCTTGAATGAAAATACTAGAGCTATACCAATAGCTCTTGTTGAGGAGTTGAGCGTGGGCCGGTGTGTAGCGAGTGAGGTCAACTCCCACGTTTTTATCCAAAAGGCTAACCAAGTTGCCACACCAAACCTCCTTGGACTTGGTTGATTTCTCGACGTAGTAGAGCCATTCATACCCTAAATTCAAGGGGTCGGGCTCCTCGAAAAGGATGGTGCGAAGACAAGCAACTTCTGTCCTCGTTGGCCTATTCAACTCTCTCTTTGGCCAAAACATAGCGGCTAGGACTCGGAGAATGATCCTGAAGATGGGGTTGATGATGCTTGCCCCGGATAATGCCGCTGTGGAGGATTGTTCTTCCCCCGTGATGTAGCTCCATGTCCTAGTCACCCTGTAGTCTTTCAAACTGTAGTCTCTAGACGGATTTGGAAGCTCTAGGATTGCGTTGAATTCTGCCATGGTGAACTCACGGCTCACATTACCGAGCCGAAACCGGATTCGTCCCGCCGAAGTCTTCGATGGGAAGCTAGTCTCTAGAGTGGCCAAAAACTCGGATGTGAGGGCCGGAAGTGTGGTAAATTCTCCTTCTTCAGGAGATGGGATGCACCAAGGATAAGGAAGGCTTCCTTGACGTCCGTGTAGATCCCCGTGTTGATAGCACTAGACTTCGAGAACCAACGGGTGTTGTGGTCTTTCTCTAGAATGGCACGGTATCGATGCACTTGGCCTTGAGTACTCAAGATCACGTTGTCCATGCGAGGTGGAGATGGGGACCTCTGGTTCCTTCTCTTCTTCTGAGCTCGAGTAGCGGGTCTGCTTGAACTTGCCATGAGATCGGAGAACCGAGAAATTTGAAGAACAAGGGGTCGGAAATTGGGTGAGTAACGAGCTCGGTGAGGGTTATCGAAAGCTTCGGATCTTCGACGGTGGAGGGAAGGGTTTTCGGGCTTCGGTAACGACGGTTGCTCGGTGATGGTGGGTGCGGGATTCATATCGGTGGGAAGGGGTCTTCAAGATTTTTGGGTGAGTTTTTGAGAAGGTTGGATTTGGGAGGATTTGAGAGTGAAAGAATGTGGGAGGGGTAGAAGGGTTATATAGGAGAGGGTAGGGATAGGAAGGGGTAGAGGGGGTGGCGGCTAGGGTAGTGAAAAAGATAGACTAGGTTAAAAAAAACTTACCTACCCCGTTTTGCCGAATCGGGTCGTCCGAACCGGGTCGTTAACGACCCTGGGTGGGTCGTTAACGAGCCACCGTAGCCTCTTGGAGTGATTTTTCGATCCCTTCTCCTGCATCTTGTTAGCTCAAAATTTAATCCTAATTTCTATCCTAAAAACTACTAAAAAGAAAAGAACTCAAAAGAATGTTAAGAAAAAGAGTCTAAAAAGAGAAAAAAATCTAACTCTATACTAAAAAGCGGGTTACCTCCCGTAAGCGCTATTTTTAACGTCGTCAGCCCGACGTGCTCCTTTGACTCAAGGTGGCTCCCGTGTAGCTATGTTGGGGTCTTGAGGTACCCTATATTTAGCTTTGCAGTTTCTGTGTGCTTGAGTTGCTAAATTAGGTCCCTTTTCTTCTATCAGTATGTCCGATATTCCTACATGATGGTTAGTGAAATCCGAAAACCAAGGTGGTTTGGATTCCTCTGTAGTGCATATGATGGGGCATGGTGTAGGAATAAAAGATAAGGAATGGCCATCTTTAGCAGATTCATAATTAGAGTACTTACCTTGGTTGTATTCGTGCATGTGGGACTCGGTGATTGGCCAGTGAGGCTCGGTAGGGACGACTGAATCGAGTTCTGGTTGAGTCAACTCGATTAGTGCGACTCCAATTGGGTCGTTGGCATTCTGATCCAAGTTGAATTCTACCCGTTCCTCTCCAATATCAAAAGTGAGGAGTCCTTTCCGCACATCAACTCTTGCACCTGTTGTAGCTAAAAATGGTCTGCCCAGAATTATGGGGACATGAGAGTCTTCAGGCATATCGAGGACGATGAAATCATTTGGTATAAAGAATTTCCCGACTTGAATAGGATAGTCATCCATGACTCCTGTGGCCTTGACACATGACCCATCTGCCATGTACAGATTCATATCTACCGGCTCTAGTGGTCCCATATTAGCTTTAGACCAGATTGAGAGAGGAACTAAACTAGCACAGGCGCCCAGATCACATAAAGCCTTGAACTTGTGGTTGCCTATGCCGATTGTTATTGCAAATCTCCCTGGGTCTCCTAGCTTTTCCGGAAGAGCTATTGATTTGACTTCATCCTGCGACTCTGTAATGGATCTTTTCCTGCTAAGAATATCCTTCAAAAACTTTGTATAAGCCGACATTTCGCTTAGGGCTTCAGCGAATGGGATGGAAATATTAATGCCCTGAAGAATCTTTACGAAACGCTTGAACTTACTCTTAGTAGAGTCCATAGATTTCTTAGTTGGAAATGGAAGAGTTCTCACCATTCTCGGAACCAAGTTAGGCTCGAGAGGTGGTGCTACCGGGTCGTTACTGGGATCGTCAGGTGACCTCGGTGGGTCGTTACCGACCCTGATGGGGTCGTTAACTACCCTGGAGTTGAGAGGAAGGCTCAGTCTAGAAAACTTACCTAGGGTCGGGTCGTCAGGAATCCTCGAAGCCTCGTCACCTTGGTATATGGGCTCGTTATTTGTTCTCGCTGGCTCGTTAACGAGCTGTTTGGTGACGTCCTCTTCCTTCTTGTCCTCAGTTTGAACTTGCTCCGGCAATGTCTTCCCGCTCCTAAGGTGCACCGCTGCTATTTGTCCCCTAGGGTTCTCCTCGGGGCGGCCCGGGAGTTGCCCTTGTGGTCTCGGAATTTGGGCAGCGAGGTTCCCTAGTTGGGAATCAACACTCTTCTTCCATATATCGAACTCTCCCCATCTTTTATTTTGTTGGTTCAGGTTGGCTTGAACTTCGTTAACCTTGTTGGTCACTTCGTTAACTTTGTTAGTCACGCCGTTAATGCCTTCCTGTAATCCTTGAACCCATGATGGTGGCTCCTGATGGCCTGGAGGTCGATAAGGTGCAGGTCGTCTATCTGGTGGAGGCATTGCATAGTTTTGATTGGTATTCTGATTGCCCCATGCCTGATAGTTGTTCGACCTGTCATTATAGCTAGGCTGGTTCCTGTATGGTCCTCTCATATAATTCATCTCAGCTATTGTCTCAGCGGCTCTAACCTGCTCTATGTTAGTGCAAGCAGAAGTCTTATGTGTAGAAGAACCACATTCTTGACATGATTGAGAGGATTTCAGAAAACTTACCTGCTTCTTCAGACGGTTGACCTCATCTTGCAAGAATTGATTTTTAACATCCGGGTCAACTTCGTCTCGGTTAGGTATGTAGTGACGTTTCTGAGGCTGTGGAGTCTGCTGGGTTCCATACATGGCATCGTAATTGGAAAGCTTATCCAACAGTTCCCATGCCTCTGTCGGATTCATCTCTATAAAACCGCATGCAGTATGCGTGTTGATGCGGTTCTTGGTCTCTGCGTTGATACCCTGGAAAAAGATTTCTTGCAAAACATATAAAGGTTGCCCATGAATGGGGCATTGTCTAAGCATCTCTTTAAATCTTTCCCATGTTTCAACGAATGTTTCATTAGGCAGCTGGTGATAGGAGGTGATGCGTTTCCTCAACTCCGTCGTCTTAGCAGGAGGGAAGAACTTTGTCAGAAATTGATTCTACAAAGCTTTCCAAGTCCTGATAGACTTAGAAGGTAGGCTCTCCAACCAGCTCAGGGCCTTTCCAGTAAGGGACCACCTAAAAGCTTTTAACAGAACATATTCAAGTGAGACACCTTCAACAACTATGGTGTCACATAAATCAATAAAGTTTCTAATATTCTCCATAGGGCACTCAGTAGGTTTCCCTTCAAACTGAGCCCGTTTAATCAAGGATATGAATTGAGACTTGATCTCAAAGGGTTTCTCTATCGCAGGAAGCACGATTGGAGATTCTGGCACCCTCAGTTCTAGATGCATGTACTGTTTGGCATTCCTTGGATAGGCATCAAGCTCTTCTTGTAGACGAGCATTAGCAACTCGTTGACGCTCAGCCTCAGCAGCAACGCCTTCTTTCTCAGTCTTCAATGCCTCCATCTGATTTCGGAGATCTTCCATTTGAAGAGCCATCTCTTCTGGTGTAACCATGGCTCGGTTTTCTCGGAGTCTACGGTGCAGGGAACGTTCGGGTTCTGAGTAATAACCAGTGTTATCAAACTCGAGCCTTCGTCGTCCTACCGGCATACGCTGAGAAACAGACAAAGAAAACAAAAAATTAAAAACAAAAACGGGGTCGGGCTATTCCCGAACCCACAGATAAACTAACAAACATGTTGCTTCCCCGGCAACGACGCCAATTTGTTGATGAGGGTTTCTTGACAACAAATAAATTTATAAGTCAAGACCCCGCTGAGTATAGCAGAGTCAGGATCGTTCCACATGAAGCAATGTTGTTCGTTTATCGACTACTAAAAAGCAAACAAAATCAAACAAAAACACTCACAAGCAACCTCGTTAACGATGTTGTCAGGGTCGTTAACGAACCACCGTACACAAAAAGACTCAACTAACGACCTAAAATAAATTCGGTACCGAGCCAAGTAACTCGGCAACGAAATTCACTTAAAGATAATTCAAATAAAAACAAAAATCTAGGACTAGGGACACCACAACATAGCCAAGCATATAAACTCGCAAGAAGAATAGATCATGCCTTTAAATAGATAGAGTCATCAACTTTCGTTGACTATCAAGTAAATTAACTTACTTTCGCATCCTAATTCACTTAATTGTTTGTTTTGGATCTAAAGCTTGAAACTTTCGTATTCAAACAATATCAACCTTCAAGTTATTAACTTTCTCTTTCAATCAAGTTAAAAACTCAAATTACCTCAACTTTCATCTTGGTATAAACACAACAAACAATCTTGATAATAGATAAAAGGCATTCAACACACAATCTCACTTATCAAACATGCTCAACTATGCCGGGCTTAACCCCGATCCTAGAAAAGAAGACTACTCACTAATCATAACTACGAAACAAGAAATCATTGAAAACAAATTACTACTTAAATTAATAACAAAATATTGTCTTACAGAAATTCAGAAGAAACCGAAAATATGCAAAGTACAGAACCACAATCCCGATCAACGAACTCGGTAACTTTCGTTCACCGACCTCCGACTTCGACTCCGATCCTCTCTTCGGCTCTTTCGGCTCTCTATGTCGATCTCTCCCCCAATTCCCCTCCTAGGCTAAACAAGAGGGCTATTTATACTAAAAAAGCTAAAAACTAATAAGCCTAGAAGATAAAAACTTTCCTAAAAGATATAAATAAAATCCTAAAAAGATAGAAAGAAAATCTAAAAAGATAGAAATACCTAAAATACATAATATAATAACCCTAAAAATTATAAAAAGATACTCCACCGATACGGAAATAATTTCCCGCACAGGATCGGTGAGTTACAAAGTCAACCCTCGAAATTTCTATCACGTGGCCTCGTTAACGAGCCCTTCACAGCCTCGTTAACGAGACCTTCACAACCTCATTAACGAGTCTGGGCTAGGTTTCTTCCACATTTCATCTCGTAAAACCTGGACTCTGACTTCTTCAAACTTGTATTCCTCTGTCTTTGACTGTAGCGCTCCAAATTCAGCTCCATATAGCACTTTTCCTTGCTAAAACCTACAAAATACACAAAATAGAGTAGCTTCCATACTTTCTATGAAAATATGCAAAACTATCCAAAAACATACTAAATTAAACCTAAACTTATCAAAACTAAACCTAATAAACAAAGAAAACCTACTAAAAACTATACTAAAAACACGAACATCACTCCTCCTCCTCCTGCCAGCCCTTTCCTCCTCCTCCTCCTCCTCCCGCCGCCCTCCTCCGCCGTTCCGGATCCGTCAATAGCCGTCGCCGTTGCCAGCAGGCCGCCAGTGCCCGTCGCCGCCGCCAGTGCCCTTAGCCGCAGCAAGCAGGCCGCCTCAGCCTCTGCCTCGCCGCCCCTCCCGTGGTCTTTTTCTGCCTCTTTTTCGGGTATTTTTTCCGCTTTCTGTTTATTTAGTATTTCCGTTAAATGATTTTAGATTGAATTTGTAGTTTAGAATTGACATTGGATATAGTTTGATGAATTTTGAAAAAAATTGATTGAATTTGGATAGAATTTGAATGAATTAGGATAGAATTTGAATGAATTTGGATAGAAATTGATTGATTGATTGTTGTTGAATAAGTTGATTGTTGATTTGGAAAAAATTAATTGTTGTCGTTATGTTGTTGTTGGTTTGAATTGGACTAAATTATTGTTGTTGTTGTTGTTGTTGACAAATTTGGAAAAAATTATTGACAAATTTGTATTGAATTGTTGATTTTGAGTTGTGTTGTTAAGTGGTTGAATTTGATTGTTGTTGAATTTGGAAACTTGTTCATGTTGTTGATGTTATATTTGTTGATATTGTTAATGTTGTTGATCTTGTTGTTGTTGTTGTTGTTGTTGTTGTTGTTGTTGTTGTTGTTGTTGTTGTTGTTGTTGTTGTTGTTATCTGGCTTGATGGGATCCCATCAAGCCAGATATAGACGACGAGACGGTCCGACGATTGTGGGAGAAGATCGCGAAGAAGCGATACGACGACAAGGTTGGGAAGAGTCGTCAGGCGGGGCAAAAGCCGAACTGGATCAACTCCGCCGCTTGGGAGCTTTGGGTGGCGTATTGGAACACGCCCGAGCACAAGGCGAAATGTGCGTGTCAGAAGAGAATCCGACATACTAATCCGGCGAACCACAGTAGCGGTTCGAGGTCCCACCTCGATACCATGCAGCAATTGGTACGTAATTTTAATTTAAATTTATGTATTTTTTTTAAATTTATTCATAATAGGTTAATATACTTTTAATAATTATTAATAATTTTTAATCATTCGTAGGAAACCCTACGGGGTCGTCCGATTACGGCTCTCGAGCTTCTCATCGAGGCGCACACACAAGGTCCGGACCGACATTTTATAGACGACCGGTCCGCCCAGATCGCTGTAAGTATTCACTTATATATTTCATATCTTATTAAATTTTGTTTATTATTATTTATATTTATATGATTACGTATTTTTTTAGGCTCGGACCCGGGAGATCCTCTCCCAGAGGTCCTCGGAGTCGGGCACCACTCTGTCCTTTTGAAGACGAGTGTGATGCCTTTTTGACGGCCGCTGGAGGGGTGGGCTCGGGCGGCGCTGTCTTCGGGCTTGGCAACGCCGCCTCCGATTTCTACGGGTCGCGATTGACGGCGTCGCGTCGGGAACCTCCTCGGGTGGAGCATTTGACGCAGCGCAACACTGAGCTTATGACCGAAATGACGGACTTGCGTAGTAGGGTCGCTCGGCTCGAGGAGTTCATGGCCCGGATGAAGCAAAATTTTGACCCGCAGTTGGGATGGTCCCGTGGTCCCGACGGGAGTGATCCGGCCAACCCCGACGGAACCAACTAGATAGTTTAGCTTAAATATTTTTGTAATTAATTTTGTAATAATTTTGGAAATATTTCTGTTTCTGCAATTTTAATATTTTTAAATTAATCTAAATTAATATTAATAAAGCGCAAATAAATTTTTTATTTTTTTTATTAAATAAATATTAGCGGCCATATGTTCGTTAAATTTTGAACGCATGTGAACCTATATGCGCACGATCGTGCTCTTTAGCTTCCTTTAGGTTCAAAGAAAGACGAGGCTCGTGTGTATTTTTTTAATTTTAGCGACCACATGGTCGCTATAGTTGGCGACCATTAGCGACCAACCGGTCGCTATATTTGGCGTCAGTTGGCGACCAAGTGGTCGCCATATTTGGCAACCACTCTGGTCGCTATGGTCGCCAAACCGGTCGCCATAATAGTGGCGACCAATGGCGTCCATGGTCGCTATATATTGCAACCAGATGGTCGCATGGTCGCTAAAGCTAGCGACCAGGTGGTCGCTAAAGCTAGCGACCAGGTGGTCGCTGACTGGTTTGCGTCCAACCTTTTAGCGACCATGTTTGGCGACCACGATATGGTCGCTAAATCGATTTAGCGACCATATTGGTCGCCAAATATGGATTGCAATGTTGTGCACAACATTGCAATCCATGCATTCATCTCATAACACATAGAGCAAGTCAACATATAATCACAACTTGACCAAGACATCCTAGCATGCAATTAATCAAGAAAAGAGGAAAGATTATTCATCCATTCTAGATGTCACGAAGATAATGTGTTTGCTCTCTCTCTCTCTCTCTCTCTCAAGTGTTTATGGGACAAGTGTTTCATTCAAAGTCAACAATAAAAAAATAGATTGTGTTTATGGGAGAAGTGTTTAATCAAGAAAAGTTTGACGTGATCTCTTGTGGATAGATTGTGTCTTCTATTTTTTGGAAGATAATATTTCCCATCTTTATGGGATAAAAGATACTCCCTCTGTTCATAAAAATATGGTGTTTTAGCCTAAATCGTAAAAATTAAGAAAGTACATAATTTGACTCAATTACCCTTTTTATTAATTTTTTACGTTTACTTGAATTTAAATTATGGAATATTTTCTGATTTGGTTTAGATTTACTCCTTCTCAATTCTCATCCAATTTAAGGTGCAACTTCCTAAATTAATGTTCCTAAATTGATTTGGTTTGATTTCTATGCTTTTTTTTTCCTTTTTTCAAAAGGGTAAAACTGGAAAAATGTGTACATAAATAGCTAAAACATCATATTTTTATGAACGGAGGAAGTATTGATTTTATGAAAGAAATATATCTATGAAATTTCTATCCTTGCAATATCTTGTTTCTATCTTTATGCTTAGGATCCTCCATAAATAGTCATGATTATTGTAAGATCAGGTGTAGATCAGATCAGTGTAGAGAGACCTAGAGAGGTTAGGTTAGACTGATCAGATATCAACAAGATCAGGTGTTGTAATCCTTAGAATCCTCAAATCTAATGGCAAGTCCCTGGCTTGGCAGTGCCCCAGACGTAGTCATTCTGACAAACTAGGTCAACAAATTTCTTGTGTTCTTCTATTTTTGTTCTTTCTTAATTCTCTTGTGAGTCTTTGTGTAAGATATCCCTTACTATAAGGGTTGAATTTCCTAACAACTGGTATCAGAGCCTGGTTCCTATAGTTGCAATGGGAGATAAAAAAGATTCATATGGAGAAGTTTGATGGTACTGATTATGGTTTCTGGAAGTTGCAAATTGAAGATTACCTATATGGTAAAAAGCTTCACACGCCTCTGGGAGAGAAGCCTAAGGATATGAAGGATGAAGATTGGAAGCTACTGGATAGGAAGGCGATGAGTGCAATTCACCTATCCTTATCCAGGAGTGTAGCACATCACACGGTCAAGGAGGCTACATCAAAGGGTTTTCTTGGGATCTTGTCCGCTTTGTATGAGAAGCCATCAACGGTAAACAAGGTGCACTTGATGAGGAAGTTGTTGAACCTGAAGATGAAGGAGGACATAACAGTATCCAAGCAAATGAGCGGATTCAATATGACGATTGCACAACTACAGTCGATGAAGATTGAGTTCAATGATGAGGTACAAGCCCTAATTCTACTTTCTTCTTTGCTCGAGAGTTGGAGTGGAACCGTCACAACTGTTAGTGCGATTGGGAAAGGGAAACTTAACTTTGATGATGTGAGGGATCTGATGATGAGCAAGGAGATTCGGAGGAAGGAGTCAAGTTCTACATCTGGATCAACTTTGAATGTGGGAAACAAGGGCAAATCTGGTCATAGTGGATCAAAATCCAAAGGGAAGGAGAAGGTCAACAAGGAAAAGAGCAAGATCAAGTGCTGGAATTGTGGTGAATTTTCTCACCGCAAAAGTGAATGTCAGGCATTAGAGGAGGAGTCAGAAGATACGATAGTAGAGTATGTTGGAGATGTATTGATTCTGAGTATCTCAAGATTAGGTGGGAGAATGAAAGTGGTTCCTAGTAAGCAGAAGGCCTTGAAGAAAGAGCCATGGACTAATGGTCAAAAGATCAATGAAGAACTAGATAGAGATTCACCTTCTGATTTCTATCTGAAATTTGTTGATTTAGCTGAGCTAGAAGACTATGTAGAGGGCAGGAAAGTCAGGTGGGGTGACATGGAGGAGAAGGAAGCTTGGAAGGAGAAGTCCACACGACAAATATTGAGTATGGTGGGAGAAAACCTTGCTGACAAGCTTGAAAAATTGAAGCCAAGCAAGGATTCTGACGGGCTTACATAAGTTGAAGGCCCGACACTACCAAGACTGAAGGACTGCTGAAGAAGAAGACAACTATAATTGGAATCAGTCTCTAGGTGGGAGATTGTTAGGTTATAGAGCCTGATTCAGGATTAGGCGGAAAAGGAGACGAAGGCGGAGCCAGAGCTTCTTGTTGATTGCCTAGAGCTTTGATTTCGAGGAAGTAGGTGAAATTTCTGCTTTTAATTTTATAAATTTTGGGCAAAATCAGGGCAATTTCTTTTCATGTATGAATTGATAGTAGTGTAGATGGGACAATTTTCAATTGGGGATTTTTGAACTTTAATTCGTGAAGAGGCAACCCCCCCCTCAAATTAATTAGGTTGCATATATACATTATCAACAAAGATAAGTAAGTGATGGTTCTTTCTCAATATTATCTGAGCTGGACGACAACTATAGGCTGATAATTCTAGCATTAAACACTCTGGTAGCTTTATTTTTTAAAATTGTTGCCTCAAATTTTGGTCGTGGAGCGACTGCGTTTCAGGCAATTGTGTTGAAATTTTAAACGAAAAAAGTCGTTGCCCTGGACAACGACTTTTGCTCAGAAAGGCATTGTTCCGATCAATGACTTTGTTAAGAACCATATCAGCCAGCCTATGTCTAGATTTTTATTTCAAAATGAGCTTATTTTGAGAATAAAAATTTCATAACAGCCTAGATTGGAATAAGAATTCCCTTTTCTGAGCAAACCCACAACCCGAGTTTTAACGATACCTACCTAAATATATTACAACTTCATATGACACAAACGTACCTCTATGCTATATCACTAATTCTTGCGCACATGCATTTTTATTTTATTTAATTGATTAACCGATTCACACATTTGCGCAAAATAAATACTGTTCATTAAGCCCTATATAATTGATGTCCATTGCTCCATAAGGTTGCACTGGAAAACAGTGGTAGCATCTTTGTCTCCACAACCACTTAGGTTGACGACAACCTTGGTCCCGTCCCGGACAAAGCTCCTCCAGATACGCAAGCGCGTGGGCCGGCGACTCCAACGCTGGGAAATTCCCTTCTAGTTTGCACAATCTCTTATATGCTACATAACCCAAAAGATTTGGTAAATTTGTCTACACATACTAAAACGATTTTGAGTCCTTCACTCAAGTGTACGTAATTTAACCATACCGTACGTTAACAACCTCTATGTTCGTGATTGCATGGAACTCTGCTCGTCCCGTATCCTTTAGGTGGCTTAGCTTAGGGCTAACTCCCGAACATTCCAACCTGAAACATAGTCACATTCATATTGCTGGGGTTCAATTGTGAATCTTACATCCTAAATTGGGAGATACAAGTCTAGTATATAAGTTCATGAGTTACTCCTATTGTCAATTAGTTTTGGGATGAAGCTTAAGCCCTATCTCCCATGTAATACATACTTGTAACATTACAAATTTCAATTAGGTATGATTGTGATATATATTCTTCACTAACCCGACTGCAATTGAATGGGGCTCGAGAATCTGCCCCTCGTCGTCCTGGAGCAAGTAACTCATGGCTCCATGGTAGACACCAACCGACCCTTTTGTGAGGGTTGCAGAGTGAAACCCGGTCTCCAATCCGTTCCCTGAACCCTCAACTCCGATCAATCTAACGTTTTCGTCTTGTACGAACTCGTGGAAGAGACCTAACGTGATACGCTAGAATATATTAGATTATATTAGGTTAATTAGAATATTATCTTTCTAGATTTAATTTTATCTTTTTAGGAATAATATCTTTTTAGTATCTCAGCTTGTTAGCTATTAGGGTTAGAATTTTATTATATATACTGATGTATTAATTTTATGGAGGAAGGAATTAGAAATCAGAAAAGTTATTTTTATGATCTTCCTAAAATCTCTAAATTTATCGTTTTTCAACCCCGTGGCAACCAACCACGTTTATCCCGAGTCGGAGTCCACATCGGATTAGGCTCAACCCCTTGACCAACAAGGGTTTCCGATACGAATCCACACCGGGTTCGTATCAATTGGTGCTTTCATTCTTGAACATCGCAATTATCATGTCAAGTGACGCGCATATCCGAGCCATTCTTCAAGACATGTCGTTGACATACGATGCTATGCGTCAACAATGCCACGCTATAGCTCAACGATTGGACCGACTTTGTCATTTTTTGACACCCGCGGTCCCTACCACCGTGGCTACCAGCCCAGTGCCCGCGGCCAGCCCTCCCGGCGCCCCCGACCCCGCGTCCGCGATGGTTACTACCTCGGACACCGTCACGCCGGCCACCACTCAGGCCGTCATTACGACACCTACACACCATGCCGCCACCCTCCCTCATCCGACCGTCGCTCCTGGCGCCTGGTCACCGCACCAAACCCTACAGCTGTTCACGACCCCTATGGACGCAGCACCGCTGGCGGCTCTGCCAGGCCAACCACCACCGGATCTCCACCAGCACGCGGTCGCAGGGGCTTTGTCCACACCACCGCAGTTCGGACGCCATCAGATCGGCGTCGTTCTGCCGTCCAAGGTCGATGACGTCCACGCGAGCCCTAGTGCGCAGACGGGGCTGCCGTTCGGCGCACAATTTGCGCAACCTAATTCACAAATCGTGGATGGGAAAGGATGGATATTCAAGTTTAGGATGCGGAATCAAGCACTGGTACATGTGCCATGGGACCCTGGCGGATTAAATTCCAAGATCCGTTTTATACGTCTCCTCCTGATTTCCGACTTGATGACAAGTCGAATCTCAACGGGGGAGAATTGATACGCTAGAATATATTAGATTATACTAGGTTAATTAGGATAATTAGAATATTATCTTTCTAGATTTAATTTTATCTTTTTAGGAATAATATCTTTTTAGTATCTCAGCTTGTTAGCTATTAGGGTTAGAATTTTATTATATATACTGATGTATTAGTTTTATGGAGGAAGGAATCAGAAATCAGAAAAGTTATTTTTATTATCTTCCTAAAATCTCTAAATTTATCGTTCTTCAACCCCGTGGCAACCAACCACGTTTATCCCGAGTCGGAGTCCACATCGGATTAGGCTCAACCTGTTGACCAACAAGGGTTTCCGATACGAATCCACACCGGGTTCGTATCATAACGCGTTTGATCCGCCCCCAACACAAGCGAGCAAGATGTCAGGTTTGCCTCCCCAGCTCTCCATGGATTGCTTCCTGACTTCCTTACCGATAACGGATTGGAACTCCCGGACCATTATAGGACACAGGTGGGGCCCGATACCCGAGCCTTGCAAGTAGTAGTTGTTGTTGAAGTCCGTAAAGCTCTCTCTGAATTCGTCCGAGGTTGCATCCTTGAAGCTTCCGTTCACGGGAACAACCTTTTCAAAACATGACGTGAATCAAACAACCTTCGCATTGGTTGAAAAGGACAAAAATGCTTAGAACGTGAAACAACAATAACCAACTTCGAAAAGATTACTCGTAAATGTTGGTTTGTAGACTTGTCAATCGGGTCAGGTTGGACGGGTTCGGGTTCGGTCATTTCGGGTTCGGGTTAAATCGGGTTCCGGGTCGTTATGGGTCACGGGTCAATCGGGTCGGGTTGTAGCGGGTTTTCGGTCGGGTCGGATTAACCAACGGGTCTAAAATATTCTTTTTTCTTATGATTATTAAAATCAATTTTTAATTAAATATTAATTTTTAATTGTAATATATTATTTTCATTTATTTTAATAATAAACTATATTATAAGTTTCAAAATAAATTTAAAAAATTCTATAAATATGCTAAATCGGTCAACCCAACGGGTTTCGGGTTTCAACCCAACGGGTTCGGGTTCTATCGGGTTCGGTTTATTTCGGATTTCGGGTTCAAATATTCGGGTCTTAACCCTAAAATTATCGGGCGGATCGGGTCGGGTTAGCAGGTTAGGTCAGTTTTTGACGGGTCTATTTGTTTGATTGATATTGACTTAGAACGTGACATTAATCCTAAGTTTAGAGTTTGATCTTGACCAAGTACTACTCAATTCATAAATGATCTAGGCATTGAAAGTTGTAATTAAATGTCTCGAACCCACTCCGAATGATTTTCAATTGGCAACTTAATGAAATTTCTGAAAATAGTAATCTACTAATCTCTCCGTCCTCAAAAGTTACATCCTCAAAAGTTTGTACTGTATAATATTTTTTTGGTGTTTGGAAAAGTTTATCCAGCTTTTTATATTTCTTTTTATATTAATTTTTTCTATAATCTATTACTAATAATTAAAGTCGGAACAATTTCTGCCTTCACGTTGCGCCACATCACTCCTTTATTAAAATAATAATTTTAAATGGTTGATTATGTAAAAAAGGTTATCTCCAACTAAACATAAAGATAAAATAATATTTGTAAAAATTTATCCCCAAATAAACATAAAGATAAAATAATATTAGTAGATTTGACCAAAATAGATAAAAAAGTATTTTACATCTATTATATTCGTAAAAGATACATGAAAAAGAAAAGAAAAGAAAAAATATGTACACATGATCACATATATATCTTTGAAATAAAAACAATCATATCTATCTATAATCTATAACTATATATTAAAGTTGTAACTTTTCTAACCACCACATTAACTTTGACCCCACCTTAAATTAAAAAAGTTATTTTTATTATTTTTTTCCAATTAAATTCCTTTCTATTCATTCATGTGGAAAAAAATAATTCGAATTTTAATTAAAAATAACGAAAATTATTTTATCTTTATATTTTTATCTATTTATAAAAAAATATTTATATTAAATCAAAATTTGATAAATAGGTAAAAATTTCAAATATCTATATAATTACTTGCATAAATTAAATTTTGATAAAAAAATTATATTAAATTTTCCTTAATTTCCGTTTTGGATTTTTATGTGAATATCTTCTTTATATTGTATTATTTTGAAATTTTGAAATTTTCTATCTATATCTATACTCTACTAACCCTATATAGGTTAATTGGCACATATTTTTTTCCATCCTCACGTTTCTTTTTTCTATGCAATTGCCATCCATTCAAGCATCTTCACCGTCAGGTTTCAATTTTTTTGTTAATATTTTATCCTATTCAATTGAAATTGTCATGAATTTTTACTCTTGATTGTTTTTTAGTTTAGTCTTGATAGTTTTTCTTAGTATTACAAGTGTTATTATTATAGTATTGAACTATATGTAAGTTTTTTAACTTAAATTTGTTACTTTTTTTTCAATTGAACAATGAATGCTACTATAAATTTTATTCGTGATCTGGATATGAAAAAGAAGACAAATTGAAAATTACGTGTTCACTGCATACATATGTGGGATGTTGTCAACTTTCATGATAAGACTCAAATTATTGGCAAAGAGACGATCTTTGTAGATGAGAATGTTTTTTCCCCTTAAATTCATTATTTTACAAATAGTTTTCTTCTAATATAATTAGTCTATTCTAATTTTCTAATATGTATAATAACTATATATTAATTGAATTTGTTTGTGTTTTTCCAAGACATAAAATTAACGCCTTTATGTATACATCAGGTGCTAATAGATTTTTACATATTGGAGAAGATGACATTCTTATTATCAAATTTTTCTTTAATCAGTATTGTTGGTGGTTTTCGTCCTACACATCTTCCCCACAAAGTCCTTTTTTTTCAAGAGCACAAATGTCAAAACAATAGAACACAATTCTATGCCACATACTGCTTTTGACTTTGTTGATTTTGATAAGATCAACAAAAAAAACTCTTAATGAAAAATACTTAGTAAGTTACAACACGTTTTGTTATTATCTTTTCATAAAACTATGAATTTCCTTTTATATTTTTTTTCAGAAGAGTCAATATGTTACTATTGCCATTGCAGAGGATATTGATTATTCTTTTGGATGGTACTATAATTCATGTAAACAATGCAAAAAAAAGGTAAAACGATATGATGATGAATTTTGGTGCAGTGGCTACGAACGTATTGTCAAATATGTGATTCCAAGGTATATAAAATACATTAAATATTAATCATTAAATATGTTTATGTCATATATATTTAGATTATTATATTTCATGACATGTTTAAAGTTACTTTGGTTGTTAATGATGGAACGATTGTTGCATCATTCGTTATATTTGACAAAGATGTTCGTTAATGTAGGTCTATAAGCATATACAAGATGCCATTGATGAATCCTCTATGCCTTACTTAACATTATGTCGTTCTTTAATAAGTAAAATATTTTTATATTTTGTACTTTAATTAACATTATGCGATTCTTTAATAAGTAAACAAATTTATATTTTGTACTTTAATTAACACTATGTCATTCTTTAATAAGGAAAACGTTTTTATATTTTTTACTTTCATACAATCTTTCAGTGTTCAAATTATTTTACTTAAAAATCACATACATAAACAATGGATCTAAAACTCTACAAGCCAACATGCTAAGGGAGTAATATTGAATGATATTACCAAAGTACTAAAAAATCATTTCAAACCATGATGACATTGCAACAAAAGAAGAAATATAAAATGTTGTCAATACATATACAACAATTAAATCATTAATTAAGCATTCATTTATAATTAATATATTATAAAGATAATTTTAAGGTTCCAGGCAAGGTCCGGGTCATAAACTAGTATTACCCTATTTAATATCACTTTTACTAACATTATCCAACAAAAAAATCTACCTTTTTTTTAACCTTTTAATTATTTTCTCTCCCGCAATTAATATTAACATTCATGATTATCTTACTTGTGCGCCTAGCAAGTTCATTAGGTCAACATTGGAAGACTGTCTTTCCATATCAGAGTTGCCCATGAAAACGGTGCACTCCAAGCCGAGCTTTGTTATGAATAAACTTATTTTATGTCATGTTTTTATCTATTTTATGTCAAATAAAATCATTGATCACAATCACTCTGTATCGTGAGTGATTTGCTTAGTTGTTAGGCTGTCATTTGCAGGAGTTTGTTTTGCTTCTTGTTAGAGTCAAAGTCTGGTGTGAGTAGTGCATCAGAAAGTGGAGTTAGTTGCCAAGAGATTGTGGCATCAACGTCCTAGTTTGTAGTTTTGTTTTTCAGATTAATATAAAACCAGAATAAGGTGATGGTTATGCCTTAAGTGAGCGCCACACCATTAAGAAAAAATTGTCTGTTTTCTTCTCTTGTTCATTGCTGAATTTGTGATTGAAATCGAGTGAAAACACAACATTCGGTATCAGAGCTTTCGGTAAGGAATCCATTGAGAGTACATGTCTCATCTCGAGATGGAGACTGCGAGACAGAGAGAGATGAGAGAGCAAAGAGAGCGAGATCAGAGAGAAAGAGAACAAAGAGAGAAAGAGCGCAGAGATACTGTTATACCAACAGTCACAGGAAATCAAGATTTAGATGGGTTTTGGATCAATGACAAAGAAGGATCGGTCTCCCTCAAACACCCAATGATCACTAAAAGCAATTATGCAGCATGGGCCATCAAGATGGAGGTGTACATGACAACTCAAGGTGTATGGGATGTTGTAGAGGTCGATGGAGCCGTAGACAACAGAAAGGATAAAATGGCACCGGCGGCTATCTACCAGGGCATTGGTGAAGATGTTCTTCTCCAACTAGGAGCCAAGAAGACAGCAAAAGAGGTTTGGGGCATGATGAAAAACATGAACCTTGGGGCAGAAAAGGTGAAAGAGGTAAGAACTCAAACTCTCTGGCGTGAATTCGATACACTTAGGATGAGTGAGTCAGAATTTGTTGATGACTACTCTAGAAAGCTTACTACTGTGGTGAACAAGTTGAGAGGACTTGGTAACTTTGTGGAAGAAGTTCATGTAGTCAAAAAGTTGTTGCGTTCCACATCCACAAAGTTTCTTCAAATTGCTTCAACAATAGAAGAGTTTGGAGATTTGAAGAATAAGACTGTGGATGAGGTGATAGGATCACTCAAGGCCCATGAAGAAAGATTGGGTGGTTATGGTAGCAAACCTAAAGAAACCGTCTTGCTCACACGTGCTGAATGGAGAGCGAGAGAAGATGGAAAACTCTCTAAGAAGCAGTCAAGAGACCAAGCTAGTCCAAGAGGAGGTAGAGGACGAGGTCGTAGACGTGGCAGAGGCAGAGGTGGTGATTCAAGTCGTGTAAATGAAGGTGAATCACAAGGTCATAAGAGAAAATTTGACAAGAACAAGATCAAGTGTTATAGTTGTGGCCAAATGGGGCATTTTGCATCAGAATGTCCCTCCAAGGAGAAAGAAGAGAAGGCACACTTAACAAAGAAACAAGAAGATGAAGATCCTGCCTTGTTGATGTTGGAAACATGTGATCTAGTGAGTTCACATGGTGAGAAGACAGACGTTGCTATGTTTCATGAAGGGAGACCTGAGTCACACTCCTCATCAAAAGAAAGCAGTGTGTGGTACCTGGATACAGGAGCTAGTAACCACATGTCAGGGGATATGTCATGCTTCACTGAGATTGATCATACCATCAGAGGAAGGGTGAGATTTGGTGACGGTTCAGTCATTGAAATATGTGGGCGAGGATCTGTCTTGTTCAAATGCAAGAATGAGGAACATCTGACCTTAATTGGCGTATATTACATTCCAAAACTTAAAAGTAATATACTCAGTCTTGGTCAATTAGATGAGGGTGGAAGTCAAACTGTCATAGAAGGAAGATGCTTGAAGCTCTTTGACATGAACAAGAAATTAATTGTCAAGGTGAATAGACAATCCAACAGGCTGTATGTAGCTGAGTTCAACCTGGCAAGACAAGTGTGTCTCATGGCCAAGATCAAAGATGGAGCATGGATGTGGCATGCGAGGTACGGGCATCTGAATTTCAACTCCATGAGGAAGCTCTCAAGACAGGGAATGGTGGAAGGAGTTCCAAAAATTGAGCATATTGATCAGCTATGTGATGGATGTATCATTGGCAAGCAACACAGGATCTCATTCCCACAAACAGCAAAATTCAGAGCCAACAAGCAACTAGAACTCATACACGGTGACTTGTGTGGTCCCATCACACCAGCAACACTCTGAGGTAATAAGTACTTCATGCTCTTAGTTGATGATTTTTCACGTTTTATGTGGATTTTCATGCTGAAGAGTAAAGATGAAGCACTAAATGTTTTCAAGAAGTTCAAAATCAGTGTTGAAACAAAAAATGAAAAGAAAATGAAAGCATTTAGAACAGATAGAGGAGGAGAGTTCACATCAAGAGCTTTCAAGGAATTCTGTGAGAATGAAGGGGTGAAAAGATTCCTCAATGCACCATACTCACCACATCAAAATGGTGTGGTGGAACGAAGGAATCAAACTGTAATGGAGATGACCAGGAGCATGATGAAAAGCAAGAGTGTACCTGCAGTATATTGGGCAGAGGCAGCTCAGACAACAGTCTACATACTGAATCGAGCTCCTACAAAAGGTGTGGAAGGGATGACTCCTTTTCAAGCCTGGCATGGGAGAATTCCTAAGGTGTATCATTTGCGTGTGTTTGGATGCCTAGCACACACAAAAGATGTATCTTCTCATCTCTCAAAACTGGCAGACAGGAGCACACAAGTAATTCTCCTAGGATATGAAGAAGGATCTAAGGCATATAGGCTTCTTGATCCTAAAAGAAATAAGGTGATCATAAGCCGTGATGTGATTTTTGAAGAAGATAAGAGCTGGTGTTGGAAGAACAATGAGAGTGAAGAATCAGGCTCGGGAGAGATATTAATTGTGCATGACAACACAGGAAGACAACTTAGAGAGAATTCAGCAGAGAATGCAGGTTTAGGCTAGAGTATACAGCTTGATGAAACTTCACCAACTCCATCAATTCCATCATCACCAACTACTCCTCACAGTAATGCCTCCAGCTCAAGCTCAGGAGGACCTCACAAATACATATCACTACAGGATATATATGATGTCACACGTGAGGTAGATGAAGAAGCTGGTTTGTGTTTTCTGACAATAGAAGAACCAACTTCTTATGAGGAGGCTTCTAAGAGTGAACATTGGAGGGAAGCCATGGAGCAAGAAATTAGTTCCATTAGGAAGAATGGAACTTGGAAGATGACAACATTGCCAAAGGGTCACAAGGAAATTGGCCTAAAGTGGGTTTATAAGCTGAAAAAGAATCCAGATGGAGAAATCATCAAGCACAAGGCCAAGTTAGTGGCAAAGGGCTATGTGCAAAGACATGGTGTAGACTACAAAGAAGTTTTTGCACCTGTAGCATGACTGGAAACCATCAGACTGTTGCTAGCTTATGCAGCTCAAAGAAACGAGGATGTTCACCACATGGATATAAAGAAAACATTTTTGAATGGTGAATTGGAAGAAGAAGTTTATGTAGCTCAGCCAAAGGGTTTTATTGACAAGAAGAATCCATATAAAGTGTTGAAGCTACACAAAGCATTGTATGGATTAAAGTAGGCTCCAAGAGCTTGGAATTTTAAGCTGGACAAGTGTTGGAATTCACTAGGCTTCTCAAAATGTCCTCAAGAGCATGATGTATACAAAAGGGAGAAAGAAGAAGATGTTATGATAGTAGGATTATATGTGGACGATCTTGTGTTGACAGGTTCAAACATAGAGATTATCACTCAATTCAAAATTGAGATGCAACATGAATTTGAGATGAGTGATCTTGGACTTCTCAGCTACTATTTAGGCATCGAAGTAAAGCAGAAAGAATATGAAATCTCTTTGTGTCAATCAAAGTATGCAATGAAGATACTAGACAAGTTGGGAATAGAGGAGTGCAATTCTTGCCAGATTCCAATGGAGCCAAGAACAAAGATGTGTAAGCATGGAAATGGGGAACCACTAATTGATGAAACTCTGTATAGAAGTGTGATTGGAAGTCTTAGATATTTGGTGCACACAAGACCAGATCTTACCTATTCTGTTGAAGTAATGAGTAGATATATGGATGCTCCCACGGTTGCACATATGATAGCTGTAAAACAGATTTTGAGGTATGTGAGAGGCACATTGAAGCTTGGATGTGTCTACAAGAAGGGGCATATTAAAGGAGACTTAGTTGGCTACTGTGATAGTGATATGGCAGGAGACATCGATGATAGAAAGAGTACAACAGGAGTGATGTATTTTCTAGGAGAAAATCCTATCACATGGACATCACAGAAGCAAAGGGTAGTTGCTCTCTCTTCTTGTGAAGTTGAATACATAGCCTCCACAGCTGGAGCATGTCAAGGAGTGTGGTTAAGCAGAGTTCTGAGTAACAAAAGGGGAGAAGCTCAGCTAAGAGCAACTCTAAAGATTGACAACAAGTCAGCAATCGCCTTGGCCAAGAATCCAGTGCACCATGACCGGAGCAAGCACATAGATACCAGGTTTCACTTCATACGAGAGTGTGTGCAGAATGGAGATATTCAAGTGGAGTATGTCAAGATTAAAGTCCAGCTAGCAGACATCCTAACCAAGCCACTAGGAAAGCAGAGGTTCACAGAACTTCGAGAGAAGATTGGTATGAAGACTATAAAGTAAGAAAACAAGTTTAAAGGAGTGAATGTTATAAATAAATTTGTTTTATGTCATGTTTTTATCTATTTTATGTCAAATAAAATCATTGATCACAATCACTCTGTATCGTGAGTGATTTGCTTAGTTGTTAGGCTGTCATTTGCAGGAGTTTGTTTTGCTTCTTGTTAGAGTCAAAGTCTGGTGTGAGTAGTGCATCAGAAAGTGGAGTTAGTTGCCAAGAGATTGTGGCATCAACGTCCTAGTTTGTAGTTCTGTTTTACAGCTTAATATAAAACCAGAAAAAGGCGATGGTTATGCCTTAAGTGAGCGCCACACCATTAAGAAAAAATTGTCTGTTTTCTTCTCTTGTTCATTGCTGAATTTGTGATTTAAATCGAGTGAAAACACAACAAGCTTGGCGCTGGCAGCAGCCACCGCCACTCCGTGCTGTCCGGACCCAGCGACCGCCACAATCTTCGTCTTTCCGAGCCGCTTAGCAAGCATGGCTTGCCCTATGGCGTTGTTGATCTTGTGTGCTCCGCCATGGCACAAATCCTCCCTCTTTAGGTATATTTCGGGTCCTAACCCGCCATTTTAGTCCTTGTAGTAGCTCGTGAGCCTTTGCGCGTGATACAACGGCGTCTTACGTCCAACGTAGTCTCTCAATGTCGTTGAAAGATCCTCCTAAACAAAAGAAGCTATATATAACGGCAAACTTGGAAATGGGAATCATGGAGGGCCAAGTTGAACTCAGCCTCAAGAATAGTCAACCAAGTTATGAGAGTCTCAGGTACAAATTTGCCCCCGGACTTTCCATATTTCCACTCTCCCGCCCATGTAAGAATTGACGGGCGCCCATGTCAGAAGTAGTCGGTCGCCTCGACCGACGAGCTTGTAGTCGGTCGAGGTGACCGACTATATATATATTTTAAACAACACACGCTATCTACAATTGCAGATAGCGTGTGGGGCCCAATGTAGTCGGTCGAGGTGACCGACTACATTGGGGATTTTTTAAAAAAAAACAACGACTCTTTTGTAGAAAGAGCCGTTGGTGCACAATTGTTGAGGGCTATATAAAGCCCTCAACTCCTCCATTCGGTGCACAATTGTTGCACATATCAAGTGCTAAAAAAAATTGCAATTGAGAGAAAAAAGTGTGAAAATGAGAAAAGGGTGGTCTTTCGGTTTAGGCAAATCTAAGAGCAAAAATCGTTCAAAAACTTCACATGGGCAATCGTCCCAAATAGATTTGATTGAAGGGGCGAATGTTGAGGATATACAAGCCAATGTAGAGCAAGAGGAGGTACCGGTCCAACCAACGGCTCCAAATCAAGAAGCTACGCCACTTGGGGGAGGGTTTTTAGATATGTAAATTAATATTTTCCGTTTTGAATCATCAAGTTTAGTCGGATCATATTTTACAATAATACTTTAGAATTATCTTAATTTTATTTGTTAGTATTTTAATTTAATTTATTAATTAGATTAGAATTTTTTTAATTTGATCTCATAGTAATTTTATTTGATAAGTAATTATAGTATTTAATACATTATATATGACAGTGGTCATACATTATTTATGTAGAGATGCTTACGAATGATCCCCGATATATGGAGTGGTACGCGTCTGGGGTACGAACCCCCGACCACCACACGATTTTACTGGATCAGCGTTTCCACCTAACCAATCGTCCACCCAATATACAACCCCCGACTACCAGAATTTGTGGGGGTCATCCACTTCCCAACACACCCCACACAACACCAACCTAACCCCCACTAGGAATTTGTATACTGAATTCGATAATGCTTTCACTCCCCGGACCGACATACAGACTGGCCCACAAGGTGATACGTGGATTCAAGATACAATTTCTTTTACTTCCTTGAGTCCTTATTTCCAAGCTGAGAATCAGGCAGGGACTTCTTATTCCCAACCTCCACCATCCCAACCTTATTTTCAAGCCGAGGGTACTTCTTATTCCCAACCTCCACCATCCCAACCTTATTTCCAAGCCGAGTCTCATGCCGGGACTTCATATTCCAAACCTCCACCAGACCCTCCCAACACCCAAGATGGATATGGCGGCGGACCAATCGATACTAGTTTGTTGGTCAGTTACGAGACGCATATAGCGAAGCTCTTATGGGAAGATCCAACGGTAAGAACGTTTAATTAATTTACATTATATGTACGCATAAATAATTATACTTAATATTTTTGATAATAATGTTTCAGTATACTACTGGTAAACCCTTGAGAGTGCATACGCGAGGGAAGCTTAAGGATTGGAACCAAAAGTTGACGGTTGGAGGTGAGTGGGTCACATGTGCTTAGTGTAGCGGATTATGGCGCCTACAGTATTGGAGGTTCAAACAAACAGATGAAGCATTGATTCAGACTTTTGTCGAAAGATGGCATCCTGAAACCAATAGTTTTCATTTTCCTTGGGGAGAAATATCAATTACCCTCCATGATGTCCACTACATTTTGGGCCTACCGATCAACGAGATGAAGGCTGTTTCGATGTACTCCGAAGAACAAATAAAGCAGTATATCAGTGGTGCATACGACGTTATTCCTCCTAAAATGAAGAAGTTAGTGAGCAAAGGCTGCATAAACATCAAACGTTGGAAAGAGATCTTGTTTAGCATGATAGAAAATGAAGGAAACCCAAATTTGATAGCGTCATGGTATTTGTGTGATCTGTTGGGAAGGACCTTGATAATGGACAGGATAGGTGCTGGGTACCCCTCAGATTGTTGTCGCTCGTGTTGAACCACAATCAGGTGATGGAGTATTCATGGTGTGCCGCTACACTTGCATGGCTATTCAGGCAGCTCGGAATGGCGTCCCGAGCTGAAGGAGCGCAGATCGCAGGGTGCTCATATGTGTTACACGTGAGTGTTGATACCCTGTTCTGTTTAAATTGCTAGTCCGATTTTATTTGAATCTAACATATTCTCTATTTTGTAGAACTTCATTTGGAGGTACTTTCCATCACTCCAAGGTCACATCAATCACGATATCACACCATTACTAGGGGAGATTTTCAAAGCAGATCAAGGTCGAAACAGGGACCCTAAATCAGTGCTCTATTATCGTCGCTACTTAGACAAGATAAAAGTTGAAGATGAAAGTAACATCAAATTTAACTAACATTTGTATATATTATATAACATAGAATTTTTTCGACTTGCGTTTTTAAATATTCTATAACATGAGAAATTTGTGTTTATGTGTAGATCAATTTTATGCCATGGCGGGATTTTATCGACTTTTCCACTGGCGATCTTAGTTTGTCGAGGTAAAGGGGTACCTTGACATGTCTCCACATCAAGGAGGCATATCACCCCGAGAGGCTCGCTCGTCAATTTGGTTGGAACCAGTCAATCTCTAAATTAGACGTTATCAAGCCAATCAGTTTCTTACGACCAAAAAACTTGACGAACGTGCATGTGAAGTATGATGTGCAATACTCACCAAATGATGATCGATGGAACTCGTTAGTGCCTATGGGCCGGGGAAATTGCACCACACATGTACTCTATGGATGCCGAGTACGTGCAATGGCATATGAGACGAACACATCCTTTTTTGTTGCACACGTCCTCCGTAGAATTGGCGAACAACCCTCCGCCCCCGCAACTCGTGGTGGATATTTATGCGGTATGACACTTGATTGATTTTCTCATATTAGTAAAAAAACTTCAAATTCTAAAATAACAAATTTTTGTTGGTTTGACAGCGGATGACACTGACGAAGGCGTTCAGTAGACGACTAGAAGGTCATAGCAATCCTGATGTGGTCGAAGTCGCTCGCCAATTACAAGCAATCTGGTTTGGAGAGAGGCCGCCACCACCGATCCCGCCATGTGTAGGTGGTCGCCGTCGCCGCTCCCCCTTCGTACAACCCGCACGCCACAGCGATGTAGGACTATAGATAGTTTAATTTGTTGTAGTTGTAGTTGTGTAATGATTACTTTGTAATGGTTACTTATATTTGTGTTGGTTTTGTTACTTATATATGTGTTGTTTTTCCATAAACTAAACCATACAAACTAAACCATTCATACATTAAACCCAACCCATTCATACGAATGTACATAAATGATGATATTACACTAAACATTCATATCCTAAACCTGATAAGGACTAGATATCCGCCCATAAGGCTGAGATAAATTTTCTGCAATCTGAAACTGATCGAACCTATATAAAAGATCAGGATACCGGTCTAGATATCCGCCCATTGATGGATCATGACAGTTCGTCCACATAAGTAGTTGGGGGGGCATCGGAGAATCATCGTGCAATGTAACCTACAATATTAAACAAAACACACAATTATTAAGTGTCGTAAATCAAGAAAACAATATTTATCAATAATGAGGATATTGAATTACCGGAACGTAGTGGTTCCCAAGGAAAGCAATACATGCAACCTTGTCCCAAAGAGAGTTATAAACGCCTCCGGCTCCTGTGATCGGGAAACATGTGTGTGACATACCCCGGCCTAATGTGATCAGTGTACACTGAAATCTAGTAGCAAATACAACGCCCATCGAAGGTGTCTCCATCCAGTACTCCACTGGACAATTCGGGTACAACCGGTTGACTTTATTAATCAACTCATCAACCTGCTTGAAGCCCCAGCGCTCCATCCTCGAATATATCTCGCGGTGGGTCCCTAGCTCTTGGACAAGCTCCCGTTGCATACGCTGCCATCCATCATTCGCATTCCACCCCATCTGAGAAGCGAGCGCCCTATATCCACAATGACCGTCTCCTAGAAAATCATGCGCAGTGGCGATGTATGAGATCATGAAAGGAGGTAAATGATGTATGAGATCTAATCCTCCAAAGTCGCTAGTGAGAGGGGGGGCCTTGGGTGGAATAAACCCCATTCCCGATGTGGGAGGCAAAATCGGATATGCATCTTCCTCAGTCTCGACATCTTCCTCTTGTTCATCAACTGTTGGGATCGATGTAAATGATGTCCTTGGCATAGAATGAGCGCCTTTTACAACCCTTTTGCGCTGGGGAGGTTGTTGTTGTAGATGCTCCAATCTAGTCAACCCTCTTGCCTGAACCTTCGATTTCTTCCTAGGTCTTCCCCTCTTCTTGTCACCATCGGGTTCCTCCAATGTGTCGGTATCCTTGTACTTATGATAATCGCGGATCACCTAACGTTGCACGCGTTTGGGCATCGTGCCTGCATTGTAGTCTGCTATCATCTTCTCGCATTCAGCATTGGTATCTTCTATGCAATCATCCTCGGGCGATGTCGTCGGAAGGCCTTCCCATACCAATTGCTTCCAAAAAGGATGGATCATTGAAAGCTCAATAGGCATACATTGGTTGATGCATTGATGGACTTGGTGAGGGCACGGGAGCTCACGGGCAGTTGTCCACCACTGATCGTCGCATACCGGACTAAGAGGGGCACTAATATGATCGAACAAATGACCTATACAACTGTTGGATACCTTCGTTGGGAGGAGAGAGAATACCGTTCGGAGCGGTTCGGCCATGTGATAGATGGCAAGTGGAACAGTGGTGCGATCCATCTCCATCTGCCCACGTACGGTCATAATCTGGATTCTAACCGCGTTGTGTATCTTCCTCACTATAGCACTGAACCCCAAAACAGATGATCCCAAGTATTCTGACCGCGTTGAAACCTCATATCCTCCATCATCGTCATCAACGTACTTCTCGTTTAAATCAAATGGAGCCGGTGGTTTTGACCCTCCCACCATCAACGACTACGTAAAATTACGAAATATTTAGAAAATAATATCGAATCGTATGAATTTAACGGAAAAAACTTAATAAATTGCTTAAAAATAAGTAATTAACTTACATTAAATTTTGTAATCAACCAATTCGCCATTTCGAGAAAATTTTGAAAGTGAATTTTTTTAGAGAAGATTGAAATGTATTTTCGGATGTGAAAATATTTTAGGGTATTTGGGTATATATAGAGAACGAAATCCACCCGTTCGGAAATAATTCCAAACGGGTGGATAGTCGGTCGCCTCGACCGACGTGCTGTAGTCGGTCGAGGTGACCGACTGCTTATTTTATTTTTTATTTAAAAAACACCCATGTAGTCGGTCGAGGTGACCGACTACATTCCACTTTCCGAGGCCCCATGTAGTCGGTCGAGGTGACCGACTGGGGCGCTCCTCAGTTCTGACATGGACGCTTCGATCCCCCGTTAATATTAACCCCTTCCTTTTTCTCTTCTTCTTTGTTTTGCTTCTTCTCCTTATAATTAGGAGGAATGGCTATGGCTGCTGAAGTCTCGGTCATCGGATTAGGCGCCTTCACAAGCACAGCGGAAGAAGTAGCCATGGCTTTCACCTCCTGTCTAGCCATGGCTACCACTGCTAAGCCTTTGAGATTTTGTGTAGAAAATCCTATTTTCATTTTCCTAGAAAGTGCTAAACTTTGTGGGAACATTAAGCCTATTGCATGTGCTCCTCCAAGGGAAGAATTATTCAGATTATATGCAACTGTTTTGACCATGGTTACTATGTTGGATTTTGATTCAAAACAAATTAAGTAATTATTAATTAAATAATTAATTAGTTTGTTAGAGGGTAGATTTGTTTGTTAGCAGATATGTGGTGGGTTAGTATATGGATGTACGTGGCTCACATATGTTGTTAGTGCCATGATTCTAGGAGTTAGCTAATATGTAGTCTATATAAAGACTAGTGTAATCAACGTTTTAATTAGCAGTGAATGAAAATCAATTAGCCCACAAATTCTCTCTTTTCTATATTCAACATACTATAAAGATATAGAATATTTCGAGATTGTATTTTGAAAGATGGGTAATAAGAGAATTGCAGGGAAGAGTGTTTCTTTTCTTTTTTCTTTATATGTTCTGTTGATGAAATATATCTAAAGAGAAAAGGGTCATATTTGTAGGTACATCGTGCATGTATGGCAGTAGGGTCAGGCACCGGCCACCACAACTAGCCAGTTTGACAATTTTCATTTTAATCTTAATTACTTGACTACGAAGGTTAATACGTACAAATTTGATAAGGTGAGATGTAAGTGACGGGAAATTTTGAAACAAGTAGTTATCTGTGACAAGAATGAAAAGGATGGCAGTACTACGTACTGTGCGTGTGAACCCCTAGCTACCACATGTTTAAAATACCACGGAATATATATATATTGATATATATTTGGCCGTCTGAATTTTCCACGTACGGATAAATATAGACAATAAGGTATTAATGTGGGTTTATGATATATGTATTGTAGACAGGTTTTTGACACGCATCGAATATTTTGATGGTTGAAAATTATGGTTATCGGTGTCGGGCCGAATAGCAAGTATCAAAGGTTGAAGCTGGTAATGGCTAACGCCGAGCGAGAAAAGGGGAAGAACATTCAAGGCATTGAAAGGATTAAGGCATATGGGTGAAATCTCTGGGGAGTAGGATGGGAGGATAAACGGCTATTTTCAAAAGACTGTAAAAGTAAAAGGGGGCATAGACAAGCAAGGAAAATGTTACTCTCAATTCTTTCTCCCGAGCTCGAAATCGATCTGCAAAGCATTGTTCTTCTATTCTTCATTTTGGTTTTTCATCTTTTGTATCGATTAATCCATCATTTGTATTCCGAATTATAACATTATTTGCTTTTTGATTCATTATCATATCAAGTCAATTTTACTATTTTCTTATCATATTAACGTGCTTACGTGTGTTTGATTCGTTGTGTGACTAAGGTTTCTGCATTTTAGTGAATAGCGCATCTACGTGTTAATTTCGCCTAAAATAATTTGCGCCCACCGCGGGGACCTTAGCAAAAGAAACTAATTAAACACTACAAATCCTACCCACCATCAATTGACGTTACATTATTTTTATATTTTAGGTCTTACTGATTGACGATACATAGACTTAGTCACTTAGATGTAGACTGTTGGGATTAAACTTGGTTTAGGTAATTAGATTTATCAATTAACTTTATTTATTATTGGGTAGTTATGTAACTGTTCTCCAAAGCGGTTATTGGCGGTTGATAGTTATTTGTATATATATGGGTAGAGGGAAAAGGCATTGTTTCTGGGGCAATCTGGAACGAAAGTATTGTTTCAGAGACGGAGGCAAAGGTAACGTCCTGGGTAAACACACATAAGAAAATCTGTGTGTTTGTTGGAATGTAAACACACGTATAAATGTAATTTATGTGTGTTGAAAGTGCAATTTCTCCATGAGTGTTCATTGATTTCGATTTCTGTGTGTTTGTTGGAATGTAAACACACGTATAAATGTAATTTATGTGTGTTGAAAGTGCAATTTCTCCATGAGTGTATATTGATTTCGATTTCTGGTTTGATTGAATTCAACATAGACTTCCGACTAATTTGATCGAGCAGGCCAGGTCATGTGAATTGTATTTCAGTTTTAGTGTTATTCGTTTGAAATTCGATCGGCAGGGTCGAGTATATATGAAGAGAAAGGTAGAGATAGAGACATATCGATGAATCATTATGAACCACATAGTTTCTACTGTGTAGGTGCCCATGAAAACGGTGCACTCCAAGCCGAGCTTGGCGCTGGCAGCGGCCACCGCCACTCCGTGCTGTCCGGACCCAGTGGCCGCGACAATCTTTGTCTTTCCAAGCCGCTTAGCAAGCATGGCTTGCCCTATGGCGTTGTTGATCTTGTGTGCTCCGCCATGGCACAAATCCTCCCTCTTTAGGTAGATTTCAGGCCCTAACCCACCATTTTTGTCCTTGTAGTAGCTCGTGAGCCTTTGTGCGTGATACAACGGCGTTTCACGTCCAACGTAGTCTCTCAATGCCGTTGAAAGCTCCTCCTATATTAATTTATAGGAGATTAGGCTGTGTTTGGTTGGGAGGAAAAGAGTACTCAACTTAAGAAATGGAAACATAATAAACAAAAGAAGCTATACATAAGGGCAAACCTGGAAATGGGAATCATGGAGGGCCAAGTTGAACTCAGCCTCAAGAATAGTCAACCAAGTCATGAGAGTCTCAGGTACAAATTTGCCACCAAACTTTCCATATTTTCCATTGTCCCTACT
Organism: Fallopia convolvulus; assembly: GCA_964016875.1. Lineage (NCBI taxonomy): Eukaryota > Viridiplantae > Streptophyta > Magnoliopsida > Caryophyllales > Polygonaceae > Fallopia > Fallopia convolvulus. The sequence continues at coordinate 7,216,151 of OZ024718.1, read as the reverse complement.
AATATTAACCCCTTCCTTTTTCTCTTCTTCCTTGTTTTGCTTCTTCTCCTTAGGAGGAATATTGGCTATGGCTGCTGAAGTCTCGGTCATCGGATTAGGCGCCTTCACAAGCACAGCGGAAGAAGTAGCCATGGCTTTCACCTCCTGTCTAGCCATGGCTACCACTGCTAAGCCTTTGAGATTTTGTGTACAAAATCCTATTTTCATTTTCCTAGAAAGTGCTAAACTTTGTGGGAACATTAAGCCTATTGCATGTGCTCCTCCAAGGGAAGAATTATTCAGATTATATACAACTGTTTTGACCATGGTTACTATAGTAGAGAAGAGATCTAGGAGGAGAAAAGGTAATTAAATAGGTAATATGAGTATAGTAGAGAAGAGAGTTTCTTATTTTGTTCTTTATCTTTCTGTACGTTGTTGATGTAATCTATACAGAAAGGGGTCATATTTATAGGTTCATCGATCATGCATGAATGGCAGTATATATGGCAGGCACCGGCCACCACAACTAGCTAGCTAGTTCGATCACTTTCACTTTCATTTTAATTACTTGAGTAACAAATTAATCTTTTTTTAATTGATAAGGCAAGATATAATTAAGTGACGGGAAATTTTGGAAGATAACCATGAAAAAGAATGAAAAGGATTGCAGTACGACTGTGTGAACCTCCAGCTACCACATTTAAAATGGCACGGAATTGATAAGTTTGGGCCATGCATCTGAATTTTCCACGACCAAACAGATATAGATAGTAAAAAAATATTTTGTAACAAGAAGTTGCTTCGATTTATAAGGAGTATTTACGTACACAGGCAAACCGAAATCCTAAGCAATAGGCCAAAAATACAACATAAAATATTCACAAATACTCCACTATATAAACTCTAATACATCCTATCAAAGTCCGGTGGGCTACAATATAGACGAAGGAGGAGACCGTCCCAGCACACTACGCACATACGTAAGTTTTGGGTTTTGTTGATAAGAAATAAATATATTTAATTTTTTGGATTATATAATTGCATAAAAATATTTTTTAAAATTGTCAATGCTAATTCTACTATTTATAGATGTTGAAGGGGCACTATTTGTGAGGCCATGTGCCCTTCGGGCATTTAGTTCGGTGGTTAACGCTTTGAAATAGTACCTCAATGTCACCATTTCGAATTTTGTGGGCGTCGGTTTGCTCATTCCTCTTTAGAATTGGCTAGTAACCAGTTCTCATCCCTAATGGATGCTCTAGGCGAGCCTAAATAGTATTATAGTGAGGCCGAAGTGAGGCCATGCGCTTCGGCCTTGTGTAATTCGGAGGATTGTAGTTTTTGTAGTTTTTGTTTGGTTACCCACTGGTTCAATAGAACTTCGTCTTGGTTACGTCCAGTTTGACCAGGGTCGCATATCTGGCTTTGACGGGTGAGTTTCTCAAAGGAATTTTTTCCACATCTACTGAAGTTAAATCTCAGACCTCGTGAATGTAGAGTAAGCCCTTACCAACTAAGCTAATAAGTTATCGTAGTTAACCTAGGGACGTGTTACGCACAATTCTAGAACACCTCGATTGCCCCCACCCCCTTGCAATTGCATCTAGAAGGTTTGAATTAAAAAGTGGGGCTGAATTCTTCTTCTATCCTACCACTACCACCACTCCAATCCTTAAATTGTAAGGGGCAGAAAATTCACGTGTAAAACATTTAGGATTTGACACATTTTCTTGATGTGTGTGGTTTTCTTTTTGCTGGCGTTTATAGTACTGCTTGTATAATACTCCCTCCGTTTCAAAATAGTTGATCTTAGACAAAACTTCACACATATTAAGGAAAATCTTTTTTTCCCAAATTGCCCCTATAAGTACTCTTTATTTTTTTTCAATTATCAATGTAAATTTTGGGATATGTGTAAAGTGGGGTATATATAAGGGTATAAATGGAAAAAAAAGTTACATGAACAATTATTTTGAAACAAAAAAAAATGTCTTTAAGAACAACTATTTTGAAACGGAGGGAGTATGTTCGTTTTAAATTCATGTGTACAACGTTTAGGACTTAGACACATTTTCTTGCATAGGACTTTTAATGGGTAGAGCCATTCCACCATTCGACCTACAAATAAAAATGTATCAATCGATTCATCCGTCATCCGTGAAATACTCTACCATTAACTGGACCATTCGTCACATGTGGGTTATTCGAGTGATTCGTTAACCTGTTCAACTGCTATAAAATGTTCTTTTTCATTGATCATATAACATATCTATTGCTAATAATGATGCTGCTCAAAATGGCGGAATAAGAGGTGGGACCGGGGACGAGGATTAACGGATCCGGCGGGACTCCCAAGGTTAAACTCGGGGCCCATTGTCGTACCCATCTCTAAAAAAACCCTGCGTTTGCGAGTTCCCGAAACCTCGGCAACGAGGTCTAAACCTCGTTGCTCAAAAGCTGACACCCCCGCCCCGTCTAAACCATTCAGCAGTCGCCACTCCTCCAACCAATGAAAAACTGCCTCACACTCGACCAATCAAAAGGCTTGATCTCGGGCGTCCCACATCGAGCAAGCACCAAAACTCGACTCCTCAAATCTCTATAAATAGAGGAGAACCTCATAGATAGCGAGGGGTCGAAAACCTCTTGAACTCAAGAACTATCTTGCTCGTTGAAGATCGACGTGTTGAAACATCGTTAAAGACCACGCTGCAGACGAGTGAAGGTCTACAAAAAGACTTCAATTCACCCAAAAGAATCTCTACCTCAATCAAAGATCTCGCAACATCGCCTCGTAGGTCACAATCACCGCGTGCTAAATCAACCCCTCGACCTCGCCACTAGAACTCGACACTTAGCCTTCGGGTGATAGAACCTCGTTGTAACTAGGAGATCTCGAACCTTGTTAGATCGAGATCTCGGATACTCTAAAAGAGATCTAGGGCAGAATCGTTGGTCGTAATCTCATTAATTGTAACCTCGCAACTTGTAATCTCGCATTAAAGGCATGAATAAAAGAGTAAGTGTTTGCACAATCGAATAAAAGTAATCTCATTTCTTGTCTTCTAGTGTCCGGTTTATTTCGGGTTTCATCACTGGCGCCGTCTGTGGGAACCTCTTCATCCTAAGCAGTTTCCCAATTTGTGCAAACATTGGCTTTTGAATCCCTCAAAATGGCATGTCCAAACAACTTCTTTCCCCAACACCCCGATAACATGCTCGAAACTTCACAATGGATGAACACGGGACCGCCGGGTTGCCCATTCGGCGTCCCTCCGGGGTGGGCGTACAACGCGCCACAAAATCCTTACCCGTTCCAAGGGTACGAATCGGGCGGGGCACCTCCAAACCCATATCCCTACCTGGACTATGGGCAATACCAGCAGGGCTCCGCCCCTTCATACGTCCCAATACCCGCCCCAGGCCAACCCCACTCCAAGTACGTACCCGCGTACGTCCCCGGGCATGTGCCAGGGTAAGAGACGTCGACCAACGGCTCACCGATGGAGCGGCCTCCCAGGGACCCCATGCAAATCTCGAAGTCTCACTCGCGACATTCGAGGTTGCAAGACCCGGAGTTGTCCGAAACGGCGGGGAGCGTGACGCACTCCCTGAAGTCCTGCTCACGACGTCACCACGTTGAGTCCGAAAGCCTCTCCGCGTTATTGGACGAGATTCAAAGCGCGCCCATGCCCAAGGGTTTCCATAGGCCGCAAATGGGGCTTTACGACGGCGCGGCAGATCCGGAGGAGCATGTGAAGCATTTTGCTGTCCAGATGAACGTCAACTCCTACAGCAACGCCATCTTCTGCCGCGTCTTCCCGACCACCTTGGAGAAGGCCGCGATGACGTGGTTCATAAGTCTCAAGATTGGGTTTGTGGCTTCGTTCGCTCAATTATGTGAGTCCTTTATCGCACACTTCAGCGGTTCGAGGAAACGCAAGAAGAACATGCGGGACCTCCGCAGTATCGAGCAGGTAGAGGGCAAGTCGTTGGGCACCTTCTTCACGAGGTTCACAACCGCGGTGGGGGAGATCGCACACATCGACGAGTCATCCGTGCGAGATACCCTCCTGGGCAACCTATGCCAAGGGGCCTTCAAGAATTACATTTTCCTGAAATGCCCGACAACATACGACAGCTTGTGCGCCCGGATCACGGCCCAGGTGTACGCTGAGGACGCCACCAACCAAAGCTCACGACCGAGGACCGACAAGGAAATCGTCGCCGAGGCTAAGGGAAAGGCGAAGTTGGGCGCACCGGCCGCAAGGGATGCGTATGTAACGCAGGCCCAAAACCCCGTCAACAACAACAACAACAACAACAACAATAACAGGAACAACAACAACAACAACAACCGCAATAATAACCGCGGTGGTGGCGGTGGCAATTGGAACTGCTTCGGCAGAAGGCAACGGGGTTATAGGTGCAAGGGCGGCCCTTTGTATAACCCAAATGAGAAGGGACGTGCCAACCCCGCCTCGGGAGCAAACACCGTGCCGCAAGGCCTGAGTCAGGCCAGGGCTAACAACGTCGAGAAGCAGGCTCCCGTGAAGCAAGCGCAGTCCGGACAGACGACGACGCCCGATGGGTATATTCATACCATCTCGAGTGGGCCTTCGTTGGCTGGATCAAGCCAGGCGGAAAGAAAGAGGTACGCAAGGGCAAGCCATCATGAGCCCTCGATATTTAGCGTCGCACAAACCTCGCGGTCTCACGTAAGGCTGGCCTTCACCTCTGAAGATGTCGAGGGTCTGCACATGCCACACTCGGACCCTTTGGTGGTGCATGCTCAAGTAGGCTCAAAAATGGTGAAGCGGGTGTTGGTGGACACGGGGTCCTTCGTGGACATCATGTACAATGGTGCTTTCAAGCAGTTGTGCATCTCCGAGACCTCCCTGAAGCCCTACGCTGGGAAACTCACCTCCTTCTCAGGGGACGAGGTCGACGTCGCGGGTCTTATAGACCTCTGGATGACGTTGGTCACCGGTTCAACGAGGCAAACCGAAATGGTGGAATTTATTGTGGTACACCTGCCCTCGGTGTACAACGCAATCATCGGGAGAGTATCCTTGATGAAGTTCCAAGCGGTGGTGTCTACCTACCACCTAAAGATGAAGTTCCCCGTCGATGGCGGGGTCGGAGAGGTGAAGGGCAACCAAGAGGAGGGTCGCGTTTGCTATGCGACCTCTGCAAAGCAGAAATGCCCGGTGTTCATGGTGGAGTCCCCCGGCGAGGCCGATCTCGAAGTCCGGGACCTCACGGTCCCCATCCCAGAGGCAGAAAGAAGGGTGGTTGCCCCCTTCGAGAATGAAGCCGAGAAAATCTACCTGGGAGAATGTCTCTCCGGGAAGTCAGCGACATCGCTGGAGGCCTTGTTGTCCAGATCCCGCGATGTGTTCGCTTGGACCGCCAAGGACCTCCACGGCGTCCCACGAACCGTGGCCCAGCACTCCTTAAACGTCGACATTACCACCCGCCCTGTGGTACAAAGACGAAGGAAGATGAATGAGGAGAGGGCAAACACCGCGAATGCCGAGGTGGGGAAGCTGTTGGCCGCGGGGTTTATCTGCGAGGTCCAGTACCCTAGATGGTTGTCCAACGTTGTGCTAGTCAAAAAGGCCAGCGGCAAATGGCGGATGTGCGTGGACTTCAAAGACCTCAACAAGGCTTGCCCCAAAGACAGCTACCCCCTTGCCTTCGATCGACGAGTTGGTCGACTCAACCGCGACACACGGGGTCTTGAGTTTCCTCGACGCATACTCAGGATACAATCAAGTCTTGATGAGTCTGCGCAACGAGGAGGAGACGTCCTTCATCCCGCAGCGAGGGACCTACTGTTACAAGGTCATGCCTTTTGGCCTAAAGAACGCAGGGCAACTTTCCAGCGCCTCATAGATCGGATCTTTAAAGATCACCTAGGGAGGAACGTGTCGGCCTACGTCGACGACATTGTGGTCCGAAGCAAAACCCCCGAGGAACATCTGGTCGACCTCGCTGAGGTCATCGCAACACTAAGGTGCAACCGGCTCAGCCTGAACCCCGAGAAGTGTGTATTCGGAGTGCCATCGGGAAAGTTTTTGGGCTTCATGATCAGCGAGCGCGGGATCGGTGTGAACCCCGCTAAGATTGAGTCAATTCTCTCAATGAGATCGTCGCGGTCTCGTACTGAGGTACATCGGCCCAACGGCGCCGTAAACTACCTGGGTAGGTTCTGCTCCCGCTTGGCGGATAAGTCTCTACCCTTCTTCGTGGCCCTAAAGAAAAACGACAAGTTTGTTTGGGACGAGGAGCTAGAGCTCGCTTTCTCTGGGTTGAAGGCATTCTTATCAAAGCTCCCCACATTGTCACCTCCAATGGCGGGTGAGGACTTGTAGCTGTACGTAGCCGTAAGCCCGGAGACAGTCAACGCGGTGCTAACCAGAAAGGCTATGCACCCGGTCTACTTCATAAGCCGCGTGTTCTAACCTGCGGAGCAGCGATACTCCCCGGCAGAGAAAATGGCCCTGGCCGTTGTAACCTCCGCGAGGCGCCTGGGCCCGTACTTCCACGCACACCCTATTTAGGTCCTCTCCGACCTCCCCCTTTGGCAAATCCTCCATCAGCCCGCCCTCTCGGGGCGGATGACGAAGTGGGCAGTCGAGCTCTCCGAGTTCGACATCAGCTACCTCCCTAGGACTGCAATAAAGGGACAAGCTCTAGCCGACTTCGTCGTGGAAGTTACCTTCCCAGAGACTGATGCAAGCTCGGAGTAATGGAAGGTCTTTGTTGATGGCTCACGGTGTGATGCCGGGGGTGGGGCTGGCATATTCCTCGTCGTCCCCTCAATTGAAACAGAGTACGGCCTAAACTTCGCCTTCGATGCCACCAATAACGAGGTCGAGTATGAGTCCATGATCGCGGAGATAGAGATGGCGCTCCTCAGTCTACACCGATTCTGAATTGGTGGCGAGGCAGCTGAACGGACAATACGACACCCGAACGGGGTTCCTGCCGGCGTACCGAGAGAAAGTTAAAGCATTGGTGTCTTGCCTAGAGTCCTTCGCGGTAGAGTCCATCCCACAAGCTGCAAACACGAAAGCAGATGCACTCGCAATGTTGGGATCGGCTCTCCCCTTGGAAGTAGGAAATCGCGTGATGGTGGAAAGGAAGCTCTCACGAGTGTAACTAGCGAGGTTCTCTCCGTCACAGTCGAGGGCTGGAGGGTTCCGATCATGCAATATTTGGAAAGCGGCATCCAACCTGAAGATCTCGCAGAGGCTAGAAAGCTCAAAATGCAGGCGGCCCGCTACTGCGTCATCGGCGGTCGGCTCTATCGTCGATTCTTCGCTGAGCCCAACTTATTGTGTGTGCCAACCGAGGCTGCGGAACACATCTTGTATGAGGCGCATGAAGGGGTCTGTGGTGGCCACCTCGGGTGACGTGCCTTATCGTATAAAATCGCCCATTTGGGATATTTTTGGCCCACTCTTAGGCAAGACACGAGGGCCTATGTCCAGAAGTGTGACGGATGCCAAAAGCACGGTAACCTCCAGCACGCCCCAACCTCGCGTATGCGCTCGATCCATGCACCTTGCCCCTTCGCGATGTGGGGGATGGACATCCTAGGGTCGTTCCCCAAGGCCGTTGGCCAGGTGTAGTACATACTGGTCATCGTCGATTATTTCACGAAGTGGGTCGAGGCAGAGGCAATGGCAAAGATCACATGGACAAAGGTCTGCAACTTCCTATGGAAAAACCTCGTGTGCCGCTTTGGGGTCCCATGACCATCATGACTGACCATGGCTCCCAATTCGACTGCGAAGAAACTCAGACCTTTTGCTCCGAGCTGGGCATAACCCTCAAATTTTCCTCCGTGGCCCACCCCCAGTCCAACGGCCAGGTGGAGAATGTCAACACCCGCATCCTGTCTGATCTAAAGAAGCGTCTGGGCATAGCGCAAGGCCGTGGGGCGGAGCTTCTCCCACTCGTTTTATGGACATACCGAACGACTGCGCGACGCGCTACAGGGGAGACACCTTTCGCTCTGACCTACGGGGCAGACGCACTAGTTCCTGTAGAAACATTGGTCCCTTCGGCAAGAGTCTTTGACTTCGACGAAAAAGAGAACGAGGCCAACCTCAAGGTCGATTTGTTGTTCAGGGACGAACTTCGCGAAATCGCAGCCCTACGCTCCAAAGAATACAAGCGATGTGTGGCGGTGTATCACGACAAGAAGGTTAGGCCCTGGGTTTTGGTCACAGGTTGTCTCGTCTTGAGGCGTACCGAAGGTGGCAAACTGGATCCAAATTTGGAGGGTCCGTACCTCATCAGAGAGGAGGTCGCGCCCGGGCTTTCAAACTCAAACATAGCGAGGGGCGCACTCTAAGCAAGACATGGAATATCGCTCGACTCAAAAGATATTACATGTAAACTCTCAAAACTCTCGACGTTTCCAAAAATTTTATGAATAAAGGGTTGTGCAATGTTTTCCAAATATTGTCTCAAACATGAAAAACCTCGTCACACGGGCACGTCCGGCGTAAGAGTTCAATTCCACCCCTCGTTTCCCGCTTGGGGTTGGAGATTCTCGGTTTTAAGAAGTTCAATTCCACCCCTCCCTTCCCGCTTGGGGTTGGAGATTCTCGGTTTTAAGAAGTTCAACTCCATCCCTGATCGCTTCCCGCTTGGGGTTGGAGATTCTCGGTTTTAAGAAGTTCAATTCCACCCCTCGCTTTTCGCTTGGGGTTGGAGATTCTCGGTTTTAAGAAGTTCAATCCCACCTCTCGCTTCCCACTTGGGGTTGGAGATTCTCGGTTTTAAGAAGTTCAATTCCACCCCTCGCTTCCCGCTTGGGGTTGGAGATTCTCGGTTTTAAGAAGTTCAATCCCACCCCTCGCTTCCCGCTTGGGGTAGGAAATTCTCGGTTTTAAGAAATTCAACTCCACCCCTCGCTTCCTGCTTGGGGTTGGAAATTCTCGGTTTTAAGAAGTTCAATTCCACCCCTCGCTTCCCGCTTGGGGTTGGAGACAATTAAAACAATCATGCGCGATCCGAGCAAGGCTCGTGACCGTGGCATAAACTCTATCATGCGTGATCCGAGCGAGGCTCGTGATCGCGGCATAAAATCTATCATGCGCGATCCGAGCGAGGCTCGTGATCGCAGCATAAAATCTATCAGGCGCGATCCGAGCAAAGCTCGTGATCGTGGCATAAACTCTATCATGCGTGATTCGAGCGAGGCTCTTGATCGCGGCGTAAAACAATCATGTGCGATCCGAGCGAGGCTCGTGATTGCGGCATAAAATCTATCATGCGCGATCCGAGCGAGGCTCGTGATCGCGGCATAAAATCTATCATGTGCGATCCGAGCAACGCTCGTGATCATGGTATAAACTCTATCATGCGCGATCCGAGCGAGGCTCGTGATCGTGGCATAAAACAATCATGCGAGATCCGAGCGAGGCTCGTGATCGTGGCATATAATCTATCATCCGCGATCCGAGCGTGGCTCGTGATCGCTGCATATAATCTATTATAAACGATCCGAGCGAGGGTCGTGATCGTGGCATATAATCTATCAGGCGCGATCCGAGCGAGGCTCGTGATCGCGGCATATAATCTATTATAAACAATACGAGCAAGGCTCGGGATCGCACATATAACGAACACCCGATGTGGCCCGAGAGGACTACAAATATTGCGGCGCTCGGACCATGGGGTTGGATCGGGATACAATAAATTGGATCGATGGAAAACACACAACACAACCACAAACGAAGGAAATAAATTGCATAAAATAAGGTCGCGAGGCCCAGAGTATCATAATTACAGACCCCAATCGGGCCACCAAATAAAAAACAAAAAACAACACAAAAATTACAAGGGCAGACACCCTTCACTCCTTCGGGATCTCGGCGGCGGGGTCCATGGGGACTTGGCAGACGGGTGAGGCAATGATCACCTCAAGGTCAGAGGTCGGCGCGTCCGGGGCGGGGTTGAGATCTCCCGCAGCGAGGTTCGAATCTCCCTGACCAGGGGCCCCTGCGGTGGGCGCCTCGGTACTCTCATTCGGCGCGGCCCCGTCCTCGTTGTCGAGGAAGAACTCGCATTCTTTTTCGGGCTCTTCCCCGGTTTCCTCACCCATGGTCATCCCATAGTTGGGGATAAAGAAGGCAATGCGAGGGTCGATATATCCATACATCGCCACCGCCTGCCTACACCCGCACGAATGGCCTGCCGGTACATTTTGTCGATGCTGCTCAACAGTTGTTCCTTGTACTCGGCAGATGACACGTACCTAGGCCCCGCAGCCTCCACCTCCTCGTTAATCTCGTTGATGCGCTCGTGGAGGCTGTTGTTCTCCTCCTCGACCTTTCGGAGCTCCGACTCTTTCTCCTTGAAAAAGTTGTGCTCCGCGGAGAGTTTGGTCCGGAGCTCCTCGATCTCGGCCATTAGATCCCCAGCCAGGCCCTTGGCCTTCTCCGCCTCCTCCTTTGTCTTCTTCTCTTCCTCCTTGGCCTTGGCCTCTCCCGCCTTGGCCTTGGCGGTAGCCTTAGCCTCGTCCGCCGCTGCAACCTCCGCGGCCCGGGTCCGCCTCGTGGCCTCCGCGATGTCCTTCTCCTTCTTCGCACATTCAGTTGTGCGATCCTCGCCTCCAAGGTGTCCATGTTTTTCTGGAGGAGGCTGATGCGACTACAGATGTAGTTCTCAAAGAAGTGATGCTAAAAATGGGAAAAATCAAAAGATACATCAGGGAAGAGAAGGCATGAGGCTAGCAAGCGAAGCCTACAAGAACAAAGCGAGACATACCATCGCCGAGTAGCGGAGGGCCTCGTCAGTAAGGGCTTCCTCGGAGAGATTGTTCTCCCACGTGATATCCACCTTCCAATCGTCCTTCTTCCAGTTCCTAAGTGCCCCCTTTGTATGGTCCGGGGCAGTGGAACTGCTCGGAGGGGGGACAGTCGCGAGAGAGTACCCGACTCGCAAGGTCGGAGATAACAACGACCTCCTTCCCCGGGGCACCTCGTTGGCTATCCCCCTTGTGTTTCTTCTTTTTCTCTTGGTGAGGGGGAGGGCATCCGCGTCTTTTCTTTTGGATCCGACCCCGTCGTCGGATCCTCGGGGGGCATGGGAGGGTTCCCTGGTGGCGTCTCCCTTGGACGGAGCCCCCTCAGTAATCTTTACCCCTGCGTCCCTCGTAGGGGTTGTCGCCTTCGCCAGCGGGATTGGCGGCTTCGCCGAAGAAGCTGGCGCCTTTACAATAGGGCCCTTCGGGGCCCGAGGGACCTCGGCGGTAGAGGTTGCAGGTCTCTTCCCCTGCGCCTTCTAGGCTAGAGCGTTAAAAAGTTCCACTTCCAGAAAAGAAAAAAAAACAAGTTAGATTAAAAAAAAGCAAAGAACAGAACGTCGCAAACAGTCAAAGTTGTGTGATCCGAGCGAGGCTCGTTACCGTCACTAAATAAGCGAGGTACTCCCCCGAGGCTATACGTGGGTTAAAGCCAAAAACAATAATAAAACGCAGGAATAAAAGAAAAATAAGTACCCTCTTCGCCCTCGCGGGGTGGAGGTGTAAGACTTAGGCCGGCCCGCTCAAGCCTGCCCCATGCCAGGAACTCCCAATACGGCGCCTGGCGCGCCGGAGGGTACCGATCCTTGAGATCGGCGGCTTTTTGTGTACCCTTGGGTCGGACGAAGTTGTTCGGAGCTGTGGGAAGTTGAGATACCTCCCAGTGGGGTCCCGGACCAAGAACCATTTATCCTTCCACTGACCGACGTTTGACGGGGTCGTGGTGATCTTGAGCCCGGGAAAGCTAAGGTTGACGAGGCAGGACTCGTGTTCTCTCCTCGCCAAAAATAAGCTCGACATAATATCCAGGTCCGGTCCCTCCCTGAGCTCGTAGCTTCGGATGGTATAAGCGCACAGAAGCCTCCACGCATTGGGAAACAGTTGCGCGGGGCAGACGTGCATAGCCCACAAGAAGTTGACTATATGCTGGGCTAGCGGCAACCTGAAGCCGGCTTGGAGACTAGGCAGGTGTACAACCATGCACCTCTCATACAAGGCCAGGGAGCAGCCCTCCCCTTCGGGAAGTGCCAGCTCAACCCCCTCCGGCCAGGGGAAGTCCTTGGCAATCTTCTCAAGGTCATCCCGCTTCAAGACTGTAGGAGCCCCCTCGGGCAGATAGATCCCTCTCGAGGGGTTCAGGTACATGGGTATCCTCTCCTCGAGGATTGGAGGGATACTCGACACAGAGTCAGTGATGTACTCCGTGACCTCGCAGCAGACCCGGCGACCTCCTCGTCAGAAATCGAAGACGAGGCCATTTCAACCCCAGAAGATGTGCGCAGTCGAGGAAAGCACGAGCTAACCGAGATGACAGAGTCGCTAGAAGAAGGGTCGCTAAAGACGAGCGAAGGGGGCCTCGGATTCTGAGAATCACTGGTCTCGACACTCCCTTCGGTCTCAGAAAGCTCCTCGTAAAACCTCTCTTGGGCCTTGAATGTGAAGCCTGGTGGGGGGCTTGAAGAAGTTCCTCTAGGCATGAAAGAGCGACGTCCAAGCCACGAAAGGCGAACACTTGGAAAAGAAGAGGTTTTGAGACATCGAACAAAGCCACAAAGGAAAGAAAACGCGAGGTGATAACAGGAAGAGAACACGTGGCACCCTAGGGCTACTCTGACAGATAAGACGTCTTAGGGAGAATGCGGAGCGCCAAAAGTCGGAGAAGAAGAGTGGAAGCCAGCGGTTGGAAGGCCAAACGTCCCGTCAGTCAAACATCATGACGTTTGGCTTTCCGAGGAATTTGAAATTCGAAAGAAAGGGATGCGAAGAAGTTCAACCATCAGCTAACGCACGAAAAAATCGAGGGCATCACCGAAACCACCAGCGCCGCCCTCACTCCCTCCGTTTCGCCGCTGTGACACCAGCGCGAAACGCCGGAGGGCAACCATCCCCCACTAGGGCACGAAGCGATGAAAGAAAAAAAAAAAACACGCCGGAGAAAGACTCGAAAGAAGTCGCCAAAAACCACCAGCACCGCCCTAGCCCCCTCCGTTTCGCCGCCAGGACACCGGCATGAAACGCCAGAGGGCAACCGTCCCCCCTCTAGGGCATGAAACGGCGAGAGAAGGAGAAAACGTCAAAAAACGCAAAGAGGGGAGTCGAACACTTACTTGTCTGGAGATTTGCGCAAAGTAGCAGTGGCGTTCCAGGAAACCGGCGAGAAACCATCGAGAAACCGTCGACTGTTCACCGGAGATTGGAAGAACAAAAGAGGAAGAGAGTGTGCTCGAAGAAGAAGAAGATGAAGATAAAGGTGTTAGGGGGCGTGGGGGAGACGCTTTTAAAGAGAGCGAACTTGGGCCTCCCCTTCCCTCCCCCCCCCCCCCCCCTCCCAAAAAAGCTTAATGGGCCAAATGCACCTTAGAGACCCATTAATGAAATACGAGGAAACAGGCCCAGAGTTCGTCAAGCACATAACGGGAGAAATACCTAAGTGTCAGGCCTCGCGGAAAAGTTCCTTGCTAAAAAAGTCCTCGCAAAAGGGTTCGTCCAGCCTCTACACCTCGCTCTTCACCAATCCTAAGGCTAAAAGCCTCGCACCCCGGGTCTGGAGAACTAGATACTGTTCATATATGACCTGCGGTCCTCGAGACGAGGTCCCCATGCCATGGGGTTGTGATGGTGCTCAAAATGGCAGAATAAGAGGTGGGACCGGGGTACGAGGATTAACGGATCCGGTGGGACTCCCATGGTTAAACTCGGGGCCCATTGTCATACCCATCTCTAAAAAAACAAACAAACCCCTGCCTTTGCGAGTCCCCGAAACCTCGGCAACGAGGTCTAAACCTCGTTGCTCAAAAGCTGACACCCCCGCCCCGTCTAAACCACTCAGCAGTCGCCACTCCTCCAACCAATGACCAACTGCCTCACAATCGACCAATCAAAAGGCATGATCTCGGGCATCCCACATCGAGCAAGCACCAAATCTCGACTCCTCAAATCTCTATAAATAGAGGAGAACCTCGTAGATAGCGAGGGGTCGAAAACCTCTTGAACTCAAGAACTATCTTGCTCGTTGAAGATCGACGTGTTGAAACATTGATAAAGACCACGCTGCAGACGAGTGAAGGTCTACAATAAGACTTCAAGTCACCCAAAAGAATCTCTACCTCAATCAAAGATCTCGCAACATCGCCTCGCAGGTCACAATCATCGCGTGCTAAATCAACCCCTCGACCTCGCCACTAGAATTCGACACTCAGCCTTCGGGTGATAGAACCTCGTTGTAACTAGGAGATCTCGAACCTTATTAGATCGAGATCTCGGATACTCTAAAAGAGATCTAGGGCATAATCGCTGGTCGTAATCTCATTAATTGTAACCTCACAACTTGTAATATCGCATTAAAGGCATGAATAAAAGAGTAAGTGTTTGCACAATCGAATAAAAGTAATCTCATTTCTTGTCTTCTAGCGTCCGGTTTATTTCGGGTTTCATCAAATAACATTACAAAAGACATGATATATATATATAAAAAGATACGAGTTCATATTGTAAATTGTCAATACACTATACAAACGAATGAAAACACAAATCCATAAAGTAATATTAATGTGAAAAAACACAAAAATACATTTGAAATGTTAAATGCTAAAAAAATATTGCAAAATTTTGGTTGTTATCCCTAAACTCTTGTAAAAATTCGGCTTGTGTCCTTACCTGGTAAAATTTCGTTATTTATAACCAAATTAGTTAGTTTTCTAATAATTTTTTTTGTATTTTATTAAGTTAGAACAAAATTATAAAATAATATATGAATTTTATTGCTTGAATAATAATAAAATTGTAAAATAATATATGAATTGTAAAATAAATTTTTCTAATGAATTTTATCCCTTGTAAAATAATATAGGCTTATATATTTTCACAAATTTAAATTCCTATATTTGACAAGTTTTTTTAAATTATTTACTCTATAGGTCAAAAGTTCTATTAATTTTTTAAATTGTAAAAATTACTACATAAAACCTACATGATAAATTTTAATTATGTAATATATTTATTTTAATATAAATATTTTAATATTAAATTTTTTTAATTTAATTAAATAAAAAATAGTTTTTCAATAGAAAACATACTAATTTTGTTATAAACTAACAAAATTTCACAAATAAGGGTATAAGTTGAACTTTTGTAAAAGTTCGGGAGTACCACCAGAAATAAGTTTTTTTCATTGCAACATCATGAAAGTTAAAAACTCGAGTCTACCAACAGAATATTTCCTAAAATATTTAAAATATGCCTTTATACTTGGGTTAAAATAAGTGGAATGGAAAAGGCCAAGTGATTCGGATAAGTGGGTGAAGTGTCGATTATTTGGATGACAAAATCTTACTTTTATCCGACCAGTAACCAATTTCACCTATTATACGAATCACCTATCATGCGCTTTTATTTGAGTTTTCATCCTTTTAATTAGGTCGGGTTATACAAATAGTTTGATTACTCGTGGGTAATTACAAGCCCTACATGCAATAGATTTGTGAGACAAACATTTCACTTGTACCAAACTGATAAACAAATTATGTGATCTCTGCGGGTTGATCTTCATGGGCTCAATGGTTTAGACTTTAGAGTCAACTTATACAGCAAAGCAATATAGCATTTTTTTACATCACGTCGGCCTTGCAACATCTCCATTGCACAAACACATTTGTGCAATATTGTGTTTCATTTCCCTTTTGAGGGCTTCAAAGGCAATTAAAGGGTTTATAGTCATTTGGGATAAGGGCAATCAAGAGCTGTTCTGCCATCATCGCCCATAACCTCTTGCTCAACCAAAAGGACATCAATATTTTTCAATGAAGTGTCAAGAGAGTGGATTTGCCTGTTCCATTCGGTCCAACCAAACCATATCTTTTCCCATGAGATATTTTCAATGAAGTATTTTTGACATTGGCTTTGATTATCATCTCCTTCTTTTCACGTTCCAATGAGAACAGTAAAACCATCATGATCACCCTTGAGCGCCTCACCTTTGACCCGCTCAGAAGCTTCGGCAGCCATCATCTCCTTCTTTTCCCGCGCAGCAACACAGCTTCTTCCCTGTGATTCTTTTTGGGACTATTAATCCTCTCTTCATCTTCCTCATCAGATGAAGGAAGATCAATCCCATCAGATGTGGATCGCTTCCTTGTCTTCTCAGTCTTTTGATCCATGCTTGCAGGCAAAGCTGAAAATGACAACTTTTCTTTCTTCCTCCCATCTTTAGTGGTAGCTCCTGTTTTAGGCTTAAAAGTACCACCACTTTCCTCAGACATTTTCTTTCCCATTGTAGATTTTACAACGAGGAAGAAATCAAGAACACGGCTGAAAAGCAATTTAAACAACAACACTAGGATTAGTTTTGTGAGAAAGTGATGTCTAGTATTCACTGATATGCTAAGCATAAATGCATGAGAGAGTTCAGATTACTATCAAAATGCTAACAATGCTTCTTGTATTAAATCAATCCTATGCTTCTTCCTACAATTTTGATCATCGATCCAGTTCCAAGGCATCCTTTCAATTTGCAAACGAGCTGGCTTTTCAGCCCAAATCAGTTATTCAAACAAAACCAATTCAGCCAATAATCGCTTACATTCAATTTAATCAATAATCCTAAAGAAAATCAATTCCATTCAACAAAAATAATTCGATTCAAAATCAAATCAAACCCTAAAAACGCAACTTGCAACAAATGTAAAAAAAAAAAAAACTTACGAATAGATTAGGCGAACAAAACACCAGCTGCATTCTTCAAAACCCCAAGCCTTATTTAAAATTCTTGCCACCAGAGTACCTAAGGTTGTTCGATGTACCATCGACTTTTTCAGCTTTGTCATCAGGGGAGGCAATCCGACTCAATAATCACTCGAGAATGGCCAAACTGTTCCGCAACAGAGAGTGACCATACTATTACTTCTGCCTCAGCACTCTCTACCACAGTCCCGGTTTGGAACCTCACTTGAAATCATGTCATCATAGCGAATTGGAGAACAGAAACTTCAGTATCCACACATGTGCCATAATATTCAATTTCAAAGCTACATATTATTAATGCAACAAATCATATACAAAAACATACTAGAAAAAAAATAGTAGTCGAATTTATCACCCATCAACTATAAATTAATCATCTTGGTTGTCTCCTTCAACTCTAGTATCATCATGAACCAAGCCATTTACATGGTGCATACTCTGCATCATTTGTGCTGCAAGATAATGGTTGTTGGCGCTTGTATGATCAGAAAGCACACTTGTATGACCAGTCCACTGAGAGACAATCCCCAACAACTGATTCACAAGATTTTGCTGTTCATTGAGAACTCTAGATTGCATCTGACCCATTTCAGCTCTATGGTGATTCAACATCTCATCCATTCTCTTCGTCCATTCAGATCTCCTTATATTCATCCTCTCTTCCCATTCCCTTTCTTGAATTACCATTTCCTCTCGTCTTCTTCTTTCCCTTTCTTGGCTCTCCTTCTCCATGGCTTCCCACTCTTCCCTCCATTGCCTTCTTAACAGCTTCCTTTTCTTCTCCCTCCCTTCTCTTTGCTTTTCCATTTCTTCCATTTCCCTCTCTCTCTTCTTCTGCCGCTCGAAAGAAATCTGCTCTCTCCTCTGCCTTTCCCGCTCACGTTGCTCAAACAAGACTTGCATTTCCTTCAACTGCCTTACTTGACTCGTAACAAAACCCCATGTTTTCTTGGATTCCTTCTTCCTCTTAGACTCCGATCCGTTAGGCTCAACTTCTTCATACACCAACCCATCATCTCCATCATCCTTCAAATGATTACGACTACCACTAAAATTCCCCTCCCTTTCTTCACCATCATACTCAAACCCTAATCTTGAAACCCCGTTATCACCTCCATCAAAATCCCCATCCTCGGATTGCTCCAAATTCCCAAATGCAAGTAACTCCGTCCCATCAAAATGATGGTCACTCTCCTCATTCCTAGGAGGGCCCAAAACCGGATCATTCGAGAGTGGCACATCCCCGAAAACTTCCTTGTACCTAAGAAAGTTAGACCAATATGAAACACCCTCCGGCCAATCGAATTCCTCACTTAAGGGATCATCCCCATTGCTCAATTCTGGCTTCTTAATCTTCTGCTTGACCAGCAAATACTGGTGCCTCATGTTCTGCACCTTGGTGGACACATCTTTCCAAGTCCACTGCCATGGATAAGAAACCGGGTCCTGGTCATGGTGTATATTGTTAACATGAAAGGCAATTGGTCTAAATTTCTTCTCCCTGGTTTTCATTTTGGCTAAATCACCAGCTACAACCATCTCCCCATACCTGTCAATTAAGGCTTTCTCCTCGGTCTCACTCCATTTCTTCCTTCTAGGAGGAGACATCATTAGGGCAACGAATAAGAGCACTAACTAACAATCAAATACAACACCAATTCCCACCCACCATTCAAACTTAACCAGCAAAGCATCAAAGCTGAAACGAGCACTTCAATTATCAACTGAAACCCAAATTTCAGCCAAAACAGCCCCAATTGAACTGATCACTGGGTAAACACAATTTTGGTACTGAATGACTAACCTCTCGGAGACTGGTGTCGTTTAGATGGGCTGCTGTGGAAAAGAGGGCAAATCTCAAATTATCTGATTTCAGTTGAACAATTCGGGAATTGATGCAAACGAAGAGATTTGGAGAAGGGATAAGGCGGGAAAGCAAGCGGCAAAACCAGAGGCAACGCAAAGCACAAAGAATAAAAAGAGAGAAAAATAGGCGGCGTAGAATTCGGGTTCCATCACTCCATGGAGCATAGCAGGGAAATTGTGGAGGTGAAAAGGAGACGAATTCATCATCTTCAGACCGAAATTTCATTTCTTCATCTTGAATATCAATGCAGTCGGAATGTCGGATTGGGCTTTCTCGGTCCAGCCAGTTTCAGTCTCATATGGCCATGTTCCCTTTTGTTGAAAAGCCCATCAATGAAGGCCCATATTTTTGCTTAAAACTTAAGAATCAAAGTTTCAATAATTTGAATGTCTTTGAAATTACCAAAACTATGTTCTTGAACAATCTAACAAATCCTGTGAGTGACTACTACTATTTTAGGGCTTGTTTCACTTTGGAATAGAAAGTAGTTTTTAGATGAAAAGTTAATTTTTTTTGTTTTGAAAAACGTAAAAAGTAGAGAGATGTATAAATTTAAAAAGTATTAAAGTAGTTTTTGAGTAAAAGTGGTTTTTAGGGCCGGAAAAAAACCGTAACTGAAAAACTAACAAATTGATCACTTTTTAAGGTTAATCGAACCGAATTTTTTTTAAGCGGTTACAGTTAATCAACCGATACTTTTAACGGTTCAACGATTCAGATACAGTTATCAATATTTTCACAGGCGGTTAACCGATAAACCGATAATATTTTTAATATATATTATATGTTTTTAAAAAGATAATTATATATCTAATTATTTTTAGTTAAAAATAAATGTATTTTAATAAATGATAAACTACTATTATAGTTTTTGTTTATAGTTTTAATTTCTACTTCAAGTAACTTCATTGAAATTTTGTATTTTGTTCGTTGCTAGAACTCTTGGAAGCATCTTTGCTGCAATCAAGCATTCTATAATCTATGTTGTGTTGGTCTCAAGACAGTGTCAGGTCCGCCTTGTTATTTCATAGCGTTGATTTCATGTTGGTGATTTTAGTGTCATCAAGTGACTGTTCCCTATATGGGAACAGTGCCTTTTAGTGTGATCGGGGTTCATACGACGCTATGGGATCTCACTTAGCTATATCACAAGTTTGGGGGTGTGGAGTACACGCTTGTGTAAGTATACTTGAGGTCTAGAGGGATATATAAAGGTTAAGTTACGCTGTTCCTTAAGGAACAATGGAAACTACAGATGTACTGTAGGGAACAACAACTGTGTTGTAGGGAACAACAATTTAGCAGTCTTGCGGAATTTTCGCCACGTGCTTAGTGGATGATAACCGCCTTGATAACTGATGTTTAAACGTCTGGTAACTTCCCTTTATGACTGGTTTGAAGTTAAACACGTGTCTCTTTGATGAGAGACGTTGGTGATAGAAGGAAGGGCTGGTAACCATTGGTAACCGCCATGTAACCACCATGTAACTTCTGTTAAACGGCCAGAAATGAATCCCTATCATTTCTCACGTCCTATTTAAAGGCAAAGGAGAATAGAGTCGTGGTTGTTGAACAAGATCTCTCTTAAGATCAAATCAAAACCGAAGCCACAATCTATTATTACATTATTCTATAGTTTAGTTCTTTCCCAAAGCCTTGGAGAGAACTAGAAGATTTGTCTTATCTCACTTCAGATTTCGTGGATTCCCTAAGGCTTGTAAGGGGCGAAATTCTGATTTCGGAAAGTGTTCACACGATTCAAATCTATCCGAGTACAGGTATCATTGATTGTTCCCTCGCAGACTGCAAGCAGGATTCAAGACTGGACAAGGGAGTTCGCTGGCTGTTCCCATCAAGACGCTCAGTCCTTACATTTCATGTGCTGCAATCAAGCATTTTGGTTTTTAACTTTCTATGTTTCAAGTCTTACATCAGATTATTGTGTCAAGTTGTGTCAAGATTTGTATTTTATATTTAATTTAAATTTTAGGTTTATTTTATTAAAAATAAGACAATTTTTGTATTAAAAATCTGCTTTTTTGATTAAAAAAAATTAAAACAAGTCGGTTAACCGATAAACCGTACCGAGTTTCACGGTTAACTATTAATGGTTAACCGATAACGGACGGTACAATTATGGTTATTGAAATTTACTAACCGAAGTTCCGGTTGACCGATGTTTGGTTAACCGAAACTCCAGTTAACCGACCATGCCCACCCCACTCTATAACACACGCCCTTAGAGTAGAGACGAGGGACCCACATTTTGGCTCCCTTCAATTCCATCTCTATCTTGCCCCTCATCTCATCGGATAAGGTCTCACGATAGCACCGTTTCCGTTTCGTAAACGTTATGTGGATATTGGTGCATGATAGAAATTTTACCGATCCATTTTATAGCAATTAATGGCACCAATACTACTAGATAACAAAGGATCACGATGGTTTCGTAACTTTCATTCTGACTTTTTTGTCCACAATCCATAAAATCATATGCTAATTAAACGGTGAAATTTTACGCACTCTGTGTTTTTTCTGATGTGTACTCCAATCTGTGCGGGTTGAACATCCAAGCATGTATTTTTTTGAAAACCGGGTTCAAGTTGTGCGAATTCGAAAACCGCCTATAATGGTATACGTAATACTGCTATGTACATAAAATTGGTTGAGGTTTTTACCGAACCTGGTGTTAATTTTTGTACGGATTTTGAGTCCTTTCATAACTTTTCCAATATCCAGTTTTTTGTGTGCTAGTTACGAACCCGCTCATATGGGTGTGTGCAACCCAAATTTGAGATTGCGCAAACAAAGCATGAACTAAGGAAATAAAGAACAATCCGTCCTTGATTCCATCTCTTAGCTTCTTGCAATATCTATTAAAAACAAAGAAAACGTTATCTTGCAACTCCACTAGTTTAAACTCCAGAAAATCACTTCGATTAAGTCAACTAATTAACTTGTCTCAACTTCTATTCAATTTACCACATAATGAGATGTATAAGTGAAGATCCAGGTTGCACGTGAATTGAGCTTTAACCATTTCAAGATAATTAGTGCTAGATGTATTAGATTCTATCAAGTGGGTCAGTTCGATTAATGATAAAAGTTTCATGTTCAGAATATCTAGAGTTGAAAAGTTTAATTCAAGTTCATGTTGGTATAGAAGGTTGTTGAGCCCAAAGTTTCCGAGACTCGTTCCTGCGCCGGCCCATCAAGCAAAGACCAGAATTCCTCAAGCCCAATCCAATTCAACAAATGTGCAGGCGATCGAGCAAGCTAAGGGAGACAAAAACCGCCAGTGAATGGCTCCGGAAGTGGGTTACGAGTTTATCGGTTAACTGGAGTTACGTAACTCCAGTTAACCGAAACTCCGGAAGTTGGATAGAAGTGTAGGGAGTGTTAACGTTGGATAGAAGTGTGCATATGTGACATGTGTACATGGCTTCTTGAGTTCTCGTCTCTAAGGAAATCAAAGACTCTTGGGAGATATGGGCATCCAGAATGAGGTGGTGGCGCTAAGCACAATGCCAAGTGGCATGCCGGATCATCCACACTCTTCCTTTTCATAACCCTAACATCATCAACTCCACCGGATAATGTGGTCCAGGTGTGAGCCGTGGAGGCTCCCACGCTGGAACAAAAGCTTATCATCATCCTCTCAGCTAACTTTAACATGCTCCTTCCTTCCTTCCGGACTTGTTATAACTAGTAAACAAAAAGTCATCGATTACATAAGAAATTAGAGTTTATATATAATCACTTCAATCTTATTGATTGGATTAGATGTAATTATGTTTATACCACCAGCATCTCCGGTTGGTATATTGGTTGCTACGGCGCTTGCTAGCCTCTCGCATTGTCGTTCCAAAGTCGCCACCCAACGTTTAGCTCCGAATGCCATGGATGAGTTCACCAGAGCTCGGTATAGGCTGTGGACTGACCTGTCATCTACCTCAACATGCTCCACCCATATAACCTACATAATTAAGTGCATAAATCACATATCACGTAATATTTTTTTTTTGGTAGAACATATCACGTAATATGATTATATAGAACTTAACCTCATCATTCAAGTCTCCTATGCCCTATTAGCTAAGTAGTCTAATATATTAATGTCATGCAAAAATGAAGTTGGAATGTTTTGTTTGTGTGGATATTGATTGAATAATGCCTTCTTAGAGTAACCATTTGGGAGCTCATGAATAATGCAACCAGAAGGCCTTCTTCTGCACCTCGGAATAGGGCTAGGGCGTAAACTATACAATGAGACGTCGACAACCGCCCATGTGTCATTCTCATGTTGCTTGCAATACCTAACAACTCCAGTTGATAGGGATTGTAGTTTCAAGCAACTCCAGTTGAAAGTACCTCTAGGGTTTCTGCCTTTGATACTATCCCAGAGAAAACTTTTGACCATTGATTTTGGTAGACATTAACCAAAAAAATTCAATCTCAAAATCAATTAATAAATGTCATAAAGAAAATTTGGATTGTGAAGATATGTTTGTATAATTAACTTACCACATCCATGAGAATTTCAACAAGATCCATATGGTTCATGTTCACAATAGCCTGGTCCCTCTAGAGACGCCTCGAATTTTAACCCTAAAGGAGTGGGTCCAATCCCTCTAGGGAAGCTTCTGAAGTACTCCTCTTGACTCAGGGTCTCGGTTGAGCTATCTGGCGTAGGGACCCACAAAGGATCTCGGGCTTGGGCCGTCCTGATTAGCTCCTCCATGGCCACCTTTGCCAGCTCGATGATCATTGGCTTGTCAGAGAATTCTGTGGGGCCTGAACCGCCACCTTTGATGTTGCCCATCAAACCCAGTTGTGAGACTAAGGCTCCTTTCGACAACACTTGTTTGGATACTTATAAGTACCCAGTTAATTACATGGAAAAAATAAGTTTCGTTTTATGTGTTCGGCAAAATTTACTTATTTGAAATAAGTTACTTATATACGATACTTATCTGCTGAAAAAATAATCAGCACCCCCCAACCTTATGTCAAATAAGCTAACTTTTCTATCAAAATATAAGTAAGCGGGACCCAAGTGATTTCCCAATTAAATTTTATTTTTTTATTTTTTTACCCTTCATTAATCCATTTTTAGTAGTTTTACACCTCTTGCTTAAAATATCAGCAATTCGGTTTACCGAACACATTCCGGATTATTTGGAAAATAAACAACTCATATAAATATCCCATATCAGCATTCACGATCAACATCAACAACCATAAGAATCAGCATCAACATCAACATCTACACCGATAAGTACCGATTTACCGAATGGAGCCTAAGCTCCTGACCTCAATATCTAGGGAGCTTGAAGGAGTGACAGTCTGTTAATGAAATCCAAACATAATTAACATAAATTTATCAACCATCATTGTAAAACGCCAAACTTTGGTGCAAGAGCTCCACAAACCCTAAAAATCACATATTGTAACACAATCTATGCAATGCCTAAGGATTTCATTTACCCCAATTTCAAGTATCAAGTTATCAAAATAGATTTTGCTAGAATTTGATATATAAAAAGGAAATCGATCAAGATTAAGATGTTGCCAGCGTCTCTTACGAGAAGCCCTAAACCAATTCCCATATTGAAGACGAGAATCATCAACCTTTTCTTTGTCAACAACTCCAACAAGGCCGCACGTATTCATCACGTGCCCAATGCATCCACAAAAGAAGCAGAATGTGGGAAGACGCTCATATTGAAGACCAAAACTCATAACCTCATCTTTCAACTTAAGCGTTACACATCGATTAAGAGGCTTGGTAACATCAATTTCGACCCGAATGCGCAAATCACCCACTTTACATTCATCAAATTCCAACAACTTTCCAATGTTAGAGAGAATCAAAGGAATAGAGTGGGAATTCTAGGTTTCCAATCAATTGATGTGCATAGAATACAGTACATTATATAGACTTAGCATAGTGTTGGATGAATGCCAAGTGTATGGCTTAGGATAGGCCAGTACATACAACTGTGTCCTATTACATGATACTACTGAATATGAGGCGAACGTTGATACTACTGAATATGGCTTAGTATAGTTTTTTAGTATGTTTTTTAGATTGTTTAGTTTAGTTTTAGTAGTTTTTAGAGTTAGTTTTGTGTGTTTTAGGATGAGTTTGCATATTTTTATGAGAAGTATGGAAGCTACTCTATTTTGTGTCTTTTTGTAGGTTTTGAGCAGGAAAGGAGCGCTTTTTGAGCTGAACTAGAGTGTTGTGGTGGAGGATGGAGAACATGAAGATATAGAGGAAGATTTCATAGGAAGAGTGAGGAGAAGTTCAAGTTAAAGTCAAGAGAAGTGGAAGAGAAAATCCAAAATCCAGGCTCGTTAACGAAGATGTGAAGGGTCATTAACGAGGCTTAGGGATAGATTTTTTCGAATGGATTTTGTGTTTTCTACCGATCCTGTGCGGGGTCGTTAATGATGGCTCCGTGTTGGTAGGAGTTTTAAGTGATTTTTAGGGTTGTTATATCTTATATCTTATATCTTGTTATCTTTAGTAGAGTAAGTTTTTATCTTTTAGGCTTTTTAATAGATAGCTTTCTTAGTATAAATACCCTTATTCTAAGCCTAGAAGAGAGGAGGACGATTTTTGGAGAGCCGAAAATTTCGAGGAGTCGAGTGGAGAAGGTTGCGAGTCTGGTTCGTTCGAGAGAAGAGCTAGGGTCGTTAGTCGGATTTGCTCGGGGTGTTATTCTGTGTTTTTTCGGTTTCTTCAAGATATTGTAAGACGATTTTTCTTATTAATTTTAAGTAAGTTGTTTTTGTTTTCAATGTTTTCTCTTATTGAAGTTGTTTGCTTTATTATGATTAGTGAGTAGTTTTTCTTATCTAGGATCGGGGTTGAAACCCGACATGGTTATGCATGTTTAATGAGTGAGTTGATTTTTTGAATGCCTTTTATCTATTTGAAATTGCTTGTGTATTTATGCTTAGACGATAGTCGAGGTAATTTGAGTTCTCAATTTGATCGAAAGAGAAAGTTGTTAACTTGAAGGTTGATATTGTTCGATTACGAAAGTTTCGAGCTTTGGATCTAAAACAAGTGATTGAGTGAATTGATTTATGAGAATTGATTGGTTTGCTTGTTAATCAGCGAAAGTTGATGAATTTATCTTTCTAAAGGCATGATCTTTATCTTCTTATGAGTTTATATGCATGGTTATGTTATGGTAACCCTTGTCCTAGGTCTTTTACTTTATAAGAGTTATCATTAGTTATATTCGTTATTGAGTACCTTTTCCTCGGTACCGAACCTGCGCTTTGTTTAGTTCGTTATTTTGTGTTCGTATTTTACCCAGGTTCGTTAACGACCCTGACAAGGTCGTTAACGAGGTTGGTCGTGTGTGTTTCTGCTTGTTTTTCTTATTTTTGTTAGTTGATAGACAAACAAACCGTGCCTCCCGTGGAACGATCCTGACTTCGCTATACTCAACGGGGTCTTGACTATAAATTTATTTGTTGTCAAGTTAAATATCTGCCCGTCAACAAACGTTACTAGCCCCCCTCGATCCTATCTTGGTGAAGGCACAACTTGGAGCGTAGTTCAGTGAACCGGGCTGTTGGTAGTGGCTTAGTGAGCAGATCAACCAGTTGTTCCTTGGAGGAAGCGAAAGCTACCTGGAGAGTCTTGGCTTGAACACATTCCCGGACAAAATGGAAGTACAAGGAGAGGTGTTTGATTCGGTGATGGAGCACGGGATTCATGGCAATGTACGTGGCCCCTAGATTGTCACACCATAGAAGTGGTGCTTGAGCGAGGGAGATGCCGATTTGAGATAGCAATAATTGTACCGATAAGAGTTCACAAGTGGCGTTTGCAAGGCTTCGATATTCGGCTTCAGTGGATGAGCGTGCCACGGTGGGTTGCTTCTTAGAGCACCACGAAATCAGATTATGGCCAAGGAAGATGCAATATGCACTCGTTGATCTTCGGTCAGTAGTCTCACTGCCCCACTCCGCGTCGGAGTAGGCTGATAGAAGAGTGCCAGAGTCAGCGGACAAGTGGTATTGAAGGTCGGATTTGCTGTTGAGGTAGTGCACTATGCGCTTGACCAATTGCCAGTGTTGTTGGAGGGGTTGATGCATGAATTGACAGGCTTTATTAACGGCGAAGGCGATGTCAGGGCGTGTGAATTGCTGGTATTGGAGGTTGCCGACAACACTCCGGTAAAGTTGCGCATCCGGGAAGGGGTCAGTGGCATTGGTCGGAGGCGCGGTGGACATTGGTGTACTGACCAGTTTGGAGGAGTCCATATTCATCTTGGCACACAACTCTTTAATATACTTTGTCTGTGACAAATAGAAGCCGACTGAAGTTCTGTGGATCTCTACACCGAGAAAGAAATGCAGATGACTCAAGTCCTTGACTGGAAATCTAGAAGACAGTGCTTGGATAAATTGGTTAGAATAGGTAGTAGAGGAAGAGATCACTAGTAGATCATCAATGTAAACGAGGACGAACACGAAGTGAATGCCTTGCTTATACACAAACAGTGAAGACTCAACAGTAGAGTGGGTGAAACCAAGATTTATAAGTTCATCACTTAATTTGGCAAACCACGCACAGGGCACTTGTTTTAGCCCGTACAAGGATTTGTGAAGTTTGCAAATGAAATTAGGGTGTTGAGAGTGAGTAAAACCTTGTGGTTGGTGCATAAACATGTCCTCATTCAAGTCCCCATGAAGAAAGGCATTTTGGATAACGAGTTGTCGGACCGACCACCGCTTCATCGAGGCTATGGATAAGAGGAGGCGAATTGTGGTGGGTTTAACGACGGGGCTAAAGGTCTCGGTGAAGTCTATGCCTTGGAGTTGATGGAACCCTTTGGCGACAAGGCAAGCTTTTCGTCGCTCAATGGAACCGTCGGATCGACGTTTGGTCTTGAAGACCCATTTAACACCAAGGACGTTGGAGGAGGTGGTGGGATGGACAAGGGTCCAAGTTTGAGTGGTTAGGAGGGCGTTGAATTCGGCGGCCATTGCAAGACGCCATTCCGGGTATTTGGATGCCTCGGTATACGAGGTGGGTTCGTCCGACACGGAATTTGTAGTGGTGAGGGAATTTTGAGGGGGTTGGGGCCAAGGTACCGTGTCGTCCGTACGCACAAGAGGGGGGGGGGGCGGATATCATTACGAGACCTGGTAGTCATGGGGTGGGATGGTGGGAGATTTGGTGGTGGGTCATGAGGTGGGGAGTTGGAGTTCTCAGATTGCTGGGATGAATCGGAGTTGGATATAGTGGGGTTTGGGTTGGGCTCAGTAGTAAAGGTAGGCGTGGGGGTAGATGGGCCAGGAGAGAGTGATGGGTTGTTGGGCTCAAGAGGATCTGCAGAGGGCCCATCATCAGGAGTTTGAAGGAGGGGTAAAAAGGTATGACTAGGAGATGGTTGGTCTAAAGGGGATTAGGCCGAAGATGGGCCAGAGGCGAAGGGAAAGGTTGTTTCGTGGAAATGAACATCTCGGGAGATATAATATCGGGAATTGACCCAATCAAGGCATATGTATCCTTTGTGGGTTCCGCTATACCCGAGGAAAAGGGTCGGTGTTGAGAGGAAGGTGAGTTTATGTTGGTTGTAAGGGCAGAGGTTCGGAAAGCCAAGACACCCAAAAACTTTGAGGAGGGAGTAATCAGGGTCGGTTTGGAACAACATTTGAAAGGGGGATTTGTTTTGAAGAACGGGAGTGGGAAGACGATTAAGGAGGTAGGCGGCGGTTTCAAAGGAGAAATCCCAGAAGGTGAGGGGCAGGGAAGCTTGGTTTAGAAGTGTAAGGCCCATATCAACGATACGGCGGTAACAGGATTCAACGCTACCGTTTTGTTGGTGGGAGTATGGACAAGTGAGTCGGTGCGAGATCCCAAGTTGAAGGAAAAGGGGTTTGAGGGGTTTGAATTCCATGCCACCGTTGTTTTGAATACTTAAGATATTAGTGTCAAGTTGTTTTTGGATAAGGGTGATAAAATGAGTAAAAATAGAAGTGACTAGAGATTTTGTGGAGATAGGAAATAACCATATAAATTTACTACAATCATCAACAATATACAAATAATATTTGTTCCCTTTTTTTTGAAATTTCATGGGCTGGGCCCCATACATCAGCAAAGAGAAGTTGGAGTGGTTTAGTGGATCGAGTGGGTGATGGAGGATGGGGGAGTGCACGGGCTTTAGCCCATGAGCAAGCCTGACAAGGCTATTCTGGGTTTGGGCCATTTATTGGTATGGGCTGAGTAGGGGAATTTGGGCCAGTTGTTGAAGCTGCTGGAAGGAAGGAGCGAACAACGCTAATGACGCATTCCGATGGATGACCTAATCGGAGGTGCCACAGCGTCGTTGGGGTTATTGTTTGAGAGAGCGAACCTTGAGGGGATGACGGTGGAGCGGTGGTCGCCGGAAAACGATAGATTTCGTCTTCAACGTGTCCTCAAAGAAGAACCGTGCTGGTCCGAGAATTCTTCATAAGGAAAAAAGAGGAGTGAAACTCAAAATAAACATGATTATCGATACAAAAATTTTGAACGGAGAGTAAATTTTTGGTGAGTGAGGGAGTATGAAGGATTTGACAAAGTTTGAAAGAGCTATTTTGAGAATGAAGATGTGATGAACCGTAGTGCTGAATAGGGATGTTCGATCCATCGCCGAGTCGGACTTGATCACCGCCGCCATATGGGAGGTTCTCGAGGCGGAGATTCCCAATATCAAGAGTGAAGTGGTGGCTTGCAGCGGTGTCAGTGTACCACGATTGAGGGTCGATGGTGTAGTTGGCTTGAGTGTTGTTGTTGTTGTTGTTGCGTGGTGGCACGGATGGCGGTGGAGGCGGCGCCTGGTAGGCTTGATCGAACCTTTGCCAACAAGTGAGGGTTGTATGATTTGGTTTGTGGCAAATCTGACATTGGGGGCGTGGGTCGGGAGCGCCAGTGAAGGTGTGTGGGGGACCACTTTTGGTTTGTCCCCTGCCTTGTCCACCAGATGAACGCCCACGCCTACGACCTCTGTTTTGAGAGTAACCGCAGTTTTGGGTGAAGTTGGCCTCTGGGTTTATTTGGGTATTGTTGGCAGAAGGTGGTGGAGTGGGAAGGAGACCTTTGGTGTGGTGAGTTAGTCGAGTTTCATGGACAAGGAGATGGGCATGAATTTTGTGTGAGGAAGGGAGGTTTGGTTGAGTGGAGAGAGATGTCACGATAGACTCGTAGTCCGACATGAGTTCGGCGAGCAGGTACACCGAGAACTCCGAGTCAGATACGTGGTGATCAGCAGCGTTGAGAAGAGTGACAAAGCCTTTTGCGCGGTTGAAGTACTCTTTCACTCTTTTCGCTCCTTTCTTCATGGAAGCAAGCTGTAGCCGAGCTTGGATGACTTGGGCATCTTAGCGTGCTGAGAATAGCTTGTGGAATTGGTTCCAAATGGAGGCTGTTGTAAAGCATTCCATAACCTGGACCAGCACTGCCTCTGTGAGAGACGAAGTGAGAACAACCATGACTAATTAATCTCTGTTTTTCCAAGAAGAAAACTCAGGATTGGCGCCTCCATCAAGTCGAGTAGGGAGAGGGCATGGTGATGTGCCATCTACATGGGAAAAGAGCCCTTGGGCTTTGAGGTAAGGGGTGACTTGGGTCTTCTAAATAAGAAAATTCTCTTGTGTTAACTTCACTGTAATGAAGCTTGAGAAGGAAAGGAGGGTAACATTTGAGTTGTGGACATGGTTGGATTTTTTTGTTTGGAAAGGGAAAAGTTTTCTTTTGGAAAGGTGAAGCCTTTTGTTGAGAGGAGGTAATCAGCCAATCAATTGATGTGCATAGAATACAATACATTATATAGACTTAGCATAGTGCTGGATGAATGCCAAGTGTATGGCTTAGGATAGTCCAGTACATACAGTTGTGTCCTATTACATGATACTACTGAATATGAGGTGAACGTTACTAAATGTGATCACCTATTGCTTTTGCGGTTGAAGCACCCCGAAACCCTAAGGAAGATCTCGAGCAATAACCCATAAGGGCACAAAACTAAAATTCATTTTCTGGGAGTTACTATATGGATTAGGATTTAGGAGTTACTATTGCAAAAACTTATTTCTATATTTGTTCCACCAAGTTCAATGGTAATTAAGTAATCTATCTAGTGTAGACATCGATTTTGGAGAAAGTCAGGGACTAATTTGGATAATCATCAATTTATATTGTGAATTTGGAATGTGTTTACATGGTTGTGGATGTGGTTGAAGTTGGTATCGATCAAATATGCATCTATGTATGGCCATAATGGAACCGCAAATACTAAAGTTGTGAGAAATAGCTCCGACATAAAAAAAATCATACCAATAACCAATTGGTCTAGTGGGATGAGGTGCTAGGCTCCTTCAGTGTTTGTTCAAGAGGTTCGAAGTTCGAATCTTTCTGTCGGCGATTGATCCCGGCTAATCGAACCGAGCGAGAGATAAAAAAATCATTTTCAAGTACTGGTGATGATATATATCATAAATTGTTTGTTGACTTGTTGTTCAACTGACGTTCTCTGGCTTGTCGGATGACTAAATGCATGCTCAAACTAATATAAAAGGGCAAATATAAAGCGGCCCTTGCAGGATTGTAGAGCGGCCCGGATAAGATAGAATCTTTTTTATTTTATTTCAACTCTTTCCCTTAATTTAGGTTATATTACCAGATATGTCCTAAGGTTTTAAACTTATACAAACATATCCAAACTAAAACGGTTTATAAATTTTATGACTTTAAATGGTACTAAGTACCATAATCTACTAACTATAGCATCAATAAACTATTTTCTATGAACACAAGCCCACCATGCTCCGTAATTAAAGAAAATTATAAATTAAAGAGGTTCAACCATTACCTGAGCGTAGTATCACTGGACCTCCGGTGTTCCTGTAGCTTCCGGATTTCTAGGGGTTGCTAATCCTCAACCAGGACTCCCTTAGATCAAGCACAACACATATCTGTTTCGTTTCCTACCTCAGATCGTAG
The DNA here is from genome assembly GCA_964016875.1 of Fallopia convolvulus. Lineage (NCBI taxonomy): Eukaryota > Viridiplantae > Streptophyta > Magnoliopsida > Caryophyllales > Polygonaceae > Fallopia > Fallopia convolvulus. Next base: position 7,184,498 of record OZ024718.1, on the reverse strand, counting down.
TCTCTAACTTAAAATCTCTCAATTTTTTTGGATGAAGGATTTGTATTCAAGAAAGAGGTTTATTGACTCGGCTAAAATCGTTGTTGCCAAAATCAAAGATAAATAACCCTAAACTAACAACTAGGATTGTGTGCAAGTAAGGGGTCGAACCCAAGAGAATCGGGATTCTGATCAATCAGCAGAGAGTAAAGACAAGGGTTTTGGAGTTCAGGCAAGCAAACAAATAACCAAATATTATTGAGATTAAATCAAGTGAAGGAAAGCAGAGTTCATTCAATCAATTCCACCTTTTTAATCATTCGATCATTGATTCATCCACTTTTCTATTAATTCCCTAGTTAATTCCAATCCTTATAAAAGATTTCCGCTTGTCCACGGTCCAAGCGAAACAATGATATGAACAAGAACGCTTAATTCAAATCATACAAAATATTAAGGATAGAAGGATATTAATTCATGCAATCAAGCTACGAGTCTCATGCATAAAATAACAATCAAATACTCTTTCTCAATTCTAGTCCACGGTCCTAGAAAAGAGTTGTTTCAAGGATAAATAAGATTGCACAGACAATAATCAAACTAATCCAAACAATAGAATATCAATCAAATTCAACAAGTTGCGCACCAAGAGAAATCAATTGATAATCATGAAATTAAGCACAAGAGTTTTGATATTAACCAAGGGATAGAAAAGTTACCAGAATCTCACGAAATACATAAAAAGGCTTCCTTGATTAAACAAACTCCAAAGGTAAATTAGTTCTCCATAATACTGAAATAAAAACCTAAAAGTCAAAGTATGCGAGAATTGTGTCTCTAAATTGTGTAACTAGATTCTGTCACTAAACTGAAAACGAAACTAAGCTTAAATAGTAGAAAAATATCCGAGACCCTAAGATAGAAAAATACTAAAAAGATAGAATAAAAGAAACAAAGGCGGCGCTGAAAAGCCAAAATCTGCGAGCGCGGAAATAATCCGTGGACACGGATCAATCCTCTACCCTCGGCCGCGGATGCTCAACGATCCGCGAGCGCGGAAATTTTCCGCGGGCGCGGATCTTCTAACAGCTTATTGTGTCAACTTCGGAGGTGGTTTTGACCCACTTAGATTTGGAATTTGAACTTGCCGTAAAAAGGTGAATTGTAGCTCTTCGAGTTAGCTTTCCAATGATACCAAATTCAGCTTCATCCGATCACCGTAGCTCCCGGAATAAGCGTTACAAGAAAGTGGTGTCGAAACAACTCCAAATCAACACTTGTCTTCAAAACTCTTGCAATTCTTCAAATCGTGTCTTCGGTCTTCATATGACAATTATGCTCAAAACTAACCTAAACACACTCAAATCATACCTAAAATACAAGAGTTGACCTATGCTAAATAGAGCGTATCAAATTCCCCCATACTTAAACCTTGCTCGTCCTCGAGTAAGCTCAAAATAAATCTAACAATAAATCCAATCAAGGTTTACAGCATAGTACAAGGGAAGACAAAAATCACTCACCTCACCAACCCGAACCCAAAATAGAGAAATAATGAGCAAAGACATGAAAGCTCAAACACACACCTCACAAATACAAGATATAACACTCAAGCTCTAAAAAGTGTAGAGCAACCTAGGATCTACCCAACATCTAAAGTGTAATCCCCAAGCCCCAAAGTAGAATATGATCCTAAACACTCTGATTTTACCACTCATTCTACTTAGGCGCCCTTTCGGGTTTTCACCTAATCACTCTTTTCATTTTTCTTAGGTGTGCTCACAAATACTCACATCTCTCATAAACCTCATATTACCCCAGCCTAATGTTGGTCCGGGTTACCTGCTTATTACCTGAGCCGCCCTTTCGGGTTTTCAACTCATCCCAGGATTTTATATGCCTTTTTCTCAATTTTTATGGCTTTTTTTTTATTTTTTTATTTTTTTATTTTTTATTTTTTTTTTCCAAAAATTTCTCTATACAAAACATGGAACAAAAATCCCATAAAAATAACGAAAAATAAACTGAAAAACAACTAACTATGATAGGCGTAGTGAGTACTTCCTCCCCCATACTTAAATCCTTCATTGTCCTCAATGAAGTAAAAAGAAAGGAATTAAGCATAGAAGAGGAAAATCAGAAGACTCGTATACGAAAGAAGAGACGGAATGAACTCCCGAAATTATAAGCACCAAACTCAGGAACAAACTGATTCGTCTGGGAACAAACCACGAACGTCATCTTCACAACACAGCAACCAAATCCACACCATAGGACGTCTCCAATGAGAATGAACTGGATTCCTCAAAATAATAAAACTCTGACGACGGTAGCACCCCCATACTTGAACAATTCCAAGTAACTAGACATGGAAAGATATAGAAAAAGGATTGATGGGTGATGGTAGAATATGGAAGAACACTCTCTTTTTTTTTTAACTTATCTCGGGGGTTTCACCCGAAAACCTTTTATTTCAGGGGTTACACCTGAAAGCCTTTTATTTCGGGGGTTTCACCCGAAAACCTTTTATTTTTTAATTTTTTTTACATAAAATTCCAATTCCGCCAGGCCGATCCGCGAGCGCGGAAAAATTCCGAGGGCGCGGAAAAATTCTGAGGGCGCGGATTTTCCACTCAGGTTTTGCTTTCTTCGAAAATTGGATAAATTATTCCTGCAAGTTAGCCCGACAAAACCAAAACGAATACTAAAACTAAAACGAAGCTACAAATAAAAAATAATAAAAAAGAAAAAAGAAAAAGAAAAGAAAAAAAAAACTTACCTCGGGTTGCCTCTCGAGCAGCGCCTTTGTTTAACGTCGTATGGCCCGACGTCTTTTATGCTCAGAAGGGATCATCATCTATCTGAAACTGGACCTTTTTCCCTTCATGTGCCATAGATAATAGGCCCTTTGAAACATCAATTACGGCGCTCGCCGTCTTCATAAATGGACGACCCAACAGCAAAACTGGGTCGTATCTCCCCTTACCGATCTCTAGGACATAAAAGTCCGTCGGAAAAATTAAGCCATCCACCTGCACTAAGACATCTTCCAAAAATCCTTTCGGATGCGCTCTAGAGTGGTCAGCCAGTTCAATAGTAATATTAGACTCCTGTAATGGTCCTAGACCTAACCTCTCATAGATGCTCAGTGGCATAACATTAATGGATGCACCTAAATCAAGCATAAAATGCTCAATTTTAGCCTCCCCAATTGTAACGGGAACAGTAAACCTCCCTGGATCTCCATACTTCTTAGGCAATTGCCTTTGAAGCATGGAAGATACATTTTCAGTATTTTCCACAAGATTAATTTTCTTAACCTATCCCTTTTCTTTTTGTTTCCTCTTTATAGTACATAATTCTTTCAGAAATTTAGCAAAACGAGGAATACTTTGAACAAGTTTAAGCAAAGGAACATTTACCTCACACTTGGAGAAGGTTTCGAAAATTTCCTTGTCATTGGTTGGCCTCCTGGTGTCCTTCAGTGCCTCAGGAAACGGTGGAGCGGGCTTTTGGAAAGCCATGGGGGAAACGAAGGCCTGATGTAGCCATTAGATTCTGTCAGAGGGGCGATCCGCGAGCGCGGTTTGGGATCCGCGGGCGCGGATGATCCGTGGGCGCGGAAATTTTCCGTGGTCGCGGATGATCCTCGGTCGCGGACATTTTCCGTGGTCGCGGATTCTGTATTTTCCTCGATTTCTGCGCCGCGATCAGAACTGTCCTCCGGTGAACTCGGCTGGTTTCTGCTGGCCGAAATTTCAATATCCAGCTCTTTCCCACTCCTTAATGTCATTGCGCTCACATTCTCCCTCGGGTTAATGGGCTGAGATGGCAGTTTTCCTGCGTCCTTAGCTTCTAGCCGGTTCAGAGCGGTTGCAATCTGACTTAACTGAATTTCCAAACTCTTCATCGCAACCTTAGTCTCTTGGTTTTCCTTCATAAGCTGATTGATAATGGCTGGATTTTCTTGAGGAGCCTGGGGCCTTGGCACATAATTAGGCCTGGGAACATAGTTGGGTTGACCTCCCTGTGGTGGAAAAGGTTGTTGAGGTTGTTGATTCCACCTATAGTTTGGATGGTTTGCCCACCCTACGGATTAAAAGTATTTGAATATGGGTCATTCCGGGGACTCTATTCATAGTTCCCTATAGCATTAACATCAGATGCTGGCTCTTGCATGATAGGGCATGCATCAGAAGGATGGCTAGATTCACCACAGATTCCACAAGCCCTTGAACTTGAAGCTCCATTGCCCGCCAACAGTTGCTTCATCATAGCTTTCAACTCCCTTACTTCAGCATTCAGGGAATCATTGATAGAATGAACAGACCTACTGTTGGATCTCTTTCTCTGATTTCTGCATTGCTCTACTAGAGTCTCAAACTTCTCAAACGCCTGCCTAGGAGTGAGATTCTCATAAGAACCTCCACAAGACGCATTCATCAGACGCCTATCAGCATCACAGAGACCCTTAATAATATAGCAAATCAGGTCTTTATCAGAATAGCCATGGTAGGGACAACTGGCTATGAGTCTCCTGTAACGCTCATAGTACTCATACAAGTTCTCACAATCTCCCTGCTCCAAACTACTCAGCTGCTTTTTAATGGACGTTTGCTTGGCAGCAGGAAAATATTTCTCCAGAAAGGCACCCTTCATCTGAGCCCAAGTAGTGATCGTCTCAGGTTTTATGTACAGATACCATTCCTTAGCTGTATCAGCCAGGGAAAATTGGAAAGCCCTCAACATAAGTTGATCTTCAGTCACATCAGCTGGCTTCATTCCCAAGCAGACAGAATGGAACTCTGCAAGGTGTTTATTTGGATCTTCCCCACTCAGCCCATGGAACTTAGGCAGATAATGGAGAAGACCGCATTTAAGCTCAAACTTCACTCCTTCTCCCAAGGCGGGAAACTGAAGACCAAGTTGTTGCTGCTCTAAATTAGGCGCAGTCAGTTGCCTAATAGTGCGTTCTGCCATGGTTACTAGCTGTTCTTCAACCTCTGAATCAGACGAAGAAGAAGAAGAAGAAGAAACTGGATCAAACTGTATGCCTAGAACTTGAGCCTGAATTTGACGTCTCAACTGTCTCAGAGTCCTGTTAATTTCTGGATCAAACGGAACAACAGGAGAATTATCAGTAGAATGGGTAAGAACCATAAGATAGGTTCTTACCAATTCGGGGGATCTGGACGAACCGATCCACGGGCACGGAAAAATTCCGAGGTCGCGAATTTTCCGCGGGCGCGGAAAAATTCCGAGGTCGCGGTTTCGTCAGAAACGCCGATTAAACAGAAAATTAAAAACCGATTCCCCGGCAATGGCGCCAAAATTTGACTCGGCTAAAATCGTTGTTGCCAAAATCAAAGATAAATAACCCTAAACTAACAACTAGTATAGTGTGCAAGTAAGGAGTCGAACCCAAGAGAATCGGGATTCTGATCAATCAGTAGAGAGTAAAGACAAGGGTTTTGGAGTTCAGGCAAGCAAACAAATAAGCAAATCTTATTGAGATTAAATCAAGTGAAGGAAAGCAGAGTTCATTCAATCAATTCCACCTTTTTAATCATTCGATTATTGATTCATCCACTTTTCTATTAATTCCCTAGTTAATTCCAATCCTTATAAAAGATTTCCGCTTGTCCACGGTCCAAGCGAAACAATGATATGAACAAGAACGCTTAATTCAAATCATACAAAATATTAAGGATAGAAGGATATTAATTCATGCAATCAAGCTACGAGTCTCATGCATAAAATAACAATCAAATACTCTTTCTCAATTCTAGTCCACGGTCCTAGAAAAGAGTTGTTTCAAGGATAAATAAGATTGCACAGACAACAATCAAACTAATCCAAACAATAGAATATAAATCAAATTCAACAAGTTGCGCACCAAGAGAAATCAATTGATAATTATGAAATTAAGCACAAGAGTTTTGATATTAACCAAGGGATAGAAAAGTTACCAGAATCTCACGAAATACATGAAAAGTTACCAGTACATACAGTTGTGTCCTATTACATGATACTACTGAATATGAGGTGAACGTTACTAAATGTGATCACCTATTGCTTTTGCGGTTGAAGCACCCCGAAACCCTAAGGAAGATCTCGAGCAATAACCCATAAGGGCACAAAACTAAAATTCATTTTCTGGGAGTTACTATATGGATTAGGATTTAGGAGTTACTATTGCAAAAACTTATTTCTATATTTGTTCCACCAAGTTCAATGGTAATTAAGTAATCTATCTAGTGTAGACATCGATTTTGGAGAAAGTCAGGGACTAATTTGGATAATCATCAATTTATATTGTTTATTTGGAATGTGTTTACATGGTTGTGGATGTGGTTGAAGTTGGTATCGATCAAATATGCATGTATGTATGGCCATAATGGAACCGCAAATACTAAAGTTGTGAGAAATAGCTCCGACATAAAAAAAATCATACCAATAACCAATTGGTCTACTGGGATGAGGTGCTAGGCTCCTTCAGTGTTTGTTCAAGAGGTTCGAAGTTCGAATCTTTCTGGCGGCGATTGATCCCGGCTAAGTTATAAATGAAAGGTGAGATTTATATTTGAAAATAATAAAAGTAATTATATTATTTTTTATAAATGCGAAAATTAAACCTATAAGGCTATGTTATAAATGAAAAAAATGTGTTTGTACATGGATTGGAAATTTTTGTTACAAAACAAAAAAGAGAGGGGCTAATTCATAATTTTACTCAAAGTGTGGACAATTCGAGGGTAGAGTGCGCAACTATCCCCCAACTATAGGATATTTTGTGAAATTTGAAAAGGTCGGGGTAGAGTGCACAACCGAATGAAAGGTTGGGATAATTGGAGCAATTTTTCCTATATTATATCATGTTGATATCAAGAATTGTTAAGGTTAAAAAACGTATCATGGTTGATATGAAGGCATGTTATTCTAGCAAAGGAATAGACAAAAAAAAAGTGGTGTTTGGAGGGATCGAACCATGGTCAATACAATATATCTCAATGCTTACTACGACTTGCGCTACATTAGTTTTGTAAATTAGTGTGCATTGGATCATATATATTAATAGGTGGGGAACATAATTAATTAAGGCAATAAATGGGGGCAAAACCCATTCTTATATGTATATACTAGTGATGATGCACGTGCATACGTACGGGACTATTATTTTGTACAAATATATTAAGATATTTTATATTTTTAATTATATACCATTTTCATGCTCTATCTTAATTTATTTATGTAAATTTTAGAAAAAGAGTCACGTGCGAATGGCCGCCTGGGTGAGAAATAAGAATAAATCTCGATCGTTCATTCCAAAAAATCAACGTCCCTGATTAAACATTCATTAAAAAATAAAATACGCCACGGGCGAATTTTTCCCGTATTATTCGCGTATTTTTCAATAAAATACGACACGGACGAATTTTTCCCGAATTATTCACGAATTTTTCGAAAAATACGTTTTTATGAGACGCGCCCAATTTGTTCATCAGAAATAGCGATTTGTTCATCAATATTCACCAATTGTTCATCAATACTAACTATTGTGCATTGAGTTTTTGATAACATTGTTCATCGATTTCGAACTTTTTTAATTTTTAATTTTATTTTTTAACCTTATTTTATGTGTAGGAATACAATATTATGTAGTTTTTTATGCACATATAATTAGTTTTGATATACCCATATTTGTTCATTGATATAGTCGTATTTGTTCATTGATATACCCCTATTTGTTCATTGATATACCATTATTTGTTCATTAGTATACTATTATTTGTTCATTAGTATACTTCTTTTTTGTTCATTGGTATACCATTATTAGTTCATTGATATATTCTATTTGTTCAAGGATATACCCTTATTTGTTCATTGATATAACCTTATTTGTTCATTATTATACCCTTATTTGTGAATTGAAATAAACTTATGTTTTATGTGTCAATGCTATCAATTTGTACATTTAGGACTATTAATACCATCAACTTGTACATTTAGGACTATCTATTTGTGCATTTTTTGCATTTATTTTGTGCTTTAAGGCTATCTTGAATTCAAAGTATAATACGAATGAAGTGTTTTAAGGCTAACTTGTCAATACGAATGAAGTGCTCAATATAGTACCAAAATAAGATAAGTTTGATGTAGAAATTTGAATGCAAAAGATAATAAAGATAAAGAATTTGACTTTGCAATAATATGGTGTATGCTAAGAGAACGAGATAGCAACAAATCGAAGAGGTGTGCTTGTGCCTTATTTAGCTATGAACAAATTGATGTTATTAATGAACAAATATGCATATAGTAATGAACAAATTGAAGTTACTAGTGAACAAATATGCATCTAGTAATGAACAATTATATGAAAAAGGCAATGAACAAATATGCATAAACCAGTGAACAAATTGATATTACTAATGAACAAATATGCACAAACAGATGAACAAATATGCACAAACCGATGAACAAATATTTTCGTTTTTTTATGAACAAAATCACAATGTTGATGAACATATTGCATCTAATTTTGATACACATTTGTTCATTTTTTATGTACAAGCAATAGATTTTTGATGCACAAGATTTAGTTTATTTATGCACAAAATCACAGTTTTGATGAACAAAATCACAGTTTTGATGAACAAATCCACATTATTGATGAACAAATCCACAATACTGATGAACAATCTGGGCGCGTGTCCTATTTCCGTTTTTTTCAAAATACGCGAATAATTCGCCAATAATTCGCCCGTGCCGTTTTTTCCCCTTTTTAAGTGAAATGATCAGCGCCTTTGATTTTTCTTGATCCAACGGCTCCTGTTCTTTCTTATTTCGCACCTGGGCGCCCATTCGCACGTGAACCGGACTCAAAATTTTCAATACATTTAATGATGCAAAAATATTTAAAAAGTAAGCATTTGACCATCTTACATTCTTCTTAGATTAAAATTAATAATGTAAACCGAGATTATATGGTTCCATTGTTAATGTTTGAATATATAGCTATTTTTATAATATGTGCTTAATGTAATTTTGAAACTATTGTCCCATGTAATAATTAAATTATCTCACTTATAATTCTTCCCAAGTACTATAAACCAGGTAATTGCAACTAACATACATAAATATATATACAAAACAAATTCTAAATAGTTTAGGTTTTTTTTTTCTTTTACTTTCAAGGTTTTTTCCTTTTTCATTTGGATAAATAGAGTAACATAATCCCATTAATATATTTTGGTTCTTGATGAAACCCGAAATAAACCGCACTATAAACGGGAATTAAATAAATACTAACTCTCGGGATTCGTACAACCGAACGGTTTTCGTACGTGGATTATTCCTCCTCCCCACCCCTCAGCCGGTTGTTTTTGTGCTCTTTACGAATAAAGCCTTTAGACTTTATACCGTTTATAGCGCGATCTCACTCGGAGATCAAACACGTCGAGCTTTGGCCAGAGAGGATTTTCGACCCTTTTAATTGTATCGCAGCCTTGCTATATATAATACTATGTTGTTGGCCAATTTCGATGAACACCGATGTGGGATGAGCCTAAACTTATACAAGTTTGAGCAAGGTGCACCGTGGCAATACCTTAATGGACCCTTTTTTACGTGCATGAGGCCTTAAACTCATTATACATGTAAGATTACGAGAATGCATGGTGCATGATATATGCAAATGGGTTTTGTGGGGCCACCAACACATGCAATTTTGTACTTTGCCGAATTTGAACAGTCGATGGGCCGACATGGCCTTTGGCCCATTACTCTTATTTTGGCCCATCATTTTTATAATTATCGTATTACGTTCGGGTATCTAGCGATTTATTTCGCGCACCATCACAACCCCTTGGGTCGGTGTTCTTGTTTCACGAGGGCAACGAGACAATAAACAGGTGCGCCAACTAGCATAAGATGCTTGCGCTCTTTTCGAGAGTTTGGACCTCGTCCATAGAGAGTTTGGATCTCGTCCATAATAGGGTTTGGACCTCGTCCATAAGAGAGTTTGGACTTCATCCCTAGAGAGTTTGGACCTCGTCCATAAGAGAGTTTGGACCTCGTCCATAGAGAGTTTGGACCTTGTCCATAAGAGAATTTGGACTTCGTCCATAGAGAATTTGGACCTCGTCCATAAGAGAGTTTGGACTTCGTCCCTAGAGAGTTTGGACCTCGTCCATAAGAGAGTTTGGACTTCGTCCCTAGAGTGTTTGGACCTCGTCCATAAGAGAATTTGGACTTCGTCCATAGAGAGTTTGGACCTCGTCCATAAGAGAGTTTGGACCTCGTCCCTAGAGAGTTTGGACCTCGTCCCTAGAGAGTTTGGACCTTGTCCATAAGAGAATTTGGACTTCGTCCATAGAGAATTTGGACCTCGTCCATAAGAGAGTTTGGACTTCGTCCCTAGAGAGTTTGGACCTCGTCGATAAGAGAATTTGGACCTCATCCATAGAGAATTTGGACCTCGTCCATAAGAGAGTTTGGACTTCGTCCCTAGAGAGTTTGGACCTTGTCCATAAGAGAATTTGGACCTCGTCCATAGAGAATTTGGACCTCGTCCATAAGAGAGTTTCCAACCCCAAGCGGGAAGCGAGGGGTGGATTCGCGCACTTTTCGAGAATCTCCAACCCCCAGCGGGAAGCGAGGGGTGGACCTTAACGAGATTCTCCAACTTCAAGCGGGAAGCGAGGGGTGTAATAATTATTATAGAGAATTAGGAACTTTGTTCCAGCATGCGAGTATATACTGAGTATATTGAACTAGCGAGTCAAGTTTACAAGGCTTACCTCATTCCACGATCATGCGACGCGTGATTTTCGGGACGGATGTTGTGACAATAAGCCATTTAGCCATACTTGTCCAGCCCTTCGTGCGAGCATATAGAATTTTTATAATGTCCACGCATGCCATATAGAACGAGATTGTTCACGAGCAATATGCATATATATATAATGCGAGGTTTTTTATGCCACCCATGCATATATAAATTCTTTATGCAATTCGGGCACGTATACAAGATTATTTATCCATGGATGCAGGAAGATAGGCAAAGAACGAGTTTAACTTGGAACACGAGTCATGCCCTGGCCTCGTTTTAGCCACATAGTATTTGTGTTGTGCATTGGGCCCAACTAAAATGTCAGCCCAAAAAGAGCTCAAATTTGGCTTATTTTTTACAACGCGAAGCCCAAAACATGTGAATGTTTGCATTACATCGCACATATGTAGGAATTTGCATGCCCTTCATCCATGCATATGATATTTGTTATTCATGAACATATTTGCATGATTTTTCATGCTATTCACGCATGCATAAGAGATTTTACTGTACATAATTAATTAAGCGGGGTATTTAAGGTTTACCTACTTGGCTCCTTCCGCAGCCATGTAACGCGAGTTTTGGAAAGCGCCCACCACATGGTCATCACCACCTCGCGACGTCCGAGTGCCCCAATTGCACGCATGCCTTGGCCATCATGCATAAGCCTTAGACTCCTGCGTTAATTTGTAGCCTCGTTTTGCACCTTTCAAAGGCCAAGGCAAGGAGGTCGCACTGATGGAGTCGGGCTCGCCTCGGCGCCGAAACAAGGCAAGGGATCGCGATGTTAATTTGTCGCCATAGAAGACTAGTAGACCACGGAGGTTTTTCCCGGGCGGGGACCACGAAGATTTGCCACGAAGTAGACCTCGAAGAGCGGCGATTATGAGCAACCTCCCATGAGATGTTTTGTCGAGAGTTGGCGACCTCACACCACGAACAAGGAGGCAAGCCATGGTGAGCGCCGAGAATGAGGCGGCATGGAGACATCGCGCACCACGAACAACGAGGTGTGTGCCGCCGCATCGAGCGCCGAGAATGAGGACCACGAAGAAACAACGCGCACCATATGATAGTGACGGTGACCACCTCGCACATGGACCCACCGAAAGGTTCGGAAAGATCCCGCTGACCCCACCTTCTTATGAGCGATGTTGCCATGCACGGATGGAAGTTGCCATGGAAGCATCGTGGTGACCTTGCTTAGCTAGCTAGCTAGCAAAGAAGACTCGCTTGTTTGCCTCGCTTAACAAAGCATGTGTGGTCAACCTCGATCCTTGGCCTTGGGATGACCTCGCACCCCGCACTTTGGCCTTGCCATTTTTGCCTCATATGAAGATCTCGCACTTTGGCCTATAAAATGACCTCGCTGATGCCAAAGCAAGGCGCCAATCCCGGTGTCGAGCCGTCCATGTCACATGCTGCCATGCCAAAGGGCGCACGGTTTGGCCTGGCCATGAAGAAAATTTGCGTGGCTCCGCAACGTCCAAGAGCCTCCGCGCGAAGCGGCACCTAAGAAGACCGCGAGGTACCACCGCTCCGAGCTCATGGAAGAGAAGCAGCACGCCCATGAAATGCCCAAGCATAGAAGCAAAGGGCCGCGTAGAGATGGAGCAGTGTTGTGGCATGGAAGAGACGTCGGGCATCGCTCGAGAGAGGAGTCAACAAGCGCATGGCATACCTCGTTGACCAGCCCATCAAAAGAAATGCGTGGACTTGCATGAAGACCACGGAGGGAGATCTCGTTTATTGGCCCACACGAGGACCTTGCATGCCAGTCTTACACTTCTAGCTAATTAATCCTACCTAACTAGACCTCGCACATGGGCCTCGGGGAGGGGACGCGACTTGATTTTTACCCGAGAGTAGGACGGATAGGGAGAGTTAGTTCCCACAGACGGCGTCAGTGATGAAACCCGAAATAAACCGCACTATAAATGGGAATTAAATAAATACTAATTCTCGGGATTCGTACAACCGAACGGTTTTCGTACGTGGATTATTCCTCCTCCCCACCCCTCAGCCGGTTGTTTTTGTGCTCTTTACGAATAAAGTCTTTAGATTTTATACCGTTTATAGCGCGATCTCACTCGGAGATCAAACACGTCGAGCTTTGGCAAACGAGATAGTTCTCGAACCAGAGAGGATTTTCGACCCTTTTAATTGTATCGCAGCCTTGCTATATATAATACTATGTTGTTGGCCAATTTTGATGAACACCGATGTGGGATGAGCCTAAAGTTATACAAGTTTGAGCAAGATGCACCGTGGCAATACCTTAATGGACCCTTTTTTATGTGCATGAGGCCTTAAACTCATTATACATGTAAGATTACGAGAATGCATGGTGCATGATATATGCAAATGGGTTTTGTGGGGCCACCAACACATGCAATTTTGTACTTTGCCGAATTTGAACAGTTGATGGGCCGACATGGCCTTTGGCCCATTACTCTTATTTTGGCCCATCATTTTTATAATTATCGTATTACGTTCGGGTATCTAGCGATTTATTTCGCGCACCATCAGTTCTTATTTGTCAATAGAGTAGCATTGCATTTTGTACGCTGAAAATTTCTCATAATATATCTTCTTATCGGTGAGAAAATTATACAACAAACTAATCAAACCAAAATAAGTACTTTCTCCTTTCACAAATATAATTTACCCCAAATTTTATAAATTTGAAAATGTGTAACATTTTTCTTATTGTTTCCTTAAGTTTGAATTGTTATCGTCATTAGTTACCTAATATAAACATTTGCAACATATATCCTTTGGTTTATAAAACCTTCAAACTAATCTTATGTTTCACTTGGTTATCTTTCACATTGCTTCCTTATTCTTTTATTATATTTTAGAGGCTACAACCATTTACAAATTACTAAAAATAGCGTATGAATTATGTACGATCAAGGATGGACCTTAAAACATTTTCCAACAAATATATGGACAATATAGGTGATAAAGTAATTCACACCTTATGCAATAAAACATACATATGGTTATTATCCTGCTTGTGTTGGCCAACAAAAATACTGGTTCAAACTAAATATGATCATCAATTCCATTTAGGAATAGTATGAAAAAGAGGTTGGACATTGTAGAGGATGTAGTACATGTTTGAGTTTTGAGTTGTTGTTCATCTTGTGTACCTCAAATTATGATGCTACTTAGAGTTTTTTCTTTGTTCTTCTAAGGATCCTCCAAGATCCCTATTTTTTTAATTTCACTAAATAAAGAGGGTTTGAGGGGTAATGAATTAAAAAAAATTATAGGATTTTAAAAATAGGCGTTAGATTTGAGTGTAGGTGTTGTACGAAATTTTAATTATTCAAATCTTAACTTTCTTTGATTTATTATGAAATGCAAACATCATAAACATTGAGTTAAAGAAATATTTTTGATTTAATATGAATGAAAACATAATATATACAAATTTTTTTTTCTCAATTGTCATGGATTTTTTCTTCATTTAAGCTTCTTATCGTATATAATAAAATGGACTTATTTTGCAAATGGGAAAATTATACTTAACTTTAAAATTATGGTAGAAAATGTTTATATGAAAAAATGTCTATAACTGGTACCATATCGATTTGAATAGTAATTTTTTGATTTGTACACAATCACCATAACCATCGAGTTAGAAAAAAACCTTTTCTTTATATGAAATGAAAAATATACACAAAATATTTCTTAATTATGATAAGGCTTTGATTGCTAAATTTTTTATGATGATAATAAGATAGGATATACATGTGGGAAAATAAACTTACAAATAGAGAAACTAATAAGTAGATAGATAATGTCATTGAAAAATAAAAATGAACTAAAAAATAGTAGACTAAGAAGATTTGAACCAATGACCTATGGGTTGATGGGAAAGCACTCTCACCACTAAGTTACACATAACTTTTTTAACTTGTTTTTGCCAGTAGTAATTATATAGGGATTATTGTGAGCATAGTTAATGAAAGCAATAAATGGTGGCCAAACCCAATCTTATATGTATATATAAGATAAGAAAGATTGTTTGCAAACAACCACCCTCAAACAGTTTCCATCCATAATCCGTTAACTGACTTTGAAAAGTCCAACTTACCCCTTTATGTAAAGTATAAACTAAAACATGTCTTATTTCTTTTTCTCCCATTTTCTTTACAACTATAAAAGTTGTCCATCTCAAGTTAAATAAATATTCCACATTTATGTATTGATTTTCATTAATATTAAAATACAATAAGTATTTAAAATTTTATTTGAAAGACATTATACACATATTTACAAAATGACTATTTATCTCCTTTCAAAAACTTGAGATTCTTCTTTTAGGAAAAAAAAATATGAACACTATGTATGATATAAAAACATATGAATACATAATATCATTTTTCTTAAAAAAGACACAATATCATATATTGTTGGCTATTCATAATTTCATATGTATGAGAACCACATTCATTAAAATTTGAAAAAAAAATTATACAAAAACATGCAAAAGTGGTGGTAGTTGAAGCAAATAAAATTATACTTAAATTACCAATCAAATTTAGATGGAAAAGAAATTTATTATATCTTAAATTGATATGTAGTGTACACAGATTAAATAATTAAATACTCCATCCGTTTCACAATAGATGTCCATAGACAAATTTGCACATATATTAAGGAAACAAAATTCTCCCAAAATTCTCCCTATTAAATAGTACACCTAGATTCCTACTTCTAAAAGTTATTTTGTACTTTTGGGAGAAGTGTATAGGATTTTGTGCTATAATTATTAGGGGCATATATGAAAGCAATGGACAAAATTGGTATATGGACATCTATTGTGAAACAAAAAAAAAAGTCTTTATGGACATCTATTGTGAAACGGAGAGAGTAGTTTATTTATGTATGATTTGCAATATTTTATTTTGTTTTAGTTATATGATTAGTTATGGTATTTCATAATGCAATTAAATAAACTCGAATTTAGTACACTTAATCATATGTTATAATTTTAAAAAACTAAACATTTGAAATAATAATAAAATAAAATATAACATTTACCCCGTCAAACGGACGGTGTTAGCACTCTAGTTGATATTTACAATTGAGTAAAGCAGAGCTTTTGGGTTTTAATTTGAATCTCCAGTCTCCACGCACATACAATATTGAACTTAAGTGTTGAAAGGTTTATAAATGAAGTTAATGACAGAGGTAGGTGCAATCCTTCATTTTTTGCCATGATTGAAGGGGGTTTAATTTGAAGCTCATCGTGAAGTATTTAATTAAGGTCATCATTTTATAAACCAATAGAATTAGAAAATTACAGAAACAATTGAAAGATGAGTGAGGGGTGGTGGTTGTATGGAGATGAAGCTTCACTTCGTCAACTACATCATCAATTCCTCAATTTCTTCCAGCCATAATCAATTGATCAAACTCACTTTTCATTTCCTTCTTCAATTCCTTTCTCCATCTCTATCTCGTCGCTATTCTTCCATCTTTTTCATCGCCAGATTCGCCCAGTGAATCTCTACGGCAAAGCCACCGTCTAGAACTCCAGGAAACCGTGGCCGCACTCTATGACAGGAACGCTCCTTCGGCGACTCTCTACGAGCTCCTGAAGGTGAAGCGCGACATTTATGCGAAAGAGATCAAGGCGGTCCTGAAGGTGAAGAACTCCAGGAAGGGTGTTTGGTACCCTAACACTATCCCGATGTCTCCGACGGATCGGGCGACAACAATTTCATCCAGATTCTTCACGACTACAAAACGGTTAGGTTAGGTTATGTGGGAGAGTTGCACGACGTCGTCCATGTCGTTCGGGCCATCAAGACAACGAAGGCATTGCACCGACGACGACGATCTTTAGGGTTCTTGTGGTCTGAGGTGGAGACCATGGAATGTGAATAGGGGTGGGGGAGAGAAGACCCCCTAAATCCCTAATTATTTATTTAACGGAGTTATTAAGGGGTGGTTGTTTGTTAACAGAAATAGAATAAAGGGTGGTTTTGTAAAAAATTTAAGATAAGGGGTGGTTAAATATAAAGAGGTGAAAATAAAGGGTGGTTAAATGCAATTTTCCCTTCTTTCTATTCCAACTTGGGAGTTAAGAAATCATGTTCAACTCGAGTTAAAGGCTTAGTCATCATATTTGCTAGTTGGGAACTTGTGTTGATATAAGTTGTCTCGAAGAATTCACTTTGAACTTTTCTCTAACAAAATGGCAATCCAACTCTATATGCTTTGTATATTTTCTCACGAAACCATGGATTGGTTGCAATTTGTTGGGCAGCTTTGTTATCATAGAAGAGGGTGATAGGATGATGAATTGGAAGCTTCAAATCTTGAAGAATAAAACTAGTCCGAACTAGTTCTAAAGTGGGGCTAGCCAGGCTTATATATTATGCTTCAATTAAGGATCTAGAATTTTGGTTTGTTTCTTTATTTTTCATGAAACCAAAGCTCCTTGTTAAAGATCTCCTTGTAGTTAGACAAGGACCCCAATTTGCGTCTGAAAATCCAACTATCTTCAAATCATATTGGATAAGAAAGAAGATGCATTAGTTGACTGTCCCTTTCAAATATATGAGAAGATGGAGGGATGCTTGGAAGTATGGTTGCCGAGGCTGTGACACAAATTGAGAGAGATGCTACATTACATAACTAATGTCTAGTCCACTCAATCCTAAGTATAATAATCTTCCAAATAGCCTTCTATACCTTTCTAAATCATAAAAAACTCTCTTCAATTTGCACTGAGCTTCAGGCCTTATTGAAGTGGTCGGAAAGCCAAAATTTTGAGCATTGCTCATGTTAGCATCATTCGGAATATTTGTCACATACTTCTTTTTGACATAGATAAGTTCCTTCTTTTGTGCAAATAATTTTCCATGCCTAAGAAGGATCTTACCTCTCCTAAATCCTTGATGGTGAATTTATCTTGCAAAGCTTGCTTCACCAAATTCAACTCTTCTATGTCATTGCCAGTGTGCATAATGTCATTTATATAAACTAGCAAAATTGTGATGGAATTCGCTTTATCTTTGATGAACAAAGAGTAATCATTAGTTGACTGCTTGTATCCTAAGTTCACCAAGAATTGTGTCAATTCATGATTCCACTTGTATGAAACTTGTTTCAATCCATAAATAGACCTTTTTAATTTGCATATCTGATTAGGATCAGCTTTGGCATACCCTTCAGGCACTTGCATATAGATTTCCTCTTCTAAGAAACCATGTATGCATTATTTATGTCTAATTAAAACAATGGTCATTCATTTGTTGTAGCTAGAGTAATCACAATCCTAACATTTGGTAGTTTTGCTACTAGACCGAAAGTATGTTTGTAATCTTTACCTAGCTTCAATCCAATCTTACTTTATGCCTTTCTATGGAACCATCTGTTGGGAAATTCGACTTACTTGCAACAATAACGTCAACACATATTCACAAGAGAAATTAGAAACAAACAATAACAAGAACACATAAGATTTGTTGACCCAGTTCGCCAGAATGACTACGTCTGGGGGCACTACCAAGCCAAGGACTTTCACTAGATCAGACACATTCAAGGATTACAAGACCTGATCCACTGATCTTGTTAGGCAAACCTAATCTCTCAAGCTCTCTGATTTTCCCTCTCTGCTTTCAGGTTTTCAGTACAGTAATTACAATAACCTAGTTGGGTTTAAAGAGAGAACACAAGGTCTAAAAGATGGAAAACAAGATATTATAAGATATTTGCAAGGATAGAATATCCCAATATCCCTTAGATATAATTCTCTCCTAATATATAATATATTTTACCCATTAATGATAGAAAATCTAATCTACGAAAAATAACCTGAAGCCTTGCAAGACACGAAACACTTGGAATCCAACGCGTAAGACTGCGCGGACGCCTCTTGACGAGCAGTTTTACGTCGTTATAAAAGCACTATCAAAGAAAATTCCTAACTTCCTAACCTTAGCAAAGTGGAAGTAAGGGTCGAACCCACAGAGACTCGGATTATTTGAATTTAAGTAATGTTACTAAACTAAGGGGGAGATTTTGTAATTATAAACTAAGAATCTAAGTAATTAAAACTAATTAAAGCAAAGTAAGTAAAGTGATTTAAGATTCAAATATGGAGAAAAGCGTCCAACTAGTTTCGTATCCATTGCATACATGAGTTTTGATCCTTGATTATCCTTATTTCAATTTCCCTTGACTAATCTATTGTGAATTTATGAATTCAAGCTTAATGTGGTTGTTAATATACACCGTCTTTAACAACCTTTTAACCAATTAGCCTAGAAAATCTTCTATGTCGAATTGATCATGTAGTTAAGTTCAAAGCATTCAATAGAAACAATAATCATGAATTCCACCGTCTATTCATGAAGTCTTGTGATTAAATTCTCCGCCTTTGATTAACCTTATTCCACCGTCTATAATTTTAATCAAAGGATTCATCTATGAATAATCAAATTCCATTGTCTATTTAATTATTCTAGTTGTAATTCAACCTAGAAGTAGAATAGGTGATTAAGCTATTATAATCCTAAGTGAATTTAATCAATTAAGCACGGAGAGATTCAATCTAGTCAAGGCAAATAGAAATAATTCAAATCTCACAAACAATCATGCATACAACTTCAACTAACTAGTTGGACATGAGAAATTTAGCTAGAAATTGTCATTGAAGAAAAACAAAACTTACAAGAGTCAAATTGATCTTCAATTGCAAACTAGGGTTTTGTCTCCCACAAATCTCCAAACTCAATCAAACTTAGAACACAAGAATAATAGATAGCATAAGATCATATCCAAATAACCCTAAGGAAAGTATTTATATTATCTCTAAAAATATCCAAAAATATAAACTAAAGTCGGCCCAAAAGATCTCGCGGAAGCCCGAGTCAGCGCCGTACAAACGCGCTAGAGCGCAGTCAAGACACCCCAGAGCGCGGTCGCGCTATGCCCATTCTTCCCGCGCTCCGGCGACAGCAACTCTAGTGACACTTCAGAGGCTGTTTTGACCCCCTTTGAGTTGGAATTTGGACTCGGAGTAAAAATATGAATTGTAGCTCTTCGAGTTAGCTGTCCAGTGATACCAAATTCAGCTTCATCCGACCACTATAGCTCCCAAAACAAGAATTGCAAGATAGAGGTGTCAAAATAAGACTCCAATGCGTGACCCGGGTTTAAGCGTTTTTATCCCTCAAGCTCTTGGGTCTTAGCTCTTTCAATCTTCACTTTTATCACTCTCCATGTGTTCTTCGGTCCGGTCCTTAGCTTCATATCCACCATGCTTCACCTTCCAACCTGCAATAAAGCACACAAAAACACGTAGATTCCGATCTAAACCGAAATAAAACTTAAACTACAACTTAAAGCGAAATCCTATCTAAAAATGCATAAAACGGAAATAAAAACATGCTCTAACACATATACCTATATTCTTTATCAAATTCCCCCATGCTTGAAACTTGCTTGTCCTCAAGCAAGACATAAATCCAAAACACACCACAGAAATGCAATCATACATCCATCTCAAATCAAACAAGCATTTCACATATAATCAAAACCCTAACCAAGACTTCCTATCATGCATTATAACAAGAAAAAAGCAAATACCATTCATCCATTCTAGACTTCACCAAGGTAAATGTGTTTGCACTCAAACTCTCAAGTGTTTAAGGACGTGTTTCACTCGAAAATCAACCATCAAAACTAGACTACCATAAGCTTGCATCATCGTACTAAATCTCCACCGCTGGGGATCAAATACATAACAAAAATCATGAGGTCTTTTTAAGGTTTGTAATGGGGCAAAGGTAAAGAGAAATTTGGAAGGGATCATATTTTGGTCATGTGGTGCTAAATCCGGGATAAAGAACTAATCCTAAACCCAAACTTCAACACACTTTTCATCTCATCTTTTCCAAACTTTCTTTTCCAACTCCATAACCACAATTAAACACATTGTTTCTTTCTTCACTTTTTTTTCTTCTTGCCTCTTCTTCAACTCTTTCTTTACTTTATGAAGACTACTAACAATTGTACTTAACTTTTTTTTTCTTTTGCTTTGCAACATACTTTCATCTTCATTTTTTTTTTCACTTTACACACAAGAGTTTTATTTCCTCTTTTCCTCCTTTTCTTCTAATTCCCCCATACTCATATATAACCCACACAAAACAAAACATAACCTAAAGTCCTAAATCCCGGATTATGGGTCAAGCTTATTAGGCTAGGGAATATTTTGTGGAGCTATCAAAAATGGCTTAAAGCTCAAAAGAATAAGGGTGTCAAAAACATGGATCTTGTAAGGTAGGAAGGGAAAATAATAGGCTAATAAGAAACATTGCCTCAATCATTTTAATGACATGCATTCAATCATATAAGCAGTCTTGAAAAAGAGTCATAACGCAAGTTCTAGAGCTAGATAATCATGGTGATACACTCAAGAAATATAGAGAAAAAATATATCATGAAAGGCCAAAAATATCTCACAAGGCTAATTGTTGTCTAGAACTTCAAAATGAATCAACTACTCAAGCTAAATACATGCTCCATCCTATAATCAAGGTAATTAATCAATGGAGAAAATTGCACTAAACCACCCGTTAAATAGACGAATTTACACTTAACCACCCGTTATAAACGAATTTGTTTTAAACCACCCAAAACTTCGATTTCGTTAACAAATAGCCACCCACGAGCCTTTTCCGTCAAAAAATCCATTAAATCCTACCGTTTGACACTTTTACCCTCAACTGTTCATCCTTTCTTCTTCTTCTTCCGTCTTGTCTGGCCTCTAACCTCGCTCGCCAACCACACAGGTTCTGGAGGCTGCCGAACACCTTGGATTTGAGCACTAGGGTTGCTCATGTGCCACCTCGCCCTGTCCTATGATTGTTGTCGAATGTGGCTCGCTCGGGACGAGCCTCATGGAGGCGTTCTGATGAGATTAGTGGCAAGGAGAGAGTGATTAATATCAAGGAAGTACATAAGAGGAGGAGGGGTGCTCGAATAGAAAGAGGCTCGAATTGGGACCCGAAATCCCGATCTGACCTAAAACACCCCAAACTTCAAAATTCGATTGTGAACTCGTTTCTTAACCAAAATTGGTGATTCAAATTGCTATATGTCGAGGATTAAGTGCTCTACAATAACCCTCAATCAATTGTAGAGAAAGGATTGAAGAATCGAGTCGAAATCTACCAAAACAGATCGGGTACTGAATTTTCCAGATTTTCAGAGGTGGGTGACGAAGGATTTTCATGGGCCTCGTTCATAGCCTTCCGGTCACCTATCTGGTCTCCACCGCCGACATTAGGTAGATGGGGAAGTCTATTTTCAGCTGTCGCAGGTCCCTTGGCCACCCCGCCCATGATGTCTCCGGTGGAAGCCGACGTACAGGCCTTCGTGACCAACGTTGTTGCTGGTTTCTTTGCCCGGAAAATTCAGCAGCGACGAGTCAAGTTTGTGGGCTTCGTGGTCGACCTTCCGGCCACAAAATCTGTCGGAAACGGCCTACAGTAATTAGAGGGGATATCGTAGGTGCTTCTGTCGCTGTCCTCTTCGCCTCCCCGTCGTGGTGTCGCCTCCACGAGTCGGTGAACAGGTGTTCCCGACCAGCTTTTCTGCTGATTTCTTTGCCCAGAAATTCAGCTTCGGAGAGTCGATGAGGGACTTGAGGGAGGAGAGGTGGACCGAGAGGCGGGAGAGCTTCGGGTCAGAGGAGAGGATGTTGTCGACATGGCTCCTCCGCGTCTCCGCTCCCGCCGACGGCGTTGACTACCTCGGACTCTCCCTAATCGCCACCAACGAGCCCATCCTCTACCTCATCTTGGAGCAGATCGCTCCTCCACACCGGAACCCTAAACGACCGCTCCGACGCCGCCGCCTCCCTCGCCGGACCAATCTTGATGTGTGTTGTCGGCGAGCGTGGTTAGAGGTCGCCAGGTCGAGCGAGACGGAAGAAGAAGAAGAAAAGGGGTGAACAATTGAGGGTAAAAGTGTCAAACGATAGGATTTAACGGATTTTTTGACGGAAAAGGCTCGTGGGTGGCTATTTGTTAACAGAATCAAAGTTTTGGGTGGTTTAAAACAAATTCGTGTATAACGGGTGGTTAAGTGTAAATTCGCCTATTTAACGGGTGGTTTAGTGCAATTTTCTCTAATCAATGATCATGCTCATATCATATCAACTTCAGCATATCATGCAAATCATGGGTCAGGACTTATACTTAGCATAGAAACACAAGAGGAAACAAACAATGGGGAAATAAGAACCTAAATGCAATATTTTTGTATTTTTCTCAAATTTTCTGATTTTTTTTAAGAATTTAATCAATGCAAGCAAAAATATAAACATGCAAATGCAACTACATGATCTAGCTACAACTAAGCACTTATGACAAAATAAAGAATCCCCTTCCCCCATGCTTAAACTTTACTTTGTCCCCAAAGTAAAAGACAAGATAAGAGAAAAAGAAAACTAACCTTATCACAAGAGCTTGATAAACTCGGAAATCTACTCCTTTGGCGGCGGTGGTGGTACTATGAGCGCGGGGGCACCTTGGTTTCCTCGGACTGCGTGTACCTATGTTCCGGCTTTGCCTAAAACTAAGAACAAAAACAAACCGAAACAAAACAAAAACATACCGAAAACAAAAACTAAACTTAAAGCTTGGGTTACCTCCCAAGAAGCGCTTGTTTAACGTCATTAGCTTGACGTTTGGCATGAATTGACAAGATTAGACATAGTCAATGCCCTTAACAACTTGTCAAACCCGTGTGCACTCATCTCAAAAAGACATAAGTAACACAATGATAACTTAAAGATGCATAATATAACTTTCAAAGAACGTTTTAATTTATCAAACATGTGTGCCCAATTTTCATGAGATGACATTTGTTCAAATAAATTCAGCACAAGTGGTGGCTTTAGAAAATACTTACAGTATGAATCAAAGCACTTATCAGCAATACCACTTTTATCCAGGATGAACTCCATATATTCTTGATCTTCAACCTTGTGTTGTAGACTTGGCTCCTCATCTTGGAGCTCCATCAGCTTTGGATGTGAGAAGGTGGGGAAACTGAAACATGGGATGTCAAGGCCTAACATAGGGTGCACCATGACAGCGGGAGCCTTAATAAATGTATCATGTTGTGTTTCTCCCTCGTGGTTGTCTACTTCTTCAGCAAAGAAGTCATCATGGTCGACAAAAGAGTCTTCTTCCAAAACCACAAAACCCTCAAGCAATTTACTCTAGGCTCTGTAAGAATCTCTATGCCTGCACAGACTTCAGTACGCTCTATGGTGATCTGCTCAGCATGACTTATAGGTGTGACTTCATGTTGGGCGTCAAATTCATCCTCATAACCCACATCAAGTGTCTTAGATTGATCCACAACTTGCATCTGGATGTCTGACTCTTGATTGTTTGATTCCAACGTGATTCCACCACTTCTTTCACACAACTCAAAAGGACATGAGATTGTGGAATGCATATATGAAGAACAAGACTCACACTGCTCCGAAGCATACACCCCTGTAGGGAGATCCCTGATTAAATCCTCAAGAGACTTATCAACCGGATGGGGTGGTTGGGAAGATGACTCGACCAAAAAGCATTGATGGCTCATGAAACAGAAGAAGTCCCAGCATTCCTCAGATCCCATAAATAAAAGCCTCTCATTGCTCAAGTAGTCAGCCAATCCTCTTGTCTCAAGATTCATACCATGGATAACTCCCATGTTTACCTCTCTATCATTGTATCGTAATCCCCAAGCACCAAGTTCAAGCACATGGTATTGAAATCTTAAAAAATAGTCATGGAAGTGTTCATCCTGTCTACATTCAAACAAAGTCATGGATCAGTAGCACGGGTGTTATGAACCGTAAGATAGGTTCACAAAAAAAAATAGTAATACTAAATAAACACAAATAAATAGCCGAGTCCCCGGCAACGGCGCCAAATTTGACGAGCACTTTTACGTCGTTATAAAAGCACTATCAAAAAAAATTCCTAACTTCCTAACCTTATCAAAGTGGAAGTAAGGGTCGAACCCACAGAGACTCGGATTATTTGAATTTAAGTAATGTTACTAAACTAAGGGGGAGATTTTGTAATTATAAACTAAGAATCTAAGTAATTAAAACTAATTAAATCAAAGCAAGTAAAGTGATTTAAGATTCAAATATGGAGAAAAGCGTCCAACTAGTTTCGTATCCATTGAATACATGAGTTTTGATCCTCGATTATCCTTATTTCAATTTCCCTTGACTAATCTATTGTGAATTTATGAATTCAAGCTTAATGTGGTTGTTAATATACATCGTCTTTAACAACCTTTTAACCAATTAACCAAGAAAATCTTCTATGTCGAATTGATCATGTAGTTAAGTTCAAAGCATTCAATAGAAACAATAATCATGAATTCCACCGTCTAATCATGAAGTCTTGTGATTAAATTCTCCACCTTTGATTAACCTTATTCCACCGTCTATAATTTTAATCAAAGGATTCATCTATGAATAATCAAATTCCACCGTCTATTTAATTATTCTAGTTGTAATTCAACCTAGAAGTAGAATAGGTGATTAAGCTATTATAATCCTAAGTGAATTTAATCAATTAAGCACGGAGAGATTCAATCTAGTCAAGGCAAATAGAAATAATTCAAATCTCACAAACAATCATGCATACAACTTCAACTAACTAGTTGGACATGAGAAATTTAGCTAGAAATTGTCATTGAAGAAAAACAAAACTTACAAGAGTCAAATTGATCTTCAATTGCAAACTAGGGTTTTGTCTCCCACAAATCTCCAAACTCAATCAAACTTAGAACACAAGAATAATAGATAGCATAAGATCATATCCAAATAACCCTAAGGAAAGTATTTATATTATCTCTAAAAATATCCAAAAATATAAACTAAAGTCGGCCCAAAAGATCTCGCGGAAGCCCGAGTCAGCGCCGTACAAACGCGCTAGAGCGCAGTCAAGACACCCCAGAGCGCGGTCGCGCTATGCCCATTCTTCCCGCGCTCCGGCGACAGCAACTCTAGTGACACTTCAGAGGCTGTTTTGATCCCCTTTGAGTTGGAATTTGGACTCGGAGTAAAAATATGAATTGTAGCTCTTCGAGTTAGCTGTCCAGTGATACCAAATTCAGCTTCATCCGACCACTGTATCTCCCAAACCAAGCATTGCAAGATAGAGGTGTCAAAATAAGACTCCAATGCGTGACCCGGGTTTAAGCGTTTTTATCCCTCAAGCTCTTGGGTCTTAGCTCTTTCAATCTTCACTTGTATCACTATCCATGCGTTCTTCGGTCCGGTCCTTAGCTTCATATCCACCATGCTTCACCTTCCAACCTGCAATAAAGCACACAAAAAACGTAGATTCCGAACTAAACCGAAATAAAACTTAAACTACAACTTAAAGCGAAATCCTATCTAAAAATGCATAAAACGGAAATAAAAACATGCTCCAACACATATACCTATATTCTCTATCACCTCTCCATGTGACGTGGACGCGCCACTGCCCTGCGCGGGCATGGCCCCATGTGGTGCGGGTGCGCCACCCTCTGCCCAGCCCGCGGTGTGCATTCTGGTGGAATTACGCGGGCACCCAGCGATGTGCTGCGACCGCGTCACCTGTTCCCATGCCCGCGCTGGCGAACGACTCTCGTAGGCGCGGTCTCCGTGCCATGGCTCGGTCGAGCTCTCTGCTCTCAAGCCCACGTCCCTCTGCCCTTTTGTTCCGTCGTAGCTTCTCCTTCCACCTTTATCTCTATTCCGCCTAATCCCGAATCAGGCTCCATAAATCCCAATAATCTCCCACTTGAAGACTTGTTCCAATTGTAATTCTCTTCTTCTTCACCAGTCCTTCAGTCTTGGTAGTGTCGGGCCTCCAACTTATGTAAGCCCGTCTGAGGCTTTGCCAAGCCTCAGTTCCTCAAGCTTGTCAACGAGGCTTTCTCCCACTACACTCGACACATGTCGTATGGCCTCCTCTTTGCAAACTTCCTCCTCCTCTACAATGTCAGCCCACCTGACTTTCCTACCATCTGCATAGTCATCTGGCTCACCTAACTCAGCAAACTTCAGATAGAAATCAAAAGGTGAATCTCTATCAAGTTCTCCAATGATATATATCCTGACCATCAGTTCGTGGCTCTTCCTTCAAGGTCTCCTGCCTACTAGGAACCATTGTATTACTCCCACCAAAACTTGAGGTACTCAGAATCAATACATCTGCATCTCCAAGATAAACTACTGTATTTTTTGACTCCTCCAATGATGCTTGACACTTATTCTTGTAGTGACCAAATTCACCATAATTCCAACACTTGATCTTGCTCTTGTCCTTGGTGACCTTCTCCTTCCCCTTGGAATTTGACCCACCATGACCAGATCTGCCCTTATACCCTGCATTCAAAGCTAATCTAGATGCAGTGGCTGTCTCTTTTCTGCAAATCTCTTCGCTCATCACCAGATCCCTCACATCATCAAACTTAAGTTTCCCTTTACCAACTAAAGCACTAACAACAGTAACAGTTCCGCTCCAACTTTCAAGCAAAGAAGAGAGCAGAATTAGGGCTTGTACCTCATCATCGAATTCAATCTCCACCGACTACGGTTGTGCAATTGTAGTGTTGAATTCAATTAAGTGCTTGGATACCGATGTGTCCTCCCTCATCTTTTGGTTAAACAACCGCCTCATCAAGTCCACCTTGTTCATCGTTGATGGCTTCTCATACAACGCGAACAAAATCGAAAGTAGTTCCCGTATCGTCTTAGCCTTCACCGTGTGATGGGCTAGGTTCCTGGACAGGGTCAGGCGAATTGCACTCATCGCCTTCCTATCCAACAGCTTCCACTCAAGATCTTCCATGTCCTCTGGATGCTTTCCAAGAGGCAAGTGAAGCTCTTTACCATAGAGGTAATCTTCCATCTGCATCTTCCAAAAACCAAAGTCTGTCTCATCAAACTTCTCCATAGGAATCTTTCCGTCCATTGTAACTGTAGGAACCTGTAGCTCTGATACCAGTTGTTGGGAAATTCACCTACTTGCAACAATAACGACAACACAGATTCACAAGAGAAATTATAAACAAACAATAACAAGAACGCATGAGACTTGTTGACCCAATTCGTCAAAATGACTACGTCTGGAGGCACTACCAAACCAGGGAATTTCACTACATCTAAGACTTTCAAGGATTACAAGACCCGATCCACTGATTTGATCAGTCTAACCTAATCTCTCTAGCTCTATGATTTCCCCTCTCCGCTTTCAAGTTTTCAGTACACTAATTACAATAACCTAGTTGGGTTTAAATAGAGAACACAAGGCTTAAAAGACGGAAACAAGATATTTGCAAGGATAAAATATCCCAATATCCCCTAGATATAATTCTCTCCTAATATCTAATATCTTTTACCCATTAATGATAGAAAATCTTATCTACCAAAAATAACCCAAAGCCTTTCAAGGCACGAAACACTTGGAATCCGACGCGTAAGACTGCGTGGGCGCCTCTCCACGTGATGCGGGCGCGCCCATGTGGCGCGGGCACGCCACCCTCTGCCCAGCCCGTAGCGTGCATTCTGGTGGAATTACGTGAGCACTCGGGGATGTGCCACAGTCGCGTCACCCGTTCTGATGCCCGCGCTGGCGAACGACTCTCGTAGGCACGGTCTCCATACCATGGCTCAGTCGAGCTCTCTACTCTCAAGCTCGCATCCCTCTACCCTTTCGTTCCGCCTTGGCTTCTCTTTTTGCCTTTATCTCTATTCTGCTTAATCTCGAATCAAGCTCCATAAATCCCAACACCATCTACCCTGAATTTCCCTCTGAAAACTCATCTTGAACCTATAGCTTTATGTCCTTCTAGCAAAGTACACAAGTCTCATGTACCATCGGATTCTAAGGCACTTAATTCCTTTACCATAGCCTTCTCTCACTTTTCCTTGGCTTTTGCATCTAGATAGTTTGTTGGTTCAAACACTTCCATAGCATGTGTAAAGAAGCATAATATTCTCGAGCAGAAGATGAGGATATATATATATAGCAATCACTATTATGACATTATCATTAGTCTATATAGGGGCTCTACTTTGTCGAGTTAATATTTTTTTGAAGTAAAGTAAGTGTTATATTGCATCAAAAATGGCTCAAGATGAGCCCTACACAGAGTTAACCCAAGAGAGGGTGATAGGAGAGATTAAAAGCTCAAAATATATATCAATAGATCAAAGCTAGAGGCAATTCAAAAAACGTGTAGGGTTCGGAGCCATCTGTCTAGGCCAGGTTCATCTCCATTGATCTTTGCTAGAAGGGTGACTTTGATCTTGACAATGAGGTTACGTGAGCACGAGATGATTTGGGGTTGCTCGTTGTGGAAGATGGTGCGGTTTCTGGTGTGCAAGATAATGTAGATGAATGAGGTGATGGCCATGGAGTTTGTTTTCCAAATGATGGTTTTCTTGTGACGTCCCCGGTGGAGCCAGTGGAACCAGTCCCTAAGATCATTGCATCTATGATTTATTTGGAGCTAGGAGAGGAGGTTGTGTAGGACATCTTTTTAAAAAAATGCAGTGTGACTAGAGGCAATCACCTATGTCTAGTCCGTTCTTTCATAGGACGTAGCTGGTGTCACTAATGGCGTTCCATGTCCAAAATAGGCACTAGTGGGTCGGAGGAGGTGGTAGGCAGTGGAGGTGGAGTATTTACCTAAGGCTTCGGTGAGGTTTGAGAGAAGTTGGTTGCTTGGAAGTCTTCGGAGTAGGGAATCCTTGACTTTGAGCAAGGACTTCCAAAACCAACTATCCTAATTATCTAGGGAGATGGTCCAGAGGAAAAGGTTTGTTGCCAGGTTTGTTGAGATACAATCGATCCAAATGTTATGTTGGTTGGAATTGATGAGTTCAAAAATGGATTTTGCGTAGCAGGCTTTGTTCCAGGATAAGAGGTCTTTGAATCCCAATTTGCTTTCACTTTTTGGCCTAGAGATTTGATCCTATGAGATGAGGCAGCGTCGGGAGTCGATGAAGCCTGACCAATGGAACGATCTGAAAATAGATTCAATCTTGTGGTAGACTTCAGTCGGAAAGAGGAGCATTGAGCATGACTGGCTGAAAGTCGCCGTGCCAAATCAAAAATAAATCCCTAGTTACACAACTAGTATAGTTGGTAAGTCGGGGTCGAACCCAAGAGACACTTATATCCCAAGTAGTTATTATTATCAACTCAAAATAGTAACAAAGGGGGATTTTTGAATATTAATCTAAGACTATGAAATTGAAGTAAACAAAACAAGCAATTAAACAGAACAAATGTTGAGTTTTTATCAATTGAGGAAAACAATCATATTCAAGCATCCACTTTCATCATCAAGTTATTGATCACAGATTCAACAAGTTATTTCCTTTGGTTATTCCTATCCTGATCAGATATAATAAACAAGCCAACGGGTCATGTAAATACTTAATATCAAAACAAACATGAAACGATCATGAATAATAATGATATTAGCAGTAGGAGAAAGGATATGCAGGATTGATAGGCCCGCAAGTGCACGGTACTATCGAAGTAATATAAAAGATATCGAATCCGAGGGAGCACTCGTTGATCACCAATTTCACACAAACAAGTAATCTAGACCACGAACAATTGATTGAGATTTGGAATTTTTATAATTAAAACAAACACAAGAACAAGATCTAAAACTAGGAAAGACTAGAAAAGGGTTTTGAGTTGTTTGAATGATGGGAGGCTAGGATTGGGTTCACCACAATGGAACTATGCAATGTCAAGCAAAAATCTCTCTAAGGGTTGCAAGCAATGGTCTACCATGGTCAATTGTCCTAAAATATCTCCAATCCTCTTTCAAGGCAAAGGAAAACTACTTAAATCTAGCTTAATCCCTACTTTCGTGGTAATTAATCCTAGATTAAGTGCATTAAACACATAGACAATTTTAAATAACCACTAAGAAATTAGGCCTACTTTCGTGGTCCTAAAATCCCTAGCTCAATTCTTGAAGGTCCAATGTCAAATATCATCTTTCAATGCATACTCAACATCCAAAATATGAGAAAATGCTAGCTAGGCATTTTCACAAACACTTGGTGTGCAAGAATTGAGTAGTAAACCAAAACTCATTCAACCAAAGAGAAATCTTCACCAAAACATCACATAATCACCATTGGGCTACCCCCAATCCCAACACGAGCAACTACTCACTCATAATTGGTAAAAACATGGGATAAGAAATCAATCCAACAATCACACACATGGAAATAATGAAGGGAAAAACAAGAAATAAGATAAATGGATAAGAGACACTTATCATTCAAATCAAGTCTTGATTCTTCATTCATCTATGGGAAACAAGTTGGGGTTGAGTTCCTCTTCCAATTTCTCCAAGTACAAGAGAGCTCAAGCAACCAAAAGTGGGAATTTGATTCTATATCTAAGTTCTAATCTAACTAAAAACCTAATTAGAAATGTGAATCTAGAGAAATTAAAAGGTGAAATGAGAGAGAGATAAAACCCTAGGAAGAGAGTCTAAAATGAGGCATGAGTCTTGCAAAAGTCTCTACAAAAGCTATTTATATGAGCCACCAAAAGGTAGTAGGGTTTTAGTTGCTTTCTAGAAAATGGGTTGTTTCACCGCGACCGTGTTGGACACCGCGACCCGCCCGTGGTGAAATCAGAATATTAGAAGTGAAGCACCACGACCATGTTGGTCACCACGGTTTGACCAGGTTGAAGACACTGAAGTGTAGATGGGTTGTTGGACGCCAATGACTTGTAAAGCTTGATTTTTCTTCACCAAAACATTAACAAAATGCCCTTCAAATCTTGTCCAAGCTTGAGTCAAATCCAAATCACTTCCGTTATGCTCCCAAAAGCACTCCTACAAAACAAAAGACGAAAAGAGGGCAAAGTTCCGCACAAAGCAACAAAACTCATACAAAATAGCTAAGGACTACACCATTTATGCACCAAAGTGGGGGAAATATGAGTTAAGATATGATGAAAAATCATGTTATCAAACTCCCCCAAGCTTGAATTTTGCTTGTCCTCAAGCAAGAATGTTCATTCAAAGATTGATATTCCAAAGGAAATATAAAGGTTGTCTCCATGCAAAGGAAATACAAACATGATTTTGTAATCTCAAATATGTGATCAATGAAATCATAGGAGATAGCAAGTGGTCATTCAAGAGATTAGGCTAGCATAAAAAATTCATAGACCTCACAGAAGGAAAAATGTGATCCACTCACTCTCATGTGTTTGAAGGACGTGTTTCGCTCCTTATCAATCCAAGGAAAGTCATCTACCATAAGCTTGCATCAGTGTATTAATTCTCCACCACTAAAAACCATGCACATTACACAAATCAAGAGGTCTTTTATTCGGTTGTAATGGGGCCAAGGTAAAGAGAAAGGGTAGGGATTATATTTGGCATTGTGGTGCTAGTCCGAGGAATATTGGAAGAATTCTATCTTTACTAAGCCAATCCTTGAAATTTTCATATCTTTTACAACACACCAAATATATTACAACCTCTCTTCATTTCTTCCTTCCCTTTTTCTTTTTTTTTCTTTTTTCTTTTTCTTTTTTTTCACACTTCACACCATTGTTTTATTAAGGTACAAACATGTTGATGCATGTCCTCAATTGCAAAGTAATGTGAGAAGTGCTTTTTTTTTTAACCAAACACTTTAAACTTTCATCACTTACATTGAATTCCCCAAGCTTAGCTTCTAACCACACAAGCAAGTCAATATAGAATTTTTCTAATTCCTCGGAAGGACAAAGGGATAATAATTGAAGGCTCGGATTGCTTTTGTGGTGCTTAAAAAGAATAGGCTAATATAGGCTCAAAAGGGGGGCTAAACAAAAGGGATTAAATGTAAGAGGTCGGCATGGGTAAAGTGGGTTATCAAGAAAGTTGCCTCAATCATTTTTGTGCATGCACAATAGTATAAATGTGGTCTCGAAAAATAGCTCTAAATGCAAGTTCTAGAGATGAACATTCAATGGAGAAATCACACATGAAAAGAGAGAGGACTCATAAAGTGCAAGTCCTAAGGCCCAAAGAGAATCTCACGGCTTTTGTCATGAATTTAAATATTCGCCAAATCCAAGAGATAACCACAAGCATTCCTAGTTTAATTAGTCACACATATTCAAGATTTTAAATTTTGCTTCATGATCTTTTGCAATTTTGACAACCAAAATATTTCAAATGAAATAACTCAAGTGATCCATCAAAAGGCCTAAACTATATGCAATGCAAATGTCATGAACCTAAGCTAATGCAAAACTAACTAAATGCAAATGCAATGTCATGAGTTTATGCACCTAACACTAGAGAGATAGAAAATATGCAATTCAAGGTAATTTTCACCCCTCCCCCAAGCTTAAAAAAATGCATTGTCCTCAATGAAAAACAAAAGTGAAGGGAGAGTCAAATTACCGAATTATTACTTAGAGCTTGGGTTGCCTCCCAAGAAGCGCCATTTAAGGTCTAGCTAGACCTTCCTTCTTCATTCATGTCATCGAACCGAAAAGGGGGAAGGTGACTCCCTTGTCGATCGGATCTCGAACCATGTAGTGCTTGAGTCGAATCTTGTGCACTTGAAATTTTCTTGAGTTCTTGTGCCATAACTCAATCATCCCACCATTGCAAACATGATACACCATATATGGCCCGGACCACCTTGTATGCTTGCTACCCGGAAACATTTTTGAACGGTGATGGAAAAGCATTACTTGGTCTCCTTTCTTGAATATATGGATGGTTTGATGTTTGGTGTCATCATTTCTTTTCTTCTTGGCACTTTGACCCTTCATCATATCTTTTAGAATGGAAGGAAGTTGTTTTATTTTCACCTTGGGTGCATCCTTCTCTTCAAGTATACATACTTTCGGTCCTTGCTCAAGCTTCTCAACCTTGGACAATTGAGATGAAGTCTTCAAGTTTTCTTCAATGTGTTGAGCACTTGAGGCTACATTCATGTCTTCATCATCAAGCCCTCTTGAGCTCACCAAGCATCTTTGAAGTGGATCTTCCAAGCAACGCCTCATAAAATCCTTCTTCACTAGGTTGTCAACAAGATCAACTCTACACAAAGATTGCTCAAAAGAAGGATGTTTAGTAGCATTTGGCAAATAAAACTCAAAATTTTCTTCCCCAAGATTCAAGGAAAGCATTTCATTTTTCACATCAATAATGGCGCCAGCCGTAGCAAGGAAAGGCCTTCCAAGAATGATGGGGAATTTGGTATCTTCATCCATCTCAAGAATAACAAAATCAACCGGGATAAAGAAATTGCCCACATTGATGGGAACATCCTCTAGGATGCCCCTCGGATGCCGAATAGATTGATCCGCTAAAACTAAAGACATGTTGGTGGGTTTTAATTCACCAATGTCTAACTTATCACAAATAGACCAAGGCATCACACTCACACTAGCACCAAGATCACATAAAGCATTTTCAAAACTAGCACTACCAATCAAACATGGTATGGAGAAATGACCGGGGTCCCTAAGCTTAGGAGGTAACTTGTTTTGAAGAATAGCACTACACTCCTCATTTAAGGCCATGGTTTCAAATTCATCTAGCCTTCTTTTTTTAGATAAGATATCTTTCAAGAATTTAGCATATGAAGGCATTTGGGAAAGGGCATCAATGAAGGGAATATTGATGTATAACTTTTTCAACACTTCAAGGAACTTCCCAAATTGTTTGTCTAACCTAGCTTTTTGAAGTCCTTGAGGGAAGGGGATAGGTGGTTTGTAGGGTGGTGGTGCCACATACTTAGGTTCTTTCTCACCTTCCTCCTCTTTATTATTTTTTTACTCTTTTCTCTTCTCTTGTTCTTCACCTTCTTCTTCTAAGGAGACTTCCCTTTCTAGATTTTCAACATCTACTATATTTTTCCTCTTAGGCTCCTCCAAATTCTTTCCACTCCTAAGGTTAATTGCCTTATAATCTCTTGGGTTAGGCTCGGGTTGACCGGGAAGTCGACCTTGAGGCCTAGAAGAAGAGCTAACAACTTGTTGAGCAATTTGAGAGATTTGAGTTTCTAACATCTTATTATGAGTTGTTAAAGCATCAAACTTGGATGTTAGTTGCCCGATTTGGTTCCTAAACTCATCATTTTGTTTTGCTTGAGATGTAATGAAATTTTCCATCAAGAGTTCAAGATTGGATTTTTGAGGAGGTGGAGGTTGATAAGGACTTTGGTTAAAACCGGGAGGTTGCCTTGGAGGGGGTTGAGGAATGGCATTTTGGTTGTTTTGGTATGAGAAATTTGGATGGTTTCTCCAACCGGGATTGTAGGTATTGGAATATGGGTCATTTTGAGGTCTTGGTCTCGGTTGGTTGAGGTAGTCAACATGCTCAATGGATGGTTCTTGTGAGGAAGAGGATGGACTCACATATTGACAATTCAAAGTAAGGTGACCAACCATACCACAAATTTCACAAGGATTATTGACACCAACATTACTCACATTAGCATGCACATTCATAGCATCAAATTTCTTATTAAGTGCATCTAACTTAGCCGACAATGCATCATTTTTAGCCGCTAAAAGAGCTCCTTGAATCTTTTCCAAGCTTCATAGAAAGATTCCTCTTCCTTCTGGAGAAAAGAGGTAATCTCATTCCTTAGAGCGGTGGTCTTGCTTGGAGGGAAGTACTCGGCCATGAAAGCCATGGAGAGTTGCTCCCAATTTGTGATTCTGGGATAGTGTAGAGCCAAGCCCTTGCTTGATCTCTTAGAGAGAATGGGAAAAGCCTTAGTCGGATGGCATCTTGGGCAACTCCATTGTATTTCACCGTGTCACAAATCTCCAAGAATACCGAGAGGTGAAGATTTGGATCATCGGATGGAAATCCCGAGAATTGATGTTGT
This sequence comes from Fallopia convolvulus, assembly GCA_964016875.1. NCBI lineage: Eukaryota > Viridiplantae > Streptophyta > Magnoliopsida > Caryophyllales > Polygonaceae > Fallopia > Fallopia convolvulus. The sequence goes on along the minus strand of OZ024718.1, from coordinate 7,148,739 downwards.
TGCACCATGGTAAGAAGAGCCAGTTTCAACTCAAAGTTATTTGCATCCACATTTGGCCTTGAAATTCCCGAATGAATGCCATAGTTGTTTGGTGCAATGTAGTCCTCAACGGTTCTTTGATCATCATCCATTGTTGAAGAAGTGTGAGAATTCTTTTGGGTTCTTTTCTTCTTTTGTAGCTTCCTCCTTGCACGAAAGGTCTTCTCAATCTCGGGGATCCCTTCTTGAAGATGTTCCCTAAGACTTCGAGTAACGGGCATGCAACGAAGATGTAACACCCCTATTTTACAACATTGGGTATTACCGCCAGTGGCCTCAGACTTTACCGTCCAAAGTCACTCAAGGCTTTTATAATGATATTGAACTCATAAAGTGCGGAAATTAACATAATTTATACAATAAGAAGGATGCTCTCGAAAGAGACTTTGTTCTTTAATTGAATATGAAATTGACTAAAAGCGGAATTTTATTTATTGATAAGAACTTTCGTTCATTACATTGAGAGTCGTTTTACAAATGTAGCAGCGGAAAGTAAAACCATTTGGAAAGGGTTTAAAAGACGTAATTTAAAATTTACAAGTATGTTTTTCCAAGACAACTCATGTGATGATGATTTGCTTGGTTCTAAAAAGGAAGAGCTGGTGCATTATCTTCGGAATGCCTTGCTCTTATGAGAATTCCTTCCTTCCTTCAACGTCGTCTTGCCTTGACCTTCAATCATCGCCTAATGCTTCTTGAACCTTCTAGACTTCATCTTCGAAACTTTGGTGTACATTCCTACAGTCTGGCATTTGTCGCGAAGGGCGAGAAATACCAGGCAAAAATGCAGAAGTGGGGAATTAGTCTAAGGAGACTAAGCAAGCGGGAACGGAACTTCCCAAGGGTAATTCGGTAATTTGAGTAATATCGAGGAAGATATTAACGGGTTGTGTTTTAGGATAAGGTTTATTTATGTGAGGTTAACGGTACGAAGGAGAGCGTATCTCAAGCAAAGATAGCTCGATCATCGAGAGAAGAACTACTTGATTGTAGACTTCTTTTAGAGTAGGTAATATGTTGGGAACATTATTAATTCATACAAGTTTTGAAAACCTCTCGCGCCCTTGCGAACCGAGAGCCGGATCGATCATTTGAGATCGGTCCGGTTTTGATGTCTTTTAATTGTGCATTGAGCACTTATCTTGTATAGTGATGAAAAATTCACACTTAGGTTGACATATTTTAAGAGCGTGGGGGGCTTATGTACCGGCCCGAACCACTGACAGGAACAAAAAGTTCCAGCACTTAGGTATAGTGCCTACGTCCCTCCGAGGCGTAGGAGCGAACATGGATCATGATCGACAAGTCGTAATTTATGCATGGTGGCAATACGACTTTAGTGGGTTATATAGAGGTGTCGGGTTAGGCCCGCACCCCTTACTATTCCATCCAAACCGATCTCGAAAAGAGATCGTAAACAATCAAGGTCACATACAAGACTAGCATAATAGTCCTATCGAATATTTAAATAACGGAATAACGATAACAATGGGGTCATTAATTCTAGCAATCGATATTCCTAGGTTCGTTTTATTATTAGCAAACAAGTTGTTCCCAACATCGAGGAATATCACGAAACGAGTTTATTAAGGCTACAAAGAGAAATTCCACTTGCCTTTGCTTTTACGAGTTTGTATTAGCGAACGAGCGGAAACGATGTTCTTGTCATGGAACGGAGTTTCGACCTAAGACACAGGATATTCCGATAACTTTATTAAGAATGCTCCAATTCTTCTAAAGTTGTGAATATCACTTTTATTCTTTTAAGGAATGAAATTTTCTAAATTATTATATTAATAATTTAGTTGGATGTGGATAAAATAATAATATTCCTTATTATTATTATTTTAAATATTGTAATATCCTTTTATTCCTTAAAAATCCTCATTTTAATATTTATTCATTATCATTCTCGAAAATCAAGTAATAACTTTATTTAATTTATTAAAATATTCTTTTATAATCTTAACTTATTATTTAATTTAATATAAATAATCAAGGAATAACTTTATAAAATCTTAAGATAAAGTTTTCAATCTTATGAGATATATTGTATTTATAAAGTCTTCTTAGGATTACGAAAAGTCTACAATTCCCTTTTTATTTAATATCTCATATTCATAGTATTTTAATAATATTATCTTTTATCAAACTATATCTTTTTTTTATACATGACCTTATTATAATATTTACTCATTAAATTCTTATTTAAAAGACATGCAATATTTAATAGAGATTAAAAATATTAGTAGATGTCTTTTTCTAGTACTTTCCATATATAGGACTTTCTAGTCAAGTTTATATAATATGTTTTTCCATAAAAGTGATATGATAATAAAATTTTCTTATTTAATTAAATGATGTCACCATGTCTTAGAATATTATTTTATAATTAAGAGCATACCACTTATTTAAATCTAAGATAGTACTAATAGTATATCTAGTATATCTTTTCCTATCACTTATATCTTTTACATAATATTTCTTTTAAGAAAACTAGCATGCTCAATATCTTATGACATTAATTATATATATAAAATACTCTTATCATATTCTATTATTTTTATTTAATAAATCTCATGTCTAGAACATTATTTTGTAAAATAAGAGCATGCAACTATTTATTATACCTATAATTATTCGTAATATCTTTAACATATCTTTTCTAACAACTTAGACCTTTATATTTATATAATAAATTCCAAATAGGGTAATCATATTATTTTTATTATACTTCTTATTTATATGAATCTCATAATTTAATCCCATGACTTTATTATAATATATTTCTCTACATAAAAGTACATACAAATTATTTGATATATCTTTTTAGTTTTCAACTTAATCATATAAAATTTATCTTATGATAAGAATATCTTATCCATATTATTTCCAAGTTTATAATATGAATTTGAAAGAAAAGCAAGTATTTTTTCTATTAATATAGTCTTATTTTATTAAACCTCTCTTATTTTAGACTATTTCTTTTATAATAGAAGAAAAATATGACTAAGCTAATATTATTTTTTTTAAAATCCGAATTTCATGTTAAAAATTTATCTTTATGATTCTACAATTTATTGGAATTTATTTAGTACTTACTAAAATATTTCTCTTTAGATATTCTATAAAGCATGTTAGTTTTATTCTCTTTTAATCAATAAGGAAAGTAATAAAATAAAATTTTCTAATTTTTTTTTCTAACAACTTAAATCTTATGCTGATTTTAAAAGATTCTAATAATACAATATCTACTTAAAAAGGCTTAAAACAAATTAATAAAAATAATTTAGAGATAGACCTTCTTCTACAGGTTGTACGCTCTGAAAGAAAAACGCAACAGAGGAAGAAGGAGGCAGGGGCGATGCACCAGTGGGCGGGGCTCCGGGGCGGCCTGGTGGTCCGACGACCCTCCAGTGGTGGCGCACGGCTCAGGTGGGGCGGCCCAAGGTGGTCCGGTGGTGGCCCGGTGAAGAACTAGGGTTTTAATGGTGTTTGAGAAAAAAATTCAGCATATAAAGAAATTTGATTTGGGTTGAAATTTGGCTTAAAAGAAGTGATCTTTGCAAGAGGAAGAAGATTAGAGTATTTTGTGAGTCTTCTATGGAGAAATTCGGACCTATTTATAGTGAAAATTGAACCCTCCATGGATCCACACCTCTATGGATGGACCTCTCATGGAGAAGGAGATCTATGGGGATTGGTTAGTTTTGTGCTTGTTTGATGATGACAAAGGCTGATGCAACTTGTTTTGGTGGTCAATTGAAGCAACAAAGAGGATTGGGAGGTCAATTTCAAAGGCACTGATGTACGTCAATTCAATATCAGACAATTGACTTGTTTGGGGAAGAAGAAGAATAGTAGAGTATATTATTAAAAGAGGGGGGATTATGAGTAGTTAAGTTACATTGGTCTAGCGGAAAGAGGGAGGGGCGTGTGAGACGGGATTGTAAGAGGTCTCGGGTTCAAGTCCCGGCTCTTGCATTTTTTATTTATTGAATTTTCATTGTATTTTTACTAGCTTGTTGTACCTCTTTTTATTTACTAAAACCGAAATTATGAAGCATTATTTTTATTTAAATGCTTTTATTTATTCATAACCCTTATAATGCCTTCTTGCAATTTATTTAATTTTAATTTACGTACGAATCTCTTTTTAAAGAGAAAAAGGGTTATATATAAAATATATTTAAAAATTCTCCTTTATAAAAGAAAAAATTATAAAATTATATTATATTGGATTTAAAGTCTTGGAATATTGTGGATATTACATTTATAATACTTTTATATTTTAGTGAGACAATTATACAAATAATTAAACTCTCTTTTTAAGAGAAAAAATATTTAAATAGATATCCGACTTGCATAATATATTTAATTAACTACTTAATTGTCATTGTAGTAAATTTTGTAACCTTTCATAATATAATATGATTATAAAGTTTGTTAAAATCTCTATTTTAGAGAAAAAAAAATTTTATTGGGATAAATATCTATTTTATTTTATTTAGAATTTAGCGGATATTACAGAAGAAAACACCACAAGAAAAACAAGAACAAGAGAGTGATTAGAGTTTTTTTTAATAAAATAAAAAAAAGCAATAAAAGATCTAGTCTCACTAATCAATGCTACATCAATGTCAACCGTGCTCCCCGACAACGACGCCACAAACTTGATAGGCCCGCAAGTGCACGGTACTATCGAAGTAATATAAAAGATATCGAATCCGAGGGAGCACTCTTTGATCACCAATTTCACACAAACAAGTAATCTAGACCACGAACAATTGATTGGAATTTGGAATTTTTAAAATTAAAACAAACACAAGAACAAGATCTAAAACTAGGAAAGACTAGAAAAGGGTTTTGAGTTGTTTGAATGATGGGAGGCTAGGATTGGGTTCACCACAATGGAACTATGCAATGTCAAGCAAAAATCTCTCTAAGGGTTGCAAGCAATGGTCTACCATGGTCAATTGTCCTAAAATATCTCCAATCCTCTTTCAAGGCAAAGGAAAACTACTTAAATCTAGCTTAATCCCTACTTTTGTGGTAATTAATCCTAGATTAAGTGCATTAAACACATAGACAATTTTAAATAACCACTAAGAAATTAGGCCTACTTTCATGATCCTAAAATCCCTAGCTCAATTCTTGAAGGTCCAATGTCAAATATCATCTTTCAATGCGTACTCAACATCCAAAATATGAAAAAATGCTAGCTAGGCATTTTCACAAACACTTGGTGTGCAAGAATTGAGTAGTAAACCAAAACTCATTCAACCAAAGAGAAATCTTCACCAAAACATCACATAATCACCATTGGGCTACCCCAAATCCCAACACGAGCAACTACTCACTCATAATTGGCAAAAACATGGCATAAGAAATCAATCCAACAATCACACACATGAAAATAATGAAGGGAAAAACAAGAAATAAGATAAATGGATAAGAGACACTTATCATTCAAATCAAGTCTTGATTCTTCATTCATCCATGGGAAACAAGTTGGGGTTGAGTTCCTCTTCCAATTTCTCCAAGTACAAGAGAGCTCAAGCAACCAAAAGTGGGAATTTGAATCTAGATCTAAGTTCTAATCTAACTAAAAACCTAATTAGAAATGTGAATCTAGAGAAATTAAAAGGTGAAATGAGAGAGAGAGATAAAACCCTAGGAAGAAAGTCTAAAATAAGGCATGAGTCTTGCAAAAGTCTCTACAAAAGCTATTTATATGAGCCACCAAAAGGTAGTAGGGTTTTAGTTGCTTTCTAGAAAATGGGTTGTTTCACCGCGACCGTGTTGGTCACCGCGACCCGCCCATGGTGAAATCAGAATATTAGAAGTGAAGCACCACGACCATGTTGGTCCCACGGTTTGACAACGTTGAAGACAATGAAGTGTAGATGGGTTGTTGGACGCCAATGACTTGTAAAGCTTGATTTTTCTTCACCAAAACATTAACAAAATGCCCTTCAAATCTTGTCCAAGCTTGGGCCAAATCCAAATCACTTTCGTTATGCTCCCCAAAGCGCTCCTACAAGACAAAAGACGAAAAGAGGGCAAAGTTCCGCACAAAGCAACAAAACTCATACAAAATAGCTAAGGACTATACCATTTATGCACCAAAGTGGGGGAAATATGAGTTAAGATATGATAAAAAAATCATGTTATCAAGGATACACGCAAATTGAGTTCCAACGAGTCAAACAATAAGCATGCAATCAAATCTCTTTCTCAATGGTTTTAGTCCAACGAGTCCTAAAACATTGAGTTGCTACAAAGATTAGGTTTTACTACGAGAAAACCTAGATCTAGCAATAGAGAATATCAATTCCAACAAGGTGATCAATCAAGTAGAAATCAATACAATCAATATTAATTAAGTACAAAAGATTTGAAATAACTTGTAGAAATAAACCTGAACTATAGAATCCCACAATAAACTTGAATCTGAAAGCTTCAACTTGAATAGAATTAAGGGGCTGTTTGTTTCTATACCTAAGGTATAAGGAACCGGGTTAGGAATGACCTATCCCTTTTTTGGTGTTTGGTATGAACAAGGTTTGGGTATGGCTCATTCCCATTCCCTCAAAATACACACAAACTCAAACCTTTTCTTTGAGGTGGGTATGGCTCATTCCTATTCCAACCCGATTCCGGGTATAGAAACAAACAAGCCCTAAAGGGTTTAGTTCTCCATAGAAAAGTGAATACAAAAGTCTGGAATAAAAACTAGATCTAAGAGATGTCTAACAAAGGCTGAAAAAACTAGGTTAAGTAGTCTCGAAAACACACGAAAAAATAAAATAAAAGGAAACTAAAATAATAGAGTAAATATATAGATAAATGCCGCCTTGGATCTTCGCTGACGTGTAAAACCGCGGGCACGGTGAGTAAAATCCGCGATCGCGGATCTGCTCCTGACAGAATTTTGACGGTACTTTCGGATGTTGTTTTGACCGCCATAGAATGGGAATTTGGACTCGGAGTAAGAATATGATTGTAGCTCTTCGAGTTAGCTTTCCAATGATACCAAATTCAGTTTCATCTGACCATTGTAGCTCCGAAACGAAGCGTCGCAAGAAAGTGGTTTCGAAACAAGAACTTCAATGGATGACCCGAATTTAAGCGTTCTTTTCCACAACTTCTTAGGCTTTAATGATCATCATAAGTAGCTTGGATATCCTTGGAAAAGACATTTGAATATCTCTAATCTTGAATCCTTCAACTTAACCAATCCCTAATCCTCAAAACGACCTAAAAATACGAAAGCACAAGAGTAGACACCGAAATGCAAAAACTACAAAAACTAAGCAAAATGCATGCAACTTCCTAAAATTTAAACATAAATATGCCCTTAAACTAACACCTAAATGCATGCTATCAGAGCACTAGAAAGTTTGAATTCCATAGTGAACAGAGCGACTAAGTTCCACGTGCCCAGCGTAGGAGAGGCATTTGGTTGTCCATGATATGATTTTGGAGGTCATGCGCTCGATCACGAGGCCAAAATCTCGAGAGGGGAGTTTTTTGGCACCTAAAGGAACTCCCAAGTATCTTAGGGAAAAGGACCCTTCATTATATCCAGTAAGCCTAAGGAGGCAGTTTTTCTCAACATCAGGAACACTTTATCGAGTTAATCTTCTAAGAACTGGTTTTATAGGCACTAAAACTAATGGAAATATTTCTACATTTGTGTACAGGTCATCAACTCTTCCAACATCAACTAGACCAATGCCCTCATCATCAAGAACACCATTTCTCTATTGTGGAAACAATGTGTTTGGTGTGATGGTTTCTAATGGTTTTTTGCTCATTATGAAAAGGATATTTGTCCCCATGGAAAACTTCATCTCTATGTGGTAGATTTCCTTAGTGATCAAATAATATAAACGGTATTCTCTCTAATTGATTGCTAGGATATCTCAATAGAATGCTTCTCCTACATCTACAATCCAGCTTGTCACGGTTCCTTTTCAATGTCGTTACACCGTAACTTAGGCATCCCATTGTTCTTAAGTTGTCATATTTTGGTTTAGAGTGAAACAACACCTCGTAAGGAGTTTTCCACTTTGTACTTTTAAGTGGCATTTTGTTTTGTGGAGATAAATTTCTCCCACATTTAAAATATGAAAATAACTTGCCTACTATATAAGCACTTGGGTTACTCCTCTTATTGTCAATTGTTTTAGGATGGAACCCCTTGGGCTTATGTGCTAGGCCCATAACGTGCTTATGTGCACAAACGGACGTATGGACCCTTCGCGTCATATATTGTCCCACCGGAGTTTAAACATGGTATTAGAGCCAGTCTGGTTTGGGTCCGAACTCCTGGTCTATTAATGGGTTGGCCGGCCTTAAGGCATGACGTCATGTTGCAACTGGCATATTGCGGGGCCAGACAGTTGCACTTGAGGGGGCGTGTGGAGATAAGTTTCTCCCACATCTAAAATATGAAAATAACTTGTCTATTATATAAGCACTTGAATTACTCCTTCTATTGTCAATTCGTTTTATGATGAAACCCCTTGAGCTTATGTGTTAGGCCCATAACACGCTTATACGCACATACGGACGTATGGACCTTCCGTGTCATATATTGTCCCACCAGAATTTAACATGTTAATCAAATAGGTTGTCGTGAGCACACACTCTCCCAAAAACCCTTTTGGAAAATTGGCATGAATTTTGAGGGCCCTTATTGTATCGAAAAAGTGTTTGTGCTTTCATTCCACTATATCATTTTGTTATGGTGAATATGGCATAGTCCTTTGGTGCAAAATACCACAATCTAAGAAGTACTTACTCATTTCTACATTGAGAAACTTTGTCCCATTCTCTAATCTAACCGTTTTAGGAATAACTCAACTGAGTTTTCATCACTGGTATGAAATTCTTTACAATTTCTACAACCTATTGCTTATTATGAATGAGATAAATCCAAGTTGCTCAACTTAATGGAATCGATTTGAACAAGGAATATCCGATACAGATTTGAAATGGGTTTCTGAAAATCTCTTAATCTCTCTCGCTGTTCTATTGAAGGGAAAAGTTAAAATTACAAAACTCTGGTTAAGCGCTATATATAGCTGACTTAACTACAAGTAAAAACCACCTTGGTTACATATTACGTGGCATTATAAAGCTCAACGTTAGTTCTTATAATTCCTATAAACTTTAGCTCTTATTGGTTGCTGCCTTGCTGCTGTGATGTTTGTTGAAAACTTGTTCGATTTGATCAACTCAACTTATTACTTCTTATAGATGAAGGTTAGAACCCTAAGAAGAAAAAGGCCTTGTTCTAGACAAATAAAAGTGTTTTGGGGGCAAAACAGAACTTTTATCCCCAAACTAAAGCATGACCAAAGTCCACATATGATAGATAGAGATGTGCAATTAATACAAAAAACTGGTGGCCTAAAACTAGTACACCAAATTCAATGGGACAAAAAACACGATCAAATACAGATATATATGGATGAGACGGAATAAAAGTTTAGACGAGATATGTAGTAGAATGCAAATAACTAAGAGCTCGCTACCGGTCTAAACATTCTAAATTAAGCTAATCTTGTCAAGCTAAAGAAAGCTAGTTTTGTTTGAACAAAGCCCTTCCAATCCAAAGTCGATCTTCAAGAACTATTTGCAAAGTCAATACCCGAACCCGTTACGTTTTTGCATGCAGCAATATTGGCGATTGAAACTCTCTCTTTGATCCATCCATTTTAACTTGTAGCAATTCATATATATCAGCAATAGTACTAGCTTGCAAAGGATCGCAACGGGTTCGTTCTTGACTTCTTGTCCAAGAGGTCAATCCACAAAATCACACGCTAATTTTAAATAAGAAAATAAACAATCCGTCTTTCCTGGATTATTCCATCTCCTAGCTTTTCTTCCTGCAATATTTAAAACAAACATAACGTCAACTTGCAAATCCACATATATGTTTAATTTCAAGAAAATTACTAGTACTAGAGCTTAACCTCCACTCATTCATTTAACACTAACAAATTGTAAATGAATTCCTGAAATATGGCACAACCTGAAAGTTTAAAAGCCTAACTATATCAAGAGATTAATTAGAGCTAAAAGTACGTATTAAAATTTTATCAAATGGGCCAATTTGATTTATAAAGTATCATGTTCAAATTTTATCAAGTAGTTTAAGAACCTTACCACAAGTTAAAAGCTGCCAATAGAAGTAACTCATTTCAAGCGCCCTCACAAGCCAGGGCCTCCTTAATCTTCTCCACCGTGCACTTAATGAGGTTGTTAACCGTTGTCACCGAGCCCAATGACAGCTTGGCGGTTGGGACCGAGTCCACCAGGATCTGGAACGCAACCGTTATGAGCGAGCCTCCACCAGACCCCACATCCAACATCCCTGCAGGCCCGACAGTGTGGCCCGCAGGAGGCCCGTCAGGCAGTATGGCAAAGCCCGAAGGCAGCAGGGCCACATAGTCCGGGTCCCCTCCATTGAGCACCACGTTCATGGCCACCATGTCCACCGGGGCATAGACCACATACGAGCCGGTCATGTCCGTGCAGCTCTCTTGCAATATCAGCATGTTGCTCTGGCTCGAATTCGCGCTCTAAATTGATTCATACACAAAACAAATTAGTTGCATCAAAATTGAGTAAAGACATTTTGTATGTGACATTTGATATGTTGTCAATAGAAAAGTGATCATATTGCAATTGAGAGATGCCTGTAGGTACATGGAGAAGCTTGGAATTGATCTTGCTGTAAATAGCTAGCTTTGCTAGCAAATTTTGTACCCTTTCGTATTTTAATACTATTTACCCTTTTAATTCAAAAAAAAATAAAAATAAAAGTGATCATATATGTACTTAGGTCATATAAGATAGCTAGGAATAGTATACTTACATTGACTCGAAGAAGCGAAACACAGTTGCCAGGATCGCGGCCATTAGCAATGTGTGCCATCTCTTGGACTAGGCCTCCAGTAGACAAGATATCCCACTGGTCACAAAACAAAGAAAATCAACAAACATAACATTATTGAACAAGTACATATATATAGTCTACTTGACCAAATTATTGTCACATAAAATGATAAATGAATTAGGAATTGAGAGGGAAGGTTTGATAGATATGTGTATATGTGTACATGGCTTCTCGAGTTCTCGTCTCTAAGGAAATCAAAGACTCTCTTAGGAGATATGGGCATCCAGAATGAGGTGGCAGCGCTAAGCACAATGCCAGGTGGCCTGCCAGGATCATCCACACTCTTCCTTGTCATAACCCTAACATCATCAACTCCACTACCAGATAATGTGGTCCAGGTGTGAGCCGTGGAGGCTCCCACACCGGAACAAAAGCTTATCATCATCCTCTCAGCTAACTTTAGCATGCTCTTCCTTCCTTCAGGACTTGTTATAACTAATCAACAAAAAGCCATCAATTACATAAGAAATTGAAGTTTATATACTATTACTTGTATTTTATTGATTCGATCAGTTAGTAACTATGATCATACCACCAGCCTCTCCAGATGGAATGTTGGTGGCGAGGGCGCTTGCTAGCCTCTCGCATTGTCGTTCCAAAGTCGCCACCCAGCGCTTGGCTCCGAATCCCATGGATGAGTTCACCAGAGATCGGTATATGCTGTGGACTGACCTGTCATCTACCTCAACATGCTCCACCCATATAACCTACATAATCAAGTACATCAACCAAATCTCACTTTAGACAAGTCTCCTATACTTTATTAAGTAGTGTAAGAGATTGATGGCATGGGAATGTTTTGTTTATGGATATTAAATTAAAGTTAGTTTACCTTAGAGTAACCATTTGGGAGCTCGTGAATGAGGCAACCAGAGGGCCTTCTTCTGCATCTAGGTATAGGGCTAGGGCGTAAATTATCCAATGAGACGTCGACAACCGCCCATGTGCCATTTCCGTGTTGCTTGCAATACCTAACAAAGTAGTTCTCCCGGGTTGGAACCATGGGCGAAGGGACTTGGAATTCAGCAGTCATCTACAACACAAATGTCAAGTTATATACATTCTCTTTTGAAATTGAAGCTAGCTAAGAAAATAGGGAATTAATTCAATTACCACTTGAAAAGCTCCATTGTAGTTTCCAGCAACTCCAGTTGAAAGTACCTCTAGGGTCATTGCCCTTGACACTATCCCAGAGAACACACTTGACCATTGATTCTGGTACAAATTAACCAACAATTTCAATCTCACAATCAATCAACTAATTAATGTCACAAGGGATATTTGAATGTTAAGGAATTGTTAATTAGTCATTTAGCTTACCACATCCATGAGAATTTCAACAAGATTCATGTGGTTCATGATGACAATAGCCTGGTCCCTAGACGCCTCGGATTTCAACCCTAAAGGAGTGGGTCCAATCCCTCTAGGGAAGCTTCTAAAGTACTCCTCTTCACTCAGGATCTCAGTGGAGCTATCCGGCGTAGGAACCCACAGAGGATCCCGGCCTTGAGCCATCCTGATTAGCTCCTCCATGGCCGCCACTGCTAGCTCGATGATCATTGGCTTGTCAGCCTCTGTGGGGCCCGAGACGGAGTGTAGGATGTCACCTGGACCGCCACCGTAGATGTCACCCACCAGGCCCGGTTGTGACCCGAAGCTCCTGACACCGCCCATATCTATGGAGCTCGACGGAGTGTTGGACAAGAGATGTTGGTATGTTGCTGATGGCTTTCCTACATACTTGGCTGCTATTGCTGATATCCTGTCAATCTGTTGACAAAAAATCCAATCAATAATAATACATTCATTAGCCACATTTTGATACAATAACTCATGTTACATGTCTCAGTTATAAATGATTGTAACAAAATGTAGTACCCCTCCTATTATTATTATAAGGTTATACTTAAATGCAACTCTTCTCCACTTATGTATAAAGAAAGATACATGTTTGAAATAAATATAAATTGTTTATAGAAGGAGAATTATCATGGTATTATTAGCTATATAAAAGTTGAAATCAAATACATGTTGTATAGAAATGTTTCAATTCAAATAAGAATCATGCTTATATATATGGAATTATGCACTTAACCATAAAGATACATAGTGATCTTAAGTACCTCCTCTCTTAAGCGAGCATTTTCAATCCTCAAATGTTGTTCGTCGAACGACATTTCACCAAGGGCAGCTGGACCTCCGCAATTGGGGCAAGCAGCAGTGCTCAATGCTTCTTTGAACCTCATATTGTCGGCTCGGAGCCTCTCATTCTCCGATCTCAGTTGCTGGTTTTCCGACCTCTCGTGCTGAGCCTGTAAATAGTAATTGACATGCCAAACAATGCAAGTTATTAGAATAATAATTCAGATCCATATATGCTAGCAAATGATATTGATATCGCCATTAATTCTTCAAATACATGATTTTATTTAGTAGAACACATCATCATGATGAACCTTGCCTCCAATATATTATCTCCATCAATTTATTACAAAGATTATGATAAAAAAAGAGTAAGCAACATCATTAATTCACCAGCCAGGGCCTTGTCTAGCTACACATTACTCACACAATTCATAGCCCTAGCTTAGAATGAAATACATTCTCAAGGTGCAACTTTAGTATTTTTTTAAGTTTAGGAATAGTACATAGGAGATAATTACTTTTTGTGAGACCAACCCCTATATACTATAGGGATTTATAACTTTAATCCCTAATCATCTATAGTTGTCACTTGTACTTTATACTCAAAACATTTAATTTCACCTTGGTTTGAGTGCGCTTGTTTTGGAACCAAAACTTGATCTGAAGAGGCTCCAATCCCAACCTATGACTCAACTCCTTCCTTTGCTTATCATCCGGGTGAGGGCATTCCTTAAAAAACCTATAAAAAAATACCCAAAAATAAATCAACATAAACATGCAAAAAATAAAAACATATTACAAAAATCAAGGGGGCCAAATAGTAAATTACGATTCTAGCTCTTGGATTTGATACTGAGTGTGGCGATGATAACGCTTCTTCTTATTAGGGCGTTGATTCGGATCTGCTTGATCGTCGCCGGAAAGCCCATCCAAGTTATCAGTCGCCGATCTACTGCTCTCGAACTCCTCTTGCTCGGCTCTCATTTTTCCCAGATCGTGCTCCGGCGTCTTTCCGGCCATCTCCAGAAGTTGCTCGTGGGTGTCGAACATGTTTGGCTGAAACATTTTGGGTACGATACGATTTGATATTCGTCTTGCTTGCTAGCTGTTCACTGTTTTAATCAATCATAATTATTAGTATATCTATATATGTGTATGTAAATGTAAATTTATGCGTATTAACGTGACAGGAAAGATTGAAAGCTAAAGACAAGGACATTTTTGACAAAAATTAAAAAAGAGTTGACAGTGTGAAAAGAGGGGACGTTTTCTTCTTTAATAATTTTGACGGGTTTGGGAAAAAGGTTTCAACGATAAAGAGCTCAAAGGAAAGGAAAGGAACGTCCGGTAAATTAATTACGAAGATTCCCAGCGGATTTGAAGATGAGAAAAAAGAAGATCGAATAATACACTTACTAGGAAAGTGGAGAGGGGATCTGGTGCGACGAGTGTAGTTAAGCCACTTGAATTGAGCTGCTTCTGGGTTAGTTGGCGTTCATGGTTGAGAAGATGGAGATGAAGATGAGATGGGTTTTGGGAGAAGGTGAAGAAGAATTGAAGAAGAAGAGGAAGAGATTGGAATGAGAGAGAGCGGGGGAGGAGGAGTAAATGTGGAGAGAAGAAGGGAGGGTGGAAACGCATTTATGGTGTATGGTGGTGGGAGGAAGAAATTTAATACCAATGCAGCCCCCTCTCTAAATGAATTTTAAAGAAAAAGATTATATATATACATATATGTGAGTGTGACGTGGGTTTGAATTTGTACGTAGATGCGATGGCAAGGGCAAATGTCGTGGGCTAGAGCCTAGAGTTGTGTTGTTGTGTGGAGTTTCGGATTTGACTTGAGAGTATCGAGGAGGTATAGGTCAATTTTTTGGAAACCCTTTTTACTGTTTACTTTCTTTAGTTGACATTTCGGTAAGAAATGGGGAAGAGAGAAAAGAGGTATGGAACATGTATGAAAACACATAACATGAGTATATATAATAACATTTGTTGTCGCTTTAGTAAGAAGTTGGTTTTTGCTAGTTTGTGATATAACTTGCTCAAAATTGGGGTGTTGGGTGGATTACTATAGTGAATGAGTGATTTGCTTATTTAGAGCATTTTACTTTTGATTTTGATGGGCTTATTTATGTGAATTTTGTTGTCATTAAATTTAGATAAAAGTTTGAATTATTAGGATACTCGATATAAAGTAGGTCACCACTTATTCGATAAATAAATAAAATTTAATTACCTTTTCTTCGGTGTAAGTGAACTTTAATTTGTTTAGTAGCTTGCTAATTTAGATGGAAAAAAAAAGAATTATTAGGCTCTGTTCGATATCAACGGAACGAAGCTTAACGTAGCTAAACTGAATTTTGTAAGCTCTCGAGTGTTGTTCGGCGGTGGAGCTGAATCAAGCGGACTTTTACCCTGATACCCTCAGCACCCCCGAATCCCCCCGATACCAACACCAAAGAAGCGATCGAGACTCCTCCTCCCCAAACCTGCTGTAGAGAAATTGACCCGGCAAACCTTTCTTTCCGGTTGTCATCTACGCTTGCAATAGTCGCCGAAGAAGACTCCTCCAACTTTTGTGTCGTTTGAATCAAGCCCTAATATCAACCCAATCGGTCGAATTCGTCCCAAACGAGCATAAATTTACAAATTCCCCCATTTTTAGGTGGGAGACCATATTGATTTTGAGGGCACGAAGAAGAGGGCAAGAAATCGAAAGAATCAGGGAGGAAGAAGATCTATTGAAATAATTAGAGCACAAATGGAAAATCAGATAGGAAGAAGAAGAAATTAAATTTTATTTTAATTAATGTATTTTTGTTAAGTTTTATTAGTAAGGAAAAAGAAATAAAATTAATTATACACACTTATTTTTACCCTAATACCAAACCATAAGGGTATTTCTGGTCATTTTAAGTCATTCATGAAGCCCATTTTGGTAAATATATTTATCTCAATATTTTCTCCACCTGGACCTATCGAACATTCACTAGCGGATTCAGCTCGTATTTCCAATTTCAGATCCAGCCCTAAATCTAGCTCCCGTTCCAGCTCCAGCTACCGAATTCAACTCTCAACTAGTACGTTTGAACGGAGCCTTAGGCTACTGGAGTTTCATTTTAAATTCAATGGATTGATCTACTTAACCAAAACAATGTATTTTTTATGGCAGCTCGGGGTAAATGTAAGGCTTCTAATCTGTATGACTAGTGAACTATAAATGTATGCATTTTAGACCAAAAATGATACACATTTCTATTAATGTTTATGAACTTTGAAATAAAAGTTGATGTAATTCTTAAAATTAACAAGTGTAATAAACATCTAATACAAATATCTACACCTTTATGCCAAAAAAAAAATACAAGTAAACTGATATAGAGAGGATGTATGCGCGCATAGAAGATGAAGTCGAGCATCAAAAGCAAATCGGTCGTCTGATGTCAAATTGACCTTTAGTATACCTTTACGGATAGGGAATCGGTTCACGAGTCAAACTCATCACTCTGTAGTGACATAAGGGTTATTTCGGACATTCTGGATCGTTTCAGGGCTAAAGTCACATTTTAATACTTTTTCGGGTTTTTCTGCAATTTCAGATTTTCTATATTTTATCTTTTCTAGGTTTCTTCTATATATATATATATATGTAGTCTTGAGAACATTATTATCTTATTATTGAATAAATTTCAAAGAGTTTTCCCTTAATTTTCCTGGTGGATTTCAGTGCTTAATTTGTTCTACGGTTTTACCGCTTGCAAAATCTTCTAAGGGTTAGCGTTTGCTTGCCTTTCAAGCTTCCTACCACATTATAAATTTAGGCGATGTTTATGCACATTTCTCTGTTTGGCAAAACAAGATTTTTAAAGAAGTTATGGTTTTTAGAGAGCTTTTTGAGTAGGTGTTTGAAATCTTGTTTATAACCTCCAAAAACCAAATTGAGTGTTTGGTGGTATAATTAAGTTTCTTAGGAGGTTGTTACAATTAGAATTATCTTATAAATATTAATTAAAATAAATTGCCAAATTTATATACTACAAGTTTTCAATAACCTCTTGAAACCTCCAAAAACCCATCTATATGAAGGTTTCTAATTTGTGGTTTTAAACCTCCTAAAACCTCAACCATCTAAAAAATCTAGTTTTACCGAACACCTATTTAAGTAGGTTTTTACTAAGATATACAAACCTACAAAAACCTTTATAACATGTGCCGAACAGAGTCTTAAACAAGAGATTATATGCTTTTTGAAACATAAAAAAAGTGATGCACATCCAATGCAAAAGGTATGCACTTTTAAGCAAAAAATTACACATCTAGGCCAATATTTATGCACTTTTAGGCATAAATGTGTTCACTTCTTTAAATTATAAGGGATAGAGATTAGTATAAAAAGTGATACATATTTAGTCATATGTTTATGCTCTTAAATTTTAAGCATAAATTTATTCACTTCAGAAGCCGTGCATTCATTAATTATTAAATAAAGAGTTGAGATTGATTTCTTCTCTCTTCAAAATTTTTTTGTTTTTATATTTTTATAGGGTTTATTATTTTTGTGAGAGGGTTTATAAATCTATTTGTGGAGTTCTTAACACATGCAACTCCACCGAAACAAGATCGTATGTATGTACATATAGGGTTGTCAATGGGTCGGGTTATGGATCGGTGGAGCACTTCCACCACCCGACCCGCAAGTAAAAATACTTCATCCGACCCACTTGTCACTCGTGGAATGTTCCACCCATCACCCAAACCCCCTATCACCATGGGTGACCCATTCACCCGTATAACTGTTGTATTTTTTTCGTTATTTGTATGGGACCATTTAATACTAATAATTCAAAACAAAAAAAATAAAAAGATAATGATTCAATAATGCAAAGACAATGATTCAATAAGTAAATTATCAATACACTAAGTAAATGGAAATACAGCTCCATAATTCTAAAAGCAATATTAAAAACACAAAAAAAATACATCATAAAATGTTAATGTTAACAAGATACTTGAAAATTTCCTTCAAAATATGAAAATGTACGGCTTCAAAATATATTAGGGTAACTAGGATTTTAAACGTGTTAAATGGATAATGGGTTGGGTACTGGGTAGGGGTGTTCAAAAATATTCGATCCGTTCGATCCAATCCGGTGATCTGACGATCCGATCCGCAAAAATCCGAATCCATTGGAAAATTATCCGAATCCGATCTGATCCGAGAAAATTAACCAGATCATCGGGTCGGATACGGATCGGATCGTCAAACCCCCCGGATATCCGAGGTATAATACTATACATATATATTTTGTGCAATAAAAAAAATTTAATACTATACTTATATATTTTGTGCGATAATAAAAAGTTTAATAGCCCAAATAGTTATATATTTTTCGATTCCCTAATACTACTCATTTTTTGTTTGTTTTTTAATTATTTTTAATATATTTCACCCCACAAATAAAATTAAACGTAAATAAATCCTAAATGTTTATTTAACACCCCATTTTTATTTTTGTTTTAATTATTCTTTCTCTTTCTTTTATGTGGATGATTATTTGGATCATGATTTTTGGGTGGAATTTACCGATTGAATAAGTCATTTTGAATTTAAATACAAAAATAAAAATAAAAATATGACTATTCAGATATCCGCCACGAATATCCGATTTGATCCGAGATATACGGATCGGATATCCGGGTATATTGGATACGGATATAGTTTTAGTGAAAATTTTATTGCGGATATCCGATCCGATTAGCCGGATCGGATCGGATATCCGATTATGAACACCCCTAGTAGTGGGTGGGTGGATAGTAGGTCGGGTTATTTGGGTGACAAACTCTCATTCATATATGAATCATCACCTATTCCGTCCGTCACCTCCTTTGTTTGAATTTTCACTATTTTTTGGGTGGGTTAAACGGATAGATTGATCAATCGTGGGTAATTGCCAGCCCTATGTACACATATCTAAAATGAATGTTGTTTTTCTACCAAAAAAAAAAATGAATGCTGTTTTATGTTAGTAGACAAAAAATTATGCACATCAAATTTAATTTCATGCACCTAAAAAAGATATAAAAAATCATGCAAGATTTCAATTAAAAATTGACGCATGCACACATAATACAATTTTGATAAGAAAATCATGCATTTTAAAATGTTTTGGATAAATTTGCCTGTGACAAAATCTCATAATTTTTAATGAAAGAGATTTGGGCATAGGCGGAACTCAATGGGGGCCAGAGGTGGCCATGCCCCCCCCCCCAATCCAAATTTTTTTTATGTATATATGTTCCTTTTGTCGAGACCTTCGATTTGATATATTATACGCTTCAATCTGACATCTGAGTAAAAAGTTATAAGCATTTGAAAATTGAAGATATACAAACTATTTTTACAAGTCATTTACTTAATTTAATTGGTTTTATCATTTGCTAGATTGCATAGTTTCATAATATAATTGAATCCAAGAGCGTTGAAACAGTTAGTTATGGTTAGAATATCTTGAATCACACACTAAATTTATTAGCGCGCATATAATTCTTGAGGTTTTGTTCAAATATTTTTTAATATTTTGTATTTTTTGAAATTGAAAAAAATATTAGCTATATTGAAAAAATTTGGCCCCTACAATGAGAAGGCTCGAGTTCCGCTCCTGGATTTGGGTCTCTATTTTTTTGTTATCGAACGCCAATATTCTTCATATTTCGCTTCTATATAGATATTCGTACATGATCTGTTTTCATATTTTCAAAGCCACTATAGATTAATTATAAATTATTATAGAGTTTGGTTCAAATAAAATAACTTTTTATCCTATAAAATAAGGAGTATTGTTTAGAACTCTTAGATCTCCTTGATCCAAGAGTTGATATTCTCGAAAATTAGGGTCGCGGTGACATTTTCGTAATTTCTCTAAAATTACAAAAGTGCATCGTTATGGTGAAAAAAGTGCATTACTAAACCTAAAAAATGCATTACTAAACCCAAATTTTTTGGGCGATTTGAGTTCAATCGGAATCGAGTCAATTGGATGCCCAAGATGATGCACCTTTTTGGTTTAGTAATGCACTTTTAGGTATTTCGCAATGCACTTTTCCACCATAACGATGTAGTTTTACTGAACCGAACATGGAGCGCGTGCCCTGTTGCTTCATTTTTGTTCGCACATTTTCGATTTACTAATGCACTTTTTGTATTTAGCAATACACTTTTTCACGATAACGATGCACTTTTGTAATTTTCGAGAAATTACCAAAATATCACCGTGTCCCCAAAAGGGATAGAATATCAACCTTGAATCACTTTAATTCAAGGGCTCTAAACGCTTCTTATTTTATAGAATAAGAAATTATTTTATTTGAACCTTACTCATATTAGGTATACATATAGTTTAATTTGATAATAAATATTCAATTTTAGCAACAAATTAGAGCAATATTTGCAGAAGTTAATGAATTTGCTCTGGAATCAAAAGAACATGCATATACAAGCGCGTTTGATAAGTATAGTGGAATCAAAACTGTTTATGATTAACATACTATGTATTATCCATTGATAATATACATAATTGTCAACGAACTGGGAAACAAGAAAAAGAATTCATGTCTAGAATTATGCCTCAAAATCACGCATTTATTTCTTTTTAAAAAAAGTTCACATATTTATTAAAATAAATCCAGTGAAATTTTCATATCAATGAACGAATAATTTAGAGAATCAAGCTATCAATTTTGATACTGACCAAATTTATTAATAGGTATGTACGTGATTGAGCCCTATCCGTTGAATTAATTAATACTCCTTAGCAAATATTGTTAGAGCAATCAACCGTTTTTCTAAAAAAAAATAAATCATATTTCTCATTTTATTTAAGTTTTTAATCTACTTTATTTAAACTTTCGGTCCAATAAAATTTTCATTTTAAAGAATCCCTATATTATTTAGATAATTTTCTAAATATAGAAAAAATTCTCATTTTTTTCTCCTCTTTTCCTATTTCAGAAAACGAGATAGAGAATCGATTAAACTAAAACATACCTCAAATATCTCAAAATTTTCAATTTATCTATTTAAAATATGTGGGGATACTTGTACATTCCATCAACCTTGTATAGTTGTATTTCTAAGCAGGTTTTGGCATGATATCTCCTAATTAACGAATTTATGATATACATCACTGTTAGAGAGCTGGGCTTGTCCACATCTAGATCGAATATAATAATAAAATTTGTTATAATAAATAAAGCGAGATTCTTACATGTATTTTAATTTTTTTAGTTGAAAGATAGATCCTGATTTTATATATTTATAAATAAAAATCAATTTATTAAGGATATTTAATATATACGGAGTACAGTACTAAATCAAGACTAATCATATTCACAGGTATTAAGGACCTTGAGCAGGGGTGGAGCTATTTGGGGGCGGGTGGGGATCATGGCCCCCCAATCCCAAATTTTTTTTCCGTATATATGTTTCTCTTGTCAATAGCTTCGATTTGATATATTATACGCCCCATTCTGACATTTGAGCAAAAAGTTATAAACGTTTGAAGATTGGACGTATACAAATTACTTCTAACCAGTTATTTATATAGTTAGAATGCTTTTATCTTTTGCTAAACTTCGTACTTTCATAATGTGATTAAATTAGAAAATTTTGAAACAATAAGTTATTGTTGGAATATCTCGAATCATACAATTCATTATTAGCACGAGGGTTTTAGTTTTTGTTTAATTTTTTAGTTACGAGTTTTTAATATTTATAGATTTAATTAATTTGTATTATGAAATAATTTTGTTTTCTTAACCTAAATGTGTTTTGAAACATAATTCATAATTATATAAGTTGTCATTATAAACTCTTATTTTCTTAATGTAACTTTATTTTGAAATATTTTAGTCCCTCCTCTATAAAAATATGTCTCTTCTTTGTCTAAATTTGTATTTTTTATTTTTACATCTTTCTCGAAACGTACATTAGTTATGTTAGAAAAAATTTATTGACTCTCAGAATGATAAGTTTCTAGCTACGTCCCTGACCTTGAGGTACATCTCCAATTTTATATTAGAATAACTTTTTTGGTCGGATATACTATGTCGATTTTCAGTAAGTTTTATAAACACGGTGCACAAATTAATACACGACCTTGTTAAATTTCACTCTGATAATTATAACTCACTTTGGAATCACACTTTGATAACTCTCATTGAAAAAATCTAACCTCTTGTTTTATGCATCATTGCATCTTTTTTTTTTTTTTTGGTTCTTCTAACCTTAGAGCACTGGGCACAGGAGTTCAGTTTTTCATTATTTACAAAAACGTTTGTGCTTGTGATAGCTTGCATATAGGTATAATTTAGATGCATGTTTTATATTTGTTTTGCTTAGGTTTAGCCTAGTTTTAGCTTAGTTTTTAGGATTTATCGTTTTTGAGTAGATTGCACTTATTTGCTATGTTTTTATAGGATTTTAGGTATTAGAGCAAGTAAGGTGTGATCCGAGCTAGCTATGGTGGAGAATTGAAGTGCATGAATGAAGATTGAAGAAATACAAGTAAAGATCACACGAGCATAAGGCAGGAGTACATGGCATTTTGAAGGACACGGTTCAGTACAACGGGGCGCGGGCGTATTAAACAGATGGCGCGGCCGCGCACCTCGGGAGGGAGCCCGCGCACCTTGTCTTCGTGCGGAGAAGTTGGGCCGCGAGTTTTGGGCTTCGAGTTGGGCCTTGATTATATGATTTCCGACTAGTTTAATGTAATTTCGGGATATTTTTATCTTTGGATATCTTTTGAGGTATTTAAACCTTGTTTTTAGTTTCTCTTTCATAACATTGATCATACTTTTGGATGCTAGGTTTTTCTCTCAAGAGAGCAACTTTAAAACTCTTGTAAGTTTTTCTTTATTTTAATTATGCATTGCTAAATTCCTTTGTGTTTGGCTAGTTATTGAAGTCATGATTTGCATATTGTTGTGAGGTTTGATTGATTCTCAACAAACTTGAATAGAGTTTATTCCCTATGCTTAATTGAATCTAAACTAGGGTTTTGTTAGATTGATCACCTAATTGAATTTCTAGTTATAACTGAATCTGATTAATTACCGATCGGAGTTAATTTGATCAAGAGTATACTTTAATCAATTTAGTACCGGTTGGACTAGTTGGTTAAAGAAGGGAATAAATTCACAAGTCACTTAGATGTCTGGTTGCTCTAAGTGTTTGTTTCTATTGATAACTTAAATCGTTATGCTGTTGTCTAATTGAATCTAGAAGGTCTTCTAGGTTGTTAGATGATTAGGGTTGTTAGACTGGTTGTTCTATTAACTGAATCTGAAGTTTGGGTCTTAATCCTTAGTAGGGTCATTATCCACAATAGATTATTCAAGTGAGAAGAGAATCAAGAGAATCGATGATCAACAAAGCAATGTCATGATGGATTTGACTAGTTGAACATGCTTGTCTTTCATATATTACAATCATATTTGCATTCATATTTACTTTCCAGTTTGCATATTAGTTTAGATAAATCAATCATAAACCCCCCTTTCATTTAGTAATATTATTTAAATACAAATAATCTAAGTCCATGTGGGTTCGACCCTTACTTCCAC
The DNA here is from genome assembly GCA_964016875.1 of Fallopia convolvulus. Classification (NCBI taxonomy): domain Eukaryota; kingdom Viridiplantae; phylum Streptophyta; class Magnoliopsida; order Caryophyllales; family Polygonaceae; genus Fallopia; species Fallopia convolvulus. Next base: position 7,124,954 of record OZ024718.1, on the reverse strand, counting down.
TATACTTAAGTTAGGAAGTTAGGATAATTCTTTAACAGTGCTTTTACAACGACATAAAAGTGATCATCAGCTTGTTTTTTAATGAGAAATCAAATATACTTTTTGCAAAAGTAATCATATATTCTCTTAGAATTGTTTATGGAGAGCTCTATTAGAGACGAACGTAGGATTTAATATTAGGGTATGAGCGCTCGGGTACAATATAAATTAAGGTGCAATGCATGTGTGGTTAATGGAGAGGCGTTGAATTACCATTAATCAACGGTGATTAATTAGGCAACATCATAAGAAAAATGGAGAAGGATCGATTGAATCAAATCTGGATGGAGATCAATATGGAAGTTACCTAATTTATAGGGATTTCCTTTTAAAAATATGGTTAAAAGAAAATGAATTTTTTATATTTTCGGATAGAAAATCACATCATTTAAAACAAATCATTAAAACTGAAACTTGATTTGGCGGTTTTTATAAAATTCAAATGTAATTTCAAAATTAAATATGCGTTTTTTTAACTCAAACGTAATTTTTGTATTCTGATTTGAATAAGAATATATGATCGTTCGAATAATAATATATACTGGTTTGAACAATAGAAGATGATTGTTAACTATTTATAGTATTGAATAAGTTCTCATTTTACATTGAACAACAACAAAATATTGGAATTGTCTATTGTTAGAGGTGTCAAACAGGTCGGTCAGGTCGGGTTCGGGTTCGGTTATTTCGGGTTTGGGTTGAGTCGGGTTCGGGTTGTAACGGGTCACCGGTCAAATCGGGTCGGGTCATTGCGGGTTGTCGGGCGGGTCGGGTCGACTTAACAGGCCAAGAAAATTGATTTTTTTTACAATTATTAAAATATTTTTATTTAAAAATAATATTTAATAATAAATCTATTATTTTTATATATTTTAATAATAAAATATAGTATTACGCTCTAGAGAACCATCTATTGAGGAGGAACGGGGGAATAAATTGTAGTCGTTAGATCTAATATAATAGAGGGACGAGATTTATTCAAAATGGGTGCAAAATTCCTATTACTAGTTGTCCCCGTCGTGCCCTGCACGACAATGACTCGATATTTTAGATATATTATAAAAAAGATATTTATAAAAAAATTAATATAAAATTCAAGATAAGTAATTTATTGCCCGTAATATGTATAAAAATTATTTTTTAAAATCAAATCAAATCAAATAAATATAGATTATTAAGTTTAAAATTGAGAATAAACATTATTAACATAAAATAATCTACATTGCTCATTTTCCTTGACAATATTTGATAAATAGATTTAATTTAAAAGAAGGAGGTAAAATATGAAGAAAATAAAGAAAAAAAGATATATTTTGAAACTATGGAAGAGATGAGGTTGAGCATATATATTTTATTGGATTATAAGGAAAAAAACTCAACCATTAGTTAAAATTTTTTAAGTTAAGATATTATCTCCTACCAAAAATTAAGATATTATCTAAAATTGGGAAATAAAAATAAATTTTAATTTAGTGAAAAAAATTTGCCATGTGGAATATAAAGTGGAAAGAATAATTAATATATATAGTAGATATGTTAGAAACTTCCAAAATTACAATTTGAATTCTTTCTAAAATATTGAATGATATTATTCTAAAATATTGAATGATATTATAAGATTTGTTTCCAAAACTACCAATTTATTTGTATAATTTATATGAATTAATGAGGAGGTGACACGTGTCAAAATCTGATGTGGCGCATTTTAGGAATGACATGTGGCAAAAGATAATGTGGCGCAATGTGGTGGCTCCAAACCTTATTGCTTTTATATATATAGTAGATTGGGTGAATACACATGATTATATCTAATTCCTAAAATATCTCCCCCATATCATGCTCTCTCTCTATTCATATCTCTCATTATTTCCAAATTCTGAAAAATGCTCAATATTCATTCGTCAAATAAAACAACCGTCTCTTTCTTCAATCCTCTCATTCTCCATCGAATTTGGCCATGTGGTGATGACTGATGATCGATGAATTCCTTCTTCGATTACTGTTCTAACCATTATTTGTTCGATTTGTTCGATCGTCGACTGTCATAGTGGTGTATTTCGTATTGAAAAAAAACCCTAATTCAATGGAAAGAGGTATGTAGTTTATTGTGCTATTAATTGTTATCATACATTGTAGTTCTTCATGTGTTTTTGAATGATTTATGATCTACTTTTTTATTGATTCTTTCGAAATAATTAACAAAATTATTCTTGGAGGTTTTGGTTTCTTATGACGAAATAAGTGATACATATGATTAGAATATTATGCTTGAATGATTTGAATATTATGTCAGTTATACCGATAATGTTAGTTGGATTGAATTCGTGTTAGTTGAATTGAATAATAAACGATATACTCTAATAATTTGAACAAACGCCTATTAAACGTTGAATATTTTGTTTGATTGCTTTGAACATGTTCAATTGACTTTTGTAATGTTAGTTTGATAAGTCATAAACCATGAATATTGATGAATGATGATTTAAAAAAGTACTAATTCAATAGTGAATTAAAACAATCAATTTTTTAGTTTACAGTTTACGATATTCAAACGAGATTAATTAGTTTTTTCTTATGGTTCTTTCGATATTATTAATTCAAACAAGCACATGACCTTGAATATTTTCATTGATTGTTTTCAACATCTTGAATTAACTTTTATATATGCGTGCTTTGATATTCAAATATGCATGTTTGATTATTCATATATGCGTGTTTTATTATTCATATATGCTTAGCTTGTTATTCATATATGTGTGGTTTGTTATTCATACATAAATGTTTTGTTATTCAAGTATGCGTGACTTTTTATTCATATCCGCATTCCTTTTTTTTTCATATTTGAGGGTCTTGATATTCATATTAGGGTTTAGGGTTTAATAATTTAGGGTATAGGGTTTAGGGTTTATTATTTTAGGATTAGGGTATATGTGTCTTGTTATTCATATATGTGTGCATTTTGTGTGTTCTGTTATTCATATATGTGTGGTTTATTTTCTAACCAGGTTGAAGATAACGAAGTTTGAAGACGTGGAAGAAGATAAAGAATAATTCAAGACGATGATGAAGAAAGATTGAAAAAATGTGAAAAAAAAATCTTAGGTTGTGTTATTCGATCATATCATTGGTAGTAATTGATAGGTTGTAGGTGTTTGTATGAGGTTTCATGTTTATTCTTGTTCATAGGTTCATTTATTCTCATGAACATGTAATATTTTTCAAGTTAGTGTGATGTGATGTTAAACTTCAATAATATTCAAGGTTGTACAATATGCATGTTGCTTTTTTAAGTTAGTATGATGTGATAATTAACTGGAAAATTGCATGAAATAGTTGTCTTATTCATGTATGCTTATTGTATTTTTTAAGTTGATTATATATGATATTCATATGAAGAGAATAGATTATTCATGTATGTGTGTTGTCTTTTTCAACTTAGTATGATTGATGTTTAAATTCAATTGAATATATATTGAATGACAAAGTTGTCTTATTCAAATATGCATGTTGTATTTTTCAAGTTGATTATATGTGATATTTATATGTAGAGAATAAATTATTCATTTGATTGTTACGTTGTAAAATGACCCCCATTTTCAATTGACTCAAATGTCATACCAATAATAGTCTTCAATCCCATTGGACACCGAAGAACCCAATATATCATATTCATGTCCTTTTTATAAATTATGCAATCCGCATTGTACACAAATTCAGAAGCATGCTCATCAGTGTCTTGGCCCTGACATGTCCTTTTTATAAATTATGCAAATAACAGTCTTCAATCCCATTGGACATCGAGGAACCCAATATATCATATTCATGTCCTTTTTATAAATTATGCAATCCGCATTGTACACAAATTCAGAAGCATGCTCATCATTGTACACAAATTCAGAATTATGTTCATCAGTGTATTGGCCTTGATTTGTATCGATTTCTGATTCTGAAACTTCCATGACATCCTCAAACACATATTCAACCCACTTGCTTCCTCCAACTGTTTGGTTCAACAATTTGACATTGTAATTATGATTGTTAGATTAACAAGTCACGCATGAATGAATAATATCACACGAATATTTGAAAAATTATACAGTTTACTATGAATATTGAACAAAGCCTACTTGTTGAATAGCACCAATTGAGTTCTTGAATAAAACGCCATGTGTTCAGGAAATTCTTATACATGAAGTTTACCACATTTACAAATGAAAATCTCTATATGAATCATTGAATAACAATTCAATCACAATAGAAAATGAGAAGAATGATACTTCACACACGTGTGTACAACATAATACATATGGATGAATAACAGTTAAGGAATAGATGAAAAACTATACATATACGTATGATTATTACCACATATCCGAATTAAAAACACAATAATACTACAAGATGAACTCAAAAATTTAAATCTCATCTAAATATACTATGAATAACAAAGCCTACTTGTTGAATAGCACCAATTGAGTTCTTGAATAAAACGCCATGTGTTCATGAAATTCTTATACATGAAGTTTACTACATTTACAAATGAAAATCTACATATGAATCATTGAATAACAATTCAATCACAATAGAAAATGCGACCAATGCTACTTCACACACGTGTTTACAGCATTATGCATATGGGTGAATAACAGTTAAGGAAGAGATGAAAAACTATACATATACGTACGATTATTACCACATATCCGAATGAAAACCACATTAATACTACAAGATTAACTCGAAAATTTAAATCTTCTCTAAATATACTATGAATAACAAAGCCTACTTGTTGAATAGCACCAATTGAGTTCTTGAATAAAACGCCATGTGTTCATGAAATTCTTATACATGAAGTTTACCACATTTACAAATGAAAATCTCTATATGAATCATTGAATAACAATTCAATCACAATAGAAAATGCGACAAATGCTACTTCACACACGTGTTTACAGCATAATACATATGGATGAATAACAGTTAAGGAAGAGATGGAAATCTATACATATACCTACGATTATTACCACAAATTCGAATGAAAACCACAATAATACTACAATATTAACACGGAAATTTAAATCTTCTCTAAATTATGGTCGATTACATCGTGAATTGATAGTATACGAAGATTAGAATAATCAAGAACTATCTGTATGCTTATTATTAGAAATCAGATTTACATACCTCTATCCATTGTTATACGTTCAATTGAATCCAAAGTAGAAGCACAAAACAGTGGATGAATCCGAACACAGGTGCAATGAATGGCGTTAATACTGATTTTATGACGATGGAGACCACCAGTATTCATGTGATTATGGAGAGTTTTTGATAACGGATTTTGTGATCTTTTCACTTCCGTATATTGGGTAACTACTGGATAAGATATGGAAGTTGTAAGCCATTATCTCCCTAATTTTCGGATATTCAATTATAATTATTTTTGGCATGTATTTATTCCATCGTATTTTTTGATGATATTCACCATATACACCCCATTTCCTGTCCATTAATTTACTCTTATCTAACGACTAGAAGGTGTTTCCTCATTCCTCCTCAATTTGTGTTTCTCCTGAGTGTCCCTCTAAAATATATTATCATTTTCAAAATATATTATATATTCTTAAAATATAACAAATTGGGTCAACCCAATGGTTTTTTCGGGTTTGAACCCAACGGGTTTCGAGTCTATCGGGTTCGGTTTATTTTGGGTTTCGGGTTCAAATTTTCGGGTCTTGACCCTAAATTTTTCGGGCGGTTCGGGTCGGGTAAGCTTTTGACAGCTCTATCTATTGCACAACTGCTATTATTTGTTGAATAAGTATTTTTATATTTTTGAATAACCACACAATATTGGAAGGAGCGACTGCACACTTGCTATTTTTAGTTGAATAAGTATTTTTCTATTTTTGAAAAAGTAAGCTTATTATTGTGAATAATATAATGAGCCTCTAAATAATTAAGAGTTTTGTGAATAATATCATGCATTTATTTGAATAAGTTGGATAAATACATTGAATAATATAAATTAAGAAGTGTTATATCTCGAATACATACTCCAATAAAGAGTACATCTATTTATTTGTATGTACACTAATATGAAAAATAAATCATTGTCTTTGTCTTCAAACGTCAACCATTTACACTTCTTCACTATTCTCGAATAACTCCATAGCAGAACACGCAAATGTGAAAACCAATTATCACATAACAAGATACGATATTCTTGAATAACTGCAAAACAAAACACATATCTATGAATAACAATTCACACATATATGAATAATAAAAATTGCATCTATGATTAAGAAGTCACACATATATAAATAACAAAAAATGCATACATGAATAACAAAACACACATAAATGAATAACAAATCAGTTCATGTATTTATGATATCAAAACACGTCTATATGAATAACAAGTCACACATGTATGAATAACAAAAGATGCATTCATGAATAACAAATAACACATACATGAATAACAATTCATGTATATATAAATAACAAAACACGTATAGATGAATAACAATTCATACATAATTGAATAACAAATTCCAGAAACATCAACATGAATATCAAGCCACACATGTACGAATAATAAGCCACGCATGTTTGAATAATAAGATACAAATCCATGAATAACATATAATACATAGGCAAATAATTTAAACACGAGTCTAAGCAATTGGAATCTCAGAAATCTACTGTATTAAATCAATGAAAACCAAATTAAATCTAGGAAATCTACGATATTGAATTTCTAGAATGAAAATCAATAGAACAAGGTCGAAAATAACCGAAATATTGATTCGAATTGAAATCAACATGACACCAAACTCAGTAACAACAAACGCATTTTTCGGTTTTCAAAATTAAGATTGTGGGACTAAAAAACGGAAAAAAAAATCAAACACGAGACTAAGCAATTGAATCACATAAATTAGCAAGAAAATATGATGGATTCGAAAATACAAAGAAGTAGAAGCAACGATGAAGAAGAAAATACAGAGAATTTATATGAGAATAATTGAGCCCGAATGAAATGGAGGAGATGCAGAAGAGACGATGAACAAGAAACAAGAAGGGGGAGAGAGAACTAAATCAGCAAAACAATGAAAGAGAATTAATTATACTAGCAAATCAAGGAAAGAAATAATTATAGCCAAAAAATAGGGATTTTAATTAATCTAGTGAGATTATGTGCAAATCAAGTGTATCTCACCCACACAAATTTTATGCACCCTATTTATTTTTAATCCTCACCACACATTTCTTTTAATCTAATGGTCTAAACATAACCACATGATTTACTCTAAGAGGATATTTTACTAGAGCATGATTCAAGCTAATTGTCACTAAATTTTTTTGGGTGGGCTAAATTATCTTAATTTAACTAATTTAACACTAAATTTACCTTTTTTCATTTTTTTATTATTAAATTTACCCTATTTTTATTTTTTTTTATTTTTTTAGGGCGGGCTGAAGCGTACCCCAGCCTGCCCTTCGGTCCATCCTTGAGCTCTATGCCTCTATTCAATGCAAGTTTGTAAATTTTTTTTGAAGATTGTATTATTTAAGTGTTTGATCAAAGGAGATAGAGATTCGTTAAATTTTAAGAAAAGGTTGAAGCAATAAAATAGAGGTCTATCAAAAAACTTCTGGCTTGGAACAAAGCGGGGGTAGTAAAAATGGTGTTTGATATTGATCTTGGCGTTTGCAATATCTGGTATGAATGGTGCAATGGAAGCATCACGTACTAGAAAGGGTTGCTATTTGGAATGTTGTTGAGAGAGTGCTAGTTATGAAAGTCTATTCTTCGCATCCGAGATGATTTTAAGAGCACTTGAAACACCATTGGCCCTGCAAACTAGGATCGTATCTAGACTCACAATAACTCTCGCAAGATCTGTCAAGACATCTACGAGATTTGGAGAAGCAAAGAACCAATCATTTGTTGGGGCAACAACATCTAGAAGGCTCTTGTTATCCCACCGTGCGCCTTCAGGTCTGGTTGGAAGCGATGGAATGGGCTCCAAATCGAGATAGGTTGTACTGCTTTGGTATACTTCATACTAACCTCTGCCCTCTTTGCTTTCTTGATCATGAGACCTCACATCACACCTGGTTTACTTGCTCCTTTTCTTATGTTGTGATTACTTATGTAATGAATTGGGTTGGAGTTGGAATTGTCTTAGATAACATGACTAATTAGCTTATGTTCATTCCTGGAAAGCGCCAAAAGTCAATTATTTTTAAGTTCAGGTTTACTGCATTTACCACCATCTCATATGCCATCTAGGTTCAGAGAAATGTTGCTTGCTTTCGGGATGAGATCCCTAATGTCAATGTTCTAAAAAACACTAGGCGTAGCCTGAACAAATGATGCAACCCTACTCGGGTTCGGGTCGCTTGAGGGGGATCTAGGCTCGAAATGCCCGAATCTTCTCCGACGAGTAGTAACCAGATGGATACGAGAACAAGTTATGGACTCGCGGGCCTCTAGTGCTCGCGTTGGCGAGGGTGGGGCGAGGCTAGCGATGAGAGGCATCGGTCCAAGGGAGGGCCAATGAGAGGGAAAGGGGTTTGAGAGGATTGGGTGACGTCGGGCCAAACAAAGAGAAACTCTCTCAACTTAGACTTTGGATATTAATCTTGACGTGCATAATATGAATCTCGAGTGCTCCATATATAGAGAAGCAAGCTCGAAACCCTAGGTTACAAAGTAGGGGATCGGATTGGGCCAAACATGCAATCAAGGCCCACATCCGAAAAGCCGATAAATTTATAGTAACTAATAAAAGCGGAAAGGTGCAAACTAAAACCCTAATGGCCTAAAGGGTCTTATTCTAGCATAATGGGCCGTTCTTTTAAGCATAAGAGAACACATGCTCAAAATAGTAAAGATGAAAATATAAATGATGAAAATAAAAATAATATAATAATTACTTAAAAGTATTAAGTCCTATGCTAAGGTGGTCGCTAAGGCCTAGGGAGACTTAGGCTAGCTGGGATCGGGTCCGAGCCTAGGTACGGTCGCACCATTCTCACCTACTTAGTTCAAAGCGTCCTCGTTTCGAGGTGGTGTGGAGAAAGGCGACCGAATCAGCAAATAAGTGGAGCTTGTCATCGATCTCTCTCTTGTCAAAAGTCAAAATGTAGGGAGTTGATGTAGGCTCAATGTGGACCTCGGACTCGTCCGCAAACATAAAAAATAAGGGCTTCGCTGGATACAGATTTGACAACGAGGGCAAGTCCGGGGTCGACATCATCATAGTAGGAGGCAATGCGTTAGGCGTTGTTGTGACTTCGACCTCGGGACTCGGCGTTGCGGGTGCGGGTGGCTCGCAAAGGGTGATGCTCTCGCTCGACACGGGTGGCGACGACAGCTGAGGTGCCAAGACGGACTCGAGTGTCGGCACGGCCGCCGTGCGGACACAAGCCATGAGTTCGACAACCTGGCGCTCTAACGCGGCTAACCTTAGATCCATGGGGTCCAGTGGTTTGGCCACTTGGTTTTGGGTGAGTGCGCGCGAGTGCGCCAGGCTTTGGATTGAGGGCGAGAGTCCTTGTTGCAGACTCGGGTGTGGCAAGCGGAAGGCATGGACAAGGGTTGTGTGTAGGATTCGTGCAATTGGTGTAATCGAGCGTTCTTAGGCATAGTGTGAGATTGAGATTGTGAGTTACAAACGTAGAGTACATGGTTCAAGGTTGTGGGATTCAACTTGTACATGGGAGGGCTTTGTAAACACTCAAGAAATCAATAGAGTGAGTCTAAATACTCATGAAATCCGACCGAGTGAGAAGCTCGGAAGGGAGTGGTTTTTCTCTAAGTAAACTAGTTGGTTTACGAGGAGTTTCCACTATAAATCGCTGTGTCATTTAAGTCTTGGTAACGTTATTTCTTGTTTGCTCATTCCGTTGCATATTAACTCAAAGTCGACGACTTCACAAGAGTTGGCGACTCATTTAAGAACTAACATTCCTGCAATAACTAACTAGATTGTATGGATTTTATCCTCTACCATCTTAACAAAAATAATAGGCAATCTTCGACCGAGATCTCAAGTATGGATTTTGATCCTCTACTCGAGATTTTGTCAATAGAATAGGAATAGATCTTATCCCCTTTCCAAGTCGTAGAACAAGCAAGAACAACAATACACTCGACAGGCAATGAATCAGCAATGAAGCAAGACTAGAATTTGAGCATGCAAAAATCTAATATAAGTTAATAATCACCAAAACAAGTGCAAATCGAGTAGGGTAGGGCTTTTTTTTTTATCAATTTTAACGTATCAAAAGAAAAAAAAAATTGGTGACCTAGATGACAATGAGCGTGGGGATGGTAGAATCTAGGGCAACAAACAAGAAATGGTAGAAAAAAAAAATCGTGCACAATGAGCGCAAGGGTACTTGTGAGGCTTATGCAATCCCAAGACTCTAATGCCAATTGATGCGAACCCATCTTCGAAAGGATGTGAATATGCATCGGATCTTTGACTTTGATTACGTATTAGGTCTCATGATGTGAATGCAGAAGCGATTTGAATGAATGAGTGGTTCTTTGATTGGAGTTTGATTGCTATAGAGATTAGAGTTGATCGAATCAAGGGAGAGATGATCTAGAGGGAAAGAGATTGGCAGAAATTGAACGAGAATAGAAGGAGCAATGCTTCAACTTGTAAATTCGTAATTAGAATAATGTGTAACCTAAACAGGGTGGCTGGTCTCCCATGCGGAGATCAACCAAACAAGGATGGGCGTCGCAATTAGACTTATGCGGAGGATTATTGGCATGACAAGGCTGTCGCAACAAGGCTGTCGCAACGCGCAAACAAGGATGGGCGCATGCGAAGGAGTATTGGCACGATGGGCGTCGCAATTGGCGAGAACCTCATGTGTCGAGGCCTTGAAACCTGAGCGTCGAGGCCGGCACGGTAGGGCGCGTTGGGTTTGCGGTGTCGATGGCGAGGACGCAGACTAACGCTCAATGATGGGTGTGTCGTGATTCGTGAAGGCACTGGCCACTAATGAGTGAGTGGCTGATGTGATGGAGCGGGTCCGGTTGCGAGTGATGGTGCCATCAGAGAGGACGAACATGGCTTCTTCTTCTTGAATGGCGTCCATAGGTGGGGTCGCATCACACGACTTGAAATCTTGAGTGATAATCGCCTAAAGACTCATTCTTTCCTTGATTCATTCCTCATATTCTCACTCGAGACTAATAATCCAGTCCTTCTTCACATCGTCATTCCCTCGATGAATTCGTTTGGGAGCATCTCAAATTTCTTTGGCCATTTTGTATTGAACGACTTTCTTCAATCTCGATTATTAAATTTTTATTAAATTAAAAAAATAAACTCTACCCATAAATTAAAAAAATAAAAAATTAATATGAGAAGAGAAAAAATCAATCTCGATTATTAAATTTTTATTGAATAATTAACTCTACCCATAAATTTTTTTCACTAATTTTAGTGAACTAAATCCTAGAAGTTGGAGTGTTTATAGAGATGTCTCCTTCCAACATAGGTTGACTTTGGTTATATAACCAAAAGCCGAAATCTATGACCCTCACAACATGCATTGATTTGATTTGTTGGGAGAGGGAGGCCACGTATCAACAAGCCGGCATGGTGGTTGCATACGTAAATTGTGGGTTGGATCATCATATATAATATAGAGTGAAGTGTTGACATTTGATATTTTTTATATACGTTTAGGTGGTTTGAATAAATTCTGTTAAATAACTCGAGATTCTATTTATTTCATTTAAGAGACATTTGTTAGAATATAAAAAAAACCGAAACATGATCGAGATTCTTTATATTTTAAGGTCAAATAGCCCTTCTTTTTTCTACCACAAGTTTTTTTAGTGGGGAAGAATGAAATAAATATATAGTAGCTTTTTTTAATTAGAGAGGAGACATGTATTTGAGATAAATATAGCCACTATACTATATTTGTGGCGTATTTCAACTAAATTATGTAATTTGAGATAAATAGTAGCTTTTTTTAATTTAGTTTTTTTATTATTTTGCTCTTGTCATTATAGTCTTGCGGAAATATCCTCTCGAGTTTCTCGAAGTAAGGGTGCATATATTTCGACCCCCTAATTCTCGCTTTAAGCGGAATTACTAAGCAAGAGGAGACTTACATAGAGAAATGAAGATGACATACATAGAGGAATGAAGATGACACATAAAACAGGTTGGACGCAATCTGCACCGGTGGGTTGATATGGCTACTGCCTGTAAGAGGAAAACAAAGCATACAATTTCAAACATGGACAACTTGTTTTTGTGCAACGATCTACTACATTTGGTGTTGCATAAACTTGAAAATTTATCAACAAACTACCACTGAGTTCCATGAATGTGCAATGCTTGTAATCAACCATGTAAAGCAATGTCTGCGTCAAGTAAGATGGAAAAAGGCCAATCGAGAAACTAGGCGATGGCTTGTCATTTTAGGAATGGAGGGATGAGGAAACCTTGTAATATATGGGTTTGCCTACGTCTCGTGTAAATTTTTCTTTTCTTACTAATTAATGAATTACCGTTCATTCAAAAAATAAAAAAAAAGAGGACATTAAGACACAAAAACACAATCAAATGATGAAGCCATTTATATGATACTTTAGCAAAACCTGATATGCTAAGTAGAACTTTTGGTATCATAAATGACAACCTACACTCTGACAACTTTCCCCACTGATCCACTGCCCTATTACGCCACAGTTTTTGCAGTGCAGCTGAAGCACACAGCGCTTGAGAAATCAATTTGACCTCATTTACTTCTTCTGTGTCAACTGTCTCTTGTTCTTGGGTTCCTTTTTTTCAATTCATTTATTTCCGCCTTATTTTGTAATAATACTAGACATCTGCTTGCGTAGATGGCCGAAATTGGTAGAGCATTATACTCGTGTGCTGTGCTTTTTTGGATGCAATTGTTTTATGTTGACCAGAGATCAAACTTCACCAGATTATCTAGGAATTTTTATATTGGAGTATGAACACAAACTAATTGTTTTTGTTAAAAATTGGAGTAAGAATCATGGCTAGTGTGTGTACAATCTCACAAACTAATTGTTTTTCTTGTCATTTAATGACAACTTCTTGACCTTAATCCAAGATTGTGTGCAACAAAACATACTTGTATCAGAAACAAGCTCTGATGTTTCAGGGCATAAGTGTGTGTGCAATCTCAGAAACAGTAAAAAGGGCAATTTTGCAAGCATCAAAGGAGACAACAAACAAGTCAGAAGCATACATACAGGATCTGCAAGATAAAAATTTCATTAAAACCATGGTGTTTTATTCAAATCCTGTCAAACTATCAGATGGGTAAATCTCCAAAACAATTGCTAACAAATTCTCATAAGCCGCCGCCACGCATCATTTCAGGATCCAAAACATAAATCTCAATCCAACAAGGAGATATCTAGCAAACCCAAATGTAGTCATCAGAATTGGGTGTGTTTGGATTTATAATGCAGACTTTTGTATTAAATCCTACATTATAATGCACTATAATGCGTAATCCAAACGCACACCAAAAGTTTTAAACCACACCACATCTCCAAATTACACCCTTCCTAAACATTTCTTGGACATTCTCTATACTGTCCATTCTCTTCTCCTTCGCATACAAACATGTCACCAGTTGTCGCCTACCTTCATCTCCACTCTCTAGGCTCAGCAGGAGTCTTCAACCACAAGTCCATAACACAATCTAGGGGGAGAGGCTAATTCTATCAACATTGGGAGTCTCAAATCAGTTGTGTACTGAACATTTTACAAACTCATATGTTTAATTGCTTCTATGTATTAGCATTGCTGGCCTCCTTGCCTAAATTAGACTTCCTTGAGGATCTTGATGAGCCTGATTTGGGTGATGAGTCTGATTTCTTGGAAGTGGACGTGGATTTCCCCTTCTTACGCCTTGGCTTCTTGGTCATGCTAGAGGGGTTCGTGGGCGGAAAGTTGTTGAATATATCAGATGTTTTTTGCCGTCCAACTGAACCGTCAAAATCTGTTAGAAGATTAGCATCAACCAGAGGAGACATTAGGTGAAAAGCCAACAATTCATGTTGAAAAGACCCAAAAAAGGAAAAAATTGTAGAAAACATTAGGATTGGTATCATTGATTCACAACTAAGACCTAACTTTGTTATCAAGATTAATGTGAAATGAAAACAACAAGAAAGGAATAAGATTCCAGAACAAAGTTAACTGTAACCAGCATTGAAATTCATGACAGATGAAGCATCAAATATTAATTATGCAATTTATGAACTGAGTAGGACATTAAAACCCCACCTTCACTATCTCCCTAATCCATACAAAGTACAACCTGGAATTGGGGACAAGCTGACAACCCTTATGAAAAGTAGTTTGGACCCCTGGGATCACATTTACATCACATATACAAACTTGGTCCCCCCCGTGACTAATAGGCCAAATTTTTTCTCCCATGGAAGGCAAAGAATCTAGTTCACTTGTGCATATTATTGTTATACTATGAAACTTTTGAATTATACTTAAACCAATCATATCATATATCCAATTAATCCCAAATCATGCTCCTCTCTTATAAAAAGACAAAACAAAGGATCCAGCCAAATTGAATTAATGTTGAATACAGCAGATCCAACGCTTAATTAAGGACTATGCTAGATAACAAATGGAGGTAGAAATTTCGCCGAATTTTCTGTATTAAAATGGAAGATTCTTTCTCTGAACTATCATTCCATATTCATTGTAAGCATCAGGCATGTGAGATGAACTGTAGATTTCGGAGTATAAGACCAAAAGAAAGAGGTAATTTACCTTGGGAGGCCCATGTCGGATCCCTAAAGGAGCCACCTATACTATGACCCTTTGAGCCACCCATGCTACCAAGTGATGACAAAGAGAAATCAGGGCCGGTTTTGAATTCATTCATCTGTTACATTCACCAGACAGGAGAAAAAAAAATTAATCTTGAGCTCCAAATTCATCAAATTCAATGATAATATCAAAGAACACAGAAAAACACAAAGAATGACTTGAATCAGAGTGATGGTAAAAGGCAAAATTTACCCAGCTAGGTGCACTTCCATCTGCCCCGTCCAAACCAATGTGTGCCACGTGTTTTACATCTGTTGGGAGCCCAATTTCCATCTCTCTCTCCTTGACCACTGAAGAACAAGATCAAACCAATTTCCAATTTTCCATCAAACCAAGCAAATCACAAGAATACAAAATTATACCTAGAAATCAGAGGTGCATAGAAAGAAAATGGAGAATGGGCATTACCAAAGAGATGGGAAATGAATTTTAACCCTTTATAGATCCCCTTCATTTTGGTTGCCATGGATTTTGCCAAAGGACTACCACAAATTGCAAAAAATGCCCCTTCACAAGAATTTTGAGGGGCTGCAAAGAGAGAATTCCTGTTTCCCTGATGATGAAGATGAAAAGAAATGAACAAATGCTTAGTTGTAGGAATCTAACATATATAAAGGTCATCAAAAGCCCAAAAAGCAAAAAGTGAGCTTTGGAAGAACATTAGCACAACTTTACTTGTTAAATTAAGGATGGAATCCAGTCAATCCACAAAAGTTCCCAAACAGTAAGGATAAAGATTGAATTTTTACCTTCTAAAAAAGTCGGAACGCCAACAAAGAAGCCAAATTTACATCTGGGTAACTCTTCTTTCTGTCACTCCTCGCTATCGATGCTCGCCCTTACACAATGATTATAGAACCACATACAATTGTAAGAAGGGATTCTGGGTGGAGAACAAAAACCCAGAAATGTGAGAAGGAAATTAATTTGGGGATTTGTCGATTTGATAGTGGACAAATGAGAGGAGAGGGTGACTTTGTTTAGAGAAAGGAAGAAGAAGTTGGAATGTGGAGAAGCATCAACATTACAAACCCCCTCAAACAAGGGTTCACGAGTGCGGAGTGGAAGGGATTTGAAGGCTGGTGGGGGGAAAGAATTCAGACAAATGCAAATTTTTATTACAAGTTATTGCTAAGAACTAAAATTTTGTGCCACTACAATTTTTAATTTTGTTTTTGTTGTTTTTGTTTTGCAAAGACGCGTATGTAATCACCACGAATCTTCCCAACTTAAATTAAAATATTTAATTCTCCAGAAATTAAATACATTTAATAGAGCCACTTGGATGCCTAAATAGTTTGTTTACTGTATGATTTTCCAGGTGTAATATAAACATGGGATTCTGCTGATTAACTTAAAAATTGATTAGTTCAGCCATTATTTTTAATCCTTTCGTGCAAACCATATGGATAATGAACCAACTTTTTGTACTAATCTTCAAATCTGATATCAAAGGCCCCCCTTCAAAGACACTTTCCAAAGTTGATTTCGTTTTAATATACTTTTCGCGTAACTATAAGAAAGGGTATAACGTACGTATTAGTAACTAAAATGTGTTTGCAAATTAAATGATCTGTTTTCAATAATTTGTTAGAAATTTTTGATACTTTCAGGTGGTTGGCTGGCAAATCTCTTTCAAATTACCAAGGTGTCTGAATTAATATATTTTTATATTATAATCAAATTAGTGATTGATGGTTGGATGCACGTTTTCTCTCTTTTGTTTTATTTTTCATTTATTAGAATTTATATGATTTGAATTGTTTTCTGCATGCTAGTAGTTATGAGACAGCTTGTGGATATAGATGATGATATTGATTCTTATCAATAATTTCATCAATGATTCAATATCAAGATTATATACGTATTGATCTGTTTTCAAAATATGTTAGATCGGACATGATAGTCATAGAGCTAGCTGGTAAGAGCATGTTTATCCATTGAATAATTAGATCTCATTTTTGATTTTTTTTTTAAGTTTAAAAGTACAAAAAAATTTAAATATCGTCAAAAAAAATCAAAAAGAAAAGAAACACTATAAAATGGGAAGAGCATCGATGCTCGGATCTTGAAATGGAGCATCGATGTTCTTTCTCTCTCCCCGCAATTTCATTAAACAAATAATTTAATTTAGCATTGATGCTAGTTTTTGCCTCCGTTAAACTTGCTCTAAGGTTATTGGTTTTATATTTTCTGAAACAACATAATATATATATATATATATATATTTGTTAAGTGTAAAAATTTGTCTTTCGAAACAACAAAATATTTGTTAGGGATGTGCAAAAATTTGTCTTGGTAAGTTAGGGTCGTGACTCGTGTTTGAATCTTTTTTTCTTTTGAAAAATCTTTGCTTGTACTTGTAAAATAATGAAAAAAGATGGTTGAATTTTGTAATTCAACTCCGATGTCTAAGTTAGTAAGGGTTCAATTACATTAAGTGTGTTCTTTTTTCGTTCAGTATTCAATATCATAGCATATGTTAACCTCTAAGTCTCAAAGACCATAGCCTACCGTATTTATAGGAAAACTCGTTCCCATTCTATTTCTAGCATAGAGTCAGCGGCACCTCCCTTAATTGGTCTCCAAATAATCCTATATTCTATCATTTCGTAGATAGAATATCTTACTTGCCAAATACTCCTAAAATATCTTACTTGCCAAATACTCAAAGACAAGGCAATAAATATATCCATACAATTAATATGCACACAAGGTAGCATAAAAGAGCATGATAATTTATATCCTAAAATATAAAAGCTTCTAGCCAATAATGGATAAAATAGGCAGATAATAGTCATATAATCATGGTAAATAAATATAACTCATATAATTAAATACCATGAAATTAAACACACACAATTGCCCCTTTAAATCGTATTATTCACTACTAAATAATCGACCTATTGTAACCTTAAATTTGTAATGATTTTTCGTAGTGTTACGTTAGATAGTCTAATGTAATGGTCCATTATCAAATGTAATGATATGTTCTATTGTAATGGTTTATTGTAACATAAGTTTTCTAAAGTAAAGCAATTTTATACCAAATGTAACGGTTATAAGAAAAACATTAAAGTAAAACCTATTGTAATGGTTAGTACAACAACTGTAATGAACTAATAAAATATATGCTCCAAAAAATTTGGCGCAAGAGAAATGAAAATCAGGCGCGTTTTAATGAAAATTGGGCTCCAAAGTCCAAATTTAGAATTAGCAATATTGGGCTCCAAATGTCTTATTTGCCAAAATCAATATTTTATCCCACACTCCTGCAGACTGTAGAGTAATGGAGATCGACAGCCCCGCCCTCTCTCCCGCATAAATCAATCCACAAACCCTAGGCGAAGCTTCTCCGACCGCCTTTCTCCGCTCGCCCCGCCTTCAATCTTCTCCAGCCTTCTCTCGATCTCCTTTGATTTCTCCGTCTTATCTCAGTCTCTTTCTTTATATGTCGCGCGATAAAGTTTCTCAGGCCGCCTACTTCTCTGGTTGCTTCTCCGCTTGATCTCCGACCGGTACCTTCTTCGCCTTCTCCATTCTCTTTACCTCTGATCCCAAATTTTAGTTTTAATTATAGGCTAAGGTTAAGATTTTAAAAACTGATTAATATTATTATGTGGGTTTGCAGTGAAGAAAAAGGAGTCTTTGGATGTGAAATATTCTCTTCTCCCCCTCCAAGTAAGCATTAATTTCATTTTCTTTGTTTGTGTGTATTTATGTTCAATTAAGTTTTTTGAGATTACTTGCCTTTGTCTATTAAATTAATTTGAATTTGCTTATTTTCATAAGTTTTAAGCCCTAAATTTGAGCTCGGTGGGGGCATTTGTTCGTGTTTTTGACATATTTTCTTACATGAAGTGTTGGAGCTTTAATTTTTGAGTTTTCAATATATTTTCTTATCTAAAGGATTCTTGCAAAGAGTTAGATTCCATAGCTCCTTGAGTTAATTTTTCTCTAATGTTTAGGAAGAATAACGAAGGAAAAATGTAACTGATGATGGCATCTCAGCGCAATAGTGGATTTATGGGGAAATATGGAGTAGAAGGAACCACTCTTTCCCATTTCACAAATGTCTTTGAAAATTCTTATTTATTTATTTATTTAATAGGAGGTTTAGAGTTGAACCATGTCTTGTCAAATATCTTGGACAGTTGGGCTACACCATCACCCACCCTTCATATATGACACTACTCTATGAATTTTTACTTTGATTTTCCTTTGGCATTGCTCTAATTTTTTCAAATATGAATCCTTATTGTACAAATATATATTTCATAGTTAAGTAAGTGGTTTTAGTTCTTTTGTGCAGATTGATTTCTTATAAGCACAAACCAACAATGCTCCTTCTTTCAATGGTGGTACCTCAGGTTAAGACAAATCAAGTTAAGTGGAGCTTAACTGGAGCCTTTGAAGTATGCAGTTTGATTATGAATAAGTGAGGTGCATATGTTTCCTTAGAGATTATTTACTTTTCAAATAATAACAAGTTTGCAAGTTAATTTTCCATTACTCTGATTTCAAAGGATCAATTAGTTTCACAATAATCAAACCAAAGGATCAGTTAATTTGCCATTACTCGGAGGAGGGAGAGCGACGCAACAAAAACAGAGAAGGATGATCAAGAACAGAGTCGGTTGTCGGAGAGCGAAAGCAAGTTTGATCACCATAAATGAAGCGTAAATCATGATTAAGTTCCTTTTTCATTCTTCTTTCCTTTTGTAATCAGAAATGATTAATATGGCTAGTCCTTGTTTTTTGTTTGTTTTAGGCTTACATAATGGAAGTGGAATCAATGGTGTCTTTGTTAGAAGAGGAGAATCCCCCCTTGCAAAATAAAGAGGTACTTCCGCTTTGCAAACTTTTGTTACTTTTTTAATAGTTACCATATAATAATTTGTGAGATACACTCATGCAAACTTGATTATAAGCTGAAACAATCATTGAATTCTTATTTCATGAGGACATGCTGTGTTATAAGTAGAGTGTGTTAAGGGAATGGGACTTCTTGCACAATGTAGAGGGTATTCCACTAGGAGATTTAGTGACATATAATAACCGTTGTACCTCTAATTCATATAGTTTTATTTAATGCATTCTCCATATTATGATTCAAGTCCAAAACAAGAAGATTATGCGGGCAAGTGACATGCATTTGGATGACCTTAAAACATCAGAATTACTAGTTAATGCATTGATATAATTCATCATTAGGGACCTACTACGAATAAAAGAGAGAAAATGGTGGATTCTTTCCAACTATGACTACCTGAGTGAATCACTTTAAAAATAGAGAGGTTGTGACACTGCTTCCCTGCAAGTTGAAATGAAATATGACTACATGATGGAATCACTTTAAAAAACCTGAAAATCTTATTAGATTTTGTACATAGTAATCCTAACAAAAAGCATTAAGAAAAAGTACCATGTTTTTATTTAGTTTAAGATATGATCAATAGTTTGAGCAAGCTAATTATTAAAAAGGGGGTTTGTTTGAGGATCTTTATATACTTAAACTAACATAATTAGAAAATAAAGTTGGATTGAATGAGACTAGATATGTAGTAAATTCTTTTGATTTGTTTTACCATGAATGAATTCACATCTCGCGTTTTCAATTACATGTGTTGTAGGACCAAGTTTGTTGCAAGGGCCTCTATTGTAATGATTTAAATTTGAATCTGTTGGTGATGGTTTGTGTGTGTATGTTGAATTTTTTGTGCGTTTTCTCTATAATAGTTTAATTATAAATAGTTATAGTTAGCTTTGATGGTGTTGTTTATGTTGGCTCTTTGGTAATGTGCTAATTACTTGTTGAATTTGTTGGGCTTTAGCTGGTTTTGTGTGTGTATTTTTGTTCGAATTCTAGTGCTCTTCTCAATTTGTTGTATAACTGAATCTGTTGAGTTTTAGCTGGTTTCGTTAAGTTTTGATGATGTTTTTCGTGTTGTCTCTTTAATTGATTACATGTTGGCTTTAGTGTGTAGGTCATAGTTTGTGTCTAAGATTTTTATTCAACTTTATATGTGTTTTTGTTCAATTTCTGGCGCATTTTATCAGTTTGCTCTACTGCTTAATCTATTAATCTATTGAGTTGTAGCTTGTTTTGGTAAGTTTTGATGATTTTTTTCTACTTGGTTTGCGTATATTGTTTGCATTAACTTTTGATGATCTTTGATGATGTTGTCATCAACACTATATATACTAGCTAGAAAAAGTTTGATATAGATTTACTGCTCCATTCTGTTTTAATTTATCATTACATACAGCTGAGTGGAGAAGAGGAAGTAGATGTTGAAGCCACAAATGTCAATTAATGATCAAATACCAGGATGGATGCAACTCTTTTTGGTGCAAGCATAATGTGATGTCATGGCTCGTTGTTGGATCATATTATGTACGTACGTTTTGATATATAGACGCATGTATGTAAGCTAGCTAGTGTATGTGACTAGCTAGTTATAGCTAAACAATTGTACCAATACATGTACTTGGATACATATATTTCTGACTCTTTTGGATATTAACTTTTATTAATATGAAGCTTAATTTTAAGCATAATTGCCTTCCTAAATGTATATTTATTATAATTAAACGTACATGTATTAATCAATATAATTATATATGTATATGATATATTATTATGTAACACTTTCTTTTATTCAAAACATGTGTTACATTAGGTAATTAATGTAATGAAAGTGTGAAATGGTAATGATTGTTTTGAATGTAACATTTAGGTATCTAATGTAATGGTTGTGTTATGTAATGGATTTTCTTATCTATTGTAATGGTTTTGCGAAAGTTAGTAAACAGTTATATTAGGTTAAACAACCATTACCATAGGGCTAATGCAAGGGCATCTGATGTAACAGTGTGTAAAGCATTACAATAGGCCTATTGTAATGGTTTTTGCACCTATTGTAATAGTTATTGGGGATTACAATAGCCTAGTTATTTGGTAGTGATTATTCGTAATATAATACATTCAAATCCTCCAAGCCTTACTCACGAGTGTGCATGCAGATTAAGGTGCCCAATTCGTATACTCATATATTCTTATGTTCGTATATTAGTATGTTTTTATATTCGTATATTTGTATATTCGTATATTCGTACATCCATACAAGTGATATGAGCATGGCTTTGGTCAAGATCGATAACCTTGTTTTCTCTTTTTCTTATGTAAGACACAAGACTAATCCAAAAAATAAAAATCTTATTAATATGATGCATGAAAGTTCCTAGAGAAAAGTAAAAAAAAATGGCTTAAACTCTAATGCAAACTCTAAGGGCCTCATCAAAACCACATGGGAAAAAGAGTGTCCTTTCCTACATGCATCCTAAAAGTGATTCCCACGAATACCGGCCCCTACGCGTGTCCTACAACCCTCTCCACCCTTCATCGGTCGCTTGTCCTGCACAGAAGCGGTACTAGTTGCCTCATTGCACAAGCATAGGCGAGCCTCCACCTGGTTAGCTCATACTTGGAGTGTGGCTCCTCCCGTTGAAAACTAAATCATTTCGTTGAGGGTCGAACGTATGGCTCCCATAGTGTAACACCCCGATTGTTTATAAGGGATTGAGGTACTATCCATGTAAACAAGAGCTCTTTCTTTTCTAGGATCGAGTGAGGACAAAGAACTGAGAAGTTAAGCGTCTAGGGGTGAGAGTAGTACCAGGATGAGTGACCTCCTAGGAAATCCTTGGGTTGGCATGGGGTAGTGCTTATAAGGCTCAAGCCTTACAAATGGTATCCGAGCCGACTCTGGGTTACAAGTTGGCTTGGCCCGGAGGGCGGTCACTTGACCTAGAGGGTGTTGCTTGTGCCTTGATGAGGACGTCAAGTGTTTAAGTGCGGGAGATATGTAACACCCCTATTTTATCCTGAGGGATATTACACCTAGTGATCCCGAATTACCCACCCAGAACCACCCAAGGCTTTAAAATACATAATTAGAGGAGAAAGATTTAAAGGTGGAAAATTTATTAATTAAAAAGAATCGTAGTTCAATTCAATAATATTTGTTTTACATAAGATGTAGCCGCGAAAAGAGAACTCATATTATAAAAATAATTATTGTAAATGTAAGAATGCTTCAAAGATCATATGAGTTCCTTGGTTTAAGATGGGAGAGTTGATGCACCACCTTTTGGATGCGTTGCTCTTGGAGCAAATTCTTCCTTCCTTCAACCTTGTCTTTCTTGTCTTGATCTTCAATTCTTGAAACTACTACTTCAAATGCATACCACCTCTTGAAACTTTGCTTAGAGATTAGATCCTTCCTTGATATGTCCTTTACTACGTCTATCTTTGAATCATCGGTCCTTGAGAAGCGCGTTTTTGCAATCTGATGTCCGAACATGCAAGGAAAAAGAAAGAGAGGGTGGACGAGTTAGTCTAATGAAAGACTAGCAAGTGAATGGCGACTATGGTATTTGAAGGAATTGTGTCCTTTAATCTAATGTGCAATGACTAAGCTTGGAATAGAACAGTTAATAAGAGATATTCAATCCGATTATTTTAGGAGTCGTGGTGTTTTGCTAGAAGCCAACTACGACTAATGGGTTTTAACGAGTTAAACTCATGGTTATTATAAACGGGTCCTATGCGGTCACACACTTAGAGTTGACAGACTAGATCAAAATGAAAGATGGTTTTATTATTAATATATATTTGATATATACTATTAATAATGAGATAAAATATATTTGTGAAATAAATAAATAATGAATGAAAAGGGGTTTTATTTTTGGATGAAGTTACAAATGAAAAGGTTTTGTA
Source organism: Fallopia convolvulus (assembly GCA_964016875.1). Lineage (NCBI taxonomy): Eukaryota > Viridiplantae > Streptophyta > Magnoliopsida > Caryophyllales > Polygonaceae > Fallopia > Fallopia convolvulus. Next base: position 7,101,236 of record OZ024718.1, on the reverse strand, counting down.
ACTCCTTTAAAATTCATTATTCCTTATCTAGAAAGAAGAGGTTACAATTGGGGGAGTGATATTTAAATGTGATTTTGACTCTCCTCATAGAGATTGATTCCTTATTGCTTTTTCCTCTCCATATTCGTGCTCTCCATTGTTCTTCGTCCTAGCAGTCAAAGTCAAAGGCCATCTAGACCGGGCTCGTGTGGACCAAGTAGAGAAGTTGCATTTGAGGCTTTATTTCTCTTTCGTTCCTCCTTGTTTTTGTTCGGGTTCACGCATCAACAAGTATCTTCTATGAACGATGATTGATCTATTGATTATGCATGAAGATCCTACGATTAGACGTTTAGATTTGATCTGAAATTCTGCTTAACGCATCTAATAAACCTTTAATTGGTATCAGAGCATCTTGGATAAATTGATAGGATCAATAAATTAATTGTTAATTTTGATGCGGAACTTGATTTAATTGATGGTTAAATTTTATATGGATTATTATGCAAGATCAAAATTAAGATTTTGATTGATTGGAACACGCTAAGCTGTATGGTTTAATTAACAGGAAATTACGATCCAACGAACCGAATTGGATTAGATCCGATTTGGGGGTTTTCTGCCACCAAAAGTTATACGGACCGAACCGGGTTCGGGTCCTGGCCGAACCGAGTTGGACTCAGCTAGGCGACGACGGCTCGGGCTGGACCGGGTTCGGCATGGGTTGGTCCAAGCTCGGTTTGGTTTGGGTCGGTTTAGTTTTATTATATAATGGGCCCAAAATTCACTTTAAGATGTTAAATTGAATAATTTCCTTAAAATTAATTTGGATAATATTATGATATTATCTAAAAAAATTATTTCCTAAGGAGTTGGAAATCCCACTTCATACAATTTTTCCAATAAATGCATTTTAACGATTAATTTGATTAATACCATATAAGGATTTAATTTTTAAATTGAGATTAATTATTATGCTTGTTTTATATTATGATATATTGCTTGCATAAGGTGACTAGTATGGCCCATAAATACGATCTGTGTATCGTTATGTTTTCTTGTACACGATCTGCGCATCGTTTGTTTTGTTGTAATTTAATTTATGCAATTAGAGTAATTCAAAATTGATATACAAGAAGAAGTACAAGACATAAGAAAGTCAAGGATGGAGATCCATGAAGGATACAAGATGAAGATATTATGAAGATTAGATCTTTATTTTATGCATCGTAGGGGCCATACTAGGATCACAATTATTGCGTTTTGAATGTTTTATTTTAAGTTTGTATATTGTTTTTTATGACATTTTTTCACTTATAAATAAAAGACAAATAAAAAGACTTAAGTTCCTAAGGTAAATTGGGGCAATGCATTTCCATATCAACCCATTAAGTTCTGGATTTTTGGTTGGATGGGCTTCACAAAAGTGAGGGTGTTCTTCCATAATCTTGGACTGAGTGAGGGTGAATATCTATACGGGGGTTCATAAACCTTGATATGGTAGTACCCAACGAGAGACCAAAAGGCAAAGTTTTGGATCTTGAGGCATGGGATGATTTCTACATTGGATGTGGGTCATCAACCAAAAATTATAAGGAGTTATAATTAGTAATTGTTACTTACCCTGAACAAATAAGACTTAAGGCAGTGCAAAAGTACGTTGAGTCTTGTCTGTAATGGGATTTTGGAATTATTTTATTCACCAGGGACGATAACAACTTGAATAAAATGCGCATTTACTTACTTTAAAGGTGTTTAATTTCAAGTAATTTGCATATCAAACATATACTGATTTGCATGTCATTTCATTTTGTAGAAATCATGTCGAATGACAATTTGAAATTCACCCCGCGCTCAATAGTTGAGAAAAACAAATTGAATAGAACAAACTTTCTCGATTGGGAAAGGAATCTGAGAATTGTTCTCAGGTCTGAAGGGCGTGAGGATGTCCTAACAACCTCTATCCCTACTACTACTGACACCTCATCAGATGAGGAGAAGAAAACAGAAATGGAGTTAAGGAGTAATTCCTTGCCAGTTACTTGTCTGATGCTTGCAAGCATGGAACCTGACCTTTAAAAGAGGTTTGAACACCAGGATGCCTACACTATCATCACTAACCTAAAAGTGTTGTTTCAGGAACATGCTAGGATTGAACGATAGGGAAAACCAATTAGCCCTCATGTTTTTGACATGATCGGTCTCTTTAGCCGTATGGAGTCGCTGGGCGCCCCATATGACCAAGAGTTGGCCACAGATATTGTCTTGCACTCCTTACATGATGGCTTTGCCTCATTCAGGATGAACTACCATATGCACGGTATTAAGAAGAACCTGAATGAACTCCATGGTATGCTCAAAGCTGCTAAGCAGAATACTCCTACTGACAACAAGAAGGAGGTTCTTAATGTCAACAAATGGAAAGGGTTCAAGAAGGTGGCCAAGAACAAGAGCAATTTCCAAGGGAAAGACAAGCAAGTTGCAAAACCTAAGGGAGGTGAAAAGCCAAAGGTGGCCACAGACCATGATTGTTTCTACTGCAAGGCCAAGGGACACTGGAAAAGAAACTGTCCTAAGTACCTAGAAGACAAGAAGAATGGGACTTTGAGTTCTAGCACTTCAGGTATTTGTGTTATTGAAAATATGACAACCAATGTTCTCACATTAGATAATGGTCCTACTTGGGTATTAGATACCGCATGTGGTGCTCACAGTATTTCATATGTGCAGGGACTAAGAAATAAGAGACAAGTTAAGAAAGGGGAGACAGACATGCGCGTTGGAAATGGAGCAAGTGTTGTTGCACTTACCGTAGGAGATTTTAGTTTATCTTTACCTTCTAGTTTAATCTTAGAACTGAATAATTGTTATTTTGTTCCTTGCATTCCAAAGAACCTTATTTCGGTTGCATTATTACATTCTGAAGGTTTTGATTTTAGCATTAAAGATGGAAATATATCCGTTTTTAAGAATGATATTTTCTATACTCGTGCTCAAATGAGTAATGGACTTTTTGTATTGGATCTTAAATCAGAATCTTTTAACATAAACACAAAAAGGCAAAAGGCAAATAGTTTGAGTGAAGCATACCTATGACATTATCGCTTGGGTCACATCAGTGTTAATCACATGAAGAAGCTCCCTAAAGATGGACTTTTAAAAGACATGGATTATGAATCCATTGAAACATGTGAGTCATGTTTGATGGGCAAGATGACAGGGCACCTTTCAAAGGTACAAATGAAAGGGTTGCTGAGCTACTGGGCATTGTACATACTAATGTGTGTGGGCCAATGAGCACATAAGCTAGAGGTGGCTATAGATACTTCATCACATTTACTGATGACATGAGTAGATATGGATATGTTTACCTTATGTCACATAAATCGGAGTCCTTTGAAAAGTTCAAGGAATTTCAAAATTAGGTAGAGACTCAAATAGGCAAGAAAATAAAGGCACTAAGATCAGATCGTGGTGGTGAGTACTTGAGCCTTGAATTTGATCATCATTTGAAAAACTATGGGATAGTAACACAACTGTCTACTCTAGGAACACCACAACTAAATGGTGTGTATGAAAGGAGAAACAGGACCTTGTTAGACATGGTCCAATCAATGATGAGTTTTGCTGATCTTCCGGTATCCTTCTGGGGATATGCCCTCACAACCTTCGTACTTACACTAAACAGGACTCCGTCTAGGACTATAGACAAAACTCCATAAGAGATATGGACTGGGAAGGTCTCAAAATTGTCTTTTCTGAAGATATGGGGATGTGAAGCTTATGTAAAGCGTTTACAGACTAAAAAGCTAGCTCCTAAATCAGATAAGTGCTATTTTATAGGGTATCCAAAAGGTAGTTTTGGATATTACTTTGACAAACCCACTGCTAAAAAAGTGTTGTTTGCAAGGGATAATGTCTTTTGGGAAAAAGAATTTATTTCCAACAAGTCAAGTGGGAGGAATATTCATATTGAACCAGTTCAAGATGAAGTGCAACAAACTCAACAACAAGATGACATAGATGATGCCGAGGAAGAGTTGATAGTATTTGAAACAGAACATCCACAAACTATTCCTGATCCAGTTGTTGAACCAGTTGAACCCGCTCGTAGATCGGAAAGGCCAAGGGTACAGCCAAGACGTTATAATGATTTCATCTTGAATGTAAACCTTGATGTTCTTATGTTAGAACATAGGGAGCCTTCTACCTATAAGCAAGCAGTGACGGGTCCAGACTCCAAGAAATGGCTTGAGGCCATGAGGTCCGAAATGGATTCGATGTTTGAAAATCAAGTATGGGACTTGATAGATTTGCTAGATGCCAGATGGGGTAAAACCCATATGAAGCAAATGGATTTTCAAACTCAAAACTGACAAGGATGGAAATGTATCTGTTTACAAGGCAAGACTAGTGGCCAAAGGCTTTAGACAGATTCATGGTATAGACTATGACGAGACATTTTCACCAGTTGTCATGATTAGATCCATTAGGATAATCTTAGTTATTGCCGCATATTATGACTATGAAATATGGCAAATGGATGTCAAAACCGCTTTTCTAAATGGTTTTTTAGAAGAGGATGTGTACATGACGTAACCTGAAGGTTTTGAAGATCCAAATGGTGCTGAGAAGGTATTCAAGCTTAAGAAGTCCATTTATGGACTTAAGTAAGCATCCAGGAGTTGGAACTTTCGATTTGATGGGAAGATCAAAGAGTTTGATTTCATTAGATGCGAAGAGGATCCTTGTGTTTACAAGAAGTTTAGTGGGAGTAAGGTAGCCTTCTTAGTCTTGTATGTGGATGACATACTACTTATTGGGAACGGCATTCCGATGCTAGAGTCCGTAAAAGAATGGCTGAAGAAATGTTTCTCAATGAAAGACTTAGGAAAGGCCGAGTACATACTTGGAATAAAGATCTATAGAGATAGATCTAAGAGATTGCTTGGATTAAGTCAAGGAACTTATATAGATAAGATTCTTGACATGTTCAAGATGCAAAATTCCAAGAAAGGGTTTTTACCCATGCAACATGGTGTACATCTCAACAAGACACAGTGTCTTAAAACACCTGCCGAGCTTGAGAAGATGAACAAGATTCCTTAGGCTTCTACTATAGGATCTATCATGTATGCCATGGTATGTACACGACCTGATGTTGCATTTGCTCTAAGCATGTGTAGCAGTTACCGATCAAATCTAGGAGAAGCACATTGGTGTGCTGCTAAGAACATCCTGAAGTACTTAAGAAGAACCAAGGATGATTTCTTAGTATATGGAGGTGATGACAAATTAGTCGTTCAAGGATATACTAATGCTAGCTTCTAGACTGACCGATATGGCTCTGAGTCTCAATTGGGATATGTCTTCATCCTTAATGGAGGAGTAGTGAGTTGGAAGAGCTCCAAGCAAGATACAGTAGCTGATTCTACGACTGAGGCTGAGTATATCGCCGCTAGTGAAGCGGCAAAAGAGGTCGTCTGGATGAGGAAGTTCCTAGATGAACTCAGTGTAGTCCCTAGCATTTTAGAGCCTATCGACATCTATTGTGACAACAATGGTGCCATAGCTCAAGCCAAGGAACCGAGTTCGAGCTCCAAATCTAGACATGTTATGAGGAAGTATCACCTTATTCGACGCATAGTCTTTGTGGGAGACATTAAGATGTGTAAGGTGCATACAGATGACAACATTGCAGATCCATTGACCAAGCCTATGCCTAGGCCCAAGGATGATAGTCACACTAGGGCTAAGGGTCTCAAACACATTGGAGAATGGCTTTGAGATTGCTTTGTATTATATTTTATGTTGAGAGTGTTAGACACATGTTTATGTTTGACTTGATGATTTTATGATATATTATATTTCATCCTTATTTATATACTGTTTTAATCGATATTAAATAATAGAGTCTTTTGTCGGAAACCACCCGTATAATAGGCGATATTCCACTTAACCACCTGCCTAATAACAAATTACTGAAAACCACCCATATACAACCTTCCGTTACCCAAATACCACCCAAGGCAATTTTTCCGTCCTCTCCCCCGTTAATTTTCAAAAAGACCAATTTACCCTTATATATTTAATATATTTTAATCCATATTAGGCTTCATCCAAGTGGGAAACTAATCCACCCCATAGAAAATGGGATCTGACCTGATTTACAAGTGCAATGGAACTCGTCCCAATCCGCTACCTCATTGCCCATCTACGCCTCCTCTGCCTTATTGTCGGCATCTCCCTTGCCGCCCTCTTCTTCACTGTCTCCTCCCCCGCCCATCCCCGCCCTTCGATCTTTGTCCAATCAAACACCCTGCATATTCCGACATTAGGATCCGGGCTTGGGCACAGGTACGTGGGTCGGATTCCACTATGTTTGAAGGAGAAGAAAAGGAAGAGGATACTGGTGACCGGCGACGCCGACCTTGTCGGGTCTCACCTCGTTGACCGGCTCATGGAGAGGGTCGACGACGTCTCCCTCACCGCCCTCTTCTTCATCGTCTCCTCCCCCGCGTAGTGACCATCGTCGATCCCGACGTATTCCGGCGATGACTCCAGTGGGAACATCTTCCTGCTAAATGCTTCGCAGAGGAGAGTTGATCGGTCAAAGGACGAGTCGAGCGATGGGCACCACTTCTTCGTGAGGCCGATCTTATTCGTCCAACCGGAATTGAGGCTTTCAAGGTCGTATTTCAGGCAATCGGTGAATAAATCAGAGATCTTGTTGTGTAGGAACTGGTAATCGGGGTCGAGATTGAAGCGATCTAGGGCTTTCTTGGCCAAATCGACGCGTCTCTACTCGCTCAACTCTTTGGCCTTCTCTTTCGTCACCGGAGCCTCATTCGAATTGACTACCGTAGGCCTCCGCCTTCTTTGTCCTTGAAGTATCCGAACTCGTTGAGCGAAGAGACGTTGGCAACTAGTGTGTGGATGGACGATCGAATGGTCGGAGATGTGCGGAGGAGCGAAGACTGAGTTCTAGTGAGCTTCACCCGAGTTTCCATTTTCTTCTCGCCGGTGGAACCACAACCGTCGGATTATCGAGTTGCTTGTTGATGAGTGCTCGACTCGTTTCGTCGTCGGGGAGTTGTCACCGGCGAGCGGTGACGAGAATGACGGTCTCCATTGGCGGCCAAGACAAATTAGGATTTTTTATCTATTTAGTAGAAATAAATAAATAAGGAATGAAAAAAACAATTAAAAAAAATCAACACACGTTTAACGGATTTTGAGACGGAAAAGTGAGAACGGGTGGTTGATTGTTAACTGAGATAGGTATAAGGGTGGTTTTCAGTGATTTGTTATTGAGCGGGTGGTTATTCACAATATGGCCTATCTTACGGGTGGTTTCCGACAAAAGACTCTAAATAATATGTCCAAATAATTCATTATTAATAAATGGGATCACCTTGAGTGTTCTGGTGAATGAAACCCCATTAAGTGAAATGAAGTTTTGAATTATTGAAAGTCTATAGTTCGAAATCATCAAATGGACATAGATGATTTTATTAGTAACTATATTGTAAGTTGACTGATAGCGCCAAGTTGCATGAGTTATAGGGACATGGAGATGTCTAGTCTTTTACATATATGTGTATGGATGATACATGTAAGACTGACCCACCTTAAGACTCTCCAAAAGAGATTGTAGAGTTTTAAGTTAAACCATGATTAGTAGATTCCTCAGACATGAGTGTGTTATGGTCTCTCTTGATAATTTGTATTTTTTTGACACTGTTAAAACTCTTTCCGTAAAAGGGAGTTATAAAGGCAGTAGTTGGGATTACCAAAAGTTGAGTGGGAGCCGTAGTCATACAAGACTGGAGAAGTCCTCCTAGGTCGTGTATACGATGATACATTGAATAGGATTGGTGTCTCGGCCACTTGAAGAGCGAGAACTGAAAATGCATGGCCATGCTCGGATGATTATTTTTCATTTGTTTAATTGACAATTCAAACTCGGAGTTCAAGAAACACATTTGACAGTAGATATGAATGTCACCATATTGTCAAATAATCCATTAAGAGACAAAGGTATCTTATATTGCACACTTGTTTAAGGACAAGTGGGAGATTTAAGGAATTGTGTCCTTTAATCTAATGTGCAATGACTAAGCTTGGAATAGGACAGTTAATAAGAGATATTCAATCTGATTATTTTAGGAGTCATAGTGCTTTGCTAGAAGCCAACTACGACTAATGGGTTTAAACGAGTTAAACTCATGGCTATTATAAACGGGTCCTATGCGGTCACACACTTAGAGTTGACAGACTAGATCAAAATGAAAGATGGTTTTATTATTAATATATATTTGATATATACTAATAATAATGAGATAAAATTTATTTGTGAAATAAATAAATAATGAATGAAAAGGGGTTTTATTTTTGGATGAAGTTACAAATGAAAAGATTTTGTAACTCCTCCAATATTCATTATTCCTTATCTAGAAAGAAGAGGTTACAATTAGGGGAGTGATATTTAAATGTGATTTTGACTCTCCTCATAGAGATTGATTCCTTCTTGCTTTTTCCTCTCCATTTTCATGCTCTCCATTGTTCTTCGTCCTAGCAGTCGAAGTCAAAGGCGATCTAGACCGGACTCGTGTGGACTAAGTAGAGAAGTCGCATTTGAGGCTTTATTTCTCTTTCGTTCCTCCTTGTTTTTGTTCCGATTCACGCATAAACATGTATCTTCTATGAACGATTATTGATCTATTGATTATGCATGTAGATCCTACGATTAGATGTTTAGATTTGATTTGAAATTCCGCTTAACGCATCTAATAAACATTTAGTATTAACTGGGCATGTTGGTATCGATCTCCAAATGATGGTGATTGGTTGATAATCCAACAGTTAATACTTCCATCGAAAGAGAGAAGGCTATGAAATTTCAACAGTTAATCAAACAGTTTTTTCAAACCCTTTTAATGTTGTTATATATAGATATACAGGTATTATAACAATTTATATTGCACCTTCTTACACTTAACTTTCTATATATTGTATCACAATTGTCAAATCTTATTAAATATGTCGGATGCGATGCAAAAGAGACAATTCACAAGGAAAAATAAGCATGTTACAACATCACATATATAGCTTCTAATTAATATAATTGATTGATGGAGATAAAAAAAATTAAAGGTTAAAAAACAAAAAGGAAACCGAAATGAATCAAATATAAGGGTGCAATTGAATCATGTGACGGGTATGTTAATCATAGTTAATATGAAAAAAAAATGATAAGTCAAAATCTAAGATTATTAGGAATACGACTACTCACCAACAAAAGGGAAACGTATATGAAAGGCAATTGTCAAACAAGACAATCTAGTCGAAGAAATTGGAGTTGGAAAACATCATTTTCATGATTCCAATGTCCAACTTTTACAAAATCAAAATGAGAAAATTATAAATAATTAATCTTATGTTATTATTTACTTCCTCCGTTTGCAAATATAGGATGTTCTAACCCTATTTTTTTTCTTAAAAAATATTTGATTTTCTTCAAATTTTTGCCCATCTTTTTCCAACTTTACCCTTCAATAAAACATTCTAATTTTTAAAAATTAATCAGCCATATCTCTCCAATCATCCATATCTTCACCTTCCCAAAAATTCTCACCCGAATTATTTAAGGAAAAGGTCTAAAATTAATCTAAAAAAGAGTAATTAATTATACTAAATCTTTTATAGGATTAATTAATCAAGGATGATTAGGTAAATTTATAGGGCTTCTTAATTTTAGTTAAACTTATTAGAACATCTTATATTTTCAAACTGAGGGAGTATCATTCTAAAGCTTCTCTGCCTTTCATAATATAGAGAAAAAAAACTCATTTGATAACAATTTACATATAGATTTAGGTCTCATTTGGTATGCTGTTGGAATCGGATTAGAATCAGGAATTAGAATGGGATCAGGAATCGAAATGGGCCATTCCTTGGACACGTTGTTTAGTATACTATCGGAATGAATCATTGCTGATAATTAGGACTTTGGATTTATAGTTATGAATTGTGGTTTATGGTTCTTAAGGTTTGGGTTTTTTTAGATTTTTATAATTTAAATTTTTTTGTTTGAATGTTTAGGGTTTGTAAGGTTAAGAGTTTATGGTTTTAGGGGTTATGGTGTAAGGCATCTAAGGTCTAGGATTTATGGTTTAGGATATGTGATTTAGGTTTATAGGGTTTTTGTTTTAAGGTTTTAGAATTAGGAGTTTAGGGTTGTTAGGGTTTAGCTAGGATTATTAGGGTTTAAGATTTAGGGTTTGTGGTTTAAGTTGTATAGGGTTTAGGGATTTTAAAAGTTATGATTTAACTTTTAAGGTTTAGGATTTAAGATTTGGGATTTTAGTATTTTTAGGTATAAGATTTAGGATTGAGGGTTTTAGACTTGTGGTTTAAGGTTTCTAGGTTTGAGGTTTTAGGAATTTAAGTTTTAAGGTATAGGGTGTGAGTTTTAGGTTTTTAAAATATATGCTTCAAGTTTATGATTTAAGGTATATAAGATTTAGGGTTTATAATTTTTATAGTTTATAATTTAATATTTTATGGTTTTAGGGTTTAGTTTTTTTAATGAAGCATTAGATTTTTTTGAAATGGATGATACTTTGCATTTTTTGTTTTAATCAAATTTGCCTAAGAGCTTGTAATGCACCATTCCTAGGAATGAAATCAATTCTAGATTTTTCCTACCAAATGACATATGAGAATCATCCATTCTTAATTCCCATGGACTCAAACCAAACAAAACTTTAGATTTATAAACCCTAATATATACGTATCTAATTTCAAATACGACATATGTGGGTATTTTGCGGGAGAGATTCATACAAGCATTAATATTTTGATATAGGGTGAATTTCATAAAACCACCCGCGAAATATGGGTTTGTGCACATAACTACCCGTAAAAATTTAAATTTCAGCAAACCACCCATAAAAATATTTCATTTGCAAAGAACCACCCGTAAAAATTGAAATTTCAACAAACCACCTGTAGAAATATTTCGTTTGCAAAAAACCACCCATAAAAATATTCCGTTTGCAAAAGACCACTCAAAGCAATAATTCAGTTAAATTTTCCGTTAGAAATATGGAATTTCATTATTTTCACTACTAAAATACCAATTTCTACTATTCAAACAACAAACCCCAAACTCCATATTCTGCATTTGTGATTTGTGAATGTTTTCTTACCTGGATCTGAAGAACGAGATACCCGGTAGTCCATAATTCCATTACATTTCCTGTTACATACTAAGGGCCCGTTTGGTTTTCTATCCCGGAAACGTAAACGGAAAGGAAACGAACCTAGTCTATATTAGTGTCATGATACATCAATGATAAATTTTCTCTTCCCTTGAGTCACCTCATTTTTTATGCAAAAATGTATCACAAGCCCCCTTGCGGTAATCAATCCCTTTCCCTAATTTTAACATGGGGTAAGCAAATCCCCCATTATCCTCTAACCATTTCCCTTCCCCCTTCTCTAGACCCATAAAAAAAATTTGTTGTCAATGTATTGTGACACATAAGTGGTCTATATTCATTTCCTTTCCGTTTACGTTTCCGTGGTTGAAAACCAAACGAGGCCTATGAAAGTTACAAAGATGCTCTTATCTGATTAATACCGTAAAAACAAAAACTCAAATTTCATTTCCGCATGAAAAATAACGAGGTGGACGATTGAAATTCAATCAATCCAAATTTTTCGATCTAGGGAGATGAATTAGTATTTCGTGTTTGGGCTTTTGTTGAAAGAATCGGAGGTATTCGTATCTCGTTCTTCAAATCCAAGTAAGAAAACATTCACAAATCACAAATTCAAAATCTATGGTTTGGGTTTGTGTGTTTAAATGGTAAAATTGGAGTTTTAGAAGAGGAAATAATAAAATTTGTTTTTTAACGGAAAATTTTAACAGAATTATTGACTTGGGTGGTCTTTTGCAAACTGAATATTTTTACGGGTGGTTTTTTACAAACGAAATATTTTTACGGGTGGTTTGCTGAAATATTAATTTTTATGGGTGGTTTTTTGCAAACAAAATGTTTTTACGGGTGGTTTGTTGAAATTTCAATTTTTATGGGTGGTTTTGTGCACAAACCCATATTACGCGGGTGGTTTTGTGAAATTCAGTTTTGATATATTGATACATCAATGGCCCAAAAGATGAATGGGCGTGTTTTTTTTTCTAATAATAGGCCTGTTTTTTTTGTAATAATGGGCTTGGGCCGAAGCCCAACTGAAACTCGCGTGTCGGCGTACACTGATTAAAATTTTTGAAAAAGCAAAAACGGAAGGATGTCCCTGCATCTATCTCTTGATCTATTTGGAAATTAGGGAAGAGAGGGAGATTTCTAGGGCGTCAATCTTTGGTTGGTAATCGATTCGGTGAAGAAGAAAAGGGGAAGAATGGTGTGCGAAAAATGTGAGTTACCCTCTCTGGTAATTGGTATAAGGATTTCGTTCTCGGTAAAATAGTCCGGTGAAACGATTAGGGTTTGGGGCACAGTTGAATTCGTGATTAAAATCATTGCATGCTTGTTTATTTGATGAATGAATGTTGATATGCTGATTTATATGGTTTGTTTGATGATTCAAACAGGTGAGAAGAAGCTCTCAAAGGTCATCGTGCCGGACAAGTGGAAAGAAGGTGCCAGTAACACTAACGAGAGCGGCGGCCGTAAAATTAACGAGAACAAACTGCTTTCCAAGAAGAGCAGGTTCGAAAATCATGCAATGATTTTGTTGTAGTTACCTGTGTGAAAAAGAAGTGCACAGTTCGAATTTTGTAGGTTGGGTGGTAGATGATTTTTCTTAAATCAGATTGGGGATTTTTAATGTCCAAGCTGAAGAATTGCGTGGACTTGATTTCGACTCCTTACTTAGCTTCGACTGGAATTAGCTGCATCATTCTTCAATATTGGGCATATTTCCTTTTACTCTGTGTTTTTATTGTAAATTACATTGCTCCCATATTTTTTGGTTTTTGGTCCTTATAAGACTCTGTGTTATACATACCTCTTAGAGTCGGTACCAATACCACTGATCAAAAATCCGTGTAGAATGTCATGGTTTGGTACATGTGATGCTAGCTTTACAGTGATGGTGGTAATTTGATGATCTTATTGAGGGGAGAGAGTTCCTTCAGGATATTCTTGTCTGAATTTTACACACTTTGAAACTCTTGGTAGTTAAAGATTCAGTTTTATCGCTCTTCCATTTTGACGATCAATAAGCAAATTACGGTAATGGGATTTTGCATACATCCATTGGGAGGGATTTTATTACAATTATGGTTTTTTGTAGGACAACAACACATATTAAATTGTTGCTCAATTGGTTAGCTGCTGGCCTAAATGATGGCTGTTGGACTTGTTTTGCTTCCCAGCCATAGGGAAAGGGTTCAAAGCTTGGTACATAGATGATTGATAGGGGAGTATGGTAGTCAAATGAACTTTGTTGCTTGCGTTTCACTGATTAATTAAATATTCAATATTGTTTATAGATGGTCACCATATGACAAGAACAAGTGCACCATTTGCAAGCAGCAGGTCCACCAAGACGGCAAGTATTGTCATACATGTGCTTACAGTAAAGGTAGTGTATCCCTAATCCCCAACTTTCGCAAATGTGCTGAAATCTTATTAATGTATTATAGCATTTGCCTTATTTCGTCATTGTTACAAATGTGGTGAAATGTTGTATGTTTCAGGTGTATGTGCAATGTGTGGGAAGCAAGTACTGGACACGAAGATCTACAAACAGAGCAATGTATAATATGGATAGCAGCTCTTGTTCTGGGATCCTACATCTCAAAAAGGCCAACTTGTGCTCCATACCTATCAGCATTGTACTAGCCCAAGCGCCGAGGCTGTGTTTGGATGTCTAAAACTTGAACTAAAAGACATGTATTGTGTTTTATAAAGTCTACATTTTACAAGGCTGTTTGGCTGGGAAGAAACACATGCTTTATGTTTTATGGTGGTAGGATCGTTGTAGTATTCGAAGGTTACACTGATCATTACTGTAACATTGTGATTGCCATTCTTATTGTCAATTGGTTTTAAGATGAACCTCAACCGACTGAGGTGTGCTTCTATGGACATGTCCTCGGTGTACCTACGTATATTCACTTGTATATTAGATATAACACATTACATATATTCATTTTTAGATAATTAATATTTACATTCATAAGGATAAATATTCAAAACTCTTTATAAAAATACTGTGTCAAATATCGTAATAAACTTTGTGCAGCATGTGCTATTGACTAGTTGGCTTATACCAATTCAAAATGCCTTCCAATCTTAATTTGAAAGGCGCATTAGCTGTCTTGATTAATTCTGACATGCAACGGAGTGAAACTTGTAGAAGCTTCAAACCACATCTTGATTCAAAGTCCTCAGTGCCTCTCTACATCAAATTGCAATGCCTCTTATTTCCATTGTCAACCATAAATAATACTTGGTGTTCATTGTGTTTCATTTTCTTCAACTGACCTAGCATTTTTAATCTTTGATATTTGTATGTATATATTATACAAAGTCAATTTATCATATTGCGTTAAATGGCATGCTTATTATAGCTGAGATTACAACAGATTTGGGAAGTACAAGCAATGATAAAAGCAACTTGATCCTTTAAACTGATTTCCTAACGTCAACATAGACCCAGTAGAGAATCATCCATACATTGGAAATTTGGAATATTGATCTTTCAAGATTGCAAAGAGGCAAAGACCAACTTCATAGGCACATACATTAACTTTTAGTGCAACAAATAAGTTTTCTCAAGTTTGTTGTTCACAATCACAAATGAACATTACTAAGCCAAATTAACAATAGCTAGTTGCATCTATTGTCTGAAGGGGAAATCAACTTCAGAATTCAGCATCAGATTGATGACATCTTGGAGAAATAATCAACTTACTACCAAAGTCACCTCGTCACTTGGTTTAATAGTCAGACAATTATTAGTAAGATGCTATGCTACATAGTCCCTAAAATCTACTTTTGCTCAAAAACTTCCACAGCTTCAGATTTGTAATAGATGGCTTCCCCATACCAAATTCCCAGTATGATTCTGATATTTTTCTGCTTCTCATCACTACTCGCAGAAAACGTACGTGCTGAACCGCAATATATAAACTCTACCTGTAGAGCCACTGGCAACTACACCCTAAACAGCCCATATGAGACCAATCTTAAATTAGCCCTCTCCAATCTCAGAACCCAATCATCCTCCAGTAGCTTCTACAATACCACCTCAGGTGAAGGCGTAGACAAGACCTACGCACTTTACTATTGTAGAGGGGACGTCGATTCACAAGTATGTAATGATTGTGTCCAGGCTGCAGCAAGTAGGATCATAACAGACTGCCCAGTCCAAAAAGAGTCGGTTATTTGGTTTGAAGAATGCACGCTGCGTTACGCAAACAAGTCAATCTTCTCCGTCTTTGAGGAGTTTCCAAACAATTGGTATTGGAGCAAATATAATGTGTCGAATCCTGAGCAGTTTACTGAGAAGCTTGGGGAGACCATGAATTCCCTTATCCAGAAAGCAGCTTATTCTACTGGCTTCGCGATGGGGCAAGCTGATGTGACTCAGTTTCAGACTGTCTACTGCCTTGTGCAGTGTTCACCTGATCTTATTGGCAGCCCTTGTTTCAATTGCCTGCGTGCGGCTCTCAAAGACATTCCTTCTTGTTGTGGATCAGGAAGTATCAATGCGATGATCAATTTTCCCTGCTGCCGACTAATGTATGATCTTTCCCCTATAGGAAAAGTGAATTCAACGTCTCCTCCTCCACCCGGGTCAACATCTCCTCCTACACCTGGATCAGCATCTCCTCCTCAGCCAAGTAACCCTCCATCAGGTGACAGAGGTAACAGCTCCTCAGCAATTATTCTTGCACAATATTGGAGTTATTATGATAATATACTAAGATAAGATCCTGACATAAGTTTGTGGTGCCATTTCCACAGGTAAAGGTGCAAGGTTCTATGCAATAGTAGCAGCTGTCACCGGGGTTGCTGTAGTGTTGCTTATCGGTGGTATTTGGTTTTGTTTGCATAAGAAGAAGGCAGAAAAGAAACCTACAGGTATATGAATATGTAAGAAGTCCTTGTTGTTAAGAATAAAATCAATCAAAGAAGTCCATGTATTGAAATCAGCCTAGTGTGTATACTTAGCTGTACTTACAACAGAACCTTTATGTACAAACTCAACTAAGTATGATGGCATGTTTATGTCAGATAACAGCGCAGAATATGAGATAGAAGGCCTAGTGCAGTTTGATCTTGAAACAATAAAAGCTGCAACTACAAACTTCTCTCTTGCACACTGGCTTGGAGGAGGAGGATTTGGTCCTGTTTACAGGGTAATATCATTCACTACCTTGATAAATAATCATATAGAATCAATTCATTTTTTATTATTGTCTCCATGTTGAAGTCCATGGGGCGATAAACTAGGACCATGCACACATGTAAGGCCAGTACATAAGTCCAATAAAATTCCATCCTAAAACCAATTGATCTCAATTTTCAGATGTGGGAAGTTATATTCCAACAAATGTTTATTTAGCCATTAAGACACAATCTGTATATTGTTATTTACAGGGCAAACTGCAGAATGGTCAAGAAGTGGCCATTAAAAGACTTTCAGAAGACTCTCGACAAGGTATCAACGAGTTTACCAATGAGGTACGTTTGGTAGCAAAGCTCCAGCATAGAAATCTGGTTAAACTTGTAGGGTTCTGTGCCGAAGGTGAAGAAAGACTAATAGTCTACGAGTTCATGCCTAACTTGAGCCTCGACAAGTATCTGTTTGGTAATATTTATTGAATCATTTTAAGCATAAGCTCCAAAATATTCTCAATTTTTCAGTCAAATCATGGAAAAAAATGAACATTACTAACAATCACAAACTATTGATCAAAGCAAGTCAAAGTACCTGAGATGGGATGATAGATACAAGATCATACTTGGGATTTCACGCGGCCTTCAATATCTTCATGAAGATTCTCGGCTTAAGATCATACACCGTGATCTTAAAGCAAGCAACATATTATTAGATGAAGACATGAATCCAAAGATTGCTGACTTTGGAATGGCAAGACTTGTTGTCGTGGACCACACCCAAGCAAATACAACCAAAGTTGTCGGAACATTGTAAGATTCACACTCTTTGCATCCCGTGACAGAAAACATTTGTTTTTCCTGATAGAGTGAAATTTATTTTGCAGCGGATACATGGCACCAGAATATGCAATGGCCGGAAGATTCTCGATTAAGTCAGATATCTACAGCTTCGGAGTCATGCTTTTGGAGATTGTAACAGGTCAAAGCAGTAATAAGCTACATCAATCAGAGCATCCCGAGGGACTTGCATTGCGAGTAATTAGTTTGTAGACTTTGATTTCTTATTAATTATCATTCAATCTCAGTAAATTAAGATTACCCATGTCAATAAAAATCATTCTGGGGGTGCAGGCATGGAGAGTTTGGAAAGAAGGGGCAATAGAAGAGCTCATAGATCCTGTGCTAGAGAAGACAATGTTGTCAAGGATGGAAGTTATAAGATGCATTCAAATAGCATTGTTGTGTGTTCAAGATAATCCAGATAGTAGACCTACAATACAAGCAGTGCTACTTATGCTTAACAGCAGCTCTGTTGAATTGCCAATTCCATCTGTGCCTTCTCCTTTGTCCCACAGCCATAACATCCATATCCGCAACGGAAATTCAAGCAGAGAGTATAAGCAGCAACAAACCGGATCTCAGAACTCCTATGGCGTCTGGCGGTTTGAACAAGATTTATATCCTCGTTAAGTTTTGATTTGATGCACAAGACATATTACCAACATTTTCATTTTTCAAGGCTGCATATATTGGTCTGTTTTGTATGGAAAAGTTTGATGGATTATTTTAATTTTGCATCGATTACAGGCTCAATATGTAAAAAATGAATGTGGAAGCCATAAGTTATTTCTGAACAGGGTTTGGACCATTCTCTTCCTTCCTCCTTGTTCTTGATGAACAGTCGAAAATACATTAAACACATCCTTTCAAGTGCGATCTAGATTCAAAAAGCCTAGAACGAACAAGATCGGTTTGATTATCTTATATCTCCCGTATCGATTTCGTGCAACCAGCAAAATGTGATATTCGGAAAACAGGTTCGGAGCGATTCAGTTCAATATGCGGTCAATTTTGGTAACATTTCTTGCAACTAATGACAGTATTAATACATAATAACACAAATATAAAATTGCGCTTCATAACAAGATGAAACGGATTAAAAAAACCAAATATAAGATATTCCCTCCGTCCCATTTTGTTTGTCCAATATTCATTTTAGTTGTCCCAAAAAGTTTGTCTAACTTTTTTTATTTCCTTTTATATCAAATTTTTCTTACAATATTACCCCTATTCAATCTTACTTTTTACCCTCATTCTCCAATAAAAAATCTACCCCCAATCAACTTTTTAGTCTTTTCCTTTTTTATTCTCTTTCTTCACATCTTTATCCATCAACATCACACACTCTCTCCTCTTCCTATTGGTTCCTTTTTCTCTTATACCATTTTCTTAATTTGTGTGAGAATTGTCCTTTTGGACAAACAAAATGGGACGGAGGGAGTATATAGTAGTATAATATTGTACGTAAACAGTGCAGATAATTAATTAAGGGAGTGGGATATGCACAATATCCTGGTTCGTGTAAGCTTTGTGATGATCCATCAAGAACATGCTTTTGTTGTAAACATAGTCACACACTATCGAACTAGACAGCTGCCGCTCGTTCCTTGGGCCATAAGAAGCGTGCTCTATCTTCTTCCATGAGGTAGGCACCCCATGCTCCTCCATCACCCACAGATTCATGGACGCGGACTTTACCAAGGCTGCAAGCATGCCGTCATACTCGAAAAGGGCAAACTCATATGTAGAACACGAGACTTCTCTGGGGATGTCCATTATGCTAAGCTCTTCACTCACACAGTCAAACATAAGCACATAATAATCCAACTCTCCCCCAAAACTCCTCGATCTCAACAGGAGCCAATGAATAGTTCCATTTACAAAACAACTCGTAAAAATTTTGCCTCCTATAGAATATGGGTTGAGGTGTTTAATTTTGGCCGCCGTCAGTGGCTGCCTCCAGAAGCCTTGTCGAGCTGAGTATACCTTAAACGAGATCCAATCTATCACGACTACCTTAAAATCATTCTTACTAGAGTCATAACCAAAGCCTATAGCACCATAAGTAGTCAAGTGAAGGCAAGGGAGGGCTACATACTTGTGAATTGACGGGTTCCAAAGATAGGTCGAGCAAGACCAGTAGAGAATGCATACTACGCCATGGATGACATCAACAAAAGTGAACCTTTTATGGTTTCTAGGATGGGCCTGAAACGGGAAATAAAGTTCGTGTTGTTGTTCGTCGTCTTTGTCGTCAAGAGGATGACAAAGAGTGTAGCGTTCGTGAGAGATACATCGGTATAAGTCAGGAGGGTAGAAGACTTTGTCTTTGTAAGTCACATGGAGATAAGGTTTTAGGTGGTTGCAAGGCACGGTGGAGGAAGTGAAGGTAAAGTGAAGGTTGATGAAGAAAGCCGATGGGATGATTGAATTCCACCACTTGCAAACACATCGGAATCTGCAAAGGCTTTCCATCGGCAATCTCTTCCAGATCTCCATCCAAACATCTTCATGCATCTGTCTGCACGTACATATATGTATTTACTAATTAGGAAAACAAATCCATGGAAATTAAACTAAACCAACATCCATATCCATTAAGAAAAATTTAGGGTTGGAATTATATATGAACCTTAAGAGATGAAGGGGGAGGGTAGCCATAGCCTGAAAGGATCTGAATTTCTTATACCCTGCTGAAAAAATAAAAACAAGACAAAGAAGAAGAACTTTCAGGGTTAAATTAATATACCCGATCAAGGCTGTCCACTTTCTCCCTATTTATTTATTTTATGTGCTGAAGGATTATCCTCTTTGATTCAAAACGTTGTACAATCGCAGAATTTACATGGTATATCGGTAAGCCGTACTGCTTTGCCAGTTTCGCATCTCTTTTTTGCTGATGATAGTTTGTTGTTTGCCAAGGCGAAATTGCAAGAATGCTCGATTATAACTGATATTCTCAGTCAATACGAAAGAGCATCTGGACAGAAAGTGAATATGGCTAAGTCGGAAATTTGCTTTAGCAGGAATGTATCAGCTCAAATGAGACATGAAATTTGCTCGTTTTTGAATGTACGAGAGGTTGACAAGTACTCAAAATATTTGGGATTGCCAACTATTATTGGACGTTCCAAAAAAGCAGTTTTTACTGTGATTAAGGAACGAATACGGAAAAAGGTCTCAGGTTGGAAGTCTAAGCTTTTATCTCAAGCTGGCAGGGAAGTGATGATCAAATCTGTGTTACAGGCGATTCCGTTATATCTCATGAGTATTTTCAGACTTCCTGATTCACTGATTGATGACATTCATTCCATGTTGTCAAATTTCTGGTGGGGTTCGTCGGATGAGCATCGGAAAGTACATTGGAGATCATGGGCCTTTCTTTGTAATTCCAAAAAGTCTGGTGGGCTAGGGTTTCGAAATTTGAAGGTTTTTAATTCAGCAATGCTTGCAAAACAGGGCTGGCGGCTGCTTCATTCTCCAGAATCATTTCTCAGTAGGATTCTGCAGGAAAAATACTACAGAGGGTCTAATTTTTTGTCGGCAAGATTAGGCCTTACACCAAGCTTTACCTGGTCTAGTATATGGGGTGCTAAATCTCTTCTGTTAGAAGGTCTGGCATGGCGAATTGGTGATGGATCTAATGTATCTGTTTGGCGTGATAAATGGGTGCCGGATGGTGCTGGTAATTTTCGACAGCCTTTGTTTGTCCAAGGAGCAGATTCAACTTTGTTGGTATCACACTTGATTGATGCTGAACATGGTTCTTGGAATTTATCAAGTTTGAATTCCTTGATGAATCCTTTGGATGTCAACTGAATTTTAAGCTTACGGCTCAGTCCTTTTTCCAAAGCCGATACTCTCTTTTGGCCTTTGTCTTCGACTGGGTTTTACTCAGCCAAGACTGCTTACTGGTTAGGTATGTCTGATATTCCTCAAGGTTTACATAATTCCCTTTCTTCACCTGTTTGGAATTTGATTTGGAAGCTTAATCCACCGAAACTAAAGACTTTTGCCTGGAAGTTAATGTCAAGTTCTTTGAGTACTAAAACTGGTCTTTATCAGCGTAATATCATTGCTTCAGTAGAGTGTGATCTTTGTAATTCATCTCCAGAAACGCTGTGGCACATGGTCTTTGATTGTCCACAAGCTCGTTCCATGTGAAATCAGTCCGGTTTGGTTTCTGGATTGCTAACAACCCCATCTTCATCTTTGCAAGATGTTGTGCTGAAGATTGTTGATTCTCATGGAGTTTCAGGTATTGAGGAATTTTTCCTTATAGCTTGGGTTTGTTGGACTGCACGTAATTTGGGTATTTTCCAAGCCAAATTGCATCAGGGACCTCGTCTACTCGTTGGTTTTAGCAATATGATTCTTGTTTATAAATCTACTGCTGCTCAGGTTGGACAATCTTCATCAATGACAATACCTCGTACTATGAAGTGGCACCCACCACCATCAGGAGTTGTCAAAATTAATTCAGATGCTGCGTGTTTGGGTGATGATGGTACTGGTTTGGGAGTTGTAATGCGTGATTCAGCAGGTCAAGTTATTAATTCAGCAGTTAGACGTCTTCCTCGATCGATGCCGGTCTTAGTTGCTGAGGCTTATGCTTTGTTATTTGGTCTTCAGTTGGCTAAAGTTTTTGTTCTTTCTGCAATCATCTCAGAAGCTGACTCCCTTAGTTTAATTTTAGGAATAAATAGAAAGGTTCCTAATCTATCTTATTTTGGGTCTATTCTGGATGATATTAGATTACTTTTACAATCTTTTAGTATAAGTTCGTGTGTTTATGTAAATCGTCATGGAAATGTTGTAGCTGACTTTATTGCTTGTTTATGTCCTGATATGGGGCATGAACAAGTTTTCGGTTCTAATTCTCCGTCGGGTGTTTTTATCTTTGGCGGAATTAGACCTTTAATAAAAATTTACAACTTTTCCTCTCAAAAAAAAAAAAAAAAAAGAGGACTGCTGTTGCCCAAAAGAAAGGCGGGCGGCAGCGAACTCGAAAAGTTTTTTGAAAGAAAAAATAAAACCTAAAGTTTATGGAATCAAATAGAGATGAACACGGCGGAGAACGGGACGGGAAATTCCCGTCAGTTATTGGGAACTCTTCAAGTTTTGATTTTGATACACAAGACATACTACTAACATTTTCAAGGCTGCATTGGTCCGTTATTTCTTGATGCTTCAGTTTTAAAAACAATAACACGCACTTCTATTTATTCAACTAATCACAAAATTAATTGATTAGTTGAATAAAATAACCGATAGTTGAATAAAATAACTGATATGAAAACCGAATTTGGTTCAAATAAAATAATTCCTTATCTTATAAAATAAGGAGTGTTTAGAATACCTGAATTTTCTTGATTCAAGGGCTCATATTCTCGAAAATTAGGGACGCTGTGACATTTTCGTAATGTTTCAGAAATTACAAAAGTGGATCGTTATAGTGAAAAATTACATTATGATATAGCAAAAAGTGCATTACTAACCCAAATATTTTGGAAGGAAGGAAACAATTAAGTTCAATCGGACGCTCATGATGATGCACTTTTTTGAGTTTAGTAATACACTTTTTGGTATTTCTAAATGCATTTTTTCACGATAACGATGCACTTTTACAATGAACCGAATATAAAGCGCGTACCTCGTTGGCTTCATTTTTGTTATCACTTTTTTGGTTTAGTAATGCACTTTTTGGTATTTCACAATGCATTTTTTTATGATAAAGATGCTTTTGCAATTTTCAAAAAATTACAAAAATGCCACCACATCCCTTGGATCACCTTGATCTAATAGCTCTAAACGCTCCGTATTTTAAAGGATAAGGAGTTGTTTTATTTGAACCTTACTCTATGAAAACCATCAATAATCAATAATCCATAACTTAACTATATATATAATTTATTGCTTTTCGAGTTACCGTATTATTTTAACCACACATTATAAATTAATTATCATTTATTATATTTTAGTTTTGTTTTCATAAATATATTTTTTTATATTTCGAAGTCAGTCAAATTTAATTTTATTATAATTTAGTGAGGTAACTCTTATATACATGATATTAAAGAATTTTTTGTAAATAAATTATATTTATATTTATATTTATATTAAAATATTCTTATTTAGTATACTTTATTTTTTCTATAAATAAATTATTTTTAAGTCACTAAAAGTTATTTTAGGCTCACAATATCATTTCATATTTAATATTATACTTTTTTAGTAACTAAATTATTTTTATCTTCTATGTTAAATTAATTAGGTTTTTCGCAAACAAATCTATTCTTATTTTAGATTTTATTTTAATAAAATAAATTAATCTTTTTGTGCTATTTTTTATATTACTTCAACTATTTTAACTCCCATTCCCTGCATGGGATTAACATAAAATAAAAATTACATATTTTTTAATCATAAAAAAAATTTAGATCTCATATTTAAAGAGAAATGTATATAAATTTTGTTTTTCTTATATTTTAGATAGAATCTTTAAAATTACTTGTATTTAAAAAAATTATATACATAACAAAATTCTATCTGTGGTGTATTTATAATTGGGTACATAAATTATTAAAAAAATATTTAACATTAATATTTAACATTTCTATAGTTTATTTTACTTTAGATAGAATATTTTTAACTTAAAAAAACTTATCATTAGAAAATATTTAGCATTTTTATTTAATGTTCCTATAGTTTATTTTAGATAGAATCTTTTCAACATATGTAAATTGCCAAAAGCACACAAACCTAGATGGCTTAACGTGAGAATGACATGTAGGAAAAATCCTAGGTGACACATGGTAAAATCCTAACTTATAATGTGGTAGAAAAAATAAATTAAAATAGCTTATAATGTACTACCTCCGTTTCACAATAAATGTTCATAGACAAATTTACACATATATTAAGGAATTTTTTCCCCAAATTTACCCCTATTATAAAGTACTTCCTACTCCTAAAAGTTGTTTTTTTGGGAGAAGTGTATATGATTAATGTAGTATAATTATTAGGGGTTAAATTGAAAAAATGAACAAAATTCTTATATGGACATCTATTGTGAAACAAGAAAAAAGTCTATATAGACATCTATTGTGAAACGGAGGGAGTAGCATGTAGCCTTCGTGCACTAGTAAGTGGTTATGACTTTATGGTTGCACCATGAGGTCTCCGTTTCGACTCTCATGGGCAATGCCCTCGACCAACAACAACAACATCATCTACCCAGTTGGAAACTGAAGCGTGCGGTATCTGAGGGGTCAAGATGTACATACCCTTGCCCTAAGTAGAAGTCGGGAGGGTATTTCTGCCATGCCCAAAACCAGAAGGGGGTGGGGTGTGGGCGGGGTAAAATCAAGAGAGTAACTCAAACTAAGAACTAACGAGCGAGAAAAGAAAAGAAATTTAAAACTAAAAGAATAAAAGGGGAATATAGCAAGAAACTCCCTCTACGTCTTTACTACTACCGCTTTGCCATTGTAATCTTCGCGCGCCATTGGTCCCTGCACATTGCCAGGTCAGCTGGAATTGCTAAAACAATGAGATCTTGCTTTATGACTTCCTTCCAACTCTTTTTCGGTCCGTCCCTTTCACTGCTAAAATCCCTAGCGGACAAACTTTCGATCCTCCGTACTGGTGCATCTGGCGGTCGAGGGCATCTTTTGACATTATTATTTAATGTTCCTACAATTTATTTTATTTTAGATAGAATCTTTTAAGTTAAATAAATTATCATATAAAACATTTAACAGTAATACTTAATATTTAATATTAGATAATTTTTTTTATTTTAGATAGAATCTTTCCTAAATTAATTTATCTTATTTTTATATAATCCTAAAATAATATCAACATATATAAATTGTCAAAATACAAAATTCTATTTGGAAAAATCCTAAGTGACTTAACATAGGAACATGAGGTAAAAAATCTTAGATGGTGCAACATAGTGACCTTATTCCATGCGTCTTATATATAAATATAGATTTGTTCATTAATCTTAGATGGTGCAACCCTTTGGCAATTCCTATAATAGAGGTGTCTAGGTTGAATTGTTTTTGCTTGAGTCAAGCCTTGTGTAGGAAATCTTGTCGTCTTGGGTAACGGATCTTTCCGGTTCAAACCTTCGACAATTCCCATAGTAGAAGGGTCTAGGATTTTGTGTGCTCTTATCTTTCTAGTATTTTATGTTCTTTCAACCTTTCTTTAGTTTGTTCTCTAACTAACTTGTTGACTAGTTGGCTTTTTCAAGTACTAAAGATGACTGATCTTTACATGGTAAAACCCTTTGATGTAGTCATGGACTTTGCGATGTGGAAAGTTAAAATGCATGCCATTTTAACTAAAGAAAAATGTTAGATGGCCGTAACTGAAGCATGACATGTGGAGTTCTCTAATGCTAGAAGTCAAGAACTCTAGTGTCAAGCACATGCAAAGATAATGCTTAGGCTAACTGATGAAGTAGCCATGCAGGTTGTAAGTCATACTAACCCTAAGAATCTCTGGGAGGCTCTTGATGAAATCTTTTTAAAAAAATCTTTGCATAGTAGAATTACCTTGTTGTACAAACTCTTTATGCTTAGCATGGATGTTAACATGACTTTGAGTGAAAATTTTGATAAGTTTCTAAAGTTAACTCAAGAGCTAGCTATGTGCAAAGAGGAGATAAAAGAAGAGCATCAGGTTGTTATTTAGTTGAATTCCTTACCTACCCAATTTGATATTCTTAAAGATGTCATACAATATAGTAGAGATGACCTAACTTTGATTAAACTTACTAAAGCTATCACTTAGAAAAATGATTCTATGAAAATATTTAAAATTAAGAATGGGTCTAAAAATGAGACTAAGAGTGATTATAAGAATGAGGTGATGTTTGCTAAGAGAAAGGGTAAGAACAACAAGGGTAAGAAAAAACCTGAAAAGCCCGACAAGTCAAATGATAAGAAATCCGACTCTTCTTCTGTGAAATGCTATTATTGTGGTAAAGAAGGCCATTATTCTAAAGACTGTAGAAAGTAAAAGAGGAATGAAAAGAGAAATAAAACGATAATTCCAATAGTTTCTCTAATATTTTTGAATTTAACTACCAATATTTTAATGAGTTACTAATGGTTGCCCATGCTTGCGAAGAAACTGATTGGATTCTAGACTCTGGTTGTACACTGCATGCAACTCCAAATTGAAAGGGAGTACTTTGAATCTTTATCTTTATGTGATGGTGGTGTTGTTATGCTTGGTGATAATATCGCTTTACAAATTAAAGACATTGTGTTTGTTCCTATTAGAATGCATGATACCGGGTTAGATTAATTCAAAAGGTTAGGTGGGTGCCTAATCTTAAGAGGAATTTACTTTCTAAATCCGTTTTGGATGACCTACGATGTCAGATTGTCACTTCTAATGGTATAAGGGATGTAATAAAAAATGGTACAATCCTTGTAAGGAGTGTTAAAAAGGGAGGGCTATGCCATGTTGTAGCAACTCTTGAACTTAACATATCTAAGAATGTGAATAACTCTGATATTTTAGAACATACCAAAATTTGGCATGCTAGAATGGATCATATACACAATAAAGGTTTGCATTATCTTTATAAGAATGACATGATTAATGTGAATCCTTGTGATATTACTTTCTATGCAACTTGCATACTTGGTAATAAAACTTCTCACAGTTTTAATGAGTCTTCTTATGCAACTTCTAAGCCTCTTTAATATGTACACTCTGATCTATGGGGTCCTATACATGTGGACACTATTGGAGGTAGAAAGTACTTCCTATCCCTAATATATCACTATTCTAGAAAGGTTTGGGTGTGCATATTGAAATCTAAAGATGAAGTTTTTGAAAACATTAAAATATGGAAAGTTATGGTAGAAAGCCAAACTGGATTCAATCTAAAATTCCTTAAAATTGACAATGGCCTAGAATTCTACGATAGCATGTTTAATAAATATTGCAAGCTGAATAGTATTGAAAGACACCTAAGTGTTCCTGGAACCCCTCAATAGAATGATATTGATGAGAGGATGAACAAAACACTTTTAGAGAAGGCAAGATGCCTTCTCTTTAGTGTTGGAATGAGAGCCTCTCTTTGGGGGGAAGCTGTGATAACGACTGCCTACTTAATTAACAAATCCCTATCTTCTGTAATAATGTTTAAAACCCCTCAGGAGATGTGGATTGGTAAAAAAGTTGACCTTTCACATCTAAGGGCTTTTGGTTGTAATGCTTATGCACAAGTTTCTTAAGGGAAACTATGACCTAGAGCCCAAAATGTGTTATGTTAGGATATACAGAAGGAGTAAAGGGAAATAAATTGTTACTTGTTCAACCTAGGGGCTACAAGGTCATAGTTTCTAGGTCTGTCATATTTAATGAAAAAGACTTTTATTTCAAGTCAATTTTAATGCCATCAACTAAGAATGCAGGTACCACTCGTGAGAACCAAAATGGTGGTCAATTCTTTGAGCCACTAAGCGCAATAGATGAAGAGGAGGATACAAAGGAGTTTAATATTGGGCACTCTTCCAGCATATCACAAACAAGCCTGGAAGATGAGCTGATAAGCCCTCAAACATCCAACTCCACAAACAAAACATCTCACCAATTGGGTGGGGGAGTAAGTAATTCTCACTCAACTTCAACTTCTGAAATTTCTTCTTCTCATACTTATTCACTTGATTCTATGCATGATTCTACATATGCTAATCACGATTTGGCTTCTCATGATAACCCTGTCTTTGAATCTCAATCTAATAATAACCTCATTGATTACCATCTAACTAAGGATAAGGAACCCAGACTTAGAATTCGTAACACTAGATTAAGTAATTATGTGAATTTGCACGAGTTGAATGAGAAGTATCTTCATGAGAATTTCTCTAAAAATTGTTTAGCATGCTTTCTCTGTTGCTGAAGTTATTAGGAAGTTTATTCCTGAAACTTATGAACAAGTCGTGAAATATAAAAATATAAATGACTGGGTGAAAGCTATGCATGAAGAGATTTAGTCTATGAATGTTAATGGCATTGACTTTAGTTCCTGAACCCGCTAAGGCTAGGTTAATAAATTGTAAATGGATTTACAAGATTAAGGAAGAGGCTAATCCTAGTGAACCACCTAGACACAGAGCTAGGTTTGTGGCTAAGGGGTTACTCAGAATGAAGATGTTGATTACAATGATATCTTTGCTCCTGTTGTGAAATATAAAACAATGCGTCTATTACTTGCTATGACTATTGTGTTTAATTGGGAACTTGAGCAAATGGATGTTAAGACTACTTTCTTACATGGAAATCTGATTGAAACTATCTACAAGAGATAGCCCAAAGGCTTTATTGATAAAAATCACCCTAATTATGCTTGTCTTTTGAATATATATATATATATATAGAATGACGCTCTAGTGAAATACCTTATTAGAGTAAAGCATGTGGTTAAAATCCAGCCATTAGATTAGATAGGATGGACGAATCAGATTTAAAATAAAAAAGGTGCATTTTAAGGAAATTTGAGAGAAGCACCATATCACACCCAAACCCGCTACTTTTAAGGAGGGGATAAATACATGATCCGTTCAAAATGGAAACAAGCAAAATTAGGGGGGGATTTAAATTAACAAATGAGAAAAATATACATCAGAATCTCAGAAAATGTTTTATACCCCGATTGAAAATCCAATCCTGCTAAACCGTCATTCATTATTCACGTCTTCTTCTTCAACAACCATCGTTCATCTTCTCTCTCTCTCTCTCTCTCTATTCAACGCATCTAGACATCGATTTCTAATCATCTTCTTCAATCTCAAGGTCCATCTTCAAGATTCCAAGTCCAATCGTCGATAATCGGTGAACAACCTTTTTGATTATGCTAACTTTTTTGTCAATATTATCATTCTTCAGTAAAATCACCGGTATTTACACAAAACAATATAATTTCTTCGTACGATCTAGATTTACATTTCAATGGGTTTGTTTCGTTGTTATTTTTTTAACTGTAAGTATCATTCTTCAATATTTGGATGGAATCTGGCTCTAATTTGTTTGCAAGTCGGGAAATTGTAGGGTTTATGTAGTTATGAGTTCACGAAATTAGGGTATAATGGGTGATGTGGACTATAGATCAGACCCATTCAATGGGTGTTCTACTGCATGTGGTTGAGTTTGTAAAAGACGAGTTTAAAAATCTAATCAAAGCTATGGTCATATACGGTTTTTCGAGATTGATTGTGTATGACATGTTGTTTTCGATCTACTCTAAGAGTGTGTGCAATGTTTAATAGATGGCAATGTTACCAAAGTCGAAGAGCAAGAACAAAAGGAAGCATGATAAAGGTATGCATCATTCAAAATTTTATAGATTATATATTATTCAAATCTATTAATGTTGTTTTTCAACCCAACCCATTTTGTGAAAGTTACTGAACTGGCAATTACATATAATATATATTAAAAAGTTATTTAACCTTTTATGAATGATTATTCAAAGCAAAGTGACATATTATTCAACATCAGATTGTTGTCAACTTTGTTTTAGAAGGAGGATAAATAAGTAACAGGTATCATTCTTTTAGAACACAATTATTATTCAACTATAGGTATAATGTTTTTTCAATGTTAATAGTTATTCAGTTCAATCCTATGTATTATTCATAAACATATTTGCTATGTAAAGTCAATTCAAATTATTCAAATGATATCATATTATTATTCAAAGTATGGTTTATATAGTTTTTGAAGAATGTGTTAGTTGATAGACAATAGACATTTTATTAAATGACTATGGTGTTTTTAAATATGCTAGATGGTTTGATTACGAAATATGAAAGTAAAACATGTGTTTTTGATGAATTGCATGTAGTTGGTGAACACTCAAAGCGTTCAAAGGTCAATTTTAAGAAAAGTCGCAAGGTGAAACATGTTGGCAGCGATGATGATGCTGATTTATTTGATCTAAGACCAGAAGACAGCGATGAGATTGAGATCACAAAATCTGAATAGGAGGAAGCTGGCAAAATAATGAAAAACGTTGATAAGCAGTTCCAGGATGAGATCGTGCATATGAGAAAAGTTTTAGCATGTTCCAGGATGGGTTTTATTACTCAATAATGCATTGTTATATTGTTCAAACATATGTTTAAACTTATTCAATTTGATTTGAATGATTATTCAAATAACATTTAATTATTATTCAACAACAATAGGTACATGATATTGAATAATTATTTATATCCATTTGAATAACTCTCCAATAAACTATATGTAAATGTGTAATTTTATTGTTGGACATAATGTAATATTGTGTCTTCGTTCACACAAACAACTGAAATAATCATAAACCATGATAGCATTAAGGTTGAATAATATATATCACTGTCTTATAACAAATATGAGGATTCAACAACATCACGTAAAATATGTCGAAAAATAATTCATATCGATTTGAATAACTCTTCAGTAAACTATATGTAATGTGTATCTTGATGTCACAAGAGAATGTTGATACATTCTACCAAAAAAAAAAAGAATGTTAATACAAAAGGCAATAGTAAATGTATATAGTGTGTCCAAAGCACTTATCAAAAATTTTGGTTTGTAATGCTCAATAACGCATTCTTATATTGTTTATACATATGTTTCTACTTATTCAAATTATATTGAATGCTTATTCATATTACTTGTAATTATTATTCAACAACAACAAGTGCATGATGTGTACAACGAGTTTTATACTGGTAGGACACCGAGGTATCCAATACTTTGTATGATTATCATTTTCATCCACAACGCAATCAGAACTGTAATTAAAATCAATGCAGTCTTCTTCTAAATCCTCTTCAATAGGTGCATCATTTTCAGATTCTGGAAGTTATGAATCATTGTTGAACACGTATTTTTCCCACTTGTTGGTTCCAACTGAAACAAGATATTACACAATCAATATATCAGTTTCATATTATTCATTAAACGATAATAACTTATTCAACTAGTATATCAATATTATTCACAACAATTATAAAAAAATAACATATAATATACATTTTTCTTTATTTCAAAACAATTATTGAACTGTTGTGTTTTTATTATTCAACATATAATTACTAATTCGTAATCTTCAATTAATACTCACAAATTATTCAATATATTGGCTGATGTTTTTCATCAGCATGAGAACTTTATTACGAATTAGTTTTATATTATTCATAAGACGATGAATAACTTATTCAACTAGTATACCAATGTTATTCACAACAATTATAAAAAATGACATATAATATAAAATTTTCTTTATTTCAAAATACTTATTCAACTGTTGGTCTTTTATTATTCAACATATAATTATTGATTTATAAGCTTCAACTAATACTCACAAATTATTCAACATATTGGTTGATGTTTTTCATCAGCCATGACAACTTAAATGCAGTATATAGTTGTTAATCATCACGATCAATTACGCAACTACTAACCCGATTATTATTCAACACTCATTCATAAAAACAACTAACCAAAGGCACCATATCAGCACATTCGAATTGAAGAACTACATCATTTGTATAAGCAGGACGTATAATATTTTTTCAATTACGATCTAACAAAAAAGAACAATTAATCTAAATACAAATAACTAACCTTTTTCCATTGCAAATTTTGATATAATAATCTTCCGAATTCTTCAAACCAATTTGATTCGATTGAAGAAACATGTTGTCGAGTAGCTTGAAATGACGAACGAAAGAAGAAAACGTGGATAATGAATCACGATTTAGTAGGATTGGATTTTCAATCGGGGTAGAAAAGATTTTCTCAGATTCTGGTGTATATTTTTCTCATTTGTTAATTTAAATCCCCCCACAAATTTCGCCTGTTTCCATATTAAACGGATTGTGTATTTATCCCCTCCCCCCTTCCCTATTGTTACTATTATGTTTCCTATTTTTTAGCCATTGATTGAATGAAATCCAACGTCCCCCATTCAACCACACATTGCACCCTAAATACTATTGTACCTGAGCGCTCCTCTCTCTCTCTCTCTCTCTCTCTATATATATATATATATATATATATATATATATATATGGGTTAAAACAATCTCCTAGACAGTGGAATAAAAAGTTTGACTCTTGCATGTTATTCTTAGGGTCTAAAATAAGCAGCTATGATACTTGTCTTTATTTCAAGCATGCTAAGTCTTGTCCCCCTTTTTACATTGTTAGTGCACAAAAATTCCGCCTTTAATGCACTAATTGAATGCTCCTTCTTTCTCTTCCGTTCCAACTGATTCTCTTAACCCGTAACCTGCAAAACAATGGACACAAGGGGCGGGGACCCCCTAATCCACCTCCGATGCCTAAATCAAAAGAGCAGTTATCGCTTGAGCATCGAGGAATAAACAAGGATGCTAGAGAATCAGCGAGTATGAATCTCCTTGAATAGTCGAGCTAAGGGAATATTAGCATGTCCAATCTCTCAATAGGTGTTAATGCATAAACTGAGCGAATATCAGTCTATTCAATGTATGCTCTGTCTACACGGCGAAGACGTGTATTTATAATGGAAGAAGGAGAGCTGGGGGGGGGCGAAAATTCTATCTTTTAGGCTGGCCAACTGCCTTAAAGCCCAAGCAAACAATATCTTACCCCTTTCTCCATTTAAAATTCTATCTTTTATTAAAGATAGAATCTTCCATTAATTTGCATAACCACCACATTTAATTTTATAAGTAAAATAGATAAAAGATAATAAATACGTAATAAATAAAAATACCTTTATGGCGATGATAGATAAAATAATAATATGCTAGTTATTTTTTACCCGCTCACATACATCTTGTTATATGTTGATGACATACTACTAATTAGTAGCTCTAAGGTAGTTATTACTAGGGTTAAGATAGACTTGAAAAATCATTTTGATATGAAAGACTTAGGTCTTGCCCAAAAAATCATAGGTGAAAGGATCCTAAGGAATAGACCTAAAGGAATTATGTATTTGTCTCAAGCTGATTATTTGTACAAGGTACTTGACAAGTTTTCAATGCTGAAGACAAAACCTGCACCTATTCCACTTGGAGGACATCTTGAGCTTACAAAGAAAGATTGTCCCATTACCATTGAACACAAGAAGAAAATGGAGAATGTGCCATATAATGTAGCAATTGGTAGTATTATGTATGCCATGTTGTGCACTAGGCCTGACTTAGCTTTCTCTATATCTATACAATAGGTATATGTCTAATCCTGGTGAAATACTTGCTGAAATATGTAAAAGGGACTGAGAATGTTGGGTTGGTGTATGCTCAGCATGGTCTGAGAGACAACTTACATGGATATGTTGAGTAGGACTATGCCATCAATAAGGATGCTAGGAAGTCTACTACTGCATATTTTTATTCTTGGGCAGGAAATTGTATTTCCTGGAAATCCAAGCAACAATCCATAGTTGGACTCTCCTCAATTGAGGTTGAGTATATAGCAACTACTTCAGCATCTGAGGAGGCTACCTGGCTACGTGGTATCTTGCATGAAATAGAGGGAAAAAACGATCTTCCCACACTCTATATGGATAGTCAGAATTCCTTGTATTTATTCAAGGACCTTGTTAACCATTAGAGAACAAAGCATATTGCTGTGAGACACCATTACATAAGACAACAAGTCGAAAACTAGGAAATCAATGTGAAGAAAATACTTGGAGATGAAAACCCTGCTGATTTTGGGACTAAAATAGTTCCTACCAACAAGTTTGTCTTTTGCTGGGACCACCTCCACATAAAGAATGTAACTTGAGATGTGGGGATGCTTGGTCAATGATGACGAGGAAACCTTCCCAAAATCCACTAAAACTACTTTTCGGAAGTTTACTTTTAGAACTTAAACTTGGTTTAAGAGGGCATATTGTCACGTGTTATTAAACTTCATTTAAGCTCTAGTGGCAAAGAAAGTGGGATGACACATTTCTAAGTTAATAAAACTCATTGCAAAGAAGAGGGAATCGCGCTTGATCACTTAAACCGAGTCAGACTAGGTTCAGGTAATTAAGTGGTTTCCCCGGATCAAAACCGGTTTGGTGGTAGCTTAATTACCTTGGGCTTGATTTTAGGCTTGGCCTTGCTTTTGGGCTTATCCTTGATACGACCCAAAATTGAGATCCATCTCGGAGGACTGAAGTTGGGAGCTTGCATTTTAATCCAAACGTGGCGTTTTAATGCTTGGTCTTGACCTAGCTATAAATTAAAGCCTCACTTTTTATTTTGGAGCTCATTCACTCATCACTCATTCGTGGTGCTTCCGAAGAAAAGAGAGAGAAAGAAAAAATAGAAAGGAGAGATAGAAAGCCATGCGGTGGAGATCTCGCTGGAGAATACAACGACGAAGCTTGTCTCGTGGAAATCTGTGGTGGCGCATTCATACTAAGCTCTATCTCGAGCTTGGTCAGCCTGTATTAAGAGATGAAAGAGATAAAATATAATCTTCTCATATTTGTATATTTTATATTTTATCCTTGTATAGTTACTCTTATCTTGTATTAGCTTATTCTCCAAGCATGTAATCTTTACACTTATATAAATACCATATCTCCCTAGTTAATAATTAATAGGGATTTCTCAAATCTCATATGGTAATTAGAGCCTAACAGATCCTCCTTTCCCAATTTTTTTCCGATCAAATTCTCAACTCTCAATTGATCAGCCAACATGTCTGGCAACGAGTCTCCACTGTTGTCCTCGACCGGATCCCGCAGCGGCACCCATCTACTTCAAGCGGCGCTCGGGAGTACTCTCAACACAGGTCCTCAATTCCCGGTGGTCTCCATTAAATTGGATCGAACCAACCACGCCGTTTGGAGATCGAATATTCTCGACACTCTCGATGATTACGAACTCAAGGACCATGTAACCTCTAGTCTTCCGCCTCCTCATACTCTACGACTTCCGGCAAGCTTGTGATGTTGCTGCACGCACAAAACCGAATCCAGATTTTCTTACGTGGAAGAAGTGTGACTAGTTTGTGCTTTTATGGCTTCGAACAACAATAACAACCCCTCTCCTTGGCTATCTTGTCAAAAGTGATTCCTCTCGTCATGCGTAGGTCACGATTGAGCGTATGTTTCAAGCGCAATCTGGGGCTCGTGCTATGAATCTGAAACAACAGTTG
The DNA here is from genome assembly GCA_964016875.1 of Fallopia convolvulus. Classification (NCBI taxonomy): domain Eukaryota; kingdom Viridiplantae; phylum Streptophyta; class Magnoliopsida; order Caryophyllales; family Polygonaceae; genus Fallopia; species Fallopia convolvulus. Next base: position 7,065,859 of record OZ024718.1, on the reverse strand, counting down.
AAGAACCTTAGAAAAGGAGGGATTTCTATTGGGGGTGTTCAACGGGTCGAGTCGCCCGCGACCCGTACTGACCCGACCCGCAACAACAGTTGAATTTTTTTATTTGGCAGGTCGCAGGTCGAGTCGGGTCAAACCCGCGAGGGTCGCGGGCATGCAAATTTTTTTTTTTAAAATATATATTTTTATAATTTTATTAATGTATAAAAAATCATTGGATTTACGAGTCGACTGCAAACCTGACGAGTTTTTTTAAAAAATACGTCTTTTAGGTTAAAAATAATTTTTTTAGGTAAAAAAATTATTTTTGACCCGATTGACTTAGTCAAACGGGTCGACCCGCGACCCGACCCGTTAGACCCGTGACCCGCGGGTCAAAATATTTTTTTTCGCGGGTCGACCCGCAATCCGCAATTTCGGGCCGCGGGTCGACTCGATCCGACCAGTGAGCATCGCTACTTTCTATGTTGGAATACTTCAAAAAGAAGCGCTCCATTGCTGATTCGCTTGTCGATTGTCAACAACTGGTATCGGATGCCGACTTTGTTACATTTGTTATTCATGGTCTTGATTCTTCTTATGGTCCCTTTAAAGCTGTAGCAAACATGCGTCTCGAGCCTATTACATTAGATGATTTGCTGGGGTACTTGCTCACTGGGGAGGAACGGCTGGCTGAAGAAGCCCGCTTCATGTCTGTGCAGCAGCCGAGTGCAAGTTACATTCGTTCTTAACGTGGCCAACAACGACGCGACCCCGAAGAACAACAAACTCAGCGCCAATCTGGTGGTCACCCCAATTCCTCGCAACAGCAGGACCGCTCTCCCACTCCTCGCGATTCGCGGGACTTGCTACAACAACGCCCACCGTGCACCATCTACCAAATTTGTGAGCGCCAGGGCCACTCCGCTAAGGATTGATTTAGTAGGCTAAATAGGCAGTACTTCCCTTCTCGGCATCCTCCAGAACGTCTCAATTAGGTTCCACCAACAGCATACACAACTTCCTCTTCCTCTTCCATCCAAGAACCAGCATGGTGCTTCGATTCGGGGTCTATTGACCATGTTGTCAGTGATCTAAGCTAACTCAACATCGACTCAGACTATACCGTCATAGATCAGCTTGCTCTTGGGAACGGTACCACTTTACCTATTACACATATTGGCCATTCAACTATTTTATCTACTTCTCGTCCTATTAAACTTTCCAACATTTTATTAGTCCCTAATAGGCAAAAGAATCTTATTACATTACAAAGCTTACTCGGGACAATAATGTTTACCTTGAATTTCACCCTACCTTTTGTTTGGTTAAGGACATGCAGGGACATGTACTTCTCAAAAGAGTCGTTAGCAATGGACTGTATTGCCTACCGTCGGCCTCCCTAGTGAAGGCGGCTCTTGTAGGAGACCACACCTCCTCGTCCCAATGGCACCACCGCATGGGACATCTAAGTCAACCTATTTTAAAATTTATTTTTGAGTCGTTTTAATCTCCCCGTGTCGTCCAATAATTCTACTATTTCATGTCAGTCGTGTCCTTCAGGAAAAAGCAGTCGTTTACCCATATTATCGAGTCATGTGTCATCTACTCTACCTTTTGAGTTGGTTTATTCTGATGTTTGGGTACCTGCCTCAAAACTCTTTATTAATGGATGTCGTTTCTTTGTGTTATTTGTTGATGATTGTACAAGGTTCACTTGGATTTATTTTATGGATCATAAATCTCAGCCTTTTCACTACTTTAAAATGTTTCAAGCAATGGTAAAAACCCAATTTCAGGCTCCCATTAAAGCCTTATAAATAGATTGGGGTGGTGAGTATCGAAATGTTTCAACATTCTTACAATCACAAGGTATTCACCATCGCGTTTCCCATCCTTAGACTCTCACTCAAAATGGGATGGTTGAGCGTAGGAATCGTATTATCCAAGAAAAAGGCCTAACTTTGCTAGCCCATTCAAAATTTCCACCCGAATTTTGGGAACATGCCTTCCACACCGCCATTTACCTCCACAATTGAACTCCCACCCCGGCTCTCCAAAATGATTCTCCCTTTCAACACCTCTATAACCGCCCCCTGATTACTCTTTCTTAAAATCCTTTGGTTGCTTGTGTTTTCCCTACTTTGGTCCCTATCGGGAAAATAAATTGGAATTTAAAACCATGCCTTGTATATTTTTGGGCTACAATTCTAATCACAAGGGTTACATGTGTTACAATCATGAGTCACGTCGTACTTATATCAGTCTTCATGGCTTATTTCATGAGTCAGTTTTTCCTTATGGGTCTCAATCTGAGTCCGTGACCCCCTCTTCTACTTCTCAGTCGGACCTCATGTCCATTGACTTGTTGTCTTCAAGCTCTCTTAACCCAGGGTCACCGTCCACTAGGCCGCCTTCTTTGCCATCTTCGCCGTCATAGGTGCCGACGACCATTGCTAACGATGCCGACGAGAATGCACCTCCAACCCTGTTATCGGCGGCCTCTCCCGTCCCATCTGATCCACCACCTAAAGGTTCTGCACCCATCTCTCCCCCTTCCTCGCCGCCGCCACCACCCTCCCACTTTGCCTCATCTACGACCGTCGGACACCTCAACTCACCCCATGATCACCCGAGCAGCCACCAGAAATTTAAAACCCAAAGCCTTGTCTACCACCCACCACCCTTTACCACCGCTTCCTCTCACCGACATTGAACCAGAAACCTACCGCCAAGCCCAATCATATCCCAATTGGCAAGCTCCCATTAGACCTGGGTCACGGTTTGCCTAAACCGGCGAACCACCGGTTCAAAAACCGGTGGGAACCGGAACCACCGATTCCGGTTTATGAACCGGCGGGTCCGGTTCCCCCCACGGTTTCGGTTCCGGTTTGCCCCCCGAAACCGGTGAACCGGCAGTTCCAAAACCAAGAATTGCCGGTTCAAACCGCCGATTTCCGGGGTTACCGACATATATTTTTTTGAAAGATTTCCGAAATCGCGACTTGAGACCCGCGGTCGCGGAATGGGAAACCGCGATCGCGGCCCTCTAAGCCGTGGTTGCGGTTTTGAGAAACCGGATTTATTTTTTTATTTTTAATTTTAAAATTGCCGGTTCCGAACCGGAACCAGGCAAAATCGGCGCCGGAATCGGCGGAAACCGGAATCGGGGAACCGGGCCATGCCCGGTTCCGGTTCCATGTTTAGGGGGAACCGGAACCGCCGGTTTGCAAACCGGAACCCAGGTCTAGCTGCCATGCAATCTGATTTTATCTTGTATTAGCTTATTCTCCAAGCATGTAATTACACTTATATAAATACCATATCTCCCTAGTTAATAGTTAACAGGGATTTCCCAAATCTCATAGCCTGATAGGGGACGAAACCCTGTCTAGGATCCCATTCTTCATCTTCTTCTACATCCTCGCTTGTTCTTCTTGTTCCGAGTTGTTTTTTTCCGTAATTTTTGTTATGAGTTTTCCTTTTTTGGATTATTGGATGAGTATCAGTGGTAGGACTTTGGTCACTACTAGGCTGGTGAATGGTGGGCTTATACGGAAACATAGTTTCATAAAATATGACATCTCAGGAAATGAACCTATCGTTAGTGTCAATGTCAACAACTTTCCAACCTTTTTTTCCATTCAGATAGCCAATAAAAACGCATTTTCTAGCTCTAGGAGCAAATTTGTTGGACGATTTTGGAATAATAGTGGCATAGCAAAGACAACCAAGTGTACGTAGGACGATCTCAACGACATGGACGATTGGTAGAGCGTGAATTCGATGATCTTCGGTTGGATCATACAATCCATCGATGAGTCTATGAGATCCTCGATCACTTTCTTTGAAGTAGCAAAAGACCTATGGGATTACTTGAAGCAGCGATTTTCGATCGGGAATGGTCCGAGAGGTGAACAATTACACTTCGATCTAGCTCGGTGCACTCAAAATGAAAGATCTGTGGCAACTTGTTATGGAGATTTGAAGAAGCTCTGGGACGAGCTCGCCAACTACATGGTGTCTCGTCAATGTACTTGCGGCAAGTGCGAGTGCAAATGGGTTGACGAATTGAGTCGGGAACGGGACGAAGAACGAGGCCATCAATTTTTGATGTGACTCGATGATGCTTACAATACTGTTCGTTCTAATGCCCTAGCACAAGAGCCGATCAAGCACATCAACACAATATACGCTACTGTTATTGCAGAAGAAAGGCAACGACTGGTGTTGAGAAGTCGTGAAGGGGCTGATACACGGCTCGATGGTGGGGCGTTCGCCGCTCAAGGAAGTCGCGAGCGAGGCGAACGCCGAAATTGCGACAAGAAGAACGAGGTGGATCGTGACAAGCGCGACTCAAGTGCGAGTCAGGGCTTCGATCCGCGCCGAGGGGACAGGCCTTGGTGCACACATTGTGACAAGGCTGGGAATGAACTGAAATCTTGCTACAAAATTGTCGGGTATACTGAGTGGTGGGGGACTGACCGCCATGAACAACAGCTCGCACTTCAGTGAGAGCGGAACGGGGCTGGAACAGATCGCAGCAGGGGCGAAGCCGAGGGCGTGGCCTTGCGAATGCAACAACTGGGGGCGAAGGGTCGGGCCTATAGAATGGGGCGCTGACAACCGCTGATCGTGCCGGTACCGGGCTCTCTGAGTCACAATTTTCACAGCTGATATATTTACTAAGGCCCTTGGTTCTACTCAGTTTCAGATTTTATCGTGCAAGTTTGGGATTTGCATGCTACAACTTGAGGGAGAGTATTGGATAAATATTCATCTTGTTAGTATATATTGTATATTTGTATCTTTTAGATAAGATCTTGTGTGATCTTTTCCTTAGTTTGTTAGCTTGTACATATATACTCTCGTTCATTAATGATAATCGGTAAGTTTTTGCCAGCATATACAATCTTTCATGGATCTGTGTAGCTGTTCTTGTAATCTTCTCGGAAACATAGTGGATTTTGGGTTGATCTCTCTGAATTGAGACTCGCGGATGTGGAATCTTTGATGTGAACCGGGTCACCAACTTGTTATGTTCGCTTGCTTTCGATTTCTTAAGTTTCTGTTCTTACTTTGTTTTTGAGAGTTTAGAAATTAGGATTTCGATTTATCACTACAAAATACATCTTTTTTCTTCTTCGATCTTCTTACGTAGTGGTTTAATTAAGTTCTAATATTTAATAAACGATCAATCTTTACGTATAATGGGATGGAGATAGATGACTGATAAGAGATCGAGAATAGTACTTCTCGCCTATTCAACACAAGAATTGTTTAATTAGATTGATCTCTACCGGCCTGGATAACAAGCCGGCCACTTTCAATGATTCCTCTCTTAATTTGTTGAAAGTCGAAAGATGGGAAAGTTAAAAAAAAAAGCCAGATAGAAAAGAGAGAGCGATAACGTCTTTGAAGAGTATGTGATCGACAGTGATATATGCTTATAAACGAATCGATTATATATATGTCCAGGAATAAAATTATCTAATTGTTCTTTGGATCTAATCAATTGAAACTTTACCAAACAGGAAATCTCCTCAAAGATCAGATGATGTATTTTGTATAATACACATATTTTATGGTAAAATATAACACGATCGATCAGATAATTGAAGCTAGACCTTTTTTGTTTTTACTAGGTTAAGGTTTAGAGTCGCCTAGAATACTAAGAATGAGAGATAGCCAATTCTAAAAATTTTAGGGATTCGAAATGGTAATCTAAGGTTATACCCTAATAATTAACTTAACCGTTCGAATACACATGCCCCAAGGCAATTGAAGCTAGACCTGACTATCCACCGTTCTCTTTCATTCACAACAATTTTTTTTGTAAATTTATTTAAATGACTTTAAGATGGATGGAAGGGCTGTCGGCAGTTTTATGTAATTATATATTTACCGAATGAGACTCATTCATTGAGACCAAATATTAGACTAGACAAACAAATTTTGAAAATGGGCGCAATAGCACTACTATTTAAACCCTCTTTTACCTTTAGGGATGGGATGTAGGCAATGTAATTACCTCCCACATAGCAAGAAGTAGTGATATGATATGATGGCCCTTGTTGGTATGAATAACTATATGATGCTATCCAAGACACTAATTGCCTTCCTCTTCCTCTCCACCTCCTTCTCCAAACATACCAAGGCGCTTTTTTCTACGGATACCAACATCGAAGTCAATCATTTCTGTCGAAATGCAACCTTCGACACAAGCCAACAAAATAAACTAAGCACCACCTCTCTTCTCTCCGACCTCGTCGCTCATTCGTCGAGCAACAGCTTCTACTCCTCTTCGAGCAGCGCAAGTGGCCCGAACATGACAACTCACGGCCTCTTCTATTGCACCGCAAACGTCGACCCCGACGACTGCCACCGCTGCGTGGAGACCGCAGCCAGCGACGCGAAGCTCGACTGCCCTTCCCACAAGGGCGCCGTGCTCTTCTAGACGGACTGCACTCTGCGCTACTCGAACGCCACCGTCGACGCGACTCCAGACGAGTCCGTGACGGCTTGGCGCCACAACTCGGGTGTCTTGAGCATTGTTCCCTACACCGGACAACAGCACGCTTTACGATACGCTGAGCGCGCTCATCAATGAGGCCGCGTATGGTTCTGGCTCCAAGGGCTATGCGACGGGAGACGCGAGGTTGGAGGGGACGGCGGAGAGGTTGTACGCGCTTGCGCAGTGTACTCCGGATATTGTTGGGAGTCCTTGTGAGGAATGTCTGGAGCGGGCTCTTGATCAAATGCCCCGTTGTTGTGATGATGATATTTGGGGGCCTAAGAGGAATCTGATCATGACTTTCCTGCCGAGTTGTCAATTGAGATATGAAGTTAAGTATCCGTCAACAAGCCATGGAATTGGAACTCTATCATACGCTCCAGGTACGTTAATATTGTGCTTTTGTATTCCTAATTAATTAATTCTTCCAATACAGATAAATTATACAATATTTATGATATAAATTGTTAACATTTCGTGCATGAATTTTATAATGGACTTGCAGGAAGGATTGTTTTGTACATCATGGTCGGATTGGTTGCGGCTGCTTTGTAATTGCAGTAAGTAAATATGGATAATTTAGACAAGATTGGGTGTGAGTGTTCTGTTTAACGAGTTGTTGTTGTATATATGTGAAGATAATTTAGACAAGTTTGCTGGTGCTATTTTCGTGTGCTTAAGGAATTCGGGTTTAGAGCTAGCCTGGGTCAATGGTGAACCAGGTACATAAGTCACACATATGACATATCTATAACAACTTCCAGAATAGAACCCGAGCATGCTCAGAATCCGGGTCTTATGATACGCTAAATATTATGATAATTAATAATAGGATAATTATTTGACAAATTAGTAATAAATATATAAAAAAAAAGTCAAAATTGTAAAAAAGTATACCTTTTTTTAAATTTATAATTTTATCAAAATTAATTAAGTGGGTACCCATTTTTATTGTAAAAATGTCCATTCATTCTCCAAATGTAATTTTTTAGAAATTAAAGAAAAAAATAAATTAAATATTTATGTTTAATTTTTATTTAATTTATCTTTTTATACTTTTTTGGTATATTTACTACTAATTTGTCTTTTTTTGAGTGTTTAAAAAAATCTGCATATAAGAAACTATGTAGACGCAATTAGATTGAATATTTACAATAATCAGCCCAAAACTCTTCTCAAATGATAAACATGCCCAAATTCGCTTCTGGTTGATGATCAAAGAATAGATCTTTAACTCACGATGTCGCCGTCTCCGTCGCCGATCTTGATCCTCCACCGCCGGAATCGTTGGATTTCTCCGGCAGGTACTCCGACGAGCTGGACGAAGCAGAATGGTTCACTGACGTCGACGTGGCACTCCCCGGAGCGCAAATGAGTGGACCCAGATCCTCGCCGGCGCCGATTTTGTCTTCGTCGTCGGCGGAGCTCCGGACGAGATGCCGATCTGGTTCGCCGGAGTCGTGATTGTAGCTCCATCTGAAGTCGCCGAGGAAGGAGGAGTAGTAATCGGAGGACCAAATGGAATCGTCCGATCCAGGTGCCGGAAGGGAGCTTTCGGCGTCGTTGATGGCTAGACGGGGAATTCCAACGGACATTTTTGGGGGTTTCCGATCTAAGGGGGGAGAGAGGATTGTTAGGGTTTTGGAGATGGGAATGATGAATATGGTGAAAGAGAGGGGCAAAAAATAAAGAAAGTTTAATTTAAAGAAAATAAAACGTATATTTTGCACGCGTTATTGTATTTCCCTTCTTTGTTAAAAAAATTATTTTTACTTGATTTTGTTTAACCTTGCCCATAAATCATGGAAATTTTATAGCAAAGATGCCCACGTGGGTATTCAAATGCTATTTCAGTATAACATGATAATTTTTGCAAAAAACATTTTTAGTTGGTGTATTACTGCAAAATCGCCTAATTATTTCCTTTTATTTAGGATTATTTTTATATTTTAGTAAGATATCTTTTCAGCGTTATCTTTTCCGATTTAAATAGATACGAGAGTTATTATAAATACTCTCCTATTGTCATCTTTTTAATCAATCAATGAGAAATGAATTATCCCAAACCCTAGTCTCCTTCTCTGCCATCTCGTCTCCATCATCTGAGTCACTCTTTATCCCCGGCTTTGACCCTTCTTCCCTTCACCCAGTTACTTCGTTCATTAAATCCGATACAAGATCTATAAAGTTTCGTATCATGTTAAGTATGGCTACATGCAAATAGTGGTGGTTTTGTTCATCAAACGATTTTAACTGCACAATATGTACATAGTACATTGGACCGTCTCGTGCATATATAAAGGCTCTTATGGGTGTTGATAAGGGGGCCAGTTGTTTGATCTAAGCGCGTTGATCTCAATCCGAAGTCAAAAATACATTAAACACATCCATTCAAGTGTCTCGATCGACCCAAAAAAAAATCCTTTCAAGTGTGTGATCTAGATTCAAAGGCCTAGAGAACAAACAAGATCGGTTTGATTGTCTTATCCCCGTATCGATTTCGTGCAACCAGTAGGCTTTTACATTTGAGTCAAAATATGATATTCGGAAAACATGTTTGGAGCGATATTCATTCCTATATGCGGTCAATTTTGGTCATATTTCTTGCAACTAATATATGGTTGTATCTATCTAATACAGTATAAGATTGGGGATCAAATGAGAAACTATATTAACATGTAAAATGAGAAATCATCTCATCCGTTAGGTCTAGACAGATTGAGGGATAGGACCTCACTCGTTTTTTTATTTATTTTTACATGGGAGGGAAATTTTGGACTTTTTACTGCTCACTTTCTTCTCCAACCCCATTTTCACAAGCTGCACTCATTTTCAAATTTTTTTGAAACCAACAAGCCTCTAGCTAATTGTTATGGAAACTCAATAAAATTGATGTTTGAACCTTAATGTGCTTTCATAGACCTTTAATCTCCTCCTTATGGATTTAGGTTCGTAAAATTTTCGTTTTTGAAGCTGAATTTGGGTTTTTAGTATGGATTTTGATGAATTTATGCTCTTCTATTGGGTTTGCAATTTTTAGACAATTAATTCCCGCGAAATGTGACTTTGAGTTAAGATTTGTGAGTATGGTTGATACATCGGTTGATAAGCTTTTAGCCTGATTCAATTGAAAATGTGATTGACGTCTATCATGTGTTCGATAAAATACCCAACACATCTAGTGCATAAATTTACATGAACCGTGCTGTGAATTCTAATGAACCTCACTGTTTAAATTTATGAACCATAACGGGAATCCTTGTGAAAAAATAAAGCAACCTTATTTGCACATTTTTATCGCTCATCGAGTTGGGACTCGTGAGCGGTTTCGGATTGTATTCGAGAGATTGCTCGATAATTCTAAATTAAACAATACAAATTCCGCATTTTAAATTCAATTTCTTGTTGATCGAATCTGTTCTTCAATTTGAATCCTTTTGATAAAATTCGGAATCGTCACACGCCTTTGCATATAAGGTTAACTGAAAAACCGAAAATATGTTATATTTTTTTAAAAATGTTAGTTTCCTTTGCTTTGTTTTAGTGGTCAAACTCAATGATTTTCAAAGTGATGGTCTAGTTTTAGTCTTTCTATCTCCAATTTTAACAATTCATATACTACCTCCTTTCCACTTCTCATTGATATGAGACTTGCTTATTAAATGAAAAAAAAAGAATTTTGTTGTTTGATCCACACATACAATAGTACATGCTCTCAACATTTGTTTACAATAACCAAAACAATATCATATAAGTATTTTAATGTAAAAATCAAGCTTGATCATGTTTTAGTTTTTATTATTTAAGGTATAACTAAATAAGTGGTTATTGATTAGCCGGAAAAAACCGAACAAAAAAATTGGTTCACCGAACTACGAATAACCAAGATTAACAATTCAGTTAAGATTCATGATTTAGACTAACTGAAATTATGGTTGACTTAACATTGGTTAACTGAAATTACAGTTAATCGGTTTCGACGTCCCTACCTATTAGGTTGTATTCAAGTCTTTTTTTGGTTGTTGGTCCAATTGTGTCGATTTATATCAGTTAGCATTTTGTGTATGTCACTTCTTGGTCCAGAACGAAAGCTGAATATCGTTCCATCACTTGCACTATCTCCGAGCTTATTATGTTACAATAACATCTTCAAGAAATGACTATTCCGATTCAGCACTCCCTTTTTCTATTGTGTGATAATCTTAGTGCGACCTTCGGAAACTGGCACAAACCAACAAGTAAGAAACAAAATACACAAGCAAGGAGAATACATCAACTGATAAAGAAAAAAAAACTGCTTTATATATATATGTTCATTAATTTTGCTTAAACAATGTTCACCAATTATGCTTTAAAAAAATGTTCATCAATTTTACGTGTTCGATGTCTACATGTACTATGAGTAGATCTGTCAATCGGGTCGGGTCGTGCGGGTTCGGGTTAGGTCATCTCGGGTTCGGGTTGAATCGGGTTCGGATCGTTACGGGTCACGGGTTAAACCGGGTCGGGTCGATGCGGGTTTTCGGGCGGGTCGGGTTGACCAGCGGGTCAAAAGCATAGAATTTTATATGATTATTAAAATAGATTTTTAATTAAATAATAATTTTTAATTAAAATATATTATTTTTTATGTATTTTAATAATAAAATATATTATATTTTTAAAATAAATTTTATACATTTTATAAATATACTAAATCGGTCAACCCAACGGGTTTCGGGTTCTATCGGGTTCGGTTGATTTCGAGTTTCGGGTTCAAATTTTCGGGTCTTGACCCTAAAATTATCGGACGGGTCGGGTCGGGTTAGCGCGTTCGGTCAACTTTTGACAGGTATAACTATGAGTGAATTTAGAATACATTTAAATAGTCGATCAATCATCATTTTCACATCTATTTTAACTTACCAAGTCGTAGCATATGAATGTTAATTTATATTTTTAAGTTTTTTTTAATAAAGCTTGGAGGTAAAATAAAGAAAATTCAAAGTAAAAGAGGAGAGTATCAAATTAAGGTTGAGCCTTGTTTGCCAAAATTAGTGGTTGCGTGCGGATAGCTGTAGATGTAGTAGTTAGTAGTTGTATCGTTCGATAGAGCGGTTGAAAGTAACTGTCCAAATGTCTAATGAAAGCATTGTTTGTTTGATTGAGGTATCTTTTGGAGTTAATTTATACTTATAAAATGACAAAATAGGACATATGATTTATAAAAGAAACCATAATTTTTCTTTTTGGTTGAGGTTGGATATAGAAAAGAAATCTCAAATGCTAGTTTAAATTCCAAAAAACTTTCTAGAATAGCTGTCAAAAATCAAGCTTTTAAACGCTTAAAATTCTTCTACTGTTGATTATACCAAGCACTCTAGTAGCATTTAAAATGAGATTTTAAAAACTAAATGCTACTGGCGTTTTAGCCTTGCCAAATAGGATCTAAAACTTGTAGTACACAAGATCACGAACAATTCAAATTATTCTTCCAAGGAAGGGAATTGAAACTTATAACTAATTACAAAGTCAATGTGTTACAACAGAAACATCAAGGCTTTCAAACCTCAAACCAATCCTCCTTGCAAAGATAACCAACTATGAATGGAGAATTGACTGACTATTATTGATTGATAAGGTCCATAAGGATTACATTATATACTAGATGTACAAATTTATCTTATGCACAAGGTAAAGGGAAGATTTATTCTCTTCTTAAAATACAATTACTGTGAATTTATTACTTATCTTGTGATGAGATAATATCTTTGACTATTACCCTCGGTCAGCTGATGGACGCGCTGTGGCTAGAAGCTTGCGATAAAATCTAGTGTAGAAACGACCTGTAAAATCGTGAAGAAACCAGAGCTTTCGGACCCGAGGCCCTTGTTTCTTGTTTTGTAAACTGAAATTTGTAACTAGCTTTGTGAACTGTAAACTGAATTCCCCTGATAAATTACCGGTCTATGAACCATGATGTCCTACTTTTTTGGATAGATTCCGTCCAATATTTAGAGATTTTGTAAATATCTCGGTCTTCTTACCGCTTTGAAAAATATATTAAACTTTTCCCAAAAGGAATAAAATTGAGCATATGTTCTTCACCTTACAGAGCATAATACTATTTTTCACATGTTCAATGCAAGAACAATTCATATTGATCTCGCTCCGGCCGGCCCCGTATAACAGGTCGATGACTATTAATAAATCATCTCTTTGTTTGAAATCCATTTGAAAGGGAAAGTAAAACTCACATAGAAAGAGAGAATTTTCTTTAGAGAAAATGTCATAGACAGTGAATGATATATGCTTCAAAATGAATTAATTACAAGTATGTATATTGTTAAAGTCCGTGGCCAACATGAGGAGGGGTTCATACACCTTTTATATACATAGGCCTAATACATAAGTCTAATAAAATATTCTCTTAAAACCAATTAATAATAAAAAAAGTAACTTAATGTCTTGTATACTAGGTTTTCATTTTTTTTTTTTTTTTTGATTAGGTAAGAATTAGGGTGCTCTCCTTACGGAGGACGCCCTAGAGCATCCTTTCGGATGAGAACTAGAAGTTCTGGGTGAGTCTTAATAAACTCGACAGGGAGACTGTGGCCCAGCTTAGCAACTTTATCAGCCACAGCGTTACAATCCCTAGGAACATGGCTAATCGCAATGTTCTGGTATCCATGAATGGAGACAAGGACATCCGCGATTATGAGTTCGATCTCCCACGGGCAGTGGTTTTTGTTTTTGATTGCATTAACAACTTGCAGATTATCCCCCTCAATTTCTACTCGATCCAGATTTCTATTTTTTATCTGTCTAATAGCTTCCCTGAGAGCTAATGCTTCAGCTTTAACAACCGAAACTTTTCCAAAATTATTTGTCATGATATCTATTACTTGTCCGAAATGATCTCTAAACACTAGACCCCCAACCGCATTGCCATTGGAAAGTCTTGAGGCATCAAAGTTGATTTTAGTATATCCATGTCTAGGCTTTCTCCATTTTTTCGGGTTTGTTCCTTTCCTCTTTGTTTTCCTCGTTTGAGTTGTTAATAAGATTTTCTCATCTTCCGTCCATTTTGTTGCTTTTTCCCAATTTGTAATGTGATTCCTAATATAAGTTGTCAAATCCGCAATTCCATCACCATGATCTTGTTGAAAAATTAGCTTGTTGCGTTGGTGCCAAATACTCCACCAAACAACCGCTAGACATGTGAAGTCTTTTTTCCCTAAGAGTTGGTAGATTTCGCTTAGGATCGTTCTAGGCACTTTGTTCCTGGAGTCATATGCTCTTATAGTGTTGGCAATGTGTGAGTTTACTTTGTTTATTATGTAAAGAGTGTATGGACAATTTATGAGTAGGTGATTAGTGTCCTCATTGGTACATTGACATAAAGCACATCCTCCAGGTGTAATAACTTGTTTTTCTCTAAGTCTTGCTTTCGTAGGGAGTCCATTATTATCTACTTTCCAAAGGAAATTTTTAACTTTTGGGTATGTGTCTAATTTCCATAGCCAATTATTTAGGCTATGTGTTTGACTTTGTAGGTTTGTAATTAATTCTACTGCAGATGACGTAGAAAACCAACCATTTTTGCTAGGTGCCCAATACAGTCTATCTTGAATGTGGTTGTCCAGGATCGGGGTATTTTGGATTTGCTCAACGATATTGTCAGGCAGAATTTGTTTTAGTTCATCCACTTTCCACCTACGATCATTATCAATCCATTGATCAACCGTTATCATTTCATCAATATTCGCAGGATCCTTTGCGTGTGTGTGGAGTGGGCCTCCTGGATGCCAGTTGTCTACCCAAAATTTTACTGTGCGTCCGTCTCCAATTTGCCATATAAGACCTTTATAGAATTCATCTCTTAGGTGCATGAGTTTTTTCCATTGCCATGAAGTATTTGTTTTTAATTTGTACGTAAACAGGTTATCATTCCTGAAATATTTTTGTGAAATTATCCTAACCCATATATTATTTGGTTCTGCAATAATTTTCCAAAGTAGTTTCATTTGCAAGGCTTTGTTCATATGTTCTGTTTTCCTAATTCCTAGTCCCCCATTGTTTTTTGATTTGCAAATTTTGTCCCAACCCACCAGGGGCTTATAGTTTCTATCCTTATTCCAGAAAAAACCTTTATTGATCCTGTCCATTTCTGTATGTGCATATGTGGGTAACATAAAGCTCTGCATTACATAGTTCGGTTTTGTGGCTAGGTTGGATCGAATTAGTGTCGTTCTTCCTTCTTGTGACAACGAACTAGCTTTCCATTTGGTGAGTTGTTTTTGTGTGTTTCCAATGGAGTCCTTAAAAGTTTCCCTATTGACTTTTCCATTAATAATTGGGCAACCTAGGTATTTTTCTAGGTTCGTCATTGTTGCAATTCCTAGAGTTTGTTGAGCTATGTTTTTTTGTTGAGTAGTCATATTTTTAGACGTTTGTATAGCTGATTTGTTATAGTTTACTTTTTGTCCTGAAATCTTGCAAAATTCATCTATAATGGTTTTAACTTTGTTACACGATCCTTGGGATGCTTTTGCAAAGATGATTATGTCATCTGCAAATGATAGAAAAGGAATTCGAATTCCTCCTCGAGCAATCGGGAAACCAATAGAACTTTTATCTAGCTCACTAGTTAATTGTAATTTTCTTGAGAGGATTTCTGATGCAATAACAAACAGGAAAGGTGAAATTGGATCACCCTGCCTAAGTCCTCGTTCAGGTTTAAAGGGCTCTGTTGGTCCATTGTTTACAAGTACAGATAACGAAACCGAGCATATGCACTCACCGATCCAGCCAATGAATTGCGGGTGAAAGCCAAATCTCTGCATTACATCTAATAGAAATTTCCAATCAACTCGGTCGTAAGCCTTTTCCATATCTAGCTTAATTGCAATCCAACCTTCTTTGTTTTTGGTATTCCTAAAGGAGTGAAAGATTTCGTGTGCTATTAGTATGTTGTCCTGTATTGCCCGGTTTGCTATGAACGCCCCTTGAAGGGGATGGATAATTTTGGTGATTACCTTCTTAATCCTTTCCGTTATGATTTTAGAAATGATCTTGTATATCGTTGAGCATAGGCTTATTGGCCTATAATGGTTTGTTGACTTGGGGTTCTCTATCTTAGGTATGAGGGTTATAAACGTATGGTTTATTTGTTGTAACATCTTCCCTGAGTGGAAAAAACTTTTAACTGCCTTGATTATTGTTGGTCCCACTATATCCCAATATCTCTTGTAAAATTCTGCAGTCATCCCATCCGGTCCCGGTGATTTATCGGAGCCCAGATTCATTACTGTCATTTTGATTTCTTCATTAGTGATGGCGCTTGTTAACATGGTGTTGTCTTCTTCCGTTATTTCTTTAGTTATCAGATCAAGATATCCATTTGCATTGTGTAGATATGTTGTTTGTTTAGTGAACCTTTTTTTAAAGTCATTTCTTATTTCATCCCTAATATTATCTGTTCCTAATATTTGTGTGCCTTCGTTTGTGGTAATTTCCTTGATTACTTTCCGGTTTCGTTTACCACTCGCAATTTTGTGGAAGTACCCTGTGTTTGCGTCGGACAATTTAATATGCTTTGTCTTAGCTCTTTGTTTCCAGTATGTTTTATGAAATTTTAGAATACATTCTTTTTTGTTCAATATTCGTAATTGTCTTTGGATAGCACTTGGTTGGGGAGAAATAAGGATATCTCTTTGGAGTTCGACCAATTGTTCATCTATTTCTTTAAGCTGCTCGAATATGTTACCCAATGTATGCTTATTCCATTGTTTAGCATGTTGTTTAAATAGTTGTGTTTTCTTCACCAATTGAAACATATTCGACCCCTGAAACTGAACTCTCCAGGCTTGCCTAACTACATTTCTAAAATCTTTTCTATACATCCACATCTTTTCTACCTTAAACGGTTGTGCTTTAAAAGTTTCCTCGTTACTTAGTTCAACTGTCACTTTGCAGTGGTCAGAGGTCGTAAAGGCATGATTCTTGGTACTAATGTTTGGAAATTCTTGGATAACACTACTACTGACAAGGACTCTATCTAGTTTTTCGTAAATATTGTCAATTTCCGTTTTGTTTTTCCTCCAGGTGAAAGTGTTGCCATAAGTTGGAATATCTTCTAGAAGGCAATCGTTTTTAAAGTTTAATAACCTTTCAAATCGCCCTGGTTCAGGATATACCCCCCCTTTTTTCTCACTTGCGTCTTGTATCTCATTAAGATCCCCAATCATAAGGATGGGTAGGTTTAAGTTTTGTAATGTTTCAGTTATTTTTTTCCAAAATTCTTCCTTATCACCAGCGTTAGGAGGGGCATAGACAAAACAAATTGCCACAATATTTTTTGTGACCAAGTGATAGTATTTTAGGATAACATACCTTGGTTCTTGTACAAGCACCGTAATCTCCTCATTGATGAATTGGTATGCTTTCCAAAAGATCGCAATTCCTCCTGCTCTACCAGAAGCAGGAGACCATACAACATTGTCAAATCCTTCTCGTCTCCAAACTTGATCACTTGGTAAAGTTTCTGTTTTTGTTTCCGCTATTGCCATAATTTGTATTCGTTGAATTTTACAAAATGAGTCGATTTCCGGCCAAAATGATTTTCTCCCTATCCCCCTACAATTCCAAAAACCTATCTTCATAATGATATACTTTTTGTATTACCCTCCCCTTTCCGGCCAAAATGATTTGTTGTTTCTCTTTCTTAAGAATTCTCCTTTTAAGTTCTGTAGTATAGTTCTCTTTTTTAGTTTTATTCTTCCTTCCTTTATCATACCTTATCTTACCCTTTCTAGGGGAAATAAGGTTTGTGTGGGACTGTATGTGTTGCACTTGCCAGGAGCAAAGCTGACAAATGCAAACCTTAACAAAGAAAGGACTATTCCCATCCTTGTTTCTAATATATGTTTTTGTTTCAATCACAGAGATCTCCCTAGTCATGCCATCATTACCATGTACCAAGATAAGGCATAAATTTAAAAGACATAGATAGCAAAAAGTAGGCACTTCACAACTATACTGGGGCCATCTCTCAACATGACCATTTCCACAATGTATCTCTTGTATGTTAGGCAACATATTCCACACAATGTAGTAAAAGCCATTTATAATAGTAGTATTCAGTTTTCTATACAAATCATTAAATTTCTTCACCCAGTCATCATCTTTTTCTTGTCTATTCTCATTTCTATCGTTCTTCCTTTCAACACATAACCTAATCTTCATTTTCTTCCCATTTGCTAAAAATACCCTTAATCCTATAAGGTAATTGATTTTTCCCCACTTACTGTTTTCCATGTTTTCCTGAAGTTCATTTTGCCACCAGTTGTCATAAGGAAGCTTAGTGGAAGCCTGCACTTTCTCCTTCTGGCTTAATTCCAGTTTCAGTAGTCGAGCAATGATCTTGACTGGTTGTTCTTTGAATTCTGCATTTCTTGTTTCAGACCTGCCAACTGAAGGGGGGGAGAAGTCATAGTTTTCTTTAACCATGGGGAGATGAATCATCTTGACATATATATTTAACTTATAATCATGATCATGTGCATTTTTAGTAGTACACGAGTGATTAGAGATCAGATTTTCAATGGTTTGATCATCGATTTCTTCATTTCTCACACATATCCAACAAGAAGATGAGTTCCAGCAGTAATTCATGGTTTCAATCATACTATTTCCACCATTAAGTTTCATAGTGTAATATTCAACGAGAGAAGCATAGGCATGGTTGAGAATGCACATATGCAGTTCAATATAATTTCCATACTTTAAACCCTTCATGTTCCTGTAACAACACATTACAACATTCCAAAAAGCAAACACCCTAAGTCCTTTCAGCTTTTTCCACTGCAATTTAGTATAATTTCCATACTTTAAACCCTTCATGTTCTCCTCTTGTCTCAAAGCTATCTGCTTGTCATAGCAAGTTCTAGCTCTATTACCAATTTTAAAGGAGTTCCAACTCAAAGGCAATTCTTTGTAACGAGCAACTACACCAGGATTTGTGACATTTGTTTGAGATATTACCGATATAACTATTAAAATCACTAAGCTCATACATTTTGTACTCCACCTTTTATTATTATTATATTGGGTCTGTAAAATTAACCCACGTTCCAGATAAAAAATTTTCTCAATGTCTTGTAACTGTTTCATCACCCATGTATGTATATCAGCCACTATCAACATCCTTCCATCCATCAGCCGTGTACACCATCTGTTAGTCTTCATTTTTCCTTTGTTACTCTTGATTATTTCGGTTTTCATGTTCCTAGGACAACACACCAAATTTACGCAAATATCATATATATTAAATATCAAACTCATAGCCTGCACACATAAGATCAGGGAGAACCAGGTTTCTTCTTTCCAAATAAGAACATAATAATTCAATTGTTTATTCGATGCCATAGAAAATTGGAAGCACCCACTCAAACTATTAGACATTAAAGCTTGCAGTAAGGCTAGATAGTTTGCAATTCTGTGGGTCTCAAGGTTAAAAGTTGAACTCTTTTGAATGGTTCTTAGGCATAAGGAGATCAGAATTCTAATGGATATATCATCAGTTTCATTATGTCTCTTTTGTATCAAGCTTTTATCTAGATTCCACCTATTACTCCAGAAACACTTCAACTGATTCATACTATGTTTGCCATTAATCTTACATCTTAGCATATCCAATTCCATCCAAACCCAACAACCAGGCAACACATTCTCATATTGATTTTGGAGCTGATGTTGAATTTTAATACAATTATCCAAAGCAGAGTTGTTCCTTAAATCAGACCATTTCATATCCCTACACCAAAAGTAAAGTTTAAGATTCCCATTCATCATATATTTTTCATAATTCAGGTCAAAACACATATAGGTCTTTATAAAACACATGCTTTCACTAGTTATAGTCTTATCTCTATGAAACTCCTTAGTACTATATCTTCTAAAAGACAAAATCCAGCAGCACATAATAAAATTAAGCTTCTTAATGTATAATATAGTAACAATGGCCTCACCAAGCACAAAAGCAAAGAGGGAAGTTTCTTTAAGATGATTTCATTCATCAAACGTAGGATGTCGAAAAACTTAATTATTTATTTCCATTCTTATTTCTACAGCCCTCAAGTATAACTGCCAAACTCCACAATATATTATTTATTGTTTTTAATATATAGGTATAGACTCACTTTTTAACCGAAAAACTTGTGTTGAGACCTAGATCTAATCGAATCCGCTTCTATTGTTTGAAAAACAAGTTTGAAAAACAAGTTTGAAAAACGATTTTGAAAGTAAATGCAAGTGAACACACAAGAGTTATTAATGCAGTTCGGACAAAGTCTTACTATGCGGAGCCTCCAGAGGGGAGACTCAACCAAATTCACTAGGCAATAAAATGCCAACGCACACACAGTTTACAAGCAAGCACACACAAGTAGTTAACAATCTCCCTCATCTCCCTCTTTTTTCTCTCTTCCCCTTTCTTTCCTCAACGGTCTCGAATCAACTCCGATGAGCTACAGTGGAATTGTCTAGCACAAGCTCGAGAGAGCAAAAACCCTAGAAATTCCAAAGTAGTGCGGAATGAGCAAGATAGTCTCTCTAGGGTTCCATCATAAGCTTGTAAAGGAACCCCTAAGACGAGATGGCGTCGTTCCCTCTCATACGTCTCTCATTTAACCAAATGCAACGTTTGAATTAATGAGTCCATCAGCGAAGATTAGAAGCAAAGCGGCCTAACCACAAAATAGGCCCAACAAGTCATCTAGCAAGATCAAGACCAAGCCACACATTAAAACCAATCCAAATCAACCAATCAACTCAACACAAGAGACGTACTTGGCCATGTCTTGGTCAAGCGGCGCGCGCACAAGGGTCGAGTCAAGGTTCAAGTCAAGTGGTCAATGGCATCTTGGGCTCGAGTCAAGCATCTGACCTAGCCTCTTCCTAGAATCATGCATGCATTGCTTATAGTATTTGTGTGTGTTACATATTACAACTATATATTAATATAAACATTACAAAAGCCCTCCTAATCCTTATTTTGAATAGTTCCTAAGTCACCGATAGTGAATTGGTATCATTATTGTCTCTTATACATCACCGACCCATGAGTTAAAGAGCTCCTATTGAGTCCCAAATATACAGGAAATTCCTGTAAAAATGGAACTTGTCCACTATCACAATTTTGGTCCTAAAGTTAGCAAGGTTCTCATCTCCCTTCACCTTCTTGACCTCTAGTGACTTCTCTTCAATCTGGATTTTAATAAAGTGATACCTTACATATATGTGTTTGGACCTTTCATGAAAGATAGGGTCCTTACACAAATATAAGACACTTTGGCTATCCATATGAAGTATTGGTGTAAGTGGAGTGGATTGGATTTCCTTTGAGATTCTTATAAGCCATATTGACCCCTTTGCAACTTTAATGGCAACAATGTATTCAGCCTTAGTTGATGAAAGAGCAATAACTGATTGTTGTTGACTTGTTGTGCCTTCCAAGATATACAATTTCCCGCCTAGGTATAGTAGTATGTAGTGTTAGATTTCATGTTGTCTTTGTTACTTGCATAATCAGAATCACAAAAGCCATGTATCTCATTAGTAGGAGCATGCTTAGAGTAAACAAGACAGAAACCTCTGGCGCCTTTCATATATCTTAAGCAATATTTCATTGCAGTCCAATGACAGTCAGCAGGGTTAGACATAAATCTACTAAGCACACTAAAAGCAAAAACCAAGTCAAGACGAGTACACAACATAGCATACATGACAAATGCAACAACAACATCATAAGGCACATTAGACATCTTTGCTTTCTCCTCAAGTGTACTAGGACAAAACCTTTTAGACAATTCTAAATGCCTTCCTAAAGGTATAAAAGTAGGTTTAGAGTTGAGAATTTTAAACCTTTCTAGGACCTTAATCAAGTAATCACTTTGGGACAATCACATAGTCCTTTTCATCCTATCTCTAGTGGTTTTTATGCCGATGATCTTTTTAGCTAGCCCTCAGCCTTTCATGTCAAAGTAAAGTTACAGATCTCTCTTCACACCATCAATAATAACTTTAGAAGAACACATCAACAAGATATTATCAACATATAAAAGCACAAACAGGGGAGTATTGGTTTTAATGCTCTTGAAGTAGAGACAAGTGTCATAACTACTTCTATGGAAACCTAGTTTCCTCATGCACATATCAAACTTAATGTTCCATTGTTTAGGGGACTGCTTTAGACCATAGGTGGACTTTTTCAATAAATAAACATGATCAGGTTTAATAGTGTCAATAAATCCATTAGGTTGTTTCAAGTAGATAGTTTTATTCAATTCACCATGCAAGAAGGCGGTTTTTACATCCATTTGCTCTAATTCCCAATCATACACAATAGTCTTGGCAATCAAGAGTCTTAGAGTCTTATATTTTATCATATGGGTAAAGATATCAATGTAATCAATGCCCTCTTTTTGGGAGAACCCCTTAGCTACATGTCTAGCTTTATATGTAACACCCCGATAGTTTATAAGGAATTGAGGTGCTAACAACCATGTCAATAAGAGCTCTTCCTTTTCTTGGTTCAAGTGAGGACAAAGAACTCAGAAGTTAAGCGTGCAAGGGTGAGAGTAGTACCAAGATGGGTGACCTCTTGGGAAGTCCTTGGGTTGGCCTGTGATAGCGCTTTTAAGGCCTCGGGCCTTACAAATGGTATTAGAGCCGACTCTAGGTTACGAGTTGGCTTGGCCCGGTGGGCGGTCACTCGACCTATAGGGCGGTGCTTAGGCCTTGACGAGGACGTCAAGTGTTTAAGTGGGGAAGATTGTAACACCCCGATAGTTTATAAGGAATTGAGGTGCTACCCATGTCAATAAGAGCTCTTCCTTTTCTTGGTTCAAGTGAGGACAAAGAACTCAGAAGTTAAGCGTGCAAGGGTGAGAGTAGTACCAGGATAGGTGACCTCCTAGGAAGTCCTTGGGTTGGCATGGGATAGCGCTTCTAAGGCCTCGAGCCTTACATTATATCTAGGGGGTCTCTAGAGTGAGCATTTGTAAATCCATCACTAAACTGAATAACATGTTTTATAATGTCAAACTGAGCAAGAAAGGAATTAAGCTACAAAACAGCTTGATAAGAAGCCTTAATTTTGTCATCACATCTTTCAAGTTCTTATGTCATTCTCAGAAACTTATCCAGATGATCATTCGGGGACAAATTAAGGTCCATTTTAAAAGTGAAGAGCCTATAGAGAAGAGACACTAAATTAGGTAGAGATTTCACCAAGTAAAGGTCCTCTAAGGCCAGAGAGACCTAGCATCTGTATAACTTACCACCTGACGAGCCACATCGTCAATTAGTCTTGCCATGATCTCACAATATTCAGCTTCATCCATCTCAATCTTCTCTTCAGCTTTAGTTCCTTAAGGAGAGTCACCTTTTATAACTCTCCAACACTTCTCCTTGATGAGAACCACTTTCATCTTGACTTGACACATGGCAAAGTCAGATGTCCCATCAAATAGCTTAATCCTAGTGGAGTTCTTTTTCATTTAAGAGACAAGGTTAAGAAACATTGAGAAAAGCAAGAATTAAGAGAAGCAAGGTTTTTATTTGCACCCTGACCACAAACACATGATATGAATTGCACATATACTCTTTTGCAAGAGTTTAAGTGTACTATCCGAGAATGGGTTGCACCGGATGATCCGTTACCTAGTATCTTCAGATAGCCCTAAGACATTGAGCCAAACTCAAGTGCCCTGGTTAACAGCGTCAAGAAAAGAAGCTAAGATGGAACCCTATGAAGGTAAAGCTTACATATCCTTAACCTGAGAAATTAAATATCAGATTAGGGTTTTAGCAAATAACCCTTTTTGTAAGGGAATGATGTATGAATTGAGAATGGGATACACCGACATAAACCGTTACCCAATTTCTCTAGTTCACCTCGAGTCCAAAGGGCCAAACCCTAGAAACTAGTTAATGTAGCGTTTTTCAAAAGAAATTCAAACTTTGAATGATTTTTGAGCAAGTGCAGAAATGATAGGACAAGATCTTGTAAAACAAATCCAGAAAGAGGGAACTCGATTTTCAACCTTAAACAATCATGGATT
Source organism: Fallopia convolvulus (assembly GCA_964016875.1). Lineage (NCBI taxonomy): Eukaryota > Viridiplantae > Streptophyta > Magnoliopsida > Caryophyllales > Polygonaceae > Fallopia > Fallopia convolvulus. The sequence continues at coordinate 7,042,264 of OZ024718.1, read as the reverse complement.
CGGCAAGAGACACTAAGTCAATCGCTCAGATGAGAAAAGAAGAAGAGAACAAGCTTAAACCTAACGATCCAAACTTTAAACACAATTGCATAAGCACATATCTAGAGCACTAAGCTCCGATATCAATTGTTAAGACCTAGATCTAATCGAATATGCTTCTATTGTTAGAAAAAAAAATTGAAAAACGATTTTGAAAGTAAATGCAAGTGACACACAAGTTGTTAATGTAGTTCGGGAAAAGTTCTACTTTGCGGAGCCTCAAGAGGGGAGACTCAACCAAATTTCACTAGGCAACAAAAGGCTAACGTACACAGGGTTTACAAGCAATCACACCAAAGTTGCTAAGGCTAGAAACAAGTGAAGAAGAGAAAGCAAGCACAAAGCAGGAAGCGAAGAGAGTCGAGCAATCCAGTTCTCAAGCATCTCAAACCACCAAGGCACCAATCTCCCTCATCTTTTTTTCCTCTCTTCCCCTTTCTTTCTTCTAAGGTCTCAAATCAACTCCGGTGAGCTACAGTGGAATCGCCAGGCACAAGTTTGAGAAAGAAAAAATCCTAGAAATTCCAAAGCTGTGTGGAATAAGCAAGATTGGCTATCTAGGGTTCAATCATAAGCTTATAAAGGAACCCCAAAGACGAGACGACGTCATTCCCTCTCATACGTCTCTCATTTCACCAAACACGACATTTGCATTAGATTAGAAGCGGAGCGACCCAACCACAAAATAGGCCCAACAAGTCATCTAGCAAGATCAAGCCCAAGTTACACATTAAAACCAGCCAAAATCAACCAATCAACTCAATACATGAGCCATACTTGACCATGGCTTGGTCAAGAGGCTCAAAGGTCGAGTCAAGGTTTCAGGTCAGGTGGTCAATGGCATCTTGGGCTCAAGTTAAGTCCCTATCCTAGCCTCTCCCTAGACTCATGCATGCATTGTTTATAGTATTTGTGTGTGTTACATATTGCAACTATGGATTAATACAAATATAACAACTTGAATAAATGGATAAGAAATTTATCTTACTTATATAGTAATACGTTTATACTCATTTTTTATATGTGAAATATAAGCACACCCAATTAATCCATTAAGAGCTATTCAACATTTTCTTTAATTAAAAAAGTGTTTATTGATTCCTTTTTTGAATAAGCGTCGAAATTCGATTCAAAGCCATGTCATACCGATACCTCCATTTTGTATACAAGTATTTTCCATACAAGACCTTTTCATCCAAGGTCAAATGTTTGAATTGCACAAATTAAGCAAGAGCCTTGCGTGCAGGAGGAGGACATATATCACATTATCACTACTACGGAGTACTATTTAAACCCTATATAGCTTCAATTGTGATGTATACAATCATATATACAACAATTAGTTATGGCCCTTCTTGGTATACGATACCCAAAACACTAATTTCCTTCCTCTTCCTCTTCACCTCCCTCTCCACAAATGCCAACGCACTTGTTCCTACCTATAGCAACAAAGTGGCTCATGTCTGTCAAAATGAAACCATTGATTCTAACCAACGATACAAACTTAGCACCTCCTCTCTTCTCTCCGACCTCGTCGCGCACTCCTCCAACACTAGCTTCTACTCCTCTTCAAGCAGTGCAAGCGGCCCGAACTCGACAATCCACGGCCTCTTCTACTGCACCGCAAACGTTGCCTCCTACGACTGCCACAGCTGCGTCCAAAGCGCGGCCAGCGACTTGCAGCTCAACTGCCCCTTGTACAAAGAAGCCGCCGTGTTCTACTCGGACTGCACTTTGGTCTACTCAAATACCACAGCTCACCCTGATCCAGAGGAGTCAATGGGGGCTTCGGAATACACTGTTGGTCTTGGGAGTAGCGTTTACTACACCGGATTCAACGAAACGCTTTATGCTACGTTGAGCTCGCTTATCACGAAGGCTGCGTACGGTTCAGGGTCTAAGGGCTATGCAAGCGGAGACTCGGGTTTGGCGGAGACGAGTAGGAGGTTGTATGCGCTTGCACAGTGCACCCCGGATATTCTTGGGAGTAGTTGTGAAGAGTGTCTGGATGTAGCCCTTAAGTTCATGCCCCGTTGTTGCTATGATGGTATTTGGGGGTCCCAGAAGTCGCTTAAAAAGATTTTCCTGGAGAATTGTCAGCTGAGATATGAAGTTAAGTATCCGTCTACGACTTCAAGCGATGGAATTCGGTCATACTCTCCAGGTATATATTGATTCTTCAAATTAACTACTTTCATGCCCTGAATTAGTTAGTTATATATGTTGACCATAAGCAAGAAAAGATTAAAATTGAAACAATTATGACTTTTTTGGAGCAATTGCCTTTGCTAATTTGTAGCATATATGTACGTACTTCCTTGCTATTTATTTGTAAATTACTAATTATATAGCTCTGTTGCAATAAAAAGGAAAAATGATCACACATACGGAATATGAAAAAAGAATTTCTAGGGATTGTCTGGTTTCAGGATATTAGTGTGTTAGGGGTAGGAGAAATTTAACAACTATTGACCCATTGTATATTGACCCATTGGATTTTAACAACTACAAAATAAAATGTTAGGGGGAGGAGAAATTTTCAATGGGCCTAGTCACAAAACTCAATGGGGTTCCATCCTAAAAAAACCAATTGGTAATTGGAGTAACCCGCTAGGCACCGAACCCACCAAGAATTGCCTTTGACGGCCTCACGCCGAACCGTCGGCTCTCTAATACCACTTGTTAGGAGAAGCCTTTAATGGGCCAAACCACCAAGCCTAACGAGAATTCATCTTAAAACAAGTAATCTATCTATCTTATATCTTAGGTTTGGATTTTTTAAATTCCTGATGTGGGATTCATAATTGACCAAACATAAAATTTTATATTTTAATACTAAACTCTTACATGTACTATTACCCTAATTAACCAGCTAGTCCATTGAGCCGTAGTACGGGGGCTTAGCTCCTAGCTTGCTCACTTGACAAGAGCCCCTTGAAGTGCCTTTTGATTTTCACGTAGAATGTCATTAATCACTGTTTTTATAATCTTAACTGTTTATTTAACATATCTTGCATGAAATTATACTGGGCTTGCAGGAAAGATGGTTTGGTACATCATATATGTTGCAATGGCTGGGGCTGCATTGGCATTCTATTAATAACTCACGGGGAAGTACATGCAATTCGATGTTACCACGTATGGATAATTTAAACAAGTTTGCGTGTGGGTGATTTTGTTAATATAGCCTTGTATATACTTAAATTGTACAATGATGTTCATAAATAGATGTGATTTTTTATGAGTTTAAATTGTACAATGATGTTCATCAATTTCAGATGTTCGATGTATACGTGCATTATGTGTGAATAGAATTAAACAGTCAATTAATCATCAATTTTTCATATGTATTAGTGTATTATGTATACTAACTTGCCAAGTAGTATCATTCATATCAAATACTCTGATATGTTAAGGTTTTATTTTTCTTAAAAAGAACTTTTGAAGCGGTAGCCTACTGTTAAAAGCCATGAGAGGATGTTGTGAGGTCACATGTTCAATTCTTGCCTCCGTCCCTTTACTTGGATGAAAAACCAAATCTCAACATTCCTCTTGTCATTTAATTGAGCCGGTCTGTGGAAGCCGATTTACTTGGTTTGTGGTGCTTGTCGACTGGACCACACACTCGGGGTATTCCACCTAAGGTGGATTTCTAGTTACAAAAAGACACCTGTAATTTAAAATGTGAGTGTCATATCAAGCTTCAATCTTCTTCATATATATATATATATATATATATATATATATATATATATATAGGATCGTAAGTGTTAGCTAAGAGTTGGGAACAGACGTTCAACTATTCACAAGGCAGCGGAAGTAAGACAAAAACACAAGTAAACAAGATGGGATACAATTCCTTTATAGAAAAACTTCACTACAACCAACTGGTTTTATGGGTAAATTAAACCTCTAACTTTGCTTGGAGGATTTTGAATAATTTCCTCTTTTTATTGATAGTTCCCTAAGCTACTACAAGACAAAGTTCAAACTTGTTTGTTCCTAACAGTCTCCAAACTTTAGGAACATTAATGAACTTAATTTCTCAACCTAAGTACTAGGACAACAAATCAACTAAAACAAGAACTCAAACCTTACACTTCTACGCTTGTATCATCACCCAGTTCCCTAGCACCTGGAAACACTCACTTCACCATCATCGAGATCGTAAACTCGTCGTCGGGGACTTTTTCTTTTTTCTAGACTCAGCTTCTTCTTAAGGCTTTGTAAGAAGCAGTTTGGAAGTATACTATTCATTGGCTTATATAGGCGTTTGATGCTTGAGGCTCAATCTTCATTTTTGCACTTGTGTGAAATGCCCTTGTCTTGTTAGCCAAGCATGCACTTTCTTAACATGTGATTCCATTTGAATTTGTCAACTCTTCAAACTCATCGGGCCATTGGATCAATCGGCGCCTCTGCTTTGTCTGGAACAAGCTTCCTTGTTTCGTGCTGAGCAGTGTGTCTTCACATGTGATTTCTCATGTCTTGGGAATATGTCTTTCATATGTTCCCTTGATGGGAACTGTTTCTTTCATATAGTTTGTCATTGTTGCACTCTTGAGTTTCATTGAGGGAAAATTTGTTCAACCTGAAGTTCGCTTGAAATACTTGCACATAACACATTAGTTACCCTAAATAATGTTTGTCATTATCAAAATTGTAGGACTCGATTATTGTTTCAATGATTTGGAACATGATTTGTCAACGCCGTCCCAACAATAGAATACAACAACGTGAACAGTTCAAGATATTATAATTAATAACTAATTAGCAGGTCAATATATTAAGAGAGAATTATCAAGGTTGTTTGTTGTGAATTTTAGGTGATTAGATGATATGTAAAGAGAAGAAGGAGGAAAATGAGTTTGGAGCAAATCGAGCTTTAATTTGTACGGTAATATTTACTAGTTTTTTGGAATAATACAAATAATTCTAAGACAATTTATTTAAAGTTGTAAAATTAGATATTGATAAAGAATTAGGATTTAGAGACACAATGTTTTGTGGAGAAACATATGTGGTTCGTCGTTCATATTCATCGTACAGTGTTGTTCGTATATTCAAACTCGTATGTCTCCATATTCACTATTCAATATCAAAGATCCAAAATTGGGTTATTCATGTTCATACTATTGCATATCGTATATCATATTAAAATATCAAACACATCAAATTGAATATGTGTAGAAATTTAAATCCTTAGTTACTTATGTTCAAACTAATTGATAGATATATTCAGTTTTTTATAATTGTACAATGTTATTTGTATATTCAAGACACTATGCCTTCATATTCAATATTCAATAATTCGAATATCACACACATCTAATTGAATATATGTAGTAGTGGGGTGAATATGAATGACGACCTATGTCCATTTCTCTACAACAATTGTTTCTCCACGATAGTTGTTCTCTTGATCCTATCCCAGAGATAAAAGTCTATCTTTAATATAATCCATACCAATAAGATTACCTAAAGATTCTATCTGGGGTGCTATCATGTTCTCTCAACCAAGGTCCCCTTGTAGTACTTTTTGATTTTAAGTCATCTAGAATAAACTCTTTCTTGGCAAAAAATCTCTAACAGCACAACTACAAGACCTTGCTTGTTGAATTGGAATTCCTAGCTTCTTCTAGCACTAAAAGACATAAACTAAGTCTAAGCATGAATGGCTTGGTCAACATATCAACAACATTCTCAAAAGTAGGCACCTTCTCTAATAGGATCTCTCACCTAACGCTACTAGCTTTCTAATCTTATGAAGTCTTACATTAATATGCTAGCTTTATCCTAGCATGTCATGTATTTAGTAATAGATAACACAACACTAGAATGAATTACAAATCTCCAACATATAGGTCCCCTAGAAAAAGTAAAGACATACCTTGTAATAGACATCATGTTAACATGTAACCTAAAATAGAAGGATAACACTTCTAGCCTACAAACAGAAGCCCATGGTAACATGTAACCTAAAAAAAATTTGAGAATCCACTTCATTGTGTTCTAATGGTCTCTCTTCATATTGGACATATAATTGCACTAGCATATTGTACTTGGTATCAAATCCTCCAAGATGTGCGGTAAAGCAATAAATCAGGAAAGTGTATGATATAATCAATTAAAAATTTTCTTCAAAATGTCTTGAAAGGCTTGGATTTCTCACTTGTAATGGTCAATTGGATAATGGAATGTATCAACACAACCTTATACTCATATCACATTGGAGGAGAACTTAGAGGTTTCATTAAGGGAAAAAGGGGTATTCGTCACAGGTGATTCAATTACACCCTATTCATTTGTGCTTATAATGCAACACTTTTCTAGACTTTTGAAGCAACAAACCCATGAAAATCATTTCAAAAACCATCCTAAACGCTCAAGATTCAAGCTCACTCACATTTTGTTTTCGGATGATGTCATTCTATTCTCGAGGAGAAAACTAGAATCACTTCAACTGTTGAAATGTACTATTTACGAGTTTAATAACAGATCGGGAATCCATAAGAATGAGTCAAAGTGCAAGATCTTTGTGCAAGAATGGATGATTTTAACAAGGATTTGGCAAGGGAAATTATGGGGGTACAACTTGGAGAGTTACCTTTCACCTATCTCGGAGTTCCTCTATTCAACAAGCTACATTCAAAATTTGAATTCAGGCTACTCATTAACAAGCTCACAACTAAGGTTCAATCATGGACAACTAAGCATCTCTATTATGTTGGAAGACTTGAACTCATAAGGGTTGTTTTTATGGAGTGCTTAATTTATGGGCTAAATTATTCCTTCTTCCTAAGAAAGTCATTGAAAAAATCATTACCATCATCTAAAGCTTCTTGTGGGGAGGGAATGTGATCGAGCAACAAGAAAGCTTTAATCACATGGGTCCAGTTTGTAAACGAAGTAGAGGATGGAATCAAGGAGGTATTGTCATGGAACAACGTTGTTGCATCACAATTGTTGTTTGAGCTCTATAATAACGATATCTCCATTTCGAGAGAGTGGGACAACAAAATCCGCTTAGAAATGACTTCATTTAGGAAATTTCTCCACGGGAAACGAATGATCACATTGGAAAAGATTGCTAGAGATCAGAGATGATCTAATGCAATGGAATACCATTCAACATCTTGAAGAAATCATGAAAATGACTGATGGAAAATATGACACCCATGAAGTGTAACATATCCTATGGAAGTTGAGGACCTATCACTAACTGGAATTTGTGGATTTGAGGCGCCGACATGAGAACCCCAAAATGCTCTTATTTGCATTGATGGTACTTAGAGGGTGTGTACTTTGGACAAGTAGATGCGATTCGATATTGTGGACAACAACACTTGCGCTCTTTGCCAACAAGAACCCGAGACACTAGACCACCTATGGTTCGCGTGCAAATTCAGGTATGTTGCGACAAAGGTCAACCACTAGCCACACACAAAATGGGTTGGACGCAATCTGCACCAGTGGATTGATATGGCTACTAACTTGAAGAGGGAAAAAGCATACAATTAATACAATTAATTTCAAACATGGACTACTTGTTTGTGCAATGATCTACTACGTTTGGTATTGCATAAACTTGAAAATTTATCAACATACTACCGCTGAGTCCCATTAATGTGCAATGCTTATAATCAACCATGTAAATCACTATTTGCGAGTTAGATGGAAAGAGACCATTTGAGAAACTAGGCGATGATTATTCACTTTAATGGAGAAAGACGTACTTATAATACCTTAGTTTGCCTAAGTCCTGTGTATTTTTTTTTTGCTAATAAATAAATTACCGTTCATTCAAAAAGAACTAACTAAGAACCGAGTGAGAGTCTCTCAATCCGTATTACTTACTACTCCCTCCGTTTCACTATACTTGTTCTTAAAGCCTATTTTTTTTGTTTCCATTTATACCACTTTATATACCCCATATTACACATATCCCAAAATTTCTTGGTAATTGAGAAAAAAAAAGAGTATTTAATAGGGACAATTTGGGGAATTTTTTTTTCGTTAATATGTGTGAAATTTTTTCAAAGATCAAGTATTGTGAAACAGAGGGAGTAATATATAAATATATGGCTCTATGTATTTGTTTATTAGAGTCAAGTTCTGGTGTTATATAAGCTTATAATGTAAAATGAGAACAAACACGAGCCATTGGATTAGAAAAATGAACGGCGGAGATTAAGCTTTATTGGTTTGGGAAAAATCTAATGCAGTGGCATATATTGTAATTTTGCTCACTTTTTAATTCATGAACAAAAATGCCCCACAAAAAAGCTGATATGCACAAATTTCCGAGAGACCTTTCGTTCTTCTTCGCCGCAAGGTAAACCTCACCTTGCCTCCTCTTCCTCGCCTTGCCCGTCGATCTTCTTTCCCTCCTCTTCCTCTCCAAATCTGTCTTCTACTGATCTTGTTCTCCTTTTTGTTGAGATCGAAACCCTTTGATGAACACGCTACAAAACCCGCCGACAACCTCATCTCACCTTGTCTCTGCCTCGCCGATCGGTAGACGTCGCCGGTCGTATTAGTTGGTAAGCTCGCCCCTCCTCCTCTTGTCCTTATTTTATATCTCCACCTTTCTCTCTTAAGATCTCAATCTCGTGCTAGGGTTCAATCGCCCAGATCGGCTATCGTGCTAAGGTTCCGACGATGTCTCCTACGAGCTCGGAAGATACTGCCGTCGTTGAAGGTATCTCTCCTACGAGCTCCTCTTCCGGTTAGGGTTCTAGCAATCTATGCAATTGATTGGACTTGATTGATGTGCTGAACGAACTTGATTTTCATTCCATGTGAATTGAATTTGTGCTGAATGAGCTTATTTTAAGTTGTTTATGGCTGCTACTTTGTGTTGATGTGGATTAGAATTTGCTATTGAAACTGTAAGAGTATCGGCTAAGGCCTCTTTACTAGCGAGCCCTAGTGTTTCATATTGCAACTAAATTTTTGGGGATTGTTATGTTTGAGCTTTGAAATTAGCTTTGTTTGTTGGTAGAGTGTATGTGTGAGGGTTTTGTCAAATTTTCCTTGTGGTTTGTTTTCATTGTTGCTGGATGATTTAGTGAATGAATCGTTGGTATTGCAATCTCGTCCACTCTTATTTGTGGATTTAATGGTTTGAAAATTATGAATTGCAAATTATGGCGGATCTTATAACTAAATCTTCCAAACTCATAACTGTATCAACCACTGCCATGACTAAGTCTGGATTTTTTGCAAGTTCATAGTATTTATCATTCATCTTGATGTGTGGTTCATAAAACATGTCGTAGTGGTTCATGTTTGTAAATGATATGGTTCATTTTTCAGTATTGCCATGTTTCATGTACAAATATAGGCCAAAACGCTCACTCGTTTTATTCTTTTGTATATAATGTACTTGATGTGCTTATTAGTTTATGATTCATGTTCTTATGCTTTTAGGTTCATAATTTTTTCCAATAAGGTTCATAAGATTTAGTAAACAAATACTTCTAATGTGTGTTGTATTTTGAAGTTTCATATTACGGTTCATGCTCTTATATACGTAGGTTCATGAAAATTCACACTTAGGTTCATGAAAATTCATTTAACATTACCTTTATATTATTTGTGTTATATTTTGTATTTTTATGAATGTATAAGCTTGTAAATTATTCTGTTTTATGTATATGACATCGACAACATCGAAAGGCTTGAAAAGAAATAAACAAGTTAGCTCCACACGTCAAAGTTCGCGTGGAAAGAAAATGCTAAAGCTTTCAACTCCACTAACCGGTATCTTGGAGTTTGAAGGATGTGAAAGTGAAGAAGAAGCAGATGAAGATTATGATGATACAGATTGTAAGGATGCAGATTATGAGAATACAATTAGTGAAACTTGCTATTTCTATTATTTATTTTATATATGTAAAAGCATAGGTTCCTTGCATTTTAAATGCTTGGTTCATGCTTGTTTAAGAAGAAGTTAATACTATTGTGTAGTATATACTCCACGCATGCCAATGTATTAAAAAAGCTTGAATGAGTCATTCAAAATTTGGTTCATGCAATGTAAGGCTCTGGTTCATGCTACTAAACAATATGGTTCATAGTACATTTTAACTTAGTTCATGCGTTTTTAAGTGTACATGTTATTTTAGTTTATACTTGTAGCTTGATTAAATACTAACTATGATATTAAATTACATGTATTTGATAGGTTTATCGTGATTGTTCTAGCATATGTACATCTAAAAAAGATTGAATAAGTCCTTCAAAGTTCGGTTCACGCAATTATATAACACAATAAAATTGTTTAATCTATACAAATCATGGTTTAGTTGGTTCATAACATATAATTTAAAATATCATCGCTCTTTTGGGTCATGGTTTTGTAAACTTAGGTTCATAATAGTTGTCTCGTTGGTTCATAACTTAGTATAATATAGTTCATTATAAGCGTCATGACTTTAGGTTCATAATAGTTATATAATTGGTTCATGATTTTGAATACTTAGGTTCATAATAGGTGTCTCGTCGGTTCATAACTTTGTATAATACAATTCATTATAAGCATCATTGCTTTAGGTTCATAATAGTTGTTTTATTGGTTCATGATTTTGAATGCTTAGGTTCATAATAGGTGTCTTGTTGGTTCACAAGTTTAAACCAACTTATCCTTTTGCTTCCTCGCAAGAGATAAGAAATATTTCGGTTCAATACTTCTTTATATATCTCATTTCATTATTTCATCAATAGAAGCACTAAAATCCATCCTTGAATGCAATCGTAGATTAATAGAAGTTGACAAATCCAAATCAAACTTCAAGTGCTCCATACTTAACCATCAAACTATAACTAGTGTAAGACTGTGTAATGAAAACATTGTATCCCTAAACAAATCATTTTGAAAAAAGAAGTGAAATTTACACGAAATCAAAAGCGAGCACAAATTAGATGATATATATGTGGAGGAGGAAAACCAAAGGGAGGAGAAGAATAATGGGAAGATTTAATCCGAAAGAAGAATCATCATCTCCGACGAGGACATTGACGGCGACCGTGATGCCTTGCGAGCAGAAACCATGGCCGAAGATGAAAAAGCAAGGCCTCAGATCCTTGAAGTTGAAGACGTCACGTCATCCCCTAGTGACGTTCTTGATGAGCCCTACATCCACACAGTCATCGTATCCCCCCATTCACCTCCAGAACGATGTAATTCAGCTTGTCGAATCCGAAATCTAGCACAAAATCCCAATTGCAAACCTAAATCAGAGTTCAGAGTTTATTTATCTTTTGAATCAGAACATTGAAATTGTAAAAATCGATACATAATCGAGAAATTGAGGAGTTCTACAGTTGGTTCACAAAGATTGCCAATGCAGTTCATAACAATAGACATTAAAGTTCATTGAAAATGACAATTCGGTTCACGACTTCCTAACTAGTTCCACTTTAACCTTACAGATTGTTTAGAGACAAAATTCAATAAACTGTTGCATTTGCATAAAGAGAAAAACAAATGTAGTAAGACAAAACTTGCAGCTGGCTAATCCATCAACATATTGCCACATCATCTTGATAAACACAACCCTTTAATATAATAAAGCAAAAATTTACATAAACTTATCAAATAGAAAAAGTTGAACATTCATTTAGAGGTTTTCACCCCCTCTTCCAAACATAGTTGAATGATTCTAAGGTTCATTAGCCTCCAGCATCCATATAATACTTCATGTAAATAGTCTCAAGCATCCTAAGTTTTTATTATGGCTATTAGTTTGGGTTATCATGGAGAAAAACAGTTTAGGCATTTCATCAAACACTTGGTGGGCAATCAAATCAGCATACAAAATCAAACTATATTTTCAATCAAATCCTTCAATTGCAAAGCAAAAAACATACATAAATCTTTATTTTGCAATCTCTATCAAGTCTAAGGCTCTCTTCACCAAAATCCAGGAACAAAGATGCAAAATCACACCTAAACGCATGAAAATCCATAAACAAACATTAAAAACCTAAACCAACGAAAACGTACCTAAATCCATCAATAAGTAGGGGGTTCAAGTTGAATTTGCTTGAGAGGAAGATAGATTTCAGTAAATCAAGGGGATTTGCTTGTATGAGCACATACACGAACGAAGATTTTAGTTGAATATTAAGACGATCGATAAGCACATACACGAACGAAGATTTTAGTTGAATGTGAGATTGAAGATAAATGACCCTGAAATGACGAAAATACCCCCAAATTCTGAAAATTTAATGAGACGCGCGCCTCTTTTATTACCACATCTGGACCATTGATCTCACAAAATCAAAGGCTCACAATTATTTTCATTTCTTAGGATAAGGATAATTCTCATTTGATCCCCAACCTTTTTTATTAATCAAATAATGTATATGACCCATTGACTATTTATTCTTCTCCTTTTTGTTATATTTTTTTATGCAGACCATATATTCTGATAGCCCTATATCTATATGTGTGAAGTTTGTAATAGGACTACTTTCTCTTAACTTATACAAATTTTGTGTTTAGCTAGCTTGCTTGCTGCTGGAATTCATGTGATCGACTTAATTGGTCAATGCCGGCCGGTCCACTCCATTATTACAAACATTTTATATGAGTGGCCTCTACAAATAAAATCTCCCAATCTTGATCATATTCATTAAAATATCAAAGTTGTTTACTTCCACTAATCCTATCATTATAAGATACGTATACATATACGTTAATTCCGGTCCTTAATTGGTCTCTACTGTTAATTAATTAACATAATTTATCAATTAAAAAATTTCTCTAACTTAATTATTTGCTAGTTACGCTGTTCACGTATATACTACAGCTGTGGGATTCAAATTCTTATTTTCATTATTACCAAATATGCATGCCTGAATATTTGCAACTCTTTCACCTATGTACGATTAGTGGTGGCGTCCCAGTACTTCATAAATCTTCAAAACTAACCAATAGTTAGCTAATTGATCTTGATGATGCTAGCATTTATTTTAAAACAAAAACAACTAATCCTGTTATCCTGATTTGCTAGTTAGTATTTAAACCCTCAAGCTAGCGCATTTCGGCAAAAAAGAAGAAGAGAAGCTATAGACATAACTAGGCAAGAAAATTACAGATGGGTCTTGTTAGTCTAAGCTCCTCCAACAAGACAAAACTCGTCTTGATCTTCTCCTTCTTCTTCAATGTCTTCATCCATTCCAATGCCCTTGTTTCCTTAGGCCCAACCTTTATCACCCGCGAATGCCTCACCTCAACCGACGATTCCGATCTCTTCCTCCAAGGCGACAGCCGCTCCAGCCTCATGTCGGACCTAATCCTCCACGCCTCCAACTACTCCTTCTACTCATCCCAATCCACAACAGGCAACAACACCTCATACGGCCTCTTCTATTGCACGGCTGACGTCAAGCCCGAAGACTGCGCAGCCTGCGTCAAAAGCGCAAGCCTCTTCTGCATGTACAGAAAAGCCGGCTTCGTCTTCTACGAGGAGTGCACCTTACGCTACGGGAGCGTGCCCGTGTACGCGGTCGTCGACTACGAGTCCGTCACCGCTTGGTACTACGGTCTCACGCCCGTCTCGTACTCCCAGTTCAACACCACGCTTTACTCTACTTTGAATGGGATTATCCCGGAAGCTGCGAATGGTACGACCCGGGTTGCGAAGGGGGAAGCGGATTTGGCGGGGACGAGCCAGAAGCTGTACACGCTTGCGCAGTGCACTCCGGATATACTTGGGAGCGAGTGTGAGAAGTGTTTGCAGGTGGCTCTTGAGAAAATGCCGCTTTGTGATAATAGCACGTGCTCGAATCCGATGAGGAAGTCGATTGATACTTTCTTGCCGAGTTGTCAGCTGAGATATGAAGTTAGATACCCCTCGTCAGTTGGAAGTATACAAGCCTCATCGTCATCTCCTCTTGGACTTGGTGGAAAGTATATTGTTTGCTGGTACATTATGATGATGGCGCTGGCTGTGACTATGTTTGCCTTGCATTAGCCAAAGATTGCAAGTATTGAATTGGATGCAGATGGATCGAGAAGTTGCATTCATGGAAACTGCGTGTACCGTGCTCCATCAATTAATTAAGTTGATGCTGTTTGCTCAAGTTGTTTAATTTAATTTTGAAATTGAATTGGTTGGTTTTATTTGATTTGGAATTATGCAGCTTTGGTTGTATTAATAATTTTGAATTTGTGTTGATATATAGTTTTGTTGTGTGGGAAGGGAATTCATTGGATTAAATTGATCACAATTTATCTTCTACATAACATGTAGAGTTATTTTTTAGTCATTATAAATGCTTAAATATTTTTTGATCACAATTTATTTTCTGTCTAGAATGACTCAATTTTTTTTGTTCATAATAAATGATGAATATTTGAGGGTTGAGCATGGATCGGTTCAAACCGAATTTTTAAGCCGAACCGAATTGAACCGATCATCAGAACTGATCTTATTTGATTCGGTTTCGGTTCCGATTTCGGTTTGGTTCAAATTTCCAAAGAATAACCTTTTTATTAATATAAAATCGAACCGAACTAATTTGGTTCGATTTTCGATTCACCTTAAACGAAAATGCGGGTTTCAGTTCGGTTTTGAACCGATGCTCAACCCTAGAATATTTTTTGATGAATTTGATCCTCCGAACTAAAAATATATAGCTATATGATGTCCGCCTTTTTAGTCGTATTTTTAGGGTGTGTTTTTAGTGTGTTTGAGTCTTTTTCTTTAGTTTTGTGTTTTGTTTTGAGTCGTTTGTGTAGGTTTTCATATTTCGTTAAGATATGGAGTCTACGTAAGCTTTGGTGGTGTTTTATAGGTTTTAGAAGCTGTTTTAAAGTATATTTTGAAGAAAGGAGGAAAGCATTTGAAGATAGCACTCAAGAATGAAGCAAGGCCGAAGAAAAGCACTCAAGTAAAGAAGTGAAGAAACAATTTCGAGCTTGGAAAGAGGTAGAGAAGCTCGTTACAAAGACATAGGAAAAAGAATCGAGTCAACGGAGGTGTAACGAGCCCGCTACGGAAATTTTACTCTAGGCTGTTTGTAGTGTTAAACATGCTCGGTACCGAGGTGAACATGGTCGGTACTGAGGCATTCAGGATCGTAGCGAAGACCGATTCGGCGCAATTAAAGACTTTTATCTTATATCTTTTATGGCCTTAGATAGATAGAAGGGATATATCTTATTAGAAGATTTATTTCCTTATAGATGGCTTTTTAGATAGATTAGTTTCTCTATAAATACCCTTTTCTATCTCTTGTTTTGAGAGACACCAATCAAGGGCTCTTTGGGGGCACGTTAAAGGAGGAAGATAGGAAGAGAGAGGAGGCGAGATAGAGAAGAGATAGAGAGACGTATGTGGGACGAGTTTGAATTCAGTTTGTAAGTTTTTCTTTCATTAATATAATTGTTTGCTTTCAATTATGAATAGTGAGTAGTCTCTCTCTCTAAGGTTGGGGTTGAACCCAACAATGGTTGTGCATGCTTGCTCTTGATCATGTTTTGATTGTTTTTATTGCATGATTCTATTCTCTTGTTCTTAACTCCGTGAAACGAAAGTTGATAGGAAATTCTCATTCATAGTTGAAGCGAAAACGGAAACCTTGAATCAGAATAGTCAATTTAGGGTTTTGAAGCGAAAGTGGATTTATCCTAGTTGAAGTAGAAGAGATTGGATAGTAAGTTTATTAATTGATTGAACGAAAGTTAGTTGATTTACTTGCTTAGGTTGACGAAAGTTGACACCTTTATGTGATAAAAACACGATCTTTATGTTTCATTGGCTATGACATGCATAATTGTTGTTGTGGGGATACCTAAACCTTAGAATTTCTCTTCCTTGATATAAAAATCTTTACTTTTCTCTCTTGCTTGCGCTCTAAGTAAGAACAGAACTTGATACTGAATATCTCCCGTGGACGAACCTAACTCCCCAGTACTCAACGGGGTCTTGATTATAAATTCATTTGTTGTCAAGAAACCCTTTCAACACTATAATGTATGAGTTTGGATCGTGTATAACATGATGTTAACCTATAAAATAAGGAGTTTCCGAGACCGTTGGAATAAGGAGATCGATCTAACAACTATTGTTTTATCTTATTTCATTAAATTGGGGACATTTTGGTCTTTTCACCACCTTTTGTTAAGAAACATGGGTATTTTATCTTCTTCCTTCATGAGTCTTTCTAGTTTGTTCTACCCTAGAGTGCGATATAAAGTAATGAAAAACAACAATAGGAAGAACAATTATCAATTGGGGCATTTTCGATTGTTGTTCGTGACATTACCCAACTCCTTCTCATCCAGTTTATTCCATTGATTACTATTAATAATCTCTCTACAAGCATGAACGAAATTGATAATTATACTTCCTATTGATGTTTTTCACTACTTTATATCGCACTCTAGGATTTGTTATTTTAGCTTCCCTCCCAACTTGGAATTTCTCATTCTATTTTGTTAATTGTTATTGATTTAAGTGCTCCTCGTTTGATCTGGTGATTGGAATGACATTAATTTTAGCAATCTCATGTTTTATGGAGAATCAAAGGTGATTTAATTATGTAGCCTACATTAATTTTCAATGATTTATGTTAGCGATTTCATTTTGATCGCAACCCCGACCAAACGGGTGATATGACTTGATATATGGCAGAGTCGATCAGTCATCTTTCTTACAAAAGTATTTGGCCCTTTTTCTTGTCCAAGATTACCGCCAAATCTCTTGTGAGATAAAACTATCACTCTCTTGCAATTCAGGCAAAGAACTCGCAAAACGACATGTGCATTTGAATTTAATTGGCTAAGTAAACACGAATATAGAAATGTAGTTTTTCTAATTTGAACATGTCCAAAACCCATGCCATACCTTTTATAGGCAAGGAGCGCCGGCCATGGAGTCTAAAAATACCCAAAATTCGGCCCAAAAGTGTCCAACAAGAAAATTAACCTCCGGTAGCCTTCGAATGTATAAGGATGAGACTTTTGGGCTATGTCCATAAATGAGCCAAAAGAAGATTCTAGAAGAAGATTTTTGTGAATTGTGTGGAGACAATGGGCCAGAATCATTAGAACACCTTTGGTTCAAGTGAAAATTTGCTAGGGATATACTTAGCAAGGTCATGTCGTGGGCTAAGCTAGACAGAATGATACTATGGTCTTAAAGACTGGTTGAAGGCCATAGAAAGCTTGAGATGCAAGAGGAGCTTTATGTTCGATCAATGTGTGAGTTGAGCACCTGCACTAACGCAATGATTTATTTCACTTAGAGAGTAAGAAACAACAATGTCTTTCAACAAGAGGATTGTGCTAACTCTAGAATAGTGATTAGCCATATAAAAAATTATATTAAAACTAGAAGGAAAAAAAAAATACTAGAGAGTAGAGAGGATGGTGCTCTAAATAGACATATGAGAAACCTGATATCTTCTAGGTTTACCTAAACAACAATTTTATAATTAACTAATTACATGAATAAATCACCCTTTCATTAAACAAAATAAACATGCCACAATTTCTCACAATTTACACTAGGGTTGGACATTTTCCACGGGTGACCGACCCACCCGCTTCACCCAATCCAATTATATGTGTGAAAAACCGTAATGAAGCTGGTGACGGATGGGTCGGGTGACGGATGAAACGGGCGATGGGTCGGATATGCGTAAATTTTACACCCGTTTAACCCGAACCATCACAACCACCCGTTTCACCCGTCTACCACCCGTAAAAATTTATCCTAAATTAGGGTTAATTTTTTCCTAAAAAAGTTTGGGACTTTTGGGCTTTTTAAAAAAAAGTTTTGGATTTTATAAGATAATAAAACTATAATGGAATGCTGCTCTATTCCAGACCTAATTTTCGTCTCAATTATGTGAATGTAAACGTTTTTGGCTTTTTGCTAAGGAGTCTGAATGATGATTTTTGCAACACATGTGAATTCTGTGTATAAAATGTTTGAAAATATCCTAGGTACCATCACTTCAGGAAGCAGATTGTTATATTAACTTTTTTTTTATATTACTTTTAAATTTTTATAAAATTTCATTGTAATTTTAGAATTCGCGGGTGACGGGTGGATCGGATAGGTGGGTGGGTCGGGTGCTACAATTTATTTCACTGGTCGGGTAATGGAAGTGATCCACCCACCCATAACCCGACCCATGACCAACCCTAATTTAAACCATATAAAATGACCGCATCTAATCTTAATTTATGTTTTTACTTTGCTTTTTCAATGATAAGTAGAGGTGTCAAATGTGTTCGGGTTGAGTCGGGTTCGGGTCGTAACGGGTCACCGGTCAATCGGGTCGGGTCATTACGGGTTGTCGGGCGGGTCGGGTCGACCTAACGAGTCAAGAAAATTGATTTTCTTACAATTATTAAAATATTTTTTATTTAAAAACTGATATTTATTAATAAATCTATTATTTTTATATATTTTAATAATAAAATTTATTATAATTTTTAAAATTTATTATATATTCTTAAAATATAACAAATTGGGTCAACCCAATGGTTTTTTCGGGTTTGAACCCAACGGGTTTCGGGTCTTTCGGGTTCGGTTTATTTTGGGTTTCGGGTTCAAATTTTCGGGTCTTGATCCTAAATTTTTCGGACGGTTGGGGTCGGTTTTTTGAGTGGGGTCCGCTTTTGACAACTTTAATGATAAGTAATATAATTATTATATATGTACGTTCTTGGAAGAAAGAGTAACATATATGCTAGCTCGGTCCAAACATTCAATTGTTCCGTTCATCCATATACGCGCTCTTTTTTATTTTCTTATAAACACCATATATTCTTGAAGTCGATGTACAAGAGTTTGATAGCCCAATATATATTTTTTTTGGTGAAGCGAGTTTGATAGCCCAATATTTAACTAACGTATTTAATTCAACCTATATCCTATGCGATTATAACTTAAGATTGTTTTTTTTAATAAAATTAAGGTAATTCATTTATTTTTGGAAGAAGGAGATACGAAAATGCCTAGGTAATTCTAGGCGGGACGGGAAATAGTGTCTCTAAGCGTCCGTTTGGATGGTGGTTAGCGGGAGCTTAATAGCGGAAAATGCTAGCGGAAATTGAAGATCCTTGGGTGTAGGAGCTTCTTCAAAAAGCTCAAAATTCTGCTACCGCTAGCGGAAGACGCTCCTATGTCCGCTACATTCGAACGGACCCTAAATGTCAATAATACTACACCAACATCTTGTGTCTTGATTGTTTTTTTGCTCGTTAAAAATAACATAATCTTTCGACCAAAAAAATATAACATAATCTTTACGTGTGTTAGAAGATTTAAAGTTTTAATGGTTGCAGGAAGTCAGTGACTTCAAAGTTACAAGTCGAGTCGGCGATTCGGTAAAGTCAATGACATGACCAGCTGACAAGAAATCTATTTAAGGAAAGAACGCACACATCGTGTGCGTGTATTTGCAGACATTTGGAACGTTTTATTTTAGGAGAAGATTATCACAAAAGAGTGATAAAATCATATGAAGACGATTTGATTCTCTTAGAATATTTTATTGTATGCGTACATGTTTTATTTGGAAAGATATGTAAAGATCGAGTGTGTGTCACTTCCCTAATCGAATGGGATTTGATACACACGAAGATCTCTCTTTCCCTAGCTTAAATACCTCATTGTTTAGGATAGAAGCAAAGACCTTGAGCTTAATTTGTTATTCTTGCGAAAAAGAAAGAGTGAACTTGTGCGTGAGATTCGTGCAAGTCGTGTGTCGAGTGTTCTTAGGCGTAGCGTGAGATTGAGAGTGTGAGTGCAAAGGTAGAGCGTGGTTGAAGGGTGTAGGATTCATTCTTTGTTGGGACGGTGTTGGGAACTCTGGTTCCAAACATCGGAACAACGATACCATTCTCCAGTTTTGACAATGACAAACTCCATATGGGAACTAACGTGTTACATCCAAGTATTTCTAAGGAACACCAGGTCTAATGAAGAATCTCCAAGAATGCCAAAGGAACACAGGAATACATGACGAAGAGTTCCCTTCAAAGGAACTCTGGAGAAGACAGTTCCCATTACATGGGAACTCACATGTGCAAACAAAGACCACTCAACGCGATTCACGAGATTCTGTCTCAGGACAAATTAAAACAGACGCTCATTCTGAGGAACAGACTGAAGCGAGTGATCCAACGGTCCGATTGCATCTCAAAGTTGACTCAATTTAAATCAAGTCACATGAGAAAGACAAAGACTTGGCAGATAATACAAAGGGCATTTTGGACACAATGAAAGTCAAGATTGCAGCCTAAGCAAAGACAAGTATAAAGCCAAGTGAATAGTGCTCGGATAAATAACTTCTCCTAGAATTTACTCACTCACAAAGAAAGAAAGACAAGAGAAGAGAAGTCCCCGGCGGCGAGTGTGCGATCTCGACGACGGCGAATCCAAGTTCCCAGGTGATAAGGAACTGTGACATTGAGCTCAAGGTGTAAGGTTCGATTTATCTTATGCTTAGTTGAGATGTTCGCTTAGGAACAAGGCCGATTACTAGTGTTGCTAGAATTAGGTAAAACTGCTAGGAATAGAGAAGTGTAAGTCCGCTTGTGTAACTAGGGAACAATCAATAAGATAAGAAGATCGTTCAAAATCCTCCAAGCGGAGGTAGAGGTTTACCCACACAACTAGTTGGTTGTTGTGGGGTTCCTCTAAGGAACTGTGTCCATTGTATTCTGTTTACTTGCTTGTTTTTTATACTTCCGCTGCCTTGGGAACAGCCTAACCGCTAGTTCCTAAGCTGTTGCTAACACGTATCGATCCAACAATTGGTATCAGATCGGGAATGCTCTAGATCTTCTGTGTTAGTATCGCAGGTTACAAAATGGCTAAAGAACTCACTCAAGTTGGACATGGGAACAACAAGCCTCCAAGGCTTATCACCGAAAGGTTCGAGAACTGGCAACACAACATGAAGGACTGGATGCGAAGCCACGACTTTCAGACCTGGTGCGTGATCGAAGTAGGGAACTCGAGGTAGACCCAACCATTCGCAACGACTTAACGAAATGGGGGCCAAATGAATGGAAGTGCATGGAGGCAAACTTCAAGGCAAAACAATATCTCAAAAATTCCATGTGAGTGCAAGACTGTGACAGAGTGGCATATATTGAGACAGCTAAAGAAATGTGGGAAGTCATCCAGCAAATGCACATTGGGAACTCTGATCTCAGAGAAGACCTCCAAATGAACGCCAGAAGAGAGTTCTGCAACTTCCGAATGGAGGTGGGAGAATCAGTCAACAGCTACCAATCACGCTTCAAAGGCATATGTACCAAGCTCGCAGGGCTTGGGATCACAAAGGAAGAAATATCTGACAAAATGAAGGTTCAACAGCTCTTCAACGGTCTCATCGGTGAATGGGCAAATGAGAGGACCATGTTCAAAGAGAATCTTGAAAATAGGACCCTCATGCTTCACCAAGTCTTTGGAAACCTAGTGGGACATGAGAAAAGGAAACTAGACGATAAGGAGCAAGAGAAGACACACAAGGGAATTGCCCTAAAACTGGAAAAGATGCTCAAGTCGGTTCAAGAACAACATGAAGATTCTGTGGAAGAAGAAGACGAGGAATTTGTCCTTGTCACAAAGGCCCTTCGATCCTTCTACAACAAAGGAAAGTTCAAAAAGGGATATGGGAACTCACAAAGGGGTCAAAGTTCCCAAAGAAAGCCTGCCGAGAAGGACCTCTCGGACGTCACTT
This sequence comes from Fallopia convolvulus, assembly GCA_964016875.1. Lineage (NCBI taxonomy): Eukaryota > Viridiplantae > Streptophyta > Magnoliopsida > Caryophyllales > Polygonaceae > Fallopia > Fallopia convolvulus. Next base: position 7,020,499 of record OZ024718.1, on the reverse strand, counting down.
GCTACAAGTGCTACAAAAAGGGGCACTTCGCGAAAGAGTGCCCACATGGAACTGACGACTGAAGGCAAGGGAAGAAGGCCTACATCGCCACATGGAGCGATGACGAGGACAAAGATCTTGAATCATGGGCACGCCCAGACCAATGCGCTATGGCCTTAAGAGAAACCACTGGGGAATAACCCAGTGAGGTAACCACTGAAACTGTTCTTGCTTCTTTAGCGAATTATGAAAAACCTGAGTTGTTAAAGTTACTCTCTAGTCTTGTTAAGGATAACAGAAAATTGCAAAAGAAACTAGATTAGTCGGAACACACAAATGCTGAGTTAGTTGGTCTTGAATATTGTTCCAATTGTGTAAAACTGATTGATAAGCTTCAATCCTACCTCTCCCACATAGTAGCTCTTGAAGATGAGCTTAAGACCATAGAGAGCGACAAAAATGATGTCCTCCAAAAGTTGAATAAGGGATGTTAGAGTCTGGAAGCCTCAAGTTCCCAAACAAAATTTGTCCCAACCAAACATGGGATTGGGTACAAGTCTGAGTGCTCAAAGAATGGGAAGTCTCCTTTAAGTGAGTAGGAGATAAATGAGTGTAGAGCCCTAGAACTCCAAAGTGAAAAACAAAAAAATGCCCATCTAGAGGAAAAGATACGTGTCTTGGAAAGTAGGGTGAATGGAGAGAAGGGCTATTACACTGGGAACACTAGGCACAAACTCTATGTCCAAATAGCCAAGGGAAGTGGGTCCAAAGTCTACAACAAGGAAACCATGGATAGGAACAAGATACAAAGACCCCATCCTAAGTACTACCTAGGAGAATACTACAAGACCTGCTGGATTTGTGGTGCTCATGGGCACTACAAGGAAAGATGTCCCAAAGCTAGAGCTCAATCTCAGAGAATCACGACTATTGGAACAAGCAAAACCAAAAGACCAACAAATCTGCTAGAGGTCCCACTCATGGGAACCAACATAGGAACTTTGCCTATAACTCTAGGAACCCTCGTGATATCAATATTGATGATTATGTTTTATTTGAAACTGTCTTTCCTTGTAAGGGACTAGGCAAGAGTCATCTTGCTTGGGCATCAAAAACTAACTCTCCTTGTAGGTGGCAGTGAGGGAGAACATCACATGGGTCATTGATAGTGGCTGTTCAAATCATATGACTGGGAACAAAGACAATCTCACCTCAAACCACACAAAAGCCGAAGGAGGTCATGTGTCCTTTGGTTGAACAGGGGAAGTACTACTCAACAAGTCAATCAAGATTAGCAATGTCAATTTGGTTGAAGATTTGGGATACAATCTCCTGAGTGTATCTCAGATATGTGATCAAGGGAACAATGTTGTCACCTTCGACTCGGAAGAATGCTTGGTCATCAACAAGAAAACAAACAAAATCATTCTAAGAGGAAAGAGGTCCAACAATGTCTATGTGGTAGACATGGAGTTCGAACCACCAAGGAAATCGTGCCTCGCAAGCACCCATGATGATACGGAACTCTGGCACAAAAGGTTGGGCCACACAGGCATCAATCAAATCCTAAAGCTCTACTTACAGGACCTGGTCATTGGTCTCCCACGAATCAACATTGAGGGAGTTAGAATGTGTGATGTATGTGTTCGTGGCAAGCAAACAAGGAACTCCTTCAAACCAAAGAAGGTGGTGAGCACAACAAGGTCATTGGAGCTAATCCACATGGATCTTTGTAGTCCCATGAAACCACTAGCTATGGTGGAAAAACGTACATGTATGTTTTAATTGATGATTTTTCAAGATTTACATGGGTTATTTTCTTGAGATCAAAAGCAGATGCATTCAAAGAGTTTGAGACTCTAATCAAGAGGAGGGAAGTTAGCATGGGACTAAAGCTCAAGGCCCTCAGATTTGATCATGGAACTGAGTTCAAAAACTCAGAGTTCCTAAGGTACTATGACAACAACGGTGTATCCCACAACTTCTCGGCCCCTCGCACTCCTCAGTAAAATGGCGTGGTGGAAAGGAAAAACAGAACCTTAGAAGACATGGCACGGACAATGATGCTTGAGAGTGGAGTTCTCGAAAGCTTCTGGGCCGAAGCAATCTCCATGGCTACGTACATTCTAAATCGAGCCATGATACGTCCCATGATGAAGAAAACATCATATGAATTGATCAAGGGAAGAAAGCCCAACATCTCTCATCTCAGGACTTTTGGGTGCAAATGTTTCATCCACAACAATGGCAAAGACAATCTTGGGAAGTTTGACTCAAGGAGTGATGAAGGGATATTCCTAGGGTACTCCTCCCAAAGCAAGGCGTACAGAGTGTACAACAAGAGAATCAAGAAGATAGAGGAAAGCATTCACATCATCTTCGATGAACAATCTGTGAAGATGGGAACAGAGTCCCAAGGAAAGGGAACACTGTTCAAACTGGTCAGACAAGAAGAGGAAGACGACGATGACGAGCCAAGAAAGCAATATGAGGACTATCCAAGTGGGAACAACGTCTCACAACCAGGGTACAACGAAGGAGGTCAAAATTCCACGGATCAAGATTCCTTCGAAGTTCCTTCCTCAACAAAAGAGCCTCAAGATGCATCCAACTCTCTCGTTCCCCAAAATGAAGCCATACCAGAGTCTAGTGTTTAAGGGAACAACGAGGGAACATTGAAGAAAATCATGAAGAGACACTTAGTGAAGAAGTTGAGAACAACTGTTCCCATGAAGAAGAAGAAACCCAAGCTACAGATGAAGAAGAGACAAGGGAACAGATTGACGTCTCACACATTCGAACCAAGAATTACCATCAAAAGAGGGATCATCCCATCGACAACATCATCACTCCCTATGACAAAGGCGTACAGACTCGTTCATCTCTCAACAACTTCTATGCATTTAATGCCTTCGTCTCGCTGGTGGAACCCAAGAGCATCAAGGAAGCTCTAAAGGATCCAGACTGGATTCAAGCAATGCAAGAGGAACTTCACCTATTCGAGAGGAACAAGGTGTGGAAACTGGTTCCTAGGCCCAAGAACAAGAACATCATAGGAACTCGATGGGTCTTCAGAAACAAGATTGACGACACTGGGGCTGTGGCTAGGAACAAGGCCCGTATGGTTGCTCAAGGATACAGGCAAGAGGAGGGAATCGACTACGATGAGACCTTCGCACCAGTTGCAAGAATTGAAGCAATTCATCTCCTCATAGCATATGCAGCCCACAAAGGCTTCAAATTGTATCAAATGGATGTCAAGACGGCGTTACTAAATGGGCACCTCAAGGAAGAAGTCTATGTGGCGCAACCACCAGGATTTGAAGATGAGCACTTTCCAAACAACGTATACTTCTTGGAGAGGGTCCTATATGGCCTCAAGCAAGCTCCCAGGGCATGGTACGACATGTTTACCCAATTTCTCTTGTCTCATGGATACCTTCGTGGTTCCATAGACAAAACTCTCTTCATTAAGAAAGAATCAAAAGACATTTTAATTGTTCAAGTATATGTTGATGACATTGTGTTTGGTGCTACTAATGAGCTTCTTGTTGAAAAGTTTAAGAACTTGATGAGTAGCGAATTCGAGATGAGTCTCATAGGGGAACTCACGTTCTTCTTGGGACTTCAAATTTCCCAAGGAGGGAACAAGGATCCATCAGCAAAAGTACACCAGAGAAATGCTAGCGATGTATGGGATGGAACACTCCAGGCCCATCGATACTCCCATCTCACCAAAATCAAGGCTCAATGCAGATGAGACAGGTATAAGTGTAGATCAAAGGAACTTTCGAGGTATGATTGGGTCTCTTCTCTACTTAACTGACAGTAGACCGGACATCATGTTTTCAGTGTGTCTATGTGCACGCTTTCAGGCTAACCCTAAAGAATCACACCTGAAATAGGTGAACAGAATTTTCAAGTATCTCAAAGGGAACGACAACTTGTGCCTTTGGTACCCAAGGAACAGTTCCCTTGAGCTAGTTGCATACTCAGATGCAGATTTCGCTGGCCACTTGGTTGATTGAAAGAGCACCTCTAGAATGGCCTAGTTTCTAGGATCATGTCTATTCTCATGGGGATCAAAGAAGCAAAACTCAGTGGCACTCTCCACAGCAGAAGCAGAGTACGTGGTTGCCGCCTCATGTTGTTGCCAAGTTCTATGGCTTAAGTACCAACTTCAGGATTACGGTATGTCTTTCGGCCCTGTTCTCATAAGGTGTGATAATACAAGTGCCATTAACATATCCAAAAATCATGTGCATCATTCTTGTACTAAGCATATAGACATTAGGCATCACTTCCTACGTGACAATGTGGAACATGGGAACATCTCTATGGAACACTGTAGAACTGAAGAGCAAATTGCAGATATTCTCACTAAAGCTTTAGACAAAAGTCCCTACCAGCGTCTCCGGATGCTTCTAAGGATGATAACTCTAAAATGAACAAGTCCCTGTTTGTTATTTCCTCAATGCTTGGCTAGTTTACATTGATTTGCATGATAGGGAACACTAGGATCAATCGCTTTCATTTTTCCATATTACTAGTCTAGAGCTTTTAGTGTACAATATGGAACTTTACTTCTTTAGACACAAAATGATCAACTAGAGTTCCCCTTAACCCTCATTACAAGCCACTATGACGGCTGATCATAAAACCAACCCTTAGCCGAGAACCAGGCAAATGCTTCTCATGAGCCCAACTTTTTGTCCCCTTATCGAGTTGTAATTGCCTGGTTCCCCTTTAAGTTCCCTAGCCTCACAAAAGAACTTGAGTGTGAGTTTCAACTTGACCTTTTAAAAGATCATGGGAACTGGTGTGCAAAAACGATCACGAGCAACGGAACACTGGTACTTTTGGAAAGATGAAACATCACTTGGGAAACGGGAAATTGTGTCAGAATTAGAAGAGTTATGGGCCAAGCGTTTGAAATTCTCGAAGTGACTTCCCTTGGAGAAAGCGATGCGTGTCATAAGCGTGCTAAGGAAGTTGAAACAACTCTCCAAATCTTTTGGCCAACGATTATCGAGGACTTTTGCCCTTCCAATTCTACCCTCCTCCTTGTCTCACATAAAAACCCTTGTTTGCCATTTTTGGGCCCTTCTTCAACCTTCACTCTCTGCAAACCTTTCTCTCTGAAACTTCCTTCCATTCCTTTTCAAGCAAAACTCCAAAACCCTTCTCTTTCCCAAAATTCCTCATGGCTCCAGTTCACCCAAATGAGCAAGTTCGAGAATGGATTCAAAACAATCCCAGAACCCTCTTCATCAGCATGTTAAGGGATGCCGACAACGAAAAAGATCCTGCCCTTTGTGAAATCCTTTACAAAGGACTTCATGATTATGTTCGTCCCTTCCTTCATTAGCCTCACACCGGATCTTCGCTTCTTGAATTCGAGATCCTAGGGCCACCTGCCTCTCTCCCGGTGGCGCAAACTCTAGGACTGCCTTCCTCCACCACCTCCTCCCAATCTCTTCCTGCTCCTCCTCCTCCTCAACCTCTTTCCGTCTCCTCCTCCGGGACTGTCATCGTTGACAGTTTTGGTTCTGAACCCCCTTCATCCAAACACACAAAATCCAAAAGCTCTTCCCACAAACGCAAACACAAACAACTCTCCTCCTCTTCTTCCGATCTTCCCAAATCGAAGAAGAAGAAGTCCATTCTATCCATGGATGAAGTTCTCAACCTCTCCAAACCCGATTCCTACATCATTCTACCCCCTCTCAAACCTCCGTTTCTCCACCTCCCTCCGATTCTAGGAACGCTCAATCCCAGAATCCTCCACCGCCATCTATCACTAAGCCTAATCCCATCTCTGGGAACTCTAGTCCCAAAGATTATATCTCCACTTCTTCTTCTCTTCCCATTACTGAGGGAACTTCCGCTCCACCTCCATCTTCGTCACAACCCAAAGTTCCCACACCTCCTACCTCTCCCCCTACAAAATCTCCCTCTCCTCCAAAATCTCCTCTTCCTCCCTCTCAAAAATCCCCTCCTCAATCAACCATAGAAACAATCTCCTCTCCCTCTTCGGCCAAGCAACACATAGACCTCGACTTCGACGAGGAAGCGCTACCAATTGCTGAGGTTTCTCGCCGGAAGGCCAAGAAAACGGCACCCATTGTCATGGGAACTGCCGACGAGAATGCTCGCGTCGATGCCCTTGAGGCCGAGCTGCAGGTAGTCATCAATCAACCGCCTTCCAAGGAAGAAGGCGAGGCCCAAGAAGAAGGGAACCCAACACCGGCTGATGGTGATGGGACAAGTATAGGTCATCCAGAAGGAGATGACGACGAGGACATGGGGCTGTCCTCCTACGCTGAAGGGACCTCGGATGGTGGAGCACCCACCAAGGTTCTCGATCAAGATGGCCTTGAACGAGAACACGATCAGGCCATAACAGAAGATGAACAAGAACACCAAATGGTGGTGTCCGAAGGAGCTCAAGAAGAAAGGGACCCCCCTCTCTTGCTCGAATCGGCTGTCTCCCCTCAGTAGAAAAGAAAGGTTGTCGCCTCCAAGGGGAACACGAGCAAGAAGAAGAAAGGGAAGGGCACAGGGTCGAAGAGGGTTCCCATCACCGAGGACCGCAAACTCATCTCCCCACTCATCCTCACTGAGTCACAACTCCAAGAAAAGGGACTTGGGGAACTCTGGGACCTCATAAAGGCCAAGGAGTGCGAACACGTGTGCGACGTTGCTGTGACCGTCGACCCTGCACATGTGCGCCTCTTCTACAACAACTTCGTCATTCATGATGAGGCCACCAAGGGAACTCTCTCCCTCCAGGGCGACGACTTTTTCTTCACCGCCTCTTCGATCCGTCATCAACTACAAGTCCCTGTCAAGGGCCTAAGCGCTATTCCCATCAAGAACTGGGGTGAGTTCGACAAAGAGGTCATCTACAATGACATCTATGAATCCCGTGTTCCCGAAAATGGAACACCCACTCACAACCTGTCTCTCATCGGCAAACTGGCTCACCAGTTCACCATAACGGTTGTGATCCCATGGCAGGAGAAGCGTCACCACATCAACATTCATGATGCCATTCTTCTCTATCACTTTCTTCTTAAGATGCCCATAAATCTCCCCTGCATCATCTTTGGGCATATGGAGAACTGTATGGCCTCGACCTCTCACCCCCTGCCCTACACCGGTCTGATCAAGAAGTTGATGATCAAGGAAGGGCTCTATGACGCTACAAAAGAAGAAGTGACCATCAGAAGGGAACTTGACCTTTCTGTGGTCCAAAAGCTGCATCATTCAAAGCAAGCAGAAGATCAAGGGACCCTTCCTTTTGGTGACGACCCAAGTGTTGGGAACACTCAGGTGTTGATGCACATTGCAGCCACTCTAGAACATATGTCGGGCACTCTTAAGAATATTTTGTCCGTCATGACTCAGCTGCGTGAAAATATCGCTCCCCGGGGCCCATCATCTCCCTTTTCTTTTTCCTTACCCCTGTTTTCCCCACTATATGTAATGCGTTCCTCTTGTACATTTATTATGCTTAAATAATATCAAAGGCTGTTTAAGTACTAACGTTCCTACAACGTGGTTTACAATCAAGTGCACAAACCACATGCTTAACATTGTCATTTCTATGCACTCTGTCGTTCCTCACTTTCCTCACATAATAAATAACTATACAGTAGTGCAAGTATCTCGATCAGTCGATCACATCCGAAACTACAACTTTTTTTGACGTTTGAGTCCATACAACTACTGCATCCAACTGCTTAGATCTGCTCTGCCGTCCCCAAATTCTTGCCCATCTAAAGACGATGTCAATTACCTTCTTAGTGTATAGGTGTTGAAACCGAAGATGATTGATGGTTTCTGAACATTGATGGCAGAAGGCGGAGCTATCTTTACAACTATAAAAACTCTCCCTCTCAAAAACAATACATGTTCTTTTTTTTAAATATAAACTAATTATCCTACTAATATACTAATATATATCATAATTGGGTTTACACAAATTTCTCCTTATTGAAATAATAATAAAAAATATTATGAAATACAAAAGACCTCTAATAAATACTAAAAAATATCATAATCTAACTACTTAAATGCATAAACATACACTTCTTTATTACTACTTAAATGCATAAACGGTCTCATATATCTCATCGTACATTAGTGAAAAAAACGAATTCAAATTATAATCTAGCTAAACTTGAAAAATATAAACAAGTTGGTTTTATAAATGTCGAAATTAAACATACACCACAAAACATTACAATTGAAATAAACGACCTTAAAAACACAAAGGAGGAAAAAATATAACATTACATCAATTATAATCATACAACTATATACTTATATTTACATGCTTAACCTTTCATAAACATATGCTTACGACTTATAATATATTTTCCTTGCACAAATCAATCATTCAAAATAAAGGTTTAAATCTAATTTCCTTTTATAACTTTTTTCATCGAATCACCCATATATTTTTCATTTTTATTCTAATTCAAATAATATACACATTTGTCTTTGTCCACTTATAAAATCAATAACTATAGACATGCAATTCTATCCCGTCCATCGGACGGACCAAGTCATCTAGTTATAACTTGTTAATTTAGAAAACTATTACTCTAATTAAACATAATAAATTATATCAAATTTAAAAAATCCTAAATAGTTCACATCTAAGACAGTTTTTTCAAATTTAACCTCCTTTTTTATGGTTGAATATATCTTATAAAAAATTATATAGTATAAAGAACTACTGGTCAATGGCCGGCCAGCGCATTCCATCATTACAACATTTTATATCAGTACGTTGCCTCTATAAATAAAATTGACCAGTCATTATTATATAAATTAGAATATCAATGTAGTATATGTGTTGTTTTCAATTATTTAGTTAGTTGACTAGGACTTCAAATTCAGAGTAATATTATAAGGTCTTCGTTTCTATTTTTTTTAGCAGTACTTTGACGAAAACAAAACAATTGGCTTCAATTCACAATCAAAGATTAAATTTCAATCAACTTAAACTAACAGCTAGCTAGGCCATATATCATCTTGATAGCATATATATATAAGCCCTCTTAAAGAGCCTTGTAATTTTGGGAAGCTATACTACAAAGCATAATCTAGCAAGAAATTACAAAAACGAAATGAAGATGGCTCCTATTGGCATAACCTCCAAGCCACTACTCATCTTGATCTTCCCCATCCTCATCATACAAGCCAATGCTCTTCTTCCCCTTCCTCCCACCCACCTCTACGAGTGCGTAAACGGAACCAATGATTTTGATCTCTTCGGCGACAACAGCCTCACCTCCACCACCTCCCTTCTATCCGACCTAGCCTCAAACTCTTCCACCTACAGCTTCTACTCATCGCAATCTGGCTCAGGCCGAAACGCGTCCTACGGCCTCTTCTACTGCACGGCCAACGTCAACGCCCAAGACTGCCAAACTTGCGTCGAAACCGCAGCCAAGGACGTCCAGTGGCGCTGTATGTTCTACAAGGTAGCCTACGTCTTCTCCAAGGATTGCACCTTGCGCTACTCGAACTCGACCGTGTCCGCAACGGAAGACGAGTCGGTTATCGCTTGGTTTTATAGTACCTTGTCTGTTTCTTACTCCCAATTCAACAACACGCTATACTCTACGTTGAACCAACTTATCCCGCAAGCGGCCGATGTCAATGGTACTAATAAGGGGTATGCCACCGGTGAAGCGAGATTGGTAGGGACAAGTGAGAAGCTATACGCGCTTGCACAGTGCACTCCGGATATACTCGGGCGTCGTTGTGAGCAATGTCTGCAATTTGCTCTTGAGAACATGCCGCTTTTTTGTGGCAATAGCTCATGCTTGGATCCGCAGAAGGAGTATATTGCGACCTTACTGCCAAGTTGTCAACTGAGTTATGAAGTACGGTCCCCTTCATCAAGTAATGGAAGTCCGCCGTTAGTGAATGTTCCGTCATCTTCTCCGGGTACTGATTTTACATTCCTAGAACTCGATTAATGCTGGATTTCGAATCTTGATTGTTGGTCTTAGTTGCTTAATCTTCTTGTATATATCATATCCATCATGTAGGAGATGCTGGGATGAATATTTGGCTCGTGATCATGCTCGCGCTTGCTGTGGCTACGTTTGCATTGGACTAGGCATGTATTAATTCCTTGGCGTTGTGTACATAGAAACTATATATGCAGTTTGCGTGTGAGTGCTCAAAATTGATGAAGAATTGTACTGTTCAGTTAATGTCCTCAAGGGAAGTTAAATTTGTTTTATGAAAAAAATAATGCTATGTGAAATTCACGCGTGGCTTAGTTCAGGTACAACGTTGATATTTGTGGCCGGATATGTAATTTGATTGTACTGTCTAATAAATTTTTACCGTGTTTGGATTGCTCTTATTGACATTATAATCTTTAAGTTTGACTCTTTATTATGTCGAAGTGTAAAACTATGTATTTATCACTTAATATATATAAGGATTCTTCAATGAGTACTTATCGGTGCTGAAGTTGATGGTGTTGAAGCTTATATTTGTTGAAGCTAAAACTAGGTGATGAAATTGGGTACTTTTTTTTTTCAAATAAACTATGGAGTGTTGGGTATAGACTTGCTTATGGGTGCTGAAATTAGATACTTTTTTGTAAAAGAAACAATAAGCTTAAGCTCAATACTTGGGGTTGTTGATTGTTTTTTGAGCTCGATAGTTAGATAAGCTTGATAACCTTCCATATGTTTGGTACTACCGAACACATGAAACAAGGGACAGACGCAGGACGAAATGGAAGGGGAGGCACAACTGTTTGGGTAAAACTACTAGATCGGATCATTTTGAATTAAGAGATCGAACAAATTCTGATCAAAATCACATGAATCATGACCTCAAGATTTGATATCTCCATATAAATCTTTATCCATGTTCCTCGTGAAACTGGAACACATTGGTCGATCGAAGTTGAGCCATGTTGGGTGAGAGAATGAGAGGGCGCGCATATTGGCTAGGTTTCCCTAGTGAGACCACTTGGTGGCCGGAGCTCTTGAGGGTGCTTGGAGGTGTGAGGAGTGGGAAACACGGTTTAAGAGCCGCTAGCGGTTTCTCCAGGCGGTGGTTCTTGAGTGTGAGATTTGGTGGTGCATTGTGAGGTTAAAAGCTAGGGTTTTCCACTTGGATAAGCCTTAGCTAAGTGGGGTTGTTGGAGAATGTGAGAGTTGGTGGTGCATTGTGAGGTTAAAAGCTAGGTTTTTCCACTTGGATAAGCCTTAGCTAAGTGGGGTTGTTGGAGAATGTGAGAGAGAGCACAAAATTAGAGTTCTAGGATGGCAAAGAGCAATAAGAAACCGGCAGCGGGGCACCAGGCTTGGGAGCGGCGCATGGAGCTCCAAATGGGGGAACCCCTTCATGCCTCAAAGCTAAGAGTTTGGAGGAGCTTGATCTTGAGGCAATTGCTGCATATCATGGTGGTTTGATGCAAGTAATGGCCAAACACGGAATTTTCTCGGATTCTGGTTGAAGGAGCAGCGCACTGAGGTCCGGTGGTGGTGGACCTAGTGGCACACTGGCACCAAGGGGGAGCTTGGGGGAGCCGGCCATAAGCTGTCTCCCTTTGTCAAAAATTTGAATTTTGATTCCATTAGGAGTGGTGAGTTGACCAACTCTACTAGAGAAACATGTGACTCCTTACACAAGAATGGCAATCCAGTTTTGGGAAAGGATGGGGCTTTTTCGTCTTTGGGCACAAAATTTAGATCCAATGTTGGAGGTTGCCACACACCTTGTTTTTTGCACCAAGGAGTGAATTCACACCCTTCTAGCTCCCTGGGAACGTGCCCAAGCAAGAAAAAAGGCCACACATGGCCTTTCTTACAAAGAAGCCCTTTTGAATGATCGAAGTAGCTTGAATGGGATTTTGGGAGCGAAAAAATTAAAGTATTTCCCAAATGTGGATAAAGATATGGTGTGTTTCTCTCTTGAAGAAGTTGAAGAAAACATATGGAAGCCTACTCTTCTTGGAGTTGTTCTTGGAATCAACATCTCTTTGGGAGCCTTGAAAGTCTACATGGAGAAGTTTTGGAAGGTTGAAACCCCTAAGGTGTTTTTCAAAGAAATGGGATTATTGTATTTCATTTTGCAAGCTTGGAAGATAGAAATTGGGTCCTACAACATAGACCTTAGATCATTGGTGGAAACAAACCACTCATCCTTAAGGAGTGGACACTTAGAATCCAAATTGATTGGGATAGCTTCTCGGCCCTTCCTATTTGGGTTAAAGTGCATGATATTGACCCGGTGACCTTCTCCAACAAGAAGTTGCTTGGAATGATTGGAAGTATGATAGGAATACCAATTTTCTTGGATGGGCCCATGAGGGGAGAAAATTTCTTATGCTAGAATGTTGATTGAGGTCACTCCACAAGAAATCAAGAGGAAGGAGGTCAAACTGGAAAGCTCTTGTGGGAAATTGTTCAAATCAAGGGTGATCTTCAAATGGCTACGATGGAGATGCTTTTCTTGCAATGCCTTTGGACATTCTACCTTATTTTGCAAGAATAAGAGAAGGCCCAGGGAAAGACAAGTGGTTTGTCCCAAGAACAAGGGTAGACCAAGATTGGATGCAACCTTGACAAGAAAGATGTGGGATAGGAATTCAAGGGGACTCTAGTGATGGGATAGTAGAAAAGGGCACCAATCATATCGCTCTTAATGCATGCAAGGAAACCAAGGAGAAGAATTTGGAGCTAGAGAAGGAGCACAAGGAGAAGAGACCGAATGCCCAAGAAGGAGCCCCTCAAACCTTTGATCGATGGGGCCGAAACCAAGGGGACGACTATCCAAGTAAGTGTTGAAAACCTTTCTCCTTTGGTTGATAATTCTAATTTCTCCCCTTTATTGAAGAGAGAGAGATGATAAGGGAAAGGGCCCTCTTATCCTTGAGATGGGGGCACCTAGTCTTGGTAAAACCCCTGTTGGGACGGTGTTGGGAACTCTCGTCCCAAACATCGGAACAACGATACTAGTCTCCAGTTTTGATAATGACAAACTCCATATGGGAACTCACATGTGCAGACAGAACCACTCATCGCAAATCACGGGATCCTGTCTCAGACAAAACAAGAGCTCAGTCTGAGGAACAGTTTGAAGCGAATGATCCAACGGCCCGATTGATTCTCAAAGTTGACTCAATTCAAATCAAGTCACATGTGAAGGACAAAGACTTGGCGTGCAAGACAAAGGGCATTTCAAACACAATGAAAGTCAAGATTGCGGCCCAAGCAAGCACGAGTATAAAGCCAAATGAATAGTGCTTGGATTAAGCACTTCTCCCAGAACTCACACTCGCTTACAAAGAAAGAAAGAGAGACAAGAGAAGAGAAGTCCTCGGCGGCGAGTGTTCAATCTCGAAGACGGTGAAACCAAGTTCCTAGGAGATAGGGAACTTCGACATTGAGCGGGTGTATGGTTCGATTTGTCTTATGCTTAGTTGAGATGTTCGCTTAGGAACAAGGCTGAGAAGAGTTACTAGTGTTGCTAGAGTTAGGTAGAACTGCTAGGAACAGATATGCGTAAGTCTTGCCTTTGTAACTAGGGAGCAATCAATAAGATAAGAAGATCGTTCAAAATCCTCCAAGCGGAGGTAGAGGTTTACCCACACAACTAGTTGGTTGCTATGGGGTTCCTCTATAAGGGAACTGTGTCAATTGCATTCTCTTTTACTTGCTTGTTATTATACTTCCGCTGCCATGGGAACAACCTAACCGCCAGTTCCCAAGCTCTCACTAACGCATATCGATCCAACAATTGGTATCAGAGCTGGAACGCTCTAGATTTTCTGTGTTAGTATCGCAGGTTACAGGATGTCTGAAGAACTTACTCAGGTTGGACATGGGAACAACAAGCCTCGAAGGCTTATCACCGGAAGGTTCGAAAATTGGCAACGCAACATGAAGGACTGGATGCGAAGCCACGACTTTCAAGCTTGGTGCGTCATTGAAGTAGCGAACTTTGAGGTAGACCCAAACATTCGCAACGACTTTACCAAATGGGGGCCAAACAAATGGAAATACATGGAAGAAAACTTCAAAGCCAAATAGTATCTCAAGAATGCCATGTCAGTACAAGACTATGACAGGGTAGCAAACATTGAAACGGCAAAAGAGATGTGGGAAGCCGTCCGGAAAATGCACATTGGGAACTCTGACCTCAGAGAGGACCTCCTGATGAACGCCAGAATGGAGTTCTTCAACTTCCGAATGGAAGTGGGAGAATCAGTCAATAGTTACCAATCTCGCTTCGAAGGCTTATGTACCAAGCTCGTTGGAATTGGGATCATAAGGGAAGAGATCACTGACAAGATGATGGTTCAGCAACTCTTCAATGGCCTAAATGGTGAATGGGCCAATGAAAGGACCATGTTCAAAGAGAATCCTGAGAATAGGACCCTCATGCTTCACCTTGTCTTTGGAAAGCTGGTGGGTCATGAGAAAAGGAAACAAGACGACAAGGAGCAAGAAAGGGCACAAAAAGGAATTGCCCTAAAACTGGAAAAGATGCTCAAGTCGGTTCAAGAACAACATGAATATTATGAGGAAGAAGAAGACGAGGAACTCTTCCTTTTCACAAAGGCCCTTCGATCCTTTTACAACAAGGGAAAGTTCAAAAAGGGATATGGGAACTCACAGAAGGGTCAAAGTTCCCAAAGAAAGCCAACTGAGAAGGACCTATCGGACGTCACATACTACAAATGTTACAAGAAAGGGCACTTCGCAAAAGAATGCCCATAAGGAACTGACGACCGAAGGCAAGGGAAGAAGGCCTACATCGCCACCTGGAGCGATGATGAGGACGAAGATCCCGAGTCTTGAGCACACCCAGACATGTGTGCAATGGCCATAGGAGAAACCACTGGGGAACAACCCAGTGAGGTAACCACTGAAACTGTTCTTGCTTCCTTAGATAACTATGAAAAACCTGAGTTATTAAAACTACTCTCTAGTCTTGTTACGGATAACATAAAATTGCAAAAGAAGCTAGATGAATCGGAACACACAAACGCTGAGTTAATTGGTCTTGAATCCTGTTCCAATTGTGTGAAACTGGTTGATAAGCTTCAATCTTACCTGTCCCATATAGTAGCTCTTGAGGATAAAATTAAGACCATAGAGAGTGATAAGAATGAGTTCCTACAAAAGCTGAGCAAGGGAAATGAAAATCCCAAAGCCTCGAGTTCCCAAACAAAGTTTGTCCCAGTCAAACATGAGATTGGGTATAAGTCTGAGTGCCCAAAGAATGGGAAGTCTCCTTTAAGTGAGCAGGAGATAAATGACTGTAGAGCCCTAGAACTCCAATGTGAAAAACAAAAGAATGCCCATCTAGAAGAAAAAATACGTGTCTTGGAAAGTGGGGTAAATGGAGAGAGGGACTATTACACTGGGAATACTGGACATAAACTCCATGTCCAAATAGCCAAGTGAAACGGGTCAAAAGTCTACAATAAGAAAATCATGGATAGGAACAAGATACAAAGACCCCATCCTAAGTACTACCTAGGAGAATACTACAAGACCTGCTGAAATTGTGGTGCTCATGGGCATTAAAAGGAAAGTTGTCCCAAAGCGAAAGCTCAAACTCAGAAAAATCACGACTATTGGAACAGGCAAAACCAAAAGACCAACAAACCTGCTAGAGGTCCCACTCATGGGAACCAACATAGGAACTTTGCCTATGACTCTAGAGACCCTCGTGGTGTTAATATTGTAGATTATCTCTTAAGCGTATCCCAGATATGTGATCAAGGGAACAACATCGTCACCTTCGACTCAAAAGAATGTTTGGTTATCAATAAGAAAACCAACAAAATCATTCTACGAGGAAGGAGGTCCAACAACATCTATGTGGTGGATACGGACTTCGAACCACCAAGGAAGTTGTGCCTCGCAAGTTCCCATGATGATACGGAACTCTGGCACAAAAGGCTAGGCCACGCATGCATCAATCAAATCATGAAGCTCTACTTACAGGACCTGGTCATTGGTCTTCCACGAATCAACATTGAGGGAGCTAAGATGTGTGAAGCATGTGTTCGTGGCAAGAAAACTAGGAGTTCCTTCAAGACAAAAAAGGTGGTCAGCAGAACAAGGCCCTTGGAACTAGTTCACATGGATCTCTGTGGTCGCATGGACACGGTCAACTACGGAGGAAAAAGGTACATGTATGTGTTAATTGATGATTTTTAAAGATTTACATGGGTTACTTTCTTGAGATCAAAGTCAGATGCATTCAAGGAGTTTGAAACCTTAATCAGGAGGATGTAAGTAAGCATGGGATTAAAGCTCAAGTCCCTCAGATCTGATCATGGAACTGAGTTCAAGAACTCAGAGTTCCTAAAGTTCTGTGACACCTACGGTGTATCCCACAACTTCTCGGCCCCACGTACTCCTCAGCAAAATGGCGTGGTCGAAAGGAAGAACAGAACCCTAGAAGACATGGCTCGCACCATGATGCTAGAAAGTGGAGTTCCCGACAGTTTCTGGGCAGAGGCAGTCTTTACAGCTACATACATTCTAAACCGATATATGATCCGTCCCATGATCAAGAAGACCTCTTATGAGCTGATCGAGGGAAGAAAGCCCAACATTTCTCATCTCAGAACCTTTGGGTGCAAATGCTTCGTCCACAACAATGGGAAAGACAACCTTGAAAAGTTCGACCCAAGGAGTGACGAAGGGATCTTCCTGGGATACTCCTCTCAAATCAAGGCGTACAGATTCTTCAACAAGAGAGCTAAGAAGATAGAAGAAAGCATTCACGTCGTCTGCAATGAATAATCAGTGAAGATGGGAACAGAGTCCCAAGGAAAGGGAACTCTGTTTAAACTTGTTAGACAAGAAGAAGAAGACGAAGATGATGGGCCAAGAAAGAAAGACGATGACTATCCAAGTGGGAACAACTTCCCACCACCAGGGAACAACGAAGGAGGTCAACACTTCACTGATCAAGACTCCTTCGAGGTTCCTTCCACAACAGAAGAGCCTTAAGACGCATCCAACTCTCTAGTTCCCCAAAATGAAACCATACCAGAGTCTAGTGTTCAGGGGGAACAAAGAGGGAACACTGAGGAGAATCATGAAGAGACACTTAGTGAAGAAGTTGAGAACAACTATTTCCATGAAGAAGAGGAAACCCAAGTTGCAAGTGAAGAAGAGACAAGGGAACAGATAGACGTCTCACACATTCGAACCAAGAATTACCATCAAAAGAGGGATCATCCCTTCGACAACATCATCACTCCCTATGACAAAGGCGTACAGACATGTTCATCTCTCAACAACTTCTATGCATTTAATGCCTTCGTCTCGCTGGTGGAACCCAAGAGCATCAAGGAAGCTCTAAAGGATCCAGACTGGATTCAAGCAATGCAAGAGGAACTTCACCTATTCGAGAGGAACAAGGTGTGGAAACTGGTTCCTAGGCCCAAGAACAAGAACATCATAGGAACTCGTTGGGTTTTTAGGAACAAGCTTGATGACACTGGAGCAGTGGCTAGGAACAAGGCTCATCTCGTTGCTCAAGGGTACATGCAAGAAGAGGGAATTGACTACGATGAGACCTTTGCACCAGTTGCAAGAATTGAAGCAATTCGACTCCTCATAGCCTACGCCGCTCACAAAGGCTTCAAGCTGTATCAAATGGACGTCAAGACGGCGTTCCTAAATGGGCACCTCAAGGAAGAAGTCTACGTGGCGCAACCACCAGGATTTGAAGATGAGCACTTCCCAAACCACGTATACTTTTTGGAGAAGGCCCTATATGGCCTCAAGCAAGCTCCCAGGGCATGGTACAACTGGTTTGCCCAATTTCTATTGTCCCATGGATACCTTCATGGTTCCATAGAGTTAGATAGAACTGCTAGGAACAGAGAAGTGTAAGTCTTGCCTTTGTAACTAGGGAACAATCAATGAGATAAGAAGATCGTTCAAAATCCTCCAAGCGGAGGTAGAGGTTTACTCACACAACTAGTTGGTTGATGTGGGGTTCCTCTATAAGGGAACTGTCTCAATTGCATTCTGTTTTACTTGCTTTTTATTATACTTCCGCTGCCATGGGAACAGCCTAACCGCCAGTTCCCAAGCTCTCACTAACGCATATCGATCCAACAACCCCTCCCTTGGAAGGAGTTTCTAGGGAGGGTGACTCGAGTGAGGTGTGATTAATGTTGAAGGTTGTGGGCTTGCTTGAGTGGGTTGACCATGATGTTGAGGATCAAGGGTTTGATGACTGAGATATTGAGGAGTGTGTTGTTGATCAAGATATTAATGCTTGTGATTTTGTTGGCTTTGTGGCTACAAGTGATGATGTTGATGGAGTTGTTAGAACACTACTACAAAATAGGCCTTTTCCCGAGTGTTTTTTGAAATTGAGCACGGATATAATACAAAACAGGTATGGGCTTCACGTTGGTGCAATAATACCTCAAATATACCGAACAATGAAAACACGCCCGGTTTAAAAAAACCGTACTTTTTAGCCCGGACCTAATCTCTAGGCTTAAATAGAAACGAAACTAGGGACTTAGGACTAAATATCATCCTAGGAATAAAAAAATATTACAATAATAATACTACTTAGAACCTAAGGCAGATCCGAGCCTTATCTGATCTTTGAGAAGATCTTATCCTTAAGTGAAATATTGTAAACCCATGCGCAATCTTTCACGCATTTTCAAGATCTTGTAAGTTTGCCTTCAGTCCATATTCGTAGATGTTTGAGGCCAGTTCACTTGCGTTTAAAACCATCAAAATCAAAGTTGTGATTTCTAACACGTACTCCTTTCGGAACAATTATAACCGGTGCCATTGACTTGTAATTCTAACATACCCAATAATAAAACTACATATGTATGGTGTATGTTTCCATTTTCATAGACAATGATTGGGCCAAGAACTGCTGCCCACGTCAATACCCCACTTGTTGACTTCAGTTTTTTGACTAGTTATAGTGTTATAAACTTTCTCCTTTCGTATATAAATGTGTGGTATGCCTGTAGGCCGGCGTTAGTGGTACATTTAATAATATGTATATTCATAATTAATTATTACAGTAATTTGCAAGGGACTAATTAAGCATGAATATAATTCGATCGGCCCCGTCAAAACTATTAGATAGCTAGCTTGCTAGCAAGCAAAACATGAATATGCTTAGTTAATCAGCTTGCAACCTAGCCATCATGTACAAACTTCCTATCACAGTCTTGCTGCTCCTGGTGATCAGCAGCGTGCTTGTACACAATGTGACACCCCAGCCACCCACCAAACCCAACTATGTCGACGAAGACTGCGTTTTTGGACTTGCTGGTGACTTTGACCCTGAGAGCGAATACGGATCGAACCTAAGAGCTGTCCTCGAAGAACTCCAGAGCCAAGCCTTTAAAACCTCTTACTACAACAGCAGCTCCGGAAGAGGGGAAAACAGGGTGTACGGCCAGTACTACTGCCGTGGGGACATCGATTCCAGCCTCTGCGGCAATTGTATTGAGGAGGCTTCCCAGAGTTATTGCATCCGGTCAGGGGATTACGCCATCATCTGGTATGAAGAGTGCACGCTACGCTATGACAACCTGTCCATGGTTGGGATTAGTGTGGAGAATTCGTCGTCTACTAAGAAAAATCTGGCATATGGTTTGAGTACGGTTAAGGTGACAGACACCAACAGGTTTGGCAGTGTGCTGAGTACCACCATGGAAAGGCTCATAAGCAAGGCGGCCTATAGCAATGGCACTCTCCATTTCGCGACTGGAGAAGAGGTGATTTCAAAGTCGGTGACGGTGTATTTTCTGGTGCAGTGCAGCCCCGACATCAATGGGACACAGTGCGGGACCTGTCTTCAGCTTGCGTATGATTTATGCAGCATGTTTGGACAATTGAGCGGAACGTGGGTCACTTGGATATCTTTGTACTTTTACACCTGCCAGCTGAGGTACACCACCTATGGCGCTTTCTATTGGCAGGTGAGCGCATCACCTCCTGGCTTGTCCCCGTCTCCAGTATCATCCCTGCCAGGTCCGCCTGTACCCGTCGCTAAAGGTGAACCCGCCAATTTACTTTCGTCAAAATATTTGAATTTTCTTTACCATAGTAAGGTCATTAATGTACAAAAATAATTGTAATAAGCTTAGAGTATAGTCTGTTCCCATTGTATCCACGTGAACCCGG
Source organism: Fallopia convolvulus (assembly GCA_964016875.1). Lineage (NCBI taxonomy): Eukaryota > Viridiplantae > Streptophyta > Magnoliopsida > Caryophyllales > Polygonaceae > Fallopia > Fallopia convolvulus. The sequence goes on along the minus strand of OZ024718.1, from coordinate 7,000,322 downwards.
TGTGTTTTTACATCGACAATAAAATCACCAATAGAGAATGCCAAGACAATGAAGGTGACCTAAAGTGATGCCATTTTCGTCTTCATCTCTAACAAGGCTGATATGAGACTTGACAATTAAGCAGTTTTTTTGAAAAAAATATTTTGGTTTACAAGTGCATACATGTTCCGACAAAGAGTTCTCGAATTTATATCCAGAGTAGCGCCTTTTTATTTTTGATTGATTATCTTGGATTTGATTTGCTAGGCTTAATAAGAGTACACATGGAGCTAGCAGGGTGGTGAGGCGTGAGGGGATCATTTATCAGTATACTCATCCTTGAGTTACTATGCTAAGAAGTGTGATATGGAATTTGTGCAGGAAAGAACGCATCCTACTATGTTGTAAGAGCGGTTATCCCATCAACTATAGTTGGTATATTGACAATCATCGGTATTTTGTTTTGTTTGATTCAAAAGAAAAGAGTATTAAAAACCTCATCCCTAAGGCCCATTGTGAAGAAACCAACAACAGGTACAACTAGCTTTAATAATTAGCTAATGAATGTGAAAACATTTACCTATTAATATGCAAATGCTGTAACTATCAGAAACAACAGGAGCTGAAGCTGCAGAGACAGGGGCACTAACTACAGAATGCCTCCAGTTTGATCTCAAGACGATTGAGGATGCAACTAATAGCTTTTCCCTATCTAATAAATTGGGTCAAGGTGGATTTGGTATCGTTTATCAGGTGATCTTTTCCCTCATTTTTTCCTTATCTGTTTGGCAAATGTTGTTCTAGTCCATTTCATCATCCAAATACCAACCAATTAAGTTACCACATTTAATCATATGCACATTTTGTGTATACGTATGGGCAATTGCACTTAATGTCCAGGGCATACTTAATGACGGACAAGATATAGCTGTGAAGAGACTTTCCAAGAGTTCAGGACAAGGAACCAGAGAATTCAAGACAGAAGTGGAAGTTGTAGCCAAGCTTCAGCACAGAAATTTGGTTAGACTTGTGGGTTGCTGCGTTGATGGAGATGAGCGGCTTCTCGTCTATGAATTTTTGCACAACTTAAGTCTTGATCGATTCCTTTATGGTATGGTTTCATTTCTCAAACTAAAACTCCATCAATTACTTACAAACTAATCAGTTGATTGGAGTATGAGAATGCACATTGTTGTTAATCTTATTTTAGATGCGACCAGGTCTGCTTATCTGACATGGGAAATACGGCACAAGATCATACAAGGAATTGCGCGTGGACTTCAATACCTTCATGAAGATTCCCGAGTGAAGATAGTACACCGTGATCTTAAAACCAGTAATGTCTTGTTAGATGACAATCTGGACCCGAAAATTGCTGATTTTGGCATGGCAAGGCTTGTGAAGGTGGACCAAACTGGTGCGAATACTACAAAAGTTGTTGGAACATAGTAAGAATTTGAACATCTTTCATATAGAATTCACAATTGCACATATGAAATCTGATCATTTACAGAGAAAAACATGTTATTCAAACAGCGGATATATGGCACCAGAATATGCACTAGCAGGAAGATATTCTACCAAGTCAGACGTGTATAGCTTTGGCGTCATAGTCCTAGAAATTTTGAGTGGTAAAAGCAACAGTTTGTTCTATGAAATATATCACAGTGAGGGTCTTCTTTGTCATGTAAGTAATTGATCAAGCTTATCATTTGTTATTTTTCTTGTCAGATATGCTAGTTATGTAAATTCTAATTAACATGTTTACACACGGCTCACAGGCATGGAGAGTATGGAAGGAAGGCGTGGTTGAGAAACTAATGGATCCGATTTTACGAAGCAATTATTCGAAAATTGAAGCAGAAAGATGCCTGCAAATAGGTTTATTGTGTGTTCAAGATGATGAGACCAACAGGCCTACAATGCATGCAGTGCTTGTCATGTTAAACAGCAACACTGTTGATCTTCCTCCTCCGTTCTCTCCGTCACATTCCAATTACATTAAGATTTCGTCTAGCGAGGAACCTCAAGAAGGGTCAAGTAAACAGCAAGAAAATGAATCTAGTTTATCATCTACTACAGTCAATGCACAAAGGGATCTATATCCTCGTTAAATCTTACAAAACTTGAAGGTTGATATACTTGCTATGATTGTAAAATTATTCTTTTTTCTTCTTTAGTGAAGAGAATTACAGAAGACTAAATAAAACTGCAATATCCATGACCGTAGAAGTTCTGTTGGAAAATCAATTCTCTCGGGACTTTTGTATAGTCACCGAACACTCACCAGTACAAAGACACTTGCATAAATGATTTTTAATATAAAAATCTACACACATATGTATAAATATTTACAAAATTAATATAATTTTTAAAAAAATTTAACCTTAATCTAATATTTAAAAATTTAAGTAGAATATGAAAGTAGAACATCGAAATAAAAAGGAGGATTTCTATTGGTAGTGAACTACTCGTAAAATATCGATTACACATTTTCACTACATAGTAAAAAGCCCTACATTGGCTACATAGTTCAAAGCAATACAAATCCTCCTTCAGTGTTCACTTTCATATTTTACTTTGAATTTTAAAATATCAAATTAAGGTTCAAAAAATTTAAAAATTATATTTATTTTGTAAATAGTTATATACATACGTGTGTAGATTTTATGTAAAAAAATCATGTTATGCAATTTTTTAAATTTAAATGATGATTTTCTTACAAAATATCACCCTTTTAATTTTAAATAATTGTATAATAACATTTCCAATCTAAAAATTTGAAGACATTTGTATATAGTTGTTTACAATGTAAATATAATTTTTTAATTTTTTAACATTTTTTAAAGGCTAAAAAAATATACGGCCCCTTGTACTTGTGTAAGTTGGTTAGATAGACACCCCATCTTTGGTTTAGACCTATTAAACACTTAAACTTAATAATTTTGGCCTATTAAATACCTACTCGCTGATGTGGTTGTGCGCCTATAGTTGACGCATAATATAGTGAGTGAAAACATTAAAAAAACATAAAGTAGGCTGATGTAACAAGTATTAAAAAAATTCACATACTTTACCGATTTAGATTCTATAAAATATAATTTTTTTCATAATCTAATTTATTTAGAATAGGGAAAGCGAAACCATTCATCTTCTTCTTCTTCATCGTGTGCGCACAGTAGAGCAGGGCAAGCGACGACAAATCGGCATGACCTTTGGTGGAGCGGCTATTCAGAGGCAAGGAATGTCGGAGATTCTGGCGTGAGATGCGTCCCTAGAGATGTAACGGACCGAGGTTAGCCCCTTCCGACACTTGCTGGGGGGGCCTAGGTGAGCTGTCGGTGGAACTGCAAGAGTCTGTGAAACTTGGCTTGTGGGGGTGGGGGAGACCGCCGGAAGCTTGCTAGGTGGGTTGGTGGCGCTTGGATTCGCGATTGGATGGTGGAACAGTCGGATCTAGCAATTTAGAGTTTTTTGGGTTTTTTGGTGGTGGTCTCTAGTCCGAGCGCAGGTGGAGGGGAACTAGGGGGAAGCGGATGTGGGTCGGGTCCGAGCCTGGCGTGCCGGACCGGACTAGTTGGGGGCGTCGGAGGCGACGGGAGGGCACTAGAGTCAGGGGCGGGAGACTCTGACGAGTGAAGTTGGGGAGAGAGATCGAAGTCGGGGGGAGTGCGGGAAGTTATGCGGTGTCTGGCCTGGAGTGCTGGACCGGACTGGGTGGGGGTGTCGGAGGTGACGGGAGGTCGCCGCAAATGAGCTTCAAAGCCTTCAGCCATGGGAGATGAGTTTCAGAGCTTCTGAGTCCATCGTTCCGCCTCAACTCTCTCTGGATCTTTACTCTTTTTTTGTTTTAATAATTTAATTAATCTTTAAAATTTTGGCTTATGTGGCAAGATAGGCTTATTTCAGCGCGCGTGTATTACACTCAACAAGGTTGTCAACGACTAGGTGTTTAATAGGTCCAAATTGTTAAATTTAAGTGCTCAATAGGTCTAAACCAACTGTGGGGTGTCTATATGACCAATTTGCACAAGTATAGGGGGTTGTATATGTTTTGAGTCATTTTTTAAATATTTAAAATACAAGTTGAATATGAAAGTGGAACACTAAAGGTGAAATAAAGGATTTGTATTGGTTCACTACACTCTTTGTACAGGACCACTCTCGATCTCTACCAAATTGCTTATTTAAAGGATTCATTGGTCGGTTCTTAACCAAATCCCACCACTTTGTGGGTTTCTTCTTAAGCCCAAAAGTGACGAAGCTAAATTTTTTTAGTAAAGGTGTACTGCTTATGAGAGTCGATACGGAAATCTCTTGTTGGAAAATAAAATACTATTTATGAAATACGATACATGACACAAACAACGAGTATTTTGAATTAAATTTCATGAACCGTATTGACAGTTGTTATGAACCTAATCATATAAAAACATGAACCAACATAATGCTATTTATGAACTGTAATACATGACCAGTGGCGTAGCTAGGAATTTGTGCCAGTGGGGGCTAAATTCCTTTGGTATTTTTTTGCTACAGAAATATTCTTGGCGAAGTTAGGAATTTTTTTTGTATTTTTAAATAAAATATAGAAAAAAATTGTATTTTTCTGTATATAAAAATCTTTTATAGAAAATTTGTATTTTTACATAAAATTTTTTATTTTTATGTATAAAAAACCATTTTAATATATTATATATATATATAAAATTAATCTGCTTTTTTCTGACCAAATAAATTAGTTTTTATCAAATAACCTGGTTTTTTTACTATATTTTTACAAAAAAAATTAATTTTTTTTTTTTGAAAATTCCAGTGTGCACTGCCTCCACCACTTTACATGACACACATGAACGTTAAAACGATATGGTTATGAACCATAATATGAAATATCTATATACTCTTACTAAACTCGAATCTCTCTATCCTATTTGTCACACATCTAACTATGCCACATAAGCATCTTAATTTTTAAATTTATTTCTTTATCCTTTCTTCTTTTTAGTATTTACCATCCTTAAAAATATTTAATATAATAATATTTCTATTGCTATTAATATACAATGATCTAGTACTTTTTTTATGGACAAAATTTAAATATTATATAATTGTACATCATCATCTTTAATATATATCGTAATTTTTTTTTCAATGGCAATTGGCAAGTATAAAAGTATCCATACATAATATCTAATATACAATGATCTACTACTTTTTATGGACAAAATTTAAATATTATATAATTGTACATCTTCATCTTTAATATATATCGTTATTTTTTTTTATATATAATTATATTATCTCATTTATCATTAGTACTTATCATATTCAATTAAAAAAATTCAATTAGTCATGTTATTAATAAGCATTCTATACCTATTGTAATGATATTACCTCATTGATTACTATTACTTGCCATTTTTAACTAATGCGTATGAAATACTTACCATATTCAATTAATGAGTATGGAAATATTATTCAGCGTTTTTAGTATTTATTTACCTATATATTATATAATATTATCTCATTCAAAATTTAAATCACATATCCTATTACAAATAAAGAAATATTTTTTTACATTCCCTACGTATTATAATAATTCTCATTTGAAAGTTTTATTGAAGAAATTATTTCGGTTCCTACATAAAAAATTTTTTTCAAATCATCGTCGTGCATGACACGACCGGGTCTTGCTAGTTATGAACCTATACTTATAAATATATGAACCGAAATAACAAATGTCATGAACCATAATAACCAATCCAGAAGAACCCAAAATAAAATCTGATAAAAGGCAACATCATAACAAAGGAAAGCTTCAAGACAATAAATGTTGACAAGACTAGTATCAAGAACTTCATTTCCTGGCAGAAATCTTGAGTGGTTGCCTGTTCTTCTTCTTAAATCTAGACTTTGCAACCTGAAGGCTGCCTTCTTCAAGTCTGGCCTCTAGTGGTTGTCACCAATCTGGTTGCAAATAGTCTTGGCCATACGACGAAGCTCCTTCTTCATCAGTCTTGTGCTGCAAAGATGCGAGCTTGTTATGCTTCTTTGTCTTTGTAGTAGCGAGCACGATAGTGTTGTCTTTAGTAAGTTTGGATTGTGATGGTTTTGGTGTTCGCAAATCCTGAACATAAACAAAATATCTAATCAAAAGTAGCACACGAACATACAATTTACTATGTACACAAATCTGAACCTAAAACAATGAACACAACATTTTTACACAATGATCAAACTAAAAAAAATGAGAAGGCGAACAAATCTTTATTTGTCTAATAAATCTAGTTAGCTTAAACACAAGATCTATTTCGGAATTTCGAATTCCATTGACAAATGTTCAACATCGTATAGATTCAAATTGAGCAGAATTCGGAACACAAAATGAAATCGTATCACAAGGCTCCAGCAAAAGAAAAAACAGAAAAGCTATTCAAAATCGAACTCAAATCTGATAAATTCATGGAGGAAGGAAGAGGAATGAATGCGAATCGTACCAGAGTACTTGTAGGAGTGAGCGTTGTAGAGATTGTTGCTCTCCTTGCTAAACTGGATCTTGGCGGTGCCATTGTCGAACTCCTTGACGAAGAAGGAGTTGTTCTTCTTCACAATCTCCCAGATCAAAGAGCCTGGAACTGTCACCGTCTCGATTGGAGGAGGAAGAGGAAGATAAAATCCTAGAAGCACAAGTTCAAACCATTCAATTTTTGGAGACGAATTTGTAGACTTTGACAAAGCAGAGAAGATATATGCCGACGGTGAAGAACTCTTTCATCCCAATTCCATCGTTCCGTACTTCCGTCCTAAAGCTCTTGATTTTTCTCGTGTGAATTGAAAGGGGAAGAAGGGATGGTATTTTTGGAACAATATGTACTTTTTTTTTCAAAATACAACTCTGTACCATTTATTATATTTCTTTCTTTTAATCCCCACCCTTGATTTATATAATCCAATGACTATTTTTTGTTTTCATTTCTTACTATAAGCCTTAAAATCACTAGAACTCTCCTCTTCTTTTATATCTACATTTTTCTTACTATATTACCCCAATCTACCCTAATACATTATAAAGCAGAACCCAAGTCTGTTGTAAAATTTGCGCCACGTAGCATTTATGAATATATTAATGTGAAATTATATCTACCCTAATACATTATAAAGCTGATTGAGCTCTTAATATATATATATATATATATATATATATATATATTAAGAGCTCTTTTATCTCTTAACAAGATTTAGGGTCTTAATATATATATATATTTTATCTTTTAACAAGGATTGAGCTCCAAGTATAAAATCTATATCTATATAATGATATAATTTTAAATAATAAATTTTTTTATGTTGATATATTTTTATTTTGAGAAAAAGATATAATTTTATGTTGATGACTAAGATTATATGTAAATTTCAAAAAAAATAAAAATTCAAATTTTAATTTAAATTAATAACATTGGATTTTATTTATCTTTTTATGCATGTATATTAAAGATTTTTTCTTAAATCAAAGTTTGATAAAGAATATAGAAAAATTTACAAATCTTGATGAATACTTGCTTAAATTGAATTTTGATAAAAATTTACATTAAATTTTTCTTAATTTCCTTTTATAAATATAGAATTTTTTTTATCTAAACCCACCTTACATTTTTTTTTATCTCTATGCTTTTTTGTAATTATATGGATGATAGGTTGATTAATAAATTGAATTTTGTAAATTTTCATATACATTAATTTCATTTATATTTTATTTCTTCGTTATATACATTTAGTACGGAAAACAACTTTATATATGGATTGAATTTTGCAAAATAATACATATATAATTTTCTCTATATTTATATCTCTTAAATCAAGGACAATGTTCTCTTCTATACCAATCTTTATATTGTATTTTTCATATTTACAAACATTCTTCTTATTATAGAGTATAAGATACGAACCGTAGTATATAATTTTATAAATTAACTTTTAAAAAATATATTAATAAATTATATTATGCTTTGTAGATAACCTATCCTAATTATTGTTATCCTTATAAAAAAACCAAGTATTTTATACATAATAGTGTCTAAAAAATAAGAAAATATTATTTAAAAATATTCAATAAAAAGTAAAATCAATTTTTTTAATAATTTCAATCTAAATTTGGACAAGATCTCCACAAATAATGGAAAAATATTTAAAAATATATTCAATTAAAATATGGAGTAAAATCTAAAAAAATCATTCGTCTATTGCATGATTTATTATGATATTATATAAATATATTTAGTATTTTAAATTAATATCGTAGAGTTATATAGTTTTTTTAGTAAAATTATCCCGTGAATATCACGGGACTTCAACTAGTTCAATATCAATTTTTACTCAATTTATCCAACTTTCTCATCTACTTTCTATTTTTCAACTTTTTACACTCATTAAATTACAAAACTACCCTAATTTAATCTTATTTACCAATACTATTTTATATCTTTCATCCATATTATCCCATTTTTCTATTTATCAATATTATTTTATATATTTTGTGTCCTCTTAGATAAAGAATAAGGACGGATGGAGTTGTTGGGACGGTGTTGGGAACTCTGGTTCCAAACATCGGAACAATGATATTAATCTCTAGTTTTGATAATGACAAACTTCATACGGGAACTAACGTGTTACATTCAAGTATTTCTAAGGAACACCAGGTCTAATGAAGAATCTCCAAGAATGCCAAAGGAACACATGAATACATGACGAAGAGCTCCTTTCAAAGGAACTCTGGAGAGGACAGTTCCCATCACATGGGAACTCATATGTGCAAACAAAGAACACTCAGCGCGATTCACGGGATTCTGTCTCAAGACAAAACAACTAAACAAGCGCTCAGTTTGAGGAACAGACTGAAGCAAGTGATCCGACAGCCCGATTGATTCTCAAAGTTGACATAATTCAAATCAAGTCACATGGGCAAGATAAAGACTTGGCATGCAAGACAAACGACATTTTGGACACAACGAAAGTCAAGATTGCAGCCCAAGCAAGGACAAGTATAAAACCAAATGAATAGTGCTTGGATAAAGAACTTCTCCCAGAAATCACACTCACTCACAAAGAAAGAAAGACAAGAGAAGAGAAGTCCCCGACGGCGAGTGTGCGATCTCGACGACGGCGAATCCAAGTTCCCAGGAGATAGGGAACTGCGACATTGAGCTCAAGGTGTAAGGTTTGATTTGTCTTATGCTTAGTTGAGGTGTTCGCATAGGAACAAGGCCGATTACTAGTGTTGCTAGAGTTAGGTAGAACTGCTAGGAACAGAGAAGTGTAAGTCTGCTTGTGTAACTAGGGAACAATCAATAAGATAAGAAGATCGTTCAAAATCCTCCAAGCGGAGGTAGAGGTTTTGATAGGCGTGAAATGGTCGTGCAAATCACGGCTATGCAAAAGAATCCAAACTAACTAAGAACCGTAGTCTTTAGGAAGTCCGGGTCGAATCCACAGGGAGGTTGATTTATCTTTTTATGTGAATTTTATGGCAATTAAAGTAAAAAGGGTTTATGAATTAAACTAAATCTAAGAATGCAAAAACTAACAAAACAATAAAAGATTATGAAAAACAATAATTAGGAAGATAGCTTAGGCAAACAAATATCCACAATCGAGTGACAAGTTGATCATTGATTTCACCTCAATATCTCATGCAATGGATTTTCCAATTCCTTTTCAATTATAACTAACAGCACAACCAGATGCTATTAGATCTAACTAATTAAACAACCATGAAACCATCAATGATTTAGTTTAATAGCAACAGTAAGGATAAGAATATAATAGGATACAATTCTAGCATAAAACAACCAGCTTTTACCCTAGAATGTAAATCAAATCTCTTCTGCATAAGACTAGCACAACCAGATACTAGTAAGATGCAGTTGCTACTTTAATCAAGAGATGCTCAACCAGTAACACTCTAGATCTAGCAATAGATTAAATAACAACAAACCCTAGTTGATCAGGCTAGAAACTGTTGAAATAAATCATAAACATTCAAGCAAGAGATAAGATTAAATCCAAGCAATAGATAATGAATTAGAAATCTCACAACTTTAATCAAAACGATGCTTCAATTGTCTGACTAAGCAAAGGTGCTTAGTTCTCAATAGAAAAGCTAAAAACTTTGAAAGAAAAATATGATAATAGTCTATGAATGAGAGGTGCAACTCTCAAAACCTAATATATCAAACTAGGTCTAAAACTATATCCCAAAAATATAATATCTCGGAATAATACTGATAGAAATATGACCAATAGAAACAAAACACGTGGCGCTCTTGAATTACGCGGCTGTCAGAGGTAGCGGGCGCCGTTGGGTTGGCGATGGGTGCCGCCAGCACTTAGTTAAGAACTCAGGTCACACTTCGGGGGCTGTTTTGACTCACTTCGAGTTGGAATTTAGACTCGGGGTAAAAACATGAATTGTAGCTCTTTCAATTAGCTTTCCAATGATGCCAAACTCAACTTTATAAGATCACTATAACTTCCGAACGAACCCTCACAAGACAAAGGTGTCGAACCAGCAACTCCAATGGATGGCCCGAATTCAAGCATTCTTCTCCCGTTTCCATTCCTTTCACACTTGTTCACTTTAAGACCTGTAAAACAACATAGAACAAGTGCAAAAACCCAAAACTCCTAGACACTCTAAGACACTAAAGAAACTAACTAAAACTACCTAAAAACAACGCAAAGGAACTATGTCAGTTGCTAACGCGTGTCAGTTGGTTGTTGTGGGGTTCCTCTATAAAGGAACTGTGTCAGTTGCATTCTGTTTAGTTGCTTGTTTTTATACTTTCGCTGCCTTGGGAACAGCCTAACCGCCAATTTCCAAGCTCTTACTAACGCGTATCGATCCAACAATTGGTATTAGAGCGGGAACGCTCTAGATTTTCTGTGTTAGTATCGCAGGTTACAAGATGGCTGAAGAACTCACTCAAGTTGGACATGGGAACAACAAGCCTCCAAGGCTTATCACCGGAAGGTTCGATGACTGGCAACGTAACATGAAGGACTGGATGCAAAGCCACGACTTTCAGGCCTTGTGTGTGATCGAAGTAGGGAACTTCGAGGTAGACCCAACCATTCACAACGACTTCACCAAATGGGGACCAAATGAATGGAAGTACATGGAGGCAAACTTCAAGGCAAAACAATATCTCAAAAATGCCATGTTAGTGCAAGACTGTGACAGAGTAGCAAATATCGAGACAGCTTAAGAGATGTGGGAAGCCATCCATCAAATGAACATTGGCAACTCTGACCTCAGAGGAGACCTTCAAATGAACGCCAGAATTGAGTGCTATAACTTTCGAATGAAGGTGGGAGAATCATTCAACAGCTACCAATCACGCTTCGAAGGCCTATGTACCAAGCTCGCAGGGCTTGGGATCACGAAGGAAGAGATATCTGACAAAATGAAGGTTCAACAGCTCTTCAACGGCCTCACCGGTGAATGGGCGAATGAGAGGACCATGTTCAAAGAGAATCCTGGACCCTCATGCTTCACCAAGTCTTTGGAAAGCTGGTAGGACATGAGAAAAAGAAATTGGACGATAAGGAGCAAGAGAAGGCACACAATGGAATTGCCCTAAAATTGGAAAAGATGCTCAAGTCAGTTCAAGAAAACCAACAAAATCATTCTAAGAGGAAGGAGGTCCAACAATGTCTATGTGGTAGACACGGAGTTCGAACCAACAAGGAAGTTGTGCCTCGCAAGCTCCCATGATGATACGGAACTCTGGCACAAAAGGCTAGGCCACGCTGGCATCAATCAAATTTTGAAGCTCCACTTACAGGACCTGGTCATTGGCCTCCCACGAATCAACATTGTGGGAGCCAAAATGTGTGATGCATGTGTTCGTGGCAAGAAAACAAGGAACTCCTTCAAACCAAAGAAGGTGGTGAGCACAGCAAGGCCATTGGAGCTAATCCAAATGGATCTCTGTGGTCTCATGGAAACCACTAGCTATGGTGGAAAAAGGTACATGTATGTTTTAATTGATGATTTTTCAAGATTTACATGGGTTATTTTCTTGAGATCAAAATCAGATACATTCAAAGAGTTTGAGACTCTAATCAAGAGGATGGAAGTTAGCATGAGACTAAAGCTCAAGGCCCTCAGATCCGATCATGGAACTGAGTTTAAAAACTCAGAGTTCCTAAGGTACTGTGAAAACAACGGTGTATCCCACAACTTCTCGGCCCCTCGCACTCCTCAGCAAAATGGCGTGGTGGAAAGGTGTTGATAGGGTTTCTTGACAACAAATAAATTTATAAGTCAAGACCCCGCTGAGTATAGCAGAGTCAGGATCGTTCCACAGGAAGCAAGGTTGTTCGTTTATCAACTACTAAAAAGCAAACAAAATCAAGCAAAAACACTCACAAGTAGCCTCGTTAACGACGTTGTCAGGGTCGTTAACGAACCACCACACACAAAAAGACTCAAGTAACGACCTAAAGTAAATTCGGTACCAAGCCAAGTAACTCAGCAACGAAATTCACTTAAAGATAATTCAAATAAAAACAAAAATCTAGGACTAGGGACACCACAACATAGCCAAGCATATAAACTCGTAAGAAGAATAGATCATGCCTTTAAATAGATAAAGTCATCAACTTTCGTTGACTATCAAGTAAATTAACCTACTTTCGCATCCTAATTCACTTAATTGTTTGTTTTGGATCTAAAGCTTGAAACTTTCGTATTCAAACAATATCAACCTTCAAGTTACTAACTTTCTCTTTCAATTAAGTTAAAAACTCAAATTACCTTAACTTTCATCTTGGTATAAGCACAACAAACAATCTTAATAATAGATAAAAGGCATTCAACACACAATCTCACTTATCAAACATGCTTAACTATGCCGGGCTTAACCCCGATCCTAGAAAAGAAGATTACTCACTAATCATAACTACGAAACAAAAAATCATTGAAAACAAATTACTACTTAAATTAATAACAAAATATTGTCTTACAGAAATTCAGAAGAAACCGAAAATATGCAAAGTACCGAACCACAATCTTGATCAACGAACTCGGTAACTTTCGTTCATCGACCTCCGACTTCGACTCCGATCCTCTCCTCGGCTCTCTCGGCTCTTCCTCTTCTCTCTATGTCGATCTCTCCTAAAAATCTCCCCCCCCCTTTCTATGCTAAACAAGAGGGCTATTTATACTAAAAAAGCGAAAAACTAATAAGGCTAGAAGATAAAAACTTTCCTAAAAGATAGAAATAAAAACCTAAAAAGATAGAAAGAAAATCTAGAAAGATAGAAATACCTAAAATACATAATATAATAACCCTAAAAATTATAAAAAGATACTCCACCGATACGGAAATAATTTCCCGCACAGGATCAGTGAGTTACAAAGTCAACCCTCGAAATTTCTATCACGTGGCCTCGTTAACGAGCCCTCACAACCTCGTTAACGAGCCTGGGCTTGGTTTCTTCCACACTTCATCTCGTAAAACCTGGACTCTGACTTCTTCAAACTTGTATTCCTTTGTCTTTCACTGTAGCGCTCCAAATTCAGCTCCATATAGCACCTTTTCCTTGCTAAAACCTACAAAATACACAAAATAGAGTAGCTTCCATACTTTCTATGAAAATATGCAAAACCATCCAAAAACACATCAAACTAAACCTAAACTTATCAAAACTAGACCTAATAAACAAAGAAAACCTACCAAAAACTATACTAAAAACACGAACATCAAAATACCCCATACTTAAACTTGCTTGTCCTCAAGCAATCACTAAACAATAACCAAAACGAAACAAACATACTTATCAAGATATAGCCATCCTCTAAAAAGCAACATCTACACATGAGAAAAATATAGCAAAGGATATTTAACGTCATCACACATATACGCACTAAATAGACATAAGAAAATACAATCCAACCTCACAAGGGATATAATGTGTTTCACTCAACTCTCAAGTGGTTAAGCTTATAAATTCAATCTCTCAACTCATCTTATATACAAAAACTCATAGAAATTGGAACTTATATCACCAATACTCTCCACCCAAGATTTGTCAAAACAAGCAAAAATCATCAAGAGAATCTTAGGGGACTCAATGAAAAACTTCATAGAAGCTTCCATTCGGCCGGGTTGTAATGGGGTTTGGTAATAACAATAAGGCGTGAAAAATATTTTGGTTATGTGGTGCTAATAATATCCGGGAATCAAAGACTCCTAAAACTCACATAACAACCAAAAACTCTCATAAAAACATATACCAAACTCACTCTCTCATTATGCACACTCATTTTACTCACCCAACATATCCTAGAAAGTCTCATAAGAAATAAAAGAATCTTTGATATTATCCATAAACACATATGCACTTCAAACTTCCTTCTTCTCTTCGCTGCCTCGTTAACGAGCCCACTTCAGGGTCGTTAACGAGCTTCATCGTGTATTCTTCCATTATCTCTTACTCCTTATCTTCAACAAATAGCTTTACTTGTGCATTTTTTTGCTTATCAAGAGATCTTTCTTATTACAAGTAAAACAAGAGACTTCCAATCTACCCTTCCCAATAATCCCTCAATCATAGCAAACAGTATATGTCACTCCTCTTTTTTTTTTACACTCAACAAAAATACCTCTCCAATCTAAGTCCTAATCCCCGGATAGGGTCAAGCTTATCTCGGCTAGGAGAAATTTTGTGGGGCTAAAAATAAAGGCTTCAGGCTAGAATTGGCTATCAAAAGAACGATCATGTAAAGGAAAATAAGGAATAATAGGGCTTATAAAAATAAGTTCTCTATCATATGATTTTCACAAGTAATGAACTATAAATCCCATATGGGTCTCAAGAAATAGATAACCATCACAATTCCAAGAGATAATATGCATATAGAGAGTAAATCACACAAGAAAAGAAGAGGGATTTAATGATGTTCTCCCTATAAGGCCAAAATTCCTCACTAGGTAATGATTTTGTTGGATTGCATCACTTATGCTATAAAGTATATGTGCTCAATTTCATCAAATTGCTATCTTCTTCTAAAAACAATTTCAAGTTAAAAATTCCGGCTATACTTTCAAAGACATGTTTGCAAGGAATTATATGATTAAGCTAGCAATTACTATCATAGAACCTAAGAAAGGGATATCTATCAATTCTAAAATTCTTTTTTTTTTTTTTTGATTTCCGATTTTTTTGTCATTTTTGTTTTTTTTCGAAACTACTCAAAACACATAAGATAACAAGTTTTCTACTTTCTCCCACCCCATACTTAAAATTATAGTGTCCCCACTGTAAGAAAAAATAAGAAGAAAGAAAAGAAATAGAAAAGAAAACAAACAAATATAAAAATAAGAAAAAGAAAAACATAAAAACTTACAAAGTCTCAAAAGTGGAAAACAAGGAAAAACTTCATCTTCAGGCTGAATCACTGGTTCGGTGGAGGAAAGTAATGCTCAAAGTTCCCCATGAAGTCGTACATCGTCCTCCAACGCTTAGCATCATCCGTCTCTCTCTGACGATGCCTCTCATCCTCCATCGACATGCGAGCAGAATAGACGGTCTCCCATCTGTCCATCCTCCGATGAATATGGTCCTGCTGGAGGTGAAGTTGCTGCATCTGAGCAGAAAGATCATCGGCCCACGGTGGTGGCATACTCGATCCTGTGTACTCGAGCTGAGGAGGTGGTGGATAGTGAGGCTGGAAATGGTCTTGGTACAGCACCGGGTTGTATGGCATGAGTCCATAGGAATGAGGGTCGGTAGGAGCTGGCGGTGGGTCGGTAGTGGTCCCCGGGACCTCGTTAACGAAGCTGGGTGCCTCGTTAGAAGTATAGGAAGGAGGCTGGAAATGGTCGTTAACGAGCCTGGTAGGCTCGTCAACGAGGACGTTGGTGCCCAAAACTTCCGTGTCGAGGTCTTCATCCTCGAGGTTAAGCTCCTCAGTACCTCCCTCGGTATCTGCTTCTTTAGTGTCATCGCCAACTACCTCGGTATCCTCATCTTCATCTTCATCTTCATTCACTGCTTCGCCTTCTCGCTCAAATCTTGTCTCACACGGCCGTAGTGATAGCTCATCCTCCGGCTTGGGCTCTAACGGGTAAGAATGCCCCGTCCATGCCTCGTACCAATTTGGTACGTAGAGTAGCTCCAACTTGTCGAGGGTAGGTCTAACGAGGCGGTCTTGCACTTTTACCTTGAACCCTCCTTCGGCTTGAATGAAAATACTGGAGCTATACCAATAGCTTTTGTTGAGGAATTGAGCGTGAGCCGGTGTGTATCGAGTAAGGTCGACCCCAAGGTTTTTATCAAAAAGGCTAACCAAGTTGCCACACCGAACCTCCTTGGACTTGGTTGATTTCTCGACGTAGTAGAGCCATTCATACCCCAAATTCAAAGGGTCGAGCTCCTCGAAAAGGATGGTGCGGAGACAAGCAACTTCCGTCCTCGTTGGCCTGTTCAACTCCTTCTGGCCAAAACATAGCGGCTCGGACTCGGAGAATGATCCTGAAGATGGGGTTGATGATGCTTGCCCCAGATAATGCCGCTGTGGAGGATTGTTCTTCCCCCGTGATGTAGCTCCATGTCCTAGTCACCCTATAGTCTTTCAAGTTGTAGTCTCTAGACGGATTTGGAAGCTCTAGGATTGCGTTGAACTCTGCCATGGTGAACTCACAGCTCACATTACCGAGCTGAAACCGGATTCTTCCCACCGAAGTCTTCGATGGGAAGCTAGTCTCTAGAGTGGCCAAAAACTCGGATGTGAGGGCCGGAAAGTGTGGTAAATTCTCCTTCTTCAGGAGATGGGATGCACCAAGGATAAGGAAGGCCTCCTTGACGTCCGTGTAGATCCCCGTGTTTATAGCACTGGATTTCGAGAACCAACGAGTGTTGTGGTCCTTATCTAGAATGGCACGGTATCGATGCACTTGGTCTTGAGTACTCAAAATCACGTTGTCCATGCGAGGTGGAGATGGGGACCTCGGGTTCCTTCTCTTCTTTTGAGCTCGGGTAGCGGGTCTGCTTGAACTTGCCATGAGATCTACAAAATAATCAAAAACTTTTCCAAGATAAGATCTACTCAAAATAGATAGGCAAGAGACCCCATACTTGGTCTCGAAATACCCTCGGAATTATTCGTTAACTACCCAATTGGGTCGTTTACGAATCTGGACTGGATTGATCTTTGAGGCTATGCAGGGTCGTTAACGAGCCTGGGTGGGTCGTTAACGAGCCTCCGAGAACAAGATAGCAGGATTCCGAGTTTTAATCTATCTTAAAAAATCAAGCCAAAATCAAGCATGCAATCCTCTGCACTCCTTTAATTAGGCACACAATCGGAAATACACACCCATACTTGCTTGATTACCCATCCCGACCATGCTAAATTTTGCTCGAAATTTTGACATGCTAAGTTTGTAGCTTGATACTAGAACAAGAAAAATTCATGCTTTTCACAATCAACTTTTCTCAATGAGATATCTAACATGAATATCCTTCTCTAGATCTAGAATTTCGAAGCAAAATCAAACTTTCTATCCTCTATATGAACTCAATTCTAGGCATGGAATTTCTACCCTAAAAACCATGAATCATGCAATTTCGAGTTAGGGTTTAGAAATCATACCGGAGGACCGAGAAATTTGAAGAACAAGGAGTCGGAAATTGAGTGAGTAACGAGCTCGGTGAGGGTTATCGAAAGCTCGGATCTTCGACGGTGGAGGGAAGGGTTTTCGGGATTCGGTAACGACGGTTGCTCGGTGCTGGTTGATGAGGGATTCCGATCGGTGGGAGTCTTCAAGATTTTTGGTTGAGTTTTTGAGAATTTGAGAGTGAAAGATTTTTGAGGGGTATAAGGGTTATATAGGAGAGGGAAGGGAGAGGAAGGGGTAGAGGGGTGGCGGCTAGGGTAGTAAGAAAAAGATAGACTAGGTTAAAAAAACTTACCTGGCCGTTTGTCGAATCGGGTCGTCCGAACCGGGTCGTTAACGACCCTGAGTGGGTCGTTAACGAGCCATCGTAGCCTCTTGGAGTGATTTTCGATCCCTTCTCCTGCGTCTTGTTAGCTCAAAATTTAATCCTAATTTCTATCCTAAAAACTACTAAAAAGAACTCAAAAGAAAGCTAAGAAAAAGAGTCTAAAAAGAGAAAAAATCTAATTCTATACTAAAAAGCTGGTTGCCTCCCGTAAGCGTTATTTTTAACGTCGTCAGCCCGACGTACTCCTTTGATTCAAGGTGGCTCCCGTGTAGCTATGTTGGGGTCTTGAGGTACCCTATAATTAGCTTTGCAGTTTCTGTGTGCTTGAGTTGCTAAATTAGGTCCCTTTTCTTCTATCAGTATGCCCGGTATTCCTACATGATGGTTAGTGAAATCCGAAAACCAAGGTGGTTTGGATTCCTCTGTAGTGCATATGATGGGGCATGGTGTAGGAACAAAAGATAAGGAATGACCATCTTTAGCAGATTCATAGTTAGAGTACTTACCTTGGTTGTATTCGTGCATGTGGGACTCGGTGATTGGCCAATGAGGCTCGGTAGGGACGGCTGAATCGAGTTCTGGTTGAGTCAACTCGATTTGTGCGACTGCAATGGGGTCGTTGGCGTTCTGATCCAAGTTGAATTCTACCCGTTCCTCTCCAATATCAAAAGTGAGGAGTCCTTTCCGCACATCAACTCTTGTACCTGCTGTAGCTAAAAATGGTCTGCCAAGAATTATGGGGACATGAGGGTCTTCAGGCATATCGAGGACGATGAAATCATTCGGTATAAAGAATTTCCCAACTTGAATTGGATAGTCGTCCATGACTCCTGTGGCCTTGACACATGATCCATCTGCCATGTACAGATTCATATCTACCGGCTCTAGTGGTCCCATATTAGCTTTAGACCAGATTGAGAGAGGAGCTAAACTAGCACTGTCGCCCATATCACATAAAGCCTTGAACTTGTGGTTGCCTATGCCGATCGTTATTGCAAATCTCCCTGGGTCTCCTAGCTTTTCTGGTAGAGCTATTGATCTGACTTCATCCTGCAGCTCTGTAATGAATCTTTTCCTGCTAAGAATATCTTTCAAAAACTTTGTTTAAGCCGGCATTTCGCTTAGGGCCTCAGCGAATGGGATGGAAATATTAATGCCTTGAAGAATCTTTACGAAACGCTTGAACTTACTCTCAGTAGAGTCCATAGATCTCTTAGTTGGAAATGGAAGAGATTTCACCATTCTCGGAACCAAGTTAGGCTCGAGAGGTGAGAGTACCGGGTCGACACTGGGGTCATTTGGTATGCTCAGTGGGTTGTTATCGACCCTGATGGGGTCGTTAACTACCCAGGAGTTGAGAGGGAGGCTCGGTTTAGAAAACTTACCTGGGGTAGGTTCGTCAGGAACCCTCGGAGCCTCGTCACCATGGTATATGGGCTCGTTATTTGCCCTCGCTTGCTCGTTAACGAGCCGTTTGGTGACGTCCTCTTCCTTCTTGTCCTCAGCTTGAACTCGCTCCGGCAATGTCTTTCCGCTCCTAAGGTGCACTGCTGCTATTTGTCCCCTAGGGTTCTCCTCGGGGCGGCCCGGGAGTTGCCCTTGTGGTCTCGGAATTTTGGCAGCGAGGTTCCCTACTTGGGAATCAACACTCTTCTTCCATATGTCGAACTCTCCCCATCTTTTATTTTGTTGGTTCAGGTTGGCTTGAACCTCGTTAACCTTGTTGGTCACTTCGTTAACTTTGTTGGTCACGCCGTTAATGTCTTCTTGTAATCCTTGAACCCATGATGGTGGCTCCTGATGGCCTGGAGGTCGATAAGGTGCAGGTCGTCTATCTGGTGGAGGCATTGCATAGTTTTGATTGGTATTCTGATTGCCCCATGCCTGATAGTTGTTTGACCTGTCATGATAGCTAGGCTGGTTCCTGTATGGTCCTCTCATATAATTCATCTCAGCTATTGTCTCATCGGCTCTAACCTGCTCTATGTTAGTGCAAGCAGAAGTACTATGTGCAGAAGAGCCACATTCTTGACATGATTGAGAGGATTTCAGAAAACTTACCTGCTTCTTCAGACGGTTGACCTCATCTTGCAAAAATTGATTTTTAACATCCGGGTCAACTTCGTCTCGGTTAGGCATGTAGAGACGTTTCTGGGGCTGTGGAGTTTGCTGGGTTCCATACATGGCATCATAATTGGACAGCTTATCCAGCAATTCCCACGCAGCTGTAGGGTTCATCTCTATGAAACCGCACGCTATATGCGTGTTGATGCGGTTTTTGGTCTCTGCGTTGATACCCTGGAAAAAGATTTCTTGCAAAACATATAAAGGTTGCCCATGAGTGGGGAATTGTCTAAGCATCTCTTTGAATCTTTCCCATGTTTCAACGAATGTTTCATTAGGCGGCTGGTGATAGGAGGTGATGCGTTTCCTCAATTCTGTCGTCTTAGCAGGAGGGAAGAACTTTGTAAGAAATTGATCGTACAAAGCTTTCCAAGTCCTGATAGACTTAGAAGGTAGGCTCTCCAACCAGCTCGGGGCCTTTCCAGCAAGAGACCACCTGAAAGCTTTTAACAGAACATATTCAAGTGAGACACCTTCAGCAGCTATGGTGTCACATAAATCAAGAAAGTTTCTAATATGCTCCATAGGGCACTCAGTAGGTTTCCCTTCGAACTGAGCCCGTTTAATCAAGGATATGAATTGAGACTTGATCTCAAAGGGTTTCTCTATCGCGGGAAGTACGATTGGAGATTCTGACACCCTCAGTTCTGGATGCATGTACTGTTTGGCATTGCTCGGATAGGCATCAAGCTCCTCTTGTAGACGAGCATTAGCAGCTCGGTGACGCTCAGCCTTAGCAGCAGTGATATGCTGTATTTCATATAGCATAACTAGGACTAGATAATACATTTTATATATATATTTAGGTCCATTTAGTGCTTATAATGATGAATGAGTAGAAGACCGAAGACTTGAAGAAATTGGAAGAATTGAAGTCGGAATTAGAAGACCGAGAAGTGAAGGCCGCGGAGTTGAGCAGACCGCGGTGGAGCCAAGATTCAGGTCCGCGATCGCGGAGGTATAAGGCCGCGATCACGGGTCAGCGTTGACTCGGATGATTTCTACAGGTCCGCGATCGCGGAGGTTGTTCACCGCGCCCGCGGAGGTCCACGTCAGCATAATTTCGAGGCGGCGTTTGCTCTATCTATCTGTTTTTATTTTATTATTTCCGAGTATTTTATTTTCGTACTCTTAGTCGAGACTATTTAGACCTAGTTTTGGAGCATTGTTTTATATTCTCTTTTAGACCTAATTTTCAGACTTTGTGTTTTTCTCTCTTATGGAGAACTAAACTCCCTAAATTCTATTCAAGTTGAAGCTTTTCAGACTCAAGTTGTTGTGAGATTCTACGTTACAGGTTTATTTCTACAGGTTATTTCAATTCTCTTGTGGGTAATTATTATTGATTGTGTTGATTTCTGCTTGTCTGGCCAACTTGTTGGAATTAATATTATCTATTGCTAGATCTAGGTTTTCTCGTAGTAAAGCCTAATCTTTGTAGCAACTCAATTGATTTAGGACTCGTTAGACTAAAACAATTGAGAAGAGATTTGAATGCATGTTAATTGTTTGACTCGTTGAAATTCAATTGCATGTATCCTGTTTCTCCTTGTTCTCAATGCTAATATCTCTATTATTTATGATCGTTTCATTTATTGTTTGGATATTAAGTTTGCATGTCTCGTTGCAATGTTATAATTCTGATCAGGATAGGAATAACTAAAAGAAATAACTTGTTTGAATCTATGATCAATTGCTTGAGGAAGAAAAGTGGATACTTGAATATGATTGCTTTCTTTTAACTTGATAAAAATCCAATCTTTGCCTTGCTTGATTACTTGCTTTGTTTGTTTCAATTCTTAGTGTTAGTTTACAATTACAAAATCCCCCCTTTGTTACTTCTTTGAGTTGATAATAATAAAACTTAGGATACAAGTGTCTCTTGGGTTCGACCCCAACTTACCGACTATACTAGTTGAGTAACTAGGGAATTATTTTTGATTTGGCATCAACGATTTTAAGCCAGTCAAATTTTGGCGCCGTTGCCGGGGATTCAGCCAGGGAGTGCTAAAGGAGGGGGGTCTTGATGATCCGACCCCAATTGCTAATTAAAAAGGCACTAATGTCGAGCCAACGACATTAAATAGAGGCGCTGCTCGGGAGGCAACCCGATGTAAGTTTTCTTTTTCTTTATTTTATTTAGTTTTTAGTTTTTAGTTTTAGTTTTTCCTTTCAATCTTGTCGGACTAACATGCAGGTACTAGGTTCGAAAGAAAAAAAAAATTGGGGGAATTTATTTCTCGAAATACACAGAAAAATGGCGAACAGGTACTAATAAACAGCTCCGCAATTGCGGAGGTAACCCACCGCGATCGCGGTACTGTGCATCCGCGAGATATAAATTCTAAACAAAAATTATATTAAGGACTTGACGGAAATTGTCGGTTTTACCCTTACCCCAACCGGCGGGCCCTACCCTTTATTTCTCTTCTCCATTCTTCTACCTCCATTCATCCATTCCTCCACCATTGTTACAAACTTCAAAACCTTCAAGCTCCATAGCCTCTTTCAAACCCAATTTTTCCAACTCCACAAAAATCAAATCCAAACCCGTTTTCTTCATCCTTTCGCCATTCTAAACGCAACTCCACCATCCAAATTCCCAAATTCCCATCCAAAACCACACAAATTCAAATCTAAAATCCGAACAAAATTTTCCCAAATCTTCCTCAAAACCCACCCAAATCCACTTATTTGACTCGGATTCGTCGTTAGCAAGACACCGCGACGCCCCGCGAGCCACCGCGAACCAGGTTCGAGCCTCCGCGAGCCACCGCGTGTGAGAAATCCAGAATCCGCGATTCCGCGATCGCGGTGACCGTCCTCCGCGCCCGCGGAACTGCTGCAGAAGCCAATAAATTCCATTTTGTGAGTTTGATTTCGTCCTTTCCTCGGTTTATTCATTATTATGGCTTATCTGGTTAGACTGAGTAGTAAGGCTGAGAAGGCATTGTGGAATGAGATTGATAAGAAAACCATGTTGTCTACTAAATTTTTCCATGCACCGACATTATATTCGTTGGGTTTATATCATTCGGTTCATCAGTTGTTACAGCATGGTGGTTTAGGTGGTTTGATCCCTTTGCATGCTTATACATACAAGTCTCTCGTGCTGGAGTTCTTAGTTACTTATAGAGAGCTTGATGATGGTAGTATTGGCTTTAGATTGTTTGGGCGAGATTACTCACTGACTAGGAATTAGTTAGGTGAGTGTTTTGGGGTGACGGGTCAGCCTACAACTGGTTGGGCTGATGTTGAGGATAACCCAGGGGCGATGCATTTTTGGACTGTAGTGTCTCACACTCAGTATATTCTTGGACATGGGTTACAGAACTACAGTATTGTTCACCCGAGGTTGAGGCTTTGTCATAAGGTGATTTCTAACACCTTTTTAGGGAATGGGGAGGTTAACAAGATGGTTGCAAAGGATTTTTCTATGATGTGGTGTTTGATGGGGGACCAACCTGTGGTCCCTGATTGGGTAGAGTTGTTCCTACGTGCTGTGTGGAAGGCCCGGTTTGGGTCCGGGAAGATTGCTTTTGGGGGCTTGGTTACTTTGATAGCCCTGCGTTTTGTGAGCTTAGATGTTATACAGGGCAGATACCGAGTGCCAGTAGGTGGTGGGATTTGCTTTGATTTGTCACAACTTAGGAAAGCTAAGTTATTATCTGATGCTCAGAATGGAGGTTGTATTTGGCACTGTGGTAGGCAGCATGATGCATATTTACGTCTGCCTAGGGAGTTTGGAGCTGAGGAGACAGCTGATCATTTTTATTTGGAGGCTGATATGATGGTAGTAGAGGAGGTAGAAGAGGAAGAGGAGGCAGAGTATGAGCATCCCGCTGAGCAGCACAATGAGCATCCTCAGGGGCCGCATGAGGCTAGTCCTTCTGGTGGTGGAGAAGCACCAGAGTGGTATGAGGAGATGCACTCTGCCATGGAGACTTTGAGTATGAGAGTTGATTTCATGGCTGACCAGCAGAGCTATTTTATCAGGACACAGGCTAACATGAGGAGCACATTGGAGGATGTGGGGAGGAATGTCAGGGACATGTCCTTGACTATGGACCAGATGAGGGAGCGTCAGGAGGCATTTTATCAGCATTATTAGCCTCAGTACCCTCAACAGTTTCCACCGCCAGGTCCACCACAGTGAGTCTTCTGTTTTCCCTTCCTTTATTTATATCTGATTTGTCTTTTATTTCATTGAGGGCAATGAAAGATTTAAGTATGGGGGAGGGAGTACTCACTGTTGTATATATGTACAGTTGCATTTAGTTTCTGCATTTCAGATTTCAAAAAAAAATATAAAAAAAAAATAATAAAAAAACAAAAAAAAACATTAAATCCTGTGCTGAGTTGAAAACCCGAAAGGGCATCTCAGGCAAAATTGCAGGGGCCCGGACCGACATTAGGCCGGGTAATAAGAGGCTAAAAAGAGTAGAAGTGAGTTGGTGAGCACATCTATAGAAAAATGAAATGAGGGGTTAGGTGAAAACCCGAAAGGGCGCCTAAGCAGGATGAGTGGAAATAAAAAAGAGTGCTTAGGATCATTCTTCCTGGGGCTTGAGGTTCATTGTTATGGGTTTTTACTTTGATCTTTGATATATTCTTGTTATGAGTGATAGATTGTGCTAGGACTTCATTGTATGCACTTTCATTCTTTTACATGGGTTCGGGTTGTGAGCTTAATTTCTGAGTGTTGTTTAGTTTTAAGTTATTTTCTCTCAATACTTCCTATAGACCTTTGTTGTATTGTCATTCTTGATTTCATTTTGAGCTTACTCGAGGACGAGCAAGGTCTAAGTATGGGGGAATTTGATATGCTGTATTTCATATAGCATAACTAGGACTAGATAATACATTTTATATATATATATATATAGGTCCATTTAGTGCTTATAATGATGAATGAGTAGAAGACCGAAGACTTGAAGAAATTGGAAGAATTGAAGTCGGGATTAGAAGACCGAGAAGTGAAGGCCGCGGAGTTGAGCAGTCCGCGGTGGAGCCAAGATTCAGGTCCGCGCTCGCGGAGGTATAAGGCCGCGATCGCGGGTCAGCGTTGACTCGGATGATTTCTACAGGTCCGCGATCGCGGAGGTTGTTCACCGCGCCCGCGGAGGTCCACGTCAGCATAATTTCGAGGCGGCGTTTGCTCTATCTATCTGTTTTTATTTTATTATTTCCGAGTATTTTATTTTCGTACTCTTAGTCGAGACTATTTAGACCTAGTTTTGGAGCTTTGTTTTGTATTCTCTTTTAGACCTAATTTTCAGACTTTGTGTTTTTCTCTCTTATGGAGAACTAAATTCCCTAAATTCTATTCAAGTTGAAGCTTTTCAGACTCAAGTTGTTGTGAGATTCTACGTTACAGGTTTATTTCTACATGTTATTTCAATTCTCTTGTGCGTAATTATTATTGATTGTGTTGATTTCTGCTTGTCTGGCCAACTTGTTGGAATTAATATTATCTATTGCTGGATCTAGGTTTTCTCGTAGTAAAGCCTAATCTTTGTAGCAACTCAATTGATTTGGACTCGTTGGACTAAAACAATTGAGAAGAGATTTGAATGCATGTTAATTGTTTGACTCGTTGGAATTCAATTGCATGTATCCTGTTTATCCTTGTTCTCAATGCTAATATCTCTATTATTTATGATCGTTTCATGAATTGTTTGGATATTAAGTTTGCATGTCTCGTTGACATGTTATAATTCTGATCAGGATAGGAATAACTAAAAGAAATAACTTGTTTGAATCTATGATCATTTGCTTGAGGAAGAAAAGTGGATACTTGAATATGATTGATTTCCTTTAACTTGATAAAAATCCAATCTTTGCCTTGCTTGATTACTTGCTTTGTTTGTTTCAATTCTTAGTGTTAGTTACAATTACAAAATCCCCCCTTTGTTACTTCTTTGAGTTGATAATAATAAAACCTAGGATACAAGTGTCTCTTGGGTTCGACCCCGACTTACCGACTATACTAGTTGAGTAACTAGGGAATTATTTTTGATTTGGCATCAACGATTTTAAGCCAGTCAAGCAGCGCCTTCTTTCTCAGTTTTTAACGCCTCCATTTGGTTTCGGAGGTCTTCCATTTGAAGAGCCATCTCTTCCGGTGTGGCCATGGCTCGTTTTTCTCGGAGTCTACGGTGCAGGGAACGTTCGGGTTCTGAGTAATAACCAGTGTTGTCAAACTCGAGCCTTCGTCGTCCTACCGGCATACGCTGAGAAAATAGACAAAGAAAGCAAAATTAAAAACAAAAACGGGGTCGGACTATTCCCGAACCCACAGATAAACTAATTTGAGAGGAACTCCACCAATTTGAGAGGAACAAGGTGTGGAAACTGGTCCCTAGGCTCAAGAACAAGAACATCATAGGAACTCGATGGGTCTTCAGAAACAAACTTGACGACACTGGGCTGTGGCTAGGAACAAGGCCCGTCTGGTTGCTTAAGGCTACAAGCAAGAGGAGGGAATCGACTACGATGAGACCTTCGCACCAGTTGCACGAATTGAAGCAATTCGTCTCCTCATAGCCTATGCAGCCCACAAAGGCTTCAAGTTGTATCAAATGGACGTCAAGACAACGTTCCTAAATGGGCACCTCAAAGAAGAAGTCTATGTGGCACAACCACCTGGTTTAAAGATGAGCACTTCCCAGATCATGTATACTTCTTGGAGAGGGCCCTATATGTTCTCAAGCAAGCTCCCAGGGCATGGTACGACAGGTTTGCCCAATTTCTCCTGTCCAATGGATACCTTCGTGGTTCCATAAACAAAACTCTCTTTATTAAGAAAGAATCAAAAGACATTTTAATTGTTCAAGTATATGTTGATGACATTGTATTTGGTGCTACTAATGAACTTCTTGTTGAAAAGTTTAAGAATTTGATGAGAAGCGGATTCGAGATGAGTCTCATAGGGGAACTCACGTTCTTCCTAGGACTTCAAATATTTAAAACAAAGAGGGAACAAGGATCCATCAGAAAAAGTACATCAGAGAAATGCTAGTGAAGTATGGGATGGAACACTCCAGGCCCATCGACACTCCCATCTCACAAACTCGAGGCTCAACGCAGATAAGACAGGTATAAGTGTGGATCAAAGGAACTTTCGAGGTATGATTGGGTCTCTTCTCTACTTAACTGCTAGTAGACTGGTGTGATGGTTTCCCACACACTCGCAAGAATACGAGATATATTGTAGTAATAGATCAGGATCGAATCACGGGGATTATTTCTGTTTTAGTAAATTCTAGAAACCAATTCCTAAGCCAAATAAATGATTGTAGAGTAATTCTAACTATTAAAAACAAATAAAACAAGTAAATAATAAGAATGAAATATATATGAGAAAGCAAAGTTCCAAGGCAAGGAATCACCACAACTTTGATCCACGGAGTTTGAATCGCACTTCTACCTAAACTGAGTTGAATGTTTTGTTATGAAGGTTATTGTCTAATGTCATAAATTAACTTTTCTCAAAGTTTAACTTAATGTACTTCTATCAAATTAAGAACCCACTCTCGTGACGAAACAAAACCGATAGAAACCCTTTAAGCACTTAGAAATCTAGATGGTAAACCAAACTTGCCCCACTCTCGTGATGCATCAAACTTGACTCAAACACCTAGAAATTCTATGACAATTAACCACATGAGAAACTAATTCTCAAGTTCAATTCTAGTTTTTCCAAATAGATAAAACCACCTCTCGATGCGCTCTCTCTATTTTGTTTACTTACTTAGACTACCACCTCTCGATGCGCAACCTAAACAAGACTCTAACAAGTTTAAACCTATTAGATTAAGCCCCTAGAATCAAATCATATTAGTTTCCAACTCAATTCAAGCAAAAGATATTGAATCTAATCCGCTTCACATTGTTGGGATCAACCAAACCCTAGAACTATAGAGCTTAGCCTAGCATAATTAAATTCATGAACAAAACAATTAAATCAAACATGGAATAGAAATAAAAACAATAATTGAAAGAGAAACTTACTAGAAATTCAATTGAAAGAACAATTAGATCCAAAGTGCAAAGCAAATCTCCAAAGCGAAAGAGCGTAGCCCTAAAAACCTTAGAAAATCTCTCTTCTCTCTACTTGAAATTAGAAATAATAATAATGCATAAAAGTCCCCCCAAAAGAGTTTTCTAAAGAGTATTTATATTAAAGGCTAAAAATATCCAAAAATACAACATAAAAGATGGCCCCACGCGCAAGAAATAAGTGACTCGCGACTGCCTGTCCGCCGTCTCGACCGAGACGAGCACCGTCTCGACGAGACCGTGGCTTAGTCAATTTTCTCCTCTTTTTCTCGTCTCTGCCTTCATCTCTGGCTTGTTGGCTCGTCTCTGGCACCTCTTTAACCTCATAATCTTGTCCCATGAGCATCTTCAAAGGCTTGTTTCACCTCTCTTTGACTCTTATAATATCATTAAGCTCTCTAACCATCCTTAAGACCCGAAAACACCTCAAAAAACCTGAAAATGCAAACAAAGCTTGTGTAGATAACCATACTACGAATAATACTAGAAATCAACACAAAATGCAAAACCTAAGCTAAAAAAGGATGAAATCTAATCCTAAATGCTTATGAAAAACAAGGTAAAACTAGATGATATTAACGTGTCCCAACATGCACTCGAGCAAAATATTCTTTATAACGAGCCAGTTGCTCGCCTTTCAGACTAACCAATTCAGATTTACTTCTCTTTCGGGAACCACTAGCCATTGTTAGAGACAAAAAACCTACACACCAAAGATCAAGCAACAACACAAGCTACCCACAAAATAAGAATAAAATCACTTAATCAAACAAACGGGTAGCAATTAGTGCATGAAAGTTTTTAGTCCTCAAATCAAGTCAAAGAACCACGCTCAAGCTCAAAAGCATACAAATAACCACAACTTTCAATCAAACCACAACCCCATACTTGAATCTTATGCTAGAATATCAAAGAAGTTCTAATAGCAAAGCTTTAATGCATGCTCAAGCCAAATACCAACATTCCAACAACTTTAATTCTCAAGGCAACTCAATCAAAAATTAGCAAGTTTGAACACAAGTTACCCACAATCAAGCATGAACATAAATTAAGAGCATACAAATAAGCAATAAATCCTCAATAATTTCGGAATTAATAGCAAACACTAAAAATCCCCAAATTAATTTCGGATCTAAAAACCCTAAAATTGTAAATCTCCCAAATCAATAGTAAATATGGAAGTTCTAGAGATTTAATGCCACAAATTCACTAGAAGAGCAAGAATAGGGTCGAGATTTGTACCAAACCACGCAAAAGGGGTTGAAAACACCCGGATTTCCGACCCAAAGCAAGGCTGCTCGCCCCTTTGGTGCTTCGCTGGCGACGTGCGGTGAAGGAGGAGTCGGAACAGCAGGCTCGCCGGTGGTGTGGGCGGAATGCTGGTGCCTCACTGGTGGCCGCGCGAACTGGAGGAGTCGCCTGCGCTGACTGGTGCGGCGGTTGTCTGGCACAGCGGTGAAGGAGGAGTCGCTGGAGCTGGCGTTGCTGGGCTGCGATCGTCTGGTGCAGCGAGGAAAGCTCTCCGGTGGTGGTGCGGCCTGCTGTTGGAGAGGGCGGCTCGAGCAGTGATGGGGGAGACGCCTGGAGTGCCGCTGCTGTTCTTTCAACAAGGAACGAGAGAGAGAAACACAGCGTATAGAAGGGGAAGAACGGCCCCATTATTCTATTTTTTAGGTTTTTATCATAAATTATTTTTTTTAATTTCCGGCAAATATCGTCCTCTCGACCGAGACGACACTCGTCTCGATCGAGACGGTCTGCCGAGAGCAAGGATATGCGAGTCTTGGTCGAGATGCCAGGCATCTCGACAGAGACGACTCCGTCTCTAAGACATTATGGCTAAATTTCGGATATTTTTTTAACAAGAAAAATAAAAAGGTGCTCGGGTTGCCTCCCGAGAAGCGCTTCTTTGAGGTCATTAGCTTGACCAAGTACCTCTTTTTAAGCATGTGGAATGAGTAAGTCTAAGGAAGACATTACCTCAATTGGCACGGATGAATGATAAATCTTTAGGCGTTGACCATTTACCTTGAATTCGCCTTTCTCTTCACTCCATATGTCGATCGCGCCATAAGGATGTACGTTCTTTACAAAATAAGGACCGCTCCATCTTGACTTCAACTTTCCAGGAAATATTTTTAGGCGAGAATTGTAGAGCAAAACTAGATCGCCTTCCTTGAACTCCTTGGCAGTAATCCTCTTATCATGCCACCTTTTGGTTCTTTCCTTGTAAATCCGAGCATTCTCATAAGCTTCAAGTCTCAACTCCTCGAGTTCTTGGAGTTGCAATTTTCTCTTTTCACCGGTTGCTTCTAATTGAAAGTTTAGAGTCTTAATTGCCTAAAACGCCTTGTGCTCAAGCTCAACCGGTAAATGACAAGACTTCCCATAAACAAGCCGATATGGAGTAGTACCAAGGGGAGTCTTGTATGCAGTTCTATAGGCCCACAAAGCATCATCAAGCTTCATTGCCCAATCCTTCCTTGATCGTGACACAGTTTTCTCCAAGATGCTCTTAATTTGCCGGTTAGAGACCTCAACCTGACCACTTGTTTGAGGATGGTAGGGAGTAGCAATTCGGTGATTTACCCCATACTTCCTCAAAAGTGCCTCAAAGCTCCTCTCAATAAAATGTGATCCTCCATCACTAATAAGAACACGAGGAACTCCAAATCTAGGAAAGATGGTGGACTTCATAAACTTGGCTACCACCCTAGAATCATTAGTGGGAGTGGCAATGGCTTCCACCCACTTAGAGACATAATCTATTGCCACAAGAATGTATTTGTAAGGTCCGGAATTAGGAAAGGGACCCATGAAGTCGATTCCCCAAACATCAAAGAGCTCAACCTCCAAAATACCATTAAGTGGCATCTCATTCTTCCAAGAAATATTCCCTGCTCGTTGACACTCATCACAAGACACAACAAATTTTTGCACATCTTTAAACATAGTAGGCCAATAGAGACCAGATTCTAGAATCTTTGCAGTAGTCTTGAATGCTTTTGCATGACCCCCAGTAGGCAGAGAATGACAATGCTGGATTACACTCTCAACTTCTTCATAAGGAATGCATCTTCTAAATATCAAATCACTACCCTGTTTGAAGAGAAAGGGCTCATCCCAATAATATTGGCGCACATCATGTAGGAATTTCTTCTTTTGATGGTATGTGAGACCCGGTGGAAGCTCTCTACAAACAAGATAATTCACGAAATCAGCATACCAAGGAGTATCTTCATCAGAAAGACGTCTCACTTCTTCCATATCATGAGCCAAAGTGATGGCAAATAAATGATCATCATGGAAGGAATCATCAATAGGCATTTCACTCTTTTTCTCCTCAATTTGCTCCAAAGGGAGTGGTCAGCCACCAAATTTTCAGCACCCTTTTTATCCCTAATCTCCAAATCAAACTCTTGGAGCAACAAAATCCACCGAATAAGACGAGGCTTAGCATCCTTTTTCTGCATCAAATAGGGGACAACAACATGATCTGTATATACAATGACTTTGGAACCCACCAAATAGGACCGAAATTTCTCAAAGGAAAACACAACAACAAGCAACTCTTTCTCAGTGGTAGTGTAATTCATCTGAGCCTCATCAAGTGTTTTGCTAGTGTAATAGATGGCATGAAGCTTTTTGTCTTTCCTTTGGCCAAGGACAGCACCAACAACAAAATCACTAGCATCACACATGACCTCAAAAGGGAAGTCCCAATCTGGAGATTGCATGATAGGGGCCGACATCAACTCCTTTTTCAACCTGTTAAATGACTCAAGACACTCGGGAGAAAAATGGAAGGCTACATCCTTCAATATTAGGTTAGTCAAAGGCTTAGAAATTTTTGAGAAATCCTTAATAAATCTCCTATAAAAGCCAGAATGTCCTAAAAAACTTCAAATTCCTTTTATAGAGGTAGGGGGTGGCATCTTTTCAATGAGTTCAATTTTAGCACGATCCACTTCTATTCCTCTATTAGAAACTAAATGTCCTTGGACAATTCCTTCATTAACCATAAAGTGACATTTTTCCCAGTTTAGCACAAGGTTAGACTCTTCACATCTTTTCAACACTTTAGCTAGATTAATCAAACAAGTCTCAAAAGTAGTGCCATAGACAGAAAAGTCATCCATAAATACTTCCATAATATCTTCAATCATATCGGAAAATATAGCCATCATGCATCGTTGGAAGGTAGCAGGAGCATTACAAAGACCAAAAGGCATTCTCCTATAGGCAAAAGTGCCATAAGGGCATGTGAAAGTAGTCTTTTCTTGGTCCTCGGGATGAATAGGAATTTGCCAAAACCCACTATACCCATCTAAATAACAAAAATAGGCATGCTTGGCTAGTCTTTCAAGAACTTGATCGATAAAAGGAAGAGGAAAATGATCTTTTCTAGTGGCAGTGTTCAACTTCCTGTAATCAATACACATTCTCCACCCAGTGACAATCCTAGTAGGAATCAATTCATCATTTTCATTTTTGACAACCGTTAACCCACCTTTCTTAGGCACAACATGGACAGGGCTCACCCATTTACTATCAGAAATAGGAAAAATAATCCCAGCATCAAGCAATTTTAAAATTTCTTTTTTCACTACTTCTTTCATATTAGGGTTGAGCCTTCTTTGGTGTTCTATGGTAGGTTTGTGATTGTCTTCCATAAAAATTCTATGCATGCATAAAGATGGAGAGATTCCTTTCAAATCATCAATAGAATATCCTAGGGCCTTTTTGTGATTCCTAATAACAACCAAAAGTTTTTCAACTTCATCATCATTCAATTTAGAATTCACAATCACAAGATAAGTAGAATTTGGTCCTAGAAATGCATACCTCAAGGTGGAGGGAAGTGGCGTTACATCAAGCTTTGGGACGTCAGGCTCGCCCAATGGAATTTCAGGAGTAACTTTTCCAAGCTCAGGTGCTTCAGGAGACACCTCTAAATCTGCAATAGCACAGGCTAGATTTCTACCTTGGCAAGTAGTGGTTAAGCAAATCTCCAATGGATCATTTGAAACAATGGACATTAAATGTTCTTGAGCTTCACTATCCACAACATCAATCATATCACAATAATCATCAAAAGAAGGTGATTTCACAGATTTAGAAAAATTAAATTCAATCTTCTCTTCACCAATGGTGAAAGAGAGGATTCCTTCTTTCACATTAATCATTGTACCTGCAGTGGCTAAGAAAGGTCTACCAAGTATAATAGGAATAGGAGAATCAACCTTAATATCTAACACAACAAAGTCCACAGGCACATAAAATTTTCCAACTCGAATTGGAATATCCTCAAGTATACCTGCAGGGTGAGCAATAGATCTATCCGCCATATAAAGTTGCATTTCACAGGTCTTAATTCCTTCATGCCAATTTTTTCACAAATAGATAGTGGAAGTAAACTAACACTAGCTCCTAAATCACATAAGGCATTATAAGAATAAGCACCCACATTAATAGGTATACAAAAACTACCTGGATCTTGGAGCTTTGGTGGGAGCTTGTTTTGAATTAAGGCACTGCACTCCCGGTTCATGGACACCATATGAAACTCGTCAAGCTTCCTCTTGTTGGAGAGGATCTCCTTCAAGAACTTCACATAAGAGGGCATCTCCTTTAAAGCATCAATGAATGGTATGTTGATATGCAATTTCTTCAATACTTCAAGGAAATTCCCATACTTCTTCTCTAGCAAAGCTTGATTCTTCCTTTGGGGAAATGGGAGTGGAGGAACATAAGGAGGAGGTGGCACATATGGAACCTCCTTCTCCTTGGCAGAATTTGAAGGCGTCCCGTCTTCTTCAACCGGGCCATCCGGTTTTGTTGTCTCCTTAGCTTTCATAGGCTCCTTTTCATTTTCATGTAGTTGCTTGCCATTCCTCAAGGACACTGCTGAAATTTGGCCTTTCGGATTCTCTTCGGGGTGGCCTGGTAGAGTACCCAAAGGTCTAGGAGCATTGGCGGCATTTTGAGCCACTTGAGTTTCTGTCATCTTCTGTGCTTGCTCAAGAGCTTGCACCTTATTAGAAAGTGCTTTCATTTCGGCCATCATATTCTCCATAGCAATCAATTCTGGAGATTTCTTAGGAGCCACAAGTGGAGCAGGAGGGGGCCTAGCTTGATAGCCCGAAAAATTGCCTTGATAGCCAGGAGGAGGGCCATCTCTAGCCCCATAAGGAGCTTGATATGCAGCTGGATTTTGAAATTGAAGTTGAGATGTTGAAGAAGCATTATTTCCATACCTCAGATTTGGATGATTTCTCCACCCTGGATTGTAGGTGGGCGAATACGGATCGTTCTTCGGGTTTGAATATGGAGCTCGATAGCCATCTTTAACATAACTAGCTTCTTTAGTAGGAACCTCCACAGGTTGAGCCATATAAAGTTGAGAAGTAAGAGCGGTATGGTTGGGAACACCACACATTTGACAAACAACCTTTGGAGTCAACGGTTCAGCTGGGCTTGCTTTTGACATGTTCATCTCACCAACTTGCTTCCTCAGTTGTGCAATCTCATGAATAAGAGCCCTATTTTGAGCCTCCTTGTGAATACTAGAATCAACCTCATATAATCCCATACTCTTCTTAGCAACAGAGGAAGAAGAAGAGCGAGCATTGGAAAACCGTTGAGCATGGAGGGTGGTCTTCTCAATTAGAGCCCAAGCGTCATCAATTGGCATCTCCATAAAATTGCCCGATGAAGATGTATCAATATGTAGTCTTGTAGCATCATCAATGGCACTGTAGAAAATTTGAAGAAGCACATACTTAGTGAACCCATGATGAGGGCGTTGAATAAGGAGGTCTTTGAATCTCTCCCATGCTTCAAAATAAGTTTCACCAGGAGCCATGGAAAAGGAGCTTATTTGAGCTCTCATCTCAGCAGTCTTTTTGGGAGGAAAGAATTTGGCCATAAAAGCCTCATAGAGCTCATCCCAAGTAGTGATAGAGTTCGCCGGAAGAGACCGGTACCACGTCTTCGCCTTTCCTGTAAGAGAAAAGTGAAAAGCAAGTAGGCGCATAGCTTCCTTAGGCACATTCTGAATATGCACTGTATTCATCAGCTCCAAGAAGGTTTGAATGTGTTGGTGGGGATTTTCAGAAGGCAGACCCCCAAACTGATTTGCCTGAATCATGTTGATCAAGCCAGACTTCAACTCAAAGTGTTGAGCTGTAACCTGTGGAAACACGACCCCAGAGATTGGGTCGTGATTGACGGGCATCATGTACTCGCCAAGAGTGGCGGGTTGTGGCGGAAGTCGAGCCCTCTCAGCTTCAGCTCGCTGATCCGCTTCCAATCGCTCAGCCTCACGTTGTGTGAAGCGTTGCAAACGGGCAGTCATATCAGCAATCGTTTTCTGTAGAACTTCCATAGCTTCGTCACGATCACCCATGGTATGTCTTTGAGTTTCTCGGGTTTCCCTTAATCTAGTGTGAAGAGATCGTTCAGGCTCGGGATCGGGATCGTGTAGTGGGGTGCTAGAACTTCTCCCTCTGCGCATACACTAAAGGAATCACCTAAAACCAAAGACAAAAAGAAACAAATCAAAAAAACAAAAGGGGACTTAGATGAACTAGTTTGTTAGAACCAACTAAAACTATCAATAATCCCCGGCAACGGCGCCAAAACTTGGTGTGATGGTTGCCCACACACTCGCAAGAATACGAGATCTGTTGTAGTAATAGATCAGGATCGAATCACGAGGATTATTTCTGTTTTAGTAAATTCTAGAAAACAATTCCTAAGCCAAATAAATGATTGTAGAGTAATTCTAACTATTAAAAACAAAAAAAACAAGTAAATAATAAGAATGAAATATATATGAGAAAGCAAAGTTCCAAGGCAAGGAATCACCACAACTTTGATCCACGGAGTTTGAATCGCACTTCTACCTAAACTGAGTTGAATGTTTTGTTATGAAGGTTATTGTCTAATGTCATAAATTAACTTTTCTCAAAGTTTAACTTAATGTACTTCTATCCAATTAAGAACCCACTCTCGTGACGAAACAAAACCGATAGAAACCCTTTAAGCACTTAGAAATCTAGATGGTAAACCAAACTTACCCCACTCTCGTGATGCATCAAACTTGACTCAAACACCTAGAAATTCTATGACAATTAACCACATGAGAAACTAATTCTCAAGTTCAATTCTAGTTTTTCCAAATAGATAAAACCACCTCTCGATGCGCTCTCTCTATTTTGTTTACTTACTTAGACTACCACCTCTCGATGCGCAACTTAAAAAAGACTCTAACAAGTTTAAACCTATTAGATTAATCCCCTAGAATCAAATCATATTAGTTTCCAACTCAATTCAAGCAAAAGGTGTTGAATCTAATCCGCTTCACATTGTTGGGATCAACCAAACCCTGGAACTATAGAGTTTAGCCTAGCATAATTAAATTCATGAACAAAACAATTAAATCAAACATGGAATAGAAATAAAAACAATAATTGAAAGAGAAACTTACTATAAATTCAATTGAAAGAACAATTAGATCCAAAGTGCAAAGCAAATCTCCAAAGCGAAAGAGCGTAGAACTAAAAACCCTAGAAAATCTCTCTTCTCTCTACTTGAAATTAGAAATAATAATAATGCATAAAAGTCCCCCCAAAAGAGTTTTCTAAAGAGTATTTATATTAAAGGCTAAAAATATCCAAAAAAACAACATAAAAGATGGCCCCACGCGCAAGAAATAAGTGACTCGCGGCTGCCTGTTCGCCGTCTCGACCGAGACGAGCACCGTCTCGACGAGACCGTGGCTTAGTCAATTTTCTCCTCTTTTTCTCGTCTCTGCCTTCATCTCTAGTTTGTTGGCTCGTCTCTGGCACCCCTTTAACCTCATAATCTTATCCCATGAGCATCTTCAAAGGCTTGTTTCACCTCTCTTTGACTCTTATAATATCATTAAGCTCTCTAACCATCCTTAAGACCCGAAAACACCTCAAAAAACCTGAAAATGCAAACAAAGCTTGTGTAGATAGCCATACTACGAATAATACTAGAAATCAACACAAAATGCAAAACCTAAGCTAGAAAAGGATGAAATCTAATCTTAAATGCTTATGAAAAACCATGTAAAACTAGATGATATCATAGACCTGACATCATGTTTTCAGTGTGCATATGTGCATGCTTTCAGGCTAACCCTAAGGAATCACACCTGAAAGAGGTGAAGAGAATTTTCAGGTACCTCAAAGGGAATGACAACTTGTGCCTTTGGTATCCATGGAACAGTTCCCTTGAGCTAGTTGCATACTCAGATGCAGATTTCACTGGGCACTTGGTTGATCGAAAGAGCACCTCTAGAATGACCCAATTTCTAGGATCGTGTCTAGTCTCATGGGGATCAAAGAAGCAAAACTCATTGGCACTCTCCACAACAGAAGCGGAATACGTGGTTGCCGCCTCATGCTGTTCCCAGGTTCTATGGCTTAAGTACCAACTTCAGGACTACGGTATGTTTTTTGGCCCAGTTCCCATAAGGTGTGACAATACAAGTGCCATCAACATATCCAAAAATCTTGTGCATCATTCTCGTACTAAGCATATAGACATTAGGCATCATTTCCTACGTGACAATGTGGAACATGGGAACATCTTTATGGAACACTGTAGAACTGAAGAGCAAATTGCGGACATTCTCACTAAAGCTTTAGACAGACGTCCCTACCAGCGTCTCCGGATGCTTCTAGGGATGATAACTCTGAACTGAACAAGTCCCTGTTTGTTATTATCTCAATGCTTGGCTAGTTTATATTGAAATGCATGATAGGGAACACTAGGAACAATCGCTTTCATTTTGCCATATTACTAGTCTAGAGCTTTTGTTGTACATTTTGGAACTTTACTTCTTTTGGCCCAAAATGATCAACCAGAGTTCCCTTTAACCCTCTTTACAAGTCACTATGACGGTTGATCATAAAACCAACCCTTAGCCGAGAACCAGACAAAGGCTTCTCATGAGCCCAACTTTTTGTCCCTTTATCGAGGTGCAATTGTCTGGTTCTCTTTGAGTTCCCTAGCCTCACAAAAGAACTTGAGTGTGAGTTCCCTTGTCCACTCCATTCAACTTGACCTTTTAAAAGATCATGGGAACTGGTGTGCAAAACGATCACGAGCAAAGGAACACTGGTACTTCTAGAAAGATGAAACGACACTTAGGGAAATGGGAAATTGTGTCAGAATTCGGAGCGTTATGGGCCAAGCGTTTGAAATTCTCGAAATGACTTCCCTTGGAAGAAAGCGACGCGTGTCATAAGCGTGCTAAGGAAGTTTAAACAACTCTCCGAATCTATTGACCAACGGTTATCAAGGACTTTTGCCCTTCCTTTTCTACCCCTCTTCCCGTCCCACATAAAAACCCTTCTTTGCCATTTTTGGGACCTTCTTCAACCTTCGCCCTCTGCAAATCTCTCTCTCTGAAATTTCCTTCCATTCCTTTCCAAGCAAAACTCCAAAACCTTTCTCTTTCCCAAAATCTCTCATGGCTCCAGTTCACCCAAATGAGCGGGTTCGAGAGTGGATTCAAAACAATCCCAGAACGCTCTTCATCACCATGCTCAGGGACGCCGACAACGAAAAAGATCCCGCCCTTCAGGACTGTCATCGTTAACAGCTTCGGTTCAGAACCCCCAAAACCCAAACACTCCTCCAAAAAGCGCAAACATAAACAACCCTCTTCTACTTCTTCCGATCCTCCCAAATCAAAGAAGAAGTCTGTCCTTGACATGAAAGAGGTTCTCAACCTCTCCAAACCTGATTCCTACATAATCCTACCCCCCTCTCAAACCTCCGTTCTTCCACCTCCCTCCGATTCTGGGAACGCTCAATCCTAGAATCCTCCACTACCACCTATCACCAACCCTAATCCCATCTCCGGGAACTCTAATCACAGAGATTCCGTCCCCATTTCTTCTTCTCTTCACATTGTTGAGGGAACTTCCGCTCCACCCCCATCTTCTTCACAACCCAAAGTTCCCACACCTCCTACCTCTCCCCCTACAAAATCTACCTCTCCCCTACAAAAACCCCCTCTCCTCCAAAATCTCCTCTTCCCCCCCACTCAAAAATTACCTCCTCCATCCACCACAGATATAAGCTCCTCTCCCTCTCCGGCCAAGCAACACATAGACCTCGACTCCGACGAGGATATGCTACCCATTGCTGAGGTTGCTCACCGGAAGGCCAAGAAAACGACACCCATTATCATGGGAACTGCCGAAGAGAATGCTCGCCTCGATTCCCTTGAGGCCGAGCTCCAAGAATTCTTCAACCAACCACCTTCTTCCGAGCTCTCCAAGGAAGAAGGCGAGGCTCAAGAAAAGGGAAACCCAGCACCGACTGATGGTGCTGGGACAAGCCAAGGCCTTCAAGAGGAAGAAGCCAATGAGGACTTAGGGATGTCCTCCGATGAAGAAGGGCACTCTAAAGATGGTGCTGCCACCGAGATCCTTGACCAAGAGGGCCTTGAAAGGGAACACGCTCAGGCCCTCGCAGAAGATGAACAAGGACACAAAATGGTGGTGTCGGAGGGTGGTCCCATGGAAAGAGACCCTCCTCTATTGCTTCAATCGGCTGTCTCTCCCCAGTAGAAACGCAAGGCTACGACCTCTAGAGGGAACAAAAAGAAGAAGGGGAAGGGACCTGAACCAAAAAAGGTTCCCATCACGGAGGACCGCAAGCTTATCCCTCCCATCATACTCACTGAGTGACACCTTCAAGAGAAAAGGCTCGGGGAACTCTAGGACCTCATCAAGGCCCAAGAGTGGGAGCACGTGTGCAATACTACTGTAATCGTCGACCCTGCCCAAGTGCGCCTCTCCTACAACAATTTCGTCATTCATGACGAGGCCACCAAGGGAACTCTCTCCCTTCAGGGCGACGACTATGTGTTCACCGCTTCCTCGATTCGTCACCAGCTACATGTCCCTGTCAAGGGCCTGGCCGCTGTTCCCATCAAGAACTGGGGCGATTTTGACAAAGATGCTATCTTCGATGACATCTGCAAAGGCCGTGTTCCTAAGACCGGAATCCCAACCCACAACCTCTCCCTCATCGGCAAACTGGCTCACCAGTTCATCATCACGGTTGTGATCCCACGGCAGGAGAAGCGTCATCAAGTGAACATTCAAGACGCCATTCTTCTCTATCACTTCCTCCACAAGATGCCCATTAATCTCCCCTGCATCATCTTTGGGCACATGGAGAAGTGCATGGCCTCGACCTCCCACTCCTTGCCCTACGCCGGTCTGATCAAGAAGCTCATGATCAAGGAAGGTCTCTATGACGCTACAAAAGAGGAAGTGACTATCGGAAGGGAACTGGACCTTTCCGTGGTCCAAAAGATGCGTCATTCAGAGCAAGCTGAGGATCAAGGGACACTCCCCTCTGGTGACGGCCCAAGGGTTGGGAACACCCAAGTGTTGATGCACATTGCAGCCACTCTCGAAAACATGGCGGGAACTCTTCAGAACATTTTATCTGTCATGACTCAGCTGCGTGATAACTCGCTCTCCAGGGCCCCATGATCTTCCCCTCTTTTTCTCCTTAGCCTTGTTTTCTCCACAATATGTAATGTGTTCCTCTTATACATTAATTGCTTAAGTAATATAAATGGTTCTTAGTAAGATTGCGTGTTCCCTTCTTCCTTACTTATGCTTTTCTATTTTCGATGATGCCAAAAGGGGGAAGGACAAA
The DNA here is from genome assembly GCA_964016875.1 of Fallopia convolvulus. NCBI lineage: Eukaryota > Viridiplantae > Streptophyta > Magnoliopsida > Caryophyllales > Polygonaceae > Fallopia > Fallopia convolvulus. The sequence continues at coordinate 6,959,429 of OZ024718.1, read as the reverse complement.
ATGTGTGAGATGAGTCATGTTATGAGTTGTCACAGAATACGCTTTGGCTAAGGGGGAACTAATGCATAAAATGCTAAGTAAGAACTCATCGTTTCATAGAAGTGGCTCTCTAGGATCTCAAATAGGAACGCCGTTGCATGTCATATTTTCACACATTGAAATACTTGTTTATTTTTGTGATGGGTTTGTCATCATCAAAAAGGGGGAAATTGTTGGGACGGTGTTGGGAACTCTGATTCCAAACATCGGAACAATGATATTAATCTCTAGTTTTGATAATGACAAACTCCATATGGGAACTAACGTGTTACATTCAAGTATTTCTAAGGAACACCAGGTCTAATGAAGAATCTCCAACAAGCCCTCAGTTTGAGGAACAGACTAAAGCAAGTGATCCGACGGCCTGATTGATTCACAAAGTTGACCTAATTCAAATCAAGTCACATGGGCAAGATAAAGACTTGGCGTGCAAGACAAAGGACATTTTGGACACAACAAAAGTCAGGATTGCAGCCCAAGCAAGGAAAAGTATAAAGCCAAATGAATAGTGCTTGGATAAAGCACTTCTCCCAAAATTCACACTCACCCACAAAGAAAGAAAGACAAGAGAAGAGAAGTCCCCGACGGCGAGTGTGCGATCTCAACGACGGCGAATCCAAGTTCCCAGGAGATAGGGAACTGTGACATTGAGCTTAAGGTGTAAGCTTCGATTTGTCTTATGCTTAGTTGAGGTGTTCGCTTAGGAACAAGGCCGATTACTAGCGTTGCTAGAGTTAGGTAGAACTGCTAGGAATAGAGAAGTGTAAGCCTGCCTGTGTAACTAGGAAACAATCAATACACTAGTAGAAAATTACGTATTGTCCATGATTATGTCCATCCCTAATACCAACATAAATGCCAAGTCCGTGGGAATTTCCAACATTACAGAGGCCGTGGTAAAATCTGTCGTAGGAAGAGGTTCCAACGGATCACACTGTCATAACTCCCCACGAACATCACCGTGCTTTTTTCTAATGGCATGTTCGTTGCTCATTGAATTCCCTTTTCTAGAAAAGATACATAGATAAATAGTCTCTGATATTAAAAACAAAACATTAAATCTTATTTTTATATATTCCACCTCACACCACTCCCTAGTCCATCCTCTGCAACCGGGTTACCGGGGCCACTATCCAACGCAGCCGGTTTACGTACTATCAACCGCCACATCCAAGAACATGATCGATTACCACCAAAAATGGTGTGAGAAACATTAGATATACCCGAAAATATATAAATTTTCATTCACAAACTTCACTCTGTACAAATCCAAATCCGAGAATTAAAGGAACAAATTAACAACAATCCTTAATACAATCTAAAATTACAAAACTACACTGAAACACAATTCAATCTCAATCTTACATACAACCAAATCAAAAACATAAAAAGCCTAAACTGTAATGGTAGATGTTGATCTTCTCTAAAAGAGTTGATATCTCTGAATCTCCACTCATCTGATCTACATAACCAAAAAATCTTCAATTTTGACAACTTCAATCCATATCCGTCGAAGATTGATCTCAAAAGCATGCATGAAGGCTGTTAATGGCTCCAATTGTAACCTGATTTTAACCAAGAAAAGAGAGAAAAGATGTTAGAAATTGCATATTATATAATTGAATCGGAAAACCATGCCGTGCAATTAGAAGATTGGCATGTGAAAGGGCGATCTTAAGTGGGATACTTACAATGATTTTGCCATCTCTAAATCCAATCCAAATAATGTTTCAGAGAGAGGAGGGTGAATTAGAAAGATCCTTTCAATTTTAAGTAAACAAACAATCCAATAATGAAGTGAAGAAGGGGGCCTGAGGAGAAGTTGAACGGTTGTGCTTAATGTACAGGGATCAAGCTTTCAACCGTCTGATCAAAACATTAACGGACGTTCCGGATTATCACTTAAATTATACATATCTAAAATTTGGGGGTTTTATCGGTGATTAGTTTTTTTTAAATAACCATGAAAATTATTACCAAAAAATTTAATCATGAAAATTAGCTTATTTTAAAATGAAAGGAGGATTTATCGGATTATTTTTATATAAATCTATAAAGTTAATATTGAATTTTTTTTTACAATTATATCATTACTATATATTAAAGTGGATGTTAAAATAATATATGAAACGGTCCCACATTGAACTACATTATGTATCTTTTTTAAATCAATCTGATTGGTTAAATTTAATTAGATTATTTTTATTTGGTTGTATTGATATATATTAGACAAAACAATCAATATATTGTTTTATTTTTGGATAGGATAATTTTTTAGATAAGATATGTATATTTAAAAAAAACAATATCCTTACTTATATAATTTTTAATAATTATTTTTAAAAACGACAAATTTTTAGATAATATATGTATAATTTTTTTAATATCCTTTCATATATCAATTTATTCAAAATTTAACAAATAATAATAAAATAATAATACTATAAAACCTCGTACAAGGTACGAGAACTAAAACTAGTATCTTCTCTAAATAATAGATAACGAGATTAATAATATTCATGTTAAGCTACAAAAAATTTGCTGACAAAGTAATATATGGAAGATTCTGTAAATATACATATAAATAGATTAAAGACTAGTATGTATTCCCATACATTATACGGGTTTTTCTTAAATAAAATATTAATAATAAAATATTTTCAAATATATTATTATCCGAGAAAAATAATCATGTAAATGCTTAAATATAAATTTTGAATAAATATACATAATCAATAAACTATAAAAGTTGTTTATTTGAAATCATAATATTTTATTAGTATTACGAATTAAATTAATATCCAAAACATGATAATTTATTTAATTATGAAAATAGATAAGTAATATGAAAAAAACTTATTAATTTATTATATACATGGGACCGTTCAAAATAAACTTAATTATAGAGATATAAGATTGTAAGTACATTACACTATCTTTATATTAAACTCAATTATCTAAACCTAACATATGCCTTCTGTCTAAAAATAAAATAAATATCATAATATTTGTATAATATATATCATAAAAAATATCTTAATAATCTTCCTATTTATCATATTCAAAAATAAAAAATTATTTTTTTAAAATTAAGAATGGGATTTTCTATCCATTGATTATAGTGATATAAACTTAATTATTTTGCCAAAGAATGGTTTTAATAAAAGTGGTGGTGTGGTCCAACCTAAAAGCGACATGTGTCGTTTAATAATTTTTTTAACCTCTACTTTAGTATATAGTTATGATAGATAATAGATAGATAGATTAGATTTTTTATTATTTCATAGTTATTTTGGAAAAAATTTCAAACAATGAAATAATTCTTAGAATTGGATAATTTTCTTTTTTTCTTTTATAGTAGTTATAATTTTGAACAATGGTATACATATATATATATATGTGGAAGATTGTTAAATTTAAATATTATGAAATATTTCTTATATTTTTTATAATCTTGTGAAAAATTATAGATTTGTAGAATTCGATATTTTTTTTTACTTAATGGTTATTTTACCAAAAATTGCCAAATCCAAATCTTATAGAATATTTCACATGGCTATAAATAATAATTTTATTATAAGTGGGGTCTATAATTATTTTTTAACCACTAAAAAGATACCCAATTAAATTTCAACCGATAAGATTGGTTTTAATAAAAGGGGTGGTATGGTCCAATCTAAAAGCGACATGTGTCGTTTAATAATTTTTTAAACTCCGCTTTAGTATATAGTTATGATGATTAATTTTACTAATCAAGTAAAATAAATATTATGTTATAAATTCGTTGGTGTATAGTGTATACTGTGTAGGTTAAAAAGATCAAAGTTTTAACTTCTATCATTGGTGTATACTGTATTGGTTGAAAATTTTCTATTAAAAACGCACGATTTTTAGCTTTCATAGATTTTCTAATTTCTCCATTTTAGTAACTCAACAATATTTTAATTTTCAACTTTCTAATTAAAAAACGCATGATTATTATTAAATATTATTTTTTAATTTTCATCATTTTTTAATTTCACAATATTTTAATATATTGTGAAGTGACTTATTTAATGATCTACACATAGGGAAAACTAGTTGATGACCCGGGCCTTGCCCGATGACTTTTTTAAATAAAAATTGTAATATATTATTTAAATATGATATATGTATTATAATTTATATAATAAAATAATATCATAAATATTTAAGTTAATTATAATAATATCTTCTCTTATTAAAATGAATACAAATATTATCTTATTCTTAAAAATAATATTATAATATTTATGTAATAATCATACAAAAGTTAACTTTCTTAACTCATTGGGTTGACACAAATCCGCACAAAAACCTCAATGAATTGACTCAATCAACCCGTAAATTTTATTGACATGAACTTGTACTCAACCGAACCTGAACTGACCTGGTCAAATCGGGTTGAGTCGGGTTCGGGTTGTAACGGGTCACCGGTCAAATCGGGTCGGGTCATTGCGGGTTGTCGGGCGGGTCGGGTCGACCTAACAGGTCAAGAAAATTGATTTTTTTACAATTATTAAATATTTTTTATTTAAAAAATGATATTTAATAATAAATCTATTATTTTTATATATTTTAATAATAAAATATATTATAATTTTTAAAATATATTATATATTCTTAAAATATAACAAATTGGGTCAACCCAACGGTTTTTTCGGGTTTGAACCCAACGGGTTTCGGGTCTATCGGGTTCGGTTTATTTTGGGTTTCGGGTTCAAATTTTCGTGTCTTGACCCTAAATTTTTCGGGCGGTTCGGGTCGGTTTTTCAGGTAGGGTCAGCTTTTGACGGCTCTATTTACAATATCATGCACAAAGATAAAAATAATGAAAACTCGTACCAAATTTTCAAATTGATAATCATACCAAATTGATAATTAAATATTAGAATATAATGAAATAATTTTCAAGATAAAGTTAATATCCGTACGACAAATTATAATCGTTAAAATTGATCACTTTTAACTATACTTTTTGCAAATTTCGTTATCCATATAGTATAATTTTTATAAATATTGTACGTACAAACTGTAATCGTGAAAAAAATAACCATACGATCAATTATGTAGTATATTTTATCTATATTATATGGATAGAAAAAGATTAAATACTACAATATAATGAACATGAACAAAGATAAAAAGAATTTTAGCGATAAAAAGTTATCCAATCTCATAGTAAATTGAAAAAAATATATAAATTCTTATATAGTATATTTTATTTATACTATATGGATATAAGATAATTAAATATTATAATATAATGAACATGAACAAAGATGAAAATAATGGGTAGAGTTAAAAATTTATACAATCTCATATAAAATTGATAAAAAAAATTATTAAGTAAGGTGAGTGGATAAAATTGGAAATTCCATAAGGTGATTGAATTACATAATATATAATTTATAAAAAAATTATTATTAAAAATAGGTTTGGCTGGGATATAAATTCTTAATGACGAATCTGCCCAAAAGTGCTCTAGGTTTAGAAGATATATACTAGTCTATGACCCGGGCCTTGTCCGGGGGCCTTTTCTAATAAAAAATACTAATATATTAATTTATATATGATATAAGTATTATAATTTAAATAGTGAAAATAATATTGTTTTTATTATCAAGATAATATTTTGATAATCATTAAAAGTAGCCTCTCTCGGTCTGTTAGGACGACTCAAACCTGCACAAAAACCACAACTAATGGCATGAAGTAAAACTAACTCAAACCCGAACTCGATGAAATCTACTCGATTAATTGGTTTAACATTAAGGGACTAATAATTTTGTTACTTATTTATTAAGGGATACATAAAAAGTATACCAATAATATCTTATTTCTAAAATGTTTTTTGCATTGTTTATGTAATAATTATAAAAAAAATTGATGCTCTTAACTCGTAGGGTTTACTCGAACACGCACAAAAAGCTCAACACGAATTCGAAACGACTGAACCTAAACTCAATTGAACCGACTCGATTAATCGGTTGAACAATAAAGGATCAATAATTTTTATTTATTTATGTACGTTTCGTAATATAAAAAGTTAACATACTTTGAATAGAAATTTAATATATTCCAAGACACAACATATCCATACCGAATTAATTAAAAAATTGTCATACTTATTAATAGAAAATTAGTATAAAAAATCAAAATGTTTTTGGATAGAAAATTTAAAAAAATTAATGTAGTGGCTAGAAAAGTTACAACTTTAACATATAGTTATAGATAGATATGACTATTTTTATTTCAAAGATATACAATATATTTGATCTTGTGTACATGTTTTTTCTTATCTTTTTTAAATTTATCTTTTACAAATATAATAAATATAATGTCCTTTTTTATTTATATTGATCAAATCTACTAATATTATTTTATCTGTATGTTTATTTGGGATAAATTTTTACAAATATTATCATTATGTTACGTGGAGATAAATTTTTTTGCATATTTAACTATTTAAAATTATTATTTTACTAAATGGGTGATGTGGCACAATATGGTGAGAGAAATTGCTTCGGCTTTAGTTATTAGTAATAGATATTGATTACCTTTTTCAATTTATGTGTGATCTTTTTGTTATCTTTTTTGCAAGTCATATAGATATATTTTAATCAGATGAATCATAAAGACCTTATTCATTTTTTTCTATACATCTTCAATTCTTCATCTATCAAAATTACTCCAAGGTCTTTTTTTGAATATCAATTTACTATTTGAGAGATTTTAAAATTTTAGAATAGAACTAATAAATTTAACCTTTTAAATATAAAAGGTTATTATATTAAGATTTTCTTAATTAAATATCTCTATTTGGAAATAAAAATTATATTATTTTGCTAAGAAATAAGATAAATAAAAGCATAGAAAATTACAAAAAAATAAATTAATTGAAAACTTTACTATGTGATAAGATAAAAATTCACAAAAAATAAGATAAAACGAATTTACAATAAATTTATTTTATTGTGCTTTCTTAAAAAGAAGATAAATAAAAAATAACAGAAATATTTCCTTATCTATATTTGCTATAGATATAATAAGATAAGATTATAGTCATATGTTGTATATTTTAATATTTTTATTAGTTTTTGCTTTCTATATTGCTCAAGTCATCACAAATAAGAAAATATTTATTTTTAATATCCTTATCTTTAACCAATTAACCATTTTAAATAATTATTTTTTATAAAGGGTGATGTGGCACAATATGGTGGTAAAAATTACTACTGCTTTAGTTATTAGTGATAGATTACATAGGGATGAGTCATGCACTGGGTAGGATTTTCTTCCCCCATAATTTCCTAGGAAATAGATTTTTAACCTAATATTTTTTTTCTTCTAAATACCCATGATTTACAAAATCCGTTATAATATTTCACATGAATTCAACTCCTCCGAATTATAATTCCCCCATTCAACCAACTCACCTTTGATTTACAAAAAGAAGATAATATAACGGATTTTCTAAATACCCATGATTTACAAAAAGAAGATAATATTTTTTTTTCTTTTGCCTTGCTAATTTAAGGAAATATGGTAATTATTTGTTTTATAAAAACAACTCACCCTTTCCAACGGAAAAATCAGTTTCATTTCCAATGGTTTGATGCTACTGTTGGAAACAATTTATTTCCAACCGTTTATACTGTTGGGTTTAAATAACTAGCGTGTTTCAACATAAAATTCCGTTGGAAAACTTTCTAATGATTTGTGCTGTTGGAAAGTGTCCGTTGGAATACACCATTTTTCTACTAGTGATAAGATAAGAAGATCGTTCAAAATCCTCCAATCGGAGGTAGAGATTTACCCACACAACTAGTTGGTTGTTGTAGGGTTCCTCTATAAAGGAACTGTGTCAGTTGCATTCTGTTTACTTGCTTGTTTTTATACTTCCGCTGCCTTGGGAACAGCCTAACCGTCAGTTCCCAAGCTCTTACTAACGCGTATCGATCCAACAGGAGTAATAAAATTCTTGACCATTAAGGTTACATACCCAAATGACCAAATCCCCATCTCCTCATGTACCGGACTAATAAGCGGCTCCTGCAAAAAAAAAAAAAAAAAAAAAAAAGTTTATTGTGCGGCTTTTATAAAAACTGCTGCGCACATCAATACGACAGGGGACAGCTATGGATGGGCCTCAGTTTTTTGACCAATTATACTCTTTCTCCTTTCGTGTATGTGTGGTATGCCCGTAGGCCGGCGGTAATGGTACATTTAACTTTAATTAAGCATGAATTCGGCCCCGTCAAAACCAAAGGAAATTAAGAAGGTAGCTAGCTAGCTATCAAAACATGAATGATTAGTTAATCATCTTGCAAGCTAGCCAGCATGTCTAAACCTCATACCATAGTCTTGCTCCTGGCGATCAGTGGCATGCTTGTACACAATGTGACACCCCAGACCCAGAGACCTACCAAACCCAACTTTGTCGAGGAAGACTGCGATTTTTTTGGATCAATTACCGACTACGACCCCGAAAGAAAACAAGCATCAAACGTTAGGGCCGTTGTCGAAGAGCTCCAGAACGAAAGATTTAAAACCTTTTACCACAGCACCAGCTCCGGAACAGGGGAAACCAGGGTGTACGGCCAGTACTACTGTCGTGGGGACATCGACTCCAACCTTTGCGGCAAATGCGTTGAGGCGGCTTCCCAGAGTAGATGCATCCAGGCAGGGCTTTACGCCATTGTCTGGTATGAAGAATGTACGCTGCGCTGCGACAACCGGTCCATGGTCGGGATTAATGAGGTGGATACTCAGTCGCCTAGCTCATATACTTCGAGTAGCCTTAACGTGACAAACAACGACAAGTTTGGTAGTGTGCTGAATAACATCATGGACAGCCTCATAAGCAAGGCGGCCTATGGCAATGGCTCTCTCCGTTTTGCGACAAGGGAAGGGACGGTGTCAAAGTCCGAGACAGCTTATTGTCTGGTACAATGCAGCCCCGACTTGAACAGGACGCAGTGTGAGACGTGTCTTCAGTCTGCGTACGAATATTTGATCCCGTCGAATGGGACAAAGTGGTTGCGTTGGATGTCTATGTACTACTCCAGCTGCCAGGTGAGGTACACAACCTATGGCGCTTTCTATTGGCAGCTCCACGCATCACCACCTGGCTTGTCCCCGTCTCTGGTACCATCCTTGCCAGGGCCGCCTGTACCAGATGCTAGAGGTGAGCTCACCCATATGTCCTTGAAATACTTGTATTTATATTTTTTTTTTTTGTCAAACGAGAGACGGCATTCTCCATCCCTTAAAGGAGAAACTTGTATTCATATTTGCTTATATTGACCGTATGCATGCTCTTCATCCATTCACTCTAATGGATAATGAATCTTTGAAGATGATTTTGATTTTTTATGCATTTTTTGATAAAATTGCATCTTGTTAGAATGGGTGCGCAGGAGAGAATTGACAAAGTGTGAGAGTCGTTCAGTCTCAAAAAATTACAGATTAATAGTTTATTACATGTGGAAAATTCGGTATAGACATTTTTATTTGAAAAATGTGAATTTTATGTATGGTTGTGCAACATTTTATCAGGGTGAATTCCTTCTATGATCTCTAACCTATCACATACAGTTCTTATAATTCTCTAACCTTTGTACATATTTTTTAGGTCCCTAACCTTTGAAAAGTGTTATTATTTAGTTCTTTTTCATTTTAGACTTTAAATTTAATTACAACCAACATCCAAACTTTATATTTATTTTGACAAAATACCAATATTTATTTATTTTCAAAAAAATACCTCAATCTACACATTTTAGGACAAAATAATAAATTATAACTCCATATTTACTCCTTTTTTCAAAAAATAGTACTTTTTATTAAAAAAACATAATTTTAAAAATAAAAGGTGAGTTATAAATATTTATTGCCCTCTTATTTAATTTAATAGTTATTAAACATTTTATAAAATTAAAAAAAAAACAAATTTTCACACAAAAAAAATCTAACTTCCCCTTGCTATTTACCCATTATTTATAATTTTTTTATAAATTAATGTTTTAATCCATCACTTTTTTGCAATTATTTTATAAACTTCATAAAAATTTGATAAAAGAATTTTTTTATATAAAAAAAAAATCACCCCTTATTTACCCTTTGTTAAAAAAAACAAGTAAAGTGATTTTTTAATCCATCAATGTTTTGCAATTATTTTATAAACTTAATAAAAATTTGATAAAAGAAATTTTTATATAAAAAAATCACCCCTTATTTACCCTTTTTAAAAAAAAACATTTCTAGTTTTTTTAACAAAGGGTAAATAAGGGGTGATTTTATTAAATTCAATAAGAGGGCAATAGAAGAATTTTTTTTTAATTTTATAAAATACTTTAATAACTATTAAATTCAATAAGATGGAAATAAATATTTATAACTCACCTTATATTTTTTAAATTATGGAAAGTACTATTTTTTTAAAAAAGGAGTGATAATTTATTATTGTTTTCCTAAAATGTGTAGATTGAGGTATTTTTTGAAAATAAATAAATATTAGTACTATGACAAAAATAAATATAAATTTTGGGTGTTTGGTTATAATTAAACTTCAAGTCTAAAATGAAAAAAGACCAAATAGTAACAATTTTCAAAGGTTAGGGACATAAAAAAGGATTTGCAAAGGTTAGGGGCTAATAAGAACTTTATGTGATAGGTTAGGGATCATGGAAGGAATTCACCCCATTTTATCACTGAATATACATTGTTTTATAATACAATATGCTTAGTTTTATAATTTAATTAAGTGTGTATATCTTATAACTTAGTGTGCATGCTCACGCTTCAAACAAAGGTATTAGTTGGTAACTTTAGCTTAAACGAAATTGATTCAAGGATGATGTGGATTTGTGTATACTTCATAAAGCGACTATATATTACGTTAAGATGCCGTCCATTGTGAATTTGTGCAGGAAAGAACGCATCCTACTATGTTGTTAGAGCAGTTATCCCAGCAGTTGTAGTTGGATTATTGACTGTCCTAGGTATTTCCTTTTGTTTGATTCAACGGAATAGAGTATTGACAAGCTCATCCCAAAGGCGTATTGTGAATAAACCAACCACAGGTACAATTATCTTTAGCATTTAAAGAGAGTGAATGAGAAAACATTTATGTATATTTCCAAAGAACAAAGAGGAAGAATTGGGTATATACATCTGAATCTCATATTTCTTCCATAGATAAGGTCAACTTTAACTCTGTTTGCGTGTTATTATGCAAATGCTGGAGTGGTAGCGATATCAGAAACAACAGAAGCTGAAGCTGCAGAAACAGGTGCACTAGCGACAGAATGCCTCCAGTTTGATCTCAAGACCATTGAGGATGCAACTAATAGCTTTTCCCTATCTAATAAATTGGGTCAAGGCGGATTTGGTAGCGTTTATCAGGTGATCTTTTCCTTTTCTATTTGGGGAATGTTCTAGTCTATTTCATCTACCAAATACCAACCAACTGAGTTACCCAATTAAAAAATATGCACATTTTGTATTCGTATGGGCAATTGTACCCTTGAAATCTCAAGGGCATACTTATTGACGGAAAAGATATAGCTGTGAAGAGACTCTCCAAATATTCGGGACAAGGTGTCAAAGAATTCAAGACTGAAGTGGCACTTGTAGCCAAGCTTCAACACAAAAACTTGGTTAGACTTGTGGGATGCTGTGTTGATCAAGAAGAGCGTCTGCTTGTCTATGAATTTTTGCACAACTTAAGTCTTGATCGATTTTTATATGGTATGGCTTTGCGCACAAGTTCAGAATCTCCATTATTTGCAAACAATTTTGATCAGTTTAGGTGAGTTATTGACGTGAATCCACATAGCTGTTAATCTTAATTGTAGATGCAACGAGGTTGGCCTATTTGACATGGGGAATAAGGCATAAGATCATACAAGGAATTTCACGTGGACTTCACTACCTTCATGAAGATTCCCGAGTCAAGATAGTACACCGTGATCTTAAAATCAGCAACATCTTGTTAGATGACAATTTGGAACCGAAAATTGCTGATTTTGGCCTGGCAAAGCTTGTGAAGGTGGATCAAACTGCCGATAATACCACTAAAGTTGTCGGAACATAGTAAGAATCTGAACATCAACTGATTTCTGTGAAATATTATACAGATAAATTAGCTCAATTTTCATTTAGAGCATACATTGCATATATGAAATCTTATCCTACAGAGAAAAAAAAAACTTCTTATTCAAACAGCGGATATATGGCACCAGAATATGCACTAGCCGGACGATATTCTACCAAGTCAGACGTGTATAGCTTTGGTGTCATGGTCTTAGAAATTCTGAGCGGAAAGAGCAACAATTTGTTCTATGAAATATATCACAGCGAGGGTCTTCTTTGTCATGTAAGATCAAGCTCACCATTCATTTGTTATTTTTCTTATCAGATATGCTAGTTTTTGTAGGATCTAATTAACATGATTACACATGTCTCAGGCATGGAGAGTATGGAACGAAGGCGCGGTTGAGAAACTAATAGATCCGATTTTACATAACAATTATTCAAGAATCGAAGCAGAAAGATGTCTGCAGATAGGTTTATTGTGTGTTCAAGATGACGAGACCAATAGGCCCACAATGCATTCAGTGCTTATCATGCTAAACAGAACCATCGTTGATCTTCCTCATCCATTCTCCCCGTCACATTCCAGCTACAATTAACAAGCTTGGTGACAAAGCTCAAGAAGGGAAAATTAAGCAGCAAGAATCTAGTTTATCATCTACTACATTCAATGCACAAAAAGATCTACATATTGCTCGTTAAATCTCATAAAAATTGAAGGTTGATATATTTACAATGATTTGAAGGTGTTTTTTTATTCTTGTGAGAAGGTAAAAACGTTTTGTGAAGGTAAAATTCTGTTAAGACATACAAGAATTTCATCTTTGTTTGATCAAAAGAGCACCTTAATATTATAACGTCCAATGTAGGCACTGTTGGAGGCACGTTGTGCCGATTTGGGGGGGGGGGGGGGGGGGGGGGGGCTACAGCTTCCACTCAATTTGGAAAAAAAGTATTTTTTTTAAAAATACTTTTAAAACATATTTTTTTTTTAAAATTGAGTTGAACATATTTAGATTGGTTCGGTTTGATTTCGGTTTTATTGGTTTAAGATGGCTAGAAGATTATCTTTTTTTTTTGAAAAATTTGAACCGAACCAAAATTGAAATTTGGAAAATCCAAATCGAAAACCAAAACGATATCGATTTTTATTCAGTTAATTCGGTTTAATATTTGGGTTTGAATTGACTCATGTTCAACCCTTTAATAATTCATATTATTATAACTCTATAATTTTATATTATATATAATTGACTAGGAAACAAACAAATAAAATAAAATAAAATAATTTCTAACCTCTATCAATTTTACCTAGGAATTTTTTTCTATAGCCAGGGATTTGACCTAGAAAAATTTAGCAAATTCTTCCCTACGCCACTGAAAGTAGGGGTAACAATCGAATTGACAATCAAACTTTTGAGCTTTTGGAAGAAGAATGAAGGTTAAGTATGGAAAATTTGTGATCTACAGATGATAACACAACCGATAAAGATAACTATATAGAATATACTAGTTGTACTCATCGTGCCTTACACGACTATGACTCGGTATTTTTTAGATATATTAAACGAAGTAAAAAGATATTAATAATGAAATAATTTAATATAAAATTTAAGTAATTTAATGCTTGTAATATGTATAAAAATTATTTTGTTTTTGAAATAAAATAAAACAAATAAAATCTAGATTATTATGTTTAAAATTCAAAATAAAGATAGATTATTAGGATAAAATAATCTACATTGCTTCTTTTTGTTGACAATATTTCATATATAAGTTTAAATTTAAAAAGAGACAAAATAAAATTAAAATAAAACAAAAAAGTTATATTTTCAAAATATGGTAGAGATAAAATTTTGAAAAATAATAATTAATTTAATAAATAATATAATTTAATAAGAAAAATAAATATAATTTATCTATTGAAAATATTTAAAATATAACTAATTTAATTTATGATGGGGCCAAAATAGTTCTGGTGGCTCGTAAAGTAACAATTAGATAGATTAAATATTATATTGTCTTTATTTTTTATTACTATCCATGTGCATAAGTTTTTAGATCATCAAATCTTTCAATGTATCTATAATATTAAATATTATATTATCTATATTTTATTATTACGTTTAAGCATTATAAAAATTTATTATTAATTTTTTATTGTAAAAAAAATCAACATATATCTATAAAGAAATTTATCAAAAGATATCATGTTAAAACTTAAAAGATAAAATATAAAAGATATTTATACTTATTTTTTAAATATTTTAAATATTCATCTTTATTTTTTAATTATATGTATAAGGAATTTTTCAAAATATATCGTTATTTTTTATTTTAAAATTTTGCGAAGATATATATATTGAAAAGTTAAAATATACTAAATAAAAATTGATTTGATGTTAAAGATAGATTTAAATAGATAAAGTGGATTGACTCATAATCGGTTGGGATCATCTATTCTTAAAAATAATTTAATAAAATCTTAAAATCAATTCTAATATAAATTTAGTGTAATTAATTTAGGATGTTGTCTATTCATGCTTAGAGATTTCCATTTATAACAATTAAACAATATCTTTAAACCAATTTGTAAATACATCAATCAAATGAGTTGAAAAGAAAGATACTTTTTAAATAAAATATTCAATTTTTTTGGTCAAAATCAAAACTTCTTAATTTATATGTCAAATTGAAAAAATATGATAAATAAAATTTTTGATATAAAATTAATTTTTTTTATGAAATTATTGATTCAATCAAACTTATACGATGCTTTTTTTTTTTGATCCGGTAAGATTTAGGATAGCCCAAGTACCAATTGGACTAGCCTAGAGCACCCTTGAACGGGTGAGAACTGTATCAGTTCTAGAGAAATTAAAGTTTTTTGGTTTCGTCACCGGTGGGTGTCGAACCTGTGACCTCGGGGTTCTTTTCCCAAGGCCTAACCGGCCCGACTGGACTCCTCACCCTTATACGATGCTTTTATAATTTCCAATTTCTACATAAAATGAAATTTTGGAAAAATATATTGACATGGAATTAAGAAGTTCAATAGCCATAATAAGTAATTTCCAATTTGTGGCTACAATAAGTAATCCTGACTAACTTTTTTATCCAAATTTAGTTTAAAAACTAGTTATACCCGTCGTGCCCTGCACGACTAAAATGATTTAATTCTTAATGTATTTATTGAATGTGATTTTAATTTAGCATAAAAAATAAAAAATAACTTATATATCAGAAAAAGTTTACATAAAATTTTACAATCATTAAAATGTGAGACGGAACCAAAATCATTAAGGTAAATCCAATATGATTTTGATGGCTTAACGATAATTTATTTATCAAAATATATGAATAAAATTATTTTAAATAGAATAATTCAATTTTTTAAAGTTAAAATAGATAAAAAAAAATAATGTAAATTCTTATAATTTCTTAATCAAATTCAATTCTTTAAACTCTTTTAAATAAAGAGTTAAAAAGATAATAAATAAAAAAAATAGGAGTAAAGATTGAATTCTTTAAGGATAAAAAATCGTCTATATTTATATGAATAAGTCAAAAAGAAAATTAATGAAAAGATAATGTAATTTTTTATCATAACTCAATTTGGGCATGTAATTACCAAGATATTGAAAAATTTTAATTCTTTTTTATCAAATTTTTATTTAAGATAAATCTTTTACATATATAGATGAAAACGTAAAGATAAAATAATTTTCTTTATTTTTAATTAAATTCGAATTAAAATTTTTATTTCTCATAAATAGATATAAAGGAATGTAATTGAAAAAGATAAATCAATATAGATAAAAACTAATTTTTTAAATATAAGGTGAAACCAAATCAATATAATGGCTCGAAAAGATACAACTTTAGTTTATTTTACATTAAATAGAACCTTTTTAAAATATTTAAATTGCCAAAATTCTATATGGAAAAATCCTAAATGTTTAGTGTGGGAAAAATCCTAGGTGGCATGTAGTTTATAATTTGGTAAAAAAACATGTATGAAAAATTATAGGTGATATATGATAAGATCTTAGATAGAATCATTTTAATTTAAATAAATTATCATATAAAATATTTATAAAAGCATTATTTTAGAAAAAAAAACTTATTCATAAAAATACTTAATTATCCAAAAAGTTCTATTTTTTTATCAAAATTTTATTTAAGATAAATCTTTTACATAAATAGATAAAAAAAATAAAGATAAAATAATTTTCTTTAATTTTAAATAAAATTCGAATTTTTTTTTTTCATATAAATAGATAGAAATTTAATTGCAAAACTAAATTAAATCTATCTTAATATATAATATATTAATATCTAATGGTCTATAATTTATTTTTAATTTTAGATAAAATATTTTGATCTATCCTAATTTCCTAATATATAATAAATAACATCTTTATTTTAGATAGAATCTTTCCTAGATTAATTTATCATATTTCTATATTATCCTAAAATAATCAACATATATAAATTCACAAAATAAATAATCCTAGGTGGCAAAATCCTAGGTGGCTTAATGTGGGAACAACACGTAGGAAAATCCTAGGTGGCGCAACGTGGTGGCCTTATTTCTTGCGTCTTTTATATATATACACAGATTACATAATTAGAAATTAAAAGATTTTTAAGAAAATGATATTTTCTTATCTAAAGGATATCGGCAAATCACAATTAACCATTTGAAGATAAATTGACATGAGTAATTATAACTATTTTTTATTCAAATTCAATTAAAAAGTTACATAATTAGAAATTAAAGTATTTATTAAAAATTGATTTGATATGTTAATAATAAATAAATTACTTTCCTTAATTACTTATATTATATATACATTTTAACTTCACACACTTTTACTAAACTTCACACCATAAAATTACCTTAATAGCCTTCTTTTCAATTAAAATAACAAAAATATTTAAAATGGAAAATATATCATCTTCCTCCCTTATATTCCTCCTCCTTTGTTTTTCCATACATATATTTTCATCCAAACGATGCTGATCAACGATGCGACGCCGGTGATGCCGACGAGCCACTCGTTCATGCACGGTCGCCTCCGCCAAGTTTCCCTTTCATGCGTGGTCCCCGATGATGAACGATGCGAAACCACCAATTAGATCACCATTGTAGCGGCCTCCTTATTCCCCAATAGGCTTTTGCGCCGCCGATTTGTCTAGTCACTGTTACCACCTTATTTGTTTCTGCTTTCCTCCGCTCTATCACCTATTGATGCTGCTATTCCCATTGTGATTTGCCCCTTCTAACAAAAGCCCTAATATGTTCTTCAAAAAGGGAAAACCCTAGATTGCATTTTTGGATGAAATTGCTTGATTGATGTGTTATTTCATGAAATTAAAGCCGTGTAATATATAATTTATGGTGCGGGATAACAATTGTCTCAAAAATTTTGTGTGAATTTGTGATTTTGATGTCTGGTTGTGTTTGTCTATTCAATATCGAGTCAATCGACCTTGGGGTACGATGGAGAAGACTGGAACATGGCCTTGGTGGCTTTCGTCCAGTCGACCAATGATCCTTAGGTCCCCCTACCACCGGCTATGTACCGTGTTGATGGAGGTGGTTGTCGGTACCGAACGACAAAGCTGCCGTTGACATGTTGAGAGGATGATGACATTGGGGTATATGGCTAGAATGATAATAGAAGGGTATTTTTGTAAAAAAATGTAAGAAATGTGAAGTGTGTGTAAATTTAATGTGAAGAACAACAGTTATGTTCTTTTTTTTGTTAATTAATCATATATTTTTGTTAGAATCTTCGAGATTTCATGAATATCTTATCTAGTTAGATTGATTGATTAATTTATCTTTGTATTATCGGAGTATATCTCTTCATCATTCATGCTTAAGTAATTAAGGAAACTTGTTTTTTTAAAATTAAGCTCATTTATTTATTATTAACATGAAATGGTATCATAGTTCACGATTTATTTAGTGGACAAACTAAAATTTAAAATTTTAAAAATAAATAAAAATTCAGAAGGAAAAAGCTAACCTAGACATGGCTTCATAAACGTGTGAAGACAATTCGGTTGTAAGAATCAGTTTTAAAGTGTTTTTATTGATAGAAAAGGAGAATGAAAAGGTGATGAAAAGTAAGTATAGACAAATCGAAGAAGATGACATGGAAAATAGCGACAGATCAATTGAT
The DNA here is from genome assembly GCA_964016875.1 of Fallopia convolvulus. Classification (NCBI taxonomy): domain Eukaryota; kingdom Viridiplantae; phylum Streptophyta; class Magnoliopsida; order Caryophyllales; family Polygonaceae; genus Fallopia; species Fallopia convolvulus. The sequence goes on along the minus strand of OZ024718.1, from coordinate 6,941,079 downwards.
GAAGAGTAGCGAGAAATCGATCGATAGACATATTAGTATAGAGCAACCGGAAATCGAACGGAAGGGCTACTATATATGAACAGGCAGAGATGAGCGGTAGATTTTTGATGGAGAAGAAGAATGAAATCCTAAGAACATATATTGAAATAAGATATGTAAAATATGATATGGAGAAGTAGAAAGATATTTTTTTGTTAATGTATTTAGATTTAGATTATTTATTATTTATAATTATAATAAAATATGATATGTAAATGACGGGGTGAAATATAATATGACATGTAAATAATATTATAACATGGGTTAATGTAAAGATGACATGTGGCAAATCCAATGTGGCGTATTTGTGGAGCGACATGTGCTAAAAGATGAGGTGACGCAACGTGGTGGCTCCAAACCTTATTACTTTTATATATATAGTAGATTAGTGACAAGTGAATATCTCCTCCGTAAAAAGATAGATCCTTGATTGTCTCGATTTCCTATCTTATTTCTCTACCTAAGTCAATCTAGGATCACCGTTCCTTGAGCCCACCTCCCGAGATACTGGGCATGACCGTCATAGTCGGGCGGTCCGATTTTTCTACTCCCTAATCATACTCCCTCTTATACTCCCTTATTTTAATTGGTTAGAAGATATTTTTTAATATTTTACCAATATTTAAGTTTCTTTTTTAATGTAACTTGAAAATTCATCACCCAATCACGTCGTAGGGGAGTAGAAAAAGAAGTATAATTAGGGAGTAGAAGATTTGATTTGATGGTCGATCGTCTTCATTCCGCTTTCTTTGGGATCCTTTAGCAGTTGTATTCTAACCGAATCTAGTGACCACCGTCTTCCATCTTTGACTATTTTCTTGCATGAATTAAGATTGTGGATTTAACCTTGGGAGTCCAAACTTACTAGGCCAGTGGCTTGGAGGAAGATTTCGATAGGCGAACCGAAATGCGGATTCAACAATACCCCAATTCCCAAATCTGATGTGAATTCCAAGAATGGGATTTGGATCTGATTTGCGGCTCCTTCCTGATATGAATGGCAACACGTGGACGTTCCAACACCGATTGATCAACTTCGGGAGGTGAAGTGTTTTTGCAAAGTTATAAATTAGTACGGAGTAGAATTTGATTCTTAAAATATTAAATTTTTTTAAGTATTTTAAGAGTTAAATTTTGGTAATGAACGCTTAAAAGGTTTTTTCCTTAGGGAAAAAAAAAGGCAAAAATTTAACAACACAACAAATTTCCTTCATACTTTTTCGCCTTTATTCAACGACCATTCTACCGGCGTCGATTTCTCCCCCGATGAAACGGACTGCGCACGTCAATACGACAGTTGGTGGCTTCACTGCATTTTTTTTGACCAATTATTCTATTTTCGTATATGTGTGGTATACCCGTAGTCCGGCGTTAATATATATGATATATTTAATATGCATCTTTATGATTTAATATTAATTTGTTAGGGACTAATTAAGCATGAACTCGCTTCTACCAAAATTATTAACGCCCGTGGAAATTAAAGGGCATTAAGGTTCATACCAAAAAAAAAAGGCATTAAGGAGTTAGTTAGCTAGCTAGCTAGCAAAACATGAATGCTTGATCATCTTGCAAGCAAACGAGCATGCCAAAACCTCATATCATAGTCTTGCTCCTTGCGATCAGCGGCCTGCTTGTACACAATGTGACTCCCCAGCCACCCATCAAACCCAACTTTGTCGACCAAGACTGCCCTAATACATCATTATCTGGCGCTGTAAACGGTGACAGCGAATACGTGTCAAACCTGAGAGCCGTTCTTAAAAAACTCCAGACCCAAGCACTTAAAACCTCTTACTACAACAGCAGCTCCGAAGTAGGGGAAAAAAGGGTGTACGGCCAGTACTACTGCCGTGGGGACATCGATTCCTACCTCTGCGGCCAATGCATTGAGGAGGCTTCCCAGAGTTATTGCATCCAGTCGGCCGATCACGCCATCATCTGGTATGAAGAGTGCACGATGCGCTATGAAAATCGGTCCATGGTTGGGATAAGTAATGTGGATCTCTATAATTGGGTGTATGAGTTGGGTACGGTTACGGTGACAGACAGCGACAAGTTTGGTAGTGTGCTGAATAACACCATGGACAGCCTCATAAGCAAGGCGGCCTATGGCAATGGCACTCTCCGTTTCGTGACAGGGGAAGCGATTGTATCAGAGTCCGAGACAGTCTATTGTTTGGTACAGTGCAGCCCCGACATGAGCAGGACGCAGTGCGAGATGTGCCTTCAGTCTGCGTATCAATTTTTGATCGAATTGAACGGGACAGTGTGGGTGCGTTGGATGTCTGTGTACTACTCCAGCTGCCAGGTGAGGTACACCATCGATGGTACTTTCTATTGGCAGCTGAACGCATCACCGCCTGGTTCGTCCCCGTCTCTAGTACCATCCCTCCCGGGGCCGCCTGTACCCGTTGCTAGAGGTGAGCTCACCAATATATCAACTTTTGTAAGAACATCTGAACTTTTTTGGTAGGGACAGAAACTGACCATTCACTTTTTTCCAAATATTTTAAAATTCCAGATATTAGTTTGATTTTAGTTTGATATTTTAAAATTTGATATTTTGATATTAGCTCACCAATATATCAATTCCAGATATTAGTTTGATATTTTAAAATTTGGAAAAAAATAAATATAATTTGTTGTTATGCGCAAGGACTCACTATTCTTATAAAAATATTTCTATTATATAAGTCAATGGTAAGACATGGCAAGGCCAAAACGATGAAGGTGACCTAAAGTGATGCCATTTTCGGTTTCATCTCGATAGGATGAGGAATTGGATAGAAATTTGGCATACAAATTTGATTATTATGCCTATATATACAATACAGCACGTAGTTTTTTGTATAATATGTTTTGGGTTGACAAATACATAAATGTCCCGACAAAGTGTTGTCCACTCTATATTTGGTCAGTTTTGATTGATGGTCTTGGATTTAATTTTTGCTAGGCTTTATAAAGAGTATACAACAGAGAGAGTTGTTGGTAACTTTAGCGTTATTAGTGAAAGTCCCCTTGAGAATTCTTCATTTATAGATTGTATTATATACACATGTATAAAAGGCTTACTTGTGTGTCAAGCTAGAATTTTACAAAGTATATGCTATTACGCCCCCGCAGTCGAAACGGGAGGTAAACGAACAGTAAGACTGTCTCTAAAGTCTAAAATAATTGTCTCGACAACCCTTTTGTAAAAATGTCATCACATTGATACTTGGACGGTACATGGAGAATCCTAATATGACCTAGAGCGACCTGTTCTCGAACAAAATGTATGTCAAGCTCAATATGCTTGGTCCGCTGGTGTTGGAAAGGATTATTCGCCAAGTAAGTGGCAGAAATATTATCAGTATACACCAGCGAAGCCCGAGACAAGGGGCAATGAAGTTCGAGAATTAAGTTGCGAAGCCAACAACATTCGGCGACCAGGTTGGCCACCCCACGGTACTCGGCCTCAGCACTGGAGCGGGAGACGACCTGTTGACGCTTGGCGGACCACGAGACCAGGGTGTCGTTGAGAAACACACAGTAGCCGGATGTAGAACAACGAGTGTCGGGACACCCAGCCTAGTCGGCGTCCATGTATGTAACCAAAGCAGGTCTATCGGCAGCAGTGATTGTAATGCCAAGAGAAACTGTCCCGAGAACATACCAATAATGCGCTTCAGAGCAGCAAAGTGGCGCTCCCGGGGGTCATTCATAAAAAGGCAAACTTGTTAAACAACATAAGATATGTCCGGGCGTGTAAATGTAAGGTACTGAAGGGCACCGACAAGACTACGATAGAGAGTAGGATCAGAAACCGGAGGACCAACATCAGCTAAGAGCTTGGAGCCCGGATCGATGGGAGTGGCGGCCGGATTACAGGCACTCATAGAAGCTCTGTCAACAATTTCCGCAACATATTTTTCTTGGGAAAGGAACAAGTCAGAATCGGTCCTTTTAGCAGCAATACCTAAGAAATACGACAACGGGCCCAAATCAGTCATAGAAAACTCCATACTCAGACGCGAGACTATCTCATACCGTAATGCATCAGAGGAGGCTGTCAAAATGATGTCGTCAACATACAGAAGCAAATAAGCCACCGAGGTGCCACGCTTATAAATAAAGAGGGATGTGTTGCTTTTACTACTGATGAAGCCGAGGCGAGTCAGATGAGAGGCAAAGCGCTGGTACCAGGCCCTAGGGGCCTCCGTACAATGATTTCTTTAACACACAAACATGTTTCGGATAGGCCGGATCAACGAAACGTGGTGGATGAAACATGTAGACCGTTTCTTGAAGAGAGCCATGTACAAAAGCATTCTTAACATCCAGCTGATGAATAGGCCAAGCTCGGGAAACAGCAAGATGAAGAACCGTGCATATGGTTGCCGGTTTAACGACCAGACTGAATGTCTCGTCACAATCAACACCAACTTCCAGAGACCTCCCATTAGCAACCAAACGGGCCTTATACCGTTTCAAAGACCCTTCAGAACGAAACTTATGGCGAAAAAGCCACATGCAACGAACCACGTTTGCCCTGGCCGGACGAGGAACCAAAACCCAAGTACCATTACTTAAAAGAGGATGGTATTCGTCATGCATGGCAGAAGACCAATTCGGGTCTAAGAGGGTTGTTTTGTGGGAGGTGGGGATGGGAGAGGTTTGGCTCGGGAATCGGTAGTGTTGAGGTCAAATATTTGGCGAGGTTTGAGAATGTCGGCTCGGGAACGGGTGATCATAGGATGTGATTGTGGGGCCGGTTGATGAGGAGGAGAGGCCACTGGGGGTGGTGTGAGGGGGCTATGTGAGGCCGGAGAGGGCAGTATGGGTGACGGGGGGCCAGGGAAGGGCCAAGTAACGGGGAAAGCGACCCGGTTGAACTCGGAGGAGTGGGAGAGGCAATCGGCCGAGTGACAGGAGCTGGCGAGCTCTCAAAGGAATGAGTAAAAAAGGGAGAAATAGGATCATCATCTTGAAGGAAATTATAGAGGGAAGGTTGAGGCGAAGAGTGTTTGGCAAAGGGAAACACATTCTCGTCAAACGTGACATGCCAGGAAAGGGTGATTTTGTGAGAGTCGAGATCCATGCAAATGTAACCTCTATGATCTTTAGGATAACCAAGGAAGACACAATGGGTAGAACGAGGTTGCAATTTATGAGCGGAAGTGGCGGAAAGATTAGGAAAGCATAGACAACCAAACACCCGAAGATGAGTGTATGTCAGAGTGGTGTTGTAAAGAACCTGAGTTGGACTTATATTGTGAATGGTGGACGATGGCAATATGTTTAAGAGATAGGCTGCGGTGTCAAGAGCAAAATGCCAAAAATGAGATGGAAGAGATGAATGAAGAAGCATGGTTCGGAGCATATTATTGATGGTGCGAATCATAAGCTCTGATTTTCCGTTTTGAGACGAAGTGTGTGGACATGAAAACCTAAACACAGTCCCGGTTTGGTGGAATAAAGAGTGAATTGATGATTATTGAACTCTCTACCAATATCACATTGGAAAGATTTAATGGTGCACTGAAATTGCGTTTTGATGAACCGGTGGAACCGAACAAAAATATCGAACACTTGAGACTTATATTTGATCGGAAACACCCAAAGAAAGTGCGTAAAATCATCCAAAAACAAAACATAATATTTATGCCCTTTGGAACTAACAATAGGTGACGTCCACAAGTCATTATGAATGATATCAAACGGAAATAAAGTGCGAGTTTGAGACTGAACAAAAGGTAATCTAACATGTTTCCTAATTGACAAGAAGAAGAAATGGAAGACAAAGTCTCCTTATTGACTCGAGAAGGAAACAAGCGACACAAGTGATTGAAGACGGGATGACCGGGATGCCCTAGGCGTGCGTGGATGGAGCGGACGACTCAACAGAAAGGGACACAGATGAAGGTGAGGAAGACTGGGCTTTGATCGGGTAGAGCTCGCCAAAACTGTTACATCTCAGACGATTGATGCCCGTTTGAAGATCCTTCACAGAAAAACCATACGGGTTAAATTCAACAGAGACATTATTATCTTGTGTAAATTTCCTAACAGACACCAGGTTTTTGATAATGTTGGGTGTTATGAGAACATTTTGGAGATAAAGTGGCCGGTTTGGGGTAGGCAGATGGGCATTTCCTAGACCCGAGGTTGGAATTTTCGTGCCATTGTCGACTATAACCGAATGTAATGAACTCTTAGAAGTAATGGAAGAGAGAATACTTGGTTATTGGCCATATGAGATGATGCACATGTGTCCATGTACCATGAGTTGTCCGGGCGGTACAATGTCATGGTATTGAAGTTGCTTGCGAGGTCCGTTGGGGTGGTAATCCATAGTAGGGGTCCGAATATGTGACGTTGGCCTGAGGGAATTGTTGTCGTGGTGCTGAGCCAAGAATTCCCGCCCCAGATTGTTAGGATAGGGGCAAGGAGGCTGGTTCCAAGAAAATGTTGGCCACTGTTGCTGAGTGTGACCAGGCACCGGAACCCATCCAAGAGGAGCACGCTGAAAGTGCATAGGTTGTTGTTGCTGATTGCCTCGCCCGCAACCACGGCCACGTCCGTGACCACGGCCACGTCCGCGACCACGGCCACGACCACGCCCGTTTCCATTTTCTCGGTGTGACGACTAATCGGACGGTGTGGAAGGTTGAGAGGCAGGAGTGTCTTGCATTGGAGTGGACGTCTTGTCAGAGGTGGCATTTAGGGCTTTGGATTCACCGACCATGGTTTTCTGCTGAGAGCGGCGTGTCTCCTCCAAAACCAAAATTGATCGAGCCATAGAAAAATCCGGGAGATGACTCGTTTGTTGGATGAAACTTGCGACAGTGTCAAATTCCGGAATGAGGCCGGCAATGAGTTGAATCACAAGTTGACGATCCGAGACTTTGGCATCAACGTTTGCTAGTTGATCAATGAGATCTTTCAACTGCTGACTATAAACCAAGATAGAGTTGAAGGCTTCCAAGCGGCACCTAGAGAATTCATGTTGGAGATAGACTGCTCGAGACAATTGATTGTCATGGAAGATGTCTTTCAAACGAGTCCAGGCAGATAAAGTAGTAGAGTTTGGTGCAAGAATCGTGAGCAAGAGATCAAAAGAGATTGTAGCATAAATCCATTGCAAGATTATAGCATCAAGTTGATCCTAGAGATCGTCTGAAACATCATCGGGACGAGCGATTGTGCTATCAATGTACGTGATCAAGGAAATTGTGTGCCCGTGCAGCGACACGGAAGAGCTCGACCCATGAATTATATTTGGTGTTTGAGACATCGAGCACAATAGGGATCAAATTTTTGACGTTAGAGACGGTCAGAGCGGAATGGAAGCCAGGCTTTGAGACTCCGCCGGTCGTGCCAGAAGCGGAGGCAATCGCGGTGGATGACTTGGTAACACCGCCATCAGTGAGATCCATCGGTGGGGGATCCTTCGGTGGAAGGTCTTTGGGTGGGTTATCTTTTGGAGAATTGTCGCCAGACATGAGAGAACGACGATTAGGGCAGAAAAGAGATTAGGGCTAATGTCGCCGAGGGGAGCGGCAGAGAAGGTGGGCAGCGCTCACTCTCGAGGAGCGAGCGTTAGGTTTTAGGCAGGGAAAAGAGCGCGACAGCACCAGAGTAGTAGAACTGGCGGCGCGGGGTGGGGGTTGGGCTAGGGTTAGGTCGAAAACGCTCGTGATACCATGTGAGACGTTATTAGTGAAAGTCCTCTTGTGGATTCTCCATTAATAAATTGTATTATATACACATGTACAAAAGAGTTACTTGTGTGCCAAGCTAGGGTTTTACAAAGTATATGCTATTAAAGGGTGATGCCGTGAATGCATCCGTATACTCATCTTTGAGCTACTATTCTAAGAAGTGATTTGGAATTTCTGTAGAAAAGAACGCATCTTACTATGTTGTAAGAGCAGTTATCCCGGCAGCTGTAGTTGGATCATTGACTATCCTCGGTATTTGCTTTTGTTTGATTCAACGGAAAAGAGCATTGACAAGCTCATCCCAACGGCGCATTGTGAAGAATCCAACCACAGGTACAGTTATCTTCAAAATTTAAGCGAATGAATGAGAAAAGATTTACGTATATTTTAAAGGAACAAAGAGGAAATTTTGGTATGTACATCTAAATCTCTTATTTCTTCATTAAATAAGGCCAACCATAACACTGTTTGCCTGTTAATATGCAAATTCCGGTGAAAAAACAGAACCTGACGCTGCAGAAACAGGTGCACTAGCGACAGAATGCCTCCAGTTTGATCTCAAGACCATTGAGGATGCAACTAATAGCTTTTCCCTATCTAATAAATTGGGTCAAGGTGGATTTGGTATCGTTTATCAGGTGATCGATCTTTTCCTTTTCTATTTGGGGAATGTTCTAGTCTTCATCTATCAAATACCAACCAATTGAGTTACCCAATTTAAAAATAAGCACATTTTGTATTCGTGTGGGCAATTGTACTCAATTCAAGGGCGTGTTTAAAGACGGACAAGATATAGCTGTGAAGAGACTCTCCAAGAATTCAGGACAAGGAGCCAAAGAATTCAAAACTGAAGTGGCAGTTGTAGCCAAGCTTCAGCACAAAAACTTGGTTCGACTTGTGGGATGCTGCATTGATCGAGAAGAGCGGTTGCTTGTTTATGAATTCTTGCGCAATTTAAGTCTTGATCGCTTCCTGTATGGTATGGTTTCGTCAATCCACTTACCTGTTAAGTACTAACATTTTTATCCGTATAACAGAGCTATGTACGTGAATACATATAACAGTTAATCTTAATTGTAGATGCGACAAGGTCAGCCTATTTGACATGGGCAATAAGGCATAAGATTATACTAGGAATTGCACGTGGACTTCACTACCTTCATGAAGATTCCCGAGTCAAGATAGTACACCGAGATCTCAAAATCAGCAACATCTTGTTAGATGACAATTTGGAACCGAAAATTGCTGATTTTGGCCTGGCAAAGCTTGTGAAGGTGGATCAAACCGCCGATAATACCACTAAAGTTGTTGGAACATAGTAAGAATTTGAAAGTACATCAACTGATTTCTATGCATTTATGTTTTAGACAAATCAGCCCAATTTTCATACAAAACATACAATTGTACTTACAAAATCTGATCATTGACGGAATGTTTTTACTCAAACAGCGGATATATGGCACCAGAATATGCACTAGCAGGGCGATATTCTACCAAGTCAGATGTTTATAGCTTCGGTGTCATAGTCCTAGAAATTTTGAGCGGAAAGAGCAACAGTTTGTTCTATGAAATATATCATAGCGAGGGTCTTCTATGTCATGTAAGTCTTGATCAAGCTCATCATCCGTTATCTTTCTTATCAGATATGCTAGTTTTTATAGGATCTAATTAACATGATTACACACGTCTCAAAGGCATGGAGAGTATGGAAAGAAGGAGCGATTGACCAACTTATGGATCCGATTTTACAAAACAATTTTTCAAGAACGGAAGCAGAAAGATGCCTGCAAATAGGCTTATTGTGTGTTCAAGATGATGCTGCTAACAGGCCTACAATGCATGCATTGCTTGTCATGCTAAACAGAACCACCGTTGATCTCCCCCCTCCATTCTCCCCGTCACATTCAAATTACATTAACAAGCTTTCGTCCAGTGACGAAGTTCAAGAAGGGACAAATAAGCAGCAAGAAAATGAATCTAGTTTATCATCTACTACATTCAATGCACAGAAGGATCTATATGCTCGTTAGATCCCACAAAGCTTGAAGGTTGATATACTTGCAATGACTTAAAGATGTTCTTTTATTTTCTTATATGAAGACAAATACAGAATATTAACTACAATTAAATCAAACTTCACTCTCCATGACCATGGAAATATGTACCTTATATTCTGTTATATTATTAATCAATAATTGTACAATTGATATTAGTGTTTTTGGATTGTTTATCCGTTGTACAATTCATATGTAGTTCAATCGGATTTATTGTACAATTCATATGTAGTTCAATCGGATTTATTGAATTGTTTATCCGTTGTACCGAGCCCAAGGGATGAGCTCATTGCAACTTGTAGAGTTAAGCTTGTATAATCTAAGTTTGGACATAATATTATTGTAACATGTAATAATCAGGATATAGTTTACCGCATTGGACTTGATTCCATTTAAGCCAAATAGGCCCAAATCTGGATACGCGCGCCTTGGCCCATCCTAGCATACTCATTTTTTGTGGCTTTAGTTCAACGACACCGTTTGAGAAAACGGAAGGGCTTTATAAGCTCGCTTCAAACTGTCTCATTCGGGTTGAGCTTTGTGATTGTTGCTTTGAGAGCATTTTCACTAGGGTTCTGATAGCATACATTTAAGTATTAGTTTTAGGACATATTTATGTTTAAAACTTAAGTTTCTTGCTGTTTGCTTAATTTTTTTAATTTTTGCATTTCGGTGTCTATTCTTGTGCTTTCATGTCTTTAGGTCTTTATAAAGAGTAAGGATCGGTTATATGGAGTTCTAAGACGTTTTAAGTTGGAGGATTTAAGATTGGAGATGTTCAAGTGTCTTTGCCAAGGATATTAAGGTCACTTTTGATGATCATTAAGCCCCAAGAGATTGTGAGAAAAGAACAATTAAATCCGGATCATGCATTTGACTTGTTGTTTCGACACATGTATCTTGTAGAGCTTCGTTTGGGAGATATAGTGGTCATATGAAGCTGATATTGGTATCTTTAGAAAGCTAATTCAAAAAGCTATTATTCATGTTTGTACTCCGAGTCGAGTCGAAATTCCAACTCGAAAGGGGCGATACCAAATTGAGGCAAACTCAGAAAACAACTTCTAAAGTGTCACTTGAATCCTGAATCGAGAGTAGGGCGTGGGTAGGGACCCAGGGGGCGACCGCGTTCAAATTGGAATACTTAACCTTTAGTTTCTATCTTTTGTATAATTCTACACAACACAATTTGGAAGACAAGTATGTTCTAGAGGAGGGAGACATTGAACCCTAACTTGTAAGTTTTAATTTCAATTATGCATTGCTAATTTCTTTTGTGTTTAATTAGTTAATTAAATTTGAGTATTGCATAATATTGTGAGGTTTGATTCATTTTCAATGAACTTGAGTAGAATTTTTCCCTTTGCTTAATTAAATCAAAATTTCTCTAGGGTTTTGTTAGATTGATCGCCTAATGAGATTTCTAGATTAATTTACAACTAAATCATTAAGAACTGCGGTAGGAATTAATTGGTTAAATTAGAATCTATACTTGATTAAGATCGGTTGGCCAAATTAAATATAAAAGGGGATAAACTCACAAATAACTTGGATGTCTGGTTGTTTTATTGAATCTATAAGGTTTTCTAGGTTGTTAGATGATTAGAGTTGTTAGACTAGTAGTTCTAATAAGTAAAATTGTAGTTTGGAATAGAATTCCATTGTAGTTTATGCAAGAGAAGTGAGAATCAAGAGAATCAATGATCAATAAGCATATTCATAATGGATATTAACTACTTAAACATATCATTCTCATATTTTACATTCACAAACATAATTGCATTCGTACTTTGATTTCAATTTGCATCATAGATTTAGATACTCATTCAAACCATTGAAACCCTACTTTTATTCTATTACTTTGCACACAAGTAAACACACTTTTACACGAGTCTATGTGGGTTCGACCCTTACTTACCACTCTACTATGTTTGGTTAGTTAAGGTTTCTTTGATAGGTATTAACGACTACGAAAAATACATCATCAAATTTGACGTCGTTGTCGGGGACTTGTTTGCTATTTGTGTGTTTGTTTGTGTGCTAATTTGTATTGTGAATCTATCTTATGGTTCACGACACCCGTACTACTAATATATGGCTTTATTCGAGTGTAGACGGTTGTAGGATGAACACTTCCATGAGTACTTTTCTAGATTCCAAGACTATGTGTTTGAACTGTGTGCTTGGGGATATTGGTACATCGATGGAGAGGTATGCAATTGTATTATCAAAGGTATGAGTCTTGAGACTCTAGGGCTAGCCGATTACAGGAGCAATGAAAGGCTTCTATATATGCGACCCGAGGAATGTTGGGATTTCTTCTATTTCATGAGCCATCAAAGTACACAGGTTGAGTCATCTTCACTAATGCCCCAATCGAATGAGAATTTTGAGACTCCTCTTGAGGATATGATCAGGGATCTCTCTGTGAGGATGGATAATGTGATTATGGAGCATTGTGAATTGCGTTCTTCAATTTTCTATTCCATAACCGCATGCCCTTTTGAGTTGTGTGAAAGGAATGATGGAATCACCTTGGAATCAAACGACCATGAGGTGGACACCCAAATACAAATTGAAGAGCTATCCATTACACTTGATGTGGGTTACAAAGATGAATTTGACGCCCAATATGATTTTACACTTATAGTTCAAGTTGAGCACAACATAAAAGAGCCAAATGGAGTCCCTATAAAAACTAGTGAGCTTAAATCATCTATTCCCATGTGGAATCATGAGTTTGAGCACTCTATGGTTTTGGAGGAAGATGATTTTATTGACCATGATAACTTCTTTGACGATGAAGGAGAGAACCATGTTGGATAGAGTATCCAATCTAACTCGATTAAGGCTCCCTCCTTAATGTTGGAGTTTTACAAACCCTTTATCATGGTGTACCCTATGCTGAGCCTTGAAGCCTCATGCATCAGTTTCTCGACTTTCTCACATTCAGATGTTCTGAAATTGCTAGGTGAGGAACCAGGTTCAGAGCTTAATGTTGGAGCTAAAGAATACTCGGAGTTTGTCTTTGATAAAAGAGGTATTGCTAACAAGTTCTTTGACTCATACTGTAATGATACGTTAATTAGTATATTTTTATTAATGTATTTTTATAAATTAGAGTTTATGACTCTTCTCGGGTTTTCTTTACGGCTCTTTTCCGGGACGCGTTTGTTGAACCGTTAGGGTTAGGGTTAGGATTTTACTATTATATACTCCTGTATATTAGGGTTAAGATTTTACTATTATATAACTCATGTATTAGTATAGTGGTAAGTATTCACGCCTGTCACGCGGGTGACCCGGGTTTGATCCCCGACAACGGCGCCAATTTGTTGAGGAGGGTCTCTTGACAACAAATAAATTTATAAGTCAAGACCCCGCTGAGTATAGCGAAGTCAGGATCGTCACGGGAAGCAAGGTTGTCTGTTTACCGAACTAAGAAAGCAATAAAACAAAGCAAAAACAAAGCAAACAGCTACGACAGACCTCGTTAACGACCTTGTCAGGGTCGGTAACGATGCTGGATTTCTACTGAAACAGAACAAATATAACGATGCAAGTGCAGGCTCGATACCGATCCTAGTGCCTCGGTAACGAGTGAATTCGAATGCTAAACTTAAGAAATTCAAGGGATAAAAAGCTCTAGGACAAGGGTTACCACAACATAGCTATGCATATAAACTCATATGAAGATAAAGATCATGCCTTTGAAGATAAATCTATCAACTTTCGTTGACTAAACAAGCAAACCAATCAACTTTCATAAATTAATTCACTTTATTACTTGTTTTGAACCCAAAGCTCGAAACTTTCGTTATTGAACAATATCAACATTCAAGTTCAAGACTTTCTCTTTCGATCAAGCAATAAACTCATATTACTTCAACTCTCGTCTAAGTATAAGCACAAAATAGCAATTCAAAGGATAGAAGGCAATCAAAACATCAACATATTCATTCAACCATGCACAATTATGTCGGGTTCAACCCCGATCCTAGATAAGAAAACTACTCATTCTTCATTGAATCAAAACAAACAACTTTATTCAAAGAGAACATTGAAAAGCAAAACTTACTTGAAATTGAAAGAATAAACTCGATCACCGAAATCCCTCTCTCTCTCGATCGAACAGAGTCGGAAATCTCTCTCTATCGTCTCTCTAAAATCTAACGAGAATTCCCCTCCCCCCTTGTCTAGGCTAGAACAAGGGTATTTATACTAAAGAAGCTATCTAATAAAAGACCTAAAAGATAAAAACTTACCAAACTTAAAAGATTACAAGAAAAAAAATATAAATCCCGAAAGTCGGCGCCGTCTACCGAAACAAGTCACCTCGTTAACGACCTGCACAGGGTCGGTAGACACTTGCTGAATTCCTTAGCAAAATCTCTGATGCACAGCTTGGTACCGACCCTCACAGGTCGGTAACGAGCTCTCTGTTTTGGTTTATTTAAACTTCTCATATGGCTTCACTTGTACTTTAACTTGATCTTCAACATGAACTCTTCCTTCTCCTCTTCCATGCATTCCACCCTCCAGCACTTGACTTCAATTTCACTTAAAAATGCTCAATTCCGCTTCAAAAACCTACAAAAAGACACAAAACGGAGTAGCTTCCATACTTTTCACAAAATATGCAAACTTATCCAAAAACACACAAAACTAACTCTAAAACTTACTAAAACTAAACCAAACAACTTAAGAAAGACACCTAAAACTAAACTAAAAACATGAACATCAAAATACCCCATACTTAAGCTTGCTTGTCCTCAAGCAATCACTAAACAATAACCAAACAATCATGCTCATCAAGCAATAGCCATTATCTCAAAAGCAACATCAAAACATAGCAAAAATAGCAAATGACTATTAACGTCATCACACATATATAAGCACTAATAGACATAAGCAGCAACAATCCAACCTCACTAAGGATATATGTGTTTCACTCAACTCTCAAGTGTTTGGGCTACAAATTCAATCTCTCAACTCAATCTTACATGCAAAAACTCATAGAAATATGAACTTATATCACCAAACTCTCCACCTAAGATTTGTCAAAACAAGCAAAAATCATCAAGAGAACTTAGGCTCAATGAAAAATTTCATAGAAGCTTCCATTCGGCCGGATTGTAATGGGGCTTGGTAAAGACAAATAGGCGTGGAAAATATTTTAGTCATGTAGTGCTAAAAATATCCGGGAATCAAAGACTCCTAAAAACTCACACATACCAAAACTTTCATAAAATAACATAACCAAACTCACTCTTATTATGCACTTTCTTTTCACTCACCTTTTAAAATCCTAGAAAGCCTCATATAACATAAAAGAATCTCTGGTTTTTACTTTAAACATACCACACATCTTCCTTCTCTTTCTTTTCTCCATTTCAGCTTTTTTTTCTGCTCTCGACTAGCCTCGTTAACGACCTGAAAGGGTCGATAACGAGCTACACTTCTCCTCAATTTTTCTATCAGTACTGCGCTTACTTAACTCGGTATCGATCCAAACATTCTTTTTTTCTTATTTTCGTGCATCTTTTCTACCAAGAGATCTTTTTTACAAAAGAAAACAAGAGACTTCCAATCTACCCTTCCCAAAACCCTTATTTTAAACCAAAACATATCATTTTTTCACTCTACAAAACATACCTCTCCAACTAAGTCCTAATCCCCGGATAGGGTCAAGCTTATCTCGGCTAAGGAAATAATTTTTGTGGAGCTGAAAATAAAAGGCTAAAGCTCAAACTGGTTGTCAAAAACAAGGATCATGATAAAGGTGGATAGGGATAAATAAGGCTCATAAAAGCCCTAAAAGAGTATTTTGAAAAAGCCCCCACTTGTGTTGAATTTTTTTGAGCATATTCCATTTCTTGAAAATTGGGCACACATGTTTGATAAGCTTAAACGGTTTTTGAATGGTATGTTATTTAATTTCAATTTATCCTTGTGCTACTTATGTTTTTGTGAGATGAGCTCGCAGGAATTTGACATGTTGTTAAGGTCATTGACAATTTGATCTTGCGAAATCATGCTAGGCGGCAAGCTAATGACGTTAAAGAAGCGATTCTTGGGAGGCAACCCAAGGTAAATGGTTTAGTATTTTTTTCCCCTAATTTCCTAGGTAATTTTTTTTTGTTTTTCTGGCTTTTGGGGAACTAAGATGTAGGTACCGAGAAGTCTTTTTATTCATCTGAGTTGCAACCCCAACCTCCTCTTCCTCTAGACTATTAGATGAGCTTCTTAGTTATTCTTTTCTCTTTTACTTTTGCTTTACATTGGGGACAATGTAAAATTTGAGTATGGGTGAAAGAATTTCTTATTTGTTCTTGCATTCATGTAGTTGCATTAGTTTAGACACGTTTATTTTTGTTTTGCATTAATTAAAATCCAAAAATAAGAAAAAATTCAAAAAAAATGAAACAATTGAAAAAATATGCATTGAGGATTCATATTTCCCCAAATGTGAAAATCACTTGTTCCTTTTAGCTAAGTTGATATTCTAACCCATAACTGTGCTTGGATTACTGAAATTTCTTTAAAATGGGCATGATCTTTGGCTATTGACTTTGATTATAGGATTGAGCATGCATAGAAGTTGGAGTTTTAGATACGGAGTATATTTTAACGTTCTAGACAAATTTTCCTTGTGAGATTATTTTGGCCTTTTATAAATTTATTGTTCTCTCTTTGTGCTGATTGCATCACCTTGATTTGCTAGCTCTAGAACTTGCGTTATGACTCTTTTTCAAAATTGTTGTACATGACTAAAATGCATGACATTAAAATGATTGCGGCATTTTTCTTTATTATCCTATATTCTAATTTCCTTATCTACCTTGATGTGATCCATGTTTTTGAAGCCCCATCTTTTGAGCCTTAAGCCTATTTTTGATTGCTCCACAAAATAATTCATAGCTTATATAAACTTGAGCCATTTGGGATATAAGATTTTAGTTGAGTTGTTTTTCATGGTTGTTGACTAAGTATGGGGGAAATACAATGAAGTTGGTAGATGGAAAAGAAAACTCAAGAGTTAAAAAGTTGAAAAAAATGAAGATGAAAGCGAGCCAAGCTGCCGTAAGACAATGCTTGGGGGAGAGGGGATTCGTCTGAGTTAACAAAGGAAGCGGGAGCCTTGCAAGGGCCGAGTAGTTGAAGGTCTCAGAAGTATTTAGGATAAGGGTGTTGAGAGAAAGCAATTTTTTGTCAGTATAGAAAATTGGTTGGTTGTTCTGGCTTCTTTGATAGGTGGTTGGAGTATGCCCACATAAGAAGACACGTTTGATTGTATAATAAGCATAAGGAGACGTGTTTGATCATCCGATAAGCATAAGGAGACATTTTAGATCGTCCAATAAGCATAAGGAGATGTGTTAGATTGTCCGATAAGCATAAGGAGATGTGTAAAACTGTTCAAAAAGAGATGTTCTCCTAGGAACAGTTCTAAATCTTGATGATCCTAGGGAACAATCCTTTAGATTTTGATTATGAGTGACACCATAAGGTCTAGGGGGTGTTTGATAATTGGGTTTGGGAATGAAGATATTGGGTTTGGAAATGAAAAACTCATATTTAGTGTTTGGTATGCTATTTTTACATCTATATATATACTAAAGAAGTAACTTTTCTAACACATGTCGGCCTCACATTCATTTCGCCTATGTGTCGCCTTCATATTCAATTCGCTTATGTGGCGCCACATCATCAATACTCTAAAAAAAATTTAATACTAATTAAAAAAAATATTTATAATTATTTTGTTTTATTTTTATATAGGTTTGTTACAAACTAATAACTAAATCTTAGATTCATTCTTATCTCATTCTACTTTGATTAGTTATATATTTTATTGATTAATTATATATTCAAATATCATATTATAATGAAAAGAATTATATAAGTTAGAATTAAACTTTTGTTTGATATTATATGTATAGATTTTAAATTTAAACATATGTGTACAAATTTAAAAATTGCTAAACTAATTCATTTTCTTTTAGTAAAGGGAAAAAAAGAATATTGGGTCTTATATTAAAATAATGCATATATTTTATTCATATTAACATAAAAAAATTAAATTAATTTATTTTTAAAATAAATAATTTATATTTGAATAAACCCGTACAAGGTACATGTACTTATGCTAGTTTTCAAACTATACTCTAAACTCGATAGGTATGGGGTTATCAAACTCTACCCTCCCTCGGATATGAGATTTCATTCCCACGTAAAATGAAAATAAAATCTAACCCCTCTTCTCTTTCAATCTTCTCTTATGTGCATCCTCTCAAAAGTCCTCTACACTCAAGCCTTCGTAGTATATTCTGACTAATAATTCATTTTTTCCTATCAAATGATCTTGTAATATTGATCTATCATATATCCGATTTTAATTTTCCTACTTTATTCTCTTTCAATCTAAAAACTTAGCCCCTCTTCTCGTTCTTCTCCTCACAATCGAAGTTGGAGGCAATTATATATTCTAGTATACCTCATTGGTCGATCTCGCTCTCTGATGTATGTATATACTAGGAGTCTCTTCCAACAATTCAATTTCGTAGTTTTTTTTGAGGTCAAATTCATAATTTATTTTTAAAAGTTAACAACGGTGTGTGATTTTATGTGAAAAGTGAATAAAAAGAAGTTGAGAATTATAATTATATTAATGATCCAGTTTCAGTAACGTGTGTACATATACAATGTCTGCAACATGATTTGATGTTATCTCTAAGGAAATGTGCGATATTTGAAGCTTGAAGGCCAAGTTTATAAGCTAAACTAATTTGGATTTTAGTTTGATTTGAGTTGATTATACGTTCTAACATGTTACACCACATCGATATCCTTACTTGTCGTTTGTAATTCGTGATCATAAATTTGAGAATTACACCATTCAAAGTTCTTATTTTCCGTTTAGAGTTCGTGATCATTAATAAGAGAAGTACATCATTAATTCAAAATCCTTCTAATGAAAGTAGATGTTTACATTTCGAACTAGTTGATTGACGTGCAGTTTCTCTATAGATCATTGTGTTTCTTTGTTTGTATTCAATTCATGTATTCCGCGGTGTAAAAAATTGTTCCTTAAGAAACATTACTTGTTTTGTAATTGCTAACACACACCCAATCCAACACTCCCCTCTATTATTCACGACTGTACGTATGAGTGGTAAGTTGGTAACTATGATGTCGACCAAGTAAACAGCGCGTCTTAGCATCATTTCAGTTTTCAAAAGTACGCATGTTTAGAAGCTGCAAACTGCTGCCCACGTTTATACATTACGAAAGTTGTGCCAAATAAATTAATATATCCTTATGTTGCAACTCTGTATCCTCCCTTCCAAGCGTGGTACACCGCTCAGGACGTAATACAAGTGTTTCCACAATTAAAATTAAATGCAAGGGACTACCTAAATATTTAATTAATTAACAACGATGATGTTGTCAAAACTTAGAAGGAACAAGAAGGTAGCAACACCCTATGTGAACAATTAATCATCTTCCAGCAAGCATGTCTATACATCCAATCCTGATCATCCTCTTTCTTGCAAGCTTGTTTGCACACAATGTCGCTGCCCAGCAACCCACCAAACCCACCTTTTTTACCACCGGATGTGATTTCTTTGCTAATAACAAATCCGTATATATGGCAAACATCAAAACCATCGTCGAAGAACTCCCGGAAAAAGCAACAACATTCTTCTTCTACAACACTAGCGCGGGATCAGGCGCAAACAAGCTGTACGGCCAGTACTACTGCCGCGGGGACATCGACTCCAACCTCTGCGGCCAATGCATTCAGGCTGCTTCAAAGAATATCCTTGACTTTTGTTCCAATTCCATAAACAACATCGCCTTGTACGAGGAGTGCACGCTGCGCACGGACAACAGGTCCGTGTTCGGCATGGAGGGTGATGAATTTTCAGCATATGCCAACTCGAGTAAGGTTAGCGTACGTGTTGGATTCTAGGAAATTTGGCAGTGTGCTTAGAAGCACGATGGACAGGCTCATTATTAAGGCCGCCTATGGCAATGGCTCTCACAGTTTCGCGACAGGGGAAGGGGCCGTGTCATCGTCGGAAACGGTGTACTGTCTGGTGCAGTGCAGCCCTGACTTGAACGGGACGCAGTGCGAGAGGTGTCTTCGGTCTAGGTATCAATCCATCCCGGGGTATAAGGGACAATGGTTGCGGTGGGCGTGGGTGTTCTACTCTACCTGCCAGCTAAGGTATGTTAATTTGAAACAGATATTTTGTGAGCAAAATTAACAATTGTCCATTTTGATTATGTCAATTCGAACATGACTTTTAAAAATAGATAAAAGAAAGGGCATTTTGTCAAAAAGCCATCTTTCAAGGGAATAATTGTGCATTATGTTTTATAATGTATAATAGGTTGGAAATAATTTAATTTTTTTAGTCAATGCGATTATGTATGAAAGTCTAAACGGAAACCTCATAATATTATCATAGAGTTCTAATTGTTTGACTAGATATTAGAAGGGTTTAAAGAACTTTCTAGACCAAACGTATGTACGATTCACTTATGACACCCTTTAACTTTATTTTACATACCTCAATTACGAAATGAGACCTAAAGGATTTTTTTGGAAAAATGACTTCTAAAAATGCGAAGTATCTACTTTAAACCAATAATAATACAAACTTTAAAAATCACCATCAATAATACAAACTATTACCATATTAACCTAAAATAATACGAAGAAAAATGACTTGTAATAATACCAACTATCTACTTGAAAAATGACTCATCTCAAACTCGTTGCTCATTAAATTCTTGAACTTTTCAACAAGTACCAATGTCATAGCCTTATACTTGGACAATCAAAATATATGTAGAATTTTCCTCAAGTAAGAGAAATTTGTCAATGGAACCACGAAGGTATCCATTAGACAATAGGAACTGAGCAAACATGTCATACCATGCTCTAGGAGCTTACTTGAGACCGTAGAGAGCCCTCTCCAGAAAGTAGACATGGTCGAGGTAGTTCCCATCCTAAAATCCAAGAGGTTGAGCTATATATGCTTCTTCTTTGAGATTATCGCTAAGGTAGTTCCCACCCTCAATATTTGCCCTCAAATTCTCAATCTGATATGTCACCTGGTGGTGGGTCCTGAGTATCACCGTGTTGAAGCCTCCTTGAGTGGATGCCAAAATTCTCTTCAATACACTGTGCATACCCGCGACCCCGCAACAAGCATATATGTATAAGGTGAGTATGAATTAGAAGTATGAATTAAAAATCTTAAATAACTAGTTGGATAATATGAATTTACTTATTAGTGGTTCTTGTTTGGAAGTGATGAGTAGTATCGGTCCAAGCACATACTATATTCTTCTTATGTGTATTAAGCCATACCTTTTCAAGGTATTTAATGAGCCTTGACCACCAATTTACCTTCAGTAATTGGAGTTTCTCTTCAAACATTTCTTTCGTGGTGGACGAAAACAAAGCCCAACATTTGTTTGCAAATCCTAGGGCCAGTCACCTTGGGTTAGGACTGTTTGCAAACACCTTCAATCTGTACGCAATAATGTTGTGTCTAATATGAACCCAACACAAATAATGAGTCACTTCATCTATGAAAGCCGATTTAATGTCGCTGATGAGAGCCTTGTCCCTATCTGTCAGTATCGCATTAGGCTTTACTCCAAGTTCCTCATATAAATTGTTCAATTAACATAACACCCAACTATAACTCTTTGTCTCTTCAATTGACATAAATGCGAAACCCACCATCTCCAACAAAGGCATGTCGTACCAGCCAACAAATGTATGAAAATCCCACTGACATTAATTATAAATGATATAATAATATATAAAATAACTCAAACGTACCTATTGGTCTTGTATGTGGTGTCCATAATGATGACAAATGGAAACATCTCCATCAAATGCAATGATGCCTGGTGCACAAAAAATATGATATCGGCCTCATTCGAAATCCCTCGATGCTTGGGATGCACTCTATACTTGTGGACATTCAAAAACTTTAGCAACCATTGTGCTAGTGTCATTTCTCCGCAGTCCTATAGTAATAACTTATCCCTCACATTGTAGATGTATCTAATTGAGATCACATTACCCGAATATCGCTGCATCAACTCATCAAGTATATTCTTAGGGGGTGAACATGATCAACCTTTCAATAACCATCTGCTTTTTCTCCCTTTTTAATCGACCCGCATATCAATGGTCATGCAAGCTACTTGGAATATCATGGTTGTGCAATACGCATTTGACCATTAAGGCTCATGGTTGGAATATCATGGTTGCCATTAAGGCTCTTTGTTGGAGTTCTGGTAGGTGGTTGATAGATACTCCTATGCTCTGCTCCAGGCAATACCCTATTTCCGGATCCATACTTACCGACCTGATCACATGTTAGTTTGACCATACTTTTATATGATATCTTTATGACCAACGCGAAGTTCATTTCCCAACCAATTAGCTCCCAGCCCAGTCAAGCATGTCATGTCGATCATCCCAAACATGCTCGTTATAAAAATCAATTGAGAAATCTATCCCAGTGACCTATACATAAATCGATTACTCATAATGTATGTATATATCAAATATGACCACGATATTATGAAATTAAATTTTCCTAAAAAATTCTAAATATATCTAATTAAATTGAAATAGAATATTGACATTCAATAATACAAATATCTACTATCAATCTAGTATCTGCAAATTTATTTCAATAAGCACAATACAATATTTTCATTATAAACGATTAAAAATACACTTTATTTAGATTCAATTATAATAAAGTTATCTCACTAATTGGAAAGCAATAATTCCACTTAAGATAACAATAACTATAACACAACATATATACCTCGTCTGCTTCAGTACTCGAATCGGATTCGTATTCTCCGTCTTCCTCTTCAGACGACGTTGAAGATACCCACTCTTTAGACGATGATATTTTGCAATGAATTTAGATGGGTAGATTTTTGAATGAGATGGGAAGTTTAGAGATGTATATGTATGGGCAAAAATTGAGCAGTTGAATATAGTCGTTAGATCACGCTTTCTGAAAGCGTGTCTAACAACAATATTTTTAAGAAAATAGTCGTTGCACTGACACTCTTTCAGGACGAGCGCTCGTCTTGAAAGAGTGTTGTGCGCTTATTAAAAATCTCGTGTGTGTGTATTTCATCAACCATTCCACAATTAATTTATTACTTTTATAGGTGGCGTAAGCGAGAATTAGATTATTAGAAAGTACGTAGGAGATGAAGAGGACAAGAGAAAAAATATAAATAAAGACAAATATTCTTGAATTTTACGGCAGTGCACTACTCCTTCCGTCCCTTTTTTATCTTCCCATTTCTATTTCGGGTGTCCCTCTTGTTCTTCCCATTTCTTATTTTTTTCTATTTTTAGAAGTGTTTAAATTATAGTATTGTCCTCATTTAACACTAAAAATTACTCCAAATCCTACATCTTTTATTATTTTTAATACTTTTTTCACACTTTCCAACACCTTCTTCCCAATTTCCAACAATTTTTCTCCACTTTCCAATATTTTTCTCTCTCATCAAACCCACAAATTTACTTTTTTTAATTCTTGTGCAATTTGAGAAATGGAAAGATCAATAGGGACAGAGTATTATTTACAGTCTCTTAAATTTAACAAATGCTACTGTTCATAAGAGGAAAGAAGTACTTCTATGCTTGTGATTGCGTTTTTATGAAAGACGGGAAAAGGCATGAACCCCCAGAAACACTCTCAATGGAAAACAAAACAGTAAACCTTTCTCTCTACCGCTTTACCACCAATTTTTATGAAAAACCACCCAAATCAATCTTTTTCTTTGCTTAAAAAACCTGAATCAAGCTTCTCCACTCAAAAACTTGTTCCAAAACGAAATTCTGAACAAAAATCAAAAGAGGATGTTGATTTAAACTAGAAAATAAACCGCCTGCTTCAAGAGTCAATTTTGATTTATGGGTGAGAAGCCCCTTCTATCCTATGGCCGAGAATCCCCTTCTAATTGATGAGAGAGAAGCTCTTTGTCTGGTTCTTGATACTCGAACTTTTTTTCCCCAAATCTGATGAAAATTTATTGGCTAGAAGCATCTCAAAAGCCATGTTCACCCCTCATCTCATTAATTCTAGATCCGATTCCCAAAAGCGATATTTTTTAGGGTAGTTTCGATTCCCATAGTTACAATCTCGTCGGGTTTTAAAAAAGAAAAAGAAAAAAGAATAAGTATTTGGCTGTTGTCGGTACCGTCGGTCGCTGCCACTGTTGTGCCTCACCGTCGGTCGCTAGTTCTCGGCGCCTCTGTGCAAAAAGTAACTCTAAAATTAATTGGGTTTTGGAGAAGGAAGATGAGGAGAGATACGGCTGATTAATTTTTAAAAATTAGGGTGTGTTATTAAAGGGTGAAGTTGGAAAAAGATGGGCAAAAAATTGAAAAACATCTTATATTTTCTAACAGGAAAATACGACTAGAAAATCTTATATTTTTAAACGGAGGGAGTATGTTTTTTTCTCTCTCTTTGTGTTGTCTTTTCATGCCGGTTTTTCCGACTACCGGGCTTCGTCTCGGTCTCTCGATTTACTTTCTTCTGGTATCTCAATTACCTTATCCAAAAGTACTTCTATGCTTGCACACTTTTAGTGCGAAGGTATACACTCGATAAATTCTCAATGTGTTGTACGTGTAGTGTGTACGTACTCGTAATATATTATATCATATGCACCAAGGGCAAGAGAAGAGTGTTACCTTGAAAAAATTTCATAACGCACACAGATGCATGATGCATACGAATTGAAGCAAAACAAAATTAAACGCATGTAGTAATAAACTAACTCGAAAACTTTGTGAATATTATTTGATAATTTTAATTTTGCTTTCAACAGATACAGCAATGAAATGGCTTTCTACAAGACGTCGAATGCACCGTCTGTGCCCGGGTCGTCACCGTCTCCGGAAATACCTCCTACACCTGTGGTTCCCGCAAAAGGTGATCCTGTTTAAACTACTCAATCGCAAAAGATTATCTTAATATATCACTTTGAATAAAGATTTATCTTAGGCCGGGCAGGACACGTACGTAATTAAGAAGTGATTATTATATGTCCGTATAGTCCTCAACTTCTGTTGAATTGAAAATTTATCTTAGGCAAAAATTTGCCTCCTCATTTCACGTACGTAATTAAGAAGTGATGATTATATGTCCGTACAGTCCATCTCACTGTTGGACCTTACACATATCTGATATCTCATGTACTTGTTATGCTAACAACCACTAATTAGTTCTAATAAACTAATTACGGAGTAATTACTAATTCATGAACTAAATATTTTAATATTAATTAATAAATTAAATAAGTTTGAATCATACTTCAAAATCACCCCTTGATTCAAACTTACTTTTCTTCTTCTTGTGGATGCACCACTCCTCATCACAATCTTCGTTTTCTTCGTAGATGTACTTGACATCTTCTTTTTAATTTCTTCTTTGTAGATGCACCATTTCTCATCTACACTTCATTCTCAATTTCTCCCTACACTTCATTCTCAGTTTATAGAGCACTATTTCTCTCCATAGTTGCCCTGCTTGCATGAGCACTTCTCTTCTTTAATTATCTTCTTCATTGGAGCACTTCTCTCCATGGCTTTTTTGGTTGGAACACTTCTTGTATTTTGTTGGATTCCTTCCTTTGTTGGAACACTTCTTTCCACTTCCTTTGTTGGAGTACATCTCTCCATAGTTCGTGTGTGGAACATCATATCTCCATAGTTGTCTTCTAGTTTGGAGTACATCTCTCCATAGTTCCTTGCTAGGAACAACAACTCTCTCTTCTTATTTTTTCTCTCCTTTTTTTTTGTGTGGAGTACCATTCCTCCATGATTTCTTGCTTGGAATATCATTTCTCTATTCTTGTTGTTCGATTGGATCGAACCTGAAAGATAAATTATTCCCGCTCTGATATCATGTTGAATTGAAAAGAGAGATATTTATGGGCAAACCAAATGCCTGATTTGATTCATGCCAATGAAAATTGAATTACAGAGCTCATTATATAGATTTAAAATAAACACCTAATTAATCTAAACCTACGCCAATATCTTGCCACTAACATTAACAAAACACTAACATTAGTAACCTAAAAATTAGGTACATGTCTTACCCTAAAAATTAGAGTATGTTGTAGCCCACCCAAAAAAATATTAGACTAGTAGATATATTAAAAGAGTTGGTATGTGATATTAGAATTAGAGTTGTCAAAAACTGACCGAACCCGCTAACCCGATCCGACCCACCCGATAATTTTAGGGTCAAGACCCTAAATTTGAACCCAAAACCCGAAATCAACCAAACTCGGTAGAACTCGAAACCCGTTGGGTTGACCGATTTAGTATATTTATAAAATATATAAAATTTATTTTAAAAATATAATAAATATTATTATTAAAATACATAAAAATAATAAATTATAATTAAATATTATTATTTAATTAAAAATCTATTTTAATAATCATAAAAAATTCTATGCGGGTTTTGGGGCTGGTCAACCCGACCCGCCCCAAAACCCGCATCGACCTGACCCGGTTTAACCCGTGACCCGTAACGACCCAAACCCGACTCAACCCGAAACCGAAATAACCGAACCTGAACCCGCACGACCCAACCCGATTGACAGGCCTAATTAGAATCAATAGCTCATATGGTATGAGTTTGTGGCAGTTCAACGTTCTAAATCAATCTCCTTTCTTTCTTTTCTATTTTGTATACAACATGTCTCTTATTTTACGTTTATCTTTACTATGTACCATGTATTAATTAAGTAAATTGATATATCTAATCTATAAAGTATGTAAATTCGGCCTACCCAGAAATAAAATCGTGGTTCCGTCCTCGCCGATATCTCACGTACTTGTTATGCTAACAACCACTGATTAATTACTAAATCATCAATTAAATATTCTTAATATTAATTAATAAATTCAATAAGTTTGAATCATATTTCAACTTCTTATTTTAAGAAGTGATAGTTGGATGGAGAAGATTCGACTGGTGGACAACTAGTCACCTGAACAGATCGATGCACGGGGGCCTTGAGGCGCGCTTTGGCGCTATGTCTTGGTTTTATGTTTTTTATGTTTCGGTTTTGTTTTCCCGACTTTGCTTTTGGTTGCCTTGGTCTCGTCAGGTTTTTTGGACGCTACCCTTTACATTAAGCTAGGGGTGCCCTCATCTTAATTAACCCCCGGATTTCCCATAAGGGGATCGAGCTGCAGTGTGTCATTATTGTTGTTGTTGTTTTAAGAAGTGAACTCTAATTTTATGCAGAAAAGAAGGGATCTTACTATATTTTAAGAGTTGTTATCCCAGTAGCTGTTGTTGCAGCTCTGGTTCTCCTTGGTGTTTCCGTTTGTTTGATTAAACGGAAGATAATGTTAACAAGCTCATCTCAACGGCAACCTGCAGTGAAAAAACCAGCCACAGGTAATAGAGTAACATTTAAATAAATAAAATTTAACAAGTAAACCAAGTATCAACATCACCATCATACCCCCAGGATAGTCCCCCACAAGCAAGAACTTGGGGTTAAGTTGGAGGCATCCATACTATGATCAGGAGGATGTGCCTGACTGACCCAAGAAAAACTTAAATTCAACTATACAACAATAATTTGAATTTAGTTAAAATGGGGTTATATTCACTTAAAGTCATTGTATCAGCCAATGAGTAAGAGGATGCGCCCCATAAGTAAACGAATTAAGTATATGAAGGCAAATAAAAATTTAACACTATTTGCCCTCGAATGTACGAATGCCTGGTTCTGCTGTGAAAGAAGCTGGAGCTGCAGAAACTGATGTTAATACTACGGAATGCCTTCAGTTTGATCTAAAGAGCATTGAAGCTGCAACAAATAGCTTTTCCATCTCTAATAAACTTGGTCAAGGTGGATTTGGAATCGTTTATCAGGTAATCTTCCCTGCTTTAAATTTTACAGTAAACGTAGTTCCTAAAATCTCTAGCCTATGAGAGTAGCTAGCAAATATATCTTTTCTGCAGACTTAAGCAGGAATTACTTAGCAGCATCATTTGCGGTATAATTATGCTCTCCAATTTGGACCAAAACTTGTATTCAAATAGACATATTTACTCTCCAGGGCATGCTTAAAGACGGACAAGATATAGCTGTGAAGAGACTCTCCAAAAATTCAGGACAAGGAACCAAATAATTCAAGACTGAAGTGGCAGTTTTAGCCAAGCTCCAGCACAAAAACTTGGTTCGACTTGTGGGATGTTGCGTTGATGGAGAAGAGCGGCTGCTTGTCTATGAATTCTTGCACAACTTAAGTCTTGATCGCTTCCTGTATGGTATGGTTTAGTGCACGAATATAAAATCTCCATTAATCACTAACAATTTGATCCGTTTTTTGGAGTATGTGAATCCACATTGCTGTTAATCTTGATTGTAGAAGCGACCAGGTCAGCGAATATGACATGGGCAATAAGACACAAAATCATACAAGGAATTGCGCGTGGACTTCACTACCTTCATGAGGATTCACGACTCAAAATAGTACACCGAGATCTTAAAATCAGCAACATCTTGTTAGATGACAATCTGGAACCCAAAATTGCTGATTTTGGCCTCGCAAAGCTTGTGGAAGTGGATCAAACGTCTGATAATACCTCGAAAGTTGTGGGAACATAGTAAGTTCAATTTTAGCGTCATCAGATTTCTTTATTGTTATGTCTTTTTTCAATTTGTGTAAAGAACGTACTAACTATACAATATATGAACTATGATCATTACGAAATCATATTATTTTCAAACAGCGGATACATGTCACCAGAATATGCACTAGCTGGACGATATTCTACCAAGTCAGACGTGTACAGCTTTGGTGTCATAGTTCTAGAAATCCTGAGTGGAAAGATCTAGTCGGTTCTATGAAATGTCTAATGGAGAGGCTCTTCTAGGTTATGTAAGTCATTGATCAAGCCCATCTCATCCACACATTTTTGGATCTGGTTAATTTGTCATTTTTTAAAGTGTATAACATAATCATGCATTTCTTGCAGGCGTGGCGGGTATGGAACGAAGCTGCAATTGAGAAACTAATGGACCCAGTTTTACAAAACAATTATTCAAGAATCGAAGCAGAAAGATGCTTGCAAATAGGTTTATTGTGTGTTCAAGATGATGAAACCAACCGACCTTCAATGCACGCAGTGGTAGTCATGCTAAACAGCAACACAGTTGATCTCTCTCTTCCATTATCCCCATCACATTCCAGTTACGTTATAAGCAAGCTGTCGTCTTGTGACGAAATTCAAGAAGGAACAAGCAAGCAACAACAAAATAAAAGTAGCATATCGTTGGACACATTCAGTGCATAGAAGGATCGTATTTTTCTTATATGCTCGCTAAGCTCTAAAGATGTTTATTTTCTTATATGAAGACACTTACTAGTGGCTAATTTGCATCACTTTACATAGCATGTTCCTATATGTTCAA
Source organism: Fallopia convolvulus (assembly GCA_964016875.1). Taxonomy (NCBI): domain Eukaryota; kingdom Viridiplantae; phylum Streptophyta; class Magnoliopsida; order Caryophyllales; family Polygonaceae; genus Fallopia; species Fallopia convolvulus. The sequence continues at coordinate 6,911,747 of OZ024718.1, read as the reverse complement.
ATGCACCCACTACATCTAATATTTTCTACATTATGGAACTTTGCTTCTTTTGACCCAAAATATCAACTAGAGTTCCTCTAACCCTCATTACAAGCCACAATGACGGTTGATCATAAACCCAACCTTAACCGTGAATCAGACAAAACGCCTCTCATGAGCCCCTTTGTTTGTCCTTATTCGAGTTGCAATTGTCTGGTTCCTTTTTGTTCCCTAGCTTCACAAAAGATTTTGGATATGAGTTCCCTTGACCACTCTATCCAAACGTGGCTTGATTTTTGAAAGGAACTCTGTACTTGTCTCTTTGGCAAAAGAAGTTGGAACGCCACTCGGGAAGTGGGAAAGTTGTGTGAGATTTCGGAACACTGAGAGCCACGGATTTTAAACGAGTGATTTGATTTCCAAGGGAAATGGTGGCGCGTTTCCCAACATGAAGAGGAAGCCGAAAAGATACAACACCCTTATTGGTTGGTTTTGAGATGAGAAAGCTCTTTTACCCTTCTAATACCCCTACTCCCAATTTCTCTTAAACTCTACATTTGCCACTTTTGGGACCTTCTTCCTCCCATGCTCTCTGAAACCCTAACACTCTGAAATTCTCTCTTCCTCCATTTTTAGCAAACCTCCAAATCTCCTCAATTCCCAACGCCTTCTCATGGCACCTGAACACCCTGATCACCAAGTCCGAGAATGGATGAACACCAACCCAAAGACTCTATACAAGCTCATGCTCGATGAGGCTGATAAAGCCACATATCCAGCCGAGTGAGACCGCCTTTTCAAAGCTCTCTAAGATTTTGTCCTCCCTCATATTCACTGTGAACGCACCAGAGTCTCGAATTTCAAACTCGATATTCTAGGGCAACGGACTGTTCTCCCCAGCATTGCACCACCACTTGCTTCAGTGGCACAACCTCGTTTGCCCCTCACTATCTCCACTCACATCTCTTCTTCTCAACCTCATCCTCCACCTATTTCCACGTCCTCCGGAACCACCATTGTCGATAACTTCGGTCCCAATTCTCCTAGATCCAAGTCTAAACGCAAATCTCACAAACCTTCTTCTTCGGCTCCCCCAATGAAGAAGAAAATGAAAACCGTACCACTCCCCTTTCCCTCGATCAAATCTTGAATCTCTCCAAACCTCATCGACCACCACCCTCTTCCTCTCCACACAAGCCACCACCGCCTCCCTCTTCAACCTCTCAAACATCTTCTCTACCCCCTCTATTCCGTCTTCGGGCTCTGGGAACACAAAACCCAAAGCCCCTCCACCCTCCTCTCAAACTCCAACTACCTCTGGGAACTCCGATCACATCGCCCATCCCTCCAACACTCCAAAAGTAACTACCCCTCCTCCTCCTCCCTCAAAAGACAAATCCCCACCTCCTCATACTAAGGAACCCACATCCTCCTCCCAAGGAACCCACTCCTCCTCCTCCTCCCATTACCACTAAAATCACCTTCTCTCCCTCAAAATCCAACCATATCGTTGACATCGACACCGACGACGAGCTTCCCATTGTCGAGGTCGCAAGAAAAAAGGGGTAGGCTCCGATCGTCATGTGAACTGTAGAAGAGAACGCTCACCTCGCTGACATCGTAAGTGGTCCTACATCTCCCAAAGTCTCCAAGAAAAGGCCTAGAGAGATTGGTGCCAATGACGAAGAAGATGAGGGAGACGAAGAAGTAGAAGAATAAGAAGACGATAAAGAAGAGCAAGAAGAAGAGGTTGCTGGTGGTGAACTGGGCACTCAAGGTGCTAGCGACGAGGATATGGAAAATGCCTCGGACACCGAAGGGAACTCGGATAGCGACGGCGCCACCGAGGTGCTCGATGGGGCTGATCTTGCCACCGAGCATGCACAAGCGTTGGATGATGCTGATAAGGAACGCTAGCTAGTCATGTCCCATGAAGCTCCCAGGGACAACGAGACTATGTTTATATTGGAGTGCAACAATTCCCCTCCGAAGAAAAGAAGGACCACCGCTGCCTCCAAAGGGAACAAGGGAAACAAGAAGGGCAAGAGCACTGAAGCCTCAAAGGTCCCAATTACTGCGGAACGCAAGCTGATCAGATACTAAATTGCTTGGATAAGTTTGAATGACTGATTCTCTCAGAGTCTTTTCTGCGCCAACACGGGCTAGGTGAGCTTTGGGAACTCATCATGGCCCAAGGATGGGAACAGGTGTGTTACAAGCATGTGCTCGTTAACCCTGATCAAGGTTGCCTCTTCTACAACAACTTTAAGGTAGAAAAGGATGGCAGGCAGGGAACTCTCACCCTTCATGGCGATGCTTACCTCTTCAACGCCTCCACCATCCATCGCCAACTCAATGTTCTTGTCAAGGGCATGGACTCCCTTCCTCACAAGAACTGGGGTGACTTCAATAGAGACGAAATCCTTTACATTATCTATGATGGTCGTGTTCCCACCTCTGGGACTCCTACACACAACATGTCTCTCACAGCCAAACTGGCTCATCAATTCATCATAACGGTTGTGATCCCAAGGCAGGAGAAGTGCAACCACCTCAACATTCAAGACTCCATTCTCCTTTTCCACTTCATTCACAAAATGGCCATCAACTTGCCAATGATCATTCTTGGGCACATCGACAAGTGTCTAGCCTCTCCTACTTACTCCTTGCCATATGCCGGTTTAGTGAAGATGCTTCTTGTCATGGAGGGCCTCTACGACGAAACAAAGGAAACAGTTGAACTCGGTCGGGAATTAGATCTCACTGTGATCCAAAAGTTGCGCAACTCTGAGGTGCTAGAGGAACAAGTGACCGACGCCCAACCTGCTGGTGCAGCATCTGCTGAGAACACTAAGATGTTCACTCATATTGATGTCACCCTTGAGCGCATTTTGTTAGTCATGACTGAGCTCCGTGATCATCTCCTCCCCAAGGCCCCATGATCTTATCCCCACAATTCCCTAGCTCTCTCTCTCTCTCTCTCTCTCTCCACAAGATATTTATGTTAAGTTCGTTTTATGTAAAAAAAATTGTGCCTAAGTAATATATTGGTACTTTAGTATGATTGCGTGTTCCTTTCCTTCTCTATTCATGCTTTTCACTTTTTCTATGATGCCAAAAGGGGGGAGGACAAAATGTGTGAGATGTGTTGTTTGTGGTTTATCTTAGAATATGTTTTGGCTAAGGGGGAACTAACACATCAGAATGCTAAGTAAGAACTACCTTGTCCACAGAAGTGGCTCACATGCACTATGCTTAGGAACTTAGATGCATTTCATGATCTCTCACACATTGAAATACTTGTCTCTTTTAAATGGGTTTGTCATCATCAAAAAGGGGGAAATTGTTGGGACGGTGGTGGGAACTCATGTTCCAAACATCAGAACAACGCTTTCCTTAATGGTTACCCGCTTTCGCGAAAGTTTTTCTTCCCCTAAGAAGGAAGTATTCTCCAGTTTTGATAATGACAAACACCAAATGGGAACTAATGTTTTATGCTCAAGTATTTCAAGGAAACTTTCGAATGAATAAAACATTCCTTAAAGGAACTCTAGAGCACATGACGATGCTTGAATGAAAGAAAGCAGTTCCTATAAAAGGCACTCAGGAGAGAGAGAACTTACATGTGAAAATAGACCGTGCAACACAAAGCAGAGGCACTGTCTCAGGAACAGACTGGTCCGAATGATCCAACGGTCCGATTAACATCGAAAGTTGACCAATTTTAAACGAAGTCACATGTGAAGAAAGGACAAACTTGGCTTGCAAGACAAGGGAATTTTGGACATCAAGAAAAATGAAGATTTTAACCCAAGAGCGAAAGTGTATATAAGCCAATGACTAGTGCACTAGAAACGCACTTCTCCCAGAACTCACAAAAGCCTCAAGCATAACCAGGAAAGAAGATTGAAGGAATCAAGAGAAGTCCCGACGACGAGTGTCCGATCTCGGCGACGGTGAATCCAAGGTTCCCAGGAGCAAGGGACCTGTGATAGTTAAGTCCGGGTGTAAGGTTCGATTTATTTGTCTTTAGTTGAGTTGTTTGCTAAGGAACTAGGTTGAGAATACTCACTAGTGTTACTAGAGTTTGGTGACTGCTAGGAACAAAGAAGTGTGATTCTTGCCTTTTGTAATTAAGAAACAATCAATAAAACAAGTAGATCGTTTAAAATCCTCCAAGAGGAGGTAGAGTTTTACCCACACAACTAGTTGGTTGTAGTGGGGTTTCTTTATCAAGGAATTGTGCTCTAATTTGTTTTTATTACTTGCGATTATAATACTTTCGCTGCCTTGGGAACAGTCCATAGTCTGTTCCCAAGCTCTTTACTAACGCATCACGATACAATAGTTTATCTCTTATATACTCCCTCTGTTCCGAAATACATGTCATTTTAGGATTTGTCTTAAAAATTAAAAACTCATGTGATTTGATATAAATATCTTCAATTTCATTGAGATCTTTCCCATTCTATTATATTTTTACGTAATATTTTTTGATTAATAAGGATAATATTGAAAAAATATGGTAAAATATGTCAAATTACAATTATTATTGAATAAAAAATAGGCAAAAATGATATGTATTTATGAATAGAGATTGTAAGCAACATGTTTTTTTATTAATGTGCTTGTTGGTTATTTCCGGAATCCACAGAACAAATACAATACTCCATCCGTTCACATAAACTTGTTGTTTTAGGGTTTTTCTCCAAAATTAAGAAATTGTTTGATTTGACTAAAATATTCTCAATCTTTTGTTAAGATCTTTCAGCTTTTATTGTAATTTTTGTAAATATTGTTAATTAGTATGTGTTGGGCCTCCCAAAAACTAGCCCAAAGACGAAAGGTCCGGTAAGCACGATTTGGCAAAGCCCAATCTCCGAGTCATGCGAAGTGCGCTATAATAAACGGCATGGAAGCGGGGATGTTGCTAACGGCTAAAGGCATTAAGAGGAATGGCAAAATCTCCGGGATCTCATATAGCTATGGCAACAGTCGAGAGATATAGGGGGATATAAATACCGAAGAAGGAAAAAGGAAGGGGACATCGACTGGTAGACTGACCATTGCACTCTGAAAAGCTCTCTAATCAATCCATTCTTTTTGTTCGAAAGCTTTGTTGTTCGCTTGTAACTTTGAAGGAATTATTGCACCACATCGATCACATAATCTGTCTTTCATCTACGTTCTACATCTTTCCTTTTACATCTATATCTTGTTTTTTATCTATAACACGTTACAACTACTTTTTGGTTAGGTTTTCCCTCATTATAGCAGGTAACACGCTCGCGTGGTAAATCTGCCCAAAACAATTGGCGCCCACCGTGGGGCCCTAGCCAAAAGGAAGTCACGTCGCCAAAGAACTATAAGCTCTACCTACAAGATGGAAGGCATTCATGCTACCTACAGTCATGTGGAAGATCCCGAGAACCATGAAATCAACCAAGGTGGAGATAACCAACAAATTGGAAACGTAGACGGAGTTGGAAACATAGATGGAGTTGATCAAGATTCTGGGAATGTAAATGGCAATCCTACCACTTCCACGGCAACGGAACGAGGAGGAGCGGTTGATTCCGACATCATCACCGAACTCCGAGCATCTATGATTGCTCTCCAAAAAGATTTGGAAAATCAAAAGGAAGCTCATGCCAAGTTCTCCGAGGTATATGAAAGACAAATTGAAACTTTAACCAATGAACGTAATTTGCTTCGGTCTCAGGTATAATCAGCACCAAATCGTCAACGCGTAACGGACGCAACGGATGGTGTCGCTCGGCGATTGGACATGGACGACCTAAACTTTGTAACACCCGATGGTACTAGGCCAATAACTGGCTATCGGGTAAACGGTAATTCTTTAAGGGTTGTTAGAGAGGATGTCGAGGTTGCCCAATTACGGGAACTCCTCAAAGCTTTGGAGGAGCGAATCACTCAGGTCCAAGGGGCACCCCAACCGATAGCAGTAGAAAGGAGGGATGGTTACACAGACTCTCCCTTCGTACCCGCTATTGCAAGGGTAGACATCTCTCGTAAATATCACGTCCCCGATGTACCTAATTACGAAGGGGTTACGGATACGGACCAACACGTAGCTGCATTTAAACAAGCTATGAACATTAGCATCGTACCCTTCGACATGAAGGAGATTGTTATGTGCCGTTGGTTCGGAAACACGTTATCTGGGCCCGCGCTTAATTGGCATTCTCATTTACCTATTGGGAGTATTTCGTCTTTTGCCGAGTTGATTGACAAGTTCAGGATAAGATTTGCAAGCAGTCGACACGCTAAAAAGCGTTCGAGCGACTTATATCGCATGGTCCAAAGGACAGGCGAGTCCTTGAAAGCTTTCCTTAACAGGTACAATGAGGAGTTGGTCACCATAGAAGGATGCGATGCTGCTACAACTCTGGAAGCATTCTGAAGAGGCATCTTGGCTGGTAATCCTGATCTGTATCGTGAATTAACTAAATATCCTTGCTCGAACTTCGATGAAGTACATGTAAAAGCATTGGCACACGTACGATTGGAAGAGGATGACCTCTTCACCGTCAAAGCTGCTAGTCCTCATCGACCAGAGCGTAGACAAGGGAGGCAAGAAACTAGATACGTCCCATATCCCAACTCATCTCCTGCCAAAACAACTATGAAAGCAACATTTGCTAGGCAAAATAAGCGATATGAAGATCCAAGGTTGCCTCCCAAATTGTCTCATTACAACTTTTGCGTATATGCAACAGAAGTGGTTCGAACCCTTAATGGCATGGGAGATACTGTCAAGTGGCCAAGAAAGAGTAATACACCTTCGCACCAAAAAGATAAATCCAGATGGTGTGATTTCCACTTCGACCACGGCCACCGAACGGACGAATGCATCGCGTTAAGAAAAGAGGTAAGTGAGCTATTACGAAGGGGATACCTCAAGGATTTAATATCAGAAAGAGCAAGGGAGCAACTAGAACGCAACAAAGGGAAGGCTAGTCCACCACCACCTCCAAAGCATACAGGAGTAATCAACGTCATCACCGGGGGGTCCGAAATCTGTGGCATAACCTATTCCATAGCCAAGAGAATCGCAAGGGATACCAGGAGAGAACACCCTAAAATCTCTACTCGAACGAGTCACGACGTGATGCCCATCACCTTCGATGATATCGAAGAATAGGAAGTTCACCATGATTGTTTAATAATTTCTTTAACAATAGCAAATTTCCTCGTTAAGAGAATATTAGTTGATAATGGGAGTTGCACTAACTTGCTTATGTTGGATGCTTTGTATAGTTTAGGCCTCGGTTTGGACGACATCATTAAGAAGTCTACAACTTTGGTAGGCTTCAGTGGCGAATCTCGTAACACATTAGGAGAAATATCATTACCAACCATCGCAGGAGGGGTAAACTACCAGGTAAAATTTCAAGTACTTGATTGCCCGTAACCTTTCAATGTTATCTTGGGCAGGACATGGATCCACTGGATGAAAGCCATTCCCTCGACTTATCATCAATGTGTAAAATTCCCATCGCCATGGGGAATACAAGAAATCAAGGGGGAACAAAAGTTGGCAAGAGAGTGTTACTCCGTGACAATGAGAGCAACGACTTCAAAAAACCTGCAGATCGAAACGAAAAAGAAGTCGTCAGAATAGCAATTAAAGGACTATAGGACTACCACTTACTATGTAAAGCCAGAAACACCGGAACTCGAAGAAGTAGACCTTGATCCACTCGATCCATCAAGAAAAATCAAAATAGGGGCGGATCTGGAGCCCACTTTACGAAAGCATTTGGTGGAATTCTTACGGTCCTACAGTGATTGCTTCGCCTGATCAAACGAAGATATGGTGGGAATTGACCCTAACGTGATTACACACGCCCTCAATGTCAATCAGAAGATTTCACCAGTTAAGCAGAAAAGGCGTAAATTTGCGCCCAAACGGAATCAGGTAATCAACGACGAGGTAAAATCCTTACTTGAGTCTGGTAAAATTAGAGAGGTAAAGTACCCTGACTGGCTTACAAATGTAGTTGTAGTGAAAAAGAAAAACGGTAAATGGTGCGTTTGCGTGGATTTTACTGATTTAAATAAAGCATGTCCTAAAGATTCATTCCCTTTGCCTTATATCGACTCGATGGTGGATGCGACGGCAGGACATGTGCTTTTAACCTTCATGGACGCATTTAGTGGATACCATCAGATAATGATGCATCTTGACGACCAAGGAAAAACTGCATTTGTAACTAATCAAGGAACTTACTGTTATAAAGTTATGCCTTTCGGATTAAAAAACGCAGGTGCTACTTATCAAAGATTGGTTAATAAGATGTTTCAGGAAAAACTAGGGGATACAATGGAGGTATATATTGACGACATGTTAGTCAAGTCCTTAAAGGCGGAAGATCACATCATGCACTTGGAAGACGCGTTTCAGATTCTGCGAAGCTACAAAATGAAGTTGAACCCAACCAAATGTTCCTTTCGAGTTACATCAGGGAAATTCCTCGGATACATAGTAACGCAGAGAGGGATTGAAGCAAGTCTGGATCAGATCAAGGCGATAATGGAGCTGCAGTCACCAAGATGTGTCAAAGATATTCAAAAGTTGACGGGACGAGTAGCAGCACTCAACCGATTCATATCCCGATCTTCAGATAGGAACAAATTGTTCTACGACATCTTGAAGAAAAACAAGTCATTCGAATGGACGGAAGCACATGAAGAAGCCTTCAAAGAATTGAAGAGATATTTATCCCACCCACAGATACTTTCCAAACCCAAGCCAGGCGAGGCGTTGTACGTGTACTTAGCTGTAACAGAAGCAGCTGTAAGCGCCGTCTTGATTCGAGAAGAAGACGGGAACCAGTTACCCATCTATTATGTGAGTAAAAGTGTAAAACTTTACTTGATGCGGAAACCAGGTACTCACCCGTTGAGAAACTCGTACTATCTCTGGTAATGGCTTCTATAAAATGACGCCCATATTTTGAAAGTTATTCTGTTACTGTGAGGACTAACTTTCCAATGAAGAGTATCATGTCAGAACCAGAGCTATCAGGTTGACTTATGAGGTGGTTGATTCACCTCAACGGATACGACATTACTTATGAGCCACGAACAGTGATGAAGTCTCAAGCCTTGGCGGATTTTGTGGCTGACTTCACTCCTACCATGCCAGAAGAAGAAAATCAAGAAATGTTACAGGTAGCAATATCACTAGGCAGTGGCAAGTGGATGATGCACACCGATGGGGCGTCAAATCAAGTAGGTGTAGGACTGGGGGTAGTCTTGAAGTCGCCACAGTGGGATAGGATAGCCCAGACTGTTCGATGTACATTCAAAGCTACCAACAATGAAGCAGAATAGGAGGCACTCATAGCAGGGTTACTTATTGCCAAAGACTTGAATGTGCAGGAAATTGAGGTAATATGTGATTCATTACTTATTGTGAATCAAGTCACGAATTTATATGTTGTCAGGGATTCAAAGATGAAGGCGTACTTGGAAAAAGTCCAAGAAATTATCAAAAACTTCAAGCACTTTGAGATAAAGCAAGTACCTCGTGACGCTAACACACAGGCAGACGCCTTAGCAAACCTCAGATCCGCAATCGACCCCAGAGAATACGACAAGATACCTTTCGTATATCTCGATGCACCTTCCATAATAAAAGAAGCAGACATATTTGAGGTACGAGATTTTGATGAGAATACCTCATGGGTAACTCCTTATCTAAGATGGTTACGAGATGGGATTCTACCGGATGACAAAGAGGAAGCTCGACGACTTAAGGTAAAAACTTCTACTTTTGCCATTAAAGATAACGTTTTGTTCAAGTGGATGTCGTCAGGATTGTACACACGATGCGTAAGGGAGGAAGAAGTACAGAAGGTGTTGCAGGATATACACGATGGAGAGTACGGAAATCATACAAGGGGTCGTAACTTGGCAAAGAAGGCAAGTAGGATGAGCTATTATTGGCCCACCATGAACAAAGACGTAGTGGAGTTTGCCCTGAAGTGTGACGCGTTCCAACGTCACGGACCTATACCACATCAGCCTCCAGAGTTATTACATCCTATAACTTCCCCTTGGCCATTCATGAAATGGGGAATGGATATTGTAGGAAAACTCCCTCCAGCCTCAAGACAACGTGTTTACATTTTAGCCATGACCGACTACTTCTCTAAATGGATCGAAGCCGAAGCCTTCAAAGAAGTAAAAGATACTCAGGTTATTTCCTACATAAAAAGAAATATCCTGAGTAGATTCGGAGTACCATCAACCATAGTATGTGACAACGGGTCCCAATTCATTAGCGACAAAACAAGATCGTTTTGCCAGCAATACAACATTCAATTGGTGATGTCTACGCCACGCTACCCTCAAGCCAATGGTCAAGCGGAAGCGAGTAAAAAAGTGATCATCAACAATTTGAAGAAACGACTTAAAGAAGCCAAGGGAAGATGGGCCGACGAATTACCTCTTATCCTCTGGTCAGACCGGACGAATCCCAAGACTGCTACAGGGCATACGCCTTTCTCTCTAGTATATGGGTGTGAAGCTGTGTTACTAGTTGAAATAACCCTGCCTACAGTTCGATATGGTCTTACAACCGAAGAGTCAAATCTGTCCAACTTGTTCCATCATTTAGACACGGTTGACGAGTTACGTGATGAAGCGTCGGTTCGTATGGCTGCATACAGGCAGGGGGTAGCCAGAAGTTACAATAAACACGTCAGAGCAAAGGTGTTTCAAGTAGGCGACTGGGTGTTGAGAAAGGTCTTTCAGAATACTCAAGAATTGAATGCATGCAAGTTAGGAGCCAACTGGGAAGGACCCTACCAGATTACAAAAGTCGTCGGACAAGGAGCCTACGAGTTAGTGTTCCATGACGGAAAGACAGTCCCAAGAAGCTGGAACGCGACAAATCTAAAATTGTATCACTTTTGACAAAACAGAAGTTGCAACAAGGTATTTATCTATTACTTCATCATATCAACTTTATTTTTACCGCGTCCCGTACACATGGAACAACAACAATAATACAAAAACTAACAAGGGACGCCTTGTGACGTTACAGGCCAAAACATGGGCCCTCGCCTTATAATCAGGCAACGATGTGCACACAGCGACTAGTCACAAAGATGCAAAAGACGAGAATACATAAAGACAACTCTAGAGCAAGAGGAGTTTTACATGAATCAAGATACACGTGTAATCAGTTCAGATTTTATTGAATAAAACATAAGTATCTATGTTCTTTTACATACATCACTCTCTCTTAGCATCCTTTACAAAAGTGCTATCACTACATAACTTGATCAAAAACGGCCAATGATCGTCTTCTCAAACACGTCAATCCTTGTCCTACGGATGCACACTTCAAAAAACCTGTACCACCTGCAAAAGAAACAAAACAAACCAAAGACCAGACAAATACCGAAACAGCATTCACCATAAAACCCCTAAACAGCAAAAGCAAGGGTAAGAAATTTGTCCACACAAATGGCCCTAGAAATGAGCGGCCCTACAAACAAGTTAATGTATTAAACCCCGACACATCGGGGGTACTAAAATACTTAATGTTTAAAAGCATATACAAGGAGATCACTCCTTGGATACGTCGGCCTTCTAGTTTTCCATTAATTCCACCTGAGCTACCTCTTTGGCGACTTGGGTAATATCGTCAACGATTGAAGACTTCTTGGTTGCGGTCACTTCATCAGAGAACAAACTCTCGAACAACTCCATTTCCTTCACATCATCCCATGAGGTGTGCTTTCGTGCAGCAAATTCTTCCATCATTTCCACACGAGCCTTGCATGACCAGTAATCTGCAGTGTCTTCAATCTTCTTTGCGAGATCAGCTTCCTTACACGATGCGGCAATGAATTTCTCTTCCCGCTCCTTGGAACTCCTAGAGGACTTTTCAAGAGCGACCGACAGCTCCTTCACTTTCTTCTCTAAAGAATTCTTCTCTTGCCCCAGGATGGTGTTCCTGTCTTTTTCAAGTTGCACGTTGATCTTGCTTTCAGCCAGTTGACTAGGCAGATCCTTAAAAGTCTCGAAAGCTGATAGCATAAGCTGGAAACCCTAGACGGGTTGAGAAGCGTTGCATCATAAGTAAGAAGTACAACGTGTAAATCAAAATACCTAACTCGTTATCAACAATTAAGTAAACATACCTGCCATTGAGCAGCAAGCATCTCGCCAAAAAAGTCCGACATGGAAGAGCGATTTTCTGCACCTTGAGAATAGTCTACATGGAGAGGCGCCAAAGAACTTAAGCAATTTTCCGCCGCCATGTCCAGCGACATCATGGTGCCTGGGAGATAAGACAGATTAGAAGCAACATTCGCTTTCGAAGAGGGAATTTTAGCATCGGCCGACTTCTTAGGAATAGATATCGACAGGGAGTTATCAGCCGTTGATGTTGTTTCAGCTTTTCTCTTCTTTCGTGCCTCTACTCGTTCCATGGTAGTAAGCGCAGCAGTGGAGCGGGTAGTCCTTGAACCTGACAACATGCAAACAAGTAGGATTATAAGAAACAAACACGTCGAAATATGGCGTGGGAAAGAAATCTCAAAACTCACTTGACATCTCGGTATCTTCAGAATCAACAAAACACGCCCTCACAAGTTTAGGGTAGGATCTTTCTTCCAAAGAAAGAGCTTCTATCTAAGAAACGATTTGAATCGACGCCTTGGGGGTTGAGGAGAAGCAAGATTCTCTGCATTAAAATAAGTATAATCAAGGGTTAGTAATATCCGGACAAAGCAAAATAGGCGAACAGAGGAAACACTACTTGTTGAACGCCATCGAGGTTTCAGAAAAGAAGTATCGATCCCCAAAGAAGATAACTTTACAAAGAAAAATTTATCCGCCCAGCCTCGATCAGACTTCGACATGTTGTAGATTAGGTCGGATTTGTTTTTGAGGGTTTTTAAGGTCAAACGACCATGACCACCTTTGGAGAGACGGTAGTTATGGAATAAATCAACAGCTTTGAACGGGACGCCATGAGAGGAACACAGAAGATCAACACACAAAAGAAGCCTCCAAACCTGGGGAAGTATTTGCCCATGGGAGACATTGAGAGTGACAAGAAAGTCGATTACTAGGGGAGAAAAAGGAAAACAATGACCGATACGGAAAGGGTATTCATACAAACATACCCAGTCATCGTTGTAAAAGTCAGCACAGACTCCAGGAGGAGGAAGAAACACTTCCGCAGAGGCAGGAAACCCAGCGGTGAAGGCAAAAGCGTTAGGATCTTCAGAGGCGCTACTCCTCTGGTGATAAGGGGTGAGAATCTTGGACGAGACCAGAAAAGGAGGATCGGAAGGATCATAACAACGAGAAAAAGATTCCGAGGAAAAACCAGAAGCTGCCATGGGGAAAGAAGAAAGAGTGGAAAACAGAAAGTCAAGACAAGGGGAAGCGTACCTGTGAAATGAAGATCGCGAGTGATTCGCAATGATGCCTCTGAAGAGTCTTAAATACAGAAGTGATGGGACGTCGTAGGAATGCGCTACAACTTCCAAGATCAAGATCGAAAATCCTAGAAAAATGGGAGGGAAATTTTCCCGGGTTTTTGGGGGGTATTGTTGGGCCTCCCAAAAACTAGCCCAAAGACGAAAGGTCCGGTAAGCATGATTTGGCAAAGCCCAATCTCCGAGTCGTGCGAAGTGCGCTATAATAAACGGCATGGAAGCGGGGATGTTGCTAACGGCTAAAGGCATTAAGAGGAGTGGCGAAATCTCCGGGATCTCATATAGCTATGGCAACGGTCGAGAGATATAGGGGGATATAAACACCGAAGAAGGAAAAAGGAAGGGGACATCGACTGGTAGACTGACCATTGCACTTTGAAAAGCTCTCTAATCAATCCATTCTTTTTGTTCGAAAGCTCTGTTGTTCGCTTTTAACTTTGAAGGAATTATTGCACCACATCGATCACAAATCCATCACATAATCTGTCTTTCATCTACGTTCTACATCTTTCCTTTTACATCTATATCTTGTTTTTTATCTATAACGCGTTACAACTACTTTTTTGTTAGGTTTTCCCTCATTATAGCAGGTAACACGTTCGCGTGATAAATCTGCCCAAAACAGTATCAATATTATTAGAAAATATGGACTAAAATATCTCAAATGACAAATTTTATTGAATAAGAGAATCAAGCTAAAATGACAAATTTGTGTAAAAGGAGTGAGTATTATTTTACATTTGTTCTAACATACTCATTCAACACAGTATTATTTTACATTTGTTCTAACATCTCATTCAACAAATTCAAACCAAAAACCTAAAAAAAAACTACCTTTGAGGTCTTAATTGGTGAAGTACATGCCTGAAGGCATAATTTTTTTTTGGTAGATCCTAAAGGCATAATTATGGCACCCCTTGACTTTAGTTCTAATAGTAAAATGAAATCTGAGATCCTAACCGCCAAAAAATGTATTGGATTGTGCTATAAAAGAACTGAGATCGTTTATCTAGACTAAAAATGTAATATTTCAGTTAAGGTAAATGTGTCGTTAAGGTAAATTTTTACTTGTATTAGCTTTATAATTAGTTTAAATTTTGTAGAGATAAATCTTTTTTGCTTTTAAATACTTGTCCTCTAAGGCAAGGTTGTGGGTTTCTTGTGTGACAAGTTTTATTCATTTGTGCGGCAAGTTTTTTCTCTTACTTGCAATGCAAGATTTTTCTTGCAGAGCAAGTTTTATGTCTACTTGCGTTGCAAGTAAAACGTTTTGTTTTACTTGTGAGGTAAGTTCGATTTCTTTTCTTGTAGGTTAGCTCGAAGCTTTTTTAATGTACTATTATCCCGAGGAGTTAGAGCTGAGTTTGGCATTGGACTGAGTTGTATTAGGCTAGGTCGCTTGGTGCTGTGAGGCTTCTAAAGATCCTTCATCTCGGTGGAGGGAACGTCCGTAGTCCGTTTCGCACGCCCAGGAGGGGCCGACCTGTTGCCTACGGTGCTATTCTTATAGTGCTTTACTCACCCCAACCTCAAACTCGTCTTAGTTCTTATTTTTCGGAGTTTTGTACCTTTTCATAGCTATTCCTGCTTGTTTTTACTCTTTTAGCCGTTTCTCGGATGCCGTTTTGTTACGGCCTCTCAGATTACCAAACTTATTTGGTATTCCGAATTCTTACCTTATAAAAAAAAATATTAGATTGTGCTATAAAAGAACTGCTGCCCACGTCAATACGACAGTTGTGGGATTCAGGTTTTTTTGGTTTACCAAATATACTCTTGAATAGTTTTTTTTTTTTGACCAAATATACTCTTGAATAATTAACTAAACCCTGTTTCCCCCCAACGCAAATCCCCGCTTGTAGATGCGTGCTAAACTCGTAGGCCGGCGGTAATTGTACATATAATATGTATCTTCATGATTAATTTTTAATTTGCAAGGGACTAATTAAAATGTCTCCTTTAAATTAAAGGCAATTGAGGAGGTACCTAGCTAGCTAGCTTGCAAAGCATGATTAATGCTTAGTTAATGAAGAAGTATTTTGCAAGCTATCCAGCATGTCCAAACCTCCTATCATGCTCTTGCTCCTGGCGATCAGCTGCCTGCTTGTACACATGGTGACACCCGAGCCACCCAACGAACCAACCCCTGTAGACGAAAACTGTGTTTTCGGATTAGATGACGACTACAATCCAGACAGCGAACACGCGACCAACTTGAGAGCCGTCCTCGAAGAACTCCAGAAACAAGCATTTAAAACCTCTTACTACAACACCAGCTCCGGAACGGGAAAAAATAGGGTGTACGGCCAGTACTACTGCCGTGGGGACATCGATTCCAACCTCTGCGGCCAATGCATTGAGGAGGCTTCCCAGAGTTATTGCATCCAGTCGGCCGATCACGCCATCATCTGGTATGAAGAGTGCACATTGCGCTACCAGAACCGGTCCATGGTCGGGATTAATGAACTGGATTTGGAAGATCTAGAAACCTTTCATTCTGTACATAAGTACAGTTTGGCTAGCGTGGCAGACACAGACAAGAGTGGTAGGGTGCTGAATAACACCATGGACAGGCTCATAAGCAAGGCGGCCTACGGCAATGGCTCTCTCCATTTCGCGACGGGGGAAGAGATGGTTTTGGAGTCCGAGACGGTGTATTGTCTAGTGCAGTGCAGCCCTGATTTGAACGGGACGCAGTGCGAGTCGTGTCTTCTGTTTGGGTATAACGAGGTCATCTTTTTCCGTTTCAGCGATATAAGCATGTTGCGTTGGACATCTATGTACTACTCCAGCTGCCAGGTGAGGTACAGCACTTATGGCGCTTTCTATTGGCAGCGGAACGCAACACCACCACCTCGCTCGCCACCGTCTCCATCTTCACATCTATCCCTGCCGCCGCCTGCACTCGTGGCTAAAGGTGAATCTACCAATTTACTTTTGTAAAAATATTTGATTTCTTCTTGTCAAAATAGCTTCGTGAGTAGAAAACTCGGAAAAGACTTGGATGAAAATAATTGATAGAAAAAAGGCTGCCTAGTGAGTCTCGGGTAGAGTCAACAGTCCAAACATTAAGAATTTTTTTTTTCTAGGGTGGGGGCGGTGATAATGTTCTAAAAAACCTTAGGCGGACATTGGGCAGATAAGGATCGCCTAGACGGTCTGGACGACTAGGAAGACTTGGACCTTCCAGTGCCTAGGCGGGGCTTAGAAAGAATTTTTAGATAAGTGGGTGGTGGAGAGTAAAATCGTGGTGATGTATATGTTAAAAAATTTAAGTAGTTAATCATGACAACATTCGTATGTATAGAAAAAAAAAAGGCAGAATACATCAACAGACACTCGAACTTGTAATTTTTTTTCAACCAGCCCCTCGTACTATGAAAGTTTCAAATAAACACCTAAACTCAATTAAATTTGTTCAATCCAACACTTTATGCTTACATGGAGTTGCGCGTGAACATCACTCAATAATTTGACGCGTTAAGTGATTAGTTTAGCTGACATGGAATTTTTTTTTATAAATATCCCTCTATTTTTCTTTTTCTCATTTAATTTCTAATAATGTAAAAACAAAAAAATCTAAAAGATCGAGATATGTTGGATCCGATTCTACTCCATTTCTTTTCTTTTTTCTATTTTTCCTTCTTTTTTTTATCTTTTTTTCTTAGTTCAGATCTGGATTTTGGAGATCTGGATTTTTACCTTCACAGGAAAAGAACCAGAGAGAATCGGGAACGACGCAAAGGGATTAAAACCAAAGACCACTAGAGAACTAGAGAGGTTAAAATCAGAAACAAAACCATCTACTTTCTCGAAAGATTTTGTCCTAGATTCAACAAAGAACCAACTAGAGAACCAGAAAGAATCAGGGGAGGAGATGGCAAGCAGAACGCACCCAAACTAATGGGCAATGACATTTCCGAGCAGGAACGAGAGAATCGGGAACGACGAACCAGAGAGAATCCGTTCCACATTGCAAACCTCTCCACCTCCGCAATTTCATCCATGGTTGCTCTTCTCTACAACACTGATGGTTCACTGAAATCCCAAATTCCAGTGGATTTGGATCTGCAATTCTGGATTGCAGGAGGGACGATGGATCTGGAGAAATTGCAAGTGTGTTTGGAATTGAGATTTCTAGGATTTTATGAGGTGGGATGGGCTCGGAGGTTGGTGGGTGTGTCGTTCCGTCCCGATTCTCTTGTTTCTTTTCAATTCAGAGTTCGTCGAATTTGGTGTGGGTGAAGAATTCGAATTCAGGCAGGGAAGATATGTCAAAGGAGAGACCTCAAACCGGCGGTGAAGAGTTCGAATTTGGTGTGGATGCGTCGTTCAGTCCCGATTCTCTTTAACAATTGAATGATCGGGGAGAACGGGAGGAGGTGTGGGTGTGGAAGGGGGCTAGATCTAGATCTAGGTGAAAGGAGGAAGATGAAGATTGGGAAAATGGGTGATTTGATAAAAATAAGAGTTTTATTTTTATGTTTTTTTGGTAGGTATTTTTATGTTTTTAAAAATTAAAATTTGTAATGTGGCATATTATTTTTTCCACCTGACATATTTTTTTCCATGTCACCGCGTGTGAACTTCACCCCAAGGAGTCTCATGTGGTAAGTGTTTAAAAGTGCAAAAAATGTTAAGTTGAGGTGTTCATTTGAAACTTTTATAGTATGGGGGGCTGATTGAACAAAAGTTACAAGTTCGAGTGTCTGTTGATGTATTCTGCCAAAAAAAAAATCTCATTAATATGATTAAATTATTATAAATACTTTGTTTTAATTAAAAATAAAACAAAACTAACGTTTATATCATCTCCAAATATATACTATATCTTTTATACATGTATATGGAAAGTCGTTGCACGTTACCACGTATTTGCCTTTTTATTGTTTTTCCAAATTTTAAATATGGAAATGATTTCAAAGTGCATGAAAAAAAAAATTAAAGGTTAATTAGTCTATGTACTTACTACTTTCCAACGACTTATTTGAAGTTAGGGTATTTATTTTATGAAGTAACACCATCTCCTCCGGTGGAGAGACGAGGCTAATATGACGTGAGGTCCACATTTTTTACCCGCAAGTCGGTGGACCTATACATCATGTGGATAGTCCATGTACACATGAGTATAAGACACTTTACAAGCACAATGGATTTCCTCCTCATCATAAAACCCATTAGCAATAAAAAAAAACCACCAAATTTATATATTATGATTTTTTATACTTCAATTTTAGATGTAGGAAATTCACATAGGTTTCTTAATGTAGGATTATCAACCTCATATACTACGGTTTATAGTTAAATTAGATTATATAAAACTTAAGTCAATGGGCGTAGGAGTTCCCCTCCTCGTATACTACGGTTAAGAAAGAGTACACTAGCCAGAGAGAGACTATTTGGTAACATTTGTTTATACAAAATCGATTCAAGGGTGAGGGCGTGAAGGGGTCAATGTCAATTATCCCTGAATTCATCCTTGAGTTACAAGGTTAAGAAGTGATTTTGAATTTGTGCAGGAAAGAACACATCCTACTATGTTGTACGAGCAATAATCCCCGCCTCTGTAGTTGGATTACTGATTATCCTCGGTATTTCCTTTTGTTTGATTCAACGAAAAAGAACCACAGGTATAGGTACAACTATCTTTAAAATTTATGCTAATGAATGAGAAACACATATTTTCAAAGAACAAATTAAGTGCGGGAATTGGGTTGTACTATTAATTCTTCCATAAATAAGTCCAATCATAACACTTGTTGCCTGTTAATATGCAAATGCTGGTGTAATGGTGCTATCAGAAACAATAGAAGCTGAAGCTGCAGAAGCAGGGACATTAACTACAGGATGCTTACAATTTGATCTCAAGACCATAGAGGCTGCAACTAATAGTTTTTCCCCATCTAATAAATTGGGTCAAGGTGGATTTGGTATAGTATATCAGGTGATCTTTTCCCTCAATTTTTCTTCATCTGTTTGATAAATGAGCCCATTTCATCTTCCAAATACCAACCAATTAAGTTACCTCATTTAAAAGTATGCACATTTTGTATTGGTATGGACAATGGTACTTAATGTTCAGGGCATACTTAATGACGGACAAGATATAGCTGTGAAGAGACTTTCCAAGAGTTCAAAACAAGGAACCAAGGAATTTAAGACAGAAGTGGCAGTTGTAGCCAAGCTTCAACACAAGAATTTGGTTAAACTTGTGGGATGCTGCGTTGAAGGAGAAGAGCGGCTGCTTGTCTATGAATTCGTGCCCAACTTAAGCCTTGATCGCTTCCTATTTCGTATGGTTCAGTAGACAAAATATAGCTCCGTCTATTACTAACAAACTGATCGGTTGATTAGAGTATGTGAATCCACATTGTTCTTAATCTTAATTGTAGATGCAACCAGGTCAGCGTATATGACATGGGCAATAAGACACAAGATCATACAAGGAATTGCGCGTGGACTTCACTACCTTCATGAGGATTCACGACTCAAAATAGTACACCGAGATCTTAAAATCAGCAACATCTTGTTAGATGACAATCTGGAACCCAAAATTGCTGATTTTGGCCTCGCAAAGCTTGTGGAAGTGGATCAAACGTCTGACAATACCTCGAAAGTTGTGGGAACATAGTAAGATAAAATTTTAGCGTCTAGAGATCTCTATGATTGTTATCTTTTTTCAATTAGTTCAATTTATCTACAGATCATACTGTACAATATATGAACTCTGATCATTGCAAGGTCATTATTTTCAAACAGCGGATACATGTCACCAGAGTATGCACTAGCAGGAAGATATTCTACCAAGTCAGATGTGTATAGTTTTGGTGTCATACTTCTAGAAATTCTGAGTGGACAGATCAGTACTCAGTTCTATGACGTATCTCATGGCCAAGGTCTTCTAGGTTTCGTAAGTCATCGATGATTCTCATCTCATGCATACAATATCTGTTTAGATTAATTTGTCAGTATTTATAGGATTAAACGTATATCATGCACGTCTTGCAGGCATGGAGAGTATGGAACGAAGGTTCAATTGAGAATCTAATGGATCCGAATTTACAAAACAATTATTCAAGAACTGAAGCAGAAAGATGCCTGCAAATAGGTTTATTGTGTATCCAAGATGATGAGAGCAACAGGCCTACAATGCATGCATTGCTTGTCATGCTAAACAGAACCACCGTTGATCTCCCTCCTCCATTCTCCCCTAATCACTGCAATTACGTTGGCAAGCTTCCGTCTGTTGACAATGCTCAAGAAGGGACAAGTAAGCAGCAAGAAAATGAAGCTAGTTTATCATCTACTACATTCAATGCACAGAAGGATCTATATGCTCGTTAAATACCACAAAGCTTGGTTGATATATTTGCAATGTTTTAAAGATGTTCTTTTTTCTTATGAGAATACATTTGAGAGGAGGGAATGGACTCGAGCCGGATACTCTCGGGAGTTGGGAGTGTTTCTCTGCAATTGCTCGAGAGTTGATGGGTGACGTGTCGGGTTTTTTTTACCATTAATTCCACATATAAGTTCAGAATCCACCTTCTAACCCAAAAGCTTTCAATGGGTAAGGTTTCACACTTACTTATATGCTAGTGGTATTTGTTATGTGTTTTCCAATGTGGGATTCCAATTGACTGAATTGAGTGGTAACCCACTTGAACAATTGTGTATTTTTGTTTAGAAACAGGTGATTAGCGTCTCAAACTCTTTTTAGCTATATACCCAAAAATTTTACCAGGAAAACCAAACCCGAACTTGCTCTGATACCATATTAGATTTCGGAATCG
The DNA here is from genome assembly GCA_964016875.1 of Fallopia convolvulus. Taxonomy (NCBI): domain Eukaryota; kingdom Viridiplantae; phylum Streptophyta; class Magnoliopsida; order Caryophyllales; family Polygonaceae; genus Fallopia; species Fallopia convolvulus. The sequence goes on along the minus strand of OZ024718.1, from coordinate 6,890,485 downwards.
AAATAAACGGGTGACCTATCGAACTTTCTTTTAACCATTTCACATATAAGGTGAGGATCCACCTTCTAACCCAAAAGTTTAAGCCAATGGTGATGGTGCTCAAAACAGTAGAATAAGAAGTGGGCCCGGAATACGAGGAATAAACGGATCCGACGGGACTCCCAAGGTGGATTGCGGGATCCATTACATTACACATCTAAAAATTAAACAAAACCCTACCTCCGCGAGGTCCCAAGACCTCGCGGACGAGGTCTAAACTTCGTTGCTCGAAGGCCGACATCCTCGCCCTATCTGGACCAGTCAGCGATCACCGCTTCATCACCCAATAGGCTACTGCCTCACGCTCGGCCAATCAAAAGGTTTGATCTCGGGCGTTCCACATCGAACACACACCAAAACCCATCCTCTCAAAACACTATAAATAGAGGAGGACCTCGTAGGTGACAAGGGGTCGAAAAACATCTTTAACTCAAGAACTATCTTGCTCGTTGAAGATCGACGTGTTGAATCATCGTCAAAGATCTCACTACAGACAAGTGAAGCCCATAAAAAGACTTCAAGTCGCACAAAGAGACCTCGCAGCAGCATCTCACAAGCAACAATCACCACGCTCTAACTCAAATTACCCAATGTCGCCGACGGAGTTCGTTAAACAGCCTGTAGATGGTAGAGTCACGTAGTGATTAGGAGATCTCGAACCTTGTTAGATCGAGATCTCAAATACTCTTAGGAGATCTGAGGTGTAGACCTCGTTCGCTTGTAAACCTCGTTCGCTTGTAACCTCGTTTTCTTGTAACTTCGTTTGCTTGTAACCTCGTCATAAAAACAATAAATAAAGAGCAAGTGTTTGCACAATCGAATAAAAGCAATCTCGTTCTTGTCTTCTAGCGTTGGTTCATTTCGGGTTTCATCACTGGCGCCGTCTGTGGGAACTTCTTCATCCTAAGCAGTTTCCCGATTTGTGCAAACCTTGGCTTTTGAGTCCCTCAAAATGGCCTGTCCGAACAACTTCTTCCCCCAACACCCCGATAACATGCCCGAAACCTCGCAGTGGATGGGCACGGGGCCACCGGGTTGTTTGTTCGTGGTTCCTCCGGGGTGGACATACAACGCGCCACAAAACCCTTACCCATTCCAAGGGTATGAGTCGGTCGGCGCTCCCCCAAAGCCATATCCCTACCCGGGATATGGACAATACCAGCAGGGCTTCGCCCCTTCATACGTCCTCATGCCCGCCACGGGCCAACCCCACTCCGAGTACATACCCGCGTACGTTCCTTGACATGTGCCAGGGCAGGAGACATCGACCAACGGCTCGTCAACGGAGCGACCTCCCCGGGACCCCATGCAGATCTCGAGGTCTCGCTCACGACGTTCGAGGTTGCAAGACTCGGAGCTGTTTGAAACGGCGGGCAGCGTGAGGCACTCCTTGAGATCCCGCTCGCAGTGTCGCCCCGTTGAGGTCGGGAACCGCTCACCTTTCGTGGACGAGATTCAAAGCGCGCCGATGCCCAAGGGCTTCCATAGGCCGCAGATGGGACTTTACGACGGCGCGGCAGATCCGGAGGAGCATGTGAAGCACTTTACTGTCCAAATGAACGTCAACTCCTACAACGACGCCATCTTTTGCCGCATTTTCCCCACAACCTTGGAAAAGGTTGCGATGACGTGGCTCATTAGCCTCAAGATCGGGTCCGTGGCTACGTTCGCTCAGTTGTGCGAGTCCTTTATCGCACACTTCAGCGGTTCGAGGAAGCGCAAGAAGAACATGTTGCGGGATCTCCGCGGTATCGAACAGGGAGAAGGCGAGTCATTGTGCACCTTTTTTACGAGGTTCACAACCGCGGTGGCGGAAGTCGCGCATATTGACGAGTCATCGATGCGCGACACCCTCATGGGTAACCTGTGTGGGGGGCTTTCAAGAATTATATTTTCTTGAAATGCCCAGCGACGTACAACAACCCGTGTGCCAGGATCACTGCCCAGGTGTACGCCGAGGACGCCGCCAACCAAAGCTCGCGACCGAGGACCGACAAGGAAATCGTTGCTGAGGCTAAGGGAAAGGCGAAGGTGGCCGCTCCAGCCGCGAGGGATGCGTATGTGATGCAGGTCCAAACCCTGTCAACAACAACAATAGGAACAACAACAACAATAACAACGGGAACAACGCCAACGGCAACAACAACCGCGGTGCCAATTGGAACTGCTTTGGTGGAAAGCAACGAGGCTATAGGGGCAAGGGCGGCCCCTTGTACAACCCAAACGAGAAGGGACGCGCCAACCCCGCCTCAGGAGCCAACACCGTACCACAAGGACCGAGTCAGGCTCAGGCCAACAACGTCGAGCAGCAGGCCCCGCGAAGCAAGCGCAGTCCGGGCAGACAACCACACCTGATGGATATATTCATACCATCTCGGGCGGACCTTCGCTGGCGGGATCAAGCCAAGCAAAAAGGAAGAGGTACGCGAGGGCAAGCCATCGTGAGCCCTCGGTGTTTAGCGTTGCCCAGACCTCGCGGTCCCACCTAGGCTTGGCCTTCACCTCCGAGGATGCCGAGGGGCTCCACATGCCGCACTCGGACCCTTTGATGGTACATGCTCAAGTGGGCTCAAAAATGGTGAAGCGAGTATTGGTGGACACGGGCTCCTCCGTAGACATCATGTACTACGGTGCTTTCGAGCAGTTGGGCATCTCCGAGACATCCCTGAAGCCCTAAGTTGGGAAACTCACCTCCTTCTCGGGGGACGAGGTTGACGTTGCAGGTCTTATAGACCTTTGGATGACGTTGGGCACCGAATCCACGAGGAGAACCGAGATGGTGGAGTTCACGGTGGTGCACTTGCCCTCGTTGTACAATGCCATCATCGGGAGAGTATCCTTGATGAAGTTCCAAGCGGTGGTGTCCATCTACCACCTAAAAATGAAGTTCCCCGTCGACGACGGGGTTGGAGAGGTAAAGGGCAACCACGAAGAGGGTCGCGTTTGCTACGCGACCTCGGCAAAGCAGAAATGTCCGGTGTTCATGGTGGAGTCCCCTGGCGAGGCCGACCTCGAAGTCCGGGATTTCATGGTCCCCGTCCCTGAGGCAGAAAGGAGGGTCATAAATCCCTTCGGAAACGAGTCCGAGAAGATCTACCTGGGAGAGTGTCTCTCCGGGAAGTCGGCGGCATCACTGGAGGCCATGTTGTCCAGATCCCGTGATACATTCGCCTGGACCGCCAAGGACCTCCGCGGCGTGCCACGAACTGTGGCCCAACACTCCTTGAACGTCGACATTACCACCCGCCCTGTGGTACAAAGACGGAGGAAGATGAACGAGGATAGGGCAAACGCCGCAAATGAGGAAGTGGCAAAGCTGCTGGCCGCGGGGTTTATCCGGGAGGTCCAATACCCAAGATGGTTGTCCAACGTCGTGCTGGTCAAGAAGGCCAGCGGATGTGTGTAGACTTCAAGGACCTCAACAAAGCCTGCCCTAAGGACAGCTACCCCTTGCCCTTGATCGTCGAGCTGGTCGACTCAACCGTAGGGCACGGGGTATTGAGTTTCCTCGATGCCTACTCGAGATACAATCAAGTTTTGATGAGCCCGCGTGACGAAGAGGAGACGTCCTTCATCACGCAGCGGGGAACCTACTGCTACAAGTTCATGCCATTTGGCCTAAAGAACGCGGGGGCCACCTTCCAACGCATCGTCGACCGCGTCTTTAAAAACCATCTGGGGAGGAACGTGTCAGCCTACGTCGACGACATCGTGGTGCGGAGCAAAAGCCCCGAAGATCATATGGCCGACCTCGCCGAGGTCTTTGTGACCCTCGGGCACAGTCATCTCAGCCTGAACCCCGAGAAGTGCGTCTTCGGCATGTCATCAGGGAAGTTCCTAGGTTTCATGATCAGCGAACGCGGGATCGACGTCAACCCCGCCAAGGTCGAATCGATCCTCTTGATGAGGTCGCCGCAATCTCGCACTGAGGTACAGCGGCTCAACAGCGCCGTGAACTACCTGGGAAGGTTTTGCTCCTTCTTGGCGGACAAATCTCTGCCCTTCTTTGCCACCCTCAAGAAGAACGACAAGTTCGTTTGGGACGAGGGGCTAGAGCTAGCCTTCTCCGAGCTGAAGGCCTTCCTATCAAAACTCCCCACGTTGTCGCCTCCAATGGCAGGCGAGGACTTGCAACTATATGTGGCGGTAAGCCCGGAGACGGTCAGCGCGGTGCTAACCAGAAAAGCTGCGCACCCAGTCTACTTCATAAGTCGCGTGCTCCAGCCTGCGGAGCAACGATACTCCCCAGCAGAGAAGATGGCTCTGCCTGTCGTAACCGTCGCTAGGCGCCTGCGCCCTTACTTCCACGCGCACCCCATCCAGGTCCTCTCTAACCTCCCACTTCGCCAAATCCTCCACCAACCCGCCCTCTCTGGGCGGATGATGAAGTGGGCAGTCGAGCTCTCCGAGTTCGACATCAACTACCTCCCTAGGACTGCGATGAAGGGGAAAGCCCTCGCCGACTTCATGGTGAAAGTCACCTTCCCCGAAACTGATGCAAGCTCGGAGGAATGGAAGGTATTCGTTGACGGCTCGCGGTGCGACGCCGGAGGTGGGGCTGGCTTATTCCTCGTCGGTCCCTCAATTGAGACGGAGTACGCCCTTAACTTTGCATTCGATGCCACCAACAACGAGGCTGATTTTGAGGCCATGATCGCCGGGATAGAGATGGCGCTCTTCAATGGAGCCCGCAAAATCAGGGTTTACACCGATTCCGAACTGGTTGTGCGCCAGCTCAATGGGTAATACGACACCCGGACAGGGTTCCTGCCTGCGTACAACGAGAAAGTTAAGGCCTTGGTGTCGTGCCTAGAGACCTTCACGGTGGAATCCATCCCACGAACCTCAAACACAAAGGCGGATGCTCACGCGAGGTTGGGATCTGCCCTCCCCTTGGAGGCAGGGAATCGCGTGATGGTGGAGAGGAAGCTCTCACGGAGTGTAACCAGCGAGGTTCTCTCCATCACGGTCGGGAACTGGAGGGTTCCGATCACGCGGTATGTGGAGAGCGGTGTCCTCCCGGAAGATCCCACAGAGGCCAAAAAACTCAAAATGCAAGCGGCCCGCTACTGCGTCGTCGACAACTCTATCGTCGAGGTTACGCGGAACCCAACATGTTGTGTGTATCGCCCGAGGCCACAGAACACATCCTGTTTGAGACACATGAGGGGGTCTGCGGTGGCCACCCCGGATGGCGCACCTTGTCACATAAGATCGCCCATCTAGGGTACTTTTGGCCCACTCTCAGGCAGGACGCGAGGGCCTATGTCCAGAAATGTGACGGGTGCCAAAAGCACGGCAACCTCCAGCACGCCCCGACCTCGCGTCTTCGCTCCATCCACGCACCATGCCCCTTCGCAATGTGGGGATGGACATCCTAGGCCCCTTCCCCAAGGTTGTTGGCCAAGTGCGGTACATTCTGGTCATCGTCGATTATTTCACGAAGCGGGTCGAAGCACAAGCAATGGCGAAGATCACCGGGACAAAGGTCTGCGACTTCCTACGGAAAAACCTCGTTTGTCGCTTTGGTGTCCCCATGACCATCATGACTGACCATGGCCCCCAATTCGGCTGCGAGGAAACCCGGACGTTTTGCTCCGACCTAGGCATAACCCTCAAGTTCTCCTCCGTTGCCCACCCCTAGTCCAACGGCCAGGTGGAGAATGGCAACGCTCGCATCCTGTCCGATCTAAAGAAGCGTCTGGGCATGACACAAGGTCGCTGGGAGGAGCTTCTCCCACTTGTCCTGTGGACATACCGCACCACTACGCATCGCACGACGGGGAAAACGCCTTTCGCTCTAACTTACTGGGCGGAAGCGCTAGTCCCCGTACAAACCTTAGTGCCTTCGGCAAGGGTTTTTTACTTCAATGAAAAGGAGAACGAGGCCAACCTCAAGGTCGAACTGTTGTTCAAAGACGAACTGCGCGAGGTGGCTGACCTGTGCTCCAGAGAATACAAGTGCCGCATGGCGGTATATCACGACAAGAAGGTCCGGCTTCGGTTTTTGGCCATAGGTAGTCTCGTCTTGAGGTGTACCGAAGGTGCCAAACTGGATCCTAACTGGGAAGGACCGTACCTCCTCGGAGAAGAGGTCGCGCCCGGAGCTTTCAAGCTCAAAGATAGCGAAGGGCGTACTTTGAGCAAAACATGGAACATCGATCGGCTCAAAAGATATTACATGTAAACCCTCCGAACTCTGCTATTTCCTACCAATTTTGTGAATAAAGGGTTGTGGAATTTTCAAAATCTGTCTCAAAAATGAAAACTTCATTTCAAAGTCCATCCCTCGCTTCCCGCTTGGGGTTGGAGATTCTCGGTTTTAAAAGTCGCGAAGTCCATCCCTCGCTTCCCGCTTGGGGTTGGAGATTCTCAGTTTTAAAAGTCGCGAAGTCCATCCCTCGCTTCCCGCTTGGGGTTGGAGATTCTCAGTTTTAAAGTCGCGAAGTCCATCCCTCTCTTCCCGCTTGGGGTTGGAGATTCTCAGTTTTAAAAGTCGCGAAGTCCATCCCTCGCTTCCCGTTTGGGGTTGGAGATTCTCAGTTTTAAAAGTCGCAAAGTCCATCCCTCGCTTCCCGCTTGGGGTTGGAGATTCTCAGTTTTAAAGTCGCGAAGTCCATCCCTCGCTTCCCGATTGGGGTTGGAGATTCACAGTTTTAAAGTCGCGAAGTTCATCCCTCGCTTCCCACTTGGGGTTGGAGATTCTCAGTTTTAAAAGTCGCGAAGTCCATCCCTCGCTTCCCGCTTGGGGTTGGAGATTCTCAGTTTTAAATTAGCGAAATCCATCCCTCGCTTCCCGCTTGTGGTTGGAGATTCTCAGTTTTAAAAGTCGCGAAGTCCATCCCTCGCTTCCCGCTTGGGGTTGGAGATTCTCAGTTTTAAAAGTCGCGAAGTCCATCCCTTGCTTCCCGTTTGGGGTTGGAGATTCTCAGTTTTAAAGTCGCGAAGTCCATCCCTCGCTTACCGCTTTGGGGTTGGAGATTCTCAGTTTTAAAAGTCGCGAAGTTCATCCCTCGCTTCCCACTTGGGGATGGAGATTCTCAATTTTAAAGTCGCGAAGTCCATCCTTCGCTTCCCGCTTGGGGTTGGAGATTCTCAGTTTTAAAGTCGCGAAGCCCATCCCTCGCTTCCCGCTTGGGGTTGGAGATTCTCAGTTTTAAAATCGTGAAGTCCATCCCTCGCTTCCCGCTTAGGGTTGGAGACAACCAAAACAATCATGCGCGATTCGAGCGAGGATCGGGATCGTGGCATAAAATCTATCATGCGCGATCCGAGCGAGGCTCGTGATCGTGGCCTAAAATCTATCATGTGCAATCCGAGCGAGGCTCGTGATCGTGGCATAAAATCTATCGTGCGCGATCCGAGCGAGGCTCGTGATCGTGGCATAGAATCTATCGTGCGCGATCCGAGCGAGGCTCGTGATCGTGGCATAGAATCTATAATGCGCGATCCGAGCGAGGCTCGTGATCGTGGCATAGAATCTATCATGCGCGATCCGAGTGAGACTCGTGATCGTGGCATAAAATCTATCATGCGCCATCCGAGCGAGGCTCGTGATCGTGGCATAGAATCTATCATGCGCGATCCGAGCGAGGCTCGTGATCGTGGCATAAAATCTATCATGCGCGATCCGAGCGAGGCTCGTGATCGTGGCATAAAATCTATCATGCGCGATCCGAGTGAGGCTCGTGATCGTGGCATAGAATCTATCATGCACGATCCGAGCGAGGCTCGTGATCGCGGCATAAAATCGATCATGCGCGATCCGAGCGAGGCTCGGGTTCGCGGCATAGAATTTATCGTGCGCGGTCCAAGCGAGGCTCGTGGCCGCAACATATAATTTCATATGCTTGCCCCGAGCGAAGCTCGAGACCGGAGCATACAACAAGCGCCCGATGTGTCTTGAGCGGACCATAAATGTTGTGGCACTCGGGCCATGGGGTTGGATCGGGATATATATACAGTAAACTAAAAATAAGAAACACGGAACACAACCATAAGCAAAGAAAATTATATAAAATAAGGCCACGAGGGCCGAAGTGTCATAATTACAGACCCCGGAGAGGCCACCAAAATGGCAAAAATATAAAAAAAAAACACAAAAGCGAGCATCCCTAACTCCTTCGGGATCTCGGCGGCGGGTTCCATGGGGACCTGGCGGATGGGCGAGGCGAAGATCACATTTAGGATTGGAAGTTGGCGCGTCCATCGCAAGATTGGGATCTGCGGCGGCGATCTTCGGGCCTCCCTGGCTGAGGTCCTCTGCGGTGGGCGCCTCGGTGGCCATGGTCCCATCCTCTCTAAGGAGGAACTCGCATTCTCCCTCGGTCTCCTCCCCAGTTTATTCC